>JAECXP010000004.1:1772500-3135000 GCA_018152965.1 Scaptomyza pallida | reverse complement strand
TTCTATATATTACTTGCATTTTGTTTCTCCTTTGTTTTTTTGTTTTTATTAATAATATAATTAATAATTATAATAATTTATATATAGTAAACATAAACGCAAAATTGGTAAATAATAAAAATAATAATAAAATTGTGTTTTTTGTTTTTTTTTTTTAATTTTTTTACTGTTTTTTTGTTGTTTGTATTTGTTTCTTTTTTATGTGGTGTTTAATGTTTCGGTTGTGGATTTGTTGTTGCTTTCTATTTTGTTGTTGTTTTTGTTGTATCGGTATTTATATGTATGTGTTATGTATGTATGTATGTATAGATAAATTACAACGGAAGTGTCGGTGTATTTGTAGTTGGTGTTGGCGTCAACATCGACGCGGATGGAGGATAACGCAACGTATGCTGCGACGTTGCCTGTTGTATGTAATCCTGACTCGGATTATTCAATACGCTATCCCGTGAGTTTGAATGTGAAGTGGCGCGCAGCAATGTGACTGCCTCGCGTTCTGGACTACATTGTACACCTTCTAGTCATTTTTGGCGCGTTGATTTCTTCTTCTTTCGTTTAAAGAAACAACAACATCTGGAATATAAGGAACCACTGGAAACAGTTACAAAGAGAGAACCAAAAAAAAGAAGGAAAGAGAGAGAAAAAAACAAAAAAAAGGAGAGATGCGCATTAAAACGACAAAGCAAAAAATATCATCGTTGCGATAACAATCGATAACATAATCGTTATCGATCAACAGAAAGGACAACATACTTTGTTTCGTCGACAAGCTCCACTTCGGGCTGCTGTGTGATGGGTGTGTTGGAGTGTCCGGCCGTAGGATCGTCCGCATTCAGTTCGCCATTCGTCGAACTCACAACCTGTAACAAAACAAACACAAACAAAAAATGTGCACAAAATATTGAGCATTAGTTAGGATATCGTTCAATTGTTTCAACTCACACTAAACATAGAGTATACATAATATAATCGTCTGCATTGAAATACTTGGTGATAATACATAAAAACCTTTATTTTTTTTTGTATTTTCTTCAATAGCGCTAGTCAAAAAAATGTTGAATACTTATTTGTTTTTTTTTTTTTTTTATAACTAACGAAAAAACAAAAGAATATGAACAAAAACAATGTCCCATCTGGAGTTTGATGGAGCTATTGCTACTACTATATTGTGCAACTACCATGTGTGGTAATGCCATGTGAAATGTGACTAACAATTTTGAGTTTTAGATGAATTCAGTTTTTGTAATCTAATCCACTAAAGCCTAATAACGATTGAGTCTAGTATTTGGCCTGCAAACGAGCGTTATGAATGATAATATGAATAAAAGTATAGTCAAACATCCATGTAACGAATCTCAAAATCTTCGTTATTTGAAAGTACGACCTCATTTTTTTTTTTTATTCAGAATGCTTAGTGCAACAGTATTTCTACTATAAATTTATGCACTAATCACTATAACCTCTACAGAGATTGCCGTTCTGCATTCAGGCTCGTTTGCAGTTCATGTACTAACAATTGTTTCTAACTATTACTATATACACAAGATACATAAACACACACACACACACACACACATGAAGGACACACAAACACACACACACACACAGAGAGACAAAGAGACGTATCAAAAACTGGAGGACAGGCCACAGGACTTTGCATGAAATACCTCGCGCTCTCATTGTTGACACTAGTTACATGTTGTATATGTGAGAATAGAACCTTATATAGCATATATTGTTTTGGGGATTGGACGGGCTTTTGTGATGTAGCTGGATATAGTAGAAGTAGAAGTAGTAGTAGAATAGTAGGTAGTAGAAGAGTAGGTAGAATAGGTAGTGGTAGTAGTGGGTGGTGCCTTATTTCTTGGTACCATCATCGCCTTCGCTTGTCTCATAATAAGCATCAAATGGGCTATCATCATCCGAGCTTGAATCTTCGGGCAATCTCTGTAATTGGTTTAATTTTTTTTGGGTAGGGAGTTCGTGTTTGAGATTTCATCTTCACTTGGCCTTTAGAATGGGCATGCCTATGAATTGGAATTGGTGAAGAGATTGAATGATCTGCCATTTATTGCCAAATTCTTAATAACTGTGCAAACTATTGTTGCGGTGTGTGAATATGTGTGAGTGAGTGATAGGTGTGTGTGTGTGTGTGTGTGTGTGTATGTGTGATACATGCAGTGTTGATAACTATTGCAAGAGACATGCTTATCCTAGTATCATCGCCGCCATGCACAGTGCATCAAAAATGTTGTATCTAAAGAGAATTCTTTGCTTCCTCTCTTTAATTAATATTCATTGACATGCATTCTTTAAGAATTACAAAAATTAAACTAATATCCAAGCTATACGCATTCCATTTTGTTTTTTCAGAGCAAGATTTGAATTTCAAAAAAATTTCAAAAATTAATATAGTTCGAGAAAAAAGGAACTAGTTGCAACGGCACAACGAGAGAACAAACAAACCGAACGATAGTAGTACTTAGGTAGAATAGAAACACTTTGGGATATTGGATATTGAATTCAGTACCTTGTTGAGCTAATGTAGAGTAAATCAAGTGAAAACATTAGAATTGAAAAGGCCAAAAATATAACAGTCTGCGAGTAATAGTATAGTATAATAAATATTGTATATATTTGTTGTAATCATCATCATCATAGTTATCATAATTATCACAAGATTAAGTATTCTAAAAGGTATGCTATAGTTAAAATGATATATGATATATGTTAAAATGTTTACATGTAACAATCAAATATACACATAATTAGGAATTTTTTTTTCAGGCATTCAACGAGCGGTAAAACAAAAAAGATACAGAGAGAGACATATATATATATGCTATACATAGTATGCTTGATATTTGTAGAGCCTATAATTGATACCCTTTTGTATTGAGAGTTTGAATCATGAATTTATTTACAGTTAAAAAAAGAAGAAAAAACTATGCTGAGAACTTAAACTGAGCGATAAACAGAAGAACAAAAAAAAACAAGAAACAAAAAAAAAAATGTTCTAATAGAGATGTGGATAACAAATTGTTTGGCCTTCGGCTTCCGCTTCGGCTTCGTCTACGACTCTGAACTTACCTGCACGGAACCATGCCGATCGGCGGGTGTCAGATTGCCAAGGGTTGCACCCGGCTTGGGCACGTCCGGCCACGCAGCAACACCTCCTTTGGCATTTGTCTGTGATCAAATCGATTAAAGTTCGAGTTTGTATTGGTTCGTTTCGTTTCGGTTCGGAGCAGATCGTTTGGAGTACCGTGTCGGATGGTAGTATTGGGAAGGTTTATTGGTTGTTGGTTTGTTTGTGTGTTTGTTGTTTTGGGAGCGAGCAATGCATAAATTTATCAATTATTAATTATCGATTATCAATTATCGTTTATCGTTTTGTTTTTTTTTTTTTTTTTTTTTTCAAGACTAGACTCTAGTTGGTATATCTAACAAAAGTATAAACTAAAGCAGTTCACAAATCGAGTGTGCGGCCAATAGAACTAAAGGTATTACAACAAAATAACCAAGATTAAATATCTATAGACATACTTAATAGAATTCCAAAGTATTCAAAATAAAATGTTCAGGTGTATATGTATGTGGCAAGGTTTATATGTATTTGTGTTGTTTTGTTTGTGCAACAGAGCAGCAGCTAAAAGTGTAGAACCGTTCACCAAAAAAAATATTGTTTTTCTAGCCCAATAAAAGCTGAAATTTTGTTAGTTTCCTAAACAAATTGCACCTCTACTAATGGGGGACATGAATAAAGTATTTTCGAATAAATGAGAAACTATGATTCAAGACAATTCTTAAAAGCTGCACAAGAACGATCTATGGAGCTACCACAACTATATAAAAGCATATTCACATTACATTTTTTCGATAAATATTATGTTTAGGCAATTACATTAATCCTTCTAGCTCACTGAAATGACAGATATTTACGCAATTGATTCGTTTATAATAATACGGATATAGTAAGTATTAGTTGTAGCTAGTAATCAGTACAAACATTACATCGATATTTGGCAAAAGTCTACAAACTCTAACCTGAAGTATTATATATTCTTCATTATCATTATCAATATCATCAAAATCAAAATACGAGACGTCCTAAAGCGAATCACGTTCAACAATTTTTCAGACAAAATTGACAAACGGGATTGATTGGTTTTTATTGTTGATTAGGTAAAAAAAAAAATAAGGAAGAAAACCGAAAGCAGAAACCAAAATAAGAGCACTTATATCAAAAGAGTTTGTTGTAGATGAAAGAGTTGTAGAAGACAAGAAAAAAATATTATTTCGAATATGAACATAATAATAATAAAGTTGAAGGCTTAGTAAAAACTGTTTTTGGCTTATAACCAAAGTATTTTACAACTTAACAAGATTATTGAAAATAACATAAAAATTTAACAAAGTTAGAACAGAAGTGAAAGAAGTTCGCAAAGAGTGTGTCAGTGAATAATAACAATACTTTACCTTAGCCGTAACATTATGACGATCTTTATTTGGTGAAATGATGACTTCATGGCCAGTTTGCAGAGATCCGACGGGCGTTGACTGTGGGTCGGGTCGTGGTTGGTCAATGATATACACATAATATATATTTTTATATATGGATGCAAGTCGATTTAGTTATTAGATTTAGATAATTTAAAGTATATACGATTTTATTTTTTATTTTTATTTTTTATTTGTTTAGACACATAAACGACACATGAAACGGTGTTTTAATTTGAATTTGTATTTTTTGTTTTATTGTATTTTGTTTATTCATATATATATATTATTTATCGATGCAGTTGTTGACAACCATAAAAAGATAGGAAAAAATTTCAAAGAGAGAGAAAGAAGAAAGTGTGCTGTTAGAATGGCTTCAATTACAGTTAGTTTTTGGAAGGGCCTTAATTCTAGAATTTTTTTATTGACTAAATGCGAAATGCGAGTAGCTTGCGACAAGCGTTTACCAACACTGAACAAGCAAAGATAACTAACGGCACCACACACGTCAATTCGGTCTGGCAATACGACATATGTTGTTAGAACTGAACATATATATGTACATATATATTGATTGATGAGTATACCTTATCCGATTTATTCTTGGCCACATACGAGGGCGGCGCATTTTTAATGACCTTCATTTGATCCAGTTGGTCCTTGGTCTTTACATACATACGAGTACAAACATACACAGAAATACAAATTCTTAATCGAATTAAGGTTAATTAAAAAAAAATAAACACGCAAAATCTAGCAAAAACCAAAACTATTCAATACAAGCAGCAATCAAAATGAAAACAATAAAAACGTATTTTCCTTTTTTTGGTATTTTACTTGAGAAGGTGAAGTATTATTATAATTATTATCACTGCTTAAAGTTCATTGTTTGTTTGGTGGTTGGTCTCATCTTTTCTCATTTTTAATTTGGCAATTTGCGCTTTATAAAAATATATATATAATGGTCTATATATATAGAGATATGTTCGGAAACGGAAGGAAAGAAATAACATTGCGCTTCAACATTGAATTCGAAATAGAATTGAAATATTTGGGCCCATCATCGTTATCAATATTATCATCATCATCATCTTGCATCTCACATATTCGACATCATCTTTGGTTCTCTCTTGCATGCTGCATGTCCAAAATATGTTTGTTTGATAACTGATTGTGATTCTAGCTCTCTCTTATTCTCTCATGCGTTCGTTGCCCATAATAAAATGATAATTTTGCAAAAGTTACATGAGGTTGCGCATTATTCAAGTGTTAGTTAACGGTTATGTCTTGCTTTTTCTTAGGTCTCCTATAAATTAAATATGAATTTAGAATTTGGCACAGATGCATGGATATTCTTTTGTTGTATGGTATATGATATATGTCATATATGTCGTTAAAATATTTGAAGTGGTTTCTTGGCGATGATATAGTTTTTAGATTGAATTTGCTACCTACCATTGTCTTCCCTGTCCAATCGAACTCGCCCTCGTCGGTGTAGCCCTTACGTTCGAATAAGTCTTGAAACAGTCTTCGCAGAAAATCATAGTCGGGTGTTTCGAAAAAATCTAACCGCCGCACATAACGCAAATATGTTGCAAACTCTTCAGGGTGGCCATCACAAAGTACCTAAAAAACATATACATATATAAGAATCATAATATTATAATATCTTCAAGCTACTTACCTCAATGGGCGTTGCACGTTTTGTATCACCGATTTTTTGATATCTCTCCTTGAGTGTATCAGCCTTAAGGCCTTGCCAGGGCAGTGATCCTCTTAAGAAGTACATAAACATATGGCCGAGGGCCTCCAGATCATCACGCCGCGACTGCTCGCGTCCCATATGCGTATTGATTGACATATAGCGAGCGGTGCCGGTCAGCGATTTATGCTCCCGATATGGTATATGTCTATTTGTATCTAAATCAATGTATTCTTTGGCCAAACCGAAATCTACAAAAACAACATTCATTAATAAGTTAATTATTAATCCATTTTTTAATAATCACTTACCAATTATGTGGATAATTTTTTCACGTTTTGTTGACGTTCTGCCAATGAGAAAGTTCTCTGGTTTTACATCCCTATATATTAAGTGCCGACTATGAACATATTCGATCCGGTGGAGCTGTAGTTTGCATTAAAGTTGTGTTGTTTTTGAAGAAAATATTTTAAAACAAAAAGAACTCGATTAGTTTATGCTTTCAATACAATAGTTAAGTCTATCAAGGAGCAAAATATATTTTAGATTTTTTAAATTAGGCAATTGCTCATTGAAGGACTCTTTAAATCTGTGTGTAAATGAATAGAATTTAAATTTGATTTGTAGTGTCTCAACTAGCTAAAGTTTTTGTTGTTGATTTTTGATGGCAACGATTTGATCATACTTTCAATTTGATTTGATTTGTTTTGATTTTTGATTAAAATTAAAAATTTATGTAAACGCGCTTCCAAATGCAAAACTAAAAAATAAACTTTGGTTTTCAAGTCAACTACACAATTAAATTACATGCAATTTATTAATTCTAATAATAATATTATGTTTTTACTTTTTTTTACAATGAACGTTGGCAACAACAACTTAATCATAGATATCAAATATTTGTTCTTGGTAGGTAAAGCGGCATTTATTCATGTACATGAATGCTTAATTATAATGCTAAACTAAACGTTAAACACAAAAAAAAGGAAGAACTTAAAAATAAATAAAAAAAAAATTAAAACCTTTACCAGATGGTGCTAGTTATGTACGTGCCTACGTATGAGAGATTGAAAAGAATTTGTAGATAAATTCGAATGGCAAATAAAATAAAATTTAAATCAAAAATAATTCGCATCGTTTTTGTTATTTTGTTGTTGTTGTTGTTAGTTAGCAAAATTAAAAAGAAATCATAAAAATAAATATATCGATGATAAATTAGGATAAGTTAATTATCTAAGCAAATTAACCCAAGCCGGCCCCTACAATCACACACACACTCATACATATTCACACGCAAAAACAAAAATTGGTTTGGGTTTTTGGGTATAATAAAATGTGTGAAATAGTATTGCGCTCAAGTGGCCTGTGTTGGTTAATTGTTGGCTTAGCTGCTACCAGTGTTGTGTACGTGAGCTAATATATATGTGTGATATGCACTGAGAGAAATGAGCGTGCTCGATTAAGAAAAAAAATGATACTTTTTATTTGCGAATTGCTTTTTTGTGGTTTGGTGGTGGATTTTTTTTTTTTTTTTTTTTTTTTGTACTTACTAATTGTATAGCTATCAGAAGAACGCTCTTCAAAGTGAAACGTCTGCCGCAAATATCGAACAAATCTTCAAGTGATGGACCAAGCAATTCCATAACAAGAGCATTGTACTTGCCGCAAGGGCCGAAGTAATATACTTCTGGTACACCCTCTGCTACAGGTTAACAAATTTCGGAAATTTGTTTTTCAAATGTTTGAAATAGCGATTTTTTTTTGATTTTGCAGTGTTGGGCAGCGCACAAAAGTAACGTAGCATTTTGTTTCATTATTTTGGGGAGCGAAAAACGTTGGTTTTTTCATTTGTTGTTGTTGTTGTTTTATGCAAAAATCGATTGAAAGATATATAGGGGAAAGAAAGAGAGAGAAGGAAGAGAAGAGAAAAGAGAGAGAGTGAGGTAAGAGAGACAAATATAAAAACATATTTTATATATATTTCTTTTTAAAATTTGAACTATTTTAAGATTAAATTTTTTTTTTTTTTTTTTTTTTTTTTTTTTTTTAAGGGGCGCACCAGGAACAACAAGACAAAGTCAAAGAGACACAGACAGGTAGATAGAGAAAATGGAGGACGAGCGAATCATAGTCAAATATATGGCTCTCTTTAAGGTTAGTTTAGCGCGTCTTACGTATATTACCACCTTGATATCTGCTATTATTAGGGGAAACACTTTGCTAAAAACAACAAGAACAACAAAAATAGAGATTCTCGAAGCATATAACGAGGAAGCCTATAAAAACGACCTACTACCATAACTACATAACACTTAGAGCTAGTATAAAACGCTTCAGCTGCTTCTTATGCAGGCCAAAAACTTAATCTTAACTTAGGTTTAGATTGGCTTGTGTATAACAGTAATGTGTAGGCGGCTCTAAAGTAAACCACTTTAGCAAAAATATATATGGAGTATATATCTCTCGGAACTGTGTTAGTAATTTGTTAAAATAAGTATATAATCAAAGGGAGCACATACAAAAAGTTTGCCATTAATTGAAATTAGAAAGAAAAAACAAAAGAGAAAAATTCGTTAGCTTAGACAACTAACGAGTAACGAGTAACTGTTTGTTGTTAAAAAATGCTTTTGCAAATTTTTGAAGTTTATACGAATATTTATATATAGAAACGAAAGTTGTTTTGTATAAACATATTTACATAGCAACATTTGTTAAGTATTTTTGACTATATACGACGCTTAGTTTACATGCTTTTTATAGTATATATATTTGGTGGTGTTTAATTCAATTTCAAATTGGTATTTGGTTTTTTAATAGTAATTCTACAACCCAAGGAACAAACATAAAAAAAAATATATGTATACGAGATTCTTAATTAGTTTTTAAACTACGACATAGTTTTATGTTGACCAAATTTTGTTGCGACTAGAATAACTAAAATGTTCACACTAACGTTCATTGTGTGTTGTGTTGCTCTAAGGATTCCAATACAACAATAGTTTTTACGAATTAACAATTATAATAACAAACAAAAAAAAAAATATTAATATTTGTTGCAAATTTGAAACGTTAAGCCGTTGAGACACTTGGCTTCAAAATGTTGTTGATAATTCGAAATAATAAAGTGTAGAACGGTTTGAACGAGACAAACGCAGATTTCACAGCATCTATAAGAGGCTTTTAGGTATTTTTTGGTGTCAAGTTCAGTGAAATCTACGTAGGTTCGCCTTTTTTTGCCGTTTTTTTGCATTAACTTACAAGTTGTTTCGCTATCATCAATACAGTCTTAAGTGAAAATTTACGGGAGCAAATATTGAAGAGATCTTCTAATGATAATCCCAATAACTCTAAAACCATGGCATTGTAACGGCCACCACAAGTGCCCAAGTGATAAATGCGTGGTATGCCTTCTGGGGCGTTTTCGGCTGTAGGATCATCGGATTCGTGTTTTTTTTTTTGGTTTTTTCGATTCGATATTTCGATTTTTTGATAGGGTATGTGCCATGCCATCACAATGTGTTATGCAATAGAAATCAGTCAATTTGATTGGTTTGGTTTGAGGGTTGAGTCGCATATGTCGATGATTATTGATTGTATTTTTGATACGGGATTTGCAGGATCGATATATCGTTATCGTTGTTGATGATTGGTATATGAAGGAACAGAGCAATTTACATACATTTTTAAAGATACATATATAATAAGAGCAACGAAAAATAGAACGGGCGAAAGAATAACGTAAAATATTTGAAATATGTTTGGAGTTTGAGAAATCAGCATATATAGTAAGTAGTTGGTGGGTATAAAATCAGAAGAATACAGATAATGGTAGCACAGCACATAGCCGCCTACAAAAACATACAATAGTTTTTTTTTTTTGTTTTTTTTTTTATTTCACGCACCGACCTCCGAAATATGCTTGAGAAAATCTATTAATGTCTTCTTCTGTGTATATTCTTATAGCACTCACAATTCAAAGTGTTATATATAGATATATTTATATATGTTATATATATAGAGTTGAGATTAAGAGTTTGGTTATCAAACTAACGAAGGTGGTAACGGTGCAAAACATAGTTTTATTTTGGAGTAGTAGTAGGGTTGTTTGGTTAGCAATTTTGTCAGTTTAGGACGACATACGGGCGAGGGAAAAATATATTTATTTTTTTTTTTTTTTTTTTTTTTAGTTTTTTCATTTCTGTTAGTATTTTAGTCGTTTTAGGAAGGTAAGGGTAGATTAGGTTTAGAATATAAACATTTTCAACATACCATGTGATCCTAATAGCTTATAAAACCTATACTCTAAGTGTAGTTGCGGAGCCTTTGACTTCATCGGCTCCATTTTTATTGCTACATGTTCATTGTTGTAAAGATTTTTTCCTGCAAAAGAGAAAATAGCATAAAACAATTAGTAAATATTTATTATGGCACATTAAACATTGCATCAAATATATAACCCGACACATGCCTAAACTTATGGAAGACTGCCAGAAACACACACAACAGACATATGTAAAGTGCACATCATGCTCAAGAGCGAAACTTGAATATAACAAACTCACTAACTGACCAACGAGTAATAAAGCAACGAACCCGCATGCAGATCTCGCCTCATACCTGTTAATTTCTCAGCGCCACGCCCACCAACAGGAGTGCCACCTCCAAAGCAACACATGCGACGACCTGACCATCAGAGAAACACCATTTTTACATTAAAATATCATATACAAATTGTAGATTTTAAGCCATTTTCATTTTGAATCATTTTAACTCCTAACTGAAAAAGTATTAGCTGATATATTTACCCTTAGTAAAAATGAGAGCAATAGACAAATTCTTGGCACAAAACTTACAAATAATGTTCTATTTATCTATCATATGCTTACTACAGTGAAAACCCTCTTAAGCGGACAGTCACGGTCACACAATTTTTGTCCGCTTAAGAGGGTGTCCGCTTAATAGGGGAGACATTTAAATTTTTTGTAAATACTTAGTAAACAAACGTAAAAGAAACAAAAACGAAAACACAATTTATTTGCATGAATTATGTTTTTTTAATTTTTATATTTGGAAAACATCTCGGGTAGATTCAAATTTGTAATTTATCAAACAAAAGGATTAAAGATTTTCATACAATTATACATAGTAATATATTAAATTTAAGACTTATAAAATTGTGTAATTGTTGACTGACGTAATTTATTTTGGTTTTCTTTAAAAACTTTATCCTGTATGTGCGTTTCCAAATTCTTTAAATGTTCAAAGGCAACGTAGTCATCTTTAAAAAATTTTTTAAATTTACAGTAATTTTTAATGCTTCTTGGATTGAGGGTATTCCGGTATCTTCAGGAATGATTTCAATGTCAGTAGTATCACTATCACTATCATCAACAATTTCAATATTTGTTAAATTAGACTCTAACTCCGAATTCTCTGTTATTATATCGTGGTCTATAGCAACAAATTCACTAAAATTACAATCCAAATCCCCAAAACAGTTTGAAGACTGCAAACTTAAAAAAAGTGTTGCTAGAGGTATGTCATCTTCAGGGTCAAACTCTAACGGGCCCTCTGTATTTTTATCAAATCCCGCTTTTTTAAAACAATTTTGTATTGTTTCCGGCTGCACCTTACCCCAGGCTGCTTTAATAAAATGTACAGCCTCCAGCACGTTAATTGGGTTTTTTGGAGTAGGTGTCTCAATATTTGCCAAGATGTGTTTAACGACAAAGCTGCGGTAATGAACCTTGAAATTTTGAATTACACCTTGCTGAAGGGTTCGCGTCCGGATAAGAGAGGTTTTTTACCACGATTTGCGTAAAATATACTGTCCGCGTCCGGTTAAGAGGGGTGTCCGCTTAAAAGGGGTTAAAATGTTCCCGAAAATATAAAAAAATCAACGTTACACAATTTTTGTCCGCTTAAAAGGGGTGTCCGCTTAATAGGGGTGTCCGTTTAGAGGGTTTTCACTGTAATTGTACGCTGCTACGAAAATCAAGTACAACCACATTTTAATTGTTGCTACTCGCAACAAATCTCTCAGGTGCGAAATTATGTCAGGAATGACAACGCCACCAGACAGGCCGGGGTGAACTGCGGGAAACCGTCTTATCGTCCACCACAACATTGCTGACGTTAAGAGAGTCATCAAGCAAGCTTACACTGAAACAAACACACACCTACACACACCAACACACACACATTCATGTTAATACTCATGTGCGTGAAAGGGCGCATGACTTTGATTACAACAAACAGCAAAATTTATTTGTGGAGCAATACCCTAACTGGCCAAGCCTACCACTCCGCCTTATCCCGCGCTTTTTATTTGCCGCCTTGAGCAGTTTGTTTATTTATTTATTTAATAACACGCCTCGGAACGACCTTCCAGCGGAATTCTCATTTGGCGGTTTCTGCCAATTTGTGTTTGCTATAATAATCGTACCGTATATACATATGTATGTATGTAATTATGTATGTGAGTGAATATGTTTGTTTGCGTGAAGAACGTAAACAAAAATACAAAACCATCTTGATCTTTGAATGTCTCCGGAATTTTCACAGCTGGTCATAAACACAATTGTGGCGCTCCAAACAAAAAAAAAAAAAAAAAAAAAAAAAAAAAACAGCATAAACTTACAAAGAGAATTTAGTATGGAATATCTGCTTAAAAACATTTTGTTATTCCAACTGAAAATTTTTACGTAAATAGAATTCGAAGAAAAAAAGTTTTAATTACATACAAAATGGTGAATATAATGTTTTTAAAACTCCGACGCAAAAAAAGTGAGTTATGAAGTCAACAGTATTCAACTGTAGAATCAAACACTTGTCAAACAGATGCAACATTCTCATCAATTAGGTACGATTATTTAATTCTCTAAACAATGTTTTTTTTTTCTCAGCACATCCAAAAAAGCGTGCCATAACTCAAGCGTAACTAAAGCTATCATGACCTAACTCAATATATAAATGTATATACATACATAGAAACAAATTGATAGACTTGCACACATCATACTTATAAATGTATTAATACAAAAGAATGAACAAATACAATAAAAGAAACACATTGTGTATCCAAAAATAGCACAATAGAACGCCACCCAAAAATAAACAAAACAATAACGAAATTGACCAACAATACACACAGCTATTATTCACATTCAATCATATTAAATGGTCATCGCACGCTTCAACTAAAAATAGTCTAAGAATAAGAAAAAGACAATTCTTGCAGTCTTGCAACTAATGACTTAACTCTATATTATTAATTATGCAACAACACAGAGAAGGCGGTTTTTATATTCAACAGAATTTGTTATCGATGCGCACCTTGTGAAAGTGAACCACAAATATATGTTTGTACATATGTTTATTGAGAATAGTAATTTAACAGAAATTCTTTCACAGAAAGTATTTATATGGCTAGCAAATTATAAAAATGATATCACTCGCTCGACGTCATCAAAAAAAGTTGAAATGACTGTGAGGTTAACAGTGCGCTGTTAACTAAGCGCCAGTGCAACTAAAACTGTAAATGCTAAGATCTTTGTTCTTCCTACTTTGTACACAAAAATAAAGTTTATTTTATATTTCTTGGAAAGTATTTGTGAACCAAAACAAAAATTAGGGGAAAAAAACTAACATGGCTTATTGCTTTTGCCACTATCTAATCTAGGCTATATTTTTTTAGTACAAGACAGCTTAAAAGCCTCTTTAATAATACCTTGCATACAATTTAATGTATGTGCGAGTATTTGTTTTTGCAGCTAGGTAAATAGCTCACAGATAGAGTTCACAGCAGCAGCATGACTCATGCACAAACACAATCAATGAAACAAAGCAAAGCTCAGAGACATTGAGAGATCGTCGTCGTTGCAACAGAGACTTGAGAGACAAAGAATACATATACATATATGCAAAACAACAACAACAAATGTGTCTTAAGAGCAGGTAAGTATGAAATGAAAAGAAACAAGCGACAGAATGCTTTAGGGCGGATGCAATTAGTTGTGATTCAGAGGGATGCTCGAACAGTTTGAGAAGCATTGCAGTCGTACACTTGGGCTACCTGTTGTTGGTTGGCAAACACCGACAAGTACAACAGCTGCAACAGATGTATATGTTTGTATGCAAATGCATAAAAGGAAGTGGCAAGCCCACAAAAAAAAACAAATACAACAAATACATGTATACTATAAAGAAGTAGCAACAAAGCGCATTTAGCAAACAAAGCAAAAGCGACGACAAAACAGATGGCAGAATGGAATGGAATGGCATTTTACATTGTATTGTGAAAAAAAAGTTCTCATTGTGGTTTCTCTACTTGTTGTTGCTGTTGGCGTCTTCATCTTGCTTTTGTTGTTGTTGTTGTTGTTGTTTTTGTATTTGTTGCTCACTTTTGGCACAGCCATGAAAAGGAATGCGACGAGAGTACATGCAAAAAGGAAGTAAGCAACAAAAATGGCTAACCAAAAATACTCGCGTTGCGGCGTCGTCGTCTCGTCTGCATGCCAAAAAGCTTCAACAAAAGCAACAAGCAACAGCAACGTTTGAGCGAGAGTGAGACAGCAGTACTTGGCTTTGAGTCATAAACATAATTTACAACTTCTTGGCAGTTATAAAACGCAATCAGTTACTTTTGTGTGTTGTTGGTTGCTTTAAGGTGCAGTAAAATGTTCTGACTAATGATGCAAGCTTTGATTTGGTTATGATAAGTCCCGCAGCGGCAGAGTTACAGTTATGTTGGCCTACTGACTCTGAATGCAAAAGCTGTCTTCTCCTCTTTTTTCCCAGATTTACAGTTTGATGAGCACTTTGATGGCTTTAAATTGTATGTGAATAAGCACGAGGAGAATCAAAGGATCTAGGAAAAGGCTTTCAACTATATTTTCTTCCATATCTTGATTAAAGCTTGTAACGAAACAAACTAAACTGAAGAATTTTCTAAGAACCCTTTCATAACATTATCCTATTCGATATCCCCAATGAAACAATTTCAAAAATTAAGTTTAAAACTTACCTAAACGCAATTCGCCAAAGTTACCACAGCCAATTTTTTTACCAACACGAAAATTTGGTCCGACCATAAGCACACCGGTTGTGGTGCTTACAGATTGGCGGGTGGAATACATGTTATTGCTTGTGCTTTTACCACCGGCAATTGTAGCATTTGCCACATTACCAGCGGATGGACCGGCAGTTGTCGTCTGTGGACCACCACCACTGCAAAGAGAAATGAAACAAATGAACAATAATTAGTTATAGCTTGGATATATGTATATATGTATGTAAATAACCTTATGTAGGTCTTAAACTTTTGTATCAACTTGGGCGCCATTATTGCTAGTTTGACCAAACCAATTAAAACAATTAACATTCAACGAGAAACTAATAAACTCTTAAAACGCCTCTAAATATGTGTGTTTATGTGTGTATGTGAGAATGTATAAAATGTTTATGTTAACAAAAAAAAGCACAATTCGCGAAACTCGCGACTGTCTAAACACAAATCTCTATCCTCTCTTCGGCGACGGCGACTGCTGTTTTGATGTAAATATTTTTAAATGTTGTGTTTTTGAATTGTTAATACGTACAATTTGTTTATACGTTTACGATACATTCAATTTTCTCAAGACGACAAAAGCAAAGCAACTTATTCTCTCACACACCGAACAAACAAACAAACAACTATTCTCAATTGTCTATTTGGTATTCAAATAATGATTATGATCATTGAGTTTTTGATTTTTTTTTTTTTAGTTTTAGCAAACTATTCAAGAAAAAACAATAGATAAGGTCACTAAACTTTATGTTCAAGGCGAAATGCTAACAGTTACAGTCAAACTTCTATAAAACAAATCTTCGTAGTTAAGTGGTTTTTTGAAGTAAATAAATCATAGATATTTATTCGTAGATACTCTTACTTATATATAGTACAATCTCGCTATCTTACGAACCCGTTCCAAAAAAGATGTTCAGAAATATGCTAATAGTAAACAAGGAAACCAGAAGTGTTATCGATAATTTAAAACAAACTTGTTCTTTTCATGGTATAGGCGAGTTTAAGATTCAAGTTTGAAGTTTCAGCTCTTATAGTATGTGAGATCGGCGCATTCATACAGTCAGACAGATGGACATGGCTAAATCGATTATGAGAATATATATTTTTTAATTTTTAAATTAGATTTATCAAATAAACTGAATTCTTTGCTTAAACACCGATTTAATCGATCTACAGTGGACCCTCGGCTAACAAAAACAATTTGTTCAAGCATCTTGGGTAAGTTAGGTCTTTAAAAATTTTGCAGCTACATACTAAAATTTGATACGCAATTAAGGATTCCAACTTTGTTCGTTATGCGAAATGATTGTTATACGGCTCGATCGTTAACCCGGGGTCCACTGTACTTTAATTTTAATGGTTTGCAAATGCATCTCTTTAAAAATAAAGTCTCGAGGCTAAACAAATAATTTTACAACGAATAAGTAAAAGTTTATTGGGTTGCATTAATCGAGGTTATACTGTTTTTAAATAGTTCCCTATAAATAGAAATAGATATTCCATTTTGTATAATCGCTGTTGTTTAAATAACAAAATAATAAAGACTGTTCTATGTTTAAGATCAAGAGCACCAATTGGCACTTGAAATCTAATCTATCTTATTGTCAGTCGTCTAAGACTCAAGTCTCAAGAATAAGTAATCAAATGCCTGTTGCTACTACTACTGATTACTGAATGGCACTTTGGCTTACAATAATTCGATTGCAAATAGCAAAATGGATTTGGATTTAGCTTGAACACTTGAACTCAATTTGCAGTTGATTGGGGCTCGAGTTTTACCTACTATTTATAAAGTTGGTAACATGACTCATAGAAAGTAATGGTTGTCAAGTAATTTTTTTTTTTTTTTTTTTTTAAATTTAATATTAGCTTTAATACACAAGAATACTAAATCTAAGTAAATTATAGAACTCTTAGAAATATTTACTTTCGATTATTTTCCTAATTATGTTAAGAGCTTCAAGTTAATTAACATTTAAACCAGAGCAAAAGAATGTTGATTAATCAAACTACAACACACAATCACGTGCATAATTTAGCACTTTAATCAACATCTAGTAGTTTGTTGGATAAACCCACACAAACACAGACACACAGACATATTTTAATCATGCTACTGATACTGGGCTGTGGCTAATACAAAAATGTCATTACGGTAACCAATACCAATATGTATTGGGTTTATAAATAACCCACGAAACATGACAAACACAGTTGGAAGACATTTGTACGATAAGAGGACAGAAACTAGCTTGGCTTAAAGTGGTTGTTGCTGTTGGCTGTTGGCGTGGCAAAGGACAATGACACAAATAAAAAAAAAGTTTTTTGCTTGCAGTTTTAAATATATATACAGCAACAACAAAACAGACAAACTTTTGACCATACTTTAGAGTATGGCCATAAGGCCAATACATATATACTAGTGTGCCCAACCGGGCGGAACGTGCAACATGTATATGAAAATGGCTGACTCATTTGGTAGCATTTAGAAAATATGCTTATATACTACAACATTGAGAGACAAAAGGTTTTTTTTTGATTGTTATTCGATTTTTGTGTGGGGTGTGGCATGAACTATTTTCAATTAAGGCTGCTTGCTACAAAACTAGTTCAATGTCAGGTCAATCATTCAAATTATTGCAACATCTGCACACAAGCCGCAAGAGTGTAACGCTTCAATGCATCGCAATTGCTTTAACTCAAGGGGAAACGCAGCAGCCATCTCTACGGAAAATGTCTCTTGGTTTCTAGCCTTGACCTCAAGTCAAGGTATTTATTGTGCAGCAAAGGTTATGATGCTGTGAATGTAACGAACGCTTCAAGGAATTTCTCACTTTTTTTCAGCCATTAGGGGTTAGTGATTCCGTAAATTAATCATCATTTATTTATTAATTAACTAAAGTTTTTTATTTAGATTGAAAAAAAGGTGTTTTTAGCCTTTTTCTTTATTACTGGTTTCAAATTTGTTTCTATTCATATCGCTTCACACAAATACACCCACTCATACACACACACACACTCATTGATAATTGTACCGTTAAGCGCTGCTGTAAAGGAAAAAGAGCATAAACCGCCGATAACAATTAAACCCAAGGCAATAACAACAACAACAAAATATACATATAAACGTAGCCATTTTCTGACTAGTTCAAGTGTAGTATGGGGGGGAAGGGAGGTTTAACGAACGAACGAACAAACTAAATCGAATGGAAACTCAAAAAAGAAACGAGTTTACCTCCTGCTCGTTGTTTTTTTTTTTTGCCGTTGGACGTTGCCATCGTTAGCTGTCGCTTGTGTTTTTTTTATGGCTTAATATCCTGCAGCCAAAACTGGTTCAATCCCATCACCATCGATCGATCGAGTCGCGAAACGAAAAACAGTTCAAAAGCTTTCAACTCCAGTCAGAAGCAGAGAGTTCAGTTTTTTTTTTCGGTTCGTTCGCTTTACTTTTGTTTTATTTTTATTATTTTGTTCTTTGCCCAACAAAAAAACAAGTTTACTCTCTCTTAAGTTCTCTTCCTGTCTCTCTCTCTCTCTTCGATCTGCTACACCTCTCTCTCGTTCTTTTTATGAATTAAATGTCAAAGAGAAGAAAAATAAAACAAAGGCTCAGAGTCGGCGATCGGGACACATAGCACACAGCTGGCCAGAGCCGGACTCTATCTTTGACCGGTTTCTAGGTTGTTTTCTTGCGGTTGCAAAAAAGAAGAAAAAAAACCAAGGAAACGTACAGAAATAACCCCTCCCTTACACACACACAAGCCCAACACACACACTTGTTTAAATATAACTGCTCTTTGTTCACAACGAATCGAGTCTTTAGTTCGAGGTTCATTATCAAGTATCGTAAAAAGAAATCCGCTTAAATAAAAAGATTATTTAATCAATTCATCAATGGATTATTATAAGTAAATACATTTTGATTGCTTATCCCTAGTATCTTTAAGCTATTGGCAATATTATTTTTACTTAATATTTGTTTAAATACAGTTCTTCTATCAACAAATAAACACTCGTTTATGTGAAGCACGCGTAGAATTGAATACATTGAAACAATTTAAAAGTTTCCCTTTGATACAGTGAACACTTGGGCTAATAGAATAAAACAAACTAAAAGCCCTCTCAAAATGTCGCGAAATTCAAATCGAAGGACTTTAAACCAAAATCTTTAATAATATAAACAAAAATTTAAGACGATAAGTTTTAATTAATTTTGTATGTAAAAATGAAACAAAAGCAAAAAAAAAGTTCCGAAAACAATATAAATTGATTACAAAGATGTCTCGTTATTTTTTAGTCAAAAGAGTGAACTATTCGTTAATGTGAAACCCCTTTCAAGACTAACGGTTTTAAGGGAGCTTTAATATTGCAATCTTAGCAATGCAATTGTTAGCTTCCTTTTAACGAATCTCAAGAAGACGCAAAATCTTCGTTATAGGGAAAATTCGTATACAGAATTATTTTTGGATTGAACCAAAAACGCAATGGTCAAAAAAATTAATTTCTTGTATTTAAAACATTGTTATATTCTTAAAACAGTTGCAAATTTTATCAACGTTCTATATTTATAATAGAAATAATGTTTTTTTCCATGCGGCAAAACAAATGTTGGATGAGAAGATGTGCCTAAATTATTTATGAAACCAAACTAATCAAAGTGCGTCACAATTTTATAAATATTCCGCAAACAAAACTGTTGAAGACAAGTGTCAAACTAACAGAGTAGATTAAAGAATAAATATTTGATTATATTTATTTTTCACTCCATTTCAATTTATATTTATTTTTGCTCTTTAATTCATTCTTTTCATTCAGTAAAATCCAGTTTAAGCAAATTAAATTGTTACATTGACAAAAAGAAAACTTTTTTTACAAACTTGTCAAAAAGGTTATTTCAATATGACACAGGAAGAGATGGAAACAACAAAAATCGATACATAATTAAAAATAAGCCAATAGCTTAAAAATAAAACTCTTCCATGGAAAAGTTCTCGTTTTCACACACACACACACACTATTTGATGTGAGCTCTGGCTATGAATAAATCAAGCGCAAATTGAACGAAAAAAGTTCAACTCAAAGCTAAAAAGGAATAGATACGACAGACAAGAGAAAAGGAGGGGGCAGAGATGCGGAAAGCACGGGGTCGAAAGTGAATTTGAAAACTCGTCACTGGCGGAAAATCCCCATTGAAAGTTGACAAGCGGCTGTCACCACATTATAGCAATAACAACCAATATATTAATTTTTTTCGTTATTTGTCGCATTAGTCAAAACAATTTACATTATTTGTCACATTGATTTTTTCAACAGTTTACAGCACAAACACAGTGCTTGTCGAACTGCATGCTTGTCTTATGAGCAATAGTCAAAAATAACAAAAACAATTGTAGTTAAAAAAAAAAACAAAAAAAAACTCAGAAACTTTAGTCAGCAATGATATAACAAATAGGTAGGGGGCGAAGAGAGCCATTAAAAAGTTAACATTAAAACCAAAATCACCAAAAAACATAAAATAAACTGTTGTTACACACATACTCGTACACACACACGCATTAACTAGACTGATAAAAAAATAAATAAAAACATGATAAGCTACTTTGAATTTTTAAGGCGTCTTCGTTTGTCTTATCAGCACAGAGCTCCTCCCTCCCCTCTTCATCGTCCCCCCCTCATCCGAGAATCTTTTCAAATGGTTTTGAACTGTGACGCGTTTGCCGCCTTTTTTTGTTGTTGTTAATCTCGATTTGTATGTTTTACTTTGCTTTGCTTTGGGCTTGCCTTTTGTTTATGCGTTTGTCTTTCGCCTTTTTGCATTACAATTGCGTTGGTTTTTTTTTTCTATTTATAGCGACAAATCAATTTCATTATAATTGTCTGACAAACAACAGTTGAATTTTAATTAAGGCTCAAAAGTGAATATAAGAGGCGCGAAAAAATGCTGCAATTGATTTATTTTTTTGAAACTCTCGCTCTCTCTGAGATACTCTGCATTTTTGACGGTTAAGGTCGTAATGAAAGAAATTTTATTAAGTTGATAACTAAGGAAAAACTATAAATTACACAAAATTGGATGGTAATTTGAGTAAAATAAATGTTTAATAAGTAAAATTGATTTATTTAATTTTAAACATTTTTTTTTGTTGTTGAAATTTTTAGGTTTTTTAAAGGAAAAAAAAAAGGAAAAAAATATTCATGAACAAATTAGGTTTTTTTTTTACTTTATGCAACAATTTCTCACAAGCAATAGGCTATAATAATGAAGAAATTCTTAGCAAATTACATTTTCTCCTTCATAACAGAGTATAAAAAGCTTCTTGATGTATCAATCTTTTTAAATGATTAAAGTTCATTATTTGCAATCGCATAAGCTTAAGTAATAAGATCATTGAAGCATTGCCAAATTGTTTTTTTTTTTTTTAAACATCCTTCCTCTGTTGTTTGTCACATTGTTGCTTATCTCTCTATTCAAAAATTTGTACTACTCGCTGATTAAATGCTTAAATCTCGATACATAACAATTAAGTTTAAAAAGGTGCAAAAAAAAAAAAACCAAACAATATTAATGCAAATGCCTTTTCAAAGAATCCCAAAAGTGTCAAAGAAGCAAACATTTTAATAATAAAATTAAAAAAAAAGCTTATAACTTAATTGCATTGACAATATGACAACAATACGCATTTCTTGACATTTCTATAATTGTTTATTTGTATATATTATTATTATTATTATTTTGTGTCATTGCTGTTGTTGTTGATTGTCGTTTGTAATCGAATTGCCGCACATAACATGTCAATATCCATTTTCAATGGCATTTTACGTTGAAAAAACAAAAACAACAAACACACACAAATTAAGAACAAAACGAAAAAAAAAAGCTCAGCACAGCAGCAAATAAAAAAAAGCGAGCGTCAAAGCAAAAGCAACAACAACAACCGTTTTGATTCACATAACACAAATGAACAGCCGGTTGCCCCTGCATAACTGAAGGTTCCCCCTCCCCCCGCCCTTCGCTTTTCACATCGATCAACACTAGTAGACTTTGGGAGACAAGCGAAGCAAACTGATAAGCAAAGCGTTCTCTTTCTGTCTCTCTCTCTCTCTCTCTCTATTAAACACATTTAAATGGCATCCTCTCTGAACAAAATGTTACAACATAAAATTAACTTAAGAATTACAAAGTTTTTTTGTTTTATATATTGCTCTCATAATTAAATTACATTTTAAAAGACTTTAATTGAGCTAGAGAAAATTTCAAATTGTTCCACTGTGCACTACTGTGCATTTAAAGATAGAAAACAACACACACACACACACACACACACACGTACACAAGCAAACACACAAAAGCAAATTGGCTAGATAAGGGAGCGTTGATTAGGGGCAGCGATGTTGTCGCCGTCGCTTTTGCCTTCTTCATTCACAGACACAAACAATAGCGAGTGTAGAAAAAAAAAGCATCAGCGAACGAGTGAAAAAGAGCGCCGGTAAAAAAAAATAAATAAATATCAACGAGTGCAGCAACAGCCTCCATCAACCCACCTCAACCCCGCCCAAGTGCAGATGGTTGGCTTTTGGGGTTAGGCACTTTGTACGTCACTGCGACTCAGCTGCTAAACGAATGTGTTTGTGTGAGTTTGTGTCGGTCGGCGCCTCAATGGCCGATTGACCTTTGCATGTTAGATTAACATTGTTGTATTTGCATCTGTCTGTATATTCATTCCATGGGCTGTTAGTTACTTCTGTTTAGGTCTACATAATACATGTATGTATGTATGTTTGTATGTGCATTTAGGGGCCTTTAGTCAACGAGCAGTGCTTTAATTAGTTTAGTCCGCAATTTTGCACACGTGCAAAATGCTTCAATCTATGTAAATGAGCTTTAGAGGTCAAACTTTATCAGTAAAACGCAGCTGTAAACGCCCACCCAGTCAATTATACATACATATATACATACATACATACGTATTACGTATGTACGTAGTGCATATAAATTGTCTGTAATTTGCTTTCTAGTGTCTTCTTCCTGCATAGACAACCTTCTCGCTCGTTAGCATTGCAAACATCCCCCACCACCCAACACACGCTCAATTCGATTCCTTCCTTCCGTTTAACCTCTCCACCCCACCACCAACACCCATTTCTTACGGCATTGAAAAACCTCACGTGCACTGGCGGCCACAATACGTTTTCGAGTGTGCAAGTAACATTCGTATGTAAATTCATGTAAGTTAGTGAGTGTGTGTGTGTGTGCATGTCTCATCTTGTAGTGTGGAGGTCAAAGTCGCGCGCACTGCAATTTGAGCATTTGTTTCTTTTTGCTTTTTTTCAACAAAGCACAGCACAGACAAGAGAAACATAAACGCTAGCTGGCCACACTATTCTTGTCGCTTCAAATTTCCAATTTGGCCTCTGCTCAACACATGTTTAAAACAATACCCACACCACACGCATACATATGAAAGTTACACTAACCCGGCAAACTCCGTTAACGACGCTTTTAATGCTGCTTTGCACTCGACGCCTCTCTCTCGCTGTCTCTGTCACGCCGCGCTCTCTCTCGACACCGCCGTGGCCTCATGCGATGACGACGATGCGGGGGAGCCAGCCGTCACAAAGCCAAACGCGCTTGCTTTGTTAGCAGTCAGCTTGTGATTGTCAAACTGTAAGGCAGCACAGCTGTTTTTTCTTCTGCTGCTGCAGCGGGCGTTCACTTGAACTCTTTGATTGGCTGCGTTTTTGTTGTTGTTTTTAATTGAAACTTGTTTAATTAATTGTTTAATTGTTTTTGAAACTTGTTGTTTTAGCTTTTTAATGCACATACACTTTATTTGTAGTATTGGGCACTTTTCTTTTTATTTTCATATATCATTTCCTTAAAAATAAAAAAAAAACACATTTTAAAATTATTTCGTTGCTTAAATTCACTTCACTTTTTGGCGAAAAAATAAAATTTTGCTTTTTCTCGTCGATTATTTAACGCCAACGCGCTTTCTAATTTACACAAGTCTACAACAACAACAGCAACAATGGCAGCAGCAGCAGTAGCAGCTGTAGTTGTAGTTGTAGTCTCCACTTTGGTTTTTGTTGATTTTGCTTTTGTTTTGTGTTTTTGTTGCGCTGTCGACAATTAAAGCTCAACTACACAGCGTTAAGCTGTTTGAGTGTGAGTGTGTGTGTGTGTGTGTGTGAGTGCTTGGAGTTTGTGAGTGAAACATGTTAAAGGAGGACAAAAAAAAAATGCTTTTTAATTTGTCATATCCGTTGCGTTGCGCTTTGCCTTTGTCTCTGTCTGTCTGCTTGTGAGTGTGTATGTGTGAAAAGAGTTTATTTGTGGCACTGCTCATCGTACGCATGAGGTTAACAACGATTATGTTGCAATTCGAGACGCAACTTTCGCCACATTATGAAATTAAAGAAGTTGCGCGGCGCCCCCAACTGCTGTTAAGACAACAGTTTTTATTTTATTTTTGATATTTTGCAGGTCAAAAGTCTGAGGGATACACATGAATGTACATTAGTGTGTGTATGGATATGTATCCAAAGAATGAAGAAAAAGATACAGATACCGAAAAAGCAGGCATAGCTACAGGCAAAATATATAAATTGTGGAAGAAAAAAAAGTCATAAATAACTCGAAAAACCAGTTTCGTATTGCCGGTGTACAAACCAGGCAGCAAGAAAAACAACAACAACAACAACAATAGCAGCAACAGCAGCAGCAGCATCAACAATAAACAAAATGTGCAAGAAATGCTGTCGCTCTTGCTGCTGCTGTTGTTGTTGCCGCCGTTGTTATTTGAGTGAGTGAGTGAGAAGGCGAGCCAAGAATAACACTTAAAACTCGTTAAAGTTGTGCAGAAGAAATAAAGCACAGAGGCAAAAAAAAAAAATATCAGACAGCTGACTCAAAACAGAAAATAGATACATACATACGCGCGCACAGTTGTTGGCTTGCGCGTGTATGTGAGAGAGTGAGACAACGACTCATTAATTGAGGCGGCGGTAGTAAAAAAGACAGATAAGTTTTTACAGTTTGACAGAGACATAGACACACTCAGGTGCATTTTGAGTGGAAATTGTGTGCAATACGAACACGAAAAGAACTCCAAACACAATTACAATACGATCTTCTTCTTTTTTTTTTCGTGCAACAACTAGTTCGTAAAACTGTGGCAGCAGCAACAAACTGGAGCAAACACAAATTAACAAAACGTCACAGCGATAAAGTGATTATCACAAAAATACACACACACGCAACATAATTTATCTGTGTAGATGTGTGCAAACACCCACACACACACACACACAGGCACTCACTTAGCCACGCATGCAACGGCATACAGAATTTCCTCCATGCGTTTGCTGCTTTCTGTGTGTTTTGCTGGTTGTTGTTGTTGTATGTATGCACACCCGCAGCACTCCGCGCGACCGAGCGTTGCAAAAACAACTTGGTTTTTGCTGTTTGCTTTTTTTGGTTTTAGTTGTAAGCCAGCAGCGACTATAATGGCCGCAAGGAAATGACAACTGCTACGGCGCACGATCGAAAACGAACTGAGAATTCAAGTGAGCGCAAGCGAGCGAGCGCCAATCTGAACAAACACACAAAACGAGCGAGTATCTACCAATGCAAGAGAACGAACGAACAAACGAGCGAGCGAGCGAGCGAGCAAGCAAGAAAGAAGTGAGTGAGTGAGAACAAGGTTTCTTTCACTGCTCTGTTGCAGATACGAAAAAAAATAACACTTGTGACTGTGAGCGTGTGAAAATTAAAATGCGGCAAATGAGCATTTTGTATTAGTATGTAATTATGGCTGCTGCTGCTGCTGCTTACTGTCGTCGCGCCGTAGGGGAGATATAAAGACTGGCAAGCAGGCAACACTTGAGCGAGAGAACATAAGCGACATAAGTATTGATAATGATAAATAGTTGTTTGTATGCGTACATATTTATGTGCATATCTCTGTGAATGTGTATGCTCATGCGTCAGAGCAAAAAAAAACTACACAGCACACATACACTACTTAATACATAAAGAGCACCTGTCAAACACACATACATGCACATGCACTGCTCTAGCAATAGCAAAGCCGGCAGTCGAGATCTGTAGTACAGCAATTGAATGTGACCAGAGCGTATGCAGCTTTCAACTAAAGTTGAGTGACTCATGCGCAGGTGCCTCTGCATGGCTTGTCAAACTTGTATAACTGTGATATGAAAGCAGCTGTTTGCTGTTAGTTTGTTGTTGTGGTTTTTTTAACAGCAATGCCACTAACAGACATTTATCATACTTTTATTTTTAGTTGGTACACTAAACCATCGAGAGTACCAAGGATACGAAATGACCATGAAACAAAACCACATTTTCCATTTAATAATAGAAAATGTTTAAATGTTATGGGTCAACAAACTCTCGAACTCGTACGATAAGAGGTTAAAGAAAAAAACTCAAGCGTGAGATAATTTCTGTAAATAGTATAACATTGTCTGCCTATTGCTGCACATGTGAATGATAGTAAGAGAAATGCACTCAAAAAATACATAAAAAAATTTAAAATTCAACGGAGATTACTTGGGTTTATTTAGCTAATTTTACAAAATTCGCTTACGTTTTTTTATGTCAAAATCATAAAAAAAAAAATTCATATCATTCTCATATTGATTAACTAATAAGCTTGATGATCGATCGATTTCGATAAGCTGCAAATTCTGACAGAATTACATAGGGAAACCACGATAGATTTATCGAAGTGGTTGTGCTAGAATTTTGTATAGCCTGTAAATTTTAATTTTTACCTTAAATTCAGAAACAAACTGTCATACTTTGACCCTTGTCGCATTATATTACCAAGAATTTAACAGTCACAACGAACTGTTTACAGTTATTTTTAAGGGCAAAGTTGCAGTATGTGAGAATAAAGAACATTATCACAAACTTAGCATACTTTTTGTAAGCTTGGGGTATAAATACCAACAAGAAAATAAACTAAACCAACTAGGTCGGTGTCGCATTGTTGCCAACCAACCAGCACCGAAGACACACACACACACATGCAACATACAAAAAAATATAATTTTTTTATAGCATTCTCAGAGAAAGAGAAAGTGGGAGATGGGGGGGGGGGGGTTGAATAACCTAAATTTTGCGCTATCCCAGCAAAGAACAACAACACTACTACTAAGAATAGTAACCAGGATTGCCACCTGGGCCAAAAACATAGACCACAACTTGGCAAAAAGTTGCGTGCGGCGTAGTAGGAAAAGTGGCTTCAATAATCAAAGACTCAAATGCTGAATGAAAACTTGACGAAAGCCTCGGCGGCTTTGGTCGACACAAAACAAAAGGGGGTCAAAAAAGAAGACTGCAGGAGCGACGAGGGGGAAGACGAAACGAGACCGTACGACCGAGCGAACAACACCACACAGTGGGTAGCAGCTGTGGCACATAAAAAAAACAAGGACAAATTGCGGATTTAGCAAAAAAAAAAAATAATAAAAAGAATGTGAATGTAAAAGTGTACACACAAAGAAATAAAAACTAAAAAAAAGCTAAGCACACGACTGCGTCAAAAGCAAACGAAACGTAACGAGAGGTGGAACGATGGAATGATGAAACGACAAACGGACCAAGTTGACCCATCAAACATTATGCGCCAATGACGTCATTAAGCTGTTGACGTCTGTCAATGTCGACGTTTGTGTCCCTCTCTTTTTTCCATCTTATGTCTCTTTTGTTTCAAGTGCGTAAGATAATATTGTGTGGGTGCTCGCACACACACAGATAGAAAAGCTAAAAGCCATAAGATGTTAAAAGATTATTCAAAACATATGGAACAGATGATGCTGAGCTCAATATAAGAAATAGTATAAGAGAGTGCAGCAATTGACAAGCGAGAGAGAGAGAGAGAGACTGAACGTGTATGTGTGTATGTGTAGGTGTTTAAAGCAAACGCAAGAAATTAAATAGTGTGCATAAAAACGGAAATCAATTGTTGATAAGTAAACGATGATTGCTTCTAGAGTGGGTATGTACATATGTGTGTGTGTATAGGAAATTGTATTGCTTCAATTTACAGAAACACCTTGCCAAGATGTATGTATGTATGCGAAGCGAATAGTGGGCGAGAAGTGAATGGTGGGGGGGTTGGATGTTGAGGGTCGAAAGCTTTCGAGTTGTTAGGCAAATCTATGTATGTATAAATAAAATGTGCACACAGCAAGAGAGCATCAACACAACGACGTCAGAAGAAGTATAAGAAGAAGAAGAAAAATCAGTATTAGGAGGAGAGAGAGAAGTAGAAATGCCAATAGTGTGAAAATTTCATCTAATTAAATTAGATGCCAGTCATGCTTGAAACCAAAAGCTCAATGTGCGCAAGCAGGACAGATTATACAAATGGAAACGAATGGCGGGCGATAATCATGGCAATGCGGGTGGAAAGGGGGAGGAAGCGGAGACAAGCCCAGCCCAGGCAAGGTGTATAGTAAAAAGCCTGTCAAACAAATCGATGGGATTTAACGACCCGGCATCAGCCAAGCAGCCAAGCAGCACACACACTATCTCGCACACACATGCACATTTAACACAGCTGTGAGAAAGCTTGCGAGCCAGAAACAACAGTCTTAGTCCAGCGAGGAAGGCATCTCACAGTGTGTGTATGCGAAAGCCATTCAAAAGATTATTAACGACATTGTCAGATGGTTTGTAGGGCAGTCAAACTCGAATATAAATCATAAAACGATACATCAAAAAGTATTGAAGCTACTGTGAAACTTGTTGCCGAAGAATCGTTATATAATTGTTTGGCTTTTACGAAGCTCACATAAAATATTAATGCAACCACAAACATAAGTTAATCTAATCCTTCAAGCAAACATATACGTATAGCTTGTAAGTGTGCATGTGGTTGTTGGCTTAAATCAAGTTGACATGTCCATGACAGCGATGCTTGTTGTGACGCCAATGACAACCAACAACAACAAGCTAAAATCCTTTATACTACCAACCAGTGCTGCCAGTTTAGCAATTTGGTTGCTAGATCTGGCAACTTTTAAAAAAAAGAGAAAAAGGTTCTAAGTGAGACAGAGAGAGATTCTTAGTGAGAGAGAGATTCTGAGCGAGAAAGAGAGAGATTCGGAGTGAGAAAAAGAGAGAGAGAGAGAGCAGGTTCTGAGAAAGAAGTTTTGAATAAGTGATACATTTAGTAAGATTGAACACTAACACTAATAGCGAGACCGAGACAATGGGAAGGCTTAAGGTAGCCTCCATTAGGCTAAACCCAGTTGGGAATTATAAGAGGCTTGTTGCAAAAATATTTTACATTCATATGGACATTGAATGAAATTGCTATTTTAAGGACTTTTTTTAAACACATTTGTAACTTTTGCATATCTAAAGCAAATTTTCAAGGCTTTTAAATATTTTTAAAATTATTTCCATCATTTTAACACACATACACATACAAAGCAATCAACTTGGAGACTTAGCTAAGCAATTTTCTTTTTTTTTTTTTTTTTTTTTTTGGCAATTTTTTCAAAATTTAAAGCAAATTTTAGCAACCTTTTTTTGTTTAGCAAATCTAGAAATTTTTGCTTGGAGATTCTGGCAGCACTGCTACCAACACACACACACTATGTATACGCTGATAAGCAGTTTAGCAGAAGGCACTTCACTGTGAATGGCAAAACGGCAAATGGCAGTGTCAAGTGACGGATGACAGATATAAGCTGTTCATTAGTGACAGCTGCTTGAGGGGACACCCAATGGCGTTGACAGACAGCCCGCCCCCGCCCAGTTGTATGACAGTGTTGTATAACAGTTATGCAAGCGTATGCACGCATATTCACATATTATGATGACGTCGTCTTGCAAAACACGAATCTCAGTCATTGTTTTCTTTTTTTTTTTTGCAAAACAATATTTGTGTTCGCTTTAAAGATAGAATTTCCCCATGACTAATGCAGAATATTGCACAGTCAGCCGCATAAACACACACACATACAATGTAAACATTGAATTAAATATCAAAACATGTCATTAAAATCAAAATAAAAAGAAACAAAACTCTACGAAAACAATCTTTATAACTGGCCTATTAGGCTTATTTACAAACGCTGACAAAGTCTAAATTACAATTTAATAGTGAAACTGATAAGCGATAAAGTGTTTTTTTAAATGTTTGTGCTTTTATTCAAACAAATTTTTAGTATAAGACTTAAGTGTTTTATAAAATTGATAAGCTGAGCTATTTTTAAACTAAGTCAAAGCTAATTTATTCAAATTTTATACGCTCTTAGTTTGATTGAAAAAACTACACAAGAATCATAAAGATTGTAACATAATTACCTTGAATCAAGTGATTTGCTTAACTGCATCAAGTCGAATAAGAATAGAGTATTAAGCCTCTTCTTAGGTTTTTGAACTTACGGAATTTATTTAAACTAAACAAAATCTTTGCTACGGCTTAATTGAAAGAAAATGTACCAAAAATTCTTAATTGTTATTTTTGAAGATATTTTTAGAGAACAATTAATTTTGAAAAGTATGTCGAAATGAAGAAAATTGTATGTATGATTGTATATTTTAGTTCAGTTGCTTCAAAAATACTAAATGCTATGACTTTTACTAAAAGTTCTTTCCATAAATTTTACCACCAAATAGCTAAATTATTAGATTTTATTTTTAACTATTTCGTTTTGCATTTAATGGCGTTAGTGCAACTTATTTCTTGGGATTTGCACGCCACATCATTTCTGAGTTTAAGTGCAAAGCAAATGCCAAGTGCATTTCAACAAAAGTTTGAAAGCCTCTGCAGGCATTTTGTACCCCACCCCCTCTCTCATCAAGCTGGCAGCACTGCCGACTCTATTTGTCTTTGACTGCGTCGTCATCTTTATCACTGTCTGGCACTTTTCTCAACGCAATGTTCACAGCGTTGACGACGTTGAGTCATTAGAAGCGCGCTAACAAGTTGGTCAAGTTTTCAGTTTTCAATTTCTCAATTCCTCGCACTTTTGTGCTCTGCTTTCTTTCCTAACTGTTTGCACACCCTCCTTCCCACCCCTCTTATACTGCAACCGTATCCCATAACTCACTGACCAAAAAGGCAATGCGTCTCCAAAACGGTGACAGTCAGAGTTGAGTTTAAGAATAATTTTAGTAATTTTTTAATGAGCCCGGCAGACAGAAAGAGAGAGAGAGAGCGAGAGAAGCGCGCTCTCACATGATTTATTCTTGCTTGAGTGTCTGCTCATCTTATAATTCTTGTTTGTGATCTCTTAATTATTAATGACAGTCCGAAACTGGTTTTTACTTATGACATTATTAATTATGATTTCCTATATTTGTAATTTAAATTTCTGTTCGAGTACAATCTCTCCAATTCTCCATTCTCTCTCTCTCTCTCTCTCTATCTTATAATTGAGGTCATATGCGCCACATATCAGCAGTCACTTCGCCTCGAGCTCAATAACCCCAATCTCAAGTCCAAGTAGTCTTGCTAGGTTCCCTCTTCCTCTCTCTCTCTGTCTCTGTCTCGATAATTACACAGCATGCAATATGCATTTCATAAACTTTTGTTCGAAGGTTAAATCACTTAAGAGCGCGTTAACCAAATATTTAATCACTTTATTATGATCATCACGATAGACTTATAGCCTAGACAAGATGGATACATAAAAATGTATGCATGTGCAGCATTCAGAAATATTTACACAGTTGTAGCTCATTGTTTGATATTAAAATTAACGATATTTGTTGAGTTGTTGTTTGACATTCACAATTCAACAGCTGTTAACATAAGTGCATCACAAAAAATTCTTAATATTCAATATCATTCACTATCCCCAATACGATTTATTTCGTTGCAATGCGTTATCACAATATTAGCTATTTTTTAAGATGCCACCGTTAACGCCATAACATTAACATTTGGTGCTGTTACACATTTGAAGAACGTTAACATTAATATGTTAAATTGTTATGTAAAAATGTAACATTGTTGGCATCTGTTTATTGGTTCTTTAAATTTGTTACTAACATTTGTTGATTACTAAAAAGTTTTAAAAAATTTTTAAACGGCTTTAAAATAAGATTAAAAATTGAAATGATTTTTTTAACTATATTTATGAGTTTTATGTTAAAAAACATTTTTTGGATGAATTAAAATTATCTTTGAAAATATTTATACTTTACCAGGGCAATTATCAAACACCGCCCCATTTGAAATTCTTTTACTAAACTCACGAATCGCGTTAAAATGCAAATTGTCAAATGACCTAATTAAAACAGCATCAACCAATTAACAAAATTAATTGAAATTAATAAAGTCTCGTACCGTAGTTTATACAAAAAATCCAACATTTGCTAGAAAATTGGTTTTGCGCACAGTTTAATAAGCAATATTGAATGTCTAAATGTGAATGAATTTATGTACAAGACACACGGCTCATCGCTAGGCTAGAAGATACATAATTAATTTATATACATTTTCGACCACTTGAAGCCATAAAGTTACACGAATAACGATTCCCCAAGGTCTCATTCTGTTCTGTTCACTAACTTATGAATCCCCGTGAGCTAACAAAATAAACTGCATACAATAAAAACCACATTAGTTCTTGTCCATGGCAAAATGGGAAAGCCCCCCCAAAAAAAACAAAAGAACATCATGAACACAAAAGAGAGAGAAATTGTATATTTTATGTACAGCTTAGAACCAAAAAAAACAAAAATATGGTCAACAAACACTTGGCAACAGAATAAATATAATAATAAAAATAGAGAGATAGAGGAGAAGCAAACAGGCAGGCAGGCAAACAGTCAGGCAGGTCAGACAGACAGAGAACTAAACCAACAGGCAACCTAGAAATGTCAATAGACCCGGCAGAAGCAAAAGGTAACTGAAATACTTGCTATCAACAAACACACACATTACATTGCTGGGTCGGATACGACAGGAGGCCAATAATATCTATATGTATGTGTATTTAACTTTCCGCTTCCTTAAAAGCGATGCCGCATTCATTATAGATTTCATTCAACCCTTGAGGCAGCAAGAAGTGTCTTCTTGCCAAGAAATCGCCATACAAACATATATATATATATATATATATATGCCAGCAAACCGTGCCGAAATATAATCAAATAAAACACATAAAAGTTTAAATAGAAATGCCTATTGGCTAAAAATAAGAACAAAAAAATATGTTGAGCAAAAGCCAAAATAAAAACACAAAAATTCCAATATGGTAACGAAATAATTGTTGGGACTTTTTCACTTGCCGCAAATAGGAAATATCAGACAAGATACAAAAAAGTAAAGAGAGCATCGATTCCTGTTATAAATAGTTGCAAACTTAGAGCATACAGGTGTCTTCGATTATCGACAACTTTAACTCAATGACGAACTTTTTCTAAGTGTGCTCTCAAAATATTTTGTATATATTTGTTTGTAGAGAACTACGACGTCACACTGTGCCATATATTTTAAGTTTATTATATTATTTTTGGCGGCACACACACACACGATAAAGCTTATGCTTGTATAATTACCAATCAGAAGAAGATAGAAAAAAGGAAGCAAATCTTTGTGCTGCCAACTTGTTGAATGCTGTTGCCAGAAAAATATATTTATAGCCCAATTGTAACTTAATTGTGCTATTGTTTACATCTCTTTACAGTTTGTATGCGATATGTTTTTGTTTAGTTGTTACTTTGAAAAGGGTATTTATGTGTCGGCATCACTAAGGCTGTAGTTGCATTATCTAATCGCCAAACATTTCAATTTCGTTTCGTACATTTTTCAGCAGCAGCAAGCAACAGCAGCCTGATAACAATTTTTTGCACATACAAACATGCATAGAAATGTATATAAATCATTAAATGAACGTATTTTTGCCGTATTTAAGTTTTGAGATAACGCACAAGACTTTAAAAAGCCGTTCACATGATCATACATAGCAATATTCTCAGTAATCCCAAACCTTTAAAAAGGTAAGAAAACATCAATAATAGGAATGAAAATGAATAACTGTAAGTGGAAATGTTAAACAGTTTGTGCCATTCACATGTTAACGAAAACGTAACGCAAAAAATGTTAAATGTTTTGAATGTTGCGTCAAAATTATTATAAAAAAATATAAGTAGTTTATGTAAAATCTACGCACAATTTTTAAAAAGTTTGAACGCAAAAAGACACGGGATTTTTGAAAACTTGAGCTCATACCACTGACGCAGTGTCCTAACAATCGCATTACCCCAACGATGAATGAATGCAAATCTTCTGCGAAAATTATTGGCTGTACATTTGTGGATATTGATATTGATGGAATATTATATATATAATGGATTTAGGACTCACCTCGCTTGCCGCTCGCGTCGTTGCATGTTGCGGCGGTTCTGGTTCTGGTTGTTGTTGGTGTTGCTGATACTGCTTAGGGAGTAAAATTCGGCAGGTTCTATTGAATTTTGTGTGAAAAACGCAATCACTTTCCACAGAATTTTGAAAGATTATAAATGAAACTAATAGCAATGGGGCTATTGTTGTTGATTGTTGATAAGATTGATCCGAAACGCAGTATGTAGTTGTTGTTGAAATGCGAAATTTCCTGTTCAAACTGTTGAATGTTTGTGGACTTTATTTTTTTGTTTGTCGTTTTTAGTTGTTTTTGTTGCTGCTGCTGCTGTGCGCGTGCACAAACATGCATTGGAGCGCGCACACACACACACAGCAAGCCAAGCACACACACACACACACTCACTTAAGTGCCACACTCACAGCGTCACGCATGCGTCCCAGCAGCTCCCACTGTTGCACTCCTTCTCGTTTTCTTCTGTACAGTAGAAAGAGTTCGCAACTGCAATTGCCCTGCTGCACTGTTATGCTGCTGTTAGCTTACAGTTGTTACAGTTTGTGTTGTTTGGTTGTTGTATTTGATGTTGTTAATATTGTTTGGTATGGCGGCCTTAGTGCTACTGCTGCTGCGGCTACGGTTGTCGCTTGACATTTAAGTATTCAATTTGAGCATTTCCTTCGGTGTTTTGTAAAATTTTCGTTGGCCTTTTGTGTGTTGGTTTGTTTGAATTTGTGTGCTTGTTTGCTAGTCCGGTCCGTCGAAATAAATTTATTGTAGTTTTTCTTGTTGGATAAATAAAGGCAGTTTGGTTCTATTTAGTACTATGTAAACAAATAATTTTGGCTAACAATTTAACAAACACACTTTTGCACATATTTTCCCAAAAAAAATTTGAAACAATTTTTTTTTTTTGTAAAGTATGATTGACGTTTTTTGCTAGTGTTACGCCAAGTTGACAGCAAGCAACAATTGATATTAATTATTATTATTTTTATTATGTTGTTAAATACAAATTTAACCGGTCATCAGCTGGCATTTGGCGCGCGCTCGTTGAAGATATATTATACGGTATGCTGCCTTTATATTGTCGGGCTGCAGCACTGTTGCTGTATTTACACCTTTTTGCCGACCCTGCGTTTCGCATGTCATAACAGGCTGTAAGTGTATAGAATAAATATACAAAACAATTAAATATTTATAACATCAAATGTGATATTTTTCATTGTTTTGAAATGTGTAGTTATAAGATCATTTACCTACAGCTTCATACAACAAACTTTAATAAATTGTGCAAATTGCAGTTTGGTCTGGTTACAACAGTATTTTGCGGTATATTTGCTTGCTTTGAAACGGTCACACTAAAGCTAAGAGGGCCTGTCTTACATATTTTTGCCCATTGATTTTCATGTGCCTATGGCTGCGCACAATGTGCAAATGTTGTTAACAATCTAATGAAACAATATGGCAAAAAGGGTTGGCTAACAAATAACGCAATAAACTTGCCCTTGACCCCATGACAAAAGTTCAATTCAAAATGATTAGACGAACAAGCAGCCGCCACTGCAGTTTGAAAATGCGAAGGAAGTTCATCAAAATTAGGCCAATTAGTGCGTATACTTTAACACGTAGAGAAAAAATGGCTCATATGTTTTTCTTTTTAAACAAGAAGGCCACACATAATTTAATATGTACGTGATATTTTTTTTTATTGCTTTTTTGGATGCTTTCGGCACGCAAAAGTTTCTTCTCTTTTTAAAGACCGCAAGACCCGCTGTGGCACACTAATATGCTTGAATTTAACTATATTTATTTTTCCAACTAACACATCATTTAGTTTTGTGTATTATAATATCTGAAAGTTTTAACTATTCGTTTTATTTTATTTTTACCTTTTGGAAAAATTTGCACACATATTCTTCACCTACGCCTCATTTTTCATTGCTCACTGACACACACGCGCGCACACACACTGTTACACACACACACTACCACTTGGCCAATTTCTGCAGTCGGTTGGTGTATTAATGCGATTTTACACAATTTATTTTTGACGTGGTTTTGATTGTTTTGTGTTTGCTTTTATGCGTTAAACTTGAGCAAACAATTTTTCAATATTTATGCGTCTCGCCATCAAATTGTTTTGCAAAGCAAACGTACGCAAGATAGCACGAGAAAAATGGAGCGACTTTTTCCCCTGCCTTGCACACACACACACACAAATTGAACACTGAGTAGCAATGTGGCCGAGTTAGGATAAGAAATAAATACCAATTAACTGGCAAAAGGTGCACAGCGAATTTCCAAATTATACTAAATATACCAAACAATTTATGCAAGCTATAAGCCGGCAACTTGTTTTGTTTAGTTCAAACGGTTAATAAACATCTTACTTAATTGACAAAAATACTTAAATCTAAAAATGTATGTTTATACCAACAGGCCACTGTCATATTAATTATTCCAATAACACATTCTGTATATATGTATATGTTGCACAAAACACTCACGCAATCAACGGCAACTGTCACACAAGGTTGACGGCATTTTTGCATATACAATATTTTTCGTTGGCACAATAACTCATGAACACTATTAACGTTTATATATTCAATAAAAAGAACACACCGATCTTACAATAATTGCAAAGTCTGCATGTATTGCTTTTCACCAGTGTAACCAGCTTTACCTATTAATGCGATGATACATCGAACGTCTACCACATATGGTTTCTATTGTGAATAAATAATCTACTCGATTGGTTGCCTTTTCAACGATGACATATCTTGTCTTGTAATTTCATGTAATTTGTATAAAGTTGAATTAAAACACCATCCAAATTAAATTGTTTTTATTAAAACATTACATATGTCGTTTAAGGTGATGAAATGAGGTTAAGGGCTGTTACCTACCAAATAAATCACGATGTCGATAAAAAGTTCGATATAAGTAAATCGATAAGTGTATATGAAATGTCCCATCTTCACAAATTAAATCAACACGTGCGGTTAAACAGCACGCTGTTTATTTATATTTTGTTTCAATAAAGTGTCCTGAAATGGGGAAAATTAAAGCAATGAAGCCAAAGGAGGTAAGCTTAAAATGTTATCAAACTTATATTGAACAACTTAAGCATCATTGTTTCAATTTCAGTTTGCAGCAGCAAAACTTAAAAATCATTCGACGTTGGATGCAACCGCAGTTTTCAGCAGCAGCGACGATGGCTTTAGTGAACCCAGCCAGACCATTGCACAAAAACGCAAACAATCTACAGAAAATGGAGATGAAAAGAAGAAAAAATTCAAGTCGAAGGAAACTAGCGTAAAACCGCCAACATTGGAAGAAATAAAAGAGCTACGCGACACACGTAATCTATTTCATTCAAATCTCTTCAAACTGCAAGTCAAAGAAATGCTGGATGAATTAAAACTGAAGGAAAAATACAGCAGCTACATTGAAAACTGGCTGGAAACATTCAAAACGTCAGTACAAGACTTAGAAGATGGTTTGCTAGACAGCTGTGAGCTCGAGGTACCGCTGCATTTGCAAAAGCAAGAGTTTCACTTTAAATTCGTGGCGCCAACGTCTGAACCAATGCTAATTGGTGCTGCAGCCACAGGCACATTACTGGGGCCCAAAATCGTTGTAGATGTGGCACTAGAAATGCCGGCGGCATGCTTTCAAAAGGAGGATCATCTCAATTTGATATATGATCAGAAACGTGCACTTTATTTGGCCACCATGGCTAGTAAATTAAAGAAACTATCTGCATTTTCAGCGGATCAGTTTGCCTACAACTACTACGCCAATAATCCCTTAAAGCCGGTACTGGAACTTACACCGGCTGCCAAATTAGGCAAACATTTGTCAATGCGCCTCTTTATCACAGCTCCAGTGTCAATCTTCAAGCTGAAACGCTTTGTGCCCATGAACAACAATATTCGTCCGTCGCTTTTCGGCGATAAATGGAATAAGCAGGATACTACCCTGCCATCAACACAACATTACAATGCCAATGTGCTGTTCGATCTGACTCTAGTCCAGAACCAAAAACTCCTACTTGACTCTTTTACAGGACGACGCAATTTTCAGGAGGGTTTGCTGCTGCTCAAAGTCTGGCTGCGTCAGCGACAATTGGATGTCGGCTACAGTGGCTTCAGTGCACACATTCTTGCTGCCTACATTGTTTATCTGAATCAGCAGCGTTTGCTGCACAAGTCGAGCAGCAGCTATCAAGTGGCACGAACTGTCTGGAACCAGTTGGCCAACAGCGATTGGACCCAAGGCATAACCCTAGCCCAGGAGCAGCCAATACAGCTAAGCACTCTGGCCGGCTACTATGATGTCTGCTTTATGGATGTCACCGGCTATTATAATCTCTGCGCCAATATGCCACTTGCAGTGTATAGGGCGGTCTGTGCAGAGGCCAAACTAGCTGTGGAATTGTTAAATGACATCAAAGTCAATAGTTTTGCGCACATTTTTATGCAAAAATCACCGCTCTATACGCGCATGGATAATATACTGAAGTAACAACATATCTTACTAGCATATTGAAAGAAGATTTTAATATTTTTTTTCTTCGTACAGAATTACAAAACCTGAAAGTGTGGATCAGCTGCTGCAGTTACATATCCAGCCGGATGTCAAATATGATTATGCTAATAACGCACATCCGCAATTGCTCAAGTTGTTGACAGAGTAAGTTGCTCAACAAAAAAACTTAATTCTAAGAGAATTAATATCTTCTATTATGTATGTAGATTGCTGCAAAAGGGACTGGGTAAACGTGTGCATGCTATTCTGCCACTGGAGGTGCCTTCGACGCCTTGGTCTGTAGACAGTAAGGCGCCTGTTATTGGACGCTCCCTGCAGCTGGGTCTGGTACTAGACACGGAACATGCCTACGAAGTGCTAGATAAGGGACCGGCAACTAATGGGGATGCCGATGGTGCTGCGGAGTTTCGTAAATTTTGGGGCGACAAATCGGAATTGCGTCGTTTTCAGGATGGCAGCATAACCGAGGCGGTTGTCTGGGCCGCCGCCACGGATGCGCCCAGCAAAAAGCGTTTAATAGTGCGCCAGATTGTGCTGCATCTGCTGGAGCATCAACTGCAACTGGAGTCCAGCGATGTGCAGTACATTGCCAATGAGCTGGATATCGTCTACACACTAACACCTTCCTTTAAGGTGACCAAGCTGCCATCCAAACTGAAACTACAGCAGGACACCGATGCCGAGGCACTCACACCACATGTCATACACTGTTTTGATGCCTTGGCACGTCAGCTGCACACTCTGGACGATTTGCCCCTGGATATAGTCTCCATATCGGGCATTTCACCCGTTTTTCGATACTGTGAAGCGCAGCCTGTGCTGCCACAGGCACGTTATGCAGCAGATCGCATGCTTGCCAGCCATGTGCTTCGTGTCATCATTCAACTGGGTCCCAGTGGTAAGTGGCCCAGTGAGCTGGGTGCATTGCGCAGTCTGAAGACCGCTTTTCTCATACAGATTGGCCAGCAGCTAATGGCGCAGCATCGCATTCACACGCAGCTTACCAAAGAAGGTTTGCTGGTGCTGAAGCAAGGCTATTGCTTTCTGTTGGAACTGGCGCACAGCAAAGAGTTGGCGCTGCTTAAGCAACAGCAAACGGAACGTGGCACAACCACGTATGTGGACAATCCCGAGAGTCGAGAGCTGGAGCGACGACACTACATACTGCCCAGGGTTAATGGTGCGCTGCATGCGCTGCATCAATCGCATGGCGCCTACGGACCCACAGTGCTCATTGCCAAGCGTTGGCTGGCAGCCCAACTGCTCGATGATGGTTTGTGGCCCAGCATGGCAACGGAATTGCTGGTGGCACATCTGTTCCAGCAGCGACAGACGCCACATACAACAGCCTCACCGCAAACGGGCTTTATACGCTTCCTACAGCTGCTCGCCCACAGCGACTGGAATGGTGAACTATTTCTGTTAAACTTCAACAACAGCTGGACGGAGCAACAAATTACGGATTTGGAGCATAGTTATCGCAGCGATCGTCCGAGTTATCCGCAATTGTGTCTGGCCACCGCCTACGATCAGCAGCATGCGGGTAGACTCTGGACCAGCGAAGAGTGTCCCAGCCGACAAGTCTTGTCTCGCGTCACAATGTTGGCTCGACACGCCTTGCAGCTAATCGAGACGAGGCTGTTGTCTGATAAGCTGGCATTTGTGCGGCCCGCACATTTGTTTTTGCCATCTAGCGAGGGCTATGATTTGGTCATACAAATAAAACCGGATTTGGTTGCAAATACGTTGTGCTACGATCTCGGTTCACCATTTGTGCCTTTCAGTCAACGCAATTTCCGTTTACCTTTGGCGGGCAGTGAGCAATTAGCACGGATTATAGATCAACTGAGGGTAATTAATGTGATGATAAGCTTGGTGCAATTTTATTTATATATTTACTTTTACAGTCGGCATACTCGGATTATGCTGCATTCTTTTATAATCCACATGGCGGCAAGGAGGTGGCAATTGTCTGGCGTCCACCAACTGAATTTGCGCCCAAGCCCTTCAAGGTTAACGAGCTCCAGGCGTGCACACCCTGTGCAAATGGCAAAGTGCAAGTGCATAGGGACACACTGCTGGAGGATTTCAAGTTGCTAATGAAAGACTTTTATCTGCGCGTTTGCACACCAGAGCAGCTTAAACGTGAGCAGCGTGAACACAACAAACCCAAACGTTATTTCAATGGTCAGGTGGAAGACGGCGAGACGGATAAGCCAGAAAAGAAGCGAAAGAAAAAGAAAATAACGCCTCCGACAGATTCGAAGAAACGTCTAATAAAAAGTAAATCACTGAGCGCATTATGTTAAAGACATATAATCGAGCTTTGCACAGACTAAGAATAAATATATAACACTTAATGTACATAAAATGGTTAAAAGTTTTCATTCCCAATGGTCAATTGCTGCTGCTGTTGTTTGCCAATTCTTCAAAACGAAAATGTTGCACAGTTGACATTCTTTGGTTTCTTGGAACGTTTCGTTTTGGTGCACTTTGGGCAACAGCGTTGTTTTTTTGTCGTACTTGGACAGGGTTGCTCATCGGATGATGATGATGCCTCCTCGAATGTTGAACTGTCAGTGGAGATAATACTTGTTCGCTTTTTTGTGTTGCATGCCTGTGTTGTGGTTGCTGCCTTTGGATCAGTGTTGCATTCCTGGGATGCGGTTTTTGGAGCCGGCTCAGTGTTGCAGCCACATGAAGTTTGCTCTTTGCTCCGAGATCGCTGCTTCTCATTGTTAATGCATTGGAGTTCAGTGGTTGAAGTTGCGACGCTGTAACGAACCGGAAACGGTGACGTCGTTTTAGTTTGCTTCGACCATTTGACTTGATTGAAAACATCAGCTATCGTGGATGCTCGCTTTAAACCAGGTGATGCATCCTCCATTTCGACATCTGCACGAGCAGCAGCAGGTGCAGGACTGGCATCAACATCGCAAGGATTGGGCAGGGAAAAGATCTGATTAAGGGACATGGGAGCGTAGCTCAAGTATCGAATGTCCTTTGTGCGTCTCACATCCTGCTGAGTCAACACAAACAACTCATTGCCCACAACAATGGGTACTTTGAGGAATTTTTATAATCATTCATTTGTGGACATTTTAGATATAGTTTAAACTTACTTTGCACCTTAGGCGCAGACTGCTCGGACACTTGAATTAATTTGCTGACAATTGGATAGGACATTTTTTTTTGTTTTCTTTTTCTTGATATTTTAATAAAATTCACCAAAATTTTGATATTGTTCTGCCTTTATAAACTAAATAAATATGAACAGTATTTTAAAGAAAAGCCAAAAGGAAAAGAAAAGGCATTCTATGTAGAAAAGTTTTTACACTTGAACCCTTACAGGAAAGATATTACACTTTTTGGACTTGAAAAAACTTTGTAATGATTTTATCAGTTTTATTTGCTATCTTACAAACTAATTTAAGAAAAAGTCTTAAGTTGTGAAGTAAATTGTTTGCTTAAAATCTTAGAGACCGAGATACGGACCGGTCTATTCGGTCTAACTACGCATGGACTCGTCCTTTAAACTTGATGGAACTACGCCCGGCGTTAGAGCATCTTTATCCTTGTTACCAAAATCTGGATACAACTTGGCAGTTTGGCCAACAGGTGTACATATACGTCCAGTGAAATCCATACGTTTGCTTGATTGATTGCGTTCCGCGGAGCTTATCATGTCCAGCAACGAACTGAAAATTGATTTCATTATTATTATAAAATCGTCAAAAAATGCAACCAAAGCTTACCGTTGTCCGGAGCTGGACATGCGTCGCTTGCTGGCTTTCAGTAGACTGTTGGAATTGCTGGCGGTGGTGCTGCTGGGATCTAGACGTTCCGGCGACAGTGGCGATTCGGTATAAGATCGCAAATGGACAGCGCCCGGCTCCGATTTGATGGGCACATCACCATAGGCAGCGCGCAAGCTTTGCAGACTTTCGAGCAGATTCTTGTGATGTATTGTTTGGGAATTCAGTTGAATAAGCTGCTCCAACTCTCTATAGAAAAGACGATACTGATCCTTGGTTTTGCTTAGCTTGGGACTGCAAAAGATCAAGAGTAGTTAATTGTGTATAAAAATAGTTTCATCATATTTAATCTCCTTACCGAGTATTATTTGTGTTGGTAAATGGTAGCATTTCGCCGCGAGATGCGCTTTTATATAGCTCATGAATTTGCTGTTGGCATCGCACCTCATCCTGTTTGTCCATATCCTCCTTGACGAGCAGATGCAAAAATGTGGCAGCCAGCTCAACTGACGCTGCAAATTAAACAGAATGGTTACATTTGTGGTTCGGGGAAAGTAGCGTGGCAGTCGCCGCCATAGATGTTCGCCTTGCGAAAGCTTGTCTTTGGGCTTGGTCTTTAGTGGCACCATGCGTGACATCTTTAGCAGCTGGCCCAATTCTGGAATGCGATAGTCGGTAACTCGTCCACCAGGACCATCGTTAATGGAGGGCGCTTCGTCCATGGCGGAGCGTGCAATAGACAGGGAGTGCACAAAGATTTCCCCGCCACGAGCTGACAACATGTGGCTGGTTGTCTTAGTGCCCGTTTTACGGGGTACCTCCAGCAGCACGGATCGTCCGTTTAGCAGAAAGTTGATCAGACAGGAGCTAGGACGAGAGGTGACATCCACGGGCGTAACATTATATTGTCCCACGCACGGCTGCAGATCAGAGGAGCCACAGCCACGAGGTGTACACCATTTAAGTGTTACTGTCTCGTACGAGGTTCCTGGCTTAATACTGGTGGTCAGTGTGAAATCCGGCCCACAGACTTTTGTGTGTGCGGCACGTGCATGCAATATTTCAACATCATAGTTGGCGCTTGAATTGGCATTCTGCTCCTCCTTCATGGGTATGTTGGTAACCGTTGTACTGGCCAAGTCATAGTGGCCCATTATCAAATGCAACAGCTTGTCCGATATGTTTGGCGCGTTAACTGTATGGATTTCAACATCAAGCAAAGGTGATATTTCCAAAAGACTGCGATTGGTCACCATAGATTCCACACCCAATGGCACTATGTTGAGTATAACCAAATGACAATGATCGATAGATAGACCCTTCTTGCTTGGTGGGCCAACCAAAGCGTTTTGCTGCAACAGCACCGTATTAAATATGTCCTCCAAGCCTAAACAAGAAACGAATTTTGGTAAATATGTACGTTTACATGCATAGTATATATGTACTTACTTTTCATGCTGGTATTATCCCGTGCCGATGTAATGCAGATGACACGACCTTCGTTAAGGATTTTCTTGCAGCCAACTTGAGCCGCTTGCAACTGCTCATCAGTTGGCTCTGAGAGAGCCTCAATGGCAGCCCGCAGGCCGTGAATGACCGAATAGTCTGAAGATTGTGGAATGCTGCGCGATGGCACGCTTACCATCATCATTGCATTTGAAACATGGGACATGTTCTGGGTACTGGGACTCCAAGTGTTAACAATGTGGGCTGCAGTGTCGGATACTATGAAGCGTACGTGCTTCCTGCCAGGAAATAGATCCCAAACAATGCGACAATACTCTATAGAAGACTCAACGGCACAGGTCCACAAGCTTTTGCTTAATTGTGTGCCGACATTGCTGCCGGCAGCCGGCGTTTCGGGCAGCGGTTTTCCCTTTAGATAGTCCATCGATATATATTGTTCGCTGGATATGCTAAAGTAGCGAGTGTGATCCAGCACAAAAATTGTTTTTTGGTTGCGCTCAAACATCATTAAAAAGTTTTTAATAATATTCAGCTTAGAAATTATAGGTAAAATGGTTATCTGAACAGTTTGTTTACAACAGCTGTTGCATTGGAGATGGGCTAAATAAGCATATTTTAGACAGTGGTTCCGTGACTTTGAGGAACGACTAAATATCTGAGACAAGTTCTTCACAGTCACTATAGATTTAAAAGTAATGTTAAGCAACCCATGACTTTGGCAGGTACAAATAATATGAAAACATAAATATATTTAAATCATCTCAACATACAAATATCTTTGAAATATGTTCCATTATCATTTATATTAAAAGCTATGCAGACAACATACAGACTAATTTATTGCAACAGTTGATTACATTTAATCGATACACTTCAAAGGTATCATCAAAAATATATATATCGGTAAGTGTTTCTTACATCACTACTCGAATCACGTTGTCGAATGACGGTTTGAAAAAAACACGCTCCTACATTTTATTTTTAGGATATTTCGTGGTTTTGTGACAAAATTACGTTTTGTGTGGGTGTTAACATTGACAAGACAGAAAACAGAGCAACATGTCGTGGTTATTGGGTAGGAATCGTCAACAGCCAGCGCCCGAGTTTAGTGGCGGCGGAGCAGATGGAGCTGATAATCCAGAGGGCAAAACTGCCGGTGAACGTGGAAATGATGCGCAGCTAACAAAGGCAGAACGCAAGGCCATGGAGGCCTATCGGTTTGATTCCTCAGCGTTAGAGCGTGCAGCAGACGCAGCTAAAACTCTAGAACGTTCAAGTAAGTGTTAAATAAGACAATACAAAATTTCATCATCAATTGCGCGCATTGCATAACCGATGTCATTGATTATGCGTGAACTTGTATATGCGTATGTATTAATGTGTGTGTGACCTGTTGCAGAACATGCGCGGGAAGCACTGGAGTTGTCTAAGATGCAGGAGGCCACACGGCAACAGGAGTATAGTACCAAGGTAAAGGAGTATGAGGCGCACATCGAGCAGGCGAAGGTGGAGCAAAAACGCATCGATCATGAGGAAAGGCGTAAGACGCTTATTGAGGAAACCAAGCAGCAGCAGCAACGCGCCCAATACCAAGATCAATTGTCGCGCAAACGCTATGAAGATCAACTTGTTCAACAACAACGCGTCCAGGAGGAGAATCTACGCAAGCAGGAGGAGAGCGTGCAGCGTCAGGAGGCCATGCGTCGACAGACCATTGAGCATGAGATTGAAATGAAGGAGAAGAACCGACTCAAGCTGCTGGAGCATGAACTGCGCGCTAAGGCTCGTGTGGATCGTGAGAACCGCGACATCAATCTGGAAAAGATTCGACTTAAAGCACAAGAGCATCGCACCACAGTACTCGAAGGCATAAAGTATGTTTAAAGCCATATTACTTATTATATATCTAATCAATGACTTATTGCAGAACTGCTGGTTCAGTATTTGGTGCCGGCGCCGAAGCCATGTTGACCGACTGGGATAAGGTGTTGACTGCTGCTGGTGGCCTATCCCTGCTCGCCTTGGGCGTGTACAGCGCAAAGGGCGGCACTGGTGTTATTTCGCGTTACATTGAAGCTCGCATTGGTAAACCAACTCTTGTGGGTGAAACGTCACGCTTTGCGTTCCTTGACGCACTGAGGCATCCACTGAACTTTATTAAACGTCTGCGTGCTAAGCCCACGGATGCACTTCAGGGCGTTGTCTTGAACCCTAAGCTGGAGGAGCGTTTGCGTGACATTGCAATTGCCACGAAAAACACGCGGATCAATCGTGGTCTGTATCGCAACGTCCTGATGCACGGACCGCCAGGCACGGGCAAGACCATGTTTGCCAAGAAGCTCGCCGAGCACTCCGGAATGGATTTTGCGATTATGACGGGCGGTGATGTGGCTCCAATGGGCAAGGAAGGTGTCACGGCCATTCACAAGGTCTTCGACTGGTCGCAGACGTCAAGGCGCGGTCTTTTGTTGTTCGTTGACGAAGCGGACGCTTTTCTGCGTAAGCGTTCGTCCGAGAAGATTTCGGAAGATTTGCGTGCAGCGCTTAATGCATTCTTGTATAGAACTTCTGAGCAGAATCCAAAATTCATGCTTGTGTTAGCCTCAAATACGCCCGAACAGTTCGATTATGCTATTAACGATCGTCTTGACGAAATGGTTGAGTTTACCTTGCCCGGTCTTGAGGAGCGCGAGCGTCTGCTACGCCTCTACTTTGACAAATACGTGCTACAGCCAGCGGCAGCAGGAGCCAAGTATGTTTGAATCGTCTTCATAAGTTTATTATTATTTACTAACCAAATCATTTTTTTAGACGTTTTAAACTGGAAAACTTTGACTATGGTCAAACGTGCGTTAAGATGGCTAAACTCTGTGAAGGTATGTCGGGCCGTGAGATATCCAAGCTGGGTGTATCCTGGCAAGCTGCTGTATATGCTTCCGAGAATGGTACGCTCACCGAAAAAATGGTGCTGGACAGGTGTACTGATGCTGCCCAACAGCACAAACAAAAGGTAGATTTTAACACAACATAAAATCTAAAGAACAAATATTTATAAAATGTCTTCTTTTCAGATGGCCTGGTTATCGGAGCAGGAGCGTGCGGATCATAAATCGATATCTGGCGGTGGCACTGCAGTTGCTAAACCACCACTAACACTCACTGCCAACAAACTGTGAGCTGAATCTGTCTGTTGACCAGCATTCAAAAATTGTTTAGTTTTTAAAATGAACTTAGCTTAAGTGTAAAACGCGCAAGGCTTTTTCTGGTCATTGGATCCTTTAGTGTGTATATACTATATGCATTTACAATTGTACAAAAATATTGAAAAGTCCTGCTGAAATCAGAGATACAATTAAGTTTTACTTACCGATAATTGTATTTTTATTATAGCATTGCATCTTAATTGTTACTTGTACAAAGTATATTAGAGCCATTGCTTATATGACAGCCAAAGCTTTGTAATGTAATCTTTAAATTTAATGCCAACTGCTATGAGCAGCAATTTTCAAATGGTAATGCCAGCACTGTGAGAGATTTATATTAAACTTCTCGTTGACGTTACCGTAAAATTTCGACCAATTCGGCCAGTGGTTTTCGCACACATAATTGATTATTCGTAATAAAGAATACATACTTGTTGATTGAATTTGTTTGAATAAATATATATGTAGTTTATAGTATCGGGTTTTAAATACATATTTTTTTTTTGTTTATCAGATATATTATATTCACAAAAACAGTTTAAACATTTATAGTATGTTATGATCCAAAACCGGGATTTTGTTTGTTGTTTGGGATAAATTAAATTTATAAAGCCTTGTATACTTTATTATTTCTACATTTACAACTTATAAAAAAATAAGTTTTTATTTTTAGTTACTATTAAAAATAGAAAAAAATAAGAAATTGTGCTTACACTGTTAAATTATAAAAAATTAAATCTTATGGTAACTATACATCGGGCAGCTTGGAGGCATCGGCATTGTCATAGCATCCCATATCTGCCTTGTACAATATGCGATTAATGTGGTATTGCACAGTGTATTTTGTGCATGAGGTGTATTTGTCAAATTTATGACCAAGAAGCTGCAGAAAGCTGGCATCATCGTTCCCACTTGCAGGATTGCCAATCAGAGTAGCCGTAGTTGGGTAAGTTCTCCGACTGGCAAAATCATTGATTGATACGGATTCCTCTTCTTCTGGAAAACTGTTAAATTGGCCTTTGTTGTTGCGTCCTTTGTGGTGGGAGTACGTATTGACAGAATTATGCAGTTGACCCGTTGTTTGGTCCAACTCATCTGGCAGCTCCTGCTTGGAAACGCCAACACTCATAAATTGATTGTTTGCGTTCAATCTATTGGAGCCAACATCAGACAGAGGCTCAAGCTGCTCGCCTGGTTCATTTAGTCTGAATTCGAGTTCTTCTGATTTGATAAACAAATTGTGTGGCTCGGCTTCAAAGGAGAGCTGAGAGGACAGGGGGCTAGAATTTTGCTTTGCAGATCGTCTACGCTGCTTTTCGCGCAGCACTAGCTCGTATGTGGCTGGATGTTTGCGCTTCAAATGGCGCATTAGGTTCTCGGAATGCCTGCCCGCCATGGCGAAGTAACATACTTTGCAGGTGCTCTTGCGTATTTCATCGTTGTAAATGAAGTAATTGTTGACTGGATTTTTAAACCGCTTTAGTGGCATTTTTAATCACAAACTGTAGCTAAACATAAAAACACTGCAAAATCAGATGTCCCTAAACAATTACGATATCGTTATTTATCAATGCAATTATCGGTTATATCGATTTATAAGTTGAGCAACAGATGATAACAGCTCTGTTCTCTGTACCGCCCAAATTCGAATTTAGACATTAACTTTGAACGTTTTAACTTTAAATGCAACTTTAATGTACCACTATATGATAATTATAAGTAATTTCTGCACCAACAGAACATTATTATGTTCTTTTTTTTTATAAACAAAACCAATTTATTAAAAGATGCTAATAACATTTAAGACAATGTTAAGTATTTGGGTGACCATAAACGCATATGTAGCGGTAGTGTTGGTAAAAAGTAAATAAAAGAAATAAGTTGCGCCTACTCCGGTGCTATGATAAAATGGAAATTCAGGATGAGATTAGAATACCAGATCAAGTTAATATAAGTCTGAATGCTCAAACTTGTCGCGTATGCCTGGAATCACACGAAGTTACACTATGCCTTCGGGATGTTATTGAGTATAATGACCTCAATGTGGAGCTGTGGCAGCTGTTGGAATCGGTATCCAATGTAAAGGTAATAATTAAAAAAAAAAAACAAAACCCAAAACATCCGAGTTTCGTTGTTTCAACAAAAATTACTTGCAGTGCAACTGGAATGAACCGCATCTACCCACACAGCTGTGCCAGAGCTGTACAAGACGCCTGATCAGTGCTTATGAGTTTATTCAAGAGGTAGAAAAGTCCAATGAGACGCTGCAGGAATTGTGCACTCATCTGGAGCAGGAGCAGGATCAGGAGAAGGAGCAGTTGACTGCTGCCGTATTGAGTGTGGATGAATATGAGGAGTTAATACAAGAGGAAGACAATTTTGTGCAGTTGGATGAATGCGGTTCCGTCATTGAACTGCAGGAGGAGCAGGATGAGCTGGCACCGTCCGAGGATATACCATATGATGAGACTTCACTGATTACCAATGACATCGTCGACGAACCCATCGACAACCCGGTGAACGAACTTGTGCAAGAAGAGTCGGATGCAGAAATCACCTTTGAGCCAGTTCCTTTAGAGGAGCGACCTTCACAGCTGGGTATGCGCTTGGCGCATTCACAAAACTATGTTTTCAAATGTGACAGTTGTCCACGGATATTTGCTAAAAACAAATCGCTTGTGCGTCACTTTGCTACAGCTCATCGGCAAGCCGCAGATGTGGCTGCCCAGGAACTGGCCAAAGAGTATAGCAGCAGCGATGCACTGATCTGCGAACACTGCCCAAGGCTGTTTAAGCGCCAGGACACTTTGCGTCGACACATGCTTGCATTTCATCCCGAAGTGGTCGCTGTCAACGAAGATGCTGAAGATTCTGCCATCATCTCACCGCCAAAACGTGCCGCAAAGCGTCGTGAATGTCCACACTGTGGCATTAGTTTTCCCGTCTCCAGCCTGACAATACACATACGACGGCACACCGGTGAGAATCCCTACAAGTGCGATCAATGTGAAAAAGGCATTTCCACGCAGCCAGGATTTGAGCCTGCATAAGCGACAGCATACCGGCGAGCGTCCCAGCGAATGCAAAATCTGCGCCAAGAAATTCATCTCGCAAAACAAGCTGGCTCGCCACATGCGACTGCACACTGGCCATCGACCATATGCCTGTGACAAGTGTGACAAGAGTTTTGTGCAGTCCAACGATCTGAAGATTCATATGCGCCGGCATACGGGAGAGCGACCGTACGCATGCAGCGTGTGCAACAAGAGTTTCGTTTGTGGCTCCCTCTTGAATATTCATCGCAATCAGAAGCGGCACTTTGAAACTGTGAGAGAGGGAGATGAATATCTCGATCCTGATCCGTATGAGAAAAGTCGCGTCAATAAGCGACGTGCAGAGGACATTGAACGGATGCGTTTGAAGCGCGAGGGAGAGTCAACGACCACACTGCTGCGGCCCTACAGCTGCGGCGTATGTGGGGATACCTTTAAGAGCGGGGCATTGCTCACAATTCATCGAAATAAAATGGCACACTATGAGATGGGCAAGGTGGATTACGGGGATCCCTATGAGCAGCGATATAAGGCGCAGCAACACCTCAGATCACACTTAAAGAGCGAAGATCAGACGTATATTCAAATTGCTAACGATTCAATTGATTATGAAAGCCACAAACTAGACTTAAATACGAATACCTATTATATTAAAAATTAGTTATATATTAAAATAACTCATAACTATGTGAATACCGTGCTAAATGTACATAACTTTAATTAACATTAAGATTGGTTTATGTGTTGGTGTATATCGCATTAAATATGCATAAATAAATACATAAAATATTTTCAGAACTTTGAACTTGAGAGATTTTTTTTTACTCTTTTAAATTTTTGCACTTTTCTTCTGCACAACAGCTGTTACTAACAGAAGCGTAGGTAGCTTGTTTAAATGGGGGCTTGAACAAGACGCTGGCTTCAGCGAAAAATCCACATACTCGTATTGTATTTATTTATTTAATAATATACAAACGGTCACCAACGCGCAACAAAAGTCAACTTGCAAATTAACATTATCTCTAGCTGACCCTGTGTTCTTTGTTAAGCCTTAGCTTTGTATAAATACAAACATATAAACAAGCAACGAAAAAAAATAAGTATATTTCTTTAAGCGCTGCTATGTATAACATGGTTGGTATGGCTTTCAGTCTGAGTTAAAGCGTTCCCCAAACTGGTTTGCGGCACACAATCACTTATCAAATTTCACGAGATTCACTTTTAATCGCATTGCCAGCAAATATTTTACAGATTGCAACATTGAGCTTGCAATACATTTTTCTATTAATTCAAAAGCATTTAAAAATATGCTTTTTTGCTAAAAATTTAAAAAATGTCGGTGCTCTTTAACTTATTGGACGTAATAAGTTTTGTTGTACGTAAACAGCTTTCGGACTCACGTCCCTGTCTACGTCCCTGACTTTAACAGTTATATGGGGTAGGTTTGCTGGCTTTAACTTTAGGGTTGCAAATGCACTTGCACTTGCGTTAAAGCATAAAACAAGCATAAAAGCAAAACTTTTGTCTTATTACTTATGCAATTGGCATTGCTTTAAAATTGGTGACGTAACACACAAAATATATGTAAACAACAAGACGACAACAAATATATGTAAATCAGTGTATCGGATAGCATAAGAGCCAGCTCAGTGTCCAAAGTTTGTAATTGTTTTGCGTAATATGCGCAGAAAATTCATCAACCAAAAGTAAGCCAAAAAATCAATAAACATGTGATTTGTGTGACTTTAGTCGTCAAGGCAATCAATTTTTAACTTACAATTTTTTACTACTACAGCAAACCAGGAAACTAAATACCAAATAAGCCAAAATGGACGGCAACAAACATGACGAAGACAGCTGTGGTGAGCCGGATGTGGACGTGTCCTCACAATTCATGCTTAACGATTTGCAACTGGCAGCAGAGCTGGGCAAAACGTTGCTGGAGCGCAATAGAGAGCTGGAGCTGATGTTGAAGGAGCACAAGACGCGTAACGAGGAACAGCAACGTGAAATTGTGCATTTGCGTAAACAAATTAATGCCATGGCCGAAGTGAACGATACGCGCCTGAAAGTCTACGAGCAGTTGGAGGTGGGCATACAGGAGTTGGAGCGTGGCAATCACCGGCTTACATTGGAGAAGTCTCGTGACAAGAAGCAAATCAAATCGTTGGGTGCCAACATTGAATCTCTTGAGGCACGCTGCGAGGAGCTCAATCAGCAGCTTGAGGAGACTCGCCAGCGACTTAGTGCTGAACGGCGTAAGAATGAGAAGCCGCAACAGCAAGAACGTAGCACAGATTTGCTCAGCTTACCCATACCATGGACGTCTAACAATAGCTCCGATATGAATACCTCTTCCATAGGCAACAACAACTCGTTTGCTGCCAAGGCGAACTCAACGGGCATCACTGAGTTATCCCATGCAAATGATCGATCCATGAACATAACAGATTTGGGCAGTCCCGAGGAGATTATTGAAGCAGCTGCTGCTGCCGGCATCAAGGGTGAGGATAATGAGGAGCTGTTAAGTCTGATAACCGACTTGGAGTTACTGCGTCGTAATTTCATGGCGGAGAAGCAACGTAATGTCGAACTGGAAGAGCAGCTGGTGGCCATAATACAAGAGAACCAATCGCTTCAGAGCCGCAATGCAATCACAAGCACAAACGAAGAAATGATGTCCATGCAGGATGAGTTCTCGCTCTTGGATGATGTCAGGCAGGGGCAAATGTGTAGCCGCTGTTTGCGTGTTATGGAGGAACAGGCCTCAAACAATGACGGACAGTCATCGGTGGCTCAAACGGAAGATGTGGCCGAAGATGACGATCGGAGTCTGCTAGGCAGTGAGTTTGGCTCACAGTTGGCGGGCAATTGTGATGAATTTTCAGCAAAGCTCAATGCACACGAACTGCTGGAGCTTAAGACCGCTGGCAGTCCGAATCCATATCGTGATCTAGTCGAGAAATATGAAGCTCTGTTGGAGGTGCAACGCACATCAAATGTACGCAAAGGCAATCCAGTCAACAACAGCGACAACAATGACATGCAACAATCTAATCAGACACCTAAGACGGTGGTCAACCAGGAGACAACTACAAGTGCCATTAATGCCGGAGCAGATAATAATGATAAAAATGCAAAGAGCGCACGGGGACGAGCGTCCACGGAGTTTTCAGAGGCAGAGACCTCATCATCTGGCTTCTCGGAGGAAACCAGCAACAAATATACACAAACGGATGAGCGTCCCGGTTACTTTTTGTGTTCGATTAGCAATGGCGAGGAATGTAAACTTAGCATTTACGACGATGTCACCCCTATTGACACACATTTCCAGAGCCGTCCCGAGTACAGGGAACTGTTTAAGGAGATCTTCGGCGTACTGAAGAAGGCCGCCGACAACAAAGAGGATGGTGATAAGGCAAAGTCATCAGACGAGGATGGAGCACAGCCAAAGAATGAACTAGACACAATGACCAACGATGCCCCAGCCAATGAAGAATTCTCTGTGGACTTTGGTGATGATACGCAAAGTATAATTTCATCGGTGTTTTCCGATCAATCGTTTGCCATGTCCGAGTGCGTCACTAAGCTGGAACGCAAGACAGCCAAGAAGCATATAATCGAATGTAAAAATCAAGAGAATAGGAACTCCCAGGCAAGCTCCACGTCCATTGCCCAAGTTGGTGGCAACTCGCAAACCGATGCCATTAAATCAATTGAAGAGAATGGTCGTGTCCTGACGCCATTGAAGCGTGAACCACTCGAATACTTGACCGTTGGCGTGGGCATCAAAAAGCGAAATCGTCGCAAGAATCGCAGTCTACATATAAATGGCAGTCGAGTTGAGTCACCACTTGCACAACCCTCACCGCTAGCCCAACAACCCAGTGCACCACACAGTGCTCGACGTACACGCAAAGACTTTGTGCCAATGAATCCGGAAATGTTTGCTCCAGAGCGCTCGGTAGTTCGCCGGGTGCCTTCAGATCGCTCGAGCACCGAATGGAATGGCTCCCCAATGGTTATCTACAATCGAAATCTGAGCGCACATCGCGCTAAGAGAACTGGTCGTGTCATCGAAGTCAATGGTGTGGAGTTCCATCCAAATACGGTATCGCAGGAGTTCCACAAGCTGAAGAGACTTGATCTATCGTATGCTGAGGTTTTGCGTCGTGCAGATGCTTGCGAGCATCAAACTCCGCCGGTTCGTGTACAGCGATCACAACAGTCGCGCTGGAACAGCAATAAAAATCAAACTAATCGCCGCTAAATCAATCATAGATCTAACACCTAAAAGTAGTAATGTAATCTATCTATCGACTAACTGGCAAACATACTCCATCGATGTCTAAAGAGTTGGCTCAAATTACTGAAGATAGTGTGGAAATTTTAATGTGTGATTTTTGTCCTAAACTTCTTAAGTGAACAAATTCTGTGTAAAATTTGTGTTTGATATTATTTTAAATATGTATGTAAAATTGATTTTAATTTAAAATCTATTCGATAGCATTCCCATTTTTACTATATTGTATAATCCTAGCCATATTTTGAATGTTAAAATTAGTCCTACATAAAGTTCAATAACAAAATATCTCATTATGCTTGCAAATACACAACTATATATGAACGAATATGTATGAAGTTCTTTAAGATATTTAATAAATAAGCATGTGTGCCAAGTCTAAGATAACTATGATAACACGCAGCGACCAAATCTTTTCATAATTTCAATTGATTTTCTTCTTTGGGATTTTTAAGTAGCTTTTCTCAAATAATTAATCGATCGAACTAGTCAGAGAAACAAAATTTTAAATATTTCGCTATAAGAATAAATCTCATTAAAATAAATATATCACTAATAATTCTTGATTGTTTTATGAACGTGATTCTAATGTTATCTGAAGGAAAAAGACTGTCAAACGAACCGACACATCGACTTTATATAAATCTAACGTAGTCCGGCCATCAAATAAATTCTTTGTATAGATAAGCAGTATTAATTAAAACACGTGTAATAATTTTAGTATATTTCCTAAGCTGGATTAAAGAGTATCATTGTAAACAGAAGACTACTAAACGTATTATATATATTTCAATTGTGCTTGCGACGCTGATGTGAGGACGAAACGGACGAATGCGAGTTGTGTGTGCTGCGCGAGTTGGAACGGGATCGAGTCCGCTGCCGATTTTTGCTATACTTGCTGCTGCTGCTCTGGTGGCTGCGACTGCTGCCATGACGAGAGCCTCGACGATAGCTGCTGCTGCCACCATCGTCTTCTGCAGAGTTGCTGGAATCTCTATGTTTGTGATTATCCCGTCGTCGATGATGCTGCTGCTGGCCGCTGTAATGCTGACCATGTCGTTCACGATCTCGATCACGTTCACGACTCTCATGCCTGCTTCGATGACGTTCATAGCTGTGCCTACTGCTACTAGTGTGATCCTTGCGATGCCCCTTGCGACTGGACTCGCTTCGTTGCCTATGTCTGCTGCTACCTCTGGTCTGCCGTTTGCTGCTTCTGCCATGTTTCTTGCTACTTCGAGTGCTGCTAACATGACTTTTACTGGACTTGGAACTGTTTGAACTTGTATTAGAGTTTGAGCTAGTACTACTACTGTCACCGCTACTGGAAGACGAGGAAGAGGAGGATTGCCGACGTCGGCTCTTTGTCTTTTTCGATGTTTTGTGTGCTTTGTCAAGCGCCTTGTTTGCAGCGTCTAGCATGCTTGCCATGGATTCGGGCATTTGTAGCAAATTGGTTGCCGGATTCGGCACGGGCTTCAATTGCTGTGGCATTACGCTACTACTTGGCGCCGGAGCGACTGCGGCTGGCACTTGACTTACAAAGCTGGAAGGCTGTTTGCCGTCTTTGTTGTCACTAAAGCGTGTGGTACGCTCCTTGCGACTAAGCCGTTTTGCTGCAAGATTTGTAAAGAGTTATTAAATTTTATTGATTTGCTCAAAGTTAAAACATACCATTAAAATGATGTAACTTGTCATGGGTAGATGTAGTTGGCAATATTGCATCACCAGTTGACGTGTCTGTATGCCGTTGATCGCTCTGAGTTCTCTCCCTGGCAGCCTCAGTTTGCTCAAGCTCTAACTTGCGATGATACTGCAGCTTTTGCTCATCTGTTTGCTGCTGCAGCGACACACGTTCCTCGATGTCATCAATGACTTTCTCAAATGCACGTTTGCTTCTGCGTATGCGTGCCTAAAAATAAGGTTTTTTAAATACAAATCATCCATCGTCTATATTTTTAATGAGAACTCTACCTTTAGTTCGTCCACGCTCAGTTCAATATATTTATCCACATCCTTGGAGGATGAATCGATGCGTTCGACTGGCCCGCCATCGTTATCATCCTCACTATCATCATTTTCACTATCGCTCGAAGAATCGCCGTAGACAGCTAATCCTATAATTTAAATCAATCGAGTGCTAATTGTTGCTGCCAAGCGTTCATACAAAAGGGCGCGCTTTTCAATATTGGTTTTTTCATTCTCGTTTTTTTTTTTTTTAAATATATACTTATATTTTGGATAAAAAGAGTTAAGCAGAGACAGATAGATAGTTTGACGAAAAGCAGAATACCAAATTTGGCCAGCCGAAGAACGATTTTATTTATTACATTTTTATTTTATAATTTTCAGATCAATTTAGCTTGGACAAAATCAAACTGAGTTTACGAATCTGAGCCAAATATTTTTAATATGCCAATCCCGTCCACAATGCAACACATATGGATAGAATACTTAAAACATAAGGTTGTAGGATGGAGAAAGGGGTTGAGGGATGGGGGTTTAAGCAAAACTGTGACTACCTATTTAACATAAGTATTCATGAACATACGAGATAAATTGAAATTTGTTACTTACCCAGATTGCCGGTAATGGAGGATAAGGCGCTTTTGCGAATCACTTGGGCTGATGACGCTTTTGATTTACATACACATATATATATTATATTATATATTACGATTTTATATAGTCAGATTCAGCATGTGATTGGATTGTTTGTTTGTCTTAAGTAGTAGTATAAGCAGTAACAAAAAAATTAAAGTGAATTTTTCAAACTTATAAACGATGACTCGAGCATCATTATATCACAGAACGATTTCCTCACGGTTGTGGACATTTCCAGCGTCTTTTTCATAATATGCTTTCAAAAATAGCTCAACTTACTTGAGCACTTTCCTCAAGAGCATTAAAAAAATACCCATAAATATTTGTACTTACACAAATTCACACACTTAATTTTTTTCACTGTAAAAGACCTTTTGGAATAAGCTTAACGGTTCTATAGTTTATAAAAAATGTACCTTTAGCGCGATGCGCTTTGAGTGTTTCGGTAGCAATAGCAGCAATCTCTTCGTTTGTGGTTTCCAGGAGTATTTCGGTTAATGTGCGACGCACAACAAGCATCTATAGATTGGTTTTATGATAGATTGGTTTGCACAATTTATAAAACCCCTTCTTTAAAAAAGTGGCGCCAAACAATGAAACCGATAACCACTAATCGTCTCATTCGTTATTTTGTGTGATTATATTATTATGTTACAAACAAAAGACTGGCGTATAAATGCAACTGGAGCGACGTTCAGTTTAAGAGACACAACCTCAAAAGTAAACTAGAAGTTAATATATTTTTAGAAAAATATTTCCTTCATAAAAACATTTTTGATATTGTCAGTATCTAGACCACGATTCGGTTATAGGTTTCATTCCCTGGATAAGCGCACTTTATGTCAATATTGTGATGCCTACCAAATCAGCGAGTCTTTCTTCGTAGTTTTTACCACTTAATGCAGCTTCAGCATTGGCTGACCTGGCAACTGTTGCAACACCGTGTCGACTGACAGAATCTTGCAGCTCATGTTCGCTGTCCTTATCATCGTCGTCCTGTTCGTGCTCCTCATCGCTGTTACTTGGTTTACTCAATACATCATTACCTAAAAGCTGAGCCATGTTGGGCGCATATGATGCCTCCTCAGGAGCAGCAATTGAATCTTCGCTGTCGCTTGCCTGAATTTCAAGTTCATGTTAATTGCAGGGCGTTCTGTTTAGTTACTTAAGACACTTTGGTCTGTTCTGTGCATTATTTGTGTGCATTTGGGCAACCAATTAAGTTTTAAGTTGCACTCGGCACTTGCACAAGTCAAAATTGAGTCAAATGCAGCCAGAGACGCACTACTCTACTTACCACGTTCGACATGTTCAAGAGATTAACAGGTGTTGTTAGTGTTTTGCTTGATACTTGCTTAACATTGATCGATGGCAACTCGATCTCCGGCGACGGGTGTTGCTGTTGCTCTAGCTGACGCAGTTTCTCGCGTTCCATTTTCTCCAAGCCCTCTCTGCAATTAAAGTGCATTTCGTTGAAGACTCTATCTCTTGTCTTTGCTTAGTCCTTACCTAATCCATGCTGGCAACATCTTGCGTTTGTTTGCATCAATTTCGTTGCTCGCACTACCGGCTACGGTGGGAGCGATAATGTTATTCTGCGGAGGTTGATGCGTTGGCAGCGGCATCTGCGTTAATTCATTGGGATTGCAAACATTGAGTTTTAAAAGTGATGGAATATGCGAGGTGGGACCGTTGCGCGTTGACCATTCGTTCCACTGCTGAGTACCAACGCCGGCTAGAATTGTGGGATGGAGAAAACAATCGTCATAAACAGGATTATTACCAATTACTAAATACAAACATACCCACTTCGATGGATGGCACTGCAATGGGTACATCATTGGCGCTGCCAGCTAACCATTGGGATTGCGTAACAACGGGAGGTGGTGGCATATTCTCCATATGATGCATAGCACGTACATTATTTTCATTTTCCTCTTCATCCATATCCATATCCATTTCCGCCTCACCCTGCTCCTCGTAGAGTGCTTCACTTTTTGTTTGTTGCAGACGTACTGCCGTCTGCTGCTCATGCTGGTGGTGTTGATGTTGATGATATTCAGGGGTATTGCTTATGATCGGCGGCGGAGGAGCGATCGGCATATTCATGCTAAAATTAGCCAGAGGCTGCTGCGTTGTTGACGAGTCGCGCATGTGTATCCATTGCTGTGCCAATTGCGCCCAGTCTATGCTGCCCTGCATGTTCAAAGGCATGACTGGCGTCGCTGCCCCCAGTGGATTGCCCATCGCAGAGCTGGGAACTGGACCCGGACCGCGACCTGGGGCAGCTAAGAAATGTGGCGATTGCGCCATATATTGATTGTGTTTGTTATAGCCTAAATTGGCATTAGTGTTGCCACCGGGAAACATTTCGTTTTGTTATATTTATTTTCACTTTGTTATGATTTGCATTTCAGTTTTGCACATTATCTAAAACAATTTTCCGACTTTTACGCCATTTTCTTGCTTAACACAGAGAGACAGTCGCATTGCAGCAGGAACTTATTTAACATGAATTCTATTAGAGTAACTGCTACTTTTCACATAATGTAGAGCCCTGTGAAAAACAAACTGTAATTGCGGTTTTGAAACAACCGTCACCGACACTAAGAAGAAGATTTCAAACTGAAAAAGCTTTTCGGAAATTATTAAAACGATGTCAATTTTTTTTTTTATAAAGAACATTCGGTGTCCTTAAATGGATACGGTATGCGAACTAATATAAACAATATCACTGTATTGCTCTTCACATAAATGCATGCAGCTGTTGCTGTTTTTCTGTTAACGATTTTTCATACATACGCTATCGACAATCACTGGGTGACGGAAACACGCGCTTCCCAATTCAAACGAACGGCATTTTATTTTCACACAGGTCAAAGAGTGCCAGACTAGAATTTTACCCGATTGACTTTTTACGTGCTTCAATATTGTCAAAACAATAAAATTAGGTGTTTTTATATAGTTATATTGAATAAAATGTCGCAAAAGCCAAACACTGTGCTGCGAAATAAGGAAAATGCATTACCCAAATCAGGTCCTGGCACTTTTGCTGCAGTCGCTGCAATGGCAATGCAGAAAAAGCAAATGCTCTTGGCGAAAAAGGTGTGTAGATTATAACCTAGTGATTTTATTGTGCTTTAACATTGAAATACTTACAAACATGCGTAGTCCACTATTGAAAATATGGCGCCCGCGCCAAGCAGCACTAAACCTGCCGCAGAAGTATCAACCAAAAAGGCTCCGGTAAATGCACATCAACAAAAACAAATGGCAGCTCCTTCAGCTGCAGTTGCGATGAACAAAAAAGCGGACATAGTTTTACACAAGACTGAAAAGCCAGCATCGTCTTTAGCCCATGCGAGCACGAGCAGCAACCGCACCGATAGAGAAAAGACTGGTAAGCATTTACATACAAACTATAATTGCGCCTAAACAAATAGCTAAAAAAATTCAATTATCCACAATAAAAGCAACCACAGCTAAACCCAAAAAGACATGGGCTCTAAGCAACTTTGACATTGGTCGTCAGCTGGGGCGCGGTAAGTTCGGCAATGTGTATTTGGCGCGCGAAAAGGAATCGCAGTTTGTTGTAGCCCTAAAGGTCCTTTTCAAGCGTCAGATTGGTGAGTCACAAGTGGAGCATCAAGTGCGTCGCGAAATCGAAATTCAATCACATCTACGAAATCCGCACATATTACGCTTGTATGCATATTTTCATGACGAAGCGCGCATCTATTTGATATTGGAGTATGCACCTCAAGGTACACTGTTCAGTGCACTACAGGCGCAGCCATTGAAACGCTTTGATGACCGCCAGTCAGCAACTTATATCAAGGCACTGTGCTCTGCTCTATTATATTTACATGAACGTGATATCATACATAGGGATATTAAGCCAGAGAATCTGCTTTTGGGTCACAAAGGTGTGTTAAAGATTGCCGATTTTGGCTGGTCGGTCCACGAACCGAATTCAATGCGAATGACGCTATGCGGCACTGTTGATTACCTTCCACCCGAAATGGTTTTGAATAAGCCGCATACCAAAAATGTGGACCTATGGAGCTTGGGTGTGCTTTGTTTTGAACTGTTGGTGGGCCATGCACCATTCTATTCAAAAAATTTTGAGGAGACATACAAGAAAATACTTAATGTGGACTATAAGCTGCCAGATCATGTTTCCAAGGCAGCAGCTCATTTAATATCCAAACTATTAGTTTTAAATCCGCAACATCGACTACCGCTGGAGCAGGTCATGGTGCATCCATGGATAACAGCACACGCACAGTGAAGCACTGACGTTTAATCTTACGTTTTATTTGATGTTCGTTCTTTCTTTTAATTTGTTCAGTTTTAAGTTCATGTTTCAGATTTGTGTCAATTATTGTTTAAATTATGCCACAGCGCCGTTAATTTAATTATCGCACTATACATATTCATTAAGATACAAAATTATATATAGATATGTTTTAACATTCATTTAATTCCATTTATTATGCTTCAAATAAAGTTTCTGTGTTTAAAATTTAGACACGTTTTTGTTCGATTTTCAGTTTTCCACTTATGAGCTAACTAAATAACTATTTCAGGGTATTACTTAGCATATATACTTGTAGATACGTATATATATATATACATATATAAAAATGAGTATAGACACAATTGTTTAGAGCAACGAAAAAAATGCAGCATAGCAAGTTTTTATCACAGAAAACAAAGTATATACTTACAACTCGGGGAGATAACTGGCTTAAAAACCAACTGCAAAAATTCTACTAGTCCTAACACAAAATTTGGCATGCCACAGTTGGCATCAAATAAATTTATAACTTAATTAATATTTTTGAAATATACAATTATTGCAAAATCCATTAAAAAAAGCAAATAAAAATGAAGAGAGAAATGTTTAGGAACGAACAATTCTAATTAAGTATTGCAGTTGGCTAGCAGCCGCTACAAAGTTTGCAATCTAACTTTTAATTTAAAACAAAAATAGTTAAACCAATAAGAATGGGACTGAACCTTAAGAATTAAGTGGCTGGTTATTGGTTGTTGCTTTTATCTAAATGTGCTAACCAAGTTTGCCAGGAGAGATGCCTTCATAAAATACTAATGTGATCGATGGATTATTGTAGCTAGTTGATTAATTTCTAACAGGCGCATCAGCGCCCGGCTTTCGTGCCGGCACGTTGTAGTCATCCTCTGAAAATGAAAGGGTTTTAGGGAAAATAGGAGACATTTAAGTTTTTAAAAATTACCATCTTGGTCTTCATCCATGCCATCCTCTAAATGCACACCATCGGCAAACTCCTTGCCTTGATCCCCAGCAATTTCATTGTTCAAGTTTTCTAGCAAATGCTGAGGCTGCTTGACCGCCACATCGCCAAGCATATCATCGTCATCATCATCACCTCCGCCGCCGCCACCACCAACGGCAGCTGCATCGGCAGCCAGCAGTTTGTTGTCCGCTTCTGCCACATGTGGCACGCCAAGATCACCATCAAATAAGTTATGCTCGGCCCCGGGCAAATTAAAGTTTTGTTCGTTCAGAGCATCCTTTACCTCATGCGCACCAGAGTCGCCTTGGTTCTTATTCGACTCCAAATCATTGACCACATTCAAATACCGATTGTTGTTTTCGTTTTTGGGCAGCTCTTCGGCTGCCGTATCCGCATCCGCTGCTGGTTCACCCTTGCCATCGAAATTATCCGGAATTGGTGCTACGTTTTCAGGCAGCTTGCGCTCTGCCTTAGATTCTGCCGATGGCTTGGCCGGTGGCATAGCCAATGGCGGCTGCCCACTACTGCTACTGCTGCCAGCAGCCTTGGGCGCAACAGACGCATTCCCGGCGGCATCTACATTTGGCGTACTTGAGCTAGATTTGCGAGGCGCACTTAGAGGTGAAACGGCGCCACCAGCGGCACCAGCTAATGCAGGTTGCTCCTGTTGATGCTGTTTATCAGTTTCATCCGATAAGGTTTTAGGCGACTTGGGTACCATCTGAAAATTTTCAACAGAATTTAATATGAGGCTGTGATTGTTGCGCAACTCGATGCGCTGCATCGCTGGTTGCTCTCGCTGCTCCGAACCGATACCGACACCATGGGTTATAGTTGTTGAGTTAGTTGGTTGTTGGCTTGATCTGGCAATGCTAATTCTGTACAGCCCTTGACTCACTTGCACTTGCTCGTTGAATGACTTATCATTGCGCGGCTTCTCAATGCTGTGCGCCAGATGGGCGGGACTTGATCGACGCGTTGGCGTCGTCTCTGGCGACAGCGATTCAGCTGGTTTAATAAGCTGTTGCTGCTGCTGTTGTGGCTCGAGCTTGCAGTTTGCCTTTAATTCGCTAACCGTCGCCTCCAGTGTGTGCGTCTTGTGCTCCGATTCCGTTAAAAGTGTCTCATACTTAGCCTAAGAGTAAGGAAATAATTATTAGTAAAATATTGCTAACAAGTTTTAACAGATAACAGATATGAAACCTTCCAGGCAGCTGTGTCCTGCTCTTTTTTGTCTTGTTCCAGTTGCTTCAATTGCTTCAATAACACGTTTGTCTCTTCGATATGTTTTTTCTTAATTCGTGTTACTTCCTCTTGCAGTTCATTGTGCTTGGCATCCAAAAGCTTAAATTTGTTCACTTGTACATCATATTTCTGTTGCATAGAACGTTCAGCTTCCTGTTGCTTCTCGTACTCCTCCTGTATGGTTTGCTTTTCAGAACGCATAACTTCCAGTTTTTTCTCCGCTGTTAACTTGTCATCAGTGAGTGCTAAAAAGTGTCCAATATAAATAAAAATATATTTGTATATCATACTGCGACATTGAGACTGCAACTTACATTGCAGCTGCACATTTAATCCTTCTTGGGTTTGCTCGCAACGTAAGCGAAAGGCTCGAGTCTCGTCCAGTTGCTGTTGTGACATGTGGTAAATGACAATCATCATGATGAGCACAATGAACATGCTCATAAGAATGCATATTCGAACGCGCCCCGAACGCGCAAAACGTGCAGTACTCATTTTTTTATAGTTATTTTTCTAAATGACTTTGCACGTATCAATATTATTATTGTGATCCAGTCGACGAAACGAAAAAACTAGGTAAAAGATTTTCAAGTGCTGTAAAGTGTCATACAAACAGTGTTGCTTAGTTTTTAAGGCGTTGCCAGAGTCTGGCAATCGGTAAATAGAATATGATGAGCTTTTTGCTCAGCAGTTTGTGTGTTTATGCTGATTAAAAAATATAAACTATAATAGTGCACAGCAGTACACGCCGGTAGCTCGTTAAGAGAGTTCCCGTTGCGGAAAAAGCATAATCATTCGGAGCTTTCGTTTAAGCTGACGACAACGCGCCGAAAATCCTACAGAAACAAAATACTACATATATTACATTGCATATTGTCATACATAGAGGCATACATGTGTACATATTTAAAAGTTGTTAAATAAACGCAACAAATAAGTGTAAAGTGAACAAGTCAATTAAAATTCATCAGCGAACAAAAACAACGAATTATGTGAGTTTTGCAACGAATAACAACAATTTCTTTGTCAATTTATTTCAATATTAATGTGTACATACATACGTACAGGAATACATAAGCACTTATGTATGCAAAACGCAAGTTTGCGTCAATCAATTTAATTTGTAACGAGAGGTGTCTGCTGTTCTATGATATACATATGTACACATATATAAATATATAAAGTTTTGTTCATCAAAAATTACGTAAAAGTGCCAAAAAGGAGAACATATAATTCTGATATAAGTTTAATCAGAATATTAATGGTTTTACCTGCATAACCTGATCTGATAAAAGCAGCAGAAATAACGCAAGGCAAACAACAAAACTCTCCAAAAACTCAACAAATGTCTCGCTCAAGTTTGTTCGTCTCAGACTTTTCAGGCAGTAACAGTAATCGATAATGTGAAATGTGTCTTGATAACAACAATTTCTTAGACAAATATACAAACGTACATATGTATGTTTGTATGATTACACTGTATGCACATGATCAAATATAACTACAAACATCAATTCAGTACTGTGGACTTTTAATCTAAATCGCTTTATAATGTTATAACAATAACAATTTGTTCTTGGGCAATTTGGACAGCATTGTGGCCTTCTTCAAAGAGCGACGTTGCTTGGCCGCGAATTTCTTGTTGTTAAAGATAACAAAAACGAGCAAAAAAGTTTTCGTTAACTATTTAGACGTTGGAATGCTCTTTATTTTTAGTCAAAAATCAGTGCATGTAAATGATTGGATCTAGTGATATTATAAAGATGTATATATTTTTTTGAAGAATTTTATCAATTAACTCCTTTCTCGCCCGATTGGATGGGTGCAGTGTATAAAAGTCAAGATTGCTTATCGCTTATGTTACTAAATTGATCATTTAGAATTCAAACAATTGAACTAAATAAGTGCTTTTACTGATTCAATTAACACTTTAGCGCTATATAAAAATCATTCAACATATTTAGTATATTCTAGTGTAAGTCAGTAAATATGACGCATTTTGAGCGCATTGAATGTAAGCGTTCGTTCCCATTTGATATGGATTTGCTAATCTCTGAGCGGTCAGAACCCGCTTTTGTTGTTGCATATCAATAAACCTTGGACACAAGCTGTGTGACAGTTAAACTGATATCGCCTTTTTCAGTATGGTGTAGACAAGACCAAAGCTAAAGACCGCATATCAATTATAAATACACTAAACTGGAAATATTCGCTTATCAATACGAAGTAAATCTTATATGCAAAGTCAGTAACATCTGTTGTTTGAACAACGTTTTAATATGAAATTTTGTCTATAGTATATAATAATAAAAAATTGTTCAAAAGTCATTCAACCGTTTTAAGTTAGTTTGTTTACTATTTAAACAATTAGTATGCATGTACACGCCTTCAAATTTTGCACATGTTTGAAGGAAGATTTTGCTTTAATATAAACAATTTCTAGGTAATATGTTTTGGATTCCATAGATTCATTTTATGACACTTTATTTTGTTTAACATTCGTTGAATTTAGCAAAATGGAGACAGTACAACAACAACCCGAGGAACTACCGAAAAAACTACCGCTACACCAGCCGCAGCATCAGCAGTTTGCGTAAGTTATCAATCATAATTAACAATAATTAGAAAACATCAAATTGTTTCAAACGTTAAAAATAAATATCAATAAAGTACACGAGTGCAATTAGTAGCAAGTGAACGAAATGTATTTATACTATGAGCACTCATAGCATGTATTATTTAATTAACACTATTGTAGTAAATAGTAGAGTCAATGCTCCCGCCTTGTCTCTTACGCGCAGTTTGGGGTTTTTCTTTTTTATTTAGGTCAAATTCAATGACATAATATTGCATATTGCAATCCATATTCGTACATACATACAGATACTTTTATTGTTTTATTTTTTTGCGAGACATGACAGCTATAAATAGCGACAAACACCTTAGAGCTGGGCCATTATAATGATATGCTGGCAAGTTACCAACTATTTTCATATTTGTCTGGCAAACAATACGCCAACAATGTTTGCACTTATCGATAACCAACTTATCGATATAACTCGATAACTGCCACCTGCTGCCGTGTTGTCTTGTCAATGTCAAGGTCAGCTGTCTGGGAACTCTTTGTTGTTGTTATTGAAAGTGAATGCAAAGTTTAAATCAGTGCAAATATTTGTCAATTAGCCAATAAGGAAAGACGCATTCTCTTTGTTTTATAGACTGCTCCCGAAGATCATTAATGGCGGCATTGCAGGCGTGATTGGTGTGACATGTGTATTTCCATTGGATTTGGTCAAAACTCGCCTCCAGAATCAACAAATCGGTCCAAATGGCGAACGTATGTACAACAGTATGTAAGTAAAACAACCAAAACAACTATCAATTATACCACCTTCAACTCCTAATTCCTATTATTGTACCTACTATCAGGTTCGATTGCTTCCGGAAGACATACCGGGCGGAAGGATACTTTGGCATGTATCGCGGCTCGGGCGTGAATATTTTGCTGATCACCCCTGAAAAGGCGATCAAATTGACAGCCAACGATTACTTCCGTCACAAGCTGACCACAAAGGATGGCAAACTGCCGCTTAGCAGCCAATGTTTGGCTGGTGGCTTGGCAGGCGCTTTCCAAATTATTGTCACAACGCCCATGGAACTGCTGAAGATTCAAATGCAGGACGCTGGACGTGTTGCTGCTGCTGCAAAATTGGCTGGCAAAACCATTGAAAAGGTTTCGGCTACACAGTTGGCAACACAGCTCATCAAGGAGAAGGGCATCTTTGGCCTTTACAAGGGCATTGGCGCCACTGGACTGCGTGATGTCACATTTTCGGTTATTTACTTCCCATTGTTTGCGACGCTTAATGATTTGGGCCCGAGACGCAAAGATGGTTCTGGCGAGGCGGTATTCTGGTACGCATATCCCTGAGTTTTTGCTATCATTTGTTTAATTTGTCTGCCTTTAGGTGTTCCTTCTTGGCTGGATTAGCGGCTGGTTCGACGGCTGCGCTTGCGGTCAATCCTTTCGATGTTGTCAAAACGCGCTTGCAGGCCCTCAAGAAGGCTGATGGCGAAAAGGAGTTTAAGGGCATAACCGATTGCATTACGTAAGTTTACATAAAGATTCATATTGACAATCCTTGTACTTATGTTTTGTATATTTTGATCGACAGCAAAACTCTTAAGCACGAAGGACCCACAGCGTTCTTCAAGGGCGGCCTTTGCCGTATGATTGTGATTGCACCATTGTTTGGTATTGCACAAACCGTTTACTATTTGGGCGTAGCCGAAGGCTTGCTGGGAGTGCAAAAGAAGTAAATGGCACAAGAAATGATGATGGATCCAGATGCATTTTTGCGTTTACTCTCTCTGAATGTTATATGTATATGTATGCAATATTGCTGTTGTTGTTACTGTTAAAGCTGTCCAATTTCGATGTTATAAGTGAAAAGCTCGCCATAGAACTATGAAGTTAATATGTTAACCCTTCCATATTTGATTAATTGAGGCGATATTACAAACAATTACAGGCAAAAGAACTTATAACCCCCACAATGACAATAAGATATTGAAAATCAATGCTATTATTCTGTAAGTGTTTATTTTTAGCAAAACATATCTGTAAAATTGCAAAAACAAAAGGCGTCCCTATAGATACAAATTTTTTTGCACGTTCTTTTGCCCCCTTATGGAATAGTCATTATTAGTAAAAATTGCATTTTTGTTTGCTTTTAGGCTTTAACTTTGATATTAATATGCACGAATAAATATATACAATATATTATTGAAAAACCTAAACTTTTTAAATCTATTTATACTGTCACTTTAATATTACGTCAGTTATAATATGTACATTAATTCTCTTCAAATTGAAAGTGGATAGATTACTCTTAAGTTCACGTTAATCAAAATTTCTTGTTCTTAAATGGCGGCTGCAAAAAAACCAGATAGTTTTGCGTAAGTTTCTGGTCAGATGGTGGTGAATTTAAGTTAATTTTTAAGCTCCCAATAGCGTATTGCCCCGAATCATAAATGGTGGGATCGCGGGCATTATTGGTGTAACATGTGTGTTTCCATTAGATTTGGTGAAGACGCGTTTGCAAAATCAGCAGATTGGACCCAATGGTGAAAAAATGTACAGCAATATGTAAGTTTAAGTATCTATATTTTGCGTTTAGTTAGATTAACATATTATACTAAAAATTAAGGTTCGATTGCTTTCGCAAAACCTACGCGGCAGAGGGATACTTTGGCATGTATAGAGGCTCCGCAGTTAATATCTTGTTGATAACACCAGAGAAGGCCATTAAACTGGCTGCCAACGACTATTTTCGATATCATCTGGCCACGCCGCAGGGCAAGATCTCGTTGCTCATGCAATGTGTGGCTGGTGGATTGGCTGGTGCATTTCAAATTATTGTGACGACGCCCATGGAGCTGCTTAAGATTCAGCTGCAGGATGCCGGCCGTGTGAGTGGTGGCAAGGACCTAAAAAAAGTGACTGCATGGTCGATCAGCAAGAAGCTAGTAAAAGATAATGGTATCTTTGGCTTATACAAGGGCGTGCGTGCCACCGGAGCTAGAGATATTACCTTCTCTGTCATTTACTTTCCACTGTTTGCCACATTGAACGATAGCGGGCCCCGGCGATCGGACAACTCCGGTGAAGCCGTCTTCTGGTGGTCTCTCTGCGCTGGCTTGATGTCAGGTATGACTGCTGCATTGGCAGTTACTCCTTTGGATGTGATTAAAACCCGTTTGCAGGCCCTTAAAAAGGCCGATGGCGAAAAGGAATTTGACGGCATCATGGATTGTGTTGGGTAGGTTTTCTCATCATTTTGTACTTTATCCTAAATTTTTAAATGTCAAAAACCTTTTGTTAGAAAAACTATGAAATATGAGGGACCCAAGGCATTTTTTAAGGGCGGCCTTTGTCGAATGATTGTTATAGCTCCACTGTTTGGTATTGCTCAGATGGTGTACTTCATGGGTATAGGCGAGCGCATTCTTGGTATTGAGCAAAAGAAGTCCGTGTAATGTTTGTGGTGTCGAAATTCGAATTTTATACATCTGTGTAAAGTACGTTTAAAATAAATATGTTTTTTAAAGTAAAGTGGTGTTCATAAATAATCATCTATTCGGAAATAAAACATGTATTCGTATGCTAACTTTAATTGATAGGTATATATTTTTAATGATCATTGCCATAACTGGATAGCTTTTCGTATAATTATCAGCCCACCTCTCATATCACAATCCATACAAACTTTGCAGAAACAAATACAAACACACACGCACACTTAAATAACATCTGCAGGTTGAGTGTTGGGCGTGGGACCAGCATCTGCGGCCAAGTCCATGTATCTAATGCGTTGCCAACGAGCCAGCACAGTCCGATACCATTCAAGAAAGATGGCTTGCCGAAACAGCATGATTCCCATTTGCAGTATGATGAGACCCATTAGGGTGATGAAATTTAAAATTTCCCATTCTGCCATTAGGACAAACGCCCAGATAAGATAGACTCTTATTCCATCAGCCAGCAAACGATTTCCACTGGATGAGAATTTTGCAATGGACATTCCGACACAATTGTAAATGGCACAGGAGATGGTGAAGCCGACAAGTGCAATAATTAGCCAGGTGTTGTCACGCAGCTGTGGAATAAGATCGTCCAGGTCATCAAAGACACCACGCGAGCTCTCATTGAAAGGGCGCAACACTGGGCACAAAATTCAGACACGATGCGGCCACAAGTGTAATAACAATACCAAAGACGCCTTGCCAGCCAGCAGCCTGAATGGGCTTTAAATCAGATGCCTTCAAGTGCTTTTCCTCGTACACATATTGAAGGCCATGCAGGATTTCTGCCAATATAATCAATAGATCGCCAGTGAGAATGGTATTATGATCCGTGTGCGGCAGCGTTTCATAATCATAGTCCACACGCTGTACATCCAAAGCCAATATATCAATGACGCCACACGTCATAGTGAAAATCGCCAACCAATGGCGCGTGGTCAACGTTTGATTCAAGTACATGGTGCTGAACAGGCCCACAAAGATAAGTGCAACGCCTGCAAAAGAAAACAATTGTTGTGCAAGCTGAATAAACACGGACCTGCTGATTCACATACCTCTTATCATTTGAAAGCTAGTGGCATAGGTCAAATACAAGCCACTGAACAGCAAAATGGACGCAATGGTACGCAGCAAAGATGGCAATAACATGCTGAACGGATGGAACTCAGTGCTGCCGCGTACCAAAATATGGCCTTCCTCGGTGTCAAAATGCTAACCAAATACATTTATGAATTTTTTATTATTATTGACTACTCATTTATACTCACGCCGCGGCAAGACATCAGTGCATGGACCAACTTGTATGCTGCAAAACATAGAAATTCTCCAAGAAACATAAGCAGGGTTAAGAACACGGGATGCTGAAAGCGATGTGGCTTTCCATCACTGCCTTCTACCAATTGAATGCTCGTCCATCTATTATTTGTATACAAATATTGCCAATTTTTGCGCAGTTAAAATTGCAATTACTTACTTGATCAATAAAACGTTTACTGTGCCGCTTAATACAAACAGCAGTGTTATAAATACACGATGGTCCATAATAAACTATTAATTATATGCCTGCATTAGCGTTATTTAATTAAATTGAAAATTTTCGAACGTTCTTTGTGTAATTTTTGATGCGCAATGATACATGAAAACAACAACATATGATTTGCAATCGATTTGAGTTAATTCACGCAATAGTGTTTGACAATAAAACGAACTTTCACAAGCTTGCACTTAATGATTTTTGTCCTAAAATGTAAAAAGCTAAATAGCGGAACCACTTGTAGCCATAAAGTTTTAATTTTGATGTAAAAATTGCAAACCTAATTAAAATTTTTTTTTTGCCAGAGCTTGCCAGACAAACTTATGCTTAATGGCGCTGCCGGACCTGTTGAACGAGCTCTCAGCTGTTTTTGCTTGTTTTGTGATGAAACAACTGTTAAATGCGCGCAAATAATAAATACATTTAAATAACCACGTGTTACGTGTGTTTTTTTTTTAATTTTATTGTTTATTTTTTATTAAAACCAAACTTAAAAAATATCACAGGATAAAGAAATTAAAAAGAATATTTCAACGAATTTAGATTTCGGGCCGGTTGCCTTTAGGCCGTCTTTGTTGCATTCTGTGCGTTTTTCCTGTGGTAACAGTAAATAAATTATTAATAATTTTAGTGAACGAATTAAGTTTAATAAATTTAGAAGCTATTAACAAGAAACTCAACAAAAAGCGTGTGGTGCAATCTCACCTGTACTGTTTATTTTTTAAGTGGATAAATTTTTGTATTTTGTGTTGATTGTTGTAAAAGTGTTTTTGTGTTTAAAGCTCATCCCTTTGATGAGCCATCGGCAGAGTCACCTCCTCAACCGTGCCCAGGCGAATGGTTTCATTTGGTTTTGAGAACTTTGGTATGTATTCTACTGTATCACTGTTGCTAAACACCGAATTGTGTAGATTGTCCATAGGTGCTGCGGGATCGGGGCTTGTGAGTGTTATTTTGGATCTTGTCGCAACTCTGTGAAATGGGGAATGTATGCGTGCAGGATATCTGTGTTAAGTGTTATGTGTTTTTTCGCATATTCGTTAGTAAGGCTCTACATAAAAGGTTAAGCTATATAAAACATAGATTTTCTGTACATAGTTTGAATTTGTACCTTAAGTACAGCTATTGGAAGTGAACATAGTTGACCAACTTAATGGGTAGTCATAGGGTAAAGTTCTATTGACGCTGGCGGCTTCCACCGCGTGCTCCACGCAATTTTTGTGGATTTCTATACACATCATTGATATAATTTTTAGAAGATTACGTTTGTTTTTGGCAAATCTTCTTCATTGCTTACCTGTCCCTGGTCTGCATGCTGGCCTCCACATCTAGGCTGCGTGGCTGACGGAAATCGCATTCCAACGAAAAGGCCGAATCACCAGGAGTAATTAGCTCTGGATCATTCTGAATGACCACAATATTTGTATACAAATCACCGTCCTTTAGCGTTTGACACTGATCCAACTGGAAGTTCATCTCCAAGTGTGCGTATTCCCTGACTATTATTTGGTTTCATGAAGCATGGAGCGGATTGCTTATAGAAACTACCACGGGTGTACATGACGCCCGTAAATGGTTTCTCAGTTTCCAGCACCACATTCATTGAATTGGCACCACACTTTAAATTGACCTTTTGTATGCCCTGATCGCTGCCCTCGATTTTAAAGGTGTCCGAAAGGTCTTGTTCCCAGATTTCTGCAATGATGCGTGAATATGTAGGTATAGTTTTTTTTTCAGTATATTCTTCCAATGGCTACGAGCTTACAAACATTATAGATTTTCCACAAGGTATTTTTGACATTTATAGTATACAAATATGTAAGATTTGTTTTCACGCTTAGACCATGTTTAAATTTTTAAATTTTTAGAAAGAAATTAAAACGGTTTTCAACAAAATAAGTATATGGAAAATGTAAGATTCCTTTCAAGCTAAAATTTGTTGAAAATTTTACCGGTTTTCAACAAAATAAGTAATTGTTTTGTGTCTACTTTAAGAAAACTAAACGTTGCCAACGAAAAGTTTGTTGTTATCTCAGGCTAGAGCTGCACAGTACAGAACCGAAAAAAACTACGAAGAACATCTCTTGTTTACTTTTTCGAGCGTTCTGCACCGGCTTTAGATAGACGAGTGAATTAAAACCGGTTTCTTTTGTTTTGGTCTACCTCGAGTCGCTCTTACTTTGCCTTTAAGAATTTCTCCACACCTAGCATGATTCATGAACGATCTGTAGGGCCATAATGGCGTGTCGACAACCTTACCTTGGTTCTGTTGGTTTTGCTGCTGCTGCTGCTGTTGATTTTGTTGTTGTTGCTGTTGTTGTTGCTTTTTTTGTTACCAGCAGCACAGACAGCTAGCAACAAGTTGCAGCCCAACAAAAGCAAAAGTATATTCTGCAGCCTAAACATTTTGCACTTGACCACAAAATTGGTTAACAAATTACACAGCTGGCTAAAAGCACGACACACGTCCTAATGACTCAAAGCTGAAAGCAAAACTGACGCTTCGTCAACGATGGCTCGGCGCATATAAACGCTGCCAGCCCCGAAGCTCGACTTGGGCGCCAGTCTTCGCGACAAAAAGAGAGTGAATGAAAGAGCGCGCATGCGCAACTGAGAATCTGGTCAATCAGCTGTGGCGCAGACGACGTTCGTTCGTTGTTTGTTTGCATTGATAAGATTAAATTTATTGGCAGTCATATTAAACATTAGTGAGTGTGAGTAAAACAAAACATATTTAAAGCAAAAAGGCAGAAAATTGTTGCACAAAAAAAAAGAAAAACGCCAATAGCAGTTTAAGGAAAACAAAATGTGGCTTCATCCACGCCATTTCCGCTATTTATGCGGATTTTTACTGTGCATTCATTTCGCATTGCATTTTGTGTTGTTGTTGCAGCTTGTTGCTGCTGTTGCAAGCAATCACTATTCAAAATGTTATTAAACTTCCCCATTTTCTACACCGCTGTGCGCTTCGACAATTCCCTCCCCACCAAAGTCAGGCTACAATTCGTGCGGTTTGTTTGTTTTTTTCCCTTTTTTTTTGATGAAGGCATAAAACATATATGTACATACTTACATAGATTAACAATTGCGTCAATTAAGGCTTAATTAGTGTATTAGCTGACTGCCACGCTGCCTGGTGACCATGGCAGCGAAAGGTGGAAGTTGCAGACTTGCTCTCTTTTGCAAAACTTTCGGTAATTATTTGGTTTTATATCAAATTTGATAAGTCTTTAACTGATTATTGAGTTACATAATGGAAAAGCTATACATTTGTCGGGATTGTTATTGATTTGTAGTTCAAGTGTTGTTTTTATAGAATTAAATATATAATTGGCAGAGCTTATTGATAGTAAGCTTGATAGCTATAAATTTCAGATAAGGGTTATCAAAAACGTTTGACTTTCATACATGACATATCTTTTAATGCTTAAATTGTAGGTTTAATAAACACATTATTTTAGTATATCAAAAAAGGAAAGTTTTAGAATATGCAATGTAAATATCTGTAAGCATTTATTGATCTGAAGTGTTTAATAAATGTTTTAGTTAATACAAAAAAATTCAAAATGTACAGATTCCAATATCTGATATTATTTTCTCTTAAGTGCAGACCAATATCTTTCCAGTTCGATGCCCTCCCAATTAAAAGGCTTCACCAAGATGCTGAAAATATTAAAAAAATATGCAAAATTGAAAGATCAACGTAATTGGCCAAACAAAATATTAAAGCAAAAGCGTTAATGCATAATTACGGTATAAAACGCGTAATTCGATTTGGACATGAAACAAAAACAAGTTCAACCACAACAATGCAATTTAAGAGAAAGAGATAGAGAGAGTGAGTGAGAAAGAGAGAGTCGATGGCTGCCTACTGCACCGATGGCCAAGATTGACAATGACTCTGCACATAAATAGATAATAAAACGGAACCGGACTGCGCAATTCGGAGGAGGCTGAGACTGTGAACTAACGACGATATCTCTATCTCTCCATCTTTCTCTCCGTCTCTGTGTCGCGGTTTCTGCAAATGGAGTCGGATATATGACGCAATAGTAACACTGTATCCGAGTTGCACAATTTCGGTCAACTTCCGAGATCGACTTGACCGCGCCACTCACTTTTCTCTCAGATGCTGCAACACTTCCTGCTCCTTGGCATTGAGGCCATTGTTAACGGCATCCAAATTCAATTGGAGCAACTGGCGCGACTGCTGACCAACCAAAAAGGTGCACACATCATCCAATTGTATGGTATACCAGAGTGCCAGCTTTCCTAGTTCCACGCCACGCTCCTTGCATAGCTGTGAGGCTTGGCGTGCCAATTCTTTTTGCTCCTCCTTGGCCGGATGCCAAGATTGTGGCCCAGCATTTGTGAGCAGTCCCAAGCCATGGGCAGCTGCACATATGACACCCAAATTCTGGGATTTGAAAAAGTCCAAGTACTCCAAGAGAGTGTTGTCAGTGAGCGTATAACGGCAATATGTAAGCACAGTCTAGAAAAAAGGATTTGGATAACTTACTATATGATCTTAAATCTTAGAATATCATTAGAGTATCTCTTTATTCTCACATGGAATCTGCCATCGGCTCGTTCAATGCATTCCTTAAGCACAGAGATGGGATAAGCGGATAAGCCTATATACTTGGCCTTGCCATCCTTGACCAACTGTTCCAGCGCGGGCAACGTCTCATTGAGTATTATATCCAAGTTTTCAGCAAATTCAATATCGTGTATTTGTATTACATCCACATATTTAAGGCCCAGCAATTTCAGACTTTGTTCGACGCTTTCGTAAACCTTTTTTGAGCTGAAGTCAAACATGTTCTCGTAGTCGAGTGCATAACGCCCAATCTTGGTGGCTATATAGTATGCTTCTCTGGGTACATCTTTGAGCGCCTTGCCTAGCACCTCTTCAGAACGGCCCTGGCCATACCAGGGAGCTGTGTCAATGTAGTTAATGCCCGCTTTTAAAGCCTCATGCACTGTTCTTATGCCCTCCTCCTCTTCAAACCTACATTAACATAATATACATATTTATTGCTCTTGTTTTGCTCTCTGCTTATCTCTCTTTGATTACACACCCATAGTTAGCACAGAGAGCGCCGCCGCCAAAAGAGATTTTGGAGATTTCCAGACCCGTTTTGCCGAACTTGCGGTACTCCATGCGCTTCACTTGCTCCTCATCGTGAAAGCCCTTGACGAAGGTTGCAGGCAACATTCCAGACATTCTATTTTTAGTCTTTTGTTTATTTCACAACCGGCCGTAATTCGATCAAGTCCCTCAGAGGCCACAAGAAATACTGATAGTCCCATTCTACAAAATGTCGAGTTACTCTCTGGATTTTCGTTTGTCAGAGAACGATTATGCACTTGTGTGTGAGTGTATGCATGTGAAGTGTTTGTTGTTTGCTGAGCACTTTAACTGTAAAGAGATCTAAAGCGCACGATTTACTCTCTCAGCTGATTACAGTGCTGGTTCAGTAAGCTTAACTAAGAGACTGTAAATCAAGAAATGCTAAAAAGATTTTTTGAAAAGCTGCAAAGTAGCTCTAAGTATTAAGTATTGCTTTTTGTATTTAAAATACAGATTATATTAGGGTTTAATAGATCAAATACAAACAATAATAAGAATGTGTTAAGCTTTAAAAGTAACTGAAATTAAATCGCTACTGAGCTTGAAAATATTTCTTATTTAATGAGCACTTAAACAGCTTTATTTGCTCAATTAAACTGTTACGTTTTTTTTTCTTTTTTAACCATCATAGAAATATAAACAAGTGAGAAGTCAAAAAAGCTAGACTAGAAGATACTCTGAGCTCATACGGTCATGCTGTGTTACAATGCATCAGATTAAAATTCTTAAAGGAAAAGTTTTTATATTAAAGATTTTGTTGGAAAACGGGAAGAGCACTTAATTTATTCAGCCAATGGGTAAGGATAGCTTATAATACCGATTTAAAGTCTCTTCCTTTTTTGGTCTCTGAATCGAGTCGATCAGCCGTTAATGCAAGTAAAATATCTATGTATATACTGAAACGAAAATGCTTTCTCCTGTCTTTTACATCATAGTTTTGCCTCAAAACATTGTACTGCTTTTATTATATCAATAACATTTTTATTTTTTAAGTGATATGCGCAGGTTTATGAAGTAAAAAAAAATTATGGCGAATTTTCTTATGCTTGCTATATATTGACATATGAGAAAGCAGTTTTTGTTATAGCTATAAATACATTTTTACTATCAGAGACGCTACCTGGTAGACGGCAAATGACATTGCAGCTGAACTTCAGCTGATACTGAATAGCTGAAATCAGTACAAAAATAAACATGTGCAATACAAATGTGAGAGCCTAAGCGCCAGATTTATGTCTGTGTATATAGTAAGTATTTAATTACAAATATCATCAAAATGTTCACATTAAAAGTGTTGGTATTAAATTTTATTTGCCTAATATAATTTTTACTTTTAATTTAAAACATTGAATTTATTTATTTGAAAAATCTTTGATCGTCGACAATGTTGAACCCCAGCTGTAGGACTGCTTGAAGACACTGTAAGAAAGATGGAAAGAAATGTTAAACTGGATATAGATAGTTACAGTTTAGTTATGCTGCAATCCAAAAGCGAACCGGTTGCCATAGGCCAAGTTCGTTGCAGTGCCTCCAATGTGACGCAATGCTAACACCAAATCCGAGTTGCACAATTTGTGCGATAATATAACGGGTTTACTCACTTTTCGCGCAAATATTGTAGCACTTCCTGCTCAGCGGAAGTCAACCCGTTGAAGACCACATCCAGGTTAAGTTGCAGCATTCGACGATTGGGTATGCCAATCAAAAAGGAGGCCGCATCATTGAGTTGCATGCTGTAAAACATGGCCAGTTTGCCCAGTTCAACGCCACGCTGCTTGCAGATATCGGCTGCCTGTCGACCCACCGACTGCAGTTCCTCACTGCCCGGATGCCAGTCCTGTGGCCCGGCATTGGAAAGCAGACCCAATGCATGGGCCGCTGCACAGATGACGCCCACCTTAAGCTCCCGGAACGTTTTCATGTGACGCAAGAGTGTGTTGTCCAGCAGCGTATAGCGTGCGTAGGAGAGCACCACATGGACGCGACCCTTGGCACGCTCAGCGCACTCTTTGAGAACGTCGACATCGTAGCCGGTGATGCCAATGAATCGTGCTTTACCTGCTTTCACATACTCCTCCAGCACCGGAATTGTTTCATTGAGCACTATGTCCAGACTGGGTGCTGCATCTACATCGTGCACCTGCAGTACATCAACATAATCCAAGCCAAGCAGACCCAAACTCTTTTGGACACTCTCGCGTGTTTTGGATGCCGAATAGTCAAACATGAGATTTGGATCTAGTTCGTAGCGTGCCACCTTGGTGGCAATATAGTAGGATTCTCGGGGCACATCCATTAATGCCTTGCCAAGGACCATTTCTGATTTGCCTTGTCCGTAGAATGGTGCTGTGTCAATGTAGTTGACACCCGACTTGAGCGCCTCCTGCACTGTTAGAATGGCCTCCTCCTCATCAAACTTTTTGCTATAGAGTGGACTGAGCGCGGCCCCACCCAGTGCTAGAGTGGAGACTTTTAGACCAGTGCCGCCCAGATTGCGGTATTCCATGCGAAGAACCTGCTCCTCATTATGAAAGCCCTTTACGTAGGTGGCTGGAAGTGTTCCCGGCATTGTTAAACGTCTCTGTGATACTGAGCGTTAAACTGAAAACTCAGAAATATTTATACATAATCTGATTGTAGTGCATATCGCACATACATACAAAAATATACTGTCACACGTATAGAGTCATCAGAGAGTTTAGATGAGCTAAATTAGTGCTTGTTTATGTGTAAGTAACGGTGCATATTTATTTATTTAACTCACACGATAAGAACAACGACAGAGAGAGAGAAAGAGAGAGACACAGTGAGAAGTTTGTTGATCTATTATCTAAGCTTAAAGCTCTTTTTAAATAAGTTTTATGCCCGTCTTGAAGTAAAAACTTAAAAATTCTCTACCACGCAAACATAGTTTTTTTTTTTTATCAAGTGATAATATGATTTAAGCTTGAATTTAATAATATTACCAATAAGATGAGATAAAGTATTCGTTAATATAAGGCTTAAATATTTAATTTTACATACTTTAAATTATCTGTGCTATTTTTATTATTTGCTTTAAAATTTGACTTATACACATAAATAAATATTGAACATAAAAAAAGAAAAAATTTTAAATAAAACAATCTTTGATAGTCGGTTGCGTCTGCCTGCAACGTTTTCATCACTTATTTCATGTTTGCTGAACATTGTTAATTTTCTGCAATCTTATTTAAATTTTTTTTTAATCTTTAATAGTCATTTCGTTTGGATTTGTCTATTTTGGTAAAGCTTATATTAATTTTCATATTTACAACTATGACAAATACATAATTGTTTTAAATTTATAAATAATTGTAAGATAAAAGAAAATAAAGTTTGAATCAATAATTTAATTATCGATTTAAATTTCCGTTAAAATATTAAACACATTTGGTTTGTTGGCGTTGCAGCCCTGTTCAAATAAAACGCTGTGCAAACAGTGCTGTAAAATGAATATTTTGGTATTATTTAGTGCCATAATCGATAAACACAGCTGCAAATTATTGTCAACAAACAAAAGTAAGAGTGAAGTTTTTGTTTTGCTTAAAATAAATGGCTTCTGTTTTATTTCAGTGGTTGGGAAACAATTTTCCAAGCACAGAAGAGAATATCCCGTAAAGAGGTGGACAGAAAGCGAAACAGTGGCAATACTTACGTATATGCAAAACAACAGAATCGATAATGAATATAATGAGGTATTACCTTATTTGTGGTATTATAAAAGTATTTACAACTTTTCTTTTTGTATTAATACAGAAACTAACTGCGCGTGATTACTATAACACTTTGTTGAACGAAACAAAGATTACAGCGACATGGAACTTGGTTAAGTTCAAAGTACGCCACCTTAAACTAAGCTTTGAAAGAGCCGAAGCCCTAAGAAATTCCATTGGATACGGAGATGACATCGACTCGCAAAAAGAAATTCAAGGTTTCAATACAATCTTTAAACCTATTCAAAATCATTCAATGCATATTGAATAATATTTTCAGAACAAATTCATAAGTTGTGTCCACATTACAAGCAACTTAGTGATATATTTTCGGACGCCAAAAAATCATCAATAGCTGGCCAAGAAAGACAACTATATTATTCTGATGAAAGTCTTTTGAGTTGTGTGAAACAGGAGTTACACGTAGATGTTAACACGATCTCGGAATTTGTGGATGAAGAGCCACCGATTGAAAATACAGGGACATCGGCTTTTGTAACCCAGGAACCATGTCCTGTCATCACATCAGATAATCTCACAGAGCAGTCACTGTTAGAAAAAACTATGGTTAATGATCGGTTTAATCATCTTAGCACAAATTTTCCAACAAAAACAAAGCAACCAGTTGAAGCGGCTTTTGTAACACAGGAACCATGTCCTGTCATCACATCAGATAATCTCACAGAGCAGTCACTGTTAGAAAAAACCATGGCACATGACCGGTGTGATCCTCTTGGCACAAATTTTCCAACAAAAACAAAGCAACCAGTTGTAGAGGCTCTGCTGGCAAAGTTGTCGGCGATCGATACAGAAAAAACCAAATATGAAGAATGCATGCTTAGTTTGGAAAGGGAAAAGTTCCATTGGAACAAGCAGATCGAAAAACGCAACCTGAAGTTGAAAAAGAAAAGAATAAAAATGGAATTTCAAATGAGACAAATGGAGATGGAACAAAAGGAGCGACTTTTTAAACTTGAACTACAAATGAAGTATAATAACCAAAACTCAATATATAAATAGGCTTAACATTTTTCTCTTCGGAATACCAAACTGTACCTTTGGACAAACTTTTAGTTTCTTTACACCGTACTACGTACGTAATAAAACAATAAAAAATGACCTAGAATTGACAACCATATACGAGGAAGCGAAAAAAGTATAAGACACATTAACAAACTAGAAATACGCAAAAACCAATTAGCTAGCAACATATTGGACAACAGCGACCAGCTCCGCAGACTGAGGCGTGTCCACCCACTGGACCTTCCATTTAGGATACCTTAGTATAATTCTTAAAACTATCTGAACGCACTGTTTCGTGTTATTACCCGTCAACGCATAATAATGTTTGATTTATTGCCCCCCGGGCAGACGCAAATGAAGACCTATTCAAAAAAAAAAAATATTTACAACAATGACAAATACATAAATAAAATTGTATATTTTTTTTTAAGTTTTTGGGGTTTTTCATTTCTTTGATTTTTCCCCCAAATAGTTATGTCATCGTATACGCTAATGTTATGTTTGTAAGCAAATATCTAAGTAGAAAAGGCTTAGTTTTTAGTCTAAACTCTTAAATTATTGTGAGATACCATTCACATAAATCTGTAGAAGAGTGAAATAAATTAAAAATTGAAAAAATATTAAAAAAAGTTTTTATTTATAAATAATTGTAAGATAAAAGAAAATTAAGTTTGAATCAATAATTTTTGGTAATTATCGATTTAAATTTCCATTAAAATACTAAAGACATTTTGATTGTTAGCGATGCAGCCCTGTTTAAATAAAACGTTGTGCAAACTGCAGTGCACAAACAGTGCTGTAAAATTAATATTTTGGTATTATTTAGTACCATAATCGATAAGCAACAGCTGCAAATTATTGTCAACAAACAAAAGTAAGAGGGAATTTTTTTGTTTTTCTTAAAATAAATGGCTTCTGTTTTATTTCAGTGGTTAGGAAACAATATTTCAAGCACAGTAGAGAATATCCCCAAAAGAAGTGGACAGAAAGCGAAATCGTGGCAATACTAACGTATATGCAAAACAACAGAAACAATGATAAATTTCATCAGGTATTAACTTATTTGTGGTATTATGGAAGAACTTACAACTTTTTTTTTTTATTCGTACAGAAACTGACTGCGCGTGATTACTATAGCAATTTATTGAACGAAACAAAGATTAATGCGACATGGAACTTGGTTAAATGCAAAGTACGCCGTCTTAAACTAAGCTTTGAAAAAGCCGAAGACCTAAGAAATTCCATTGGATGCGGATATGACATCGACTCGCAAAAAGAAATTCAAGGTTGCAATACAATCTTTAAACCTATTCAAAATCATTCAATCATATTGAATAATATTTTCAGAACAAATTCATAAGTTGTGTCCACATTACAAGCAACTTAGTGATATATTTTCGGACGCCAAAAAATCATCAACAGCTGGCCAAGAAAGTCAAGTATATTATTTTGATGAAAGTCTTTTAAGTTGTGTGAAACAGGAGTTACACGTAGATGATAACACGATCTCGGAATTTGTAGAAGAAGAGCCACAGATTGAAGATACAGTGACATCGGCTTTTGTAACCCAGGAACCATGTCCTGTCATCACATCAAATGATCTCACAGATCAGTCATTGTTAGAAAAAACACATGGCATATGACCGGTGTGATCATCTTGGCACACATTTTCCAACAAAAACAAAGCAATCAGTTGAAGCGACTTTTGTAACACAGGAACCATGTCCTGTCATCACATTAGATAATCTCACAGAGCAATCACTGTTTGGAAAAACCATGGCCAATGATCGGTGTGATCCTCTTCCAACAAAAACAAAGCAACCAGTTGTAGCGACTTTTGTAACACAGGAACCATGTCCTGTCATCACATCAGATAATCTCACAGAGCAATCACTGTTAGAAAAAACTATGGCCAATGATCGGTTTAATCCTCTTGGCACACATTTTTCATCAAAAACAAAGCAACCAGTTGAAGCGGCTTTTGTAACACAGGAACCATGTCCTGTCATCACATCAGATGATCTCACAGAGCAGTCATTGTTAGAAAAAACCATGGCACATGACCGGTGTGATCCTCTTGGCACATATTTTCCAACAAAAACAAAGCAACCAGTAGTAGAGGCTCTGCTGGCAAAGTTGTCGGCGATCGATACAGAAAAAACCAAATATGAAGAATGCATGCTTAGTTTGGAAATGGAAAAGTTTCATTGGAACAAGCAGATCGAAAAACGCAAATTGAAGTTGAAAAAGAAAAGAATGAAAATGGAATTTCAAATGAGACAAATGGAGATGGAACAAGAGGAGCGACTTTTCAAACTTGAACTACAAATGAAGTATAATAACCAAAACTCAATATATAAATAGGCTTAACATTTTTCTCTTCGGAATACCAAACAGTACCTTTGGACAAACTTTTAGTTTCTTTATACTCAAATTTTAAGTGTGTTTACCAAAACTTGAAATTGTTCCAGTATTTTACTTTTTAATTAATTTGTTTTTATTAATCAGAAAGACTTTTATCTGCAATTATAATTTGCTTAATGTGCATTTCCAATCATTGAGAAATAATTATTAAATAATATAAATATTTATAATATATATAGTACTTTTATATGTAGTAGATAAAGAAAGAGATACAATCAATGACAGAGATACATATATATTAAATATTCAATCGATTCTTAGAAGAAGCCATCGAATTCGCCATGGGGCTGAAAGTTGCTGGGTGGCAACTGTGGTCGACGCTGTGGAGCCAATGGCCGGGGCACAATGATGTCGTTAATCTCATGCAATATTCCATTGGTGGCGACCACATCGCATTTGGTAATACCAGCATTCTCAATCTTTGGTCGGCGATCGCGAGTTATGCGCAAATGCTGACCCAAGATGGACTCGATGGAGCGAACAAATGGCCAATTCGTGGGTATTATGCCAGCACAGCAGACCACATCGTTGACGACGTGATTCTGGACAAGTGCAACGAGATCGGCTTTGGATTCAGTGGACTCGCTAAACTCCTCGAAGACATCGTTCTTGGGCACCAGAAGCGTGAAACTATCCGATTCATTTGCCAGCAGATTGGTCAAGTTAGCCTTGCGCACCAGCTCCAAGAACTTGCTGTAGTTGGGATTGGCCTCCAGAGATTCAAGCAGATTCTAAAAATTATACAAAAAAATTAGCTAAAGTTTGACTTTTTTATGCTAGTAAATCTCACCATTTTGGGCGCTGCCAAAGGACGATCCAGTTGATGCAGCACAGAGCCACAGCTCTCGTCATCAAAGTGAACCAGACGAGCACAGTTCACGGTGGCTCTGTTCATGACATCGGTGAAGAGGGCGTGGGTGGAATACAGATTAAGGCGAACATTTGTGCCCGCTTGAGTGGGCAGAGAGCTCTCTGAGAGATCACAGGTCTTGATCATGGGTTTGATCACATGATAGTTGAGGAACTCCTGCAAATCCTTGTTGCCCTTCAACGACTCCGGCTGCTCAGTCAGCATGGTTGCCCATTTTGTATTATTTAAAGCTTTGTCCGTGGGCGCAAAGATAGTGACATTGTTCAAATCATCGAACTGATCATCAAAGCCAGAGGCTTCCAGCAGGCCCTTAAAGATCGTAAGATTCTTCTGAGTCATCAGGGTGGTCATTGGCAGTGCCGATTCGGTGGGCAGAATGGTATCAATGACATGGAGCACTCCATTGGTGCCCATAATATCAGCATCCAAAATCTTGGCCACATTATTGATATAGATGTTGGCCTCATCCGTTGAATTCTCTGTGCGTTGGGTGCGATTCAGCAGCAGTGGCTCACCCAGCAGATTGTAGGCCGTGGTCTTGGCACCGGGCAGCGTTGCTAGCGAACAGAAAGTCAGATCCAACATGTGGTTCTTCAGGATATCTAAAAAAAAAAATGTTATTTTAGAAAATTTATCAATAAAAAAAAAATAAATCGTTGTGATATATAATTATATTTATATGATATGATATGATATGATATATGATATGCTATGCTATGCTATGATATGATATGATATGATATGATATGATATGTTATGATATATGATTATGGTTTTTTCACTTACTTGAAGCGCAGCCGCGTCCTTCCTTTAGGGCACGTCGCAAATGTGGCTCCAGCTTATCGAACGCTGCATCAGTGGGCACAAAAATGGTCACCGGCTTGTCACCTTCCAGCAAAGCACTGATGTTCGTCTTCTCCAAGACGGTGCGCATAATAGACATATCGGCACGTTCACGGATCAGATCCATAACATTCTTGGTCAGAGGGTTTCAGTACACCGCCCAGAGTGTGGACGAGAGCCTGCTCTGAGAGTTTATCATACTTCTCAATGGGCACACAGTTGGCGGCATAGCGATAGGGCTCCAGACCAAGAGCTGGCGGCAGCTGATAGCTATTGATGCGTATCTTTTGGCCAGGCAGCTCTGTCTGCAACAGCTTCTCATTGGGCAGATCCTCCAGCGCCACATCTCCAAGCACCGAATGCAACTTTGTAAATCGATGACTTTTGTGAAGCTTCTGCCTTGGCATCTTCCACATTCTAGAGTGATAAGATTAATTAGCAAATCTACAGATGGAATTTACTTTCTACTCACGTTCTCCTGCTGTTGTTGACCGCGATATTCCTGGAAGGCGGCATCAATTGGCGCAAAGATCGTGACCTTCTTGCCGCTGCCACTGCCCAACATATCACCCAGTTCACCAGCACTCTTGGCACTCTCAATGAACTGCTTGGCACCCATATCGGCGGCGGTGGCTTCGATGTCTTTGATCTCAATCTTTTCGCAAGGTGTGGTAAAGTCGGCATTGCGTGGACGTCCATAGCCATGGCAGCATTGACGTGTCATCGTGAGCGTCTTCTTCTTACCATTTTGATTAACGCTGATGATGATGATGAGGCGAGAAATAGATTAATCATGTGGCATAAGCAACTTTGTTATGTACATATATGATTAGTATTACGGTGCCCCACTTACATCTTGGTGCAGACGTGCTTATTGGGTTTCTCGGCACAGGAGTTCACACTGAAGTGGAACTGGCCAAAGAGTGGGGAGCGCACCACGCTGCCAGCACCATCACGTTCCTGACCGAAACTGTCGACGGTGTCATCACCATCGGTTTCCGTGGTTGCGCCTTCGTTTTCCTCCTTCTCGGTGCACACATTGGGTCTACAAAAGGAGAAATGTGAAACAATTATATCAATTTTCTTTTCTAATAATGGTTTTCTTTTTCTTTTTTTTTTACATTATGAAATCAAAATACGGAAATTGTTTGATCAAAATCTTATTTATGTTGTAATCATTTTTCTTTAGAATTAAAGAATAAAATAAATAGATTTTTTATGAGGAAATATGAAACTATAACTATAACATTAGAACGCAGAAAAAACTACATTTATTCCAGAAAGAAATAAGTTTATTTGTTGAACATATTTAAAATAATAAGATCGAAGCAATATTTATTCATCGCTTCACAAAACTTGCCCTGGCAAGCCCTTTTAATTATATCAGTAGTATATAGATCCCCCTACTTGCTAATACCTTGTTCAAATTACAAAAGTGCAAATCAAATGTCAATGTACTCGAACCAACTAACCATGCTATTCACTATGCCCACACAAACATAAAAAAATACGAATGTTGAATGGCACAAGGGGGTATCTATGTACTACAGGTAGTACAGTTAGTCAGAGCCCAATAAACGCACCCCATGAGTGCACGTACTTATCTGCCCATCAGTGTTTGCGCTACAAATTCGCATATCTGTTTATTCATAGTAGTAGTTATATAGCATATACTATATGCTCTATAGAATCAACAGCTTAACAGCTTTGCCTGCCTTCAATTCAATTATTTGAATGTGTATGCCACAAAGAGTCGCATTGTGTGAATATAGTTTTTTTTTTTTCGAAATTTCTCGGTCGGCAAATATTCATCTACTACTATATTGTCCATTTGTATTGGCTTGTTTGTGTGTATATCTCAACAGCGCTAATTTATCAATTGCTGCGTCTGACTTTCGTTCTCGGTTTATCAACAAAAAAAAAAAACGTACTTAAATGCAATGAGTACACCGACCGACCCGTTGATTTCACAATTTCGCTTTAATAACAATTTAGAAAAGTGCAAACGACATCGGTAAACCCATCTACACACACATACATGTATACAATCACAGATATGTTTATCCAATCACGATGCATATATGTATATAATACATACTTATTTGCTAGTTAAACTAACTAATTTGCTGGCATAGCAATTAAAAAGGGAAATCTGTTAAGCAATTTGTCATAACACCTGCTCTTGCATCTAACCAATGTATTCAAGCTTCCATAATTGAAATTTAAATTATAAAAAAAGTATACGAAATTATGCACGATGAGTGCTTGGCAGCAGCTTCATCAGTTGGCGATAAGTCGCGAGACATTACAAATCAAAATCACTTTTAATAACTCAAATGATCTTGACATTGCGCTCGGTTAATTATCAAATGCCAAGAGAGAGAACGTCGAAATCAGTCGTGTGCGACGATTAGGAAACAAAAAAACCAACTGACCATACAAAAAATGTTTTAAGACTTTAATGAGATTTGGAATATTTTTAATTTGTTTTTTTAAAGAGGTTTTTGTTTACCATGAATTTGTTATCTTATAACATCATGCTTAAAAGCTTAATAAAATTCTAGGTTTTAGAAAAGTTTTTTATTTTTATTTTAAAAAGATATTGTTTTTATTCTAAACTGCTTTAATTCCACATATTAAACGTAAATAAAATTTTATTAACAAATTTAAACAAGTAATTATATTTTATTAATTAATTGATATTTTTGCACTCACCCCTTCCACCAAGGCTCCTGAGCGTTGCCGAATCCAAAGCCACCGAAAGAGTTGATGAATTCATTGCCAAAGAATGGGAAAGATTGTTGGAAGAATATAGCTGGATTTGGGGAATTCACATCAGTGCTAATAGCATCGACATCTGTTAACACAAATTTGTATCAGTTTAGCTAAAGATCCTTAAATACTTTTATATAAACTGTACTTACTGAATGGCTTCTGTCCTGTGGTGGAGACAGATGCTGCTGCTGCAGCTGCTGCTGCTGCATCCTGACGTCCTTGCTGATGATGTTGTTGCTGCTGCTGCTGCTGTTGTTGTTGCTCTAGAGGCACAAACTCCGTATCGCTGATGCCATCACTGCCAAAGCTAGTACCAAAGAGTGGCAACATAGGCGCATTAGCTTGTGCATGTCTCTGTGGATGCTGTGCCGTCAGCGGGACGGGCGGGGGCGCTGCCCAAACGCTCGCCAAACGCTGTGACGGCTGTGCGTGTAGTGGTTCTAGCGGTGCTAGTGGTGCAAATGACATGGGCGCAAACAGCGTGCGATGCAGCGGTAATGGTCGTGTTAAATGTTGCATAAAGCTGTCAAGGAGCGGGGTGGTGAAGTGTTTCTCAGTTAATGTATGTGTGTGTATGCGTATGTGTGTGTTTCGATTGTTTGATTTGTTTTGTGCCATTTCATGCAAATTCCATACCCCAGACTACGTACATACATATAGCTTAAACCCTAAAGCAGTTCCCCAACCAATAATTCATATGCCTTCCATTGTTTCGCACATAAAAGAAGCTCCGGTCTGACATTCTCCCCCTATATTATATAGTATATATATGTACTAGTATACGACCTGATCGTGCTCATTGTTTAGCAATTGTTTTGCGCAGCATTTCTGTGAGCCGCATACTAATTGCCTACTTCATTAACTGAACCAGCTAATACTAAAATCATCTTCTTCTTTTTTTGTTGATCTAAAAAATAAATTGCAAAATTCCCAAAAATACACAATGTGTTGCACTCTATGATCATTTATCAAATGGGATTTATGTTACTCGATTTTTAGTGCAAAGCAATAAATATAATACCAAACTCCTTCACATGATTCACTCGCACGCTTTGTGCACACAAATGTCAAGCCGCTTTCTATTGACAAATAAATAAAAAAAAAAAAATAACAAATAATTTTTTACTTGGCTTTTCCTATATACACTACAACCTGAAACAAAGACACCCACACAAATTTACATACGTGTTCGAATAAATAACTTTTTGTAACATTTTCGGAACCGTTTTTTTGTTGTTTTATGTTTTGCTTTTTAGCTCATTAAAAATGCCCACCACGGAAGCTAATTAAAAAAACAACATTTTAAAAGCTTCAACAAAATACAAAATAAATAAAGTTATATACAAATAATATGGCAAACATTACACATTTTTATAGTGGCCGACACGCTCAGTTAGCGGCGAGACTTCTCGAAATTTATTTTATTTAATTTTTTATGACATCTTTATCTTGCTGTATGATGACTCATAATTCGCTTCGAGGAACAAGGGCTTGGAAGAGTCTTGAGTCTTGCCGTTCTAGCAAATCACGAACTGCGATTTAATGATAGCTCACTTGAACTTGGCTGGCATTTTGGGAGTTCAAGCAACGACCCACACCTAGTCATAAATTTAAATTGAGGAGAAACTTTGTGCAGAATGGTTAACCACTGTTTTCAACCGAATTGCAAATTGGGTTACCAAAAAAACAAAACCTCTTTCACTTTTTCAAGTTAAGAGGGTTTTAAGTGTGAAATTCACTGTCAAGGGAAATCTGGCTTGAAATAAAGTGTTATTTGTCTTATAGTTAAAGTTGTTGTATTTAAAAAAAAATGCAAGATCTTAAAAATTGTTATAAATATAATTGATACGTTGGCTTTATAAATACTTTAATAATAAACAATTATGAAGGCTCCAGTCGAGAAATCCCGACTAGGACAGACCTTTAACCCTTGTTCTGCTTATGTTTTAGGAGAGTTTAAGTTTTAAGTTTGAAGTCACTATCGCTTATAGTCTCTGAGATCGGCTTGACTGACAGACAGACATGGCTATATTGATGTTAATGCTGATCAAGAATATATATACTTTATGGGGTCGGTGATGCTTCCTTCTGTCTGTTACATACATTTGCACAAAACCATTACACCCTAATATACCCATTTTATGTGCTAAGGGTATAAAAACATTATCAATTATCTTAACGATTAGGTTCAATACTAACAACACTGAAAGTCAATAAGCTTAAACAATTATTTTTGTAACTGCATTTAAATTAATTAACATACGTAAACGTTGAATATTAATTTTTATACTTTGATACCAAAGGTATCATAGTATATTGGGTTTGTGCAATGTCCGTCATGGTGTCCGTCCGTCTGTCCGTCCGTCCGTCTGTATGAACGCAACTTTTTTCGACACCCTTAAAGCTAGAGCCTTGCAACTTTGCAAATATCTTGGTACATGTCTTCGTCAGACAAAGTGTTAAATGTAGGGCTCTACGACCTCAGGGGCCCGAGAAATCGATAACAAGTCGATACACCTCGATGTGCAAATCGATAAAACACAAACATACCCACATTTTAGCAGCTAGAGTCACCAAATTTGATGGCAAGATAGCTGGTAACATTCCTCAAAAACTCATTAAAAGTTTGGATGCCACACCCACCTATTTCGCCCCCAGCCCCCTCCAATTATAAACAAAAATGCCTGTATCTTCTACAGTTTTGAAGCTATAGCCACCAAAATTGACATGAAGGTAGATACTGACATCTGACAAAGTTATGCATCAAAACATTGGATGCCACGCCCCCAAACAACGGATAGCCCCACCGCCCTAAAAAAACCGGAAGGCATGTATCTTCGCCAGTTTTTAAGCTAGAGTCACCAAATTTGGTATGAACATTGGTTGTGACATCCGTAGCAGGTGTACATCAATGTTTTGGATGCCACGCCCACTTATTCCGCCCACCGCTATATCTCTCTCAGTTTTCGAGCTAGGCTCTTCAAATTTGGTATGAACATTGTTAGTGGCATTCGTAACAGATCTGCATCAATGTTTTGGATGCCACGCCCACTTATACCGCCCACCTCTATATCTTTGTCAGTTTTTGAGCTAGAGTCTCCAATTTTATACCCAAAACCCTCATATATTACTATTTGCACTCAGAATCCTTAACACAGCTATGTGAACTGGTATCAAAGTATATCGCAGTCGGTTGCGTCCGACTGCAACGTTTTTACTTGTTTAATTACTAAGCTTGTTTCTAAGAGCAAAAACCAATTTAAAAAATAAAACACTAATTATTAATTTATTGAGGTAAACGTTTTTTGTATTCTAAGCTAAACTCAATTCGTTTAAAGCAACTTGAGAAAAACTTCTGAAAAATTTCCATTGGTTCAAACAAATACATAACGAATGCATAACATTAACAACTTTAAATTATGTGCTGTAAACAAAAGCAGAGACACGTAAATAATAAAAGAAAATAAAAAATTAGCCTACCGAAGCGAAAGCTATTGGTTATAGTCGATGAGCAATGCGTTCCATGATTTAATTAAATGCTACCTACGAACCATGCAACAAAATAGAAACAAAACCGAGTAGAACCTAAACAGTTTGCGGAGTTTGAAGTCAGATTCGGTCGCTGGTTGACCCAGTTTGAAGGTTTTTCAAATTGTTGCCATAGCATTAAATTAGGGTGTTAGCAGCTTTGAAAATTGCATCTAATGAGGTGTCAAAAGGTAATTTTTTATTTGAGTGTGTCGTGTCGTGTCTGACAATTTGTTTTTTTTTTTTTTGGCAGGTTCCACTAATGAATCCCATCAAAATTCGTGTCAAAATGAGTGACGGCTGTGTTCAAGTTGGTAAACAACTCCAACTAAAATAGTTAAGAGCTGATTTTTCAAAGTTGCTCGCTGAAGTCAGCCGAGTGTGAAACGGGCCCAGACTTGCAAAAAAGGTAACGATCCAAACGATACCATTACAACTGCCAGCAATCATCTGTCAAATCCCGTGATTGCATTTGCATCTGTATCTGTATCTGCATCTTATGCGGATGCCCTGCAGTCGATGACCCACTTTGAGTTTACATTGTTCTCATCGTTGGAGTTTTGTAATTTGTGCAATGCCTTTCGCAAAAACTTGAACAGCAGGGTTAAGTGATCTTTGAGGCGATTTTGTGTGCCGAATTTTGATCACCTTGATTTCGGACACAAACGAATTTTCAGGGTATACCTACAGTCTGGTCACCCTAAAATTAGTAATTCTCACATGAGGGGAATTTTTTTGGGTGATCGCTTTCAGATTAAAGTTTGTGAATTGGGGTCATCGCACTGATTTGACTTTCTTTCCGCATTTTATTTTATGTTTTTATTTTATATATATATTTATTTTGAATTTTTGCTTTGGTTTTTGTATTCTTTTGCGGTTGATTCTTTATTTGGGCTCAGTTTATTGACAATTTCGTTTAGCGCTTATTTTTGTTTACCAAGTAAATGTTGCCAATGGTGAAACTTGACCAAATAAGCAAATATAGTGCCAGAACAAATGTCATAAACAACTAAACTTGCAATTAGTTGAACTTTTTTTACGATTTGTCAATGGGTACAAGCCCATAAAAGAAGTGTTATTTGAGGTGAACGGATTCAGGTTCTGTATTTGTTTTATGGGAGGAGTTTGCTAAGTGCTGGGAATGTTTGTTGGGCATGTTTGTACATAGATCACCTGAACGAGTTTGAGGAAGAACTTATGTCTTCAGCACTGGAATCTTCGCTGTAAAAAAGGGCATGCATTATCAGCGATTTGTAAAGGTAACTTTAACAAAATCTACAAGAAGTCAGATACAATTGTATTATATTAATGTAATGTTTTAAGTTAATAACAATGATTAAAGTGTTATATTCAAACTACTAAGGTATTAAATGGAGTAACCTAAATTTTCTTATATATTTTAGAGTCCAATTTTAATGTTTGTTTCTTATGTTAAATAATATTCAAACTACTTGAAATATGCATGAACTTTGGAATGCAAAACGACAAACACAAAAAAACACCACATAAACATAAATAATTTTTTCAGTTTTTTTTTTTTTTTTGTTTTACTTACTCGCTGTAGAATGGAACCGCTTGAGCGGCACAGGTTAGAAGTAGGCAAGCCCACAGTTTCAGCATTTTGGCGTTTTTCGATATCACACAGTTTATAGTTATCTCAAACCTTTGAAAGCTACAAAAATAGAAACAAACAGAAAGTTCCAGAAATGAAGAAATGCACAAAGTTTCACTTATTCGAATGGAACAGCTGTAGCTTAAATTAAGACGGGGACAAAATCCAAACAGAAAATACTGGTTTTCCACGCCGAACTGCACCCGAGTTGGCTTTTAAAAAAAATGTAGGTGATTATGGACAGATACGACAATACCTAAAGAAAAAGATAGAAGAAATTTTTCCACTGTCTTCATACGATAATTGCAACGTCATTCGTTTCAGTTAATTACTCTCGATTATCGTATTGTCTTGCAAAATTGACACACATAACAATTTCATCCAAGCAAGTCGCACATTTTATGCGTACTGCCTTTGGGATCCTCTTAACCAACTAACACTCGCACACACACACACGAATACTAACAATTTTGTGTTGGCTGCGTTGCCGACGATGTTGACGTTTTGAGCGACACTCGTAAAGTAACTGGCTTAGAACGCACTTCGTCTGCTATTTATAAGCTGTGATCGCTGCTGCCGCGAAGCACTGAGAGCGGCATTTGAATGATTACTCCCGGCTTGAGCTTTGGCTCTCTCCACTTTGTCTGCTCTCTTCGTTGGGCCAGAGAACATTTATGCGAATTTCGTGTAATAATTGTGAAAGTGCGCGGCAGTGATAAGTGCTTACACTGTACAGCATGGAAAAATAAAAGGTGTAGCAAATCGAAAACATATAAATAACATGGTGTAGTAACAATAGAGAGGACAACTCCTATGGGATTTTGAGCACCTGACAAAGGGCAGCATCGGGCTACCTGCAATTCTATGAATATTCTATTCATATGCGTAGTGTTGTGTTCTTTACACACTCATCTTCGTTGCCTTATTAACAGTCTGTTCAAATAATACTTAAAAACTGTTCCGTTGTGCACAATTTGTGTTTTTGTGTAGTACATTATGTACACATTTGTTTTCTTGATTATTCCAAGAAATATAAGATGACTTCTTGGTACTTCACTATTGTTTAATATACCCTAAGCCCGTAAATGAGGAAAAAAAGTATAACAATTTTAATAAATCAAAATTTAAAAAAAAAAATTTTAATCATAAACTGCTAAATCGTCTATGCGCTACAAGTAATCGCAAAAATACGATTTTAAGACCAACCTTGTGTCATTATAGGTTTTATATTGTAGTAAATGGTATATTTGAGTCGATCTTCAAAAACGAACACCTGTTACTTGTTATAAGTCTTGTCAGATCGTCGTGTACATTGTTTGTTAGTCATTACTGATAACAGTGTGTTTCCCATTTTAAGATTTGCCCTCGCTCAGGTTCCGATGATGCTTGACGGCAACGATTTCAAAGCAATATTCTGAACGATTTTGAAGAACCTCGAAACTTCTATACATTATTTTGGTTGCTTGTAGTGCGAAAATACATAAGCAAAGGCAATAGTTCAACGTTTTTAGAATTTATAATAATAGTTTTTATTTATATTTATATAGTACCATACAATATTTACAATATTTATTTAGACATTTGTGCTATATATATGTATGCGTATGTATGTATGCATGAATATAATTTTTGCATGTAGGTTGGCTTTGAATTACCTTTGTAATAAATAATTTGCAAATAAATTAAAATTTTCATTTTCACTTACGTACATACATATCTTTATGTTGCTTTTGTTTTGTTTTTTGGGGTTTGTAAAATGGATTTTTGAAAAATCTATATTAGGTACATATGTAAGTACTTATTAAAGTTTAATTTTGATTACATTTTTGTTTTTGGTTTTTGTTTACAAATAGATATGCAAATAATTCAATTCGTGTGCCACATGTGAAGCCAATATTGGGCCTCAAATGAGATTTTAATTAGATTAACATTACATCGCTGTAAATTTCGTTAGCTTAACATACATCCAAAAGTTTAAGCTTATATTGCGTAACAGAGAGACTCGTTTCTATAGGTGTGTCTTTGTGTGTGTGTGTAGGTGTGTGTGTGCGTTTTAAATAATCTCCAGCCCAGCGATTATTTATAACATTGTCTTGTTGCCTAGTTTTAAAAGGAACTTCCGACTGTCATTCGTCAAATGTAAATGAGAAAAGCGCCCGCCTTATCTGTTTGTCACTAGTAGTTCCGTTTACTCCAAAAGCGCTGTAAGATAACATTTAGTTGCACACAAATGTTATAATCATAATATGTATGTCCCTTTACCTGGACGTTTGCCCCGCATGCCAACGAAACCGCTTGGCGCACGCTTGCCCCCAATGAGATAGACCCAGGGCTGCTGCACCATATTATGTTCCAAGCCGTTATCATCTTCCAGATCGCTCTTCTTGCCACGCACAGCTACGAATTTGCTATTAAAGTCCGCATAACGTTGCTTCTTGCCACGCACATCGTATGCCTTTTTAAAGATTTTACGCCACAACTGGCCACGGTTAGTGCCATAAATGGTTTAAATTGCATTTAGTTAAAGAATTTAAGATAAGTGCGTGACAGATTAGTTTTAATTATTCATGGATACACATTACTCAAAGGAGTAAATAGATAATATTCAACTCAAACTAGGATATTTGATGAAAAATCAAAAGCGAAATAAGAATTCTGTTTTTTTTTTATTAACTTTAAATCAATCATAAAAATTCGCAAATAAAAGAAAAATATTTTGAAACAGCTACTATCAGCATTAAGCAAAGAGAGATATGTCTTGGCTGGATCCTCTCAGCATTCGATAGGTTTTTAATCGATTTGAAATCTCTATTTCGGTTCATTGCTTAATGCTATCACGCGCTCATCTCTTGTTAAAGGAAACGTTGCTTACCTCTGACAGAGCAGCCCGTTTGTAATGCTGATGGGAGACATCCTTTTTGCCCCGAACACCCACAAAGGAATTGACAGGAGCACGTTTTTCAATGAGTTCCATGGCATCGTCATCATCATCAGCAGAGTCGCCGCCGTCAGTCATCGCTGGTCGTTTGCCTCGCATACCCGTGAAGCCTGTGGGTGCTCGCTTGGCCACACCGTTGCCATCTAATGCCAGATGCTCCAGGAAATCCTGCAGGATATTCTCACGCAGTCGTTCCTCCTCCATGTGCTGCAGTAAATCACGAAGATTGTTGTTGCTCGGCGTAAACTTCTTGCCACGCATGCCCATAAAGGCCATGGGGGCTTTCTTAAGCCTACGTCCGTTTTCGTTGTAATAGTTGTCCACATCATCGTCGCTATAGTCTAGGGGATCTGGTCCCAGCCAGTTGGTGTCTGCTGACGCCTCCTGCTCCTTTTTGCCACGCATACCAATGAAACTGTTTGTTGGCGCCCGCTTAAATATATTTCTTGGTTGCGGCAGTGGTCCAGGCGCTGATGTGCTGATAGTGTTGATGTCTACGTCGCGATCTTCAGCATCTCTATCGACATCGTTGCTTGCAACTGCTGCTGCCGTTAACAGCAACAGCAGCAGTAACAGTTTTTGATTTTGCATTCTTAAAATTTTTTATTGTATGCTTTTAGGCGGGCGTTTATTATTAATGAACTATAGATGGCGTTATAGATTTTATGGAAAAACAAAGCAGAAAGGTAAGAGCAAGAATTAGAACTTTTTATTATTTTAAACAACTTAAAAAAATATCTTTTGAATATTTCTTTTAAATTTTAAGGATAAACTAATATTTTCATAACTCTACAGTATTATTCTATACTTATTTCACAGTTATCAGTCGCCCTCTTGACCTCTTTTTTGAAGTGAGACAAATCTTTCTATAAATATAAATATGTAAGAACAAAGTGCATAGTGGTTGCTTTTACAGCTGCAGCTCAATTTTTATTTGTGACGACAAACAACTAACGGTTGTTGCAACAATTTATAGTCACACAAACAAGCAAATGTTTGTAGACCACACAACTGGAGCCACCTTGGAGCTAAACAAAAGTGCTGCTGTTGCTGCTGCAGCTACTTGCCATTGATTATGCTCAATAGTTGTCATCACCCATCGCCTCGTTAAGTCAAATTGCCATGCAAATGCTGTGGCAATGCCCCATGGGGCACACTCGATAAGAGGCAACTGGTGTCAGAACAACAACAACAGTTACAACCACACTCTAGCGCCAATAATAACAAATAAGAAAGTGGAACGAAAAACTGATGTATCGACTATTAAACACCTTAATAATATATAGAAAAAATAATGTTAATGTTAAATATATATGAGAATTTCGGTGTAGCCCATTGGGCAATTTTAAATTTAAATATGTGATAAAAAAATGGATTTAAAAATTTTTTCTAAAATTTCAAGCCATTTTTTCATTATTTTAATTGTAAAATTTTTTTTTTTTTAATTTTATACCTATTACTAATATATTTTTTTTAAATTAATAAATTAATGTTTTTTTTGTCAATTAATTTTTTAATATCTTATTTAATATCTTTTGTTCCTCATAAATATTTAAAATTCTTCTTTTCATTTTGTAATTATGTCCAACATTTCGAAAAAAAAGACGATTTGATTCTAAACAAACTGAATACAACCGGTTTGTGATATGCGTTTTTAGGGTATTGAAAACACTAACGATGCGCGCACAGGAAGCTGGAAACATGTAATTCAATTGATTGCCGCTGGCGGCGGGCTGGTGGAGAAGAAGTTGCAGCAGTCTATGGAGCATAGGAAGAGCAAATGCCAAGTGGCAATTGAATTGAATGCTAAAAAAACGAATGCATTTGAATTGAATTGATGTTGAATTTGCGGCAATCAACAGGTTGCACGACACCAAAAGCTAAGCTCAATGGGCACTCTTACTAATGGATGAAAGTATTTGTTTGGCTTTTAGTTATGTTTGGCCTTAAGCTTAAGTGTCCTGTAGCTAAAAGTTTTCTAAATACAAAACATAATAGGAGCGAAGCCAAATGTCAAAGTTCCACATGCTATAAAGTCAAAGTGTGAATCTAACTATGATTTGATGCCTCAAAGTTTGTGGCACAAAATTAGCTGGTAGCAAAAAGTGTAAAACTTCCATTTCCTCTTTGGCTTCGTGACATGAAAGTGACAGCAGGCAGCAGCCGTTAAACAATGGCTTAAAGAAGCAGGACCCCGTCAACAGTCTGTCCTCACATGTGTCGCATACGTTAATATGGGTATGGCCCAAAGCTAAGCTGTTAACGTTTGTTTCAGTATGTTTATCTGCCTAAGCGTGGGCTGTCTAATTGTCTATGTATGCGTATGTGTGGAGAGATTTGTGTTTGCTTTGTGCAATCCCAGCGGACACTTTAAACTGCCAAAGGGGCAAATGGGGCCCAACTGCTGCTATGTGTTTGGCACATTAAAGATGCAGTGCGAAAGAGATTTACATTTTGGCCAAGATAGCGAAACAGAACGTGACACGGATATTATTCTTGTCTGTGTTTATTTTTGGCTATGCGTGTGTGTGTGTTTTTGGGTAATAAAGGTCCATTAGGCTAGCTGAACGACCCACAATAACCAAAAATAATAAAACAACACTGTATGGAAAATTCATTTTTTGTTAACCCCAGCTTCAAGTTTCAGTTAGCCTCTGGCTGCATTTTGTCATCACCCAAAAGAAAAAAGAACATTTGTTTGAGCAACAGTTAATGCATAGAATATGAAGTGTGTATCCCATATTTGTACTCTTTATTTTGGCCCTGCAGCTGTGTAGCTGAATCCCAAATTTCAATACAATCATACTTAACATGCATTAATATAACCCATAGAGCATAGGTCATATTATTCAATTGCTTGGAGGCCATATGTAAAGCAATCAAAACATAATGTCAAGACAAACAATGTCAAAAAATTGTTTTGATAAACAAACCATTACAACTTTGTGAAAACCAAATGATAGCTTGATTTGTTTTTAAAGCAAAACATTTTTAATAAATTCTTAAGAATTTTTATTTCTTTCTCGTTTACTGAAATATTTGTACAAGGTTGATTGCTTTTATCAGAAATGTTAAAAGAATTAGGCACTAACATTAAGCTAAAAACAAGGTTTTAATAAGGATTAAAATGTGAACATATTAAAGATTACATAATGCGTTTAGTGTTCCAAAAGACGGGATAGGAATCTTAATTGTGATAGTTCTTGACGGTGAATAACACTTGTTCTTTTCGCTGCAGCTCTTTGCAGTTAAGCTGACTGATTCAAAGACTTATGTCTAATACATATCCGTGACCGTTAAAGCTTAAATAAATTCGTTGCCAACGTTACTAAGCAGCATAGTTTAGACAAAAATTATTGCCCGAAAATTATTTATAAGTATTTGTAATATATTTTGTACACAAAACTGCAAGCAATAATACATTTAGAAAAAGTAAGAAGGCTCTAGTCGAGAAATCCTGACTAGGACATACCCTTAACCCCATACGTAATGCGTAAAACGTAAAACGATATAATTGTAGCACCGAAAAATGCAGCCAAGTGCAACGCGCTTTGTGCGCGTTTAAAAACGCGCCAACTAGCCCGCTTGAAAAATGAATGCTGGCTGGTATATATACTGGTGGGAAGCCATGGGGCTGGTTCATGGTATGACTTCTTTTAAATCGCGCGCGTTTTTTAACTTTAGCGTTTTGGTTTCCCATGGTAAACTAACCGACAAAATGGCCATTCACGGTTGTTGTTTTGTTATCGATCACATGTGTATATCGAAAAGCAGAATTGTTTTCGATAATTTGAAACAAGCTTCCTCTACTTATGGTATAGAAGAGTTTAAGTGTTTAGTTTGAAGTCTCTAGCTCTTATAGTCTCTGAGATCGGCGCGTTCATACAGACGGACAGACAGACATGGATATACTAATATATATATAAATATATAAATATATATGTTGATCAAGAATATATGTACTTTATTGAGTCGGAGATGCTGCCTTCTGTCTGTTACATACATTTGCACAAAACCATTATACCCTTTTTTACCCATTTTATGGGTTGAGGGTATAAAAAGTGAGAACATTTAAGTTCAAAACATCAGTGAAAATTAAATATATTTCTATTCAGTTGTTGTTGCGTGATGTACATATTTACAAAACAAGCAGACATCAAAAAAAGTATTTTACAAGTTGATTATATGTTTAGATATAATTACAATTATGAACAGTGATGGCGAAAGTAAAACTAACTTTAAGCTTATGATTTAACAGTTTATTTATACAAACAGATATATTTAGCTTAAACCATTCAACTTTTAATATAATAAATCTTAAAATAAAGCTACACAATAGAAAATCGTTAGGCGTTCGTGACAAACTTTCCTTAATTAATAATAGTTAATTTATTTAACCGAAAAATAAAAAAATCACAATTACACTGATTTCAGTTAAGATACAACAACTAAAACAAAAACTCATCTTGTCATATTAATTGTCCGCAATAAGACTATTTAATATTACTTGTATTAAAGAAAGAGCTTGGATATTATGAGACATTGGCTTAAGCGAAGCTATGCGATAATCGTTGCACACAATTTATGACAAACTATATATTATGTATGTACGACATGTGTACGCATAAGCGTCAATGATTTAAGAATCGTTCTCGCCTGGTGGCTTAGCTCTCTAGCACTTATCAGCAGGTCGTAGCCGACGATCGTTGTTCAGTTTGAGTTTAGCTTTGAAGCGAAACACACGGTTCGCTCCAGCACTGAGTACACAGATTTCGTGAATTAAAACGTGCATAGTGTTTACACGAGAATATATGTACATAAACATAACTGATATATAAATTATCCTCGTGACTGATTTCATTTTCCGCAGTATTCCCAGTGGAAAGCCAGGTCAGTGAGTGTGAATTATGACAACCGACTGAAAGTACTGTTATCTTAATGGGTTTACTCACACGAAACCTGTTGACCTGTCAAACGGAGGTATCACTGAATGTTTAGCTGCTGATAATAACAATAGCCGAAGCTTTAAACAAAAGACCAAAAGATTTCTTGGCAGGGAACAAGCTGGGAATCGGGTTACATGGTTCTGTGTCTGAGCTCGCCAAATAATTGAATTGGGTCAAATGTTTTAAATGCTTGTCCCATGTTGTGCGATTGCCTGTCGCTGAATAACATTAACAAAACATGCCTCAGATTTCGTTGAGTATGAACAAAAAACCACATTATGAGTTGAGTACATACATAAATAAATGCATTTACGGGCAAATCATTTCATTTAATTTCTTTGCGGTTTTTTTTGGGCGAGTTTGCAGCTCTCTGATCCAAGTTCAGGGACGGCATTTCACACATCATTTAATTCACTCTCAATTAAGTATACGCATTGGATTAGCTTTGATACAGTTCAGCAGATTTTGTACATACGTACATATATGGACCGTTTGTGAGAAGATATAATTTGTTGATCACAGCTTGGGATTCACAAAATGTAATCAAAATGCCATAAGATTGTATTGGGATCAATAGGTTTACGGTAAATACTTTTTTCAGGGGGATGCACAGGGAAGCAAAAATTTCCGACAGCTGTTTTGCTAAGTGATTTGAACTATACAGATAAGAATTTCTTGAATGTAGTTAATTTCCAATTGTATGAGACTAAACTGAAATTCACAAGCTTATCAATATAATAATTTAAAATTTGGTTCTGACAATTGCACGTTCTATTCAAAACAAAACACGTCATAATTCAATTATCATGTACAAAATTTATAAATATTCCTAGAATGTTTTCACTTTTTTAATACAACAATCTTAGTACACTTTGTATTTAATTGTGTTTTTACCAAAGATAAAGTGCCTTTATTTCGACCCAAGAACTTCTCAGGTGCAAAGCCCACGTATGATTTACAAACGTGCATTTAGTAACGACACTTCTCAAATTGCGATAAGAACAAGCTCGTCTGAGAATTGGCCAAAATCGCCAAAGTAAGCTGAGCTACGAATTTTGGTTTCTTTGTAATTCACAAACAGCTGCCCATGAAATAAATATATAAATATAATGAGAAATGTGAGTGCACATAAATTTAATGCTGATGAAAATAAAGCAGTTTAGATAAAAGTTTATTATACCAAACAAAAAGTCGCATAAATTTATAATTGATTTGTCAACCGAGACGCGATTTCATAAGCAAAACAAACAAAGATTTGTTCACTTGCCAGCCTGTCAATCAGTCGGTTCGTCGTTCGGTCAGTCCGTCGGTCGGTCAGTAAGTCAGAGATGAGATGACACGCGCCAGCAACGATGTCAACTAACTAATTGAACCATGAACTTGAATTCATTCATCTCATCTCATCTTATTGCAACTGTAAAAAGATTTCACTGTTGTAGCTACTGAATACTGTGCGTTATAGGAAGCTTGGCTGAGTTTATTTCCGGCAGCCGTAAGACCAAGTTCCGTAAAATCGGTTATTCCCATCCGAATAACAATGACATTATGATAAGCTTAATTTAAATACAGGGAAATAGCCTTTCCTTCTTAAAACCCATTCTAGAGAAAACTAATTGGTGTTTAAGAAGTCATATTACACTTAACTATAATAAATGTCCTTAACTTACTTTTTATTTAAATCGTTTGGAATGTTTTTAATTTATTTTTTTCTCATATTCAAATAAAATAACGCCTTGCTATTCGCCTTCAATTCGAATAAAGTCGTGCTTAATTCCAAAACAAGGCGATAAATTCGGAATACATTTTTAAATAAAACTTAAATCAATACTTTTCGAAACACAGAATACTTGCCAATGCTGTGAAGCTGCATTAAGCCGCACCTTTGTTAAAGTAAGCAAGAAAACTTCTACATTAGGGCTCACTTTTTTTACCCTTAACCCATAAAATGGGTGAATAAGGGTATAATGGTTTTGTTAAAATTTATATAACAGACAGAAGGAAGGATAAATTTAAAATTATTAAAAATAATATCAGTCCTCTTAATTTTATATTTAATATAAATTATGGCATATTTTGGATTTTAAAGCCATATTTTAAAGTTGATCTTTTGTAATGTAGAAAGGAGTTAAAAAGTTTATTAAACACACACAAAATACATTTTTACACATTTTATAATCCATTAATAACATTCCAAGGCAGGGTTCTTAAAAAGTCCACAGATTTTTATGTGTCGAACTATATTTTTTGATATCTTAGCATGAAACTGGTCAGAATGCATATCGTTCATTGCTTTGTGGCTTTGCTGACTTTGGCCTTAGTCGCTGGAACTAGCACAAGTCGTAGCTTTACGGTGGACTATGAGAACGATCGCTTCTTAAAAGATGGACGTCCGTTTCGCTTTATATCCGGTTCCTTTCACTACTTTCGTGCACATCCCGAAACCTGGTCCCGTCATCTGAGAACAATGCGAGCTGCGGGTCTCAATGCAGTAACAACGTAGGTTAACCAAAGAGGAAACTTTTATCACAATCTAATACTAAAAAACAAATTTTGTAGATACGTGGAATGGTCTCTACACAATCCTCGGGATGGCGTCTACGTTTGGAAAGGCATTGCGGATCTGGAACGCTTCATACGTTTAGCTGTCGATGAGGATTTGTTGGTAATCCTTCGACCCGGCCCCTACATATGCGCTGAACGTGATATGGGCGGCTTTCCCTACTGGCTGCTCAACAAATATCCAGGCATACAACTACGCACAGCCGATATAAGTATGAGCTTAACCCAATCCCATTCAGCTTAGCTTAACTAACGCTATATTTTTTCCAGACTACCTCAGTGAGGTGCGCATCTGGTATGCGCAGCTCATGGCTCGCATAGCTCCCTACCTGTATGGCAATGGTGGACCCATAATCATGGTTCAGGTCGAGAACGAGTATGGCTCATACTTTGCCTGCGACTTGAACTATCGCAATTGGTTGCGCGACGAGACCAAGAGCCATGTGAAGGACAATGCTGTGCTATTTACAAATGATGGACCGAGTGTGCTGCGTTGCGGCAAGATTCAGGGTGTTTTGGCCACTATGGACTTTGGAGCGACCTCAGATCTCAAGGAAATCTGGGCCAAGCTGCGACGATACGAGCCCAAAGGTCCTCTAGTTAATGCCGAGTACTATCCCGGCTGGCTGACCCATTGGACAGAGCCAATGGCCAATGTGAGCACCGAATCCATAACTGGCACATTTGTGTAAGTCTCTTAATCCATAACCCAAAACTGTAGCTACAATGTCTTCCTTTTGACTTTTCAGTGATATGCTGGACAGTGGAGCCAGTGTCAACTTTTACATGTTCTATGGTGGCACAAACTTTGGTTTTACCGCAGGTGCCAATGATAACGGGCCCGGTAAATATATGGCGGATATCACAAGCTATGACTATGATGCACCCATGACCGAAGCGGGCGATCCAACACCCAAGTACATGGCACTACGCCGCATCATCAGCAGATATCTGCCATTGCCCGATGTGCCAGTGCCACAGCCGGTGCCCAAGCGTGCCTATGGCACAGTTCGACTTGTCAGCTGTTGCACTCTGCTCTCTGCTGAGGGTCGAGACATGCTGAGCACCGGAGTGGTGCGTGCCGCTAAACCCAAAACCTTTGAGGCACTGGATCAGTACTCTGGACTTGTGCTCTATGAAACTTGGCTACCAGCTCAGTTCAAGCGGGATCCGAGTGTGTTGCATGTGCGTGGATTGGCGGATCGTGGCTATGTGTATGTGGACAATGAATTCGTTGGCATATTGGCGCGAGAAACACCCATCTATGAGCTGTCGCTGAGTGCCAGCTCTGGGCGGCACTTGCAAATTCTGGTGGAAAATCAAGGACGTCTCAACTATGGTGTACAGCTAAATGACTTTAAGGGTCTGACGAAGGATGTGCGTTTGGACAAACAGTTATTGAGCAACTGGAATATGACCAAGTATCCGCTGGAGTCCTATCAGGACATTGAGAAACTTATAGCTCAGTCGACAGAGGCGGCTAATGCTGGCTTCCAGGAGTTACGTAAGCCCAAAACTATGCTACGCTCCGGACCCGCCATCTACCATGGAGAGCTGAGCATTACGAGCGCTGATCAGCTGGCGGATACTTATCTGGATATGTCTGGCTGGGGCAAGGGCATTGTCTTTATGAATGGCGAGAATCTGGGCAGATATTGGCCGCTGGTGGGACCACAGGTGACCCTGTATATACCCGCTCCAGTGCTGAAAGTGGGCAATAATCGTTTAATTGTGATTGAATATCAACAGGCTCCCGCTTCTATGGAGCTACAGTTTCGCGATACACCCATCCTTAATGGCAGATCTTAAAATTAGCTTTAGCGTTTAGCAATTAAGTACAACGTACATCATGTAAATGTATCTAAATTAGGTTTTATATTGTAAGGCATTAAAGTCTGGTGATGGCTTCTTGATCCCTTTTGTAAAACAAGCCGCTAAAAGACTCATTACTGCAACAGCCACAACAACACACAAGCCACCACCGCGAGGCACACATGTGTGACCTTTGTGTAAGTAAAGAAGAGTGTGTGTGTGTGTGTGTTTGTGTGCCCTGCCGCCTTGCCAAATTAATCCCAAATGATTGAAGTCCACAGAAACGGAAACGCTGATGAACCGAAAGTCTGTAAAAGTCCAAATTCAACGTCTTGGCTCGTTGCTTTTAAGGGACCAAAAAAGTTTTAATATGTGATGCATACATAGAATACATTATCTACAGACACGTTAGTGTTCGTGAGTCTTTCTTGAAGTGTTTGCCAGATATAGATTGGATGATAAACTCATTAATTCAAAGTCTCAATGAAGCGTTGCATATGTGCAAGTGCAAGTGAATAAAACGTCAAAGAAAAAGAGGATATTATCCGAAAATAGATATATATAACATAGTCTAGTCAAATTTGTCTGCTAAATTATGTCGCAGAGCTTCCAGTTTGGCTTATTTCCAATCACAAAGAGCGATATTAAAACAATTGTTGCTATAAGCAGACTCGGCTGCCAAATTGCAAAATTAATATTCTAAAAAAACTTCATGCGATGCGTCGGCTTTATTTGTATACGCAATTTTATGAACATCTTTAGTACGTTTAATAAAACCACACCAAAATCAACTACGATAATATTCTATGCAAGCTTTAACTATAAAGCTACCCTGATAAAGCTAACGAAAGTTTGCCGGTGCGCATGAAGAGGCTGAATTAAAAGAGACTAAGGACACAAAGGCGTCACTGGTTTCCCCGTATTCCTTAATAAATAAACAGAAAAAAAAAGGAAAAAAAACATATAACATATAAGATAGTTTGAACAGAAAAATGAATTAATAGCATAATCGAATAATAACAATAATAGAATAGAAATACGTACATCTTAAAACAAAACGAGTATATATAGAAAGTTGTTAATTTAAAGTTTAAATTTTTAACGCCTTTGATATTTCTGATTTAAGCAAACGTAATTATTATAATTTTATATTAAAATTGAAAAATAAAATTATTAGCAATTTTTTTAATTTATAACCAATAACCTTATTTTTGACCTAATAAAAAAATTATCAAATAATTGTTAAATTTCAATTTTTATTAAAAATTGTTGAATAACTCTTATTTTCCAATTTTTATTATAAAAAAAAAATAAAAATTATTTATCAACTTTTATTTTATCAATCAAAAATAAGAGTTATTTTTTCAATTTTAAAAATTGAAAATAAAAATTGATTCTACAATTCAACTTTCACCAAGCTCCTTAATATTGATCCTTGAAGGACATGTGATATATCGATGGAAAGGTATTTGAGTGCAGATCGTAAATATATGTCAAAATTTGTTGTTGCTGTTTGCTTAGCTCAAAAGATATTTCTACCAATTTTTATTTTCAATTTTTAAAATAAAAATTGAAAAATAACTCTTATTTTGATTGATAAAATAAAAGTTGATAAATAATTTGTATTTTTATTTTTATAATAAAAATTGGAAAATAAGAGTTATTCAACAATTTTTAATAAAAATTGAAATTTAACAATTATTTGATAATTTTTTATTAGGTCAAAAAATAAGAGTTAGGTATTGATTTTTTATAAAAATTGAAAATAAAAGTTTATTCGATTTTGGATTCCCAGCTAAATAAAAAGTTATTTGGCCGTTTTGCGTTCACCTTATACCTATATTTGGGTTCGATTTTTTCAACCCCATAACTCTTATTTGCGGTCCCTGGATTTAAGTGATTCGTTTTTAAATTAAAGAGCTGACATCTTGTTGTGTGCCTAAATTTTTTAGACCTGCATCAGAAATACGTATATGTTTTGCAACAGCACAATAACTGAGGCATCTGATTAAAAAACGAGATCCCGTCGCTTGCCATCATTTGTCCAATTCGGTTAGTTTGATTTACCAACTTTCTTTCTATTGCTAATAACTGACATTTTTGAAAGACGACCATGTGGCTGAATAATGAAGCCTTTATATCTTGGTTTAAGGGTTTCCGAGATGTAAAACTGAATATTTTATACTCAACTAAAGTACGAAAAATATTAAAATCCAATAATTTTGTGTATCAAAATAAATGCGCCCACACCTGTTGATTTTATTTATTCTGATTTTCAGTTATTCTTGATTTAAAATATGCACATGTCATGTTAAGCATTTTCACCTAAAATGCTTAATTACATACCAAAATATTTGGATTTACTATGAATAAGTTTTTTGCAATACAGTTTTTTTCTGAGTGAAAACCCTTTCTACTTAATGGCATAAAAATAGGTCAAATCTGTATTTAATTATTAAATCTGTAAATAACATGTTTTACCGCTTATTGTTATTTTATTAACACTTTGAACATTAATCGCTTTTGTGGCTTTTCCTTGAATTCATATTTAAGCGATAAAACTAAATAGTTTTCAACAGAGTGGAAATGAAAAAATATTAAGCAGAAAACCAGAAAAGTACATTTAGCATGAATATTAATTTGAGAGAGGCTATAACGAAATGGTCAATTGCAAAGCAGCTACCACTCTGTGCTAAACATAGTTTTTTTTTTTTGCTGAAATTCCCAAATAGAGCTGAAGTTGCTGCTCAGACAAAATATAAATAAAAACGGCTCCTGCAGCAACAATTTTTTGCCGTACATACTTGATGTTCCGGTTAATTAGTGTGCTCTGGAGATTCACACACAGATTCGCCGTAAAGCGTTAGACATACGTTTTTAAAGCATCTTTTAGGCGCAGCTGCAACTCGAGTGCCTTTAACGGAGGTGCAAAGGTGCACAGGAATAGGTGTGCTTTGTAAATACTTATGTACATACTGTAGCATACATACAAATGTATTTATATACTAATTGCCACTGTTTGTTGTTGTTGTCGTTTCTGGTGCTGGTGCTGCTGCTGTCCAAGTTGACACAAAACAAGTTAAGGCCCAGGGGCTGTGTTTTAAAGCGTCGCCTCATGTTGGCCGTTTGTAGTTTTAACATGGATTTTCATTTGTTCTTTGTTTGGCGAGTCCCCGAATGGACTGCGACGGTATTGCGTGTGACATATGACAACACCGGAAGCGAGTGGTTTTCAGTTGGCTTCAGCTTGACGAGGCATGCCACAATTGTGTCGCTGCATTGATGTTGCTTTTTATTAGCTTTTGCCGCCGCCTGCGGTTCAAATGTCAACCAACTAATAAATTATGTTGTCCGCAACAGATAACAGCGAAGAATTTCCAAGAAATGTGGTAACAATTTTTAATTCTAGCTGGAATGCTTAACCGCTGATGGCTAAATGCTTACAAACTTGAAGCTTTGAGTAGCGTTTTAGTGAAGTAAATTGCTTTTAGAATTATTTACCAGCAATATAAAAAGTGTGCAAATCAATTTACAAATTTATTATTTCTGTTTACGTAAAAATGCCTTGTCCCATTATTATTTTTACTTTTTATTTTAAAAACGATGAGTTAAAATTCCTTAAGTGCATTTTAAAACATCTCATATGTTTATGTCTTTTTCTCCTTTAAGCTTTGTACTCCCCTAATAAAATAGGTGAAAATGGGAAAAATTGGTTTTGTGCAAAAGTATCTTACAGGCAGAAGGAAGGAGTCTATAAAACCATTTCGGTCTGTATTCAAGTTCAAAACATAAGCTCTCCTATACCATGAGAATAACAAGTTTATTTTAAATTATCGATAAAGCTCCTGGTTTTCGATATACACATGTGATCGATAACAAAAAATTTTATTTAAAATTTGTAAAAATGGTGTTTGAAACAATAATTTATAAAATACTGAACATTATGTAATGAAATGTCCTAGTCGGGAATTATCAACTGAAGCCTTCTTACTTGTTAATGCTAAATAATTGAATTGATTTGAAGACTAGAGCCTAGCCTTATTGGCGAAAATGACAATCATAGTTAAAAAAGATTTTTACAAAACTAGCGCTAACCTTTCGATCAAAAAGCTCAAACTTAATTCAGTGTAAGGGAATCAAATAAGAATATAATGTATTGACCTAATACGAACAAATCGTGCATGACTAATGAATTCTTTTGATTCTTTATTCGTTTTTTTTTTTTTTTTTTTTTTTTTTTTTTTTTTTTTTTTTTTTTTTTTTTTTTTTTTTTTTTTTTTTTTTTTTTTTTTATTTTTTTTTTTTTTTTTTTTTTTTTTTTTTTTTTTTTTTTTTTTAAAAAAAAAAGAATTTTTTTCTTTTTTTTTTTTTTTTTTTTTTTTTTTTTTTTTTTTCAACCTCTTTTTTTTTTTTTTTTTTTTTTTTTTTTTTTTTTTTTTTTTTTTTTTTTTTTTTTTTTTTTTTTTTTTTTTTTGACCGGCCTTTTTCTAATAATATAAAAATTTTTTTTTTTTTTTTTTAATTTTTTTTTCTTTTTTAATAAAAGAAAATTTTTTTTTTTTTTTTTTTTTATAATTTTTGTTTTCCGTTATTTACTTTTAATTGAAAAAAAAAATTTCTTGCATTTAAATTGCAAAAACAAGGCAAAAAAAACTTAAAAAATTTGATTAAAATCTGATGTTTATTTTATGCTGCAACACAATTTTCAAAGCATTTCCTTTTTTGACACTTGTTTTTGTATTATTTTTATCAGTCACGCACATCAATCAAAAGTAATACAATGAAAGTTAAACGGTATCTGTGGAAGTGACTTAAACTGTAATAAAATTATGATAAATTGGATTCACTTTTGGATAAATGTCAAAGTAATAATTGTTTTCACATTTATTTCAGTGTAGTACTTTTGATTATATTTCAACTCTTTTGAAGCTCAAAAGAAATCTTTTCCAATGATTGCCACATAACAAGTTTAATACAATTAGTTTAAAGATGCAAGCTTTATAAGTTTTTTATTGTCTGTTACAGTCTCACATATTTTAAATCAAATTCACATGTACATTCTTACTCAAGGAAATTTCGTTGCTTATATTAAATATATTTCATAATTCACTTACAATTTTAAGTTGTTTAAATTGAATTTTTAAAACGTCTGGCTGCTCTGTGGGAGCTGAAGTGAATTTTGGTATAATTTCTTTATTGGTTTTGTATTGCGCGCCGAACGAACACGCCGAGAAGTATGCAACAACTGAGCGACAGATCAAAGCGGCAATGGACTTTATAAATGCTCGACGCTGCCCGCCAGCGAAGAATACAACGTACACATTGCTGATACGCTTCGTTACACACACATACACACACGTGCATACACGCACACAACGAACAGGAAACGACAAAACCGAAGAAGTTCGTGTGCCATTCGGCTCTGGCTTTCAGCTTTTAGTTGTTCGTGCATATCAACAATTGGTCGAATAGAAATTTAAATGGGTGTCTGTGTGATATAAGGCGTGGGCACGTCTATGTGTGAATGTGGGTATGGGTGTGGGTGGGTGGGTGTGAGCTGCTGTAGGTATTGGTATTGCTTTCATGTGGGAACCACTTTGTTGCAGAATCAAACAAAAAACACAAAAAAGAACGGCGAAAAGAATAACGGATGCATACTTTCAGGTCGCGGCGCGCAATTGAATTGAACGGAAATTTTGTTTGCATATGTGAATAAAACATTAAACAAGCAAAAAAATTGGGTCTACCTATAATAGCTGTAACATGTACACATGCATAAAACAGTAATATGCAATGAGGCAACATTTGCTTTTACTTTTGTTTTTAAATTAATCTCACAACTTTTACGCAACATTTTATGTGCAAAAAGTAGCCTTAAACAGGTTTGCTTTTAAAACAAATTAATGCATTTTTGGACAAATACCGAAATGCGTATTTGCATTTTGCATTAATAATTGTATTATTATTTACACTTGGCAAATACATCTTTTGGCTGTAACGCGCAAAAATGATTGTTAGTTTGGTGCATTCAAAACATTCAACATATATTTAATGATAGTGCTGGCAATTGCTATAATTTAAATGCCTGCGTCATGCCATATGCGTTGGCGTTGAAAGCAATGACGTCTGCAACAAATCTGCATGTTTTAGTCAGCCAAGCTGGATTTAAACGTCGGACAGGACTTGAGCCGAGGTCAGCTTGAAGAGCAGCAGTACTAGGCAGCAGCAGCAGCTGCCAAGACCTAGACCCAGAACATAATCAGAAAACGGCAAGACAGAAACAACCACGTAACACTCGTAAAGGCCAAGTGTATGCAAACAGAAGCCGCCCACATCCGCCGCACATCCTTTTGCACATAGCCGAAAGGCAAGCGGTTATTATTGTACCCTTTGCAACAACAACACATTACAACAAGAGCTTTAAATATTTGTTTGAAAGAATACCTGACTATGTAGTGGTGAAGACAAAGAGCTAAACCGATGTTTCGTGTTTTAAAGAAAAGACAATTTTTAGTTCACCGTTTTATAATATTTTTACAACAAATGGAAAACCAATTTTTGGGCTTTTTGGGTATCTGCTGACCGAGCATTCCCAAATATGTTGTGTGTACTTTTAGTTATTACTGTTGTTACATCCAGACACTGAATAACAATGCTTTACTTCTTTTTTTTGGGCAAAATTAAACATGGAAACGGCAATGTTGGCGTTTCCGTTGGGCCTGCAGCTGGCCGCTTATCGCACATCCGCATCCTGGCATCCAGGAGTCAACGATTTTAATAGCCATAAAACTGCATTGTGCATTGCTGCAATTTGCATTTAGATTGGCAAGGCACGCTTTGCAATATGTATCCATATTCCCGATTGGTGTTGTGTCAATTAACAAATTTTAGCCAACTGCTAACCGCCTCAACCCCATTTTTGTGCTTTTCGCGCCCATTCAAATATTTACGCTGACAATAACAAACATAATTAGCATTTAATTAAAATAAAATTGCGCAATGCGTTGGCCGATAAACAAGCAATTGGTGATTTGATTATTGAAATCAAATAAAGCTGCGGCAAAAGCCTGCATGCCTTTGGCCGTGTAAATATACATTGGATATAGCGGCAATGCTGATAACATTTGTATGATCAAAGCACCATTGATAAACTGTTGTTTTCTGAGAATTGAACAATACAATTCATTTACACAGCCCAATTTCATGCAATTGATAATGCAAAACAATAGTTTAGTGGGTTTCATTTATCTACAAATGGAATATATTCCATTAATTACATTATGGTCGTGGGGGATGACATTTTATTGCACTAAGATAAGCCGAGTTCGCCCACGAAATTCAAAAGTGTCGCCACCTGTTGTTCGATGGACGCAGCACATGTGACACTGCAGCAGCAGGTGGCACAAATTCAATTTAAAACTGCATTACATCAAAAAGAAACGATACTACAAAAATAGCAAAATAAATATATATAAACAACACGTGCGAGGGTTGTTCAATATCTTTTATAAGAGAAGAAGTCAACGGATAACTATAAATAGATATTTTAAAGATGTTTTTTTTAAGGAACTAAAACATTCCAATCAGTTACATAAACAATTTTAACATTTTGTATTTGCAACAGACATAATTTATGGAAAAACTTTAAGTTTCACAACAAGTGAATATGCCCACTTTAAACAAAAAAAAATGTGTAAAGTTTTTGCTCGTTTCTCATGTTTGCTGTCCCACATATATTGTTGAGCAAACAAAGCGAATTTGTTGGACATATGGAACATTGAAATTGATTGATACAATATGAGAAAAATGAGATTTATATGTTGTTAAAATTGGCACAACAATCGGATTACAGCTCAAAAGCAATAGCAAACACAATGACAAACAACACTTAAGTGAGTAGACAAGAGACATGTTTATACATACATATATATTGAATTGCATTGTAGATGATGGAGTTAAATACACGTTTACTATATAATGAGTATAAGAGGCTTGAGATAAGTTACGAACTAACAAACATATACATACAATTGGAATGTAATGCACTTAACAATCCTAAAAGAGGCATAAACAATTTTATAAATTATAGCCGTAGCCAAAGGGCCACTAAAGCTTACTTGCACATCAACATATTTACATAAGTTTATATGCATAAAAACTACAATATTCAATTGCATAAATTAACTATTCAAATAACTACGAGATTTTTTTTTTGGCTTGGCAGGCTTAGTCAATGCGTATAACGCCGGCACCAACACCGCCACTGTGAGCGCACATTGGTGGCATAAAAGTCCATTTGTCGGTCTCGGGATCGTATACCTCAACGGTAGACAAATTTGTTTCGCCATCATAGCCGCCAATGGCCCACAATTTGCCCATATTGGCAGCAAGAGCAACGCGCGATCTTTTACAATTCATGGGCGTAACCAATTTCCAGGTGTCCGTCAATGGATCGTAGCATTCAACAGATCGCAAAAACGAATTACCACAATATCCGCCACACACATAGATCTTTCCATTGAGCGTGGCAACGCCCAAGCGACAGCGACGGTTTAGCATCGGCGACATCTTGACCCAAACATCCTCGTTCTGATCATATCGCTCCACAGAGTCAAATATGGATAAGCCATCGTGTCCACCTAACGCATAGACATATCCATTTAACTGCGTAACACCGCCTGCAGAGCGATATTTCATCATTTGAGCCACCTGAAGAAAAAGTTATAATTACTCCTTATACTAACACATCTATATTTCTTTTTACCGTTTTCCACGTATTGGTTTTGGGATAGTAGACCTCGACTGTGTTGAGCGATGTAACGCCATCGTAACCGCCACAAACATAAATGCAATCATCCAATGCAGCCACGCCAACAGCGCTGCGCTTGCACAACATTGCACAGCCCTGAGACCATTTGTTCTTGCGTGGATCATAGACCTCCACCGTGGACAGACGTTCGGTTCCATTAAAACCACCAAATGCATAGAGTTTACCATCTAAAACGGCTACGCCCACACGGGAACTGTAAAAAAAAGGTGTTAAGTTTAACTTGTGATCAAAATACTAGTTGGGTTAGTAAACTCAAACTCACCGCATCATGGACATTTGTTCACCCATTTTCCATTTCTTGGTAATTGGATCGTAAATTTCCACAGTGCTGACCGACTCGCCAGTGCTAGCAAGTCCTCCTACAGCATAGATTTGGCCCGTAAACAATTCACCACAACGTTGACGTGTGCGAAAGCTTTGTAGCAAGCCCCGACGCTCGGGCATCAAATGAAAGTCTTTGGCCTCGTCGAGTAGATCACGGCATTGGTGAGATGAGCGTATCAGCTCCTCGCGTGCCACACGATCTGCCAAGAACTGTGGCGACAGCAGCGGCAGACGCACAGCGGCCAGCACTTGAGGAAACAGTGATGAGCGCTTCTCTTCAGCGTACTTGACCCAACGCATACACGCCTCGAATATCACCTCCTCATTGCGTACATTGAGTTCATCACGTCGCATCAATTCCAGTAACTGTTCGCAGTCCAGGGTAAGAAACTCCTCCGCCTGGGATACCTTGGCAAAATTTTGGTCAATGTACTTATCAGCCGCGTCTGTCAACTGACGGCAAATCATTGAGTCGCCAAAAGTGCGAATACCCAGAACATTGTGCGGATGGAATCGAGAGATCAGGAATGAAGCGCATGCATCGCGCACATTCGACAGTTGCAAAAACGAGGCACCGACCATTAGGCTCTGGACGTTCTGATTATCAATGCGAACCTGCCCGGTGTATACATAATTAATAAGACTCTCCAGAGCGCTCGGCTCAATCTCCTTCATAGTGATTTCCTTGATGCGACTTTCTGCCATGTTGTTTGTGAACATTGCATGAAAGTATGGTACAGTGGCAGCCAGCACAACGCGATGCGCCGAGAATGTCTGATCTTCAACCTGTGGACACATATGATTTTATATTTAGAAACTGACACTTGATAATGATAATGCATAGATAGGTGGGTTGCAAACCGACCTTTAATGTGACATCACACAGTTTGCCTTGTCTTCGTATCTCTTTGAACAATGGAAAACTCTCGCTGAAAAGCTGTTCGTGCTTGTACGTAAAGGATTGATCCTCCAGTTGGTTATCGCTCAAATCCATGTTAATTATGGTCTGAGGCTTCTTTGCCAACCACAACGACCCAAAATAGTCAATCCACTAGCAAAAATACTTCAATAAAATACCAAAACAAAAATAGATAGAGATGGCCGAAAATGCGATAGCAAACTACTAACGCTGTGAAGAATATGCAACCAAATTTAATTTTGATAATTTAAAAAGTTGAAAAAGTAACGCAATAACTGTCAGTTAGTAAATGAATTCTTTCTACAAAAATAAAGAAAGGAGAAAACAAACGAAATTATGATGGAAGGCACATTTCGTGCTTTCGATAGCTTTGTTTACCTTATCGATAGACGGTCAGCTGATTTCGAAAATACACAGCAAACGAAGCTGCAAGAAAAGTAGCGAAAGAAAACTTGACTTTGTATTTTATTGAATCAAAATATATAAAATATATAGCTTTAAAATTATTATTTCACTGTGACATGAGCTGTACTTCGAAATACAATTTCGAAATAACAGCCTGTTTTGATAATCTCTAGTTTAGAAATCGACAAGAAAATATCGTTTATCGTCAATTTACCCATTCGACAACTTGTTTAACTTTTATTTGGCACTATTATCTAAAGGGATTGAAAAACGGATTAAATTTGCACATTGATGAGTTGGATGCAGCTTAAGACAGCAGACAGATAGTTTTGAAGATGGATACATCACCAAGGGACACACAGGTATGTAATAAATGGCGTCAATGCCATGAGCCAGCAAAACAGGCAACGAAAGCAAAACAATGACGTCTCCAATCTGTGTTTCACGTATGTATTTATTTCTGTATGCGTGCAGAAAAATCCAATCGAAGCTCTAAGTAAAGATGAACTCATCGCCAAATACAAAGGCCTACTTGGCATTGCCAAAAAGGCCAAGCTGGCCAAAGATGGTAAGACAAACAAATAATTAAAGATTCAAACTGCATCTTAAAGCATATCAATTGTTCGTTTAGAGCTCACCGAGGAGAATCGACAGTTGAAGGAGGCATTGACCAAGGCAGCTGCCAAGCAAAGCAGTATACCAGCAATGCAAGAGATGCTGCAAGAATTCACCGAAAAGAACCTTGTATTAACCGAGCAGTTAAGCAGCTTGCAGAGCAGGACCAAAGAAGACGCCGATCGATTGGAACAATTCGAAATCGAGAACGTGAGCCTGAAACGTCAACTGGGGCGTCTAAGCGATGAAAATGATGATCTGCTTGCGGACATCGAACGCATGGAGCAGGCGATGCACAAAGTAAATACACTAGGCGGCGAACAGCGTAAAAGTCTTGAGCTTCTGGAGGCGGATATTGGCAAAATCAAAGAGGCCGAATCGCGAAACGATTTGCTAAGGCAACGAGCTGAAAGTGCAGAAAATGATGCCAAGTTGCGCGTCGCTGAGCTTGCTGAACTTCAGCAAAAGTATGATGCGGTCAAGCTAATCAACTCGGAGCAGCGCAAAAAGTTCAATTCACTCAAAGATCGCTTTATTGATGTGCATCGCAAGCTAAAGAACCTTAAGGAATGCAAGTGTGTGCTTCTTGAGACTCAGCATGAATATGCCGCCTCGGTTTCCAAGTGGCAGCAGGAGATTGTTAAAGCGTCCCAGCTGCTCTGTGCCAAAATGACAGCATTGCAAAAGGAAAATTCGGATCTTAAAGAACAGTTAAAGGCTTTGAGGAAGAAGCCGCAGCAGCAGCAGACGGCACAGCAGCATCTGCAGCAGCCGCTTCAACAACTTTCCAAAGGCACACTTAATTGTGATCGTTTCCTAGACAAGCTAAATGCTGTAGAGCGGCTGGCGAAAATCGTAAAGGATCAACAATCTGCCCATCAGAATGAGCAGCAACATACCAATTTTAACGTAGCCCACAAACTCAATCAGATGCAACACTTGGCACAATTGTTGCAAGACGATCGTAATCAACAAGAGCATGTAAAAGCGCAACTCGAGACCAACCTTGCTACGTTGCAACAGCACTATAAAGACCTCCAGGCAAACTATCAGTTAAAGGAGCACGAGCATACCGAGCTGCTAGCCGAGATGCGTGAATTGAATGAAGCTTTAAAGGCACGAGGCGATGTCATTTCCCGCATGCAGGAACAGCATGACAAGAGTCACAACGAACTACAGACGATAACTGAAAGTCTAGTGGAAAAGTCCAAAAAGTTGGAGCAGATGCAAAGCAGAGTAAATGAGCTCGAGCAACATGAGCATCTAAATGGTGATGCCCAGAGCGACGTGCTCTCAACATCCACAATCTCACGAGCCGAGGAACTTAGTCGTCTGCGGGAACTAGACGAGGGCTACGAGGAAAAATATAATAAGCTGCGTGCACTAGCAGCTAAACTGAAAAAGAAACTACAGGAGCAGACACAGCAAATTAAGAGCATGGAGCAGGCTGGTTCAGCCAAACTTGAGGCGGAAGTTGAGGCCATCAAACTGGCGCAGACGCAACTACAACAGGACTTAAATGCGGCGCGTGCCGAGAACCAAAAACTGAAATCAAAGGACAAGACAAAGAGTTCGAATGTCTTGAATCTAGAAATTGAGGCAGCAGAGAAATCCCTTAATGAAGTTAGTGCCAAACTATTGGCCAAGACCGCAGAACTGGAAGCACTTAAAGAAACTCTTGCTAGCAAGGAGAATACAATAACCCAGTTACGTCGGGAGATCAGCATTTTAGAGGAAGCGCAGAAAGGCGAGGCAGAACATAGCAAACAACTTAAGCAGCAAATTGATCTCATGCAGGCTCAACTAAAGGATGCTGTGCATGGCAAGCAGGAGGCACTTATTGGCAGAAAAGAACTAGAACAGAGCGTGGAACAGCAGAAGCAGCAGGTAGAGCAAATGCGTCTTCAGCTAGCGGACAACATGCAGCAATACGAGACGAAGCTCAAGCAGTCACAGGAGCTGTTAACCAACAGCACGGAACAGCTAGCAATGCGTCAGGAGGCCCTTAATCAACTGGAAACAGCTTTACGTAATGCTGAACGGGCTAGCGAACAGCTGCAGGCGGAATACTCCGAGTACAAGTTAAAGGCACAATCGGTGCTGCGTAAGCATCAGAATCGTGATACGGACAAGGAGCACGACCTTGAAGCGGAATTAGCGAGCATGCGTGACATGGAGCAGCAATTGCGAGCTGGCAACGAAGAGAGCGAAAAGCGCATCGCTCAACTAGAAGCTCAGATAGATGATTTGCAGAGGGACAATACAAACATAATGCGGCGCAGCCAGGAGGTGCTAGCGATGCTGGATGAATTGCGTGACCAAAACGAGTCCCTGTCCCTGGACAATCAGTGGCAACTACAGCAGCAGCAACAGCAAATGCAACAGCATCGCCAGCAAATTGAGCAGATAAATGAGGTGCACCAAAAACGTTTGTCGCAGTTACAGCAGCAAATCGATCAGCTCGAAATGTTGGCCAATGCTAAGCCAGCTCAAGCGCAAACAGCACCCAGTGCTGCAGCTGTTGTAGATTGCACCAGTGCGGAGCAAAGTAAAATTGATTACCTTCTGGATCACGATGGTGGAGGCGGTGAATCGCTTGCTCAGCTGGCTGCACAGCGTAAAATTTCTACTGCTTCGCGTCGTTCTCACGACTTTATGCCGCTGGATGAACTGTTGAATACATCGATGAATGCCATTAGTAGTGATACCGTGACAACAATTTCTCATTTTGGACGTAGTGTTAGCATGGGGGATGATGATTTAGAGCTGGATCCTCGGGGCGAGACTCAAGCAGCGCTTTTAGCCACCAAGGAGCGTCTGAACATACAGGAGAGCCGTGTGCGCCATCTAACCGCCCTGTTGGCTGAGAATGAACAGGATTTGGCCAAGCTAACACAAATGAACGATATGCTCAAAGAGGAACTGCGTCGGCAGGAACGTTCTGAGGAACGGGAACAGCATATGCACAATTCAGAGTATTTGAAAAACGTTTTCCTTAAGGTAAGTTACTTTAAGATCCCAACATAAGATTAAATTAACAATCATGTATTTCTTTAGTTTATCACATTATCGAATTCGGATGAGCGACAACGTCTTGTCCCGGTGCTAAATACAATTCTTCGTCTTAGTCGCAACGAAGTAGATATGCTTAATTGTGTGGCAAAAGGACAGAAGGGTAAGTCAAATGTTTTTACTCAACATTCAGTTACTCTAAACATTTAGTTTTTTCTTCTTTTTAGTTTCTAATGATGGCAACCATCGCAGTTGGACTGGTTTTCTGAGTGCTTGGAGCGGCGGTGGCAACACAACAAACAACAACACAAATTAATTTGTCCTTCCGGCCATTGGTATTATACTAACTAAAAAAGGGAAATGGAGAATCAGTCATTATTGGCCAGTAACAATGTAATATGTTAATCTTGTATTAGGTTAAATTGTCCCCAAAAATGTATTTACGTATGTATTGTTTTTTTTTTAATAATCTGTTGAGCCCCTTTTGCCGTGTTGTCCTTTAAAATATACATTAAATAGTCTGAGCGCCCTATACAGCACTCTATAAGCAATATTTATGTGCAAAATATATGTATATATAAATCGTTTGCAACCGATGGCTGAGACTTCAACATAACAAAAAGTTTTATGTTATTTTGTTATGCAAATTGCATTTGTAGATAGTTTAATTTCAAATTCTATTACCATAAAGATCAGACTATACAATCAATGCTTACTTGTTTTTTGTGTGTATGTATAAACTTAAAAAAAATCAAATGTATATTATATTATTATGAATATTCTATATAGACTGTATAAATACGAGCTGTAATTGGCTAAAATAATGCATACGTTTACGCCTATCAGTGTATCAAACAAACACAAAGTATACAACTTATATATGTAAACTTAAAGGTAAATGAAATTAGTCAAAAACAGCGGAAAAATTAAAAATCACATTTTGCACATCGCAGCCGCGACGGCGACAAGACTAAAAAAAAATCAAACCAAAAACTAAACTCATCTATTGCCTAAATACGCGAACTAGTCAGTTGTGTGACAGCCGTGTGGAACTATTGCCAAACTCCCGCATAATTGCCAACCAGTGTGGCAGGTAGCGGCCCGCCCGCCGCAAACAGACGCATGCGTGTGCTGTCATAGCAGTGAGTGTAAATAGCGGGCACATATTTGACCTGCTGGAAGCCATCCATTTCATCTTCCGGATACTGAAAAAAAAAAACATGAAATTATAATTCAAGGTCGTATATCTGGTATAAGATACTGCATACCACAATGCCTTTGCTGCATTTAAGAGCCACTGTTCGCGATGCATTTACGCTACTTTCCAAATATTTGCCAGCCCGTATATCATAGAAAAGCAACATGCCCAGACCGGTGCCCACAGTTAGGAGGTTTCCCTCAAACGATGTGGCGCGTATGCCACAGCCACTGTAACGGGATGTTATCTTCTTGATTGTTTGCAGAGTCCGAGCATCCAGTAGAATGGTATAGGAGCGACAGCCGACTGCATAGAGGCCATCGCTATGGTACGCAATGCTAACATTGTCCTGGCAGTTTGGCAGCTTACGAGATAGTGTCTGTTTGAATGTCTCTGCATTAAAGATGTGTATATAGCCGTTTAGGGATAGCGCAGCGATCTCCTTAAACTCTTTGTTAAAGCACAGCGATCGTATCTGCATTAAAAAAATAAAAAATAAGAATTAAGGATTACACAGATATAAGCTTGCTTACTCGCTGGGCAGTGCGCACTTCCTTGACACTAAGCGGATGTATCGTTGCAAAAGTGGGGCAAGATTCCTCACCGCCATCGGGAAAGTCCATGTGATCTTCGTTAATCCGCCACAGGGCCATGCGGGAGTCTTTTGAGCCGGAAACAAGAAACTGATCATCCAGCCAACACATCCCCATTATCAAGTCCCGATGTCCATTTTCACCCACACAAACGGGATCAAGTGTGGGCAGCCGATACACGGCAATATCGGATGAGTTTCGAGCGCCCGTTGCTAGAAATGAGCGGCTAGGCGACAGTTCAATTGCATGCAGACCGCCCTGGATCTCTGGATGATTGGCACGACTATTGGAAAGCGTGGGTATGGCGTCGACACGACGCATATTTACATCGTAGACGAGCAGTTTATTGCACTTGGTTCCGAATACCACCTGTCGGTTGCTCAGCCATTTCGAACAGAATACCTTGTTGATGTAACCTAAACTGATTTGCGTCTCGCGCAACATGTCGTGAGTGAGTACATAGCGACTGGTATACTCTGCATTAACATTACGACGCTGAAACAGTAGTATTCGATATGTCAGGTGTTTATTAAAACAATGCACTTATCACAATTTATGCTTACGTCGCGTAACGAATTTTCTCTGCTCCGCAGATAGTCGCACAGATTATAGGAAGTGTTAAGAACCTCATCCTGCTGTTGGGGCGACTCTTCGTCGCTGCCAGAGTCCTCATAGGTAACAAAATCGTCTGGTTTGTCTGGTTTTCGTCGTCGTTCCTGCCGCATTGCCCTCTGCTTGGCACGACGCTCCTCCAGACGTGAATTTACATGACAGGATGGATAGGTGCCTACAATGCTATCACGTATGGTTTTTACCATGCCATTGAACATTTTTTCGGCGGTTTATTGTATTGTACTACGACTATATTTATAAATTATTTTTAGTGATAATTCTCCATTGTCCAAACAAAAATGGTGGTGCTTTAGTATCGATTAACGCGAATGGATTACTGAAGACCGATAGACGGTATTTCGATAGGCAGTCGCTGAACTAAATCATTTCAGTGTTGGTCATTTTAGTTCAGTATAAGACTGTTCAGTTCTTAGCTTACTAAATGATACCATTGCAGAAAATAGTTTAACAAATGTGTATATTGTTGTGGACAATTGTGCTGTAACCACAGCTTGCTTTCGAACGTTCATTGTATCTGGTTCATTATGGTTTGTCTTATACTGGCATTAGTTGAATCAAAGTTCGTGAACTTTTATTGTTTACTCACAATGACAAACCGAATTATTCGGAAAAATTTTATATCAAGTGCAATATACTATGAATTATCAAGCAAAGCGAGTGATGCGACAGAATTCGGTATCTGTTGCAGCCAGTGATGTGGCTGGCGTTGCCTCACCTATTATGACAACACCTTCAGCGCCAAGCACGCCGCAGCTACAAAATCTAGAAGACAACAAGCCTGTGCAGCTTCATCGTCAGGTAATATTAGTTCAAGGCGGCAATGTGCCACAACAGCAGCACCAACAGATGCAGCAGGCAGCAGCTGCAGCAACACCAAACCAAATGGCTACAATTCAGATTGCAGATGATGCTCCCGTTTCATTGCTCACAGAAATTGCAGACATAATGCGAAGCTTTGGGGACAGCGATCAGCCGCGCACCGCCAGTGTGAAACTGGTGGAGCAAATACTCCAACAGCAGCTACGAGGTATTTTCAATGAAGCTTCCCTGGTTGCAATGCGACGCAAACAGAATCCCTGCCCCTCGCAGACTGACTTTGAGTTCTTGATGCGAAATCATCCTGTTAAAATAGCGCGCATGCGAAAGCACTTAAAAGATATGCGCATATTAAAACGATTCCTGAGCATACGCACTGGTAGACCACAGGACTTTATGGATGATCTGGAGAAGCCAGAGGAGGACGAAGAGCTACCCATTGAATTGCATGAGCTGCACGATGAGGATCGTTTGCGTCGTTTGTTTCGTGCCGATCGCATTTCACAAATACTCACGGGCCAGCAGTATCTAGAATTCAACGAAGCCCGAAAAACATCGTTCTACTGTCGACACGGCGAAAAGATTAAAAACAAATTTAGACGCTTTCTGGACTTGCCCGCTGATTTGCGTATTCCGACGCCAACAATGAATATATTGGCCTATCTGGCACACGAAACGATTGCGGCCATTGTCGACTACGCGATCTTGTCGCGTCTGAACTCAGAGAATCGCGTTACAGAGCCATACAGCCGCGTCACTTCAGCTGGAGGCAGTCCAGCCATGATGCATGTTTGCCCTGAAGTAACCCAGGGTCGTGGCATGGAGGTAGTCAAATCCATAAGCGTCCAGGAAATACACGAAGCAATGCGACGCTTTCGGCAAATGAGCAATCGAAAGAATGGTGTCTATCGCAACACTTGCGACATTGATTCCAGACGCAGTTTCTTAGCCATTTAGAGCAATAAACTGTCAATTGTAAATATAAATTATTTTGATTATACACATTTTAATAAATAAATAAAATAAACATATGTAACGACTTTCTAGTACTAGTTTCAGCGGTATTGGTGGCTAATTTTGGTCTGAGGATAAACGAAAGAAATCCAAGCAGATCCCATTCAGTATCCAGTTCTTGATCTTTATTAAAGAGTCAAACATTTTAGATAAACCTTGTGTTAATAAATAGGTTGGCTTATAGATTTTGATGCTGGTCCTTGAAGTTCAAGGCTTGAACCACTAACTCGGAACTGCCGAGTGAAGTTCAATCACCCCCGCAGAGCTTTTGGAAAGCTCAGTGAAAGTATAAACAAGTTATTTGCAGAAAGGTAAACTATTGGGTTAACGAGAACAAACAGAACTTTTTCAAAAGCTTGTTAAGCTAGTTAAAAACGTACATTATGAAATGCTGTAGAAAAGCATAATGTGTGTATACACAGACACAGATACTTATATCCGTGTGTATACACAGCCACAGATACTTGTATCCGTGTGTATACACAGCCACAGATACTTAAGTATCTGTAGACAACAACATCCACATTACTAGCTGTTTAATATGTTTGCACTTGAATTCACGTACATACATTTATTTAATAAACAAACTGTTTGTGTTTTATATTATTTTTTGTTGTTAATACGTAAAGTTCTAATCTTAAAAATTGTGTTTTAAGAGAGATAAGGAATTATTAACACTGTTAAATGGTGTTCTTTTGGTTAAAAATTCTTTTTTTAAATATTTATTCATAACAATCGTGAACATAATAAATGTATTAGAAAAACAAACAAAAGACATAACTAGAAACGCATTAATATATGCTCAAAATTAAATTTCTTGTTTATATTTGTTTTGTTTATTGTTTTTTGTTTGTATTTGATACTCTCTGAAAGCTTTAAAAATTGTTGTTTTTCCTACCCACTCTCTGACAAGGTGCAATCACAAAAAGCTTTTTTGATTTGGGCATTTTGTTAATAGATCGCAGCAAATAGTTAGTTTAATTTTGGAATCGAGTGAGTAAAGACGTACGCGAAATGTTAAAGATACGCAACTTTGTTGCTGTTGTTCAAGCTCCAAAAGCTGCCAAATCTTTATGTGCATGTTCGTGTGTTCAACAGGTAAGTGTGAGAAACATTAATAGAATATTGCTTATCATCTTTTGTTCCAGCGCTATCAAAGCACTGCAGCCGCTGTAAAGGAATCAACTGCAGCTAGTAATGATGTCGAGTGGCAACAGGCACGGCCCTACAAGGAGATACCATATGCCAATCCGATTGCGCTAACATATAACATGGCATTTCCTGGTGGAAAGTATAAGAATCTGGACTTGACTAAGCTCGTGTTAGCGATGCGCGAGGATTATGGTGACATTTATCGTATGCCATCCATTTTCGGTAGCGATCCTATGTTGACGACCTACAATATAAAGGACTTTGAGGTTGTCTATCGTAATGAAGGCATTTGGCCAAATCGACCAGGCAGCGATACTTTGAGATTTCATCGAGAGAAGTATCGTAGGGATTTCTTCCAAGGTGTCGAAGGTCTTATTCCCACTCAAGGAAAGACTTGGGGTGATTTTCGCAGCGCTGTTAATCCTGTTCTAATGCAGCCTAAGAATGTACGACTCTACTACAAGAAAATGTCACAGGTGAACAGCGAATTTGTAGAACGGTGAGTAAAGTGCTACAAATGTATCTTAGAGCTACAACAATAATCAATTTGTTCTATTTAGCATTAAAGACATTAGAGATTCCAGCTCGCTTGAGGTGCCAGATAATTTTATTGAGTACATCAACAGCTGGACCTTGGAGTCAGTCTCTGTCGTTGCATTGGACAAACAGCTGGGTCTCCTTAAAACAGCTCGTGGAGATGAAAACGCAAAATTACTCTTCAAGAGTTTGGACGAATTCTTCACATATGCCGGAATCTTGGAAGTGCAGCCCTCTCTTTGGCGCTACATTCAAACGCCAATGATGAAGAAATTGATGAATGCTTACGATAACATGCAGAAAGTAACTTTGGCTTATGTTAATGAGGCTCTGGAGCGCTTGCAAGCCGAAGAAAAGCAGGGCATAGTTCGAGAAGAAAACGAACAAAGTATGCTGGAGAAGCTACTGAAGAAAGACAAAAAGTTGGCTATTGTCATGGCCATGGACATGCTGATGGCTGGCGTTGATACGGTAAGCAAACAAGAGTAATAGTTTATAAGGCTTTCGATTACAACAAAATGTTGATAAGTTTTGAATAGCTCTTAAAAGATTTATTGCAGCTTAAAGCTATCGAAATGTTACTTAAATTAATAGTCATAAACTTACTTTATTTTGTAGACTTCAACTACGTTCTCTGCGCTGATGTTGTCGCTGGCAAAGAACCCCAAAAAGCAGGAAAAATTAAGGGAAGAAGTGATGCGCGTGCTACCCAACAAAGACTCCGAGTTCACCGAGGAGTCCATGAAGAATGTGCCCTATTTGCGTGCATGTCTCAAGGAATCCCAGCGATTGCAACCTCTGGTTATCGGCCATGCACGAACTACCAATAGGGACTGCGTGCTTAGTGGCTATCGAGTACCAGCGGGCACAGTTATCTCCATGATTCCACTCAACTCACTTACTAGTGAAGATTTCTTCCCACGGGCCTCGGAGTTCCTGCCAGAGCGCTGGATTCGAAATGAGGCTGGCACAGGAGGCAAATGTCCCGCAAATCCCTTAAAAACCACAAATCCTTTTGTGTTTTTGCCTTTCGGTTTCGGGCCTCGTATGTGCGTTGGCAAACGCATCGTGGATATGGAAATAGAACTTGGCATTGCTCGGATTATTCGAAACTTTAAGGTGGAGTTTAACTATTCCACAGAGAATGCATTCCGATCGGTGCTTATTAACAAACCAAATATTCCACTCAAATTCAAGTTTACGGACATACCAAATTAAAATTTTTATCTTTTTAATCAAGGCACAAAAAATTAAAAGCTCAACATTTATACATATAATGAATATTGTACATATGTAAATACATACAAGTATAAATACACTTTTTATCGAACAAATTGTCAAGATAGTATTATTTTTCAAAGAAGTAATTGTTAAATCGACAGGCAAACTTATGTTAAAAATGGACACAGTAGAATTAATTTTGAATAAGCTTTACAGATTTACGTATTTCTTAGTAAAGTTACATTTTGTGGAGCCTTCTTAATTATTCTTTCTTAAATTTTGTTCAAAAATTATAATACTTAATCAAGATAAATTGTTATAATTTTTAATGACTGACACGAGCAACCAATACATATGAACGAAACAAAGTATAAGCTTAAAATTATTTTGACTCTTTTTGTTAATTTTGTTTTGAATTTTTTGAAGAGTTCTTCTCTCTCCAAAAGCTTTTAACAACCTCTCTCGCGAAATATGCAAACAAACAAACAAAAAGCTTTTGGGCTGCGGACATTTTCCAATTGATCATAGAAAAAGGTTAGTTTAAATTTGAAATCGAGCGAGTGTAGACCACACGGCTAGTGCAAAATGTTACAAATACGCAATTGTCTAGCCTTTGTTCAAGTGCCCAAAGCAGTATGTGCGAGTGTTCAACAGGTGAGTGTGATATAGACATTACTGATAAACATTAAACTTATCAGTATTCATTTTTAGAGATATCAAAGCACTGCAACCGCAGTTAAGGAATCAACTGCAGCTAGAGATAATGTCGAGTGGGAACAGGCACGTCCCTTTGAGGAGATTCCACACACCGGTCGTATGGCGTTAGCTTATAACTTGGCCTTTCCCGGTGGAAAGTACAAGAAACTAGATCTGAACCAACTAGTTTTGGCCATGCGCAATGATTACGGTGACATATATCATATGCCATCAATATTTGGCAGTGAACCTATCCTGACCACCCACAATATAAAGGACTTTGAGGTTGTGTTCCGAAATGAAGGTATTTGGCCTCACCGACCTGGTAACGATACTATGAAATACCATCGCGAAGAGTATCGTAGGGATTTCTTTCAAGGTGTTGAGGGTCTTATTTCAAGTCAAGGCAAGACTTGGGGAGAATTTCGTAGCGTTGTGAATCCAGTACTCATGCAACCTAAAAATGTTCGGCTCTACTATAAGAAGATGTCACAAGTAAACATGGAATTCATGGAACGGTTGGCACACATCATTTATTTCCATATCGTTAACATATAATAACAAAAATATTTTGCTTTTAGCATCAAAGACATAAGAGATCCCAACACGTTGGAGGTGCCGGAAAACTTTATTGATTATGTTAACAGCTGGACATTGGAATCAGTCTCTGTTGTAGCGTTAGACAAACAGCTGGGTCTTCTAAAAACAACAGAAAGAGATGCGAACGCCCAGTTACTTTTCAAAAGTTTGGACGAGTTCTTCACGTACGCCGCCGTTTTGGAAATGCAGCCCTCACTTTGGCGCTACGTCAAAACGCCAATGATGAAGAAATTGCTGAATGCTTACGACAATATACAAAAAGTTACTTTGGCTTATGTACAGGAGGCTTTGGATCGTCTGCAAGCGGAGGAAAAGCAGGGTATTGTGCGACCAGAAAAAGAGCAGAGTGTTCTTGAGAAGCTGCTTAAGATTGACCAAAAAGTTGGCATTGTAATGGCTATGGACATGCTGATGGCTGGAGTCGATACGGTATATAAAAACATAAAGCATTTGGGATAAATCCAAGTTTGACTGAAGTTTAAATCTAAAAATCTTATTCATGTTTATTTTGTAGACATCGACAACGTTTGCTGCGCTTTAATGTTGGCGCTGTCGAAAAACCCCGAAAAGCAGGAGAAACTACGGGAAGAAGTGATGCGCGTGCTACCCAACAAAGACTCCGAGTTCACTGAGGAGTCCATGAAGAATGTACCCTATTTGCGTGCCTGTCTCAAGGAGTCCCAGCGACTTATGCCCCTTGTTATTGGTCATGCTCGGACTACCAATCGGGACTGTGTTCTCAGTGGCTATCGAGTACCAGCGGGCACATTCATCTCCATGATTCCCCTCAAATCGCTTACCAGTGAGGAATACTTTCCGCGTGCCTCGGAGTTCCTGCCAGAACGCTGGATTCGAAATGAGGCTGGAACAGGAGGCAAATGTCCCGCGAATCCCTTAAAAACAACAAATCCTTTTGTGTTTTTGCCTTTCGGTTTCGGGCCTCGTATGTGCGTTGGCAAACGCATCGTGGATATGGAAATAGAACTTGGCATTGCTCGGCTAATACGAAACTTTAAGGTGGAGTTTAACTATTCCACAGAGAATGCATTCCGCTCGGTGCTTATTAACAAACCAAACATTCCACTTAAATTTAAGTTTACAGATATAACAAATTAAAATTGTGTATTATTATGAATCATGGCAGCTAATACAATTTTTACAAAAATATGTATTTTTATGCATTTGAATCAATGTTAATTTATTTTGTTTTGTTTGAAAGTTTGCCAATTTTAACACGGAAAAAATGAGACTTAGTTTTGTGAGAATAGAGCGCAGTTACATACAAATGAATAAAATCTTTCCGGGTTAATGGTTTATCAGTTGTTTTGCATTATTATTATTATTATACACACATTATCAAGCATTGCATGCCGGAATCAAATCAAGTAAAAGTTATTAAAACTTTTTAAGCTTTCGATGAACTAACAGTCAACGTTTATTTGTAGAAGTACCAACTACTGAATACTGAGAGCTGGTATACATTAATTTTGTATGTGATCAAAAGCTTAAGAGCTTATTAAAATAGGTATCAAAAATAATGGACGACAAAGTGTTAATTTTGCTGATGCAAATGCTGACACGGGTTCCATTCTAACAGTGTAGTCAAAGTAATCACTCCAGTAACCATTGATAACATTTATACTCCTGGTTGGGATATGGTAGACCCTTCAAACAGTATGTTTCTTTGTGTTTTGCATAGGAAGGAGCATTCCACAATGCAGTATTGGTATTGGGCTGCAGCAAAAGTTCCCATGCAATGTCAAAGTTGTGGTTGTCCATCCGTTTGTTTGTCCATTGAAGGCATATTGAATTGCTGGTTGTGTTGAGCACATCAATGCCGGGCTGCTTCAGCATCATGCATTCAGACCTCATAATTGGAATCGTCACTGTACGCATTCTAGTTGCTGTCTCCTTACGCACAGTAAAGCTATGATCGATCACTCTCAATTGGTTGGATGAAGCTGCAATGCATGCTCAAAATCATAATCCAAAAAGAGACAGTAAAAATCTTTGGGGCGGTGCTCTTTCACTCATGCGTAACTACAAAGTATTTTCTTTGTACAAAATTAGTTTTTATCTTATATAGGTACTAGTATGTGACCTGCTTGCTTTGCTGCGCCGATAGTTTTTACAAAATTTTAGCAATAGATATAAAATAAATACAGCCGTGTCCGAATATAGTGAACTAATTATTGCAAGGCCAGTTCCCTACACCCATGTTGTTCACTCTTTCGGGACACACATTTTCCTTTCTTTGTGCTCACTTTCAACCTGAATGGAATATTTCGTGAAAATTTCAGGCTTCTAGCTCTTTTCGTTTAGGCTGTGGGTCTCTCAACAATCAGGACGAACTCTTTTATATACATACACATATAGATGTACGTTCTCTCCACTATTAATCTAAAATTATAAAAATAATATTTAAGCATTGAAAAATCAGCGAAGTTATCACCTCTCCAATTTGACCCAATTTAGTAAAACACAAAATGTAATTTTAAACATTTAAAGCTATTATTTCATCAGTTGAATACATACACATTTAAATATACATATGCGCGTATGTATAATATATTGTAAATGTACGTAATTACATTCACATAATGTTGATACTAGACATTTAGTTACACTCAGTTAATATATGTATGTGTATATGTAGATGTAACATTTTACAACAGTTTGTTAAATAGACAGCTCTCGGGTTCTGGTTTGGTTGGTTTTCAATGCATTATCTTTTATAAATAGTATGCATTTCAATAGATTGGTTAGTAAACATATTCAAGTTTGTTTTTATATAGATTTGGCCAAATTTCAACAATTAATAGATTGCTGGATACTTATATAATTTTGATTTCATATTTCAATTTGTTTAACAATTTTAGAAATAATTTGCGAGTTGCGTAGGCTAAATAGTCGCAGTATGTATATATATATGTATATTTGTTATGTATATATATTTACTTAAGATTACATAAACAAATACCTATCGATAATATACATCCATATAAGTAAGTATTTAGTTAAATATATGTATACATATAGAATTTTTATTTATTTATTTTTCATGTATATGTAGTTATCAATTTGAATGTAAAATAATTTATATTTGATATTTGTATATTTCAAAATCTATTTCGCTTTTTTTCTGATTTGTATTTTTTGGTCCGATTGCCCAGATTATTAAAACATTGAAGGATTGGTTCGTTTTTTGTTGGTATGGATACATTAAAAATATTTTCCCATATTTTATAGCTCTGATTATTTAGGATTGTATTTAAGAACAGGTTTGTTTTAAGTTATTGTTAGAGATGGTTTATGTATTTAATCGTTTGGTTAAAATTTTTTTATTCAAATTATTTTAGTGTTATTTAACTATTTAGTTGTTAGCATTTTTATTTTTTATAAATAGGACATGCAATGAATTTTTCTCAAAAAAAAATTAATAAAAAATACAATCAGATTAAAAAGATTACAAATTGTTAATACATAGAAAATGTAATTCAGTCCTATAAAAAAGGATATGAAAAGTTCTTGATAATTGAGACACATGTATAAAATATTACACAGCTCATTAATTGATGCAATTAAATTATTCAGAATATAATCAAAACAAAGCTCCTTTAAGCTCCTTAAGAAGTACTTAGCTGATTCCGCCTACTCGGCTAGTTTCGCACACACATATTTTCAAATGCATATTTTATTATACAACATTTAGCCTGCGAGCAGAATTTTTATGTTTATAAGTATTTTAAATGCGCAATCGATATTCAGGAGGCGAATTCAAGCATACGGCAAAGGCATGCAGCATGGTTTGTTTGTTGAGGGCGTGGCACGGGCGCAAATATGGCTGAAATACACACTCGAGAGCCTTCTGAAATTGCTGCCGTTTGATATGTGACTGTGTACTTGTGTGTGTTTGTGTTTGGTTGGGTGTAGGTGCGTTCATGTGCTGCAATAAAAACAGAGCACAATCCAGGAAGAGAGTGAAGAGCGAGCAACAGCAGCTCATAACCTTTCAGCAACTTGGGTCGTTTTATAATAATACATTTCATACATGCTTTCCTTGATTCAAAGACATCTAATTGGTTTACTTCTGTATGGGTCACACCTCGACAGGCTCCTCACTAAGTTATGTAAACGGACGTTGTTAGGCGAAATAAACAAGCTCTAAGCGTTAAACATTCTTAGAAGTGTAAGAAAATTTTCCAACTTGCGCCCAAAACATATTTTTAAATTGCCTGCTTGTAGACTGTAGCCCATGCTGAGTACACGTATACTTAATACACTACCCTCTTATGTACACACACACATACGCACAGACTTGTGTATGAACGTAATAAAATCTAATTTGATGTATACACACGCACACTGTCTTTCACACAAACATTCACACACACACACAGGCGAGTTTGGAGGCATTAAAGCAAAAAAAAGTTGTTAAACATTATGCCACAGCTGCCAAACGAGCACACCAAACAGAAAAAAAAGGCTAGTAAACAAACAACCCAACCCAACGTAACGCTACAGCATTGTTTTACCAGTACCAATATGACAAAATGACAAATTTCAACATACGTTTCAAACGATTTTATCAAATTTTCAAATGATCATTATTTACCAATAGTTAAAACCCTGTTACAATTTGAACTTCAAGAATTTGTACGATCATGTGTATATCCGAAACCAAGTGTTATCGAAAATTAAGGGAACTTGATCTCCTATGGTAAGGAGAGTTTAAGTTTAAATGAAGTCCTAGCTCTTAAGCCGAGACGCGCGTTCATACAGACAGACACAGACAGACAGACGACAGACGGACAGGCTAGTTCGCTCGGCTGTTGATGCTTATCAAGAAAATATATACTTTATGGGGTTAAAGATGCTGCCTGTACATACATTTGCACAAAACCATTATACCCTTATTTACCCATTTTATGGGTTAAGGGTATAAAAAAATAAGGCACAAAACAAAAATGAAAAACGTTGCCTAGTTTGGGGCTAAAACAAAAAGTGAAAATGTGGCCGGAAGTGGTGTCGGTGTCGGCTTTGGACCTGAAGCCGCACACGCCACAGCCAGGGAACAGTTAATGCAGGTAGATTAGGCGCCAAAGCCTCAGATAAAAGGTGGCAGCAACAGAACATGCAATAAACATGTGCAAAAGAAAAAGAAGACCCAAGAGGCAACTGGCCCTTACTGATATCTGCCGCCGTCTGTGGCGGTTCCTGCTTTCTACTCTACATATGAACGATGAGTATTTCATGTTGTGGTCCTTGGTTTTGCGGGCACTGCGTTAATTAGTTTTTCTTGCTGGCCGTTCTGTTATTTTTCATTTCTTTTTTTTTGCGTTTTTGTTGCCAATTAAATTTTAATTTGCCAGTGGCAGCTGTCGGAACTTTAGCTTGTGTTGCACTGTATTCAAAACTGACCTTTAGACGCCACTTGACCTGCTTGGAGCCAGACAAGCGTCAAGGCATTTAGTATACGCCGCCATAAATTTCAACACACCCAAGGACATAAGGCAGTACCTCATTGTTGTTGTTGTTGCAGTTGTTTTTTGTTTTTGTTGGTGTTGTTGATACTGCAATGCATAGCTTGTAAATCAATTGTCGCAATGCCTGCAACCGACAGCCACCAGGGCCAGCCAGCCCGCAAATTGCAATTTCATGAAGACCCTTTTAATGTGTATGTGTGTGTATGTGTCCATTTTGTTGGTGGGTGCGCTCACGCGAAGCCTTGGCGCCACAAGCCGCACAGGAATACTACCATGAGCATAAACAAAAGTGATTATTGATGATCTCAGATTTAGCGGTGTGTAACACCGTGCGTATGCTTAACGAATGACAACAATGAAAAAAAAAATAAGAATATATAACAGGTTATCTCCGACATGCCGAAGATTGTATACCCTTATTGACACGCTCGTTGTGTAGCAAAACAGACAGACAAAGCTTGTGACATATTAACCATGCCCGCTGCAAGGATATTTGTATATTAAACAAAATGAAGAGGATACTGACATACAGCAATATGTATATAATAAAAGGTGACATCATTTTTCAAAGAAAACAGCTAACAACAGTATAAAAATAATACATTAATAACAACAAAAAGAACAAAAATGGTAGTACAACATTACATGCTTTCTCAACCATCATCATCATCAATTATGGTGCGTCTGTCCAAATATGGGGCGTGACCATAAATAGATACCGATAATAACCATAAATAGTATATAAAGATAACTACAACTTATAGGTACAAAATATATGCAAATGGACTTGGCGGCGCCTTTAACCTGCTCAATATTTGCGGCCAAAATTTGGCGTGCCCGGATTTAGGACGCGACAATAATGTGAACTGGTCACGCAATAGTCCGTTGCTGCGGCGGTCTCCTCGTTGTTACTACTGCTGCCGATGCCAGTACCCGTTAGTTGGCGATACTGTTGCTGCTGCTGCTGGTGCTGCTGTTGATGTTGTTGGTGTTGGTGCTGCTGCTGCTGTCGGCGGCGCATCGACATTGGTCATTGACGCTGTTCAGCACTAACGATGTAGTCACCATGTTTTTGCACCTACAATTACAAAGAATTTTGAATTGTGTTCTTGGGCTTTAATAGCTATAAACAGACACCTACCACATCGGCAACAATGGGCTCTTCTATCTCGAGGCCTTGCAGCGCCTGTTCGCGGGTCAAATGCAGCTCATAGGAATCTGTTGGCGTTACGAACACAACGCGATGTTTGCGTGTCTGCAGCACGTTCGCAATAACCAGCTAACCAGCGAGTAAACAAAAAAAAAAAAAGAATAAAAGGTGAAAGTGACATGAGATGGTTGAATGTGTCGCTCTGTACACTTACCTTATGCTTGTATTTGTTGAGGCTGTCGCGTGCCTTGACAATCAATAGATTCTCGTCCGTTTCCAGCTTAAAGGACACCACAAAGGCATGCGGCACCCACAGGCTGGCGAGTGGAGCCAGCATTTTTGGCACCAATTGCAGTGAAATCGTTGGTGCCCCATCTCCCGATTGCATTTTGTGTGTGGGCTGTAATAATGACAGTGGTTTCCAGTCAGTGGTTAAGCATATTAATTAGAAGACAGGCCAACGATGCGTATCAACGTTATGATGGGAAAAGGGGGTGGCGGCGGCACCCAGGCGCGCACACACAAACAGGCACTGGCACAGGCACAGCGGCAGTTCATGTGTCCTTGTGCACAGACAGACTGACAGCGTCACGAGGCAAAATGCAAAAGGCCAGGGTTGCCACCCTCTTTGCCACATGCCGCTATGGCAAATGTATTACAACTAATTGAAAACATAACTCAGTGGTAATGAGCTGACAGCCATGCCTCGTTGCACACTTGCCGCATACCAGTATTGCCTTAAAGTCGCTTTAAACGTTACACATACGACGTGTGGACGGACTGCTTTATTCTTGTTCCTTTGTGCCATTCTACTGCTACTTGTTGAACATTATATGCCCCCAACAAATGATTAGCTGTCCTATCTATCTATCTCTCTTTTGCTCCTTTTGTCGCCTAAACTGCTGACCAGTTTCATTTATTCAGCCCAACACAATGGGACTGGCCAGCTGGCCAACTGGCAGAAGGACAACCCTAAGTAGCCAGGACATTGTGCGGACTTTGAAATAAAAATGAAATGAAAAATCTAGCTGCAGGCATTAAGCTGACAACGAAAACGAACTAAACCGACATTGACAATATCGCAACGTTGAAGTCGTCGTCGTCGACGTCGCTCTTGGCGCTTTTGCTAATTCGAACTTTAAGCTTTTGAGGCAATAAGTTTTTGTTCCCTATACTTGTGCAAGTTACAAAGGGGGTTTGTCATTTTATTGAATTGATATTTGCAACTACTTTATAAAGAAACTAACTTTAAATGTTTTGTCCGACTATCTGTGGATTTTTTCGATTCTCAAACTTTCGCAATGAATGCGAAATAAGCAAATGAACTAAGATATAACTTAATGTTGCATACCAAAGGGCGAAGAAAGAATTCCTTAGCACTGTCTGGCCATTATAATTTCCACATAAAAGTTATGAGCTTTGCTAACATTTTTAGTATCCTTTGTCCTCGAGTAGTGTAGCGAAAGTTTAATATAAAAGTTGACACCAAACCTATCATAATAGATAACGTTTTTGTTTATGCACAAAGAACTACATTAAACTAAATTAAACAGGGTAGTTTATGGTTAGTATCATAGTTTTCATGTTGGCTAAGAACTCTTGACTAGACCAATTTTACTTGTTGTGCTTGCTTTTAAGAACTGCCAACAGCTGTTGACATTGAATTTGGTTACTTATCCTCTTTCCTACTTTCTCCTTAGCAGCGACATTCTCTCACTCTCCCTCTCTCTCTCTCTTTTTGTGAGTGTGTCATTGTACCCGCTAACTATGTTTTTTGTGCGTGTGCCTCTTTGTGTGTATGTATGTGTGAGCTAGTGCGTCTGCATAACGGTATAGGTCTTGCAAGTCTCTTTGTGTGCTTTCATGCGTGCTCTTGTAAAATCTTTTGATTTGATTTGCGGATTTCAGCACGTCGCCTCTTCTGTTTGCGTTAAGTCGACCCAGTGTCTTTACTTTGGTTTTTTTCTCCCACACTCTGATACCTTCTTGTGCTTTTTTTCGCTTTCTCTTTCTCTTTCTGTGTTTAGTTTACATTTATAATTCTTGTTGGTTTTGGCTTATTAGAATTTGTTTAAGCAACGGTGTTTGTCGTCGCGACTCCTCGCTAAATCCATACTAAATGTCAAGCTGTTTGCCACATTTGCATAAATTTATTTAAAGGTTCTTGGATGGCGTTTTAAGAGCCAAATTGAATTTCTTGTCGTTGACCTTGGACTATGCAAGTGGGTGTTTAACAGCACATTTAAGGAAAAGTCAAAGTACATTTAAGGTGTAAAGTTGCACTTGAATAAGCAATCTATAAACACAATGCATAAGGAGTAAACCTTGCACTCAGGCATTATGCAAAGTAAGCTTGTAAGCCAGTAAAATCAGCAGATAGTTCTATCTATCTTCAACTAAACGGATGGAATGAAAGAATGAAGACACAAGGTCTGCTAGGATATGCACATAAATTTAAATGTACACACACATCAACAGGCAATTTTCGTCATTGGGCTTTGAATGGCAAGGCAGAGGATGTGCTAGAACATCCAACAATTCAATCAAGCGAGCGATTTGTGGCTAACGCCCCAACAACCACCCGACCACACACACACACACACACACTCTCTGTGGGAAACGCCTTAAGCATGGAAGCGGGCGGAAATGCACGAGTTGAACGGAAATAGAGCGGTGAAAATGCCAGCACGAAGCTGTGAGCCTGTAAGGTAGGCGACAAGTGGAAAACTTTCTGTTTACCTGGCTCACCATTTTTCCTATGATGTACAGTGTACTGTGTTTGGGTGTGTGAGTGTGTAGAGAGTACAGTGGGCGCTTAAAAGCAGGAAAGGGTTAAAGGAAAACATGATTTTATTAAAGAATAATCTTGTTTGATATAACAACATTAAAGAGAATAATTGACTACAAGAATTCGTTTTATTACCCATTTGGCCCCGGGATACTTTTCAGGGTTAGTTTTTCTGAAAGTGTTTTGAGCCAATGAAAATTGTGTTACATGAAAGATTTTACTTGAATTACACATTGGTTGTTAAGATCATTTTTCTATAGTTTTTTGCTGAGTTTAATAAAGTTCTAATGTGTTTGCGACCACTGTGCTTTGTACTAGGTGGAAACTGCAAGCAGCCAAAGGCGCCGAACGTTGAACACTTGCAGCAATGTACGTTTGATGCATTTACTTGAAAGTCTTTAGCCACGAAACACTGCATGTGCATATGTATATGTATGTGGTATAAAGTCAGATGACAAGCGACAGGCGTCAGCGATGAGATGTGGAATGGGTTGAGCCTGACAAGCTGAGGATGCAACCAAAGCTGCATGAACATGTAAATGAGTGTAAAAGTGAAATGAAAATAAAATGTGGACGAGTAAAGTGCTCCTCAATCTGCTCGGTTGCCCAGCAGTGGGAAGGAGCACGGAGCACACATGGACACATTGGCACATGGAAGGTACTATGTACATGGACACAAACAACAAGCAAAATTATGCAAATCATATTAAAGGCATGATGACAATGTTAAGGCTGCTGTTGCTCTGCGACAAGGTCGCTGATATACATATGTATGTAGAAGTTGTATATATTTATGTACGTATGTATGTGTGTGTATTAATGTATGTATGAATGTTATATGCTCGGGTACAGTGGTCGCTTGTAAGTTATAGCTATATATTTATAATAGACTAGAAAACCTGGCGAACTCCGTTACGCCCCCTTCGTTTTTTTAAACATTTCGTGAATCGGGATCACTTCCATCGAACAATGTTTTCAGTGGCTGTTGTGGTGTAAGTAATGGATCCAGTTAAATTTTTCACTTGCGCCGATCCACCCATTTCTCTTTTGAACTTTAACGCATTGCAAATCGTACTATAAGTACTTATCAACACCACCACTACTATCACCACCACCACCACCACCAGCTCCTCTGCGTATTGCTGGCATTTTAAAAATGTACGATTTTAAATAGTAAAAAAAACAGTTTGATTCAGAAGCTAATATTTTTGTTTTTTAACAAAATTTTTTATTTATTTGAGTTGTTGGCGAAGCAACGCGCTCCGGATAACTAAATAATTTCATTTATACGTTGAATAGAATTATTTTCCTACTGAATTTTAAATGTAGCCTACTAAGATTTTGAAAAACACAGCTCTAGGTCTGGCTCAACTCTAACATGGCTGTTTAAAGGGTTTTCCGGCAATTATTCGAATGTTTCTCGCCGTAAAAACATCCTGAACTCCTACGAACATTTAAAAAAAATTAACGAAATCGGTTCAGCCGTTCACACGTGATGCCATGACAACGCGAAACGGGTTTCATTTTTATATATATAGATAGATTATTATTAAAAAAAAAAATTGTTTTTACATCCCAAATTTTTAAGCAGTAAGATTCATCTAGTAGTGTGCCTTAAAGTTAAAATAACATCTTGGCGTGTACTGAAGAAGACTCTAAGACAGTTGAGGGGACAAAACAATTCGTTAAAGAAAAAATTCGTAGTACAATAAAGTTTTTGGATTGCAAGTCGCAGCATTCTGGAAATTAATTCACTTTACATAAAACTTCATTATATAAAGGTATAACCTTTCGCATTCATAGAGTCCAAGAAACGCCACAGTATCTAATTGTAAAGACCTTTATGTACATGAATAGTTAGGGCTGCTGACATGCGTTTGATGTTGAAATAAAGGGAACTGATTGAACAGGAGCAATAGTTGACTTTAAGCTCCTGTCGACTACTTCCAGTATGGCTTCAGCTGCTGCTGCTGCTGGGGGAGGTGACGTCAAATAGTAGATGTTGTATGTATTGTATGTGAAGGGGAAAAATGTGTCAAAGGCAGAGCCGATGGCAAACGCTGGCAATCAACATTGCAAATCGATAAAAAGCAATTTGCAGGCGACGAAGCCCGTCATTGAATGACGAGTGCAATCAATTACAAGATTTCCCACAAGATTTTCAGCATTGTGTCTGTGTGTGTGTGTGTGTGTGTGTGTGCAACAATGGGGACAGGGACTCACTTGAGTCACTTAGTTTTGCGCTTACTCACCATCATGTCCTCGGGTATGTAGAAATCAGATACGGCAGCTGCCAAATACAAGACAGCACGCTCCTCAAACGCAGCCAGGCACTCACAGGCGGCGCGCAGCAGCCACATGTAGTCGACAACGCTGGTGAAGTTCACATACAGTATCATTTGGGTCTCGCGCGCTATTTTGTATTTGGCCAGCACTGGGGCAAACACATCCACCGAATCGGGCTTAATAGCTATCGTAGAGTTCTGGCCATCCGCTATATCCGCAATGTCTAGCATATCAAAGAACTGCTGCCCGGTAAAGTGGCGCGTAAATGGCTCCAGTGACTTGTGGCGATGCATAAAAATGACGGCATAGTCATGATCCAAGAAATACTCGGCGCTTGCGGAGCCTCGAGTGCCAGCGCTAAAGTTATCCACAAAGCGCACCGTATTGTGCTCCAGGGGGACTGTAGTGCCGCCCGACTGTATAAAGGAGATAAAGTCACATGATTATTAAGTGTGGCCACATCATTTGTAGGCTTTAAATATGAGTAAATGCGTGTGTGTGTGTGTTTGGTATGTGTGTGTGTTTGTGTGGTTGTATTTACCGTAACGAGCACAATGCGATTCTGCAGTTTATTGTGTCGCTCGCAGAACTCCTTTAGCAGCGAACGATTATCCTCAAAGTCTGCGGGCGGCAAATGTGTATTGTAAAAGTCCTCCCAGTGCGTCATGTTGCTGCTGCTGTTTTATCCCGCTTAACTGTTTAGTTGTTATTGTTGTTATCCAGGTCGAAAAATGAAAAAGGCGAAGGAAGCACGCAAAGGAAGCACAAAAACAAAAGCGCCGGAAACGATGCTTTGCTTTTACCGTTAATTGATATATGAAAAAAACACCCACACGCACACACACACGCGCGCACCCACACTTAAAGCTAACAAGCGAGCGGCAACTTGGGTCAATCAAAGCGACAACAGCGGCAACAAAATTAAGCCACGCAACTAAATTAATTACAGCTTCAACGTGTGCTGTATGTGGCGTTCACAACAACTACAGCTACTAACTACAACTTGGTCAGTAACAGAGAACTTTCGCACTATTTGGATTTAATCTTTGTTCTTTGCAGTGTGCTCTTGCGCCGAGCTGTCTGCAGAGACGGCAACGGACAATTGTATACTGACAGCAGCTCTCGTCTTGTTGTCGCAACTTTCACTTGCGTTCTTATCAATGAAAACGGTTCGACCAGAGTGCGCATTCGCATTCGCAATCGCATTCTAACGAAAGCAAAAGCCCAAGTAAATATGTATTGAGCAAACCCAACTTCTCTCGTGTCTGTTTCACTTTTGCATCTCTTGGACAATGTTCGAAGCAAGTGCAATGAAACAGCGATAGAATAGAATGGATGTGCGAATGGAGAAGCACAAGTCGAACATAGCTGTTTGCTAACAGTCATACCAAAGAGAACAAGACGGTTTCACCAAATTGAATGAATGTAACTTTTGCTGCCGACTGCTATCACAAGTTGCATCTGTATATACTTACAATATGTAAAAAGAGCGCGCACGTTATTATGTAGCTGCAGGGTAGAGAGATATGGAATAAAAAAAACTAGGACAAACACCACCGATTTAGGAATGGGACACGCGCACTCAACTTTGGCACAGTTTACCAAACAAGTGCAAGTTCAAAGTGCAAATTTGTTAACAAAAACAGCTGTTGCGCTTTCTGTTAAGTGTGGAGCAGTTTCTGTTAAGCTGAGAAAAAGTAGCAGTCGCTAATTTGTTTTATTTTAGTAGTATTTTATGATTTTTAGCACTGTTCATGGTGTCACGTTTGTTTATTTATATATTTTCGTTAAATGAATGAGTTATGTGGATTCTAATTTTGGTAGTTGGCAAAGAGTATTCAATACTAACAGAGGGGTAACCAGAGACAGCAACTTTAACAGAAAACACCGCCAACAGGGGAACATACGAGTTAAGTTGGCGGCGTCGCCTTTCAAATGATGTGCCGCCTCTGAAAATCAGCGGTACAAAAATCAACGACGATCACCACTTTGTTTTGATGGCAGGGGCGAAAGCGACAGCAATAATAGCTGTTCGTTTCTTCTGTGTTGTTCAAACTCGACTTTGCTTGAGTTGGCAATTACACGCTTTAATCGACCGGCTGCTAACACATGGGAGGGTAGTATAGAATTTTATAACTTTGCGTAAATAAATGGGTAATCATAAGATACAAGAATATAATTTAGCACTAAAGTCGAAAGTTTTTGTTAATTAGGTAGGGCATGCATGAATAATAAAGACATTTTATTATGAGTTTGTTAACTAATCCTAGAGTAAGTATTTGCATTAAAATAGTCAAAATAAGTTATGTGTTATATTAAATTATATGTTAGTGGTTCATTGATTTCCACCTAATATTGCCAGAAAGGGTATTTGAACATACGCAGTTGCTGCGTCTTGTTACTTCCTATTATAGTTGGCTGCGCAGAACGAGTTTGGGTATTTTATGTATGCGGCTGTTTTGTTTCACTTACTCTTTGCTTCCGCCTTTTGAAGACAGGGACAGTAAAAAGCATAAGTATAGTATGCGTGTGATGCGTTTCATTTGTGCTGGCTTCGCTTGGCAGATTTTTGATATTTATTCTTTCAGTTGCCTTTAGCTACCCGGTGGTAATTGGGTGGTACAGACTATATAGTAACTTGTACAATAACACACCTGAAAATGAAATACCACATGATTCCCTTTAAATACGTTTTCTTATAGTTTGGAATTAGTTGGTTATATATATTTAATTATTAGTGGCTAAATATTAATATATAACTAACAATAAAATAAACTTTTCGTATTCAAAATGATATATTATAACCCTTTTATTTGAATGGCATACTGCAAAATGTCCATGCCATTAATTCATATTGGGACAATGGGTATTCTAGTTGTGCAGCTTATACATACATATCAGCTACAACAGCCAGCCTTTGGGTACACATTTATGCATATACAAAAGACGTGCCTGACCTGCGATACGTTTTGTGTTCACATGCAGCCAAATAAGTATACAAAACGTAAGCAGCAAAAATCAAAACAACAAATGCGGCGGCCAGCACAGAAGTATAAACAAAAGCAGCTGTTCTGTCTTTTCTCTACCTACGACCCGTCGTCAGGTCAGGGCATGGGCGAGTAAAATTTTTTCGCCAGTTCTTTTTACATCTCTGTTACTAGTACATACTCGTTGGTAGTTGGCGACCAAACAGGCAAGCCACAACAGCGTGAGTTTTTCAGCACTGAAGTAAAAACAAAGCTGCCAACCTATCAAATATTTACAGAATATGTTTATACGTAATGTTAAGTTACAGTTTCGTTAACGCAACGCGAGCAGAACTAACTTGGCGGCTTATTTTAAATTACGATTGCTTCGTTCGTTATTTTGCTATGGCAAATGAGCAAGTAAATAGATAATAATACCCCAATTTCTACCCCTTCTTGCCTTGCTTAAGTGATAAACACATTATGGAAAAACTACGGGTGTACAAAATAATTTATTTGTTGACTCTTAGCATGGTGTTAGTCACAATTGTTGTTGTACAAAGAGTCGCTAGAACAATATCACAGAAACTTATAAACTAATTGGCATGTCAACTGCGTATGTATTCTAAAATGACCTTTAGTATTAGTTAGTTGTTGTCGTGGGTTTGTATGTAGCTAATTGACACGGTTCATGAAATTTTACCAGTGCACACAGGTATGTGAGTGAGTGTAAATTTATGGCATTCATTATTTGCACTCGCCATTCACGCGACCAATTAACAATGTTATCAAGTGCAGTTTAAAATAAACTTAAACGTAATTGAATCTCATCCTACACAGAACAAAAAAAAAAAAAAAACCCAACTACGAACGCGTCGTAGCTGTCGTTGTGGTTGGTGCATAGGGGCTAAGAGTGTGTGGATATGACACATGATAGTCCGGATCATCTATGCCCTCCTCATCTACATCTCGATTGACCAGTCTCTCGCGCATGCCATAACGCTGCCTGTACCAAACAAAACAAGATTACAAATTAGCAAAAATTCAAATGAATGCTAACACTAAGCGGTACGTACTCTAAATGCGATCTCCAAATCACCAATCCCGCATAAAGACACACTGACACCAGAGCCACAACCACCAATACAATGCTGAGCAACATGTGGCTTTCGCTAATTGCAGTCGATTCCACATCCACCGGCGTCATCTCAATGTTTTCGGCAACAAAGCTATCGGTATCCGTATTGTAGATGCCATGTCCCTTGAAACGTTCCTCCAATTCTTCGCTGCTGCTCTCATCTCGATCTGTATTGTCATTGTCGCCCGACTCGAGTATTTCCACATCGTATTTGTAGTTTCCGGCCAGCACTAGATTTGTTGCTGTGTTCAGCTAAAAAGAAAAGGCGTCGAGAAACCGTTAGTTCGAATCGTATTAAATTCCATTTGGCACGTGATTAAATGTTGAATTTCATATGGACATATATATGTATATATTGATAGTGATGGCTTTTCCATTATCTTTTACGTCACCCATCGAATCGCGCATGACAAATTATGTGCCATTAGTTGGGGCGTTAAAATGATCGAACGTTAAATAAGGTGTGTGGGCATTAAAATAAAATATTAGATCAGCCCGGATAATATGCACATGAAAATTGATGGCAAATTACCAATTCATTTTCAATATATACGTATGACCTAATAGTTTTCACGAATTGTGAAATGTTTTGAACAAAAATCTTCCATGAAAAAACTTTAAGCTGTGCTTTAAATATTCCTCCTCCTGTACATTTTTAAATACATATTTACTTTACAAGGTAAATTGCACTCTTAATGCAAGCAATTTGAAAATTGCCCTGCATTTTTGTTCAATCAAATGTCATTAACTCGCTTACACTTGAGACGACGATAACACAAGCAAGGTCTGATAACTGTTATTAGATATCACGTTGAGCTTGCAACAAGATCTGATTACACAAGAGACACATTCTAAGCTTTCCACTGACCCCAAGGGTCGTAAACTTAAGCAACCAGATCAAGTCAGGCATGTCATTTAATAAAGCCGAGTAGCTAATTCTCGGCAACAAATGCTGTTACGTGACTTGTTGTTGTGTGTGTGTGTGCATAAACCCCCTGAGCCCCGTCTCATGTTTCACTTTGAACAAGTGGCGACAATTACAAGTGAATAGTGTAATAAAAAAGTGCATAGGTGTAATAGTAGTAGGCCGCCAGGCAATTGAAGAAAAGTGATCTTTTATTATGAGCTGTTAGAATCGCGTGCAAGTCGCGCGCAAAACGCGCGTAAAGCTTAGAATTTGGCATTGAAACGTCACGCAGTGATTTGAAAAATTACCCAGAACTCGGCTTGAAAGTTACGCATGAGTCATAGAGAGGAAAAATTACAATTTGGTGGTGGTTGTCAGGTGGATGAGTTGGGGGTATCCACCACTTAAAACCCAACACGACGCGTTTGCGTTTGCGCTTGTTGTCTCTTTCGATTATAAGTCAATTTTTTTATGGAATTTCGTGACTAAGACGCTTAAAACCTTCATTGAGACTTCTTCAGCTGCACAAACGTTAATTTTATGCAAAGTGTTGGCCACTGAAGTTATTACTTCTTCTTCATTTTTGTGAGCCTTTTAAGGCAAACAACGCGCGTGTCTTTCTTGCGGTTTTTGCATTTAATCAAAGTGAAAATAAATAAAAAAAAGTTTCGAAAAGCGTAAATTTCCGGTTCTGTATAAAAATAAACCGCCCGAGCTACATGCCCATCATATCATATTTCTTTTCTCTCTCACACTCTTTTTTTCAGTGACGATTTTTTAAAATAACTTTGGGTGCGTCAGTCATCAGTTTAAAGTCGATCTTTTGTCCGTTGGCCCAGTTATCCAACCCTCTCTTAGCTTACCTCCTCGTCGGCGCTGACAGCTGTTTTATTTTTGGAGCCCTGTCCATTCGAATCACTTAGTGTGGTGGTATCGGATTTCTGGGCTGCAGCTTCTTTGACTTCTAAAGGTTTGGCATGAGCTACAAAAAAAGAAAGGCAATTAAGCAGAAGAAAAGATTAAGACTTGAAATAAGTATTTCCCTTGAAATAACATCACAATAACACAGATCGTTAAATATTTGCACAAGTGTTGTAGAACTTTAAAACATATCACACCCTTGTTTATGGTTAGTATAATCTCATTATTTATCTTTTCCAGAAATCGCTGAATCGCAGAAAAAGCCAACATATTTGCTGCTGCGACTTATCATCAAGTAGCTGACATAATTTTTTATGGGATTCTACACTTTTGAGCAAACAAACAAAGAATCGCAGAATGGAGAATGGAGACGACAAACCAAAACCAATTCAAACCGGCAAGCTTAACAAAGCAAAACCAGTCCAAATTGTATATGGTTTGTATATAACACACAACTGATAAATACATTCCTAATGCCAAAAGGCTGTTTGTCATGCGTATCGCATAATATGCAAATATATTGCGCCAAAAAAGCGGCTAAACAATTAGGTTTGCTCCAAAAATGTGGTGGTATTTGGAATTCTTCTAGTATGTTGGCATTGGCAAAACACACAAAGTAGGACAACAATTTTGTTGCCAAGTATTGCAAATAGCAAATGCGTGAATCAATTGCTTATCAAAGATAGCACCTGTTATCAGTGTAATCATATCCGCGTGCAATATCTTATCACTCACTGAGTTAGGAGAAATGTTTTTGGGTGAGCGAATTTATAGACACAATATATTACTATTTTAATACACATGTTTTTTTACGCATCCCTTAAAGACCTTGAAATTCTTGGTCAATGTTTTTAACCGACTGAGAGAGAGAGAGGTTAATTTAGGCACTTTAAAATACAGATGTTTATGTGCCATAAACATGGCTTGCGATCTGTCCCGGACACAGCAAATGGCTTTTAACGTTAACGGTTATGGCAAAAAAAAAAAAGGGTAATTGCGTATCCAACAGCGTATCTGCCTCCGTTCTGCCTTCCAGCTGCAGTGGAAACTAGTTTCCAGTTGAATGTACGGGTAGAAAAATAAATATTGAGACGCTGCGTGGATTTTTTATGTGTGCCTTCTTGGCTATCTGTCTGTCTGTCAATGTATATACGATTGTATGTTTGTATGTAGCTGGGTGGCTTTGTATTGTATGTGTATATGTGTGTGGGTTCATACAGATGTACTTACAGAAACCCGTCAGAAGCACCAACAGCAAAAGACTGCAGAATGTTAAACCGTTGCTTGCACGCATTTTCGCCCTCTTCGACTTGAGCTGAGGGCACTTTTCTATTTTGTTGTTTTTTATCAATCACTTATCACTTGGACCTCACTTTAATAAAGTTTAGCACTATGCGTCAGCTGATGTATTTTGGCCAGGTGAGTAAGCTTCGGGATTTTCAGCAATCGCTTATTTTAACATAAAACTCTTTATGATCGTTTAACACGTTTAGATTTGCGCAGCTTGAACACATGCGATCGCGACGAGCTCTGCTTGATTACTGAGCGCAAACTTTTCAAATAAACATCGTCAAAGCTTTTTAAGTGAGAAAACAAAAGAGAGGAAGCGCAAGTGAGCTTACGTCAAGTTCAAAGTTAACGGCCGCATCAAAGCGAATAACAAAGAGTGTTATTTTGTTGTTGTTTTAACCAGTTCGAATACACCAAACACATATATGCTTCATAAAACATATGTTAAAAATAAATTACCTGGTAACAAACACACTATTAAGGTACAATTTGAATTTAATTTTTGTTTGCTAGACTTTTATTGTTCAGCGTTTTGGTTTCTAAAAATAATGATTTTATTTTGATGTGGTTTTTGTTACACTAAATTTAAATTTTACAATGCCCAAGCCAAAATGGAAGCTTCGCCTGGCCTTAACATACATAACAAATCTTCTATTCTCAACAATTGAACTTAAGAATTACTAATTGCTTTCACTTTTAGCTTCAACATTTAAAATTTTGCAACAACCGCCAGGCGCCGACGGCCACGCAACACTCTGAGCACCCAAGCCAACAGGTTCATATACAGCTTACAAGATAAGTTAAATATACAACATATATAGCGCCCGCCGGCTGCCCGATCAGGACGAAGCATGGCCGTCGATGACCGGTGGTCTGTTCGTGTCGCGTGCCGGTGGATGCACACCAAAGCCAGCAATCTGCTGCATCACAGATAAGGGAGGAAACCGACCAGCAGCTCCGGCTTGGGTTAGCACACGCACACGGTCGTGACCAACGGGTGGCAAAAGCTTTCAAAATATAGTATAAGAGTGAAACTTTCTGCACACACCTACAAAAACCTACAAATGTGCTTTGTAGAAGTGTTTTTCGTCGTGTCTATGTGATTGATGATGAGAGTAACTTAAACTGCTTAGAGGTAAACGGTATGCAGTTCGTTTAAACAAATTGCTCTTGGCTGTTAGCCGATAGCTCCATCAATCGCCAGGCTGCCTTCGGATTGAGTTCGTTGCGATCGCGGCACAGCACCCACACGTAATGGACTCGCATCACCTTTTCAGGATCTCCTTCGACAACCTGGGCCTTTTGGTCGCGTACGCACATAATTTGCTGAGCTTGGAACGTGATGATGAGCACTGGGCCCTGCTCCATAACTTTGCCCATGGCAAGCTCAATGTTTTCGATGTCCAGGATTTTTGAGTCCAGATAGAGGCCAGCCTTTTTAGCTTGCGTTATGGGCGTCGCAATAATGTTGTACGTACTTTCAAAGCACCAGTCCTTCAGGATCTCCAGATCGCCACGCACAATGGCCTCTAGCACATTGGGTATTATATCCTTTTCGCAGTCATGCAAAAACTCCTTTTGATCGAAGTTGGGATCGATTTTGACTAGTTCGGTCATCGTCTCAGACAGCTCGGTCTTCGAGAACAGACCGCCCATGACATCAGAAACCTTGTCGGTAAGCAGACGGGAGGCTCGGATGACAGGATTTTCAGATTCGTCGTACTTTACTTTCCAGTCTAGTACCTTATTTACATACGTATTATTGTTTTTAAAGTTCTCCCAAGACTGATAGAACTTTGAGTCCTTGTGCAGCTCCAGACCTACAAATAAAATGTTTATGCACTGTTCTAGCTGGTATCAACTAATTTGTTTACCTGTTGTTTCAGTATCAGCTTCAACAACGCGCGTGCTGTCGGACAAGTCCACTTGAACGCGTTTTCGTAACTGAACCGGTGAGCAATAAACGCGGTTATCTATGCTCGTCGCATTCATTTCCTTCTTTATCATTTTGGTCGTGTCGGAGATGGCTTGGAAAGCACCGGATTGGCCGATTTTACCGCCCGTATCCGATATCGTATCGCTAACACCCCTTGCCGTCTTTGACAGTTCTTCGGAGACCTTTTTGGCCAGGTCCGATTTTGAGGCATCGTCAAGAACATCGCCAACTTTTTCCTTGATGGCACCCAGCTGCTCTTTCAGTATGCTCGATGACTTTTGCGCTTCCGATTCGACAATATTAAATTTTTGTCGTGCCGACTTTAATGCATCCGATTGTTCCAGCTTTTGCGCCTCCTCGCGAAACTTTTTTATGCTATCCTTCATCTCCTTGTTTTTGTCCATTTCACTGCGCACATTTTCAACGAATTGTGAAAAGAAGCCGGGTCGGCGCCCTGGTGAACTATAGAAGCGCTGCAAGAAACCAAGCAAAAACGTTTTACAATTTGTGAATTTGTTATTAATATGTATGAATAACTCACCGGTTGTTGTTGCAGGTTGGAGCTCGCTAACTGATACGTAATGAAACAGGCGCGCTCTCGCGCTACGGCAGCTAGTTTGTACTGAAAAGATAATATTGCGGGTTAATACACATTTTAGCTGGGTAGCAGTTGGGAATAGTTTAACCTCGAAACAGTCACATGTGAATATTTCGGTTAAGATGCCTAGCTGCCACTTTAATTGTACAACCTACCATGGTGACAGGTGTTGCTGCTGCGTGCAGTTTTTGAAGGACTTTTGCTAAGTGAGCAACGCTTGATAAATTCACTTAAATTGGACGAAATTTATGTAATTCGTACTGTGAAACACGCACGTATCTGAATCTGAGTACCAGCTGTTTTGCGCGAGCAGTGTTGGTAAATTAAATGTATAGGTGCTGTGTAACGAGTGTGGTTGAGGCGCTGTTTGAATCGTGTAAAGAGTTTGGAAATGTATATGTATGGATGGAGTAGTGGCTGTTGGTTATCGCCAAAACTCTACAGATGTTATGTTTAATATATTTAATTGATAAGTATGTCCTGCCTGCTTTGATTGATTATGTTTAATACTTTGCTGCAGTTGTTCGTAAAACTAGGTGGCATCACTTTGAGAGAGCATGTTGCGCAGCATGTTGCTCAGCATGAACCGTTACTTCACGAGCTTATTCGTTTGTTCGGCTGTACGTATGTATGTATGTTTGCAATTCCGATATTCTGTTTTAGTAGTTGGCGCCAGTTGCCGGTCATTGGATTTTTGGACGATCTTTTTTTTGCTTTTTAGTCCAGTTTTGCACAGTGAAGTTTAAGTTTAAAAATTAGAATATTCAGAAGTAGCGCATAATTATACTTCAAATGAACCAACTAAAACATAAGTTAACTAAATTTTATGTGTATAAATTGGTGCAAAACTAATAGTGCAATAACGGCACTTGGTAAATTGTAATATTCCAATCAGTTCCCTTTGTTATTGGCATTTGTCATGTTTCGCAGCAGTAGCCTGGAAAGCAATACACCAATTGTAAGTGGACGCCATTGCAAGTGATATTTACACATACACACATATGTTTTTGCATTTTCATATGAATGTATGTACATATGTACTTTTACATGTTTGAGTTAGTTTTTCAAGACGTTTCTTTTAATGTATTTATAAGGATAATAATTCGGCCATTAATGGTTTAGGCGGCTTCAACATGTATTTGGACACAAGCATTACACACAACATGTCGCCGCCTATGTCGTCAGCAACAATGAGTCCGCCTACGACGCCACTGACACCGGAACCCACGATGGCGTCTACTCAGTTCCCCTTGCTGACGGACAACAACCAATTAAACACAGCGGCCAATACTCTCCTACTGCAGCGACAGTATCAATACCACTTGTTGATCCAACATCATCAGCAACAACTTGCTTTGGCGCAACATCAGTTGGCTCTGGCTGCTTCTGCGGCTGCTGCAAGTCATCAGCAAAACGACGAGATAGCGCATTCATTAAAAATGTTTGCACTTCTTACGGCCTGCAATGCAGGTATGTGCATACGGTTAACTCATTAACTTTGTTACCGATCTCTTTAAACCTTCTTTGACAATTCAAACAGATGCCAGCAGTGTACCTGCACAGGATGTGATGCAGGATTTTGCAAGTAATGGATACGCAAGCGATGACTTAAATCGTTTTCAATACAGCAATCAAAGTTGTCCAACTCCGCAGCCGCTACAGTCACAGATGCCACGCCAGCAATATGCCAATTCAACAACTGGAGCAAGTACTTCCTCGTCTGCTGCATCCGAACTGACAGCTGCCCATTTGTTTAATCTAAACAATTATCGGGAGCATCTGGGTAATGTTTGGCGTAGCATGACAATGGGCTACATGCCGAAATAATAATATTGCTGCAAGTCCAGGGATTCCAATGGCGTCTGGCAGTATAAAGAATATAAATCCTGTGGGCATGGCTATGCCTTCAGATCACATGCGAAATGTGAGCAACGTGAATATTTCCAATAACAACAATAACAATCGTCAACAGAAGCGGTTCAACAATCAAAAGTCCAAGGAACACGTAAGTGAATAAAATCAGTTTTTTAATCACCATGTAACCTCCAAACAAACATTTGACAGGTGCATAGACACTGTGTCTTTTGTGAAAACAATAATGAACCGGAAGCTGTGGTCAACAGCCATTCAGTGCGCGACAATTACGGACGTGTTCTGTGTCCCAAATTGCGCACCTATGTGTGCCCAATATGTGGAGCATCGGGCGATTCGGCGCACACCATTAAATATTGCCCTAAGAAACCCATTGTCACCATGGAGGATGCCATTAAAGCCGAATCATTTCGTTTGGCCAAAGGCAACTACTACAAGCAGCAGATGAAAGTTTAAAAACAGGAGAAGCTCTGGCAGTTTCTCTGGAATGTATATAACGAATATATATACAAGATTTCCGCTAACAAGCTATCACTAGGAGCTGCGTATATAATGCGCCTGGCGCGATCGATTTTACTTACATATCTTAATATAAAGATATTTTTTTAATTTTTTTTTAAAACTTCGGTCTGTTTAGTGTGATCATTAGCTAAACACACACATGTTTCAACCTTAAAATTATGTTTGTTTATTACTTACGATTTCGTAATATTTGTTAAATCGCAGTGGCCGATAAAAAGGTCTCAAAATTGGCTTTCTGATAAAAAGACAGCATATTGTAACAGCTTACGAATCCTAGCGGTCCTAAAATCCGCAATATTGATCTGATTTAAATTTAGTTGTTAAGTGAAGACTTTGAATTTTGAACTGCCAATCGTGATAGAGTTTAAACTGAATATTTACTCAAGAAAAGAGTATTGAATATTTTTGATGGCAAACTTTTCACAGTATACGTTTTTAAAATATTGACATACAAAAGTTGATTTCCTACGTAATTTTTAATATGTTTTTATTTTTTTTTAAATATGTTTTAAATCTTCTATTTTTTTTTATATATTAATTGAATTATCATGTTTCAAAGCGACACAGTTTAAAATGTATGAATAATCAAAGCATATATTTTCATTTTTTTTTATAATGCAAATTATCAAAAAGATCGACTTAAGTATTAAAACTCTGTTAGCCGGTGTTGAAATTGCTGGCAAAATCAAATAAACTATTACATAAAGTTACTGATAAACTGATTTACAACCGTGATTTTTAATCAGCATCGTTATCCTGACGTTTCTCGAACATCGCCAAAAAAATGCCATCTGTAAGATCCTCGTCTGGCAGGCAATACAAAACGTTTTTGCCAATTTGAACATACTCCTTGTCACCCACATTCTGCCACTTGTTGCGCAGCGCCTTCTTACAACTAAGCAGTTTAAATGAAGGATTTAGTTGCAGACAGCGCTGAACAACTTGCTCGTTCTCCTCCTTCCAAAGCGAGCATGTACAGTATACAATGCGCTTGACATTTGGGAAAGCGCTCATGGCATGAGACAGTATTTTGATTTGTAGCCCAGCCAACTTATACAGACGCTTGTCATCCTTCTGCTCATCACAAACACTTATGCGACTTTGCATTCCATTGCCAGAGCAACTGGGATCCACTAAAATATACTCGACATCTGGACATTTTTCTGAGTCTAAAACGAAAACCTTAATTAGTTATAATCATAATTTTTGGAATTTATGTTACTTACCCATGGTAAGAGCATCACCCAAAATGGGCGTAACTATTTGACACCCAGCTTCGTTGGTAATGTCGCAAAGCGCCGTGTAGCGCTCTTTGGACTGCTCTACAGCATAGATGCGACCCTTGTTCTGCATAACGTTGCACATATGCAATGTTTTCATGCCAGGAGCAGCGCACATGTCCAGCACAGTTGATCCTACAGGCGGCGCTAGCAGTTCGGCAGCCAGACAAGTGGCCTTGTTTTGCAATATGAACTTTTTGGCATGGACAAAATCATGGGATGCCCAATAGTGGCTCCACTTGTGATGAAATATCAACACACCTTCCACATGCATGTCCATAATGAACTCATCTTCCTCCATGGACCGTATGGCAGCTAGAAAGTCAGGATAGGTGGTCTCTGCCGGCAGCTGTTTGCGTCGCCACTCCTCCCCATACAAATAGTCCAATGCATCGGCAATGCTAAGAAGATTGGTATTGATCCGTACATAGCGTGGATTGGGCTCTGTGTGTTCAAGTAAAAAAGCAATATTTAAAACTTTGATTCAAAACATTGATTTTTTTATTAAAATCTCTTAAACATAAATTATTGTTCCTTCTTATCTTCCTCCTCTTCTTCAGATGTTAAAGCTGGCGGATCCTTTTCACGCATTGCCTTTAATACATACATGGCCACAATGGCATTAACAACCAGCACAGCTGTCAGCACAGAATAGGCGTTCACTTCAAATGTACTTAGCTCAGGGAATGATTCATCTAACCAGCTGCGCACACCATAGAAGCCCAAAAAGGGCAGTGTAAACATAAGTACACTATATGCCATTAGCCAAAGAAACACTTCAAGGCTTCTATCCAGCGACTGTTCCTGAGGAGTTTCCAGTTCCTCAGATTCAAAATGCGTCACTTCCTTGTTCTATGGTAGGCTGAACTGGTTCCATGACCATTGTTGATTGCTTTTTCGACTTTTTGGTCATTGTGATTTAAATACTCAACCGTTGGCTGCTACTAATACTGTTTTGACTACAGCTACGTTTTTGTAAGTGCACCTGCCTTTCTTTTTGATATCTGCACCGCTTATCGCCTGTTGTAATCGCTCCTTGTACGTTCTCACTGTTTGGACTGGTCTGCTATCCCCGTTGAGCTGCCCACGTCCAAATATCAGTTCAGTGACAAGCACTTTTGCTAGTGCTGAGTCCAAATTCGGATTATCTTTCAGTAAACCAGTCTCTTCGATTGCGTTGTCGATAGCGCCTCTGTTGTCACTGTAATGTTTTAGCACCGCTTGCAAGCTGCGAACACGCTGTTGACATGAAAAGACACAAAAGTTTTTATTTGCTGTTAACAGTCATTAGCTTTGTTTAGCGTACCGCATGCTTTTCCTCAAATATTAGTGATTTAATTGATTTTTGTTTTTCAATAGCCGTTTTCAATATTTTGGCTGTGGCTTTATATTGGGTGGGCACTTTTATTGAATGTGTAAATTGGCTCATGATGTATCACGTGTAAAATTGTATCGGAATATGTTCGTTTGAACAACACACTGAACATTTAAAACTGAATCAATGAACTAGTTCCGGTCGCACAGTTCGATAGAAATGTTTTCGATTTATGTTATTAACAGAGCGCGATAAGTTTTTATTTAAAAATCTGATGTTGCTGCCAAAGACTGCAGTTTTCATGTTGCACCTTATTTAATAACAAATAATGTCGATATGTTGCAGCATTTAAAACGCTTTCAATAAAATTATCTTTATTTAGTAATAACTATAATTAATATTAAAAGAACTTACGTTTTCCAGAAAGTACAAATTAAAACAAATCCAATACCGCTTAACAGCAAACAATTAACTACGCATACATTTAAAGTATGTATATGTTTATAGATTTTATTTCATAGACAACGACTAAAATGCATTTAAACATTAATTTTAGCTTAGCTAATTGTGTATGTGTAATATTCTTGCGTTTGGTTAAAATTAAGAGCATCATATTATTAAAACACATTTGTATATGTAATATAAAAGGTGCCTCCAGCTAATACGGGATTTGTTGTTGTGGTAATGTAAATGGTAAATTAATGAGTACAAATTCAATTGGTATGTATGTAACTGCTTGCAGTTGTAAATGCTTATCTAATCGATGAATTAAACTATTGCGCACCTTTTCCGTGGCCGTTTCTCTACGTGCTATTGTCATCAATGTCTGGCTTGAGCAAGTGCAACTTGGTTGAAATGGGTCGCAATGACGATGTTAGTAATGACGATGAGTGCGGATTTAAAGTAGTATCGGTGCCAGGAATTGCCGAAGTGCCACCGCTGGCACTAAAAGGCACCGGATTTGAATAATCTGTCAGTGGCGGCATGCCGGACTGAGTGGTGGCTAAAAAGTCTTCGGGCAGCTCTCCGCGATAAGCGCCGAATTGCGGAGTAGTGCGTATCAGCTTCTCCAATGGTGTAAGACCGTAGTGTGTGTGCCGAGAATGTCCGTTATCACGGCCGTCCAGTTTGGGTGGCAGCACCAGGGTGCTATCAACCACGGATTTGCCATCAAAAGAGTAAAGAGCACCGCTTGGAATGCTGGCATGTGGAATTTTTCGATTATCGGGTGGCAAATAGTATGTATCAACACGTTCGGCAGCTTGAGCTACCTTATCATCGGGCTCGGTATCTAGGTCATCAGCAAAGGGTACTTCCGCCTGGTGCTTTTCCTCTTCCTCCTCTGCTGATTCAAACAGATTTGCAATGTCATCATAGTCTGGATCCTCCTCATGTGTGGCAAGCACTTCCGAAGAGCTCTCTTCTTTTTCAACTACAGGTGGGGGATTTGTAGGCGTTGAGCGATCCTTTTGCGCCTCTGACTCGCTCTGATGCATCTCGTCCTCGATCTCGTCCATGACATCCTCTCGGAACAACTCCTCCAGCGACGGCTTTCGCAGTTCAGAAGCTGCTGGCAGTGCATGCTTTAATGACGACGAAGGTAATCTTAACGGCGATGCAGTTTCCACAACATCTTTTTGCGTTGTCTTCAATGCCAACATCGTAGCGTTGGTGCTGTCCAACGGGGATGGTATGAACATGGGCTCAAAGCTCTGAGTCTCGCTGACACCCTGCTGGGCAGTTAGAAAAAGTGTGTCTGTCTCCATAACCTCATCAATTTCCGTGCCGGGATCTTCGCGTCGATGAGCCACTTGTTCGATAAGCTCTGGAGGCAGCTGTACGCCAGTACCATCGGTGCGCATTATGGGACGAAAGCCGCTCTCGACGACAACCGAGTCTGGCTTGAATCCTTGATTGATGGCTGGACGCATGCTCGCTATTTGTTGAGGCGACGGTTCCTCAGGCAACGGACGTTTGATAATTGGCGAAACCGTAGAGGTTGAGGTGGTCAGAACGGGCTTTTGCTCCGGCTTGGTATTTAAATTGAAGTAGTTGGCAGCTTTATGGGATGTCTGTGGTTCCAAATCAACATACGGGACAGGTAGTGGAATAATGGGCTTCGATTTGATTTTGGTACGGTCAACAGCATCGGTCTTTCTTTGGCCAGGGCCACCAAGTTCTGTCGGTTGACCCAACAATAGCACTGATGCGGCTATGGGTTGAATGGGAAAAAGTTTTTCCTTAAGGAACGGCTTCAGAAGACTGGGCACAGGCTTGCGATAGTGGTTAACAATCAAAGAAGACTGGGGCAGTATTCCACCCGGTGGAGGGTGCTGTTGTGGCAATACCGGTCGGGAGGCTGGCACCTTTTTAATGGGACCAGGGTAGGGGCGACGTCCAGGCAGCTTGACGGGATTGAAAAGCGGTGCATTCTGCGGTGGACGTAGATATTCAGAGAGGCTTATTGTTTTCTGCGCTAACGCTGGAAGATTACTTGTTAGATTTTGATGGTGCAGTGTAGAGTGAGCATGAGCATGCAGATGATGAAGATGCGGATGAGGGTGGGGGAATGGGTAGTGTGCATGATGCAAATGCGGATATGGTAAACGCTGCGGATGCAAATGAGAATTAACAATTACAGGCGTTGATTGTGGTGCAGCGAAAATGGGCAGTTTTGGATGAATCGATGCAGAAGCTGAGGAGGATGATTGCGATGAAGATGCTTTTAATGAATGAGTTTCGCCATGCAAAATCTCGGGTCTGGCCGTAGCCAGCATTGGCTTCGATGGTATTCTAGGGCCGATCATGTCATTGTTGTTGTTGCTATCTCGTAAGTGTGGTGGTGGTGGTGGTGCGGGAAGGATCGACTGGTTCCTTAGTAAGCTCTCCTCGAGAGCCTCTGCAGCGCGGATGCCATCTGAAATCAGTTTGGTTATTTCCGAAGATTTCGTTATTTCAAAACTCAGTTTAGGCGGTGTTCCATTCATATTGTGATTCTTAATCAAATCGGTTTGGTGCTTCAATAAAAAATTATCGTTGGGGCTGACCTTGGTTTCGTGACGTATAGATGACTCGGCGGCATAGTCTTCCCGTACTGGTGCCGGCTCGTGTATCTCATGCCGCTCGGAGGCGGATGCGCCAATGCCATCGCCGAAGCCATCGCACGTGTCGTGCACATGTATCTTCCAGCCCAGGTAACGATGTGTGAAACAGTGATAGTAAACGGTGTCCGGCGTGTTGCGGTCCGGCTTCCAGCTTATTACTCCCGGTTCTCCGGCATCGCATTTGAGTGTCAGGGTTCGCTGGTACGCTCCAAAAGATTGATAGTCATCTGCTGGCGGTCCATCTACATCTGGCGTCCAGTTGCACAAGCGACCCACACCCGTGGGCGTTACCTGACCGGACCGCGAGCGATGAACACCGGCAAAGATGCGTACGGCCTGGAAACAGAGTAAATACATTGATTTATATACATGAAGTTTAAATGAATAAGTGTCTCTACCTTCTTTTCTTCTTCACGCTTGTGCTCGTAGCCTCCAACTGGATCGTCACTAATATAGAAGGGATGATATTTGGCGGGTATATCCGGATTGTTGCCACCCTCTACAACGAAAGTGTACGTCCTTCCTCTCACGACGTGAATCTCGGGAATAAGCAAACCGTTGATGTACCAAGAGATACCCCATCCCACATGGCCTTTCAAAAAAATGGATTAAAAGCTGCACTTGCATACGTCAGAAATACATACCGGTTATAGCAGGATAACCATGCTTGCCACCAGTTGGTCCCATTTGAGCATAGAATACGCCATCTTCAGGTTCATGACATTGTATGGCCGGAATATCCCAGGCACCATTACTATTCACGGGTTTGGGTGTTGGAACTGCACGTCGTTGTGTGGATACAGCCGTCTCCTGTCGTCGCTGTGGGGCCTGTGCGGGAGTGGTGGTACGATGAAGGGCCTGTGCACGGTTCTCATAAAACTCCTCATCGGGCTCAACGTTGGGACGACCTGCAGGTGGATAGCCAGCACCGCCCGTTGAGCTAACTTGTGTGACTTGCTCCTCCTGTTCGGCTGAGCTGCTGCTACTACCTGGCTTGGCTCCCTCCGGTAGAGGGCAGTTCCATTTGGGTTGGCGTCCAAACTCAATCTGATGCAAATGCTTATTGTAATGGGTGTGGAAAGACACTTCACGGAAATCATTCAAGGGACCAATGGCCCAAACAACGGACTCTGGAGTAGTGATTGAGATGGGCAAGTCTAGACGATCTGTGGCAGTCAGTGAACGTTGGTAGGTTACAATGGAGTATCCATTGACCATGGCCGCATTCAATAATCGTATGGAGTTGGTATTCTGCTGTATCTTGACATCCGGGCAGGCGCCGCGACTACCAGAACATTGAGCCTTACCCTCCAGGAAATAATCCTGGGCAAAGCCATTGCCCGTCTCGGGATCCACCCAGGCAACGGCAGCATCCGCTCCAATCATTTGGCTTATATTCTTGTTGGGTGAGATGCCAAAGGACATGTAATTGTTGGGTTCTGTGAATATAGTTAAGAGGAGAGGGTGTGGTTTTTCTAAGAAATTCAATGATGCTATTGGGATCGCAATCAACGAAAGTTGCTCGCCCCATTTCTGGAGGCCGAACGCAACAAACACAAACATGCTCATAAATGGGTGCTTAAGCAACCGGTTGCCACGCTCCAGATGAACACAAATTCCTGTTGGCATTCTTAGCGGTTTCAAACACCAAGTGCCAACAGCCAACATCCAAGACCAGTAGCATCCACTAAACGCGTGCCACTGCCACAACAAGCTAGGCATTCTTAGATGGTCATGCTCCAAGATTGTGTAGTTGCTGAAGAAGCGCGCCAACGGCAACATTGCCAGCATCCAACTCTCTTGATGGCCACTTAATTGCCCAGTGCTCCATGCGTTAGTTGCGCAATAAACCAGTCGTCATATATATATATATATTTTTGCAACTTGTTATTCTACAAACGATGCGGCTGCTGATCGGTCAATTTGGCTGCTAACTGGATTTTTTGATGGTGTTTTTTTTTTTTTTTTAATGTATGTATGTGTATAGAGACTCCTTTATTAACTGTACTCGGTTAAATGTCAAAGCATCATAAAGAAAATGAAGACGCCTATTCCCAACTGACTAGATGACGAAGAGCTTAGTTAGTGACTAGTTGAAGGAAAGGGCCATCATAACGATATGTCATTAAAATATTTTAAAAGCTAAAACAGTTTGTTTTTGGCTTCTGATTAACATGCTTTAGAAAATGAAGTTGCATTTGTGAACGTTTTATCTTACTTTATCGAGTGATTTTTACGACGACAAATACATATATAAATATTTAACAACATTTTATTATAGCCCCTCGAGAATGTGAGTTTGCCAATCACTCTTAATTTACCTGTCAACTTGATTAACGCTTTCATTGAAACTATTAACAAGGCGCTTAACAATTGATGCCAATTTGTGGCCAATTTAATAGGTTTGGAATTAAATTGCCTTGGCAGTTGTTGTTGGAGGAGTGTCAAGTTCGAGTTTAAGAGTTAACCATTAGTGTTTCCGCATTGTCAAACTTACCCAATTTGGCGACCAGCTGTACAACAATGCTCTCACCGGCCACTGCCCAGCGCACTTCAAAGGCCAGATCATCGTAGAGCACCTCACAGTTAAGCTTAGACTGGAATAAAATTATTGGGCTTTTGTATTTTCGATAGGTACTTGGATTTGGAGCATAATGAAATGAGTGTGCATAATGGAGTTTGGATTAGATGATTGGTTTGAGGATAAGGATTAGGAAAAAGATTAGTTAATGCTTAGATGATGATCAGCGCTTGCCAAAGTCGAATTTTGTGTATTTGAATGTTAGCCTTTTTGGTATTTGCTGCGATCAAAAATTTTTGCTTTTTTTTTTGAAAGAAATTCACAATTTTATGAAGCACATACAAAATGAAAATGTTTTCGATAAAGGATAAAGGAGCTTACGAAAGTTTTGAATAGAAGAGAAAAGGGTTGAGTTAGTATGGCGCATGTGTACAGTATATATGTATGTATGTTTATGTGTGTGTGTGTGTGTGTGTGTTTTAGCTGTGTCTGTGTGTCATAAGGGTGGGTAGGACTAGGAAGGATTGGGGTTGGGTAAACCCAATAAAGATTACTTGCACACAATTCATTTTGTATAGGCGCTCAATTCGAAAAATAATATAGAACAAAAGCAAAAGTTTTTCAAGTCAACAAAATACAGAAGACAACCAATTGTGTATATTTTGTATATAAAAATGTGCTGCACATATATTTTATACATCATGTGGTACTATATATAAAAAAATGCACACTTAGAGTCTAATAATTTCAAAAGCAACGCGTTTGTTATTTTGATAAATAAAGTTTGCATATAAAAATAAATACGAATATTAATTAATGTTTGTTTTTAAATAAATTCCACGCTTGGCAAGTGCATACATATCTGTAGTGTATGGCAATCAGGTCTGCAGCTCGCTTAGTATTAGATTTAACGGCTTCTTTACCTGAGGACTGATGCCCAGCATTTTCAGGGAGGGCGGCACATTGAGGCCCTCGGGCAGACGAACATGACCAAAGTCAACGGTAAAAGCCTCACACCAAACGCCAAAGTGTCCAATGTCAAAGATGGTCAAATCTTCCGGAAGCGTCAATACAATCGTCTTTCTATCGTAGCGACGCAACGGATTCTCTTTGCCATTCTCATCGGGTATGCGAAGACCTTCGGGTGAGGGACGCTGTCCACGACCCACCCAGAACTTGGCATCTGAAAGTTGAAATGAGTTTCCCACGCCTCGTTGGCTACACCGCACTACTTACCAGGCGCCTCGCCATCGTAGCTGAAATTGGGCACCAGCAGCGTCTGGGCATCCACAATGACAATATTATCGGAAGAGACACCGTGAACACCTCTCAGCGCATTAATCTTTTGGGGACGAGGAAAGTCCAGGCTGCTCGGAATGGCAACATCTCCAAAGTTGACTGCAAACTCATCGCACCATACGGAAAACCATTTGACATCCCTCAGAGTTTTACCATCGGGCAGCGACAAAGTTATATCCTTGTTGCGATAACGACGCGTTAGAGCAGCAGTGCCACCGCGCTCGTCCCGAAGACGAGCTGCACCCTCGTTGCCGGGTCGTGCTGTGTTACCCACATAGAAGTAGGCGGCGGGAGCTTCGCCATCATAGTTGAATTTCTTGATAAATATCGTGCGGGAATCCACGGCATAGACATCGCCGGAAACGCCATGATGCAGTCGTGTCAGTGAGCCGATCTTGGTGCCATAATATGGGTAGGCGGCATCACAACAAAGCTGCAGTGCTGTTTTAGCGAGAAAACAACAATGAAAACGAAAAGAAAAAGAAACAAATAACAACAAAAAACCGCAAAATGTTAGGCAAACCAAAACAAAAGACTTAGGCAACGAACTTGAGTCGGCAACTCACGCGAAGAGACAAACAAAAAACAACAAATAATAAAGTAATAAATAAACAATTCTCCGGCACCACTTAGCAGCTACTTAATTATTCGCATCAAATTTACATATTAACAGCAATTTGAGTTCTACAAAAGCAACAATCACGTCATATTCCCAACTGGCTAGACAAGATCAACAGTCGGTTTTAGAGGTTTGTTTGTTTTCGGCATCTTCTTATATATATTAGCTACCTGGCCGTTGCCTTTTATGATGATTACAAAATAGATCTAGTTAGTCATAAACTTGATGGGCTACAGGAAGTTTGGCGAATAAAAGTTTCAAACAAAATCAAAACAACAACAGCAGCAACAATTGCAGCTTAATACCCAAACAAAGTTTGTGGTGCGTGTAACACAGATCTGTTTATTTGTTTAAACAAAACAGAGCAATTGAATTATGTATACGCGGCATATATCAAAGAGACTTTTTGGGTATTAAATATTAAAGGGAATTGCGTCTTTTTTACAGATTGATTGAACTTAAATGAAGTGAATCTTGTGCAATTTGCTTGCAAAATTATTAAAGCGTGCCCTCAAATATTAATTCCAATTTGAATTTCAACTTAAAGCTTTACCTTCGCAGGCCTTTGGCTTAAATTGGACAAACAATGCGATTGTTGTCGCTGATGTTGTTAAAATTCAATTAAATTTTTATTTATTTATTTATTTATATTTTGTTTTTAGTATGGCTTGCAGGGGCAATAAACACGTTTGAGTCTTGCTATCAGGCCAACAACTATGGGCGGCCTCCATGGCCTGCAGTTTATTTTTTGCTTTTTGTGTGACGCGACTTGATTTGGTTATTGGGTTTGGGTATTAGCTGTTGTGCCCACTACCAATTCGTGACCATGGCAGTTGCTGCTCTAAATATGCAAGCCGCCGACAAGTCTTTCCTGTCTGCTGCAGTCGGCACAAGAATTGCTGTTGGCTACTGTTTCACATTGAAGCTGAATGAAAGTGCCGGCAGTTACCAACAGACAATATTTTATGTAGTACACGGCGTAAAGCTCGCATTAGCTAACTGTTAAAAACCAATTTGTTTGTCTATAAAACACTTTCGAAACCAGGCAGAGATGCGATTGCGATGCAAACGCGATTTCAAGCACATGCAAAATGCCAAAGGTGTAATTAAAAGTTATAATAAAAGCAAACAGCATATTGCCGATGTTGGTGTTTCTTATTAATGATGCACTGGCTGTAGTTAGACAGAGCCATTAGGTAGTCTATCGAGGTGCCAGGTGATCACTGTGCGCGCAACAAACCAAATGAAACCCAAACTCAAATCTTAAATTCAACTGGAACCAGTTGCGGCAATTGCCAATCATTTTGCAGCCAACAGCATGGCTAACAGCATCAGCATTTGGCCAATCAATAGATATACTTATATATAGATAAATGTATGTATATGTGCGAAAACCCAACAAGCAATCTTCAACCTAGAGACCTACTTTCACGTTGCATACAAAAATCCAAAACGAAGACGAAGAAAAACATTAAAAAAAAAAAACTCACGACAGCATTTCCATTGAGGCAATCGCCTGATCGGAGGTCTCCGAATTGTATCAAGGAAACGCATACACACATAAATTTATGCAAATCCGTCAGGCAATGCTAATGCAGTCAGTCTTTCTGTCAGTCAGTTGGTCAGTCAGTCAGTTGGTCAGTTTGACCAGTTCAACGGTCAACGCCAATCATAAAAACGTGGGCTGCCTCACTGTTGAATATTCATTTGGCTTACTTTGCATTCAAACATACCACAAACATACAAAAGATGATATATTTGCGCCGTGTCATTCGGCCCATTGTCTGTCCGCCCTCTGGCCATTAAAAGACACACACACATAATCTAGTTTTGGCCAGATAGCTAGCCAACCCCAATTTGCATCACAATGCGCGTTTGTCACTCATAAATCACAGCTTAATCTACTTACAGCTCAATGCGGCCAATAGGCCAACAAGCAGCAGCAGCAACGGTTTATCCTTCACTGCTGACATCGCTGCCCAACTGGAACTCCAAAATTGGAGCAATGGGTGATGTTTTCTATTTTGTGTTAAGTATTTCTTATGTGCTTTTCTTTGTGTCTTTCAGGATAACACAGATCCTGACACTTGATCGACACTTGCTTCTTCACAAACACGAACACAATCACAAACACACTGGCAAATCTTGTATGGGGAGTTTTGTTATACTTTTTTTTTAAGGGGGACAAACTGTTGTGGGTGCTTTTAGCCGACTTGCTGCACGTTCACGACCAGACGCTACGAACTCCAAAACCGCACTGAACGACGTTGCGTCTGCGCTGTGCTTGTGAAGAGTTGAACACTTTGGTTTGAAGTTGCTGCTGTCGACGTCAGCAGCGGGCTGGTTTCAGCTATTGTTGTTGCTTACAAGTGCTGCTCTAGCAGAAGCAGCAGCAACAGTTGTTGATGATGATGTTGTTAAAATTGTTGTTGAATCGGTTATTGTGGTCCCCCGTCCCATCAGCGTCGCCAATAATTATCACAGCTCTTCTTTTTTTGTACATCTTTTTATTTTGTGTGACGTTTTATGATTTTTTGCTGTTTTAAGTTGTGTTTGATATTTTGCCAATTTTTTTTGAACTTGTTTCGCTTTAAATGCAATTTTTAATGTTGCGCCAACAACAACATTAAAGTTGCTTAACATTTCAAGAAATCTCGTGTCATTGGCTCATTTATGAATAAATTTACGTTTGTATGCAAAATCCAAACAATAAACAATTAAATTTAGCTCAATGGTTTGTCCAATTTTTGGGAACTTTGTTTGGAGTTTGTGGTTATTGTTTGGTGCCTTGGATTATTTATTAGATAATGGTGCCTCTATCAATCTCAGATGATAGATGGGGTGAAAGACAGCGGGCAGCAACTCGTGAGTTTGCCGTCTCCAAGTTCACTGCTGGTGGTCGGTCGCCTCGTGTATTTTATTCGGTTGCCCAGCGGCTGCCTTACACAACTTTCTCGTGCAATGGGGGTTTGCAAAAGGTCAGCCAAAGCGGTTGGAGCTATCATTTTTGGGCCTGTAGCTTGTTGGCTTAGTCGCTTGCATAATTCAATTAACATGAAAGTTGTGATTGCGATCAGTTCCCCAATCTTTGTCCAATCATCTCGATTCCAGTATCACTTGGGTTTTGACCGGTTTTAAATCCTTTGTTATTGTTTTATCAATGAAATAAAAGTATTTAAGATACTGCACTGTTCATTTTGGCTAAAAATTGTAAATAATTCTTTTATTTTTACTAAAACATTCCAGTCTTCATGCATTTGCCTCTTTTTTGCGCATTGAATTTCGACACATTTTGCGCATTTAAATAAATTAACTCTGTTACTCAGTGATGTGAGTCAAAAAAAAAAAAAAAAAAAAAAAGAAAAAATATCATCAAAGAGGCGACCAAGTTAATACTATCATTTTTAATTGTCATGCTAAAAAATGAGCATGATTATCTGAACATACAAAAACATACTTAAGTGAAGAGTTTCCGCGAATTGTTACAGTTCATAATCACATAAGATTATAAAGCAACAAAAAAGGTGTTGTATATATATTTATTTTGTTTGTTGTTGGCTAAAAAACCATTTACTGATAACACTTATAAAAAAAATCAAGCCGAGATTAAATTTTTATGGAAAAAACATAAAAATTGTTATTAATACATAAGAAATCTAAATCACTTTTGATCTGTTTTAATAAAAGTTGAAAAGCTTCAACACGTCTCTCCCCCCTAAGCAAGGGTATGGGTGAGTTAATTTTTTATATGAATTGTAGAAAGTCATCATAATTTATCTTTCATACTTTTCTTCTTTCACTTTAAGCCATCAAAATGTGTTGTTTCCTTTGTAAAATGTTTTCGTAATCAACGCATGGTGGGGGAGACAGACAGTCGCAAGACAGACGAACTGAGATGGACAGTTGGACGGATGGACGGCTGGACGGACAGGAAGCCAAGCGCTAATTCAACGGGTTTTCATTGCGTGAGCGTCTCTTATTATTGTTATGTTTTTTAATCTGGCAATAAAACAAAACTATCCCAGTGCGTGCCTTCTCCCATGAGCATGTATGTATGTATATTTTGAATCGACACAAATTAGTTTTTGAATTTCTTCACTGACATTGAAGTTCAAACAAGCGACGACCAACTAACAACCAACTATAAGTTATAACTAACAGCCCCAACAGCAATTAACATTCAAAATTAAGACGTAAAGCTACCACATTTGGCTGCCAGCTTGTTGGACTGGCCGGCTCTTGACTGGCCTGGTCTGGGCACTTTCGCAAATACGTATACACATTAAGTATACATTAATATGCATACAAACATACATACACGCATCGCTGACAACGTGCTCTTCATTAGATTTATTGGCCAAGTATCTTCGCATAAAAATGCCTTTCTGTCACTTTTCGAATGGATTGATTCGAATTTAAATAAGTAAGGCGATGCGGTTTTAGATCAATGCAGTACGCTATTAACCTTTGTTATTTGTGATTTAATTGCTTTCGTCGTGTGACAATTTTCGGATTATCAGATACATAAGTGTGGCCTACACCTAAACCTACACCTTAAAGCTAAAAATCGTATCTATCGACATAATTATGTAAATGCAAATGTTATTTTTATGCATGATTTGCTGTTTTGTTATTTATTTAAATTTACTGAAAAAGCAAACAAGTATGAGCGGCTTTATTATTCATTATAATTCAATTTTTGATGTTTATAAAATCATATAAGATTTTTCTTTAATATTTTATAGTTTGCCCGCTCCTTAAAGTTAAAATTAACAGTCAAAAACTGCGTATATAAACAATAATTTTTCAAGAAAACATATATAAAAAGGTTTTTTAAATAATTAAATGTTTCAAAGATCATATCTATGTATGTTGATTCAACTATTAACGTGCCTGCTATTAGTTAACGTCCCTGTAACTGTTTAAATGCAAGGACAATAACTAGTTTTCCTCTATTAAGTCGCTTAGACTATCTATATGTCTTATGCAACCATTAAAATTTTACTTTTAATTCTAATTTTGTTAAAATTCTTCAACTTGAATCAACCGATTACATGTATAATGATCGCATCTTGTCTAAGCCTTCACTATAATTTCCTTTTCCTGTCTGAGTAATGGATAGTTGATAGTATTTCTCTTCCTCTCACTGAGTGTTTACACTAACTAACAATACCAAGTAGTATAATACTGAAGTACCTATGTATGCATATCAGGTTGGCATCGCGTGGGACTCTGTTGCAGTTTGAATTGAAACTTTCGAAACTGTTTTTGATGGTTGGCAAACAGCTCACACATTCACGCGCGCTAAGGTCAAGCAAATTGCACAAATCTAGAGGGGGCGCGTCTACAAAAAGTAAAAATAATAATAATAAAACTCAATAAAAATAATCAAAGTCGTATAAAGCACGCAACGAAGATCAACACACTTTAACACTTTAAATTAAAAATGCTAAGAATGCCCGAGACAAAGTTACCCATTATCTCTACCTACTTTTCCTTAACTATTTGCATTGTTCTTAAGCCAAACATATGAATTTATGTTTTTATTTCAGGGAGATGTGGTCAAAATGCCCTTAAGATTGATTGTAGAAAACATATTTTATTCTTTATGGAGGCAATACATAAGTTACGTACGTTTGTGATTTTGACTATATAAGCTGAGCTTATTAAGCTCCCTAGTAAACGTAATAAGTCAATGTGGCAGAGGGTATTAAACTAGCAAAAGGCAGAAGATTTAAATTTTAATGATTGCAGTGACTCGACATTTTCTAATCAGACTAGCTCTAGCTAAATCATCATCATCATCATTAGCAACAATCAAAACAAAAATTGGAATATTTTGCCGAAAAAAAAAATGAAAAAATATTTGAAGAAATATTTTGAACATATTATCAAATATGCTGATTTCGAGCAAATCGCGTGCCTTCAATTTTTAATTAACTTAATTAGTCGCACAAAAGAGCTTTGAGCTCCATGCACACAAAGCCCAGAGTGCCTCACAGGCGCATAAGAAGAACTCAAAGCTCTCTGACCTTGGTCAAACAATCTCATTGTTGTTGCTGTCGTTGTCGTTGTCTATTGGTGTATTCGCAAGAGCATTGGAGGGGCGTCTATTGGCCTCTTGGGACCTTTCGGCTGCACATTGTTTATGACTTGATTGTTTAGCTGCTGCGACTTCGACTGCGACTGCTTCTGCTTCTTTGGATAGAGCTGAAGCTGAAGCCGTCGTCTTCTACAATTCAAGGGCACGGGAGCTAACACGGTCATTATGTATACATACATAAATACATACGTATATGTATATTTGTATGCTGATCTGCTGCTGTGCTAGCTTCTGGCACATTTGATCAAATTGAATGGTTTATACGTTGGCTGGCAGGCGGCCGCAATGATTTCTAATTTGAATTTTTACTACCATGCATTTGCAAATAATGCTACGCGACTGACTCTTTGAGTCTGTCGAGTCTCGACGTTTGGTTTGTTTGCCGCTTTGCTTGTTTGCCTTATTTATGGCCCAAGCTCGTGTAATTAATCTTCTGTAAAGTTGTAATACTAACTGCATACATACACATAACGAAGTGCATGTTAGCCAGGCCAGGCCAAGTCTCAGTGCCACATTATTAGCCACATGCCATTAGTTTTCGCCGCCTCGCATAAATTTACAATTTGCCTTTTGCATGCATTTCTAATGCGACTCTTTATGACATTTATGTATGTTTGAACGTTTGTATGTGGAACGGAGGAGAGGGGCTTAAAGTTTTGGATGACTGAAGCTGTGTGGTTAGTCAATAGTTCTGAACAAAACACTTAAACTAATATCGATTCAACTGAGCAAATCATAGATGCATGCAAATATTATACCAACATATTCAAGATTGACGGCTAAACACGACTTTGCCACTGGGCTTATAACTGGTATTTAGTTGTGCTATTTTCCATACATATTATGTAAACATCGTCACTTAGTAACAATAGTTTTTCGCATATTTCTCTTGTATACCATTAAAACATATTTTGGATGGGGAAATCACCGTTACAACAGCGAGTGCTTCTCGGCGAACGACCCACGCATAGACAGCAATTAACTGGCATATGACGACACACAAAAAAGACACACCGCATTAGGTAGACAATAAAAATACACACATTTGTACAAATTCACACATGCATCGTTTTTATGTATGTATGTGTGTGGTGGGCCTTTAAATGAACACACGGAGTACACGTGACACATGAACGTGCATATTGCACATTGTGAAAACCCTGGAATTAGCTAGAAAAATCTGCGTAAGTTTGGGAATGTCAAGCTAAAGTTAAACTAATATAATAGAATTCAATGAAAGATCTGCACAATCGAATAAATAATAATAAAGAAACGTTTGTTCAACGACAAGAACACACTAAGCTCTATAAAAGCTGTGCCATGATAACGAACAATCAGTGATGCCAGTTCAGCTGGGTTAGAAATTCATAGCCAAAAAGAAAATTAAGCACTTTTCACAAATTTCAGTTATCAAATGAAATCTGCTTGCATGTTGATAATTTACATTAATTTATTAAATATTTATTTGAAAACACATTTCTTGTGTTTGGTTGACAGAGTTGTATGTTCTATCTGACGAAAACAGCTAAAAATAAATAAGAAAAAACCAAATTGGCATCACTGCCAGTAACGGACAGTGAGAAAGAGAGAGCATGTGAGAACGACGATCGAGAGCATATGCTAAGAATACACATGTGTGTAGTATGAAACTGTTAAACACCCCGACAAAGCGTCGTGTGGGAAGCGCATAGTATCACACAGAGCAGAGTGTTCATTCTGGCTGACAGTCTAGCAGTCGCTCAGTATATCAGAGTATTTTGAAAAAGCAAAGCAGTTTTGAATCGAACGCGAAACAGAGCAAAACGTTTGCTGTCAATCGTGCAACGCGTTGAATCACAATTATTTCGATATTTACAAAAAAAAAACTTTACCAAAAAAACAAAACAAAATTTGTTGATTAATTGAAACAAGAGCCAAATACAAAGCATATAAATCAAAATGCATAGCAAACTATTGGATGAGGTATGTTTAACCAGTGTTAAGTACTTGCCAGTGTTTGGGCTTTGCCGGCTTTTATGTGGCTATTTTTGTTGGCAAATGTTTTGCGTCCAAATTACCGATTGACGCCAACAGATCACGCTATTAGTTGTGTTACTTAGTCATCTTAGCCATCGTTAGGCCCGACCGATCTTGTTTTAAATTTTCCTCTTTGTGTCATCCGTTTATTTACATTCATCAGCATCATAAACATTGGCAGCCAATGCGTCGCCGTTGTCTTTTCGCGGAAAAGCCAACTGCGGAAAAGCATTCCTTTATTGCTTGCGTTGGGAACAAAGGCGATCGAAGATGGCCAACAATTGAGGAAATGTTTTTGGCCAAGTCATTAAGAGATTCAGTGGGAACACTCAGAGAGTAACACGAGCAAGAGCAAATCGTTATAATCTTGTTCCAATCTCGTGGCCTGATCAACTGCTCCATGGTCAGACTTGTTAAAATGGCACAAAATTATAATGCTTGATGAACTGGTTTTCCAGCTCTGAATAATCTGCATTCATACATATTCATGCTTGGCTTTTTTTCTTTATAGCCAACACATGACTTATTGTACATTGATTACTGAATAAATATTTATTTATGTACATATGTATGTATATTATATGAAACCATAAACATTATCAGTTCAGAACTTGTGCAAGTTCCTTAGTTACTAGTTCAACAAACGATTATGTACTTAATTATCAATACAGCTGTATTAACATCATTTGGCATTATCACATGCTGTGACTTGAACACACAGCTGCATAATCGTTTTATAACATATCAAACAAATGCTGACCCCATCGGTTATTTTCCACATCCACCGCGTCGTGTGTACTAGACCCACAAAAAAGGCTTCTCTCCTCCCTACTTCTACCACCTTTAAAACGCTGACACTTGCGATTTTATTTTTGCGCATTGCTTTAACGGTGAATGTGTGTGTGTGTGTGTGTTTGCAGGTGCAGGTGTATTGGTGTTGGTTTGATTTTGAATCATTGCGACTATTTATACTCTCGCTTTTCATTTGGCTACTCAAGCAATTTAAAATATACTTATTCGATTTAACCAAAATTTAAAGAGCGCCCACAAGAAAAAAAAATATTTATATGAAGAAGTTTGTATACTCTTGCTTAATGTTAAGAAAAGAAAGCAATAATAAGTATTCGTATAAGGAATATTTCAGACAGATACATTTTCAAATGTATATAATATATGTATGTTGTATGTTCGATTAGTTTGTTTGTGATTGCTTTGATTTTTGAATTCAAATCACAGAAAATACATTTTTGACTACCTAAACAAATATCAAAGAACATCTAGCTAAAGCTCCTTGCTTATAAAGCACGTTACAAGCTTCGAAACTAAGTGTATATACCCAAAATTCTTATGTTCCAAGCACAATCTAGCTCTGTCGAAAATGTGTGAATTTTCAATTTTACGTTGAGTGATTTCAATGAATGAGCACGAATTTGGCTTTTTGCATGTCAAATCAGTTGACCGCTTTGGCATGTCTAGGAATTCGTTAATTAGCAGGTACCACAGCTGACAATCCAATACTACAAAGGAAATAGCTTTGAGGGTCGCCGTTAAAGCGGGGCGGATAAAGCTTGCGTGATTAGCAGAGTAGCCCCCCAGGGGAAGAGACTAACTCGCTTGTGCACGCGTGTGCCCATTACGTACATTGTCGGTCAGCCTGATAATGCTTTTGGAGTGGAGTGGAATGAGGGTGGGTGAACCAGACGCAGACGTAGACTAGACGGCGCGGCGCGCTGCGATAAGCGTTCAACAATGCTCACTTGTCATGAATCAATTTGGACCTTAACCCGTTTTGGGTGCATTTATGCTCATTGTGCTCATAGCAACAATTTTTAAGTTTTTCTATTGTTGTTTCCAAGTGATTTAGATATTAGGGTGACCCAAAAAATATATTAAATCATATTTTCCACATAATACTAATATAAAAATAAATATTTTGCTTACTTACAGCTCAATGAGAATGGATATATTGTCATTGAGGACTTTCTAACACCCGAAGAGGTGGACACGTTGTACCAGGCGGGTCGTACACTCTGCTTGGATGCGCCACAGTCGAATCGAAAAATCTTTAGCACCCTCAAAGCAGAAGATGCGCACAGCAAGGAGCTGTATTTTATGGAGTCGGGTGACAAGGTGCGTTACTTCTTTGAGCAGGGCGCCCTTGGTGATGAGGGTCAATTGATTGTGGATCCCATGATTGCACTCAACAAAGTGGGCCATGCCCTGCATGTGGAGCATCCCACCTTTAATGCGGTGACCTTCAGTAATCGTGTGCGTGAGATTTGCTGGCAATTGAACTACAATCGGCCAGCTGTCTGTCAGAGCATGTACATATATAAGAACTCTGGCATTGGTGGTGAGGTGACGCCGCATCAGGACTCCTGGTTCCTGCACACAGAGCCCAATTCGGCCGTGGGCTTTTGGTTTGCTCTGGAGGATTGTACGCTGCAAAATGGTTGCTTGCAGTTTATTAAGGGTTCGCACAAAAGTGGAGTGCATCGGCGCTATCTACGCAATCCCGACCCAACTGCCAAAGAACTAATGATCTATGATCGTCCAGCACCCATATATCCACAGTCCAGCTTTACACCGCTCCAAGTTAGCAAAGGTAAGTGAAAATTCCAACAGCTATCGGCATATGTATTTAATTTGAATCAATTTGTGTTAAAGGCACTTGCATCGTCATCCATGGAAATGTGGTGCATAAGAGCGAACCAAATCGCTCGCAGAAAGGCCGCCATGCCTACACCTTTCATGTGATTGAGACTGAGAATAACGTCAAGTATTCGGAGGACAACTGGCTACAGGCGCCGCAGGATAAGCCATTCCCTTTGTTGTTTGAACGCAAAGCTTAAATGATCGGAATCGTTATCCATGTCGGGCTACTGCTGTTTTTTGGTATTTTCGTTTTTAAGATTTGAATGAGTTAAAAAAAACCAAAAAAAAAGGGGTAATTTTTTTTTTTTTTTTTTTTTTTTTTTTTTTTAAATGGTTAAATTTATTTTGTTTTTTTTTTTTTTTTTTTTTTTTTTTTTTTTTTTTTTTTTTTTTTTTTTTTTTTTTAAAAAAAAAAAAATTTTTTTTTTTTTTTTTTTTTTTTTTTTTTTTTTTTTTTTTTTTTTTTTTTTTTTTTTTTTTTTTTTTTTTTTTTTTTTTTTTTTTTTTTTTTTTTTTTTTTTTTTTTTTTTTTTTTTTTTTTTTTTTTTTTTTAAATTTTTTTATTTTTTTTATTTTTTTTTTTTTTTTTTTTAAATATAAAAAATTTTTTTTTTTTTTTTTTTTTTTTTTTTTTTTTTTTTTTTTGGGGGGGTGGGTTTTAATCTTTTTTAATTTTTTTTTTTTAAAAATTTTTAATACAATGTATTTAAAATTTTTTTTTTTTTTTTTTTTTTTGGGGGGTTTTTTATAAGTTTTTTTTTTTTTTTTTTTTTTCTCCGCCCCGGTTTTTTTTTTTTTGGTGTGGGGGATGCTTTACTTTAATAAAACTCATCGCGCCATACATATACATAAAAATGATAAGTTGTTATCAGGCCCGTCGGGAAGGGGCCTGGAAATGGTGAAATTTCTACCGTTCCCAGAGACTCTAGCGTGCCGCACATTTCAATAAAATATTAATAAAATTAAATAAATAGTTGACAATATTTCATTTAGCGAAGTCACAAACTGATCGACAGTCAAATTTTAATATTTGATTGAGTTAGTTAGAAAAACATATTATTTGCTAAACTGTTATAAATGTCAACAAATTTTTAAAATTTTTTGTTTATAACGCTATTTTGCGTATAAAAGCAACACTCACATTTTCGGTGGATCGACATCTCTTGCAGAGTAGAAACTATAACAACTACTAAATTTTAATAAAATAATTTTGGGTTTGGTACGAGCTATTCGATTTTTAGAGCATGTTTGGCTCTTGACTATAATAGGCCAAGTTTCAATTAGTCGTGTTTCACGCCTAAAAAAAACATAGAAAATATCAGCAAACGATTTAATTGCCGCGCTGCCAACTTGGTTCTAAACATGACTTTTTTTTAGCTAAGACCCATCTTAATAGTTAGCTGCTCAAAAGTAGACATCACTTTTTGGCTAATTCGTTTTGTTTGAAAAAAACTGTTATAATGTAATTCTTATTTCTGCAGCCGCAAAGTATGTTCTAACTTTAGAGCAGATTGAATTTTATTCTTCTTCTTTCTCCCTCACATGTGGTTGTTGTAAATTTGTAATTTCTTTTTCTTTCTCCTTCCTATGTGTTTGTTGTATGTCCGTCTAAATTCCGTCCGATTTTGTCCGATTTTTTTTGGCAAATATGCCGGTTTAATCAAAGTAAGAGCATCTTTTAGGCTGAAACTGTATGTTGCTTTTTCGCAATTGTTGTAATTTTACCTGTTGTTGTTGTTGTTGTTTGTCCGTTCGTTGTTGTTGTTTGCGTCCGATTTTGTCTTTGGAAATTATGGGCAAATATGCCGCTGCGATAAAAAGAGCGGTATATGTAACTATGCCGATATGGCTCTATGGAGTGAAGATTTGGGGAAATAGCAGCCAAGTCCAATTATAAACGTGTACGTGTATTGCAGAATCGCGTACAGCCTGCTTGCAAGAAGACTACTTCCTGCCCGACCTTTAAGGCGAATTAAACGGCAAGATTTTGCTAAGACGCTTGGGCGTCAATAAGGATGACATGTATTTAAAATCCTCATACTAAGTTATGGGGTTTGGTTTTTATGTTACATTGCCACCTATGTGTTGTTAAGGTACTTATCATGATAGTACAGGTTCTTCACTTAATAAATATATATCAATTGAAAAAATCAAAAAAAAAAAAATACCCTTAACGAGACGATATTTCATACGAAAGGAACTGGTATCGAAATAAACAATTAGATGCAAAGCACCCAAAAGATATGAATTTTTATGATTTTAGGAATAGTACATATATAATTTTTTTCGAAAGATTTGTTTTAATGAAATCCCTTTTAGGTAACAATTTCAGTTAACCAATTACTTTAACGACTGACATAATTAAAGTTTTTTTTTTTAAATATTTTATATATTGTTGCAGTGTTGGATATAGAAGATTTTGGACAGAGTAAAACTAAAATGACAAATAATAAATCTTTTAATATGGGAATTTTGTTTAGTTTTTTTTAACGAATTTTTAAATGAAGTTAAATTGTATTTAAATTCAAAGCAATCTTTCATTCTGTTATCAAAGCCATCCATCTGAGAAGAAGCTTGGAAAGCCGAAACTTAAATATATTCGTCTATAATATACAAAAAAGACATTTTGGCGAAACAAGTTTGAATCTTCTTCATTCATAATTTGCATTGTTGCTCAGATAAGTTAATTTTTGTCACAAGATTATCTGAGGCAACCCAGGTATAGTAGCCTAAATGTCTTTGATTATTTGGCCAAATGCAGATATCCTTTAGTTGCTTCCAGTTTTTCTTGATCAAGATAGAATCTGGCAAGGAACCTTCACTTATAATTAATGTGACTAATTTGTGATAATCGACATGGGAATCTTGTTTATTAAACGTTTTGGCAAAAAAAAAACTAAAAAAAAAACCCAACAAGTAAGACCCAAGGAGCAGCCATCCCGAAGCCTTTCACATGCTCCACACACACATTCACACACAAGTATATTCGAAGTGGACAGTTTTTGTTCCTGGAGCCTTTTGTTGTCGCTGGCTTCTTCCGCATGTGCGTGTATGTGTGTGTGTATGTGTATGCAATGTTCTTTCATGTTGCAAAACGATTTGTTGGGCGCAAGATTTATGAACTTGTTTTCCCTGACAGCCGACAGTGGTTAAGGTAACACACACTCTCAAACACATACAAACAATATCTGGGTGTGTGTGTGTGTGGCGTGAACATGCCGCTAATTAGAAGATTTTAATTATCTGTTTTCAATCAGCTTCCACTCAGATAATGATAATGCTGCCTTGTTCTCGTTTTTTTTTGTATTTCGATTGTTTTTGCGTTTTGTTTAGCGGTTTTTTAAGCCAAAATGCTGTTGACATTTTAGCAACGATGATGTTGCTGTCCGCATGGTCAACAGTTTATTTTTTGGTAAGGTGTGCTTATGTGTGTGTGTTGGTATCACGGCCACGCGAATGCTGCCAATAAGTGCTGTCAAAATGTCCCAAATCGATTAGAATTGATTTTGAGAAGTTCGCTGACAGGTCAACCCCTCAAATCATCCTTTCCCTCCTCTCTTGATCCTGCTGCTTGAACAAAATCACAATAGCGGATTACAGTTGTGTCTGTCGTGTTCTGCGGCCAGCAGCAGCAGCTTAGCCCATCAGTTGATTGTCGGCCTTTTTTAGCCGAGTTCCGAGCTGCCTCGTTGCGTGTTCAAAGGCCCAAAAGGAGGCGATGTCGCTGTCATTGACGATTTATGTCAACTGCCGCCGCGGCACAATATTCAAATTCTTTGCATTCACTCATCACTTGTCGCCAGGCAGTCAGGCAGCCAGGCAGCTAGCCAACAAGCTGGCCAGGGAATCGTTATTGGTAAGTGAGTGTACGGGGAGAGAGGGGGTTGCAGTTTGGGGTATTGAGGATTGAGGGTTGCCAGTTAGCAGCATGCGAACGGCATGGGCTTTTGAAGCGCTGAACTGCAAAATTATGTGTCCGGCAGGCATAAAATACCTGACGAGGGTTGCTAAATTGCCAATTGGCAAACTTATTCCATATAAAATCATGGTGCGACCAACATTATCTTTTATTCAGTTTATCTAACTAATCTTTAGCATATTATACTCCAGGATTTTTATATTTTAAAAACTTGTAAGGAAAACTGTGCAAAAAAGGAAGCTTATAGTATTTGGCAAATACTATTTGCATATAGAAACAACAAAATTTAAACAATGTTCTTGTCGAGCAGGTAAGAAGGCTCTAGTCGAGAAATAACGAATAGAACATACCCTTAACCCCCTAACAGTCATTTGTGTATTTACCGTGACCAATATGATCAAACTTTAAACTGCGATTTCTTTGGTGTTTCTTGACAGATTTCAAAAAAATTTTCACAATTTTGAAATTCAAGCTTTTTTTGCTATCGATTACATGTGTATCGAGAACCAGAAGTGTTATCGATAATTTGAAGCAAACTTATTCTGCTCATGGTAAAGGAAAGTTTAATTTTCAAGTTTAAAGTCTCTACAACCACTACTACTATCTGCAATAATCCCACACAACTATGCTTATAATTTTCATGTTTTTTTTATGTAGCATGCAAAACTGTTTGTGCCACCCACTGGCACCGCTGGGCATATTTGTGCCTAGTTAACTTGCCACTTCGCTTCGCTTGCAACACGCAAATTGAATTCAAAAACAAAATTTATTTAACTCTAATGGTTTTGGGCATCTCGAGTGGTTCTCAAAGCTTCCCCCCACCATCTCTTTCTCGCCTTTTTGTCTTTAGCGATTGTCCATTATCCGTTTGGGCATTCGGTATTCACCCATTCTTATCTTGGTGTTTCTCGCGCGCCGTATGCCACTCTTGGCCAGGTTGAGCGTTGCGTTGTGTTCCGTTGCGTTACTTTGATTTGACAGGATTCATTGTCTCCGCCACTTGAATGACTTCAAGCTTACGCGCCGCAATCCAAGTCTCAGATTCAGTCTCAGTCTCTGTCTCAGTGTCAGCGTCTCAGGGCATATTCTATAGTCACATTATTGTTCGCATCGTCGTCGTCGTCGTCTTTGGCCTGAAGTCAATGCGTATTGACATTTTAAATGCGTCCATCACTTTGGGTAGACTTTTGGTTTTGGCTTGATGCTCGCTGGGTTTTGTGCGCTGACGGAATTGATTTAAATATATTTCGGCCCCAAGGGGCCACAGTTCGACCAGCCATAAGGCTGATGTCGTTTTATGTTTTAGTCCATATCCATGGTGCCATGGTGGGGCCATGGGTAGTAGCAGTAAATTGGTCGGAAGCTGCACTGGAATTTATAAGCAAGGCGCATTTTTCGACGCTTTGATTGACTTGTGTCACTTTGTCTCATTTGTCAGGCGAACGCCTTCATCCAGTTAGCTGGGGATGATGGTTGCTGGCGCTTAAGTGTCAGGTGTCTCATTGGGCACTCAATTGAAATGTTTTGTGGCTGGTCCATCAATGCGGATGTATCTGAGTCGGCTTTGGCACTCTCAAGGCTTTTGTCCGAGTCCAAAATGACATGAGATTGCCTGCATTCAAATGCCCATCAAATTATTACACACAGAAGTGGTTGGGAGTCGCATCCTTTTGGCAATATCCTGCCTGCAAAATCCCAACAGCAAAACGCATTCCACATGCGATTTCTGACAGCTGTGCGAAGGTGTGAGTGTGGGTGTGGGCTGGGGTGGGGGTGAATACAGGAAATGTCCTGCCTGCTAACCGGAGATATGTTTCATATCCTGCAACACGTAGCCAGACTACTACAACAACCAACAACCGTGAGAGATTCATTCTCATTCATTTCACTTCAATTGAATACCGCAACTCAGCCAACTATGACAGCAAAAGATTTGTTCACTGCCACTTCCCTTTTGCACTACCCCCCTTATGGCCAGTCCAGTTACTTACTTACGAAAGGGGTTTCGGCCCTGGTAATGCGCGGCTCAATAGCGCTTGATTGAATTGAATTTCTATGGCGCTAAGTCCTTGCCATGACAGCAGCATGACAGCCACATTTAGTTACACGTTTCGATAACGCTCCGATTGCCATTATTAATATAGAGATGTAGGAGAATAGGTTGTTTTGCTTAAATGAACATCCTAGTTGGATAAGTTGTCTTAGCATTCGAGTCATTATGTACAATGATTTCAGTGTTATATTATTAATTTTAATCTTATATACGAATACTTTATACACTGATTAAAAAAAGCCCTGGTATCAAGTATTTTTAATTCTAAAATTTTAAAACTTTAAAGAAATTCTTTAATAAAGAACAGGGATTCTAAGAAGAACTTTAGATAAATCTGGATCGAGTACAATTCTGGATATACTGAAATCGAGTACGAAAATTCTTGATTCCAGTAAGAACAACGGGGTCAAATCCCTTCAGGGAGTTTCATATTTATAAAAACAATCTTAAAAGGCGTCAAATATAAAAACGGATGTGCATACAACGGTAAAGCCGAAATATGTTTGTAACTGCCTGAACAGCTTAATTAATCGCAGCTTGTAGGTTCAAGTCCAGTCACTGTAAGCTTAAGAGGACAGTTCTTAAATTTTTTTCTAAATCCTTCCCTTAAAAATCAAGTATGTCCCACTTTTGCAAGTTATCGCTGTTTTTATATTTAGGAGCAAAATACTCATACACAATTATTAACCCACATTTAATGTAATCAAAAACTTTAATCGTGTTTATAAAAAATTGATTCCTGAACAAAAAACCCTGATTAAAATTAAAAAAATTACTTAATTCAAGAGAAATAATAGGATCTTAAACTTAATGAAAACAAGAACAATGTTTTTTTTTTTGGAATTTTATACTTAATGAGAAATTAAGTGTGAAATGTTTTATGCACAAAATATTTAATTATTTCTACCAGTGTATTTATCACCTTTCCCAAAGCACAAGATATTAAATTGTTCATGTCACACATTATGACATTAAAACTATTTGCTAATTGGCAATATTGTCGAGTTTTTGACAGCAGCTTTCCAGTTTAGTGAGCACAAAATTGAGTTTCTATTGCCAAAAACGCCCTTAAGACATTATCATTTGTCAATTAGCATAATCACAATTATTGAATGCCGCACAGCACCAACGGGTTTATCTGCTAAGGCCTTGAAATATGTATGCAGATAAAATATTGCCAATGCTTTCCCAGAGGTGTTGCCATTCCATTCGGCAACTGCAACTGCAACTGCAACAGCAATGGGAGGAATCGTTGGCTACTTGTTGCAATTATGAATTTGGCCAAATGTTGTGCTGCTTGAATGCTTCGATGCCCAGCTGCAACGCCCAGAGGTGTAGCCAGCGCGATTGCAAATTGAAAGCCAAATGCGATTGCCTCAGACGCCCCCGAGCAGCACGCCTATGTGCTTTGGAAGATTGCAGCTGGAGCTGCAGTTGGAGTTGGAGTTCGAGTTGAAGCTGGAATTGGGGCTCAATTGGTGCTCAATGCTGGGAGCTAAGAGGTGAGAGGCCCGGTTTGGCATTTGGCACAATTGCCAGGCACTTTGTAACTGTCGGCGGCTATTAAGAGGCACATTTTTATTTTTTTTATTTTTGCATGCTGCCGGTGCGCTATGTACGCTAAATACACTTACAAACAACAGATTAGAAGCGCTGCAAAAAGTCTCAGCAGTCAAACCCATAAGATCGTCAAAGAACACAGTTTGAAAATACAATATAACCAATATGATTAAGCTATAACTAACGAAATTTCCAGAAATACTGTGTGGCTTTGTATGTTGTAACTTATAAGTTTAAGTTTATGGCTTTGTTGAAGCTTGAAAAGCCATCTTATAAGTTTTCCAAACTGTCTTTTTTTATTTTATTCTTTTTTTTATTGTTACATGTAGGATCAAAAATACATTTACCTATTTTTATAACAACTTGTAATTCGTATGGTTAAATAATTTACCAAGCCTGGATTTACTAGGTGATATCGTCTTTGGATTTGTTTCAGTCGATTGGCTACGGTAGAAGGTTCCTGAACGTCCTGCGCTTCAGTTCAAACTGTCTATCTTCCTGAACTCGTCACTGATTTTTATGACCATTTCGATTGATAAAAAATATTGTATGTAATGTGGTTGAGAATAAGGAAAAAAAAGAGTATTCCTTTATTATTCATTAGGCTACAGCGATTCTATTAACTTAACCTTAGCTGTATGTTTATGTGTTGGCATGCAAATGCTGAGTTTGAGGTAGAGTTGGAGCCAACGTTTGCTACCGGCAGCTGTAAACTCCTTGCGCCTTGTAACAATGTGGCCAAAAACAAGAGCTGATCTTTGCCACAGTTGCGTAATTTGCAACACAAAAAGAAACAACAATAACAACTGTGAGTAGAATAGCTTTGTCGGCTGAGTTTTTGATTTCTTTCAAATTGGCAACCGCCGCGCAATCAACTCGACCAATCCAACAGAGTTACCTGCCTGCCTGCCGCCTGCCTGCCTACCCTCCCGGTCCCCTTTACGGAATGATGGCCAACGGCCTTTTGAATTGAATTCAAATTTCAATGCAATTTTGCATATCCAAGCGCATTATAGCCGCTTGCCAACTTACTCTTACTCTTCTTATGTGTGCAGCCGACACAAAGCCCATTGAACTGTGAGCCATTCCGAAAGCTTTTTGATCTGTGGCCGCCGCCGCCGCCGCCGTCACCAGCGGGCTTTTGTGCCGCAAGGCGAGATTGAGTTTGGTTGGCAATCGACTGATGTGCGCCATTTTGTTACACTGGCTGCTGCTGCTAGTGCTGGTGCAACGGTTGCTGCAACTGAATTACGCAGAGAGTAAGCCTCTCTCCAGCAGCAGGAGATGGACTGCGAATGTCGCGAATTGCGACTTTTTGGTCACAGACACACAGAGAAAAATCACATCCACATCCCACATCCACATCGACATGGATTCGATGTCTCCGACATCAGTTTGGCCTCCGATGCATTCGCATTTGACTTTTCGTGGAATCAGAATATTGACATTTTTTGTACAGCCAGAGCAATAACAACAAAGGCAATAACAACAACAACAGCATTTGCTACATTTCAGAAGCAACAGCTTCCAGTATTGCCTCCGTCGCAATAAGAACAATGGCCAAAATGTGCCAGAGTGGGCAGGCATCATGTGGAGACAAAGCTTGAGCTCCAAACTGTAGCTGAAGCTGATGCCAAAGCTGAACTTGGGAGCACAGTTCAGAGTCTCGTTTAATGCCGCCAATTGAGGGAAGCTTAAGTTTTTCTTTTCAGCAAAGATGAAGAGATGCAGCTGAGAAGCTTAACTTGACTAGATTAAGTTAGAATGACTTTTGCAATGAGCTAACTAAAATAAAATTCCTTTGAGGAAGTAAGTGATTAGATATCATATATCTACGTATCATAGTGCCGTGAGCATTTATATAAAATATATTTTAAAGACAGATCATTATTTAACTCTTGATGACATATCCAAATAAAATTAAAATATTATTAATTATGTTTCATAAATTCAAAATCTAGACCCTGGGAAATTACAATCTGATAATTATGTTATGCACATTAAATAAGATTTTAAATGGTTTATTTCTCTTTTAAGAATTTTGTTTAATACTTAATTTACAACTAAAAACTGTCGCAAAGCATTCGCCCGAATCAATGAGCTTTATTATATGTAGCGATTGCACAATTGCGGCCGACAAAAGTGTACATTGGCAGTTGGCATCATCGGCATCGTCGTCAGCATCATCGGCATCATCATCATCGATGTGTCGGCGGCTGTTTGGGGAACGCTGTTTGTCGCTCCCAGTTGTGGCTGCCGTTCAAGTCTGGTTGGTTGGCTGGCTGGCTTGGATGCTCTGTAGCCTGTTAGTCAATGGAGTCATGTCCATGTTATAAGCACTTAATCTGATCTGAGCAACTGGCCTTTGTTTGCCGGCAGTGAACAGAGAAGCTAAAGCACCCCGCGGCAACGTTCTTTTTGTCTGTTTGGGGGGTTATTATTATTTCGTTTTTGGAGGGGCTTTTGTTTCGGTTTTTTTTTTTTTGGTTGATTGTTGCTAAATTATTTGGCGACTTTGGCCTTTGGGAGAGCGACTAATTTGTTGAAGGCAATGTCGAAATGGCTTCACATCAATTAAAAGCAAAACATTTGACTAAAAGCCTTCGGACCCTACTCAAGATGTCTATCTGTCTATTGGAAAGGCTCGGGAAAAATCAGAGAAATCAGCGCAGGATGCTAAGGAAGTCGTAAATCGCCTAACAGTTTGTTTTGCTTCCCTCAACATAAAAAGCAGTGCAGAACAAGTCGGCCTTCATTTATATATTAGTATTAATTTGTGTGTGTATTTTTAGGTAGTATTTTAGTTTATACAAACTGCGGTAGGTTAATGGTTTGCTCAAGTGCCCAGGCAAATGCTTTGCTTTCTTTTAACGCACTAACTTGCTGGCAGGCTGGCTGGCTGGTATCTGGCATAGAGATCGGGACCACACAGCGTCTGTGGCAGCAGGCACTTGTGTTATATGTCACACATAAACAGCTAGGTGGCGGCCTGGGCTATCAAAATATTTAGAGAAAGGCGAGGCACCGAGACTTAAGTGAAAGCAGTAGTCAAATTTTTAGATGCACAGCAGGAGCTGCCTAATCCAACAGGCAAATGGCAAGAGGCAAGAGGCAAGAGGCAACAGCAGGCGGCACATTCCAGCTCACAATTGACTTTTGCGGCCTGAGCACAAAAGACAAATCCGCAGCGACAACTGCGACGACAAAACAGACATTGGACATGGAAAAAACAGACAACGGCCATTGGTTCCCTTTTGGCGCATTATTTCACTTTGCCTTGCGATACATTTGCATATCGGGGCAGGTCGCTCTGTGTGTTGCAGTTGCAAGTACAGCCACATTTCTATATACACTTTGTGGCCAAAAGCCGCTTGCCATTGCCATTGCCATTTCGTCATGCTTGATTGTTGACTGCTCCTTTTATGAGCTGAATTGAACTGAGCTAAGCTGAACTAAGCTGAGCTGAGCGGCTCAGCGGTTGCAATTCGTAGAAAAGGCAAAGTCGGCGACACAGTGCACACTGATTCCAAACAATAGTGATACAATGCAGACAATATGCATAACAAGGCACAGCTTGTTAAAAATGTGCCAAAAATCTAGATGTTCTTTTTTTAAGAACATAAACGAAATATATGCTAAAAATCGTATTATTTAATACGTCATTAAATTTGGGTTAACCTGTATGCGTTACCTATTGGGTTAATCGTATGTCCTGGTCGGGATTTTTTACTTGTTTGCTATTGTTATCGTAAGCTCATTTTCTTTTTTTTTACCAACTGCAATTAGTTGTGTTGGCAACGAATAAAAAACAAATTTACTAATAATAGTAACTTATTATTTTATATTTGGTTTTGATTCGTAAATTTTTCCACGAATTATTTTGAGGACAAAAATCATCTGACTTATTCGGCCATTCGTGCATCTATATATTTTGCATGTTTATTTTAAATATAAAATTAGTTATGAAAGTTATATAGCTTTTTAATATAACAGAGCTAGTTTTTTTAACTTAAAAAATTGTTAAAAATCTTTTTTTACTTTCAATGTCATTTAAGTATTTTATTTGCTTTAGAAACATATTGTTTTTTTTAACTTTTAATAAGTGTATTTTAATTTTGTTATGGAATGTGAAAAGCATTGAAGGAAACATGTCCAACCACTTAAAGTATATATTTTCATGATCAATATCACAAGTTGACTTGATAAACAAAAAGCTTTATTCTTCATAAAGTTGTCATATAAGCTATCGAAATGAAACTGTGGCTTAGGTCCTTTTTTTTAGATTTAGATCCTGTCAAAATCGGAGCACTACATCATATGCCTGTTATAAAAATTCAAGGTCTTTAACAAGATTTTAATCGGAATGATAGCAAGTAGTGTTTTCAAGTGTTTATAATATTCGGCGCACCAAATAAAGCCTTGTTTACTTGCTCTTATTTTTACCCATCATCTCACTCATCTATGGCGCATATCGAAATATTAAGCATGTGTTGACCACTGTGGTCAGCAAAGTTTACGAATCTGACTGTGACTTCAACAGTTCGTCCTCATCTCCATCTTCATCCAGTTGCCCAAATAAGGTGTAACAATTGCGGCAACAGAAGCTGCAACTGCAACTGCAAATGGAGGGGATGCAACTGATGCTGTTTCTGCTACTGTTGCTGCGGCAACTCCTTTGTTTCCTTGGTTTTCAGTTGACGAACGATTGCAATTTATTTGTATTGTTGCATTGCCGGCATTTGGCAATGCATTTTTGATTATGTGAACTTATTTCCTGGGCAATATCAAAAGGCTTTTGCCGACCTGACTTATGCCTTGCCTTGCATTCGAGAGTGCCACGGATGCGTTGCGATCAAGAGCGTTTTCTAGAAATTGTTGCCCCAATTTGTTTCTTGCTTTTGGGCTGCTTTGCACTGAGGCTGCTTCATTGTTTATTTATTTACATTCGAAAAGTCCGCCAAGCTTCTTGCTCATGTTGTTTTTAAGTGGTGGCGCCAATGGTCACAGCGCCAGCCAAGGGTCTCCATATGCACACACCCCCAACCAACCGTCCCGCTCCATGTCCTCTCTATCTAGCCTGGCAATACATAGCTTTTGGACTGCATGGCGCATTTTTGTTTAGACATAAATTTTTCATTTTTTTAAATCAATAAAGTGAAATGCGCCAAAGCCAAACAACGCCACGAGACCAAAGCCACAACAACAAATTTATTTTTATACCACAGCCACTCTCAGTGTGTATACATGCATGTTTGTTGGTCTCTCTAATTGTGGGTGTGTTGTGTATGTGTGTGTGTGCTTCTAATTGAGCTTGACTGAAATTATATAAATAAACAAATCAATCGCAGTACTGGCTGCATTGTTGCCATCGTCATCATCACCATTCTCACCATCATCATCTCGTTCTTGTTATTGCCCTCCTCATCTTTAGCAGATTGGTCTTCTTGATCCATTTGTTGTTGCCAACATAAACATCAAGCAATGCTACAAATTAGCTAACAGCCAACAGCTCACAGTTCACAATTTACAGTTTCAGAGTCCAGGGCGTGAGACAACTATGATAGATTTGCTGCGTATTGATCGATTGTTCATTGGACTCACATTCAACCAGTGCTATGTCTTCCAAGCAATCTTCTGAAGATTGAAGTTTTCTGGTTTGTTTAGTCTTCATACCTTAGACGTGATTAGAGCCGTGAAAAGGCAAATGCAATCAATTTTAGGGTAGTAGATAAGGTAAATTGCTTAACATACTATACAAAGAACAGTACAGTGGACGCTCACAAATTAGAACTCTCGGAAATTAGAATTGTTTAGGAATAAAACCACCTTTTTTACATCTATTAATTTGTGGTTCTAGTTACGCGCACAGTGCTGTCCACATGTGTACAATTCGCTAGTATTTTACATTGCTCTTTATATTCGTTAACAGTTACTGCATAAGCATAAGCCGATCACTCTCACGTACGTCTGTTATACATATGTACATGTAAAACGGTTTGCATATATTCGCGATGCGTACGTGACTTCTTGCAATTATCTATTATCTCTTTTTTGTCAATCACGCTATTTTTCTTTCACACAGCATACAAGAATTAGTCGTCATTTAGCATCGAACAATTACAGTCCACGCGCTCTTGACATTGTAACATAAATTAAGAGGAATGAACGATTATAAATATATATAATAAGAAACCGACTATCACCGTATTTGTATGTTTAATTTGCAAACATATATTGGTCCTTCGAGCCGGATCTCAGATCATCGGATTTCTTAACCAACGTTTTATATATTCATATCATTCCGCTTTGTCGGACTTATCCGCTGCAGCGCGTTACCTACAATTACAACCCCAGCATACATACATACATAGGTAAACTGTACATAGAACAATGGACATGCATCGAATAATTCAACAACGCGGAGGCTGTAAAGCACAATTATCACGTGCTCACACATCCGCTGAGGAGTTTGTCAGAATGTGCGACTCATTGGACACCTTAAAGGAAAAATTGAATAGATTACGTGCCACGTTTGACCATTTTATAGAACTTACTGAAGAACTTGCAATCTTTGAAGGAGAAGCTGATTATGTCAATCCCTACGATGATTGGGGCACATATGAGGATAAATATTATACTACGCATGGATTATATTCAACAGCGCTTCGTGAATTGGAAAACCGCAGCTACAGACCAAGTGTAGCAGTCGCTGAGGAAGGTAACTCAATGAGAGAGTCAAGTGGAGAATTACACTTGGAAAAAATAAGGATTCCACCCTTTTCTGGAAATTATGAAGACTGGAATCAGTTTAGCGATTTATTCTTGGGTTCTATTGATAAAAAGACCAGCTTAACCAAGTGCCAAAAGTTTCACTACCTAAAGTCATATTTGGAGGGTGAAGCCCTGAGTTTAGTTAAGCATATTGCGGTTACCGACACCAACTACCAGGACGCGTGGGAGCGATTGGAACAGCGTTACAACAAAAGGAAGCTTATCGTTCGTTCATTTATAAACAATTACTTATCGCTGCCATCATTAAGTACTGTAAGCGTTGTGGACCTGCGCAAGTTGGCAGACGGTGCGGACGCAAGCATACGGGGCTTAAACGCGTTGCTATGTAATGGTCGGGATCCGTGGCTCATTCACATAATGCTATCCAAATTAGATACTGAGACGCGTCAAGCGTGGGCCGAAAGTCATATTTCAAATGAAGGCAATGTAAAAATCGAAGATTTGCTAACATTTATATTTAAACGCTGCGATGCGCTCGAGTCATGTCAAACGTCGCGCATATCGCCTAGCAAGCGACGAGCTGCATCGTATCATAGCAACATTCACAAAGCATTGGAAACAAACTGTTCTCTTTGCCAAAAGCCACATCCGATATCCACCTGTGCCCAGTTCAAGGCCATGGGTATAGACATTCGGCGCTCATTCGCAAACGATAACAAGTTATGCTTTAATTGCCTAAGTCGGTCACATTCGGTTAAGGATTGCAGTTCGAAACACAATTGTCGCATCTGCAACTCCAGACACCACACATTGGTTCATAGGGAGAAGCCATCTCCACCTGTTCGCATGACTTCCAACACGGATGCCAGCAGTCTCTCCTTAAGCGATAGGAATGCAGACTCGGATCCTGCGGCAACAAGTCATCACACCTTAGCTTCATCATCAGCTGCGCAGACGCAGACTCTGCTACCAACTATTTTAGCTACTGTTGTCGACGCATGGGGCAATAGGACTGCCTGTCGGATGCTGCTCGATACCGGTTCAACTATAACAATGGCAACTGAAGCATTTGTTCAGCGCATAGGTGCAAAACGCACGCACGCACGCATATCAGTTGTGGGTCTCGCTGATAACAACGCGGGTGTTACCCGAGGACGAGTTACGCTTCAACTTTTGTCGCGTACTACCACTGCTTCTTTGGACGTTGCGGCATTTATAATGAGTACCCTAACCTCATCAATTCCCGCACAGTCGATCAACACTGGCAGTTCTTATTGGCAGAAGATTTGTCAGTTACCTCTGGCTGATCCCACATTTGATCAGCCGGGCAATATAGATATCCTTATTGGCTCGGATCAAATCTGGAATTTTTATACTGGAAAACGCAAACAATTTGGTATGAATTTTCCTATTGCACTTTTTACTACGTTTGGTTGGGTCATTACAGGTACATTCCATGGTTGTAATGATGAGCGCACCTATGCTCAGGCACATTTTGCGCATGAGGATCTAGACGCCCTAGCTCGCACCTTTATGGAATTGGAATCCGTACAGCCGAGTAAGGCTACTATAGACGCGACTGACGTAGCGGAACAGCACTTTGCTGGCACATACACACGCACCAAGGATGGCGTATACATTGTGAAATATCCGTTCAAAACGGACGCTGCTCCGATTGGAGAAACATTGACTCAGGCTCGCAAGCGTTTTGCAGCAATGGAGAGAAAATTTAGAAGTTCACCGGGTCTTAAGCTACAATACACGGAGTTCATGGATGATTACCTGAATCGAGGACACATGGAGTTGCTTAAGACAGAGCAAATACATAACTGTACAAATCTAATGTATTTAGCACATCACGCAGTGTTCAAACTAGACAGCAGCACGACTAAATGTCGGGTAGTCTTTGACGGTTCTGTCAAGGACAGCACTGGGTATTCGCTTAACGATCGCCTACACGTTGGTCCGCCTATTCAACGAGATCTGTTCGGAGTCTGCATGCGTTTTCGTCAACATCGGTATGTTTTTTGTGCCGATATTGAGAAAATGTTTCGAGGAATTTTAGTGGCAGAAGAGCACACAAATTTTCAACGTATTCTGTGGCGTAAAGAGGAAAGTGCTCCTTTAGAGCATTATCGATTGCTGACTGTAACGTATGGCTTGGCATCTTCACCATTTTTGGCCGTACGGGTGTTGGAGCAGCTAGCCTCTGACTATCAAAGCATCTTTCCATCGGCTGCTCGGGTTCTCTCTCGAGATGCCTATGTCGACGACATTGCTACTGGGTGTGACACTATTGACGAAATTCTAGCGCTGAAGGATGAACTCATTCTGTTGTTGGAGAAAGCAAAATTTCGCCTTCGAAAATGGAGTTCAAATTGTTGGCCACTGTTGAACGCAATCCCTCGCGAGTTTTGCGATTATAAACAGGAGTTTCTCACTGATTCTACTCCACTACATTGCGTGAAGATTCTTGGCTTGCATTGGAACCCTGGAACAGACACTATAGCTGTCAAACGAAGTGGCCACGAAGTTACTCGCTTGCCGACTAAACGACAACTACTATCCGAATTATCCAAGATCTATGACCCAATTGGCTTACTTGCGCCTATGACGATCTACCTTAAGATCCTATTTCAGGATAGTTGGCTTAGCGAAACGAAATGGGATGAGCAGCTGCCACGTCAACTGTGTACACGTTGGCACCAATTTATTGATGAGGCTCATCACATTGACGACCTAAGCGTACCACGACACATTGGATATCCCTTTCACCCTATAGAACTACATGGATTTGCCGACGCATCTGCACAGGCATATGCCGCCGTGGTGTATAGTCGCGTGCACATTAAGGACAGACATGTCGTCACACTGCTCGCCGCGAGAACCCGCGTCGCACCAATAAAGCCCATCTCAATCCCACGCCTCGAATTGAATGCGGCTCATCTCCTTATTAAATTGCTCACAATCATAAAACAAGCACTAACTATTCCTATTTCCAGTGTCTCTTGCTGGACAGATTCGGAAATCGTATTACATTGGCTATCGGCCCCTCCACGTACTTGGAATACGTACGTCTGCAACCGAACCGCTGAAATTTTGGAGGTTTGTCCCCGAAGCAATTGGCAACATATCTCCACTTGTGAGAATCCTGCAGATTGCGCTTCACGAGGAATGGTGTTATCAAAACTCAAGGAACATCAACTCTGGTGGACTGGACCGTCATGGTTATCTCAGGAACGTGGAACTTGGCCACCTCCCAAAGCCAAGTTTGCACAGTTAGCTGAGTCCCTTGCTAGTACGGAGTCTAAGTTGAAGCCAGAAATTGGTCTCCTCATTTCTCATGAGATAAATGTACTGACAAATTTGATAAACAAAATCTCCTCGTGGACTAGGCTATTGAGAATCACGGCTTATTGCTATCGATTCGTACAACGCCTGCGGTATAAGACTTCCTTCGCACCATTTTTGACTGCTATGGAACTTCAACAGGCTCAAGCTCAACTGTTGAAGCACGTACAAATGGGCTTCTTCAACAAGGAATATACACAAGTACTCAATGGAGAAACTATATCGGCTAAATCTAGATTACTTCGGTATACACCGTTTATAGATGTTGACGGATTGATGCGCGTTGGAGGTCGTATTCAACAGTCAACGGTGGCATACAATGCGAAACACCCGATACTCATACCTAAAGAATCGCCTGTTGCAGTATTGTTGATTAGATATCAACACATTAAGACGCTGCATGCTGGAGCAGATTACACATTCCACAGTTTAAAGGAGCAATATTGGATTTTTGGGGCTCGCAACATCGTGCGGAAGGTCGTGTTTGGATGCAAGAAGTGTTTTTTGCAGCGCCGGCAAACCAGTTCCCAGCTTATGGCGGAACTACCTATACCCAGAGTGCAGCCCACCCGATGTTTTTTACACACTGGTATGGATTACGCTGGACCCGTATCAATCAAAATCTCATTGGGTCGAACACCAAAGTTTGGCAAAGCGTGGTTTGCGGTCTTCGTATGCATGTCCACCAAGGCTGTGCATATAGAACTCGTTAGCGACCTCTCAACATCGGCTTTTATCGCAGCATTCAAGCGCTTCTGGTCTAGACGCGGACCAATATCGGACTTGTATTCGGACAACGGTACAAACTTTCAGGGAGCAAAACGAGAGCTTAGTGAGATGCAACACTTGGCCAGCGCCGGCAAACCAGTTCCCAGCTTATGGCGGAACTACCTATACCCAGAGTGCAGCCCACCCGATGTTTTTTACACACTGGTATGGATTACGCTGGACCCGTATCAATCAAAATCTCATTGGGTCGAACACCAAAGTTTGGCAAAGCGTGGTTTGCGGTCTTCGTATGCATGTCCACCAAGGCTGTGCATATAGAACTCGTTAGCGACCTCTCAACATCGGCTTTTATCGCAGCATTCAAGCGCTTCTGGTCTAGACGCGGACCAATATCGGACTTGTATTCGGACAACGGTACAAACTTTCAGGGAGCAAAACGAGAGCTTAGTGAGATGCAACACTTGGCCATAACTCAAAGTAAAACCGAAGAAGCCGCTAGCTTCATGGCTGGATATGGCATTTCATGGCATTTTATTCCCCCATCTGCCCCGCATTTTGGCGGTCTTTGGGAGTCTTGTGTAAGATCTATTAAACAGCACTTACGCCGAGTGATCGGCTGCAGTGTCTTAACATTTGAAGACTATTCAACGGTTTTGACCCAAATCGAAGCGATTCTTAATTCACGACCTCTGTGTGCACCCAGTGACAATAGTCTTGATCCGCTCACCCCGGCGCATTTCTTAATCGGTCAATCCCACATGTCGATAGCGGAGCCTTCCTTGTTGGACATCAATGTCAACAGACTACATCGATGGAAGCAACTTCAATCCATGGTACAAGGCTTTTGGAAACGATGGAGTGCAGAGTACATCACCTCTCTTCAAGCTCGCTACAAATGGAATCATGAGACTACTAACATTACCAGTGGCACATTGGTAGTACTTAAGGAGCCTAACCTTCCGCCCTCTAAGTGGCTGCTGGGGCGCATTGAGGAGACACATGCCGGAACTGATGGTCGAGTCAGAGTGGTCACTATTAAGACAGCTAATGGAACCTATAAACGCCCAGTTACGAAGATTGCTGTGCTCCCTCTGTCCTGAACTAGTCGTTCAGGGCGCGCCGGTATGTTTAGGAATAAAACCACCTTTTTTACATCTATTAATTTGTGGTTCTAGTTACGCGCACAGTGCTGTCCACATGTGTACAATTCGCTAGTATTTTACATTGCTCTTTATATTCGTTAACAGTTACTGCATAAGCATAAGCCGATCACTCTCACGTACGTCTGTTATACATATGTACATGTAAAACGGTTTGCATATATTCGCGATGCGTACGTGACTTCTTGCAATTATCTATTATCTATTTTTTGTCAATCAAGCTATTTTCTTTCACACAGCATACAAGAATTAGTCGTCATTTAGCATCGAACAATTACAGTCCACGCGCTCTTGACATTGTAACATAAATTAAGAGGAATGAACGATTATACATATATATAATAAGAAACCGACTATCACCGTATTTGTATGTTTAATTTGCAAACAAGAATCTTCCAGAAATTAGAACCAGTGTTTTTAGTTCATTGAACGCTCTGAAATTAGAACTAAAAACACTGGTTCTAATTTCTGGAAGATTCTAATTTCCGAGAGTTCTAATTTGTGAGCGTCCACTGTATTTATATTTATATTTATATTTATATTTATATTTAAATTGCCTTTTTTTTTATAAATCTAGGCAGTATAAGCGCAGTAAACAGTAACAGTGACAAAAATTTCAGTAAAGTAAAGTTAACAACAAAAGTTAAAAATAATATTTTTTAATATTTTTCAGATGGTGGTGGTGGTGTAGGTGTACACCGCACAACCGCAAAAACAAATATTTTTTAATATTTTTCAGATTTTTTTTCCACCGCCACCGCCACCACCACCGCCACCGCCACCGCCACCGTAGACCGTACACCGTACACCGCCACCATACACCGTACACCGTACACCGTACACCGACACCGTACACCGTACACCGCCACCGCCACCGCCACCGTACACCGTACACCGTACACCGTACACCGTACACCACCACCGTGCACCGTACACCGTACACCGTACACCGTACACCGTACACCGCCACCGTACACCGTACACCGTACACCGCCACCGTACACCGTACACCGCCACCGTACACCGTACACCGTACACCGTACACCGCCACCGTACACCGTACACCGTACACCGTACACCGTACACCGTACACCGTACACCGTACACCGTACACCGTACACCGTACACCGTACACCGTACACCGCCACCGTACACCGTACACCGTACACCGTACACCGTACACCGTACACCGTACACCGTACACCGTATACCGTACACCGTACACCGTACACCGTACACCGCCACCGTACACCGTACACCGTACACCGTACACCGTACACCGTACACCGTACACCGTACACCGTACACCGTACACCGTACACCGTACACCGTACACCGTACACCGCCACCGTGCACCGTACACCGTACACCGTACACCGTACACCGTACACCGCCACCGTACACCGTACACCGTACACCGCCACCGTACACCGTACACCGTACACCGTACACCGTAAACCGTACACCGCCACCGTACACCGTACACCGTACACCGTACACCGTACACCGTACACCGTACACCGTACACCGTACACCGTACACCGTACACCGTACACCGCCACCGTACACCGTACACCGTACACCGCCACCGTACACCGTACACCGTACACCGTACACCGTACACCGTACACCGTACACCGCCACCGTACACCGTACACCGTACACCGTACACCGTACACCGTACACCGTACACCGCCACCGTACACCGCCACCGTACACCGTACACCGTACACCGAACACCGAACACCGTACACCGTACACCGCCACCGTACACCGTACACCGTACACCGTACACCGTACACCGCCACCATACACCGTACACCGTACACCGCCACCGTACACCGTACACCGTACACCGTACACCGCTACCGTACACCGTACACCGTACACCGTACACCGCCACCGTACACCGTACACCGTACACCGCCACCATACACCGTACACCGTACACCGTACACCGTACACCGTACACCGTACACCGTACACCGTATACACCGCCACCGTACACCGTACACCGTACACCGTACACCGTACACCGTACACCGCCACCGTACACCGTACACCGTACACCGTACACCGCCACCGTACACCGTACACCGTACACCGCCACCATACACCGTACACCGTACACCGTACACCGTACACCGTACACCGCCACCGTACACCGTACACCGCCACCGTACACCGTACACCGTACACCGTACACCGTACACCGCCACCGTACACCGTACACCGTACACCGTACACCGAACACCGTACACCGTACACCGCCACCGTACACCGCCACCGTACACCGTACACCGTACACCGCCACCATACACCGTACACCGTACACCGTACACCGTACACCGTACACCGTATACACCGCCACCGTACACCGTACACCGTACACCGTACACCGCCACCGTACACCGTACACCGCCACCGTACACCGTACACCGTACACCGTACACCGTACACCGTACACCACCGTACACCGCCACCGTACACCGTACACCGTACACCGCCACCGTACACCGTACACCGTACACCGTACACCGTACACCGTACACCGCCACCGTACACCGTACACCGTACACCGTACACCGTACACCGTACACCGTACACCGTACACCGTACACCGTACACCGCCACCGTACACCGTACACCGTACACCGTACACCGCCACCGTACACCGTACACCGTACACCGTACACCGCCACCGTACACCGTACACCGTACACCGTACACCGTACACCGTACACCGTACACCGTACACCGTACACCGTACACCGTACACCGCCACCGTACACCGTACACCGTACACCGTACACCGCCACCGTACACCGTACACCGTACACCGTACACCGTACACCGTACACCGTACACCGTACACCGTACACCGTACACCGTACACCGTACACCGTACACCGTACACCGCCACCGTACACCGTACCGTACACCGTACACCGTACACCGTACACCGCCACCGTACACCCAACGTACACGTACACCGTACACCGTACACCGTACACCGCCACCGTACACCGTACACCGTACACCGTACACCGCCACCGTACACCGCCACCGTACACCGTACACCGCCCACCGCCACCGTACACCGTACACCGTACACCGTACACCGTACACCGTACACCGTACACCGTACACCCCACCGTACCTACACCGCCACCGTACACCGTACACCGTACACCGTACACCGTACACCGTACACCGTACACCGTACACCGTACACCGTGCACCGTACACCGTACACCGCCACCGTACACCGTACACCGTACACGTACACCGTACACCGTACACCGTACACCGTACACCGTACACCGTACACCGTACACCGTACACCACCGTACACCGTACACCGTACACCGCCACCGTACACCGTACACCGTACACCGTACACCGTGCACCGTACACCGTACACCGTACACCGTGTACGGTGTACACCGTGTACCGTACACCGTGGCGGTGTACGGTGGCGGTGTACGGTGTACGGTGTACGGTGTACGGTGTACGGTTTACGGTGTACGGTGTACGGTGGCGGTGTACGGTGGCGGTGTACGGTGTACGGTGTACGGTGTACGGTGTACGGTGGCGGTGTACGGTGTACGGTGTACGGTATACGGTGTACGGTATACGGTGGCGGTGTACGGTGGCGGTGTACGGTGTACGGTGTACGGTGTACGGTGTACGGTGTACGGTGTACGGTGTACGGTGTACGGTGGCGGTGTACGGTGTACGGTGTACGGTGGCGGTGGACGGTGTACGGTGTACGGTGGCGGTGACGGTGTACGGTGTACGGTGTACGGTGGCGGTGTACGGTGGCGGTGTACGGTGTACTGTGTACGGTGGCGGTGTACGGTGTACGGTGTACGGTATACGGTGTACGGTGTACGGTGGCGGTGTACGGTGGCGGTGTACGGTGTACGGTGTACGGTGTACGGTGTACGGTGTACGGTGTACGGTGTACGGTGTACGGTGTACGGTGTACGGTGTACGGTGGCGGTGTACGGTGGCGGTGTACGGTGTACGGTGTACGGTGTACGGTGTACGGTGGCGGTGTACGGTGTACGGTGTACGGTGTACGGTGTACGGTGTACGGTGTACGGTGGCGGTGTACGGTGTACGGTGTACGGTGTACGGTGTACGGTGTACGGTGTACGGTGTACGGTGGCGGTGTACGGTGTACGGTGGCGGTGTACGGTGTACGGTGTACGGTGTACGGTGTACGGTGTACGGTGTACGGTGTACGGTGTACGGTGTACGGTGTACGGTGTACGGTGTACGGTGTACGGTGTACGGTGTACGGTGTACGGTGTACGGTGTACGGTGGCGGTGTACGGTGTACGGTGTACGGTGGCGGTGTACGGTGTACGGTGTACGGTGGCGGTGTACGGTGTACGGTGTACGGTGTACGGTGTACGGTGGCGGTGTACGGTGTACGGTGTACGGTGTACGGTGTACGGTGTACGGTGTACGGTGTACGGTGTACGGTGGCGGTGTACGGTGTACGGTGGTACGGTGTACGGTGTACGGTGGCGGTGTACGGTGTACGGTGTACGGTGGCGGTGTACGGTGTACGGTGGCGGTGGACGGTGTACGGTGGCGGTGTACGGTACGGTGTACGGTGTACGGTGTACGGTGTACGGTGTACGGTGTACGGTGGCGGTGTACGGTGTACGGTGTACGGTGTACGGTGGCGGTGTACGGTGTACGGTGGCGGTGTACGGTATACGGTGTACGGTGTACGGTGGCGGTGTACGGTGTACGGTGTACGGTGTACGGTGTACGGTGTACGGTGTACGGTGTACGGTGTACGGTGGCGGTGTACGGTGTACGGTGTACGGTGTACGGTGTACGGTGTACGGTTTACGGTGTACGGTGGCGGTGTACGGTGTACGGTGTACGGTGGCGGTGTGCGGTGTACGGTGTACGGTGTACGGTGTACGGTGTACGGTGTACGGTGTACGGTGTACGGTGTCGGTGGCGGTGTACGGTGTACGGTGTACGGTGTACGGTGGCGGTGTACGGTGTACGGTTTACGGTGTACGGTGGCGGTGTACGGTGTACGGTGTACGGTGTACGGTGTACGGTGTACGGTGTACGGTGGCGGTGTACGGTGGCGGTGTACGGTGGCGGTGTACGGTGTACGGTGTACGGTGTGTACGGTGGCGGTGTACGGTGTACGGTGTACGGTGTACGGTGTACGGTGTACGGTGTACGGTGTACGGTGTACGGTGTACGGTGGCGGTGTACGGTGTTTGGTGTACGGTGGCGGTGTACGGTGTACGGTGGCGGTGTACGGTACGGTGGCGGTGTACGGTGTACGGTGTACGGTGGCGGTGTACGGTGTACGGTGTACGGTGTACGGTGTACGGTGGCGGTGTACGGTGTACGGTGTACGGTGTACGGTGGCGGTGTACGGTGTACGGTGTACGGTGTACGGTGGCGGTGTACGGTGTACGGTGTACGGTGTACGGTGTACGGTGGCGGTGTACGGTGTACGGTGTACGGTGTACGGTGTACGGTGTACGGTGGCGGTGTACGGTGTACGGTGGCGGTGTACGGTGTACGGTGTACGGTGTACGGTGGCGGTGTACGGTGTACGGTGTACGGTGGACGGTGTACGGTGGCGGTGTACGGTGTACGGTGTACGGTGTACGGTGTACGGTGTACGGTGTACGGTGTACGGTGTACGGTGTACGGTGTACGGTGTACGGTGTACGGTGTACGGTGTACGGTGTACGGTGGCGGTGTACGGTGTACGGTGTACGGTGTACGGTGTACGGTGTACGGTGTACGGTGTACGGTGTACGGTGTACGGTGTACGGTGGCGGTGTACGGTGTACGGTGTACGGTGTACGGTGTACGGTGTACGGTGTACGGTGGCGGTGTACGGTGTACGGTGTACGGTGTACGGTGTACGGTGTACGGTGTACGGTGTACGGTGTACGGTGTACGGTGTACGGTGTACGGTGTACGGTGTACGGTGTACGGTGTACGGTGGCGGTGTACGGTGTACGGTGGCGGTGTACGGTGTACGGTGTACGGTGTACGGTGTACGGTGTACGGTGTACGGTGTACGGTGTACGGTGTACGGTGTACGGTGTACGGTGGCGGTGTACGGTGTACGGTGTACGGTGGCGGTGTACGGTGTACGGTGTACGGTGTACGGTGTACGGTGTACGGTGTACGGTGGCGGTGGCGGTGGCGGTGGCGGTGGCGGTGGAAAAAAAATCTGAAAAATATTAAAAAATATTTGTTTTTGCGGTTGTGCGGTGTACACCTACACCACCACCATCTGAAAAATAGTAAAAAATATTATTTTTATTATAAATTGTTAGGATTTATTGTGTATGTATTTTTTTATATTTGTGGTGTTCACCAGATCCGTTTCATCGTTTCATGTTTCATGCTTGAAACGCTTAGCTCGTGAACAGAATAAATCGTTTCATGACGTTTCATACTTGAAAAGTCAGCTGTTGTTAACTTTACTTTACTGAAATTTTTGTCACTGTTACTGTTTACTGCGCTTATACTGCCTAGATTTATAAAAAAAACAAAATTTAAATATAAATATAAATATAAATACAGTGGACGCTCACAAATTAGAACTCTCGGAAATTAGAATCTTCCAGAAATTAGAACGAGTGTTTTTAGTTCATTGAACGCTCTGAAATTAGAACCGGGGTTCTAATTTCGGAGCGTTTTTTTTTTTACGTGAATTATTATTTTGGTTTACCTTTTAACGAAATGCATATAAAAAGGGGATTCACCAAACATATAATTTAATAATAATTTGCTTAAATGGTGCAAAAATAGTGAGACGCATAATAGTAAGCACACGGATAATCTTTTGGAGCTCCGTAAAGACATTGTTCTGTCTAATTTAAAAAAAAAAAAAAAAATAACAGACTACTACAGTAAGAATGATAACTATAAATGAAAAAAAAAATTCTTAATAATAGTCATTTAAGCCTTTTTTGCTCAATTATGTATGAATACATTTTTTTTTTGATTTAACTTAAAATAACATTCTTTTCGAAGCCTATTAAGCAGAAAAGAAGCCATTTATTGCCTTATACGACATTTCAAAATGCGTCCAGAAATTAGAACTTTTCAGAAATTAGAACTACCCCAGGAACCAACTGGTTCTAATTTGTGAGCGTCCACTGTTTATAGAAGACAAATACCGCTTTTAGATTTGGATTTGGGACTCTCTGAGCCGAACCATGAACTTAATAACTTCAACATATTTAAATAAGTGAGCGCGGTAAACATTTTTGACGATCAAAGCGACCCCTACGCTTATCTGGTTATAGTCTAAAATACTTGTCCTTAAAAAGACTCACAAAACTTACGCACTAGTCGAGACAGTCTTAAATGTATAAAATTTGGTTAACTGCGGAACTCGTATGTAAGATTATTCTGGACCAAGGTTGCAAGGTTCAGTTGAAATTTCATATAACCAATTTTTTTTAAACGAAGTCATATATATAACGAACCGTTTCCAAAACGCTGCAATTTGGTTCCATCCACGAAACTATTCCATATCACGACTTTTCCCATTAACAAAGTTTTTTTTATCTCTTTGAGATTCGTGAGGACAGAAGAATAGCTTTATGTGCTTGGGGTTGATGCTGATCAATAATATTTTTTGGTCTATAAAATATATTTATCTTTGAAGAATTTTACAATTTGTAAAATTTCCAAAGACCTTATAACCTGTTACAAATTGATTCTTAATGAAATTTATATGAAAACCTTCCGATTCGGCGCACTGCCAAATACGATTACCGCTTATCATGCAGCTCAACTCCGATTTATTATGCTTGACTGTCTTATTTGATCTTGAATATTACTTTGCCTTTTGTACTGTATGCCCAGCACTTGCAGCTGTGTCTCTTTCCACAACAATTCGTTGTAGCACAGCCTGTCACATCGATTGACTGACAGTTTAGCAATATCTATACACCCATTAGACGAACCCACACAGTTCTCATATAATCGTGTCAAAGTTGACATTAAGGATTGTAGACAATGCAATTTTGAGCATAGGGCGCATTCCAATTTTAATTTTCAATTCCAAGTCCAATTCCACTTGCACTTCCACATCCACGTAACATGGCATAATCATAGCGTATAACGTTTATATGCGCAATTTATCAATTTTTCAGCGCCAGGGCATTTATCAGATAATTGCTGTTTACACACACTCGAACGCACACACACATACGACTTGAACGGGTGTGTGTGTGTTTATGTGTAGTGAGGGGCAATGAGAAAACCGCAAAATCATCGGCCCAGTTCAGAGTCTTGGGGGCACTAAATTGCAAACAGCAACAAGAACACGCTAGTTAATTGGCCCAGAGAGCAGATAACTGACAGCTAAATTGCAATATCACATTGCGTTTTGTTGGTTACTTAAGTTTATTTTACTTTGGCCTTTATTGTGTGTGCGACCAAACGACCTGCTTGGGGCTGCCGGTTGTTAGCTGGTGGCTGGGGTCTGACCGGGGTCAATTTGATTGAGCACAGCTGGTAATTCAAAGTGATTCGATGCCATTCATTCAAAGCAATTTCAGTTCGATTGAATACAACGCTCCGATTCATTTGGCGCACTTGTTGCGTTGTTTGTTGCTTTCATTTTACATTCAAAAGCTTACTCGCTGGTGCCAATTCACATGCGCGACCAGCAAAAGAGCTGGCACGCCCCGCACGCTAAGCTAACCAATCAAAAGCGTCGCCATATTTGAAGCGAGCGAGCGCGCATTCTTCTCAACGAGCGTGAGCAAGCGAGAGAGTGTAACCCAAGCGAGAGCAACCACCAAGGCGAAATCAAAATGAATGCAGTGGGGGAGAGCGTTTGACTGTTGTTGTTGTTGTTGTTGTCTTGCCTGCAGGCTAAGGTTGGCCTGTCTAGTTTTTTGCTGTTGTGTAGTACAGCTACACGCCGTTGGGCGGCGCTGCTGCGTGTGGGCTGTTAATTAGCTTGTTATTATTGTACATGCCTTTTTGGATGGAATTGTTGCAGCTTAAGTTCCGTTTTTTCGGCTACGCACTGTGACGTGGGCGTCTACAAACTGTCTAATAAAATACTTAAATGCAGAACCCGTCCATAAAACGCGCGCTGTCCATCAAAAGCGTTGACAAGACAGCAAAACACAAAACAAAAAATACCAAAAAACAAAATAAAGAAAAAAATGCAGCCTGTTACCGAAGCTATTTGGAAATTAACTACTTGAGATGTGTTTTGGCGATAAGTGCGCTTACACGAATGCTTACCAGCCCTGATGATTAATTGCGCCACTGGCCAACAGCAGCAACAAAAACAAAAACAACAGTAAGGGAAAAATAATATGGCTGGCAGCTGTGTTTTTTTTTGTTTGAGCTGTGTTTGTGTGTGGGGCAGCCGTCTAAATTAACTTGCTAGCTGCTAGCTGCAACTGCAACTGCAATGTAGCCAAGTAATAAGTAGAATGCAGCAAATGCCTCATGTCTTGGCCTGGCAACATGACGACAACGTTAAGGGCCCTCTTAGTCTCCCCTGGACGGAGCATTCGAGACATGCAAAAAATGTTACGCCATTTACAGGGCTTAACTACCCCAAATAAAAAAGTACAAAAAATAGGGTCAACAACGGCAAGTTGGCAACTTGGCAAGTCGGGGTCGGCCCATTGTTGCGTGGCGAAGGCTCATTGGCCCAGACCCGACGAGACCCTCCCGCACTCTTTTTCTATGTATTACCCCGTTTGCCTTCCCCTCAACTCGCATAACTCAAAAGAGCGCGCACACCGTTAGTTTGGTGGCTGCAAAATGCGAAAATTGCATTTGCATATGGACGCAAACAAAGCTTTGGCAAATGCCTAAAACAAAAACCTAGAAACAACAACACCAACAAGAAAAAACATAGCTGCGCCCACTTTACGGCAATGGCAGAGGCACAGAGGCCACAGCTAATGCTAATACTAGTAGTATTCATCGTCGTCGTAGTAGCAGCAATCGTAATGGTAATAGTTATAGTAATGGTAATGGTAATGGTAGCATGCATGCATGCATATAGGAAATGCAAAAGATTGCTATCGCTTCAGCCGACTTCGAACTGGGCCCAACTCAGCTTAGCTGGTGGGTCTCGGCTCTCTGCTCTGCTCTGGTTTGGATTGAGTTGGGCTGGGCCTATAGAGGCTATAGGCTATAGTAGCTGCAACACGGCTGCAATGAACGACGACACAATGGCCGGCGGAAGTGATAAATTAAAATTATTTTTCGCAAGATTTCCCCCCAATCGAAAATACCCCGCGTATACTCAAAGTCTAAGAATTGCAAAGTACACGCGAAGAAAACAAATGTATCTCAAAAATAAAAGTACATTTTTATCTATTCATTATTATTTGCTTTCTTTAATTGAAATATAATCCTAAATATATTTTTAAAACAGAGTAAATCTTCTATTTAACATTGTTTCCTATAAACCGAATTATTTCTCAAACTGCAATTTGGTTCCATCCAATAAATAATTCAATATTACGAATATTCTTCATACCGAAGTTAAGGTCATTTCCTCTTGGGATTCGTTATATAGAAGCTCAAACTTTTTATCACTTTTAAAACTAGGCTTGATTTCTAGATTTTCTAAAGTTGTCTTTACATTCAGAAGAATCAAATATATCTCGTTTATTGATAAACAGATTTAAGAAAACCAAAATTTCTTTAGCTTTCAAGAGTAGGCCGTCAGCATGGTTCAAGACAAGTTAGTGTTTGATTAAAATACCAAATAATCTTTTTTTTTCAGTGCAATGCCAAGTGTTTTGCTACTGCTTTTTTGCAGTTGCTGTCCAAAGATACGCCAAAGACGCTTTGATTTGATAACAGACCCCGTACTACTAAAACTATGTACAAACTTTATACGAGGAATACACGCTTGTTTCTTATGTAGATATGTACAAATGTATTTGTTGTTTGTTGCTTTCTGTTGCGTGTGTTGTCGGTGTCGGTGCATTTTTCAAATATTTTTATGCACTGCCGCACATCGAATGGAACATTTCAGTTTTGCATATGGGTGCAGCCGGAAAACTGCTTCAAAATTTCAAATTGTTGCAAAATTTCACAAAGAGTATACAAATATTTGGTTTGCTTGGATAGTTTAAAATGGACGTTTATAAAATGCAAACATTTTCAATGAATTTGTGACCGTATAATATGATCAAATGTTTTGAGGGCCTAAAATATGCTAGATAAATAAGATATTTTATTTTTGAACATTCAATGTTTTGGCAAAATCAGATAAAGCGGTATGATTAATTCTATTGAAATTTAAAAAATTTCATTTGCTTTTTTGTTTGATCACTGGTTGCTTTAAATATTCATCGCAGATGCTTTTTGATTTGATTTTCATCTTCAATTTTTAGAAAGTGCCAGATACTTGCACTACTTAATATTAAGGCGATCATTGGAAAAATTTAAATGAAAGTCAAAACAAATTTTATTTGCTTTCATATAATGTGCTGTTGTGCATTGCAGATTGTCTGATTGAATCAGAGAACTGATGTCTGCATATGCTAATCGATTTCTTGACATTTGTGTTGACTGTTGAGCCGTAACAACTTTACAATTTCATTAGTGTTAACCCTGTGCATATGATTGTAGCTAAGATACTAGAGCTTGATTTAACAGCAAAACAAAATATAGCGCACTTTAACAACATTCATATTTCAGCCTTCGCCTCGGGCATTGGGTCATTGTCAGTGTCAGAGTCAGAGTCAGTGTCGAGAGTCCCCTGTTCTGGGGAGTCTGAGTATGAGTCTCAGTCTCAGTCTGCAGTCTGCTCGATCAGTAAGCTCAGGCCCAGCCCCAATGCCGACTGTCGCCTAATCGCAGTTTATATGCGCTCGAGGTGCACACCTTCTGTCGACTTAGAGCCTGATGCTGGTGCAGCCGCAGCCGCTGCTTCTGCTCCTGCTGACCCCAGATTCAATCGTGGCTTGCTGGCTGCACAGGCGCAATGTGGCTACATAAATTCGTCGATTTAAGTGCCGCATGCAAAGATTGCCCAACAACAACAACTACTACTACTACTACTATTGGACTACTGACTGCCGCTGTCGGCTGTCGGCTGTTGGCTGCCGGCTGACGCGCCTGACCAAGCGACCAAGCGACCGGCTGACCGGAGAGCTTGGGTTTGGTTGGCGCATGAATTTATGGCACAGCGTCACATAACTTTGCTTGGCGCGCGTAACAAATTGCCAAGGAAGTAACGAGATTTAGTGGAAATTGTTTAATTGTGAATGCAGATACAGTCCGGCAGCCGTCCGTATGGCATCCCCATATGCCCCCATGCTCATGACCAATGGCGTCGGCGTTGAGGCGACAAAATACTGCTCGTACTTGTTGCTTTGCAACGTCCAGTCGACCCTTTTGGCCGGCAGCTCGCTGGCCGAAACGCTGCATAAATTAGGCTTAAGTCTAGCAAATTTATGCCTTATGAGTGTCACACGAAATGAAGTTGTTAGCCGGGGCAACATTATTTCAACGTTGTAGTTTTTGAGCTGCAGTCAGACGGACGGTCGGATGGTCGGGGCTGAAGTTGCAGCCGTCCGACTGTCGCATAATATACGATTTGATTTTTCTTTAATTTTTATGGCCAGGCGTTTGTCATCGCAACGTAGGTGGCTTGTAAATTGAACATGCAGTCAGAGTTTTCATTGCGTATACGTGTATTTTAGTTTCCTTCAGCTTGTTGCCTGTTTTTCGCATTATTTTGCATTTGTTTTTTTTTTTTTTTCTTTTAGTTGTTTAGTTTATTGTGCCTACAGCTTATTCAGTTTATTAATTACTGCAAATTTTCCGTGTGGGCCGGCGCTGGGAGCGCACATTGACATAAATTGCGTGTTGCTTGTCCAATTTTTGCTTGTCGCACAGCTGCATAGTTTCCAGTCCAGAGTGTAGCAGAGAGTGGAGTCTTACAAATGTTGCCCAGCTCATTTGCTTCAATTCCATTATCGCCTTAATTTTTTATCGCATCAAAGCGCAGGGCGAGCACTGGGGAACTTTTTCGATGCTGGCTGGAAGGCTGGCCCCACCATGGTTCCTCGACATCAAAGGAGGATGCACGGCACAGTTGGCGGCCCCGCAGCAGGCAGCAGTCACTCATAAGGCCCCAACCAACACGCGATCCCCGCTCGATCGGCCAATACTTTTACTTGCTTGCGCCTTTTTTGTGTGTGTGTGTATAAATGGCAATGAAGCAACAGCATGACGTTATGCAGCCTTAAATTATCATATGGCCACGGCCTCGGATTCTCCAACTCTCCAGCTCTCGACTATGCAACAACAATCGGTTGTCCATTTGTCCGCTCGTCTCGTTTGGGGTCGCCAGGAATTGGAAACAAGCATTCAAGCCTTCAGATTGAAGCCATCTCGCTCTGTTGTGAAATTTTGCATCCTGCTGTGCGCCGCATTTACGTTCGATTTTTAATTTGAATAGTGCGCATCGTTTTCTTTTTCTCTTCATTTTTTTTTTTTTACATATATTTTTCCGCATGCTTCACTTCTCTTAGCTGTTTGGTTCCTTTTTTTTTTCTTTGCTCTTTTTAATTATGAGCAAAAAATCAACTTAAATAATATTTATGCATATGCGGCTTTTTTTTCGCTTTTCGATTTTAATAAGTTCCTTTTATATTGGGCCCCACCTTGGCAGAAATCTCTTTGTATAACCTGCACCTCTCACCTTGCCCTCAGGTGTTTTTGCAGCTCAAGTGAGATCTCCTCTTTGTGAGCTCATCACAATTCAGCTCGAACTGCCTGCCAGTCGCGTCAATATTAAATATATGCATTCCTTTATGAGTTTTGAACGTAAAGAAATCCCAAAAATATTAAGAAATTAGACAAAAATGGCTTCAAAGCATTTTTGACCCAAAAAGTAAATAATTTGGTTGATGGAGCGAAGCTGCTAATAAGACAGAAAACCAATTCAGATTATTTGACTATGGATGACCTAATACATGACTTAGGAGGACCAATAATTTGGTGAATATTGTGAAGAAAATTAAATATTTTAAATGTGATTGGGAGATTAAACAAAATGAGCATATTTACAAAATATTAATATTTTATCTACATTATTTTTGATCAATTTGTATTCACTTGAAAAGTGTTTTATAATTTTGTCGATCATAGTATAGAGAATATATATTCTTAATCAGCATTGCGAGTCGAAATAGACATGTTTGTCTGTCCTTGTGCCCGCCTAGTTCTACTTGGGCACAGATCTTCTATTAGCTGCAGTTAGATTATTTGTCAATATCGGCGAAATCAGATCGCTTTTAAAGTGTATATACTATTTGGCATATCGAATATATCTTTAATTGTTTTTTCTTAAAATTGGTATATGCAATATGAGATAGACAAATGAAATGGACGAAAGATTTTGATTTGGGTTAACATCATAAATCTTGACGAATTTATCAACAATCAATTATCATAGATCACACATGCAATTAAGATCATCGCAACAAACTAAACTATTTTATTACACAAAGAGCGAAAGAATCTGTTACTTAACTAAAATGGTGAGGTAAAGCTGCTTCTTAGTCATGACTTATCACATTCCTTGCATCTGGACCCACCTATCATCTAAAGCTGGAAGCAATTACTATCAGACTAGTATCATGCAACTGTCTTAGTGATTTAAACGGGCAGCAAAGCGCCACGCCTGCCCATGTAGAGATAAGAATGCGACTCAAATATGTCAATAAAATGCATAAATGCCATTTAAAGCAACAACAGTGCCTACTAACTGCTTCGCTGATGATAATTGGCTCAATGATGAGCTCTGCCTTTGAGCTTGGAGCGGGTATCGATGCCGCATGCCACATTAACATAAATATGTATATGAAAACGAAACGAAACGAAAATTTGTGGTTCGCTTTTATCAAATTTGAAAAAAATATCAACATAAACATGAAATAAATGTGTCCGTTGATAGTCTCATACACAATTCAGATGCGTATCTGAGTATCGTCTGTCTCCATGTCTGCATGCCACACAAAAGGGGTCGACTCTAAGGTCAGGCTACGACTTCGATTCGGAATCGAACTGCGATTTCTTCTATGTCTGGGCAAGCACGTCTGGACAGACTGTTGTCGGCCAATTCAAATTTCGTTTGTGGCCACATTAAAATACTCAATGTGTAAGGTCTTAAATTTAAATTTGAAATCCATAAGCGATTGAATGCAACATTCATAGTTGTGTTCGGTGGCTATCTCACCAACCAATTTTTCCGGGTCTTGCTCGCTCTTGATTTGATTTGCATCTAAATCAGTTAGTGAAATCACACACACACATACACAAACATGAGGAGCATGAATGCCTGGCAGCCAGTCAGCCTAGTCAGCTCATCCATAACTCTTGCCACTTGGGCTAAGTTTTCAACAGGGTCGCCGTCAGTTTTTCTTTTCTAGCTGCTCAGAATTTTAATACTTATGTATGTATAATTCCCTCTTGTCTGTATGCTTTGATTTTAAGTGTTTGCCTGCGATCACTCTGATTCCCAAATGCCCAAATGGGCTGCCCAACTCAATCGATTCATAGATCATTAATATTTTAAGCATAGCCGCAGAGATAAGTTATGGGCACCCCATCTCCCCCAACACTTCTCGACAAAATACGAGCGTTAACTGCATGTTGAGTGCGTAAAATGATAAATACATATAAGCTTTATGTATGTATGTTATGGGTGCACTTGACAAACAAATCAGACTTAAACTGAAAGAATAGCTTCAAATCGTTCCCTAAAAAATTCTAGGTTTATTAAAGTATGTCTTTTAAAGTTTTCCCCATCTTTTGTATACCATATACCTTTTGCAACAGCTGTTTTTGTGGCAAGTACATTGCAATGTCTTTTGGTCGGCATTTCAAAAATGTCAGTGAACGTTGATAACCTGCTGTTCCTGATGCCCCTGCTGTCTGTTAGCACTAAGGTCGCCGCCTGTCCACAAATGATGCACACATGTCCACCAAAAGTACAAAATACAAAAAAAAGAGCAAGAATTGCGCAATGTCAGTAAGAGCTGGGAATGTGGCGGAAACGTTGCTGTGTTTTTTTTTTTTTTTTAAAGTCGGATATCGTCGCATGTTTTCGGCGCACTTGAGAGATTAAAGCGATTAACGTTTGTACCATGTCCAATATCCAGTGTTTACTGTCCACAGTCCACTATCCAACTGCCTGCTGCCCGCTGCTTTGCAGGTCGCTGCGCATGCGCTGCTCGAGTTCTTGGTAAGCGCGCGCATAAATCACATGCTCTGACACTTGTCCAAAAAGTTGTCAGTTTATGGCTTGGGTCGACTCGGTCTTTGACTTTGCCACCGACTCAGATCCCAATGCGGATCCCTGCACCTGTTGAACGACCGTCTGCAGGTTAAAAGTTCATTTGGCCAGTGTTTTGTGTCATTTGTTTTTTGTTTGTATTGTTTTGTTTTGTGTCGCTTGCTCTTGTCTTACAAGCTCCATTACGACTTGTTTCCGTTTGTAAAAGATAGCTCGGAAGCCCCAAGCACTTTATAGTTATAGTTTTAATTGCTATTTAAGTTGAATTTCCGCCATTCGCGGCCGGAAAGTTGATGCCCACAAGTCGCTCTCTCTCTCTCTCCCATTCTTTTGGACAAGGGTGTGTTTGTGTGTGGCCTTCCCATCCAAACTGAGTCATGGTGACATTTATGCGCATTTTATGGACTGCTTCCATTGAAAGCTTTCAAATTGGCATTCTAATGGCAGCACTTCACAAAAAACGAGATACAAATCGTTTGAGTTATGGTCATCATGGCACAGCCATGAAAAGCATCTGATATGGTCAAAACTCATAATCATTCTTATTGCTATTTGTCTGTTTTTTGGTTGGTCAGTCGTCTTCACCCGAGATTACAAAGTATTACAGGAAATCTAATTAAATTAAATTATGTGCCGAATTAATATTAAATAAATGTTCACACAAAAGATTTCAACGAGGCAAAGCAAAGCATTGAATTTTATTAACAATATAAAGTGTTTAAAATATCATTTTTATTAGTTTAATTATAATCTCATAAAAATGCGAAAAATCGAAACAGAGCGAAGATTAGCCATGACAATTTAAATTACTGAAATATTTATTTATTGAATTAGTTTTAGCAGAGTTTAATAATAATAAAAAAATAATTTCAGTCTGAAATATTTGTAAGATTAGGAAAAGAAGTTCAGAATAGTTATTTATATGGAGCATGGACGCTGCCATTGCTCAGCTTTATTAAGAATGTTTGATGTCGCATGCGGGTACAGCTAACCAGCATGCGATGCTATGCTATGCTATTACATAACAATATAGATATTTGACACAGAGCGCAAAGTGCATGCTCAGCATTCCACGCCCGATCAGCTATGTAAAGCGATGGATCGATCGCGCTGGAAGTTATGATGATGTGGTCCTAATGATATGGGTATTTAATGACAAAGGTCAAATGTATTTGGTTATCTAACCCTTGATTTATGTAAAGGTAGGGTAGATAGCACACCTCCCTTTTAAAAGAAAACGTAATATAGAGTCATTTAGTCAAATTAAATAGATATTGTACTTAATTAATTTTTTTAAAAGTAAAGTAAAAAGTTTAATATGTTTCTTATTATAAAAAAATTGATTATATTTATATTTTCAATTATTCATGTTAATGACAAAGATTTATATATATTCCTTCTTTTTTTTATATATATATTTTCTTTATTATCTTATTTTTTTAACTATTATTAATATATTATTTTTTCTTTATATAAAAATTTTCATTTATTTCATTTTGTTTTGGGTTGATCAGACCCTTCTTTGGAAACGTTCATTGAATATATTTTTTAACCTATCCTTATGTACCTTTGCTTCTCTCTTGTTATCTCTAATAACAATATTATCATTATCTTCATTGTTTCTACTATATAAGGACCAAATATACCGGATCTAACAGACCCCTTCGTTTTTAATGTAACCTATCTCCTATTTTAGTTCAAAATCAAAACTCTATCATAATTGAGTTTCCTATAAGCTTTAGCTTTTCTAACATATGTCTAGCTCTTTTATATGCTATTTCTAATCTAAATTTTATTTCCTTAGAATAATCGTCCACATTATAGAGTGGATCTATTCTATCTATTTTATTAAAGTCTGCGAACTGTCTGGTAATCTTCCAAAGACTAGTTCGTAGGACAGTATCAGCGAACGATGGTGTTGTGTTGAAACAATACGAAAATATTGTATCCAAACGTCCCAATCAGTTTTATCTGCAAAATATAGGAACGAATGTATTCATGAATGTTCAACTTCGTCTATTGTCCCTAATGTCGGTGGTGATATGCTGTAGATGTAAGATTCTTGATCTCAGTACTGCACATATCTGAAATTACTGATTTTTATACTCAGTTCCCATGTCCGAAATGAACGTCTTCATGGACCGTATTTTAGTATAAAATTTTCAAATATCGCTTTAGCGACAATTTTGCGCTTTGCTTGCTACTGGTATGGCTACTAGATATTTAGTTAAATCACATATTAATGGACAATGTATTCATTTCCATATTCTGATTTTGGTAGCGGACCAACGGTGCTACTAACACTATATCGAAAGCATTTGCTGGTGTTTCTGTGTAAGTCATTGGGGTCTTGTATGTGTCGTTGTTTTGACATTTGGCATTTGTGACATCTACGTATGTACTCTTTATAGACGAGTCATATTTTCCAATAGTAGTGTCTTCTATTTTGCTAGCGTTTTAGTAATGCCGTATGACCTCCTGAATTGGATCGTCAGAAATGTAGACAGAATTGTTTGTATCTCTTTTCTTTTGTATAATGGTCACCGGCTGGAGTAGCGCTACTCCAATGATTTTAATTTCTTATGCCCATTGCCTGAAAGTATCTATTGAAATTGATTCAAAGATTTTTCATTTGGTGCCACTTGAGTTGGCTGATTTCTAGTATACCGGCTTGCATTTCAAGCCTTTGGAAGAACTGATCTAAATCTAGATTTCCATTGGTATACAAATCGTCAACATTAATTCTGCTATAACTTTATGCCTCGTTTCAATAAACAGATAGATTTAGTTATTCGCAAGGTCACTACATTTCGTACTTCATCATTTGTTATGACTTCATGTACGTTGGGCTTGGATACATTTGATTACTTTGCCTTGGCAAAAGTTCTTTATTAACTGTACAGTTTTATCATGTCTACTTTGTTGCCTGGTAGTGACTTCAGGACTTTATTTTGCATGTCTTTTAATTCTTTGATGTCAATGCGCGAAAGTGCGTCGCTACGAAATTATCTTTCCCCTTTAGGTATTCTACTGTGAAGTCGTATTCTTCAAGTTCTAGCCGCATGCGAGTTAATTTTGAACTGGGATTTACCATAGAAAAAGGTAGTTAATGGTCTGTGATCCGTTTTAACAGTAAAGTGTTTGCCATAAATATATGGTCTAAAATGGGTAATTGCCCAATGAATTGCCGCTAACTCTGTTCCGTTGTGCTCTTATTGCTTTCCCCTTTTGTAAATGAACGAGACGCATAAGCTATTGGGAGATGAATTCCTTCATGGTTCTGAGTTAGAACCGCTCCGCATGCTTGTTTACTAGCATCTGTTATAATGCAAAATTCTTTGCGAAAATCAGGATATTGTAATAGTGTGGGGTGCATGAGCTTTCTTAAGGTATTCGAATGCGTTTGGCATTCACGACCATTCAAAAGGAACATTCTTTTACATAATCTAGTTATGTGCCGCGAATAGTCGGCGAAGTTATTTATAAATCGACGATAATAATTGCAGAATGCTATGAATCGTCTCGCCTGTCCGCATCAGAGGACAGGATAATTTTATGACGTCAAATTTCTTGTCATCTGGCAATACCCTTTGTCAGTGCATTTGGACCTAAAAACGTCACTCATGATTGAAAAAGAACATTTTCTGGATGCAACTAAGGTTATATTTTCTACATACATTAAAAACATCAGTTAAGTTTTTAATCATTTGTTTTTCTGAACATGCTATCACCATTAAGTCATCCATATAAAGGAATGCCTGAGAGGTCAAACCTGAGAATGCTATGGTCATCATTCTCGAAATGAATTGTCTATTTTAAGACCAAATGGTAATCGCGTAAGGATAAGAGCCATTGCTCGTTGAAAAATGTTATATTCCTGATTTCTTCAAGTTCAATTTGGTGAAAACCGACATTAAATCAAGGCATGAAAAGTATTTAGCTCTACCCAGTTGGTCTAGAATATCATCAATTCTGGGGGCGGGAATTATCTGAGAGTAATTTTTATTGATTTGGCGATAGTCAATACTAATCGCCATTTCTTTCTTCCGAATTCGGTAATGATTTTTCGGAACTAACAAGAGTGGGCTGTTATATTCGGATACAGATGGTCTACGATTTTATCTTTTATTAATTTCGCTACTTGTTGTTGAATTTCTCAACATGGCTATGCGGGCTTCGTAGTTTTAATGTAAATGGGTTCATCATCTTTAAGTCTTAATGATTGTTTGTAAAAATTATTTGTCGTTATTGGTTCGGTTTCCAGTCCGAACACATCAATGTACTTGGTACATAATTCTTTAGTTGACTCTAAATTGTTGTGGAAAATTTTCTTTAATTTTGATAGTATTTGTTCGCTTTTATTTTCTGTATTAGTGTCTTGAATTTCGTAATCAGTTAAATTTTCATGTTTGATTTTGTTTACTGGACCAATTGGTCGAAATTAGTTATGTTTAGAAGGCGAATGTATATATGTTTGGATGCTGCTATTGTATTTGCAACATAAATTCCGTTATATATTTCTTGATTTGGAATAAATATGTAATCATTTTCTGTATCAATTTCTATTTTCGAATTACCTGGGATCTGGCTGGCAGAAAACGTATTGTGCCAGCACTATAGTTATCGGAACATAAATTGGATAATTTAAATTTGAGGTCTAATTATAAACCAGTCTTCACTTGGTTTGAAATCTAATTGACAATGAATTTTTAATGAAGTCAATGCCTATTATTCCATCACACGGTATTGAAAAATTTGAATCTACTAAATGGAATTCATGGGAATAATGTATTTTGTTGATTGGAGTTCTATGGAAGTTGTTCCTGGGATTTTATTACGCCTTGGCCTATGCCTGAATGTTTATAATTTTTCATCTTGAATTTGAAATTATCTGAATTTATTTTTAAAAGTGATATATCTGCACCGGTGTCTATTAGAAATGAGTTTATTTTCGGTTGAATGATTATAAAAAGTGACAAATATATTAAGACTGTAATTGATTGAATGAACCTTTGCATTTACTGGGTGTTTCCTAAAGGGTTCTGAGAGTTTTCCGGCGTGTTTTGCGCCACTCTTACATTGTTATTGTTGGTATTGTAACCTTGATTGGAGTTGCCTCGGCCTCTACCTCGGTTTTGGCCTCGTCTTCCTCCACGGTTATTGTAATTATTTGTGTTGTAGTTATTGTTATAACCACCTCGGTTATAATTGTTGTAGCTGAAATTTCTGCCACGACTATAACCTCGGCCTACTCTATTATTTTGGTTTGCACCTCGTCGATAATGTAGTACAGTGTTACTCTGACCTGTTATCTCCGTGCAACTATTGACAAATTTGGAAATGGCATCATTCATGTTTGGAATGTGCCTGCTTATAATAAGTTTTACCTATCAATTGAGCAATTTTGTGTCATGGCCTTTACAGCTGTTGTAGTGGTGTATTTATTTGCAAGGGATTGGCTTAAACCTTCACTGATATAGGCGCCTTCTAGGGCCTTTGTTAGCGTTTCCACCTCTTGGGTGTATTGGTTAGCCGTTTTATTTTTCTGTTGCAGATTAAGAAGCTTACAGAAACAACTCACCGATTCTCCTTTACTGCATTTGACAGTTGTGTAATGATTGCAGCAATTGTCTGCTCATTACTTATGAGATTTCTAACATGACCTTTTAGCTTGGTTTTATTAGACTTATGGCTGTGCTCTCATGTGTTCCTTTTAAAGTTTCTAATAGATTCAACGAATCTAGAAAACTTGTAGATTTTCAGGCTTACCGTCAAACTCTGGTATCAGAGATGTGGCTAGCCTGATAAATTCTACAACTGTTTGTGCCATTGTTGAGTTTGTTATTTTTCTGGTTTAGTTTCAATAGCGTCGCTTTCCTCTCGCGTTTCAATGTCGCTATCAGATTCGGCGTCTCTTTCCTGAATTGATTCATCTAATTCTTCTAATTGATGGGGATCGAATTCCGCCAATTTATTTAGGCTTTCAGGCACTTTTATTTGAATTTTCCGCCTTTGTTGAGCGTAACTAATCTTGTGTTTAGGATTTTATTACCCTTAAACATTTATTATTATGATCAGCTGTAAATTTACTTTCATAACTGTTTACTAAGGTAACTATATTATTATATTCGCTAACTAGTATGTCTATAGGTATTTAAGTGTTTCCACTTTAATAATAACATCTTTATTGATGCATTTATAAGACCTGTCAAATTTGTAACGAAATGCGTTTATTTGTTTCGCAATTTCGTTCCATTCCATTCTTTTAGTGGAATTATCTTATCTGTGAATGCGTTAGCTATTTTCCCCATATTTTTTTTTATATGGTATCTAAATTATTAGCCCTAACCATATATCTTTTTTATAATTTTATTGTGCTTAACATAGATTGTAAGCAGAAATTGTAATATTAGCACTATTGCTATAATTAATAGTAAGATCCACAACGAATTTATATCGTCTGTGTGATCAACTATTTTACGTTGTTTACAACGTTGGCAGTGTTATCTTTTGCCTGACTTTCATCAGTAAACCACCCCATTTTGTAAAAAAATTATATTCAATGAAAAATCTCTTCAAAAAAAATATTGATTCTCATAAAGCTCATTATTCAAAAATTTTAGAATAAAAAAATTGTCATTTCAGAAATGAAAAGTTTGTTGGAAAATGGAAATATTAGAGGTTATGTAATGTGGTTGGCTCACAATCAATGTACAATTCATAAAAAATTCTCCAACCACATTTGTTAGTAATAGCCTAACAGTGTTTAGTAATTTCAAGCAGCGGTTTCCCGCATCAGCTAGTTAAATTAAATGCTATGGCAAATTGGGGCATTGGCAATTATGCAGCCCGTTTGCGTTGTTTGCAACAGTGCGAAGCTCCTCTTCTTTTTTCCAGACGCTCTTTTAGCGTTGTTGCGATGATTCATCTTTTGCTACTGGTCATTTCCTGACCAGTCGCCGTTGTCAAGAGTTTAACTCTTCTCCCACTTCTTTGTGTTTTGGAATTTTCTTCTTTCTTGTCTGCCCGGTACTCAGCTATTGTAGTGGGCGTGGTCCCGCGTTTGGATACACCTCCAAAAATTCTTGGAGTGTTGGTGCATCCCTTTGCTCGATAGGAGCAGAACCTTCGGCCAGCTATCTTCTCTGTCGCTCATTTATTGCATTTTATTTTTGGTTTATATTTTTTTATTATGTTATTATGTTAAAATTGTACAAAACTCGCAAATTGATGTTGTGCATTTGATATCGCGCGTATAAATCGTACAAATAATATATAATTTCTTTCATCAATGTTTTTGTCGTTTATCAGTTGTTTGTTGCATGTAATAGCGTTTTGTACACATCGCATAGAATTTTGTTTTATTTCACAATTTTTTTTTTTTTATTAGTTGCTTGTTGCATGTAATAGCGTTTTGTACACATCGCATAGAATTTTGTTTATTTCATCTTCTTTTGACAATGAATAAATGATATACTTAGTTAAAAGTTTCTTTAAATAAACCATTTCCTAAGCTTAAAATAGAAAAATCACATGACAAATGTCGCTCAGACACATACAAATGTAGAAATGTGTAGAGCTTAAGATCTTAGGGAACATACCAAATCATAACTTGTGATTTGAAGGAGCCGTGGCAATCGTGTTGTATGAAATAAACCCTTCACACAGTGACAACTCCTACGCACTATAAATAAAACCCAACTTATGTTCTCACATTGATTTTGAGGCACTCGGATTTATGTTAATCCATCTAAATAGCTGCCAACAGTTTGGACACATGCACGACTATATTTGTTGAGATGCGAGAACGAGTTGATCTCCATCTTGTGTTGTACCTGTACCGGTACCGGTGCCGGTGCCTGTTGTAGACCCACACGCAAATGTATCTGATGGATACATTCATTGTGAGAGGGATGATGTGGCCTGGCCCGTTGCCGTTTAGCCTTTTGTCGAATTCTTGTCTGTCCCAACGGCTTTTCTAGAAAACAATTTAAATTGATTTCAATCAAAAAATGCCTTTTTGTTTTTTGGGATTTTTCAATTTTTGTTTTTTTTTTGTTTTTCCCTTTCTATCTGGCACTTGGCACGGCAATGGATTGGTTTTGCTCTTTCTTTTTGGATTTGGTTAAAGGTTTTGGATATTTGTTGGGTTTTTTTTTTTTTTTTTGAGAAAAAGGGACACACGCTTTCAGCGTAAAGATCGCATTTAAACGAAACAAAATTTGACTTTATAATAATGCCAGCCTGTGCGCTTGAAATCTGTCTGTCGGTCTGTCTGTCTCTCTGTCGTTCCAGCCAGCCTGTCTGTCTCTGCCTGAATGTGTTTGTTCTAAGCCAGCATATCCAGCCAGTCAGCCAAACGATGAACGACGAACGTCGAACGACGATCCGTAAGATACAATACCGGATTATGTGCCTTTTGTATGTTGTTGTTGTTGTAGTACAATACATATAGTATATGTAGATATGGCGGCATGAAGCTCCACGTATCTGCGGCTCTTTGTGACGGCTTTGTGGGCATTCATTCCTCCTTTTTGTGTGCGTGTTTTGTCTTTTCGTTTTTGACTTGATTGAAAATCTAGAAAATCAGGTTAATAGCTTAGGTGACAGCACAGCCGTATATAGTGTATATGCGGTTGAATTGTTTAGAACCAAACACACACACACACACATACATACATTGATCGAAAACACCCAAAATCGAAAAACGTTTGAATATTGTTGCTGTTGTTGTTAGCGTGCCTGATAAGATTGATTTGAGACACAGATACAGATACTACTTTGAGTATAAAACTATAGAGTTTTGAGTGTGTGCCGCCTGTCCATAAAAGCGTCATATGCGCACATTAAAGGCGGCATCAAAATCCCAGAAGAGACAACAGCTAGCTGGAGCTAGAGCTGGTGCTGTAGCTGTAGCTGGTGCTGCCTGGCTCTAGGGCTCATTGTGCTCGCCACTCAATTAGTTGGTTTGATGTAACTTTTGTCAGCCCCCGCCCCCACCCCCTAAACCACAAGTGCTTGGGGAGCACTTTGAACGGGGCAAAAGCAACAACGACGGCAAACGGCAAAAAGGCGACAGACAGCGTGTCAGTGGCGGTGCTTTTGGAGCTATTGTGCTCATGTCTACAGCATGAATATGCAGATTCTGTGGTATCGACAATCTGGGCACATGTACTCGGTTCCGTAGATAGGAGTACTCTGGCAACGGCTCTGAGTCTTGTACTTGGTATTTCTCGCGTTTATAGTGCATGTATTCAATTACCAGCTATGGCCCCTTTGCTTGTTATTATTGTTGTTGTTATTTAAGGAGAAATCGATTGTAATTGATTTTGTTGTATGTATTTTGTATCTGCATACCATATTCCATTATTATGAGATCTCTTTTATGCCACTTTGATCAAATGCTTTTTTTTTCTTTCGCTCTTTTTTTTTGGCATCAACTTTAATAGTTTTCTGTGTCGGCGAATTCTGTTTTGTTGTCGATTTGTTGCGCTTAGCCATAAATATTTTGGATATTGTCTCAAATGTGTACACCATAATAGCAAACTAGGTGATGAGATTGGAATGTGGAGCTCCAAAATAACGGATATACTTATGTGTTATGTGCTTACTCAAGGAACAATATGAAAAATTAATGATCTTTATCAAAACGACTTATTGGAATTAATTTAAGGAAAAGTTTTTTATACAAACGGTTTGCCCAGGTTATATAACATCACTTAAAAAATATATTAAACACTCTTTTGTTATTTCATTTATTTACCATACAATTTTGTGAATGAGTATAGAGTTTGTTTTATTATCCGACCTCCGAAAAGGTTTACATGTATGAACTCAAAGCACTCGAGGAAGAACAGCAATGTTTACAGATTTCATTTAGTCAATTTGAACCCGAATCCTGGTTTCCGATTGAACTAAAGTTTACCTTCTTTATAAGTTTAGGAACATTGCAATTATCTGTTTAAAATGGATGATCTGATGATGAAACCAGGAGGTGAATAATGACACTCTCTGCAACCGAGAAGTACAACTTTTAAATAGATTTATGGCAAACTAATTAGTGTAAAATAAAGTATTTAAAAAAAATAAACCTAGTCAAAACGTATAAATACAGACATGAATGACCTATTCGTGTTAGATTTTGCTATAAGTAAGAAGAGAATTGAATAATTAATTCTTTTCTTTCATTTCAAGAGACATTAAGGATAAAGTCCATTGTGAGTGTAAGTATCAAGATGAAATCGATTTCTGCCAATATAAAAATAAATAAAATGTTACTTGATTTTAATATAGCATCGACGCATACATTTGTATTTACATTTTAAGTTTATGGTGAGAGAAACATGTGATTGCTTACATGGTTAGGTATTGATTTGCATTCACATTTGTATGCAAAGTGGCAAAGCTTGTCCACTTACAGCTCATTTGTGAACCTATTTCCCATACCATGACTAAATACTAGTTTGCCATTAGGCCAAGCATCTAACAGGCAATTAGCAACTAATGCCGTTTTGGAAAACTTTAAGATCCCGGACATGAATGGGGAACTGAAACGGCTGCTGTGTTGCTGTTGCTGTTGCTGCCGACTCGTTTCGAAAAATCTTTCACTGAACGGCATTTAAACACATTTCTAATTATTTTTCATTACTTTGGCCTGTCGCACGTCCAGAGTCAACTACATAAAATCGTTTAGTTTATTGGCCCATCAGTCAACGGAGTTGCGCTTTTGCGGTCGCCGTGCCCATTACATTGAGTTATGAAATGAATTCCAAATTTCGCGCAAAAGCGCTAAAATAATTACTACTAGCTAAATGCTAGAGCTGCTGTGTGTTTGTGTGGTTCACTAACAACAAACAGTAGCCCCCACATTTGCTGGAGGCCTAACCCAGGGCCTAAACATGCCTCGCCTCCCATCTCGTGCACATCTCTTCGATGTGCCTCCAAGCCAAACTCAACTTCGCCTCGCATTGATACGCGCTCAAATGCATTTGTGATTTATCAGCCGGGCGGGCATTTGGCATTCGAGTATTCGTTTTCGGTTGCCTGCCTGGTCAGCCTTTTGACCACCACCAGTAGCTCATCTGCCATGGCCAGCTACTGGCCCACAGCCTAACATGGCTAACATGGCCACTTGGTTTTAGTTACCACTGTGACGCTCAGCGTGCGTTCTTCGCGTTTGTTAAATTGAAAACTTTTCGTATTAAGTTTATTGCGACGGCCCGAATACTTAGAGGCGTGGCAAGCACGCAGGGGGTGGAGGGTGAGAGGGAGGGGCTTCGATCAGAGGTGAAGGCGATTGCAGTTGTTGTTGCTGCTGCTTGTGGATGCTGTATGCGATATGATTGCGCATATGTTTTGTGTGCCAAGTTACAAATCAGTTTTCACAAGAATTTGCTGTGTTGGCGCTGATATGATCAAATGTCAGGCATAATACACTACCCAACAATACAGTTTTTTTAATTTGAGTCCGTGTATTGGGCAATAAATAAAGAATTAAAAAGCGTTTAGGTATAGGCGAGAGTTGTTTATTAAGTATTCTTTGGCTTTAAATAAACGAATTATTATATTCAATAAATAATAAACCACAAAAAATCCAAAAAAAAAATCTATCTATCGCATTGTAATTGAAAAAGAAAAGTAGAGTGAAACACAAGCCTGAAACCCACAATTACAATTTACTTCTTTATAATGTAACGGTGCGTGTTTTGTCTGATTTGAACTTTGTTGTCGAGTGCAACTTACTTAATACAATTTCAATCTTAAGAAATCCATGTAAAATGCATGAAATTATAAGCCAAGCAATTTGGCTTACCAACCAAACGGACAGACTCCCGCCGCCCCTCTGTCTTCATCAACTTTGCTGCAGTTGAACGCTAAAATGCGCCCCGTAGAGAGCCATGGCTATGTATAAAAAAAAGACAACGACATTATAAAAGGTGTAGTCTCAGTTGGGATCCGAATTGGGTACGCCTTAAGAGGGACAAGAGAAACTTGCTCAGGTTTCGAAGCAATTTTCAATGATAATTAAATGCAAAAGAGCTCCGAGAAGAATTCTAAAATTATTATAATTAAATGCACCCATGCCAAAAGCGCATTTCAAGCGAATTGTTTTATAATTTGCAACTGCAACCAAACGCGGCAGCTGCCCGATTCGCAATTCACAATTCGCTTTTCACAATATGCGATGCTCAATTTCTGCACCTGACCGTATTGTTTTTGACCAAGGCAATGGCGCTGACGAGGGGCTGGCTTTGCGTTGCAATAAACTAAATATTTCCGCTCTTATATTATTTATTTTGATATTTGCTTAAGACAAACAGCGCCGGGTGATACAGCAGACAAATGTTAAACAATATTTTGATAGCAGCCGCCTGGGCATAGCAAATTAGCCCCAAAAGACCAATGACGCAGTCCGATCTCGATACCAAAGCCATTCAATGCTGAATGCTGACGATGATGATGATGATAATCATTATATGTTTGTATGTAACTGTTGCATAAATGCATGTCATGACAGCTCGCACGGGCTTGGGATCGAACGGACGGAAGATCGACTGTGGATCGGGGCACGACATGTAACACCTTTGAATGTTGTCCTCTAGACGAAATGAATATGTCAAAATTTACAATTCGTATGAGTTGATGATCTCGAATGATTTCGACGATGACAGACACAACGTTTTGCCTGTTCAATTGTATTGTTGTTAACTGAAAACTGGGTGATTTTCTTTTGAAAAATCCTTCACAATTATTATTGTGAGCACTTGTGAGGCATAGCAAACGAAAACCGCAGACGCACTTCACCGATGATAATAAATCAAGGGGCATTAAAATTGTTTTCAATTTCGTCGTAACTCTGAACCTGAACGACGAAGCCTCCTCTGATTAAGATGATGCGGCAGCTGATGTGGTTGTAGATTCAAGCGAGATTCAAAGTGAATATGATTTGCTTGTTGTTGTTGTTGTCGCACGTCATGTTCTACATGTTGCCGAGCATCATTTGAACGTTGCCGCACACCAAAACTGGCCCATGATTTATGTCTATTCGTTGAGGCACAGTTTAAAAGCCAAGTAGCCACACAGAATCGTAAAATATTTCGTATGCATGCGTATGAATGTGACTTAGTTGAATATTGGAGTTTTTATTATTGATTTTGTCATGGCGCCTTTTGTTTAAGACCAACAATTAACTGACGATGTGTAGCGGGAACCTCCTGCGGCTTTTCACGCATGTGCGCAATTGGATTTTAAATTTTTTCATATATTTTTATATATTGTATATTTCATATACCCTCAACCCCTTGAAGAGAAAAGAAATGGGTCTGACACTTTAGTGTATGGATAATTTTTCAAAACATATCGAAAAGAAACGATAACAGTTAGGGAATTAAGTAAAAACATTGGTTTTACTTTTATCTACTCTTAAAACTATCTTAAGATCGGTTAAAGATTCTCTGGTTTAGAGTATTTCCGCGTTGAGCTTACTGTACCAACAACATTTTTAATTTGATTTTGATGTGATTTCGACACGCATTCCACTGTGCTCGCCATTTCGATACGCAGAGGCGGCCATCACTGACAACGAATCGTTGTAGAGAAGGGGGCACACAGAGACAGGGCATGCATGACGAGTTAAAGATGGATCGTGCGCTTAACATTACATTCAGACCTTCATTCAGACGACCGCCCGAGTTGCCTGAACCCATTAGTGGCGCCCACGTTGCCCCTTGGTGGGTCCTCTCCAAGCTACTTACCATGAGTGGAGTAGGGGCATGGGCATGGGCAACGCACAGCATCGCTTAGCTAATTAAACGTTTGACAAATGATTTGACATTTTCATTAAGGCACAAATGGCACGAACGTGTTTTCACTCTCACTTCTTGACAGTATTAGGTAGTTCTATTGGACCAATAACGCTGACAGCGCATGCGGGCCGTGGCAACTGTTTCATGAGTGGAATATAAATTGAACCTAAAAGCCAACCAAAGCATATAGTCGCCGAGTGCAAATTTATGATGGTGCCATTGATGATCAGCATCATCAAGTTGATCTGATCAACCGGCCTGCTGCTGTGATGATGAGTCTTAGATTGACAGTAATTTAAAATAAGATGATTTCATTTTCAACTGGCATGCGACTTGATGAAAATGAAACGCCGGCCAATTGATGTACTTAAAACAAACTGTCTATTTTCCATAGACATTAGTGCACCCGCTTTCTGCTGTTAAATTCCATGCATAATCGTCTACCAAAAGCCATTTAGTAACTCAATTGATTTTTATCTTTGTTTTCTTTGAAATTCGAAAGCTCATTTAACAGGCAAAAAGGCGTGTAACTGAATATAATTCCACTTGTAGTTCAACATTTAACTAGCTAACAATAATTTGCTAGAAAATAATATATGGAAGAAATGTTATTTATTGACTAAATAAATATTTTATACAGATAACAAGTTTTAAAACACCTATTAAAGTATGTAAAACCAGAAATTTATTTTAATTCAAATACCAAATAAAAGGTTAAAATTTAAAGAAAAATAATCTAATCAGGAAAGTTTAAATAAAATATATTATACTTATCTTTAATTTCCGATGTTGTTGAGAATATATTTTACTAAAAACGTCGAAAATAAAAAAAATAATATTTTTGATTTATACCTACATAAATCCTTTATAATATTTTATGAAAAACAACTAACTAAATGGTTTTTGGATTTTATTGCTAATACTATTAAAGGCCTTTTTTAATTTAATTCTGTTTTCGTAATTAATTTTTAATATTAAAAATGCATTATTGCAACCCCTTATAATTAAAGTTTCACTTTATTTGATTAAAATAGTGAAATGCATGGCAAATAGCATTAAAATTGAGTTCAATTCAAATCAGTGAACAGTGTGAATGAAAATTTGTTTTGGACATGTTTAGAGAAGATATAAATATATATGTATGTGTATACATATATAAATGAGAGCAACAGAAGGCATCCTGTCCCTAATTCAATGTGTCAATTGTGTAGCATCGTCGTCATAGTCGTCGTCGTCGTCGTCGTCATCGCCATTTGGTGGTTCGGTGGTTCGGGGTCTCTACAGGCTGGCTTGGCTGGCTGGAAGAAAAAGGGAGTTTGATTAATGTAAAAGCTGCCACTGATATGTCACACGCATGTCAAATTCTGACATTTGACATTTTGCAAGCGAGAGACGCCAACGCCGCTTGCATGGTGGCTGCCTGGTTGGATGAGCACCACACACACACACTGTCAAGCAACACCAGCAATAACAAGAACAACATTGCCAACCACCAGCAACAAGAAGTTTGAGTGCAAGCGACGAGTTTCTCGTTTGCTTACTTATTTAAAAATACATTGAATACATCGCGGGGCGTTAATACATCCGTTAGAGTGCCATTTTGTATGTCAGCCCAACCCCAATGCTCAACTTCTGACTGTATCTGAGGCTGGGAAGAGAGCTGAGAGGATGACCTCCTTTGACTGGTTTGGTTTGCATCCCTTTTCCATCAGACCATTTCCACATTCACATCCTGCGACTTTCTGCTGCTTGCTGGCTTACTGGCACTTGACAACGACGACATTTGCGCATAAAAAATGCAACATTATTTGACTGCGAATTAATGTTAAATTGTTGTAGAGGACGCTTTTTGCTCAGTTTGGTTCAGTTTGGTTGGCAACGGATCGGCTCGGCTCGGCTCGCTCCGTTGATGTGGGAAATGTCACATTGTGACAGGCGACACCGACAAGTGTACGCATTGTTGTTACTGTACAAAATTTTATAAATATTTAATTATATTTTGTTTCCATTTTCGGCTGCAGTTTGCTCCGTTTTCCCCTCGCCTACCCTTGATAAACATTTGATTAATCACACGCATACAGAATTACATACGTACATACATACTTGCACACATACACATTAACGAACTCGTATACAAAATTGAACATTTCACACTCTGGGGAAAGATCAAAGCATGCTATAACAGTCCGTCAATTCGTCCAGAACGAGGAGGCCTCAACTAGTCAGTGAGTGAAACTATTCGCGCATTATGTCTAAATAAACAAACAGAACGGCGCAACCGGCATCCAATCGAGAAATCGAAAAGGAAATCCATTCAAATCGTATTGCCAGTACTAGCTCTCGATAGTGGGCCAAAGATTTTGAAGTTTTCTTTCTGTTAGTAAGATGTATGGCGCTGTGTATGCAGTGATGTGTATGAGTCTGTGTATGTGGGTGTGGGTGTGGAAAATTTATTTGAAAAACAATTTTCATGAAAAGTATGCGCATACAAAACTGACAGCTTTTGGTTTAAAGAAAAATCAACAAACTGCTCGGCATTATAAATTGCAATCTACTGACCCAAACATAATATTGTTTGTAGGAAATCACATGGGCGGGATCTGTAGACTTGTGAGCTGAGCGGTTCTTAAATGGAGGGGTGGTATAAATAAATGTTTGTTTGCTACGAAATCTTAAGAGTGATTCAAGCTTTAATGTTATAACTTGAATATAAACAACTACTTACATACTTCTTTAAGAAGAACTGAACAAAAGTAACGCTTTAGAAGGTTAACATTATTGAATGGATAAACTGATTGATGACATGCTTGGTGATAAAACATATGAAGTAGGATATGAATCTTGCCCCAGTATGGATTGTACTGTGATTTAACTTATTTATCCAATTGGTATTGCAATTGAGATATGCATATGGAATAGGATATATTAATAATTACTCTTCTCATATACTACTAATACGATATATAATGCATTGACCCCGAGTCTTCTAAGCACCATTGTAGTACATATATTATACGTCAAGTCAATTGAGGTCCCTTTGGGGTTGCACCTGTCGTCAGGGCATAAATTTACACCCGTGCAAGGAGTGCAACACAAAGCGCTTGCAACTTAATTCTCATTAGCAAAAATTGTTGAGGCTGCCGCCAGCCGACATGCCAAAAAGTGCAGCCATCAGGCATACGAGTATTTACGACTCCAATGGCGGCCGAGACGGCGTCGCGTCCAGTGGCCACCAATGTGAGTTACGGTCGGTGCGTGGTAATGTGGCCATCGCTATCGACACCATCGATTGCAGGCAATGCTGGGAAATATTTATGCGTTGCGCTGCGCTGCGCCAGCTAAAATCAAAGCCAAGTGCTCATAAATAAATATCGGGTGAGGAGGCTAAATCAAATGTGATTTTGGGTTGAAAATGTATGCATGTGAGGAGCTCGTGGATAAGTGATTAGTTATTCGGAATTTTGTTTGCCATAATTTTTGAGCTAGACACACGTGCGAACTTTTTAGTGGTCCACTGTTTAGATTTCATTGTTTTTGTTTTGGTTTTGGTGTGTTTTCGGTGTGTATTTTGGTCTTGAGCAGAGAGACCTACAAAAAATGTGAATGTGTCTCGCAAGTTTTGGGGCTTATAATTTGCATATTAATTACATTACTGGCTACGAGCTGAACTGTGCTGAACTTTAGCTTCGACAGCATCTAATCGGTAATGCTAAGAAATTAAAAAAAGATTAATTTAAAGCGATCAGTGAACGCCATTTGCTCATTAGGCAGCCGTCGCTTGCCAGCGGATCGTCCAACGAGCTTGGCACTTTTTTTTTTTTTTGGCTTTTTGGATTTTGGAAGGCCAATCAAAAATTTAAATGAAGCTGCAAAGTTCCGAAACTAAGTTGAAATGCTTAACGTTTTTTTCTTTTATTATTTTTTTCTGGTATTTTTTTCGTATTTTGTTAAATTAATCTCGACTCAAAATTAAAATACGCGGCCAGTCGCAACCTTTGAGAAACCAAATAACAAACACATCCAAAAAAAAATCTTTGTTAAGCTATTTTAGCAAGCTGACGCATAACAATTTTTTATTTTTCATCAAAGTCACATGCTAACACTCTTATCAGTGGTTATAGCTACATAGAACTATCTAAGAAAGTGTTATGCAAGAAGAGATATTTCGGTAAAAAAAATTATGTATTAACTTAAGTGGGAACGGGTTATTATAATGTTATTTTTAGGAGCCTTTTTTCAATGGGCTTAATTCATCCTAATTGTTTCTTTTACTATTTCTTTTTATACTTAGATGTTTGTGATATAAAAAGAGTATTTAAATATCATCAATATATCAATATTTTCCCACTTTGTTACCAATGCAATTTGGCAACTAAAACTGGCCAAATTCAAAATGCAAATTCGCCAACAAAAATATAGAGCTTTTATAATGAATCTTGACGCATCAGTGAAAATCGAAATGGAGCAAAATAATAGAAGAAAAAAACCTAAACTAAATCACAGCTGCAATTTAAAATGTTCATCGACCTTGGCGATCAACTTGAGTTCGTAATAACATGCATAACCAAAGGCGAATCAAGTTCACGTTGGCAATTTGCATAATTTGTTTGTAAATCTGTAAATCGAATCAAGAAAGTTTTACATTTGCCTTTTAAATGACGATTTGGCTTAAAAAGCGAACTTAAAATATGTTAGTCTGTATTGAGAACAAACCGTGACGGGAGATTGATTAGTCTATTGATAAACAAAGATAATCAAAGCAATATACAAGAATTGGTTTTGTTATTCTTCTAAAATTCTTTGTTGGTTTCAGGCACTATAAAAAATATATTGATTTTTATATTCTTTTTAAGGCTTTGCACCTTTTTTTTTCTCGATTGGGGTTCATAGTTGTTTCAGATATAGAATTAAAATGTAATCACTTATTATTTGGCATTGTGTTCATTTTACTGCTCATTTACTGGCATTACATAAGAATTATGCTAAGAAAACCACATCGTGACAATAGTAGCAAAACAGGCAATCACTTCACACATAATACGAATACGGATGCGGATGTCGATGAGGATTTGAAAGCGAATATATTAAACGTTTGGGTATGCGTTTGCGTATGCGAATGATGATGAGGCCTGACCCTTCTCGCTGTGAAATCATCCCAGAAAGTCAACACCGTGATGAATAGCGTGCTAATTGTTGACAGACAAGCAGCCAGCGGAGCGCATGAATGTCAAATGCACAACAAATACATTATACGAACGACATTTTTGATTGAGATCGTGCTGGGCAAGGGGCACAAATGGCTGGCCAAAAAAGGATACAATACATATGAAATACCTAACAACGAATACAAAACAGTTGACAATGCAATCGCAATCCTGCTGTTAGTTCCTTGTTCTCCTGGTGGTCGCATAAGTCTGACATTGAGCCGCGTAACTCGTCATCATCATCCAACCGATAGTCAGCAGCAACATTTCAGGTTTACTTATGTATGCGTACGATTATCCTATAAATATATATAGTATACCCTACCCTTTTGGCACTCTTTTCAGCTGCTGCATTCGAAATTGACTTTGACTTTTCTGACAATTATTAGTTTAACGCATGTTCTGTTTGCGCCTGTTTCTTTTTTTTGTTTGCCTCTTTTGTTTGGACCTTTCAAGCGCGAAATTGTTTGTTGTTGCCTGGCACTTTAATTCAAATGCATATGGCTTGGGCTGGGTGAGCCAGGCTGCTTGTTGTTCTTGTTGTTTGAACTTCCTGCGATTGTTCACAGTCTCGCTTCTGGCTGACAGATCTGTGACAGCCAGAAGCAACTGGCAACTGCCACTGCCACTGACTCGGCTCGACTCGTCTCGGCTCCATGGATCATGTGGGGTGGCTGGATGGCTGGCTGGCTGGTTGTGCTTCCTGGCTGCTGCATTTGATGGATGCCACTTTGGCCATTGTTTGTAAAGTGTTAATGTGCTGCCGTATTTGCTGCCTGCGGAAATGTAACATTTTCTGCATGGCTTGGCCAACTCAATGTGGCCTATTGAAATTGATAATTTCTTCTTTTTATTTTTTGGGCATTCCACGAGTGCGGCTGTGAATTGGAAATTGAAATTCACCCCAAGGAGTTGAAAATGTGTTTATTTTTACAGATTTACATAATATCCATGGCGTGTCCTAGACGTTGGTCCCAAAAGAGACCCTCTCCGAACCATTTTTGGCCTCCGTAATCCAAAGACATGTGCAATGTGCCCGGCTTGTCGCCGATTGTGTGAAAGTCAGTGCGAAGAAAGAGCAACAAAATGAAAGCAAACGCAGGAAAGCAGTCAAATAAAAGAACAGTACAAAACAGCACAGAACAGAACAGAACAGAAAAGAAAGAAAGATTTAATGTCGACTTTAGGTGATTTATTACCAACAAAATTGCGTCCAGAGCATCGTCGTTTGAGTGCAACAACGCAGCCTCGCAGAGACGCGGGGCTGCAACAATATAGAAATGGAAATGTATAGAAAATAGAATGGAAATGAAAATGGGAAAAGGCAAAGGACACACAACGTAAGCGGGAAAGAAAGAAACAGAATGAGACAATTTGGTTCACTTCAAATGTCAGACAAGGAGCTGGAGACGGAGACGGAGAGATGGAGATGGCAAAGAGGACAGAGAAACGGAGTCGAAGACCTAGACGCGGCTGGGATTTTAAGATGGAACTAATAGCATTAAAAACTTGCGTAAATGCACCAAGATAATTTCTATTTTTGAGGGTGTGAAATGTATACACACACTTTTACACACACATACATTGATACAATCCAGGCCGGGGCACGGTGAAAGTCATTTCGGGGTCGAGAGATACAAAAAGATTCAAAGTATAGAAAAATAAATACAAAATAGAAGTCGTCTATCTGCGGGCAGAAAGAAGGCAGCGTGAGAAATTTGTTGCTGTTTTTAATTTCTTTTGTATCGATGCGACGATTTCGATTTCGATTTCATTTTCGTTTTTGTCGCTTGTCTAAAATTGGATTTATTTCGTTATGCGTATGTGTGTGTGTGGGGGGCATTACTGAATTTAGCCCAAGCAATAGATCAAAATCTAAAATTCGCCTTTGTCGCCTTTGATGGGGCAGACTATTTGGACTACCAAACATACATACTTACTCATTTAAGTTGAGATTGTTGGTTAGGTGGTGGGGGGTGTTGTCAGAGCTGGGAATATCCATTTGATATATTGTATTTGGTATACGAAGTGGAATTGAACATTTAGAATAAAAAATGTAATAACTTAAATGGTTGCGCTCTTGCGCTCTATTAAATATTTATTAAATTCTAGCTGGTGCGTATCTGTGAGATACATTTGCACTTTGCACTGCCATCGACCCCACTCAATTATTTATTTTGCTTAATTGGTGAGTAAATGGTGTTCCTTCTGTTGAATTAAGCTAATTATATATAGGAAAAGGTAGCCAAAATAAAAATTTTCAAAAGTCCATCTAAGTGGATGTGACAATTTTAGCACACTTCACCTTCCTTGTCGGACCTCATCTAATGAGTGATATACAAATAAGCCATAATAACTGGCACTAGCTCGGACCAGCAGCTTATTTTTAAAGGAACGGACTGCAAATCCGTATGTTATTATAAATATAAGTTCTGAATGAAAACTTTAAGATGGCTAATGAAAATCAAATTTGTAAGTATGCTGCAAGTTTATCTAATCTTAGCTACTAAGAAGTAGAGTTTAGAAGGTAGTTTTGATTAAATACTTTCTTTGTCAAAAGCTATTAATTACTTATAACCAGAGATCCTAAAAATGTTGTATTTCAATGCTTGATTTTGACTTTTAACTTAAATTGTAGGCTGTGAGTTGATTAGTTTAACTATTATTAAGTCTTTTTTACATGAAACTTTCGACTTTTATGAATCTTATTTATGTCCTTGAGTCCATTAAATTTCATAGTTCATCTATTAGATCGTCTTGTCGTTTTATATAAACCAGAAACCAAATACAATTTTATGATTATGATGTAGTCCCGTGAATATTAAATAATATATATAAAGAATTTTTTTAAATGACATTACACACCATGCCCTATTTAGGTTTATTAGGTGTGTTGTTCTTTAATATTTAGGTGGAATTACTTTTCACCTACATATGTTACACAACATTTTTATTTGGCCCACGCATCATCTTGGAGTCAATGTTGCCGCCGCAAAGAGGTTCAATCAATTCCGCATTACTTAAAGCCAAGTAGATCAAATGCCAAAAAGGCGTAGGGCAAACACAGTAAACGCAATGACAGAGAGACGTGTGTAAGGTGGGGGGGGCAGGAGGTAGCTGGTTGACCAGCTGCTCAAGTAAGCAAACATACATATATACAAACAAACATACACATATGAGGGCACAAAAGCGAACGGAACGGATGGCAAAAACCAAATCCCACTAATGTGCTTAAATAAATTTTGCCAGCGTTTAAGCCAATTAGTCCGTCGGACATTTTACTTCTTGTCAACTTTGGTAGCACAGGCCGATTTTGCCCGCTTTTGGACGCTTCTGGGGTCGGCTTGTCTCGACTTGGTTTGCTTCGTTGGCTACTCGTGGGCTTTGGCCCACTTGCTGCTGATTCTGCTGACAATGTAGCTCGGGGTTTCTGTTTCTGCTTGCTTGTTTTTTTTTCTCTACATCTCTCTACCTCTCCCTTTCTCTCATTTACTTTTGTGTGCTGTGGAGCTATAGTGCTTATGCAGCAAATATCCGTGGGATTAAAATTGTATGTATGTGCCTCGTGGTCTCTTCGTTGTCGTCGTCGTCGGCTGCCGCTTTTCATGCCCTTTTACGCATTTTTTGCCTTATTTTTTTTTTTTTTTTGCTTGTGCCTTAGCTTCTTTTTTCGGGATTATTGAAGTGCAATTAAGCTAAAATGTCAACGTGAAAAAAATTAATCGTTATACTACCCTTTTTATGGTTTCCCCTTTGGGCCAAGCCCCACCCTCTCTATCTCGGTCAACGTCTGCTTATCTGCTGCGTTTCATCGCAAGTTTTACAAGCAAACTCATTTTGCCGGCAGGTTGCCGCCAACTTAAGGATGATGGCTCCTACCTCTTGGCCTGCAATTGCAGAGCGGACAAGTTTTTAAAATCTAATTCATGTACATGTCAAAAATTGGCTTGCATTATGAGAGGCACCACTGGGAGACACCAGTTGATGATGCCGCCGGCTGTGGCAGACCAAACGAACGACTGTTTGTCGTTCACGTCGCCGTAATGATTTGTAATTTATGAATTTCGGTCGCTGCCAAAGGCTATCAGACAAATCAAGAGCGTGCGTCTTCTTCTTCATCTTCATCTTTTTCTGTTCGAGCTTGAGAACCATCTTATCAGACCAAAATCCAAGCGACAAGACTGCACTGCATCGCCGTCAATGCAGACAATGTTGCCAGTTGAGCTGGTTCCTTTTTGGTTCAAGTGCTCGGACTTCCATGCAAACAAATGCTCGGGCAACAACAACAACAACAGCAGCAGCAATGCCGCTAATCGTCGAGTTAACATTTTATCGCTACTGTGCTGGCACTAGGCAAATATGTGTTCTGTAAAACTGAAAAACTGAAGCAACTCAAATATTTTCATGTTTGCCAAACGGCTCAGTACCGGTGACAGATTTGCAGCCCAGCTCCGGTCTACAGGGCGCTCGTAAATCTCAGTTGTGTTGGTACTCTGTTACTGCTATTTTGAAAATGTGTCTATGCCTTGCCCTCTCACTCACTCGTTCACCTACTAAATGTTGTGGTTTTATCAGAATATATCTGAAACTGAAAATGTGTTTAGTACGCAGTAATTTTGTTATCTTGGCAGTGCAGCGTACGACGCGTCCACCGTCGCTATTTATACAATGTGAGCGTTCTGTTTTTTTTTTTTTTTTTTTGGGCAATCTAAACGATATGTGAAAGCGAAGCGGGTGTTGTGGGTATAGTAGTTGGGCTCCCCTTGATATCTGGCTATCTAGTCTATCTGGCAGCAGCTATCTCCAACCGCATATACATACATATGTATATGCTTGTCCATGACGTTGTCACATTCGCATTGTCGCATTATGTCAATGACGACAGCAGCGCCCACACGGTGCCACATGAATGCAGTGATTGTTTAGCTGGTAATCATTGAATGACGAACAACCCATACCAACTGATCACTGGCACACTGCGGTGGACTGCAGGTGCAGGGAGCGTTGCGTGTACTTTCTACTATTAAATTAGCTAGGCTTTTGGCGTGGGAAATTGCAATGACATATTTGTAAAGCATCTTATATTATAAAAGACAATGCGTTCTAGGTAATATTGATGAAAAACTTTTCCACTAAGATACAATTTTTAATAACAAATTTATAAAAATAGAAGTTCTGCCAAATTGAAAAATTTAATAAAAACTATTTAAGCATACAGTTCCCCGCACTCTCAAAGATTTAAAAAATATATTCCAGATATAAAATATGTTTTAGCTGGTTTTAAGATCGCCAGACAGCCCAGATATCAATTAAATAACCCTTTTTTCTAATTGTTAAATATTATCCTGAATTAAAATCTATATTTTAAGTATTTTTTTGTAATAGCTTCTTAAAATTTTCTTTTTTGCTCACTTAAGTTGAAGCAAACCAAAATAATTGTATAATAATTAAATAAATAATATAAATACTTGTTATTGAAGCCGTAGAGAATATCTAGAAATAAAAAAGCCTAAGTTAAACATTTAATTCGTTTGATTTTAAGATTTGCAATTATATACAAATACTTTCCCTAGTCATTCACAAACAATCCCAGTTTACCAAAAATAACATTAAAAGTGTACAAGTAATTTAGTTTATGTCAGCCTCACACTTTTGGTAACTGGTAGCTGGCCAACATTGCGTATGTCACGCCACATTTCAAATAGAAATATAGCCATCAAGTTGCCATCGTTTGGAAGGCACCCACACACCCAGCTCAAAGCTTGTAGATCATAATCAGCCAACAGATATGAATGTGTAGTTGCGTTATGATGAATTCGCGCTGTTCATACGGACAGCAGACATAATATTTTTGCACCTAACAAATAACGAGAAACGACCAAATGTCGCCAATGCCAAGTTATCAGAGTTGGGCCATCAGGCAGGCATGGCAAGGCCTTATAGCCAGGTGATGATATTTAGTTGACATCAGCCTGGCACTCTGCCCTAAGGGCAGCTTGTCTTATGACTGACAGACACGCATATCAGAAAGAAGAGCGAGCCACTAAAATCACGTGTCTCAATTGCTTTTTGGCGATTTTAATGGGCCCAAACATGGAAATATCTATTAGCCGCTTGACTTACATGGGCCAAAAGCGCTTGGTGGGTTGGGTTTTCAGCGTTTGGGCTGAACTCAATTTAGTTCTGTTTTTGGCTTGGCTTGGCTTCGTTTGGCATAGGTAAAATTTGAATAAAAAACCAATTCATCTTCGTTAGGAAATGCGTAGCATAGCATAGCGATCTCACTGGGTCCGACCCAGAAAACAGTTATGACATTTGTGCGACGCCACCGAAAATGAAAATAAATGGAGAGCTGGTCAGCTAAGTGACCGCAACGCCCACACAATAACAGGCACAAGGACAAGACCAAATGCTCGAATAGAAAACTACAAAACATACGAATATACGAAAATGGGTAATTGCTTAATTATGAAAATTCCGTTTGTAACGCCTGCCGACTGGCAACTCCTTCTGCCTCTAGCCGTGTGCGTGTGAAGCAATGCCTCGGAGCAGGAGGTTCCAGTGAGGAAATAGGTTGACTACAAGCATGGGGGTTCAACGCATTTTTACAAGCAATTGGTCAACCATCTGGCCGGCACTCTAATTAAATTATCAAAAATTCATACGCAACTATCTCTTTGACTCAAAGACTCTGAGCGATACATAATCGTACATACACTCGGAAAAACTAAATGTTCTAGGTCATAGGAATTGTCTTAAAAATTAGGAAGATAAGATGTTTTTTTGGTTAAGGAAGTGTTTGACGTAATCAACCATTGAATGTTTTTTTTGGAACAAATAAATTTTTTATTTTCAAACATAAGGTAAGGAACAAAAACGTATTGTTCATTAGTTATTTCATTAAAAGAAAATTTTCATCTTTAATTAAGAAAATGAAGACTCCAGTTTAGTTTGAGGAAAATATTTTCCCAAGTGTATCTATATTAAGTTGGTTTCTCATTAATTTTGATGTAATTTAGCTCATCCTTGAGCGACTGGTGTGTCCCTGCTGCCTGCCCGCGTGTGTGACATTTATTTGCCAGCTAAATATTTTGTGACATTGTTTAATTGCCATGGAACGTTCGAAGTGTCCGGCCTGCCGGCAGCTTATCTGCTGATGATGAGCCCGATGGACATTTGATAAATGAACGCGTGTCGTTCGTTCGTTCACTTGGCCGCCTGCATTTTGCATTTCAATTTGTTTACCTGCCTGGCCTTACCTGTCGCCCTGTCACTTGGCGCTGCCGGTCTTTATTATTGCATTCGTTTGGAATCCCCCAAAAAGTGTCATCACTGGCGTGTTGACAGCTGTCAAAATGCAGCGCTTTTGCATGCGCAATGACCAATAAGCCAATCGATAGGCGCTGACGACGATGGTGACAGCTTTTCCCTTCTCTCACACGCATCTGTGAAAGCTTCAGCTTTAGCTTTGGCGCTCTGCGCAGTGAGTGTCTCTCAGCATCCCTGAAAGAGAGAGAGCGAGCGCCTTTATGTCCTTTGTTTACAATGACAGCATGCTGGTTTTTAAGCTTCAGCTGCTGTGATGCTGCTCCGGGCTGCAGGGCACACACGTTGCCAATGGCCCCAAGCATACTCTCCAGAGTGTGTGTGTGGCGAGTATTCAGGAGAGCAAAGCTGTATCCTGCCATCCCATTGTATCTCTTTTTTGTATTTGTGTGTGTGTGTGTGCGTTTAAGTGAATGTGTGCGAGTGTTGAGCGCAAAGTGTCAACGCGTGCTTTGGCATTTTTTCGTTTAGGTCCAGACAACATTTCGTTGGGGCATATGTCCCGCCTTAGCTAATATGTATTTTTTTAAGTGACTTAAAATATTTTTAAACTAAATAAAAGCTCTTTTTTTAAACCAAAAAATTTAAAAATTTTACAAAAAGTAATTAATGCTGTTTTTTTTGTTTCAAAATTTCTTCAAGGTCGACAAGTAAATTACAGACTCAAAGACGAAATATTCATAAGTTCTTACGGGTCAAATAATACATACGAGGGCAAAAGAAGAACTAGTATTAAAAACTTGTATTAAATACAATTAAATGCTTTAAGAACTTAATAAAATATTCCATTACATCTACATATATGTGTTATATTTATATTTTCAAAGGATATGCATTGGCAGAGCATATAAACAAGTCGGCATAGCAGAAGCTCCTGTTGGAGCTTTTTATTGTTTTCGGTTTTTAGACGCAGCAGCAATTGAAGAGCGGCCCACCGCATCAAATGGGTGGAATGGGGCTTGGGTAGTGCGCCGGGCGCCACCGCATCGCATTGTACATGACACTCAAACGATGCTTGTGGGCTGCTGGTCGGGTTGAAAACTATTTTACCCTGTGCGCTTTGATGCTCACTTCACTTTTTTTCTGTGTGTGTTTCTTTTGTTGCCCATTTTCTTTACTCTTTTTGCAATTGCTTTGCTTTGGCTATTTGTTGTTGCTGTTGTTGTTACTGCTACTGCTGCTGCTGGTGCTGGTGCTTTTGGTACGTTCGATGGCGGCAACGTTTGGTCCTTGTGTGGCGGCTGCTGGCTGCCTGAATGTTTTGCTGTGTGTGCCCCCGGTTTGGTGAGATGCGAGATTTTGGCTTTTGTCGCTCGCTCTGCTCTTTGACAAACGCGACGCGACGCGAGTGAACAGTCAGCCAACTTTTTGTTGTGGCACCGCATCAAAGCACAAAAAAAAAAACGTCACACACAAACTCGCACGCAAATATTTTTCTAAATTTTTCTAATCAATGCCCAAAAACGAGTGTGCAAATCGGCAAAACAGCATAATTGGCAACACAACGAAAAAATATTTGTGAAAATAATAAATACAAAAAAAAAGGAAGCAACTGTTTTCGTCTCTCTCGTCACTAAAATCGAAGCTGTCGCGAAATTAGAAAATTTTTGGTGCCTGTCGCCAGCCTCCCCGCTGTCGCCGTCGTTGTCGTCGCCAGGGCTGGGACGCCAGCCATGTTAGGGCTACGCGTTAGTCTCGTCGTCGTCGGCCCTGTTATTGTTGTTAATAATATTATTGTTGCAAACTCTTTGCCAGCAATGTCGTCCTTGTCGTCGTGGTCGTGGCCGTGTCCAGGATGCTGAGTCCATGTCGTCAACGCTTAGTAAAACAATCTTGCCTAGAAACGGCATTCCGGGTGTGGAATCGGTTTGCTTCAACGGGCTTACGGGCCCCATTGGGTGCCATGTGGGCATGGAGCTAAGATTTGGCCATTGAAAGTGTTGGACTTGGCAGTGTAAAAGGCGCGCTCGAGTAAACGAAAAATCGCGTACTCCACTCCACACATACACCCCTCTAACCTGCACCTGCACCCGACCCCCACCCGTATCCGACACCCTTTACCCGTAGTCGTAATGTTTTAGTTTGAAAGGCTCTCACAAGCTCGCTCGCTCGCTCGCTTGCTCCGTGTCTCTCTCCATGTCTCTCGCGGAGTAGCAAATTGTGTGTGGCTCTTTCTCTCGGTCTCTCTCTCTCCGTGTCGGTGTGTGTGAGTGCTCTCTGTGAACCGCTCTCCAAAGTTGACATGTTTATGTTTTGGCAACAAACGGCGCTCTCCGTTCCAAACTTTGACAGCTGCAAATGTCAGCACAGTGGTACAAATCATCAACATTTAACTAAAACTAAAGTCTGCGATTTGTCAAATTGGATGACAAGCGATGTTTAAACAAATGGTTCCTAGCTAAAACTACACTGAATTAATAATGCACGATGACGCTGGGATTGGGCATGGTAAATTGATTGGTAAGTTGGATTTTTTGCAAACTTTAAGCCAAGTGGTATACTTGATTTAATTATGGCTACGCAGGAATGCAACAAGCTACAGCATATTTGATTTGAAATGTGTACTTGTAATGATGGTGTTATTAGATAGAAGACTTAGTTACAAACTAGACTAAGAATCACTCAAAAACTTAAAGATAGTTGGGGCTTAATATCCCAAAACACTTGGCTTGACAGATCTATAGCAGCTAACTATTTCAAATAGAAGGTTCGGAGATAAAAGTTTTTTCTTTAAACATAAATTTATTGTTATTAGTTTCCGACCAACTTATTCTATCACACATAATAATGAGTCAATTTCTATTTCTTAAACTCATGCCAAAGGATATCAAAAGGTATCTTTGTGTCGGGTTTGACTCATTTGAACAGCAAACTTAATTACATTGAACTATAATTTCTTAGGTTTTCGATACAATTTATATACCATATATGCGGACAAGCTCAAAATGTTTAAAGGTTGATAGCAGCATGTTTCATAAAAATTGCCAAGATAATCGAGTGATTTTTAATCTTATTCTGTAAGTTTAAGAATTAAAGAAAGATGCAATGTATCTGTTCGATATGTATATGTTGTATATATGTATTCGAACAATGTGTATCGTAATGGATATAAATCAATTTGACTTCAGTTCTATTAAAAGATCGGATATCCGCCTCATATGGAAGATATCTAGACCAAAGACTTCGAAGATTAGTGGTATAATTTGTTTAGTAAGATTGAAGTTTCTTAAAATGTTCCGTTTTGCTAGGCGATCAAATGAGATTGTTTCTATATAAGAATTTCTAAACTATTTTACATTCATTTTGTAGGTCTTCGCCGTTTTTTCAGTAATGTTTTTCGTGCATACATTTTCGTGCAATTGAAATTTTAGTCTCATAATCCAATCACCCACTTATCTAATATTGATAAGTGAACAACCGCACACACACAAACACACAAAATCTAATTTGCTGGCCACGCAATGCTGACAATTTTAAATCAATTTACTTATTACAAATGCCACACTATCCCCAAAGCAACCACAGTTGCAGTCCGGCAAAAACACAAAACACGCCAATGTGTAAATATGTTCATGTATGCAAATTTACAGAATGGCAAATGCCAAACATTTTAAATGTCGATTTAAATGCAGGCGAGCGAGTTTTGCATTTAATTAAAAGTGCATTATTACGTATATTATTATTGTACATATTATGATTACACATTTGCCATAAGACAGTCAAGCAGCAGGCAGGCAGGCCGGCATGCAGTCGGTAAGCTCGGATTTGGGGGTCGGTTTGGGTCGGGTCGGATCTGGTCGGTTTGGGATGTCTGCCTTATTTGACAGGCCAGACATTCATCAACACGAACGAATGGTGCACACAGCTCGTAACATTTGCACGAAAACTCATTATTTTAATTAACTTTCTCTTCACAAAACCATTTGGCTGCGGTTTCCACGGACATCGACATCGACATCGACACCGACAATGATTCCGAGATACCGAGATACCGACACCGGCGACCGGCAGCAACAACGACAACACAGCTCCGACCGAGTAGAGTCGGCGAATGTTTTGCGATTTTTGCTGCACTACACTGCAATGTGCAATACGATGAGACGAGGCCGAGTGCGAAAGAGGATGAAAGAGTCCATGAGAGGCAGGCATCGCAGCTGCCTTAGCTTAGCTTAGCTTGGCATGGCCTGGCCTGGCTTGCGGCTGTCCTTTATCCTGCTAAATCGCATTACTAACCTGTCATGTGAAATGTCAACCGTAAAGCGCTCGCTGATTGTTAATTTCATTTTTATTACCGCAGTGTGCTCCACACTGTCGATCCAGTTGTAGTTGCAATCCCATGTTACTGCTGTTGTTTTTGTCACAGTTGCTGCTGCTGTTGGTGACGCTATAGTCCGCCATTTGCCCAATTGTCGAATTGGCAATTGCTTTGTCTTTGGGCCGCTTTGGCAGTTGAAAGCTCATGTAGCCGGCCAATAACTCTAAGCTCCAAAATGGGCATAGAGTTGTTGTTCAATTGACTTTAAGCTGCATTTAGGGATTTGGAATTGGAACCGTCACCGTTTATTTTATACCGCCAGGCTACCGTGAGGATTGCTTTCTAATGGGTTGGCAGTTCATTAGAAAGAATTTGTAATTGAGCATTTGAGTCAAACGTTTTTGAAGTGTCCTTCTAAAGTATCTCTGATACCTTTTCATATTTATATTTTGACTTAATTGCTTTTAATATTTATTTAAAATAAACTCTTTTTAATGTAGCAGTTGCAATGGAAACACAAAAATATGATCTTAAAACTATATCCCATTAACTTTCATTGTAAAAAGGATTTTTTGTTTTAATAAAAGGGTTCAGATGTATTCCTGATTACAGTAAATATATAAAATGACATTTTTCAAAACATAAATCAAAAAAATTAGCATGAGAGAAATATTTCAAGCCAGAATATTCCAACGATTTTTTGGATATTGATTTGTGCTAAATTCCTTTAGACTTTTTTTGTTTAACCTTTTTTTAACTTAAGAATAAACTCGAATCATAAGGTATAAATTTTTGATCAACTTTACTTCTATTCTATTGAACAGAAAGTAATGCACGATAATTTGATTAAATTTCATATCATAGAAAGCAACTAGAGATCGTTAAAAAGATTAAAATGCTAGTTCTCGTGATAATTTGTTTTACATCGTTTAGTTGACTGTTAAATTCCACCTGGGTAGCAAAGGGAGTCAACTGATGAATGTAGAACTAGGTTTTACAACAATCAAGTCAGAGCCCGCTCGGCTGGATAGGAGCTGGGCAACATTTGGTCAATTGTCTCGTTAACAAATTGCACGCCCCAGACGAGCTGCAGCTCATTTTCATAAATGCAACCCATTGCTCCCCATCAACTTGTTGTTGTTGTTGTTGTTACCCGCCACTGACTAACCACCTGGCTTGGCATCAAGTGTGGGCAACTTTCGTGGCAGTGGCGGGTGTTGCGTCCTGCTACCGCCTTCAACTAGCAGTCATAGTAGTTGTTAGCCAAAGAGCAAAGAGAGAGAGAGCCCAGAGCTCAGAGCTCCACTCATGCGACGGCGTCTGTCACTGGTTATTCCCAAAGGTGCAAACAAAGTGATTATACTTGGCCATTGTTCCCCGACTGCTCGTGGGAGAGCTGCGTGTATTGTTGCTGTGAGTGTGGGGGGAGGGGGAAAAAGCGTGCGTGTGGTGCGGGTGGTTTATTAATTGAAATGTTAGTGCAGCAAAAGCAGCAAAAGCCACAGAAGCTAGCAAAAGCAGGTCCTAAATAATAGATTTGTATCGAGAATTGTGGCAAGCAGATATTTGATGCTCATTAAGTAAAGTGGTTTTAGTTTTTGTTTTTTTTTTTTTTTTGCCCCTAGCTCGTTTTGCAATTTATGTGCTTGGACATATAGCCAGAGAAGACAATGTTGACTGCGACAGCGATGGTAACAGCGACTGAGAAGGCAAACGTCGCGTCGACGCTGGCGGCTCAACAAAAAAGGTTAGAAGATGAATTGGGTCTCGTTTATTTTAATGCGCTGTCGCCGCAGTGGGTCGCACAGATGTCTCGGGGTCTTGGAGTTTGGAGTCACTTATTAGACATTAGCTCTCCAGTCGCTCAGTTCGTGACTGTTGTGTTGTGAGGCGCTTTTGTCCCCATTGAAAAACATTGCGATCCAATCCGAACCAAACCGAACCGATCCACAGTATTTTTTTTGTATTCTTTATTTTTTTGGTTGCCTTTTGTGTAAGGTGCACATTAGTAGTAATTTTTAATGGTTTACTTCTTTCGTCTACTTTGTTCGAACGGTTTTCTATTTAAATAGCCAATGTGCTGTTGTTGCTGTTGCTTGTTTTTTTCTCAAAGGGTTTTAGTGGTTTATTATTTAAATGAGTTTCTTAGCTATTGTCCCGCCTGATTCTTCTTATTCTTCTCTTTCTCCAGATATCATTTCTGGTGTGTTCGAATTTAATCAATTTGATTTATTCTCTTAGTTCATATTGTGTTGAAAATATTGTACAAACGCATTGTGTCCATGCGTATCCATATCCACACAGCCACAGCCACACTCACAACCACAACCACATATCGTATGGCATTCGGGAAAAACAGATTTAAACAAAAATTTTTGTATTTCTTTTTTGGAACATTGTCTGCCGTTAAGAGGGGCAGCAGAATTAGCATAAGCAGCTGAGGGTTGGGCTTTGACTTTGACTCCATCTGGGGATCTGTTTAGGCATTGTTGTTGATGTTAGCGTAGATGGAGGTGGCGGAGGAGAAGGCGAAGGCGGCGACTGTGGCATTTTGTAGAGTTTCAAGCTGAAAGAGCTTGAATTTCTTTTTGAATAAGCATCTAAGTATGTAGAATATTTATTGCCGCCTTGAATCTTAGCTGGCACTTACATACACATATCTCAGAGCCATTTCAAGTGGAGCACAAACTGCGTAGCATATAACACATTATCGTGTATGTAGCGTATAGTAGTATGTGGGTCAAAAGCAATAAGATCGAAAGATCTATCACACATATGTGCCATATGATAATACTGAAGTATAGCGTACTCCAATCGGTTGCTGTTCTTCTAGAAAATATGTATTCAATTATGAAAGTTTGAGTTGTTTTTTTTTTTTTTAAGAAAATGTCGAAATAGTTGTATAGAATTTGTGCTGTAACATAAATGGAAAGACCTAAAGTTGAATTAAGATAAGATTTAATTTTTGATAGTATACCAACACTTTGCAGTAAAGCCTTAACCCTGTTTAACAATATTCTAACTAGTAACAGGAAGAAACCCAAAGAAAATTCGATAACAGTTAGTAAAATTCAGTTGTTTCCAATTTCCAATATAATATTTAAAAGAAAACTGTCTTGTTTCTAAAAATGCCTTAATTTTTAACATTTAATCTTCAAATTTTATTTTGGATTTATTTGTTGAGCATGTTTTCTTGAATTCTGCGTTTACTTATGCCTGAGGACTTTTTTGCAATAAGATAAATGAATATCGAAGAACTTACATATAAGGATTCTCAAAGGAGACAAATGCACTTTGTTTTAGAAATTCCGCGTAATGCAGAATAATTTCTGATGGAACTAAATCACAGTATTCTGGAAGTTGATTTGTTGCATAGAAATCTATGTTATATGAAAACTCGACTGTATAGCCAGAAGAATGTTTCATAATATTATTTAAATTATTATTAAATATATTATTATTATTAATATAAAAAGTCTGACAAAAAGTTTGACACAATCGAAAAAATAATGGCAAAATTATGTGGTTCGAAAAATCAGTAAGCTTAACTTATAAAAGTATTTCGATTTCCCATTCTAAAGATAAAAATTTTGATTTAAGAGTCCTATGTTAAACAAAAGTTATGCATTTATTGCAGATTGTCAAATATTTGTGAAAAGACTTTCCAGTTAAAAGTGTCTTTGCGCTGCTTTCACTCAAGGCTCAAACCAATCTAAAGACTGATCGAGCATTGGTAACAAGCTTAAATCAGCTACCAGATCCGCTTGCTACTTGCAGCACTTGCGGCAACACCCACCCACCCATCCCAACAACAAGCATTTAAAGCTGCAATATTTATCTTGATGGTCAAATACAATTGGTGAGCAGCGGGCAGCAATGGGAACCCAAGCCAATATCTATCACAAGCACCATTGCACCACTGCACCACAGGCACCACACCCAGTCAGCCCACTTTTGTTTATGAGAAATTACATTTGAACTGCAAGCAGCAGATGCCAATCTTATTAATGTTGCTTGCTGCTGCCTGTCTGTCCATTTGTCTGTTTGCCTTGTTTCTTGTTGCTGTTGTTGTTGTTGTTGGTAGTGTAGTTGTAGTTGCAGCCAATGCCTTGTCGACTAGCCAACATTTTTGCATACAACATCAAGAGAAACAACAACAACAATAACTACAGGAACAACATGTTGCCGGTTGGCATCCCAGGCCGTTCCAGGCCCAAAATGTATCAAATTTCAATGCACAATCATCACAATCAAAAATAAAAATTCCGAAATCAACTTTTCTGTTGCTTTTTTTTTTTTTTGTTTGTTGCTGTTTCTTTTGCTGTGAGATCTTCGTTGTGACGATGACTGCAGCCTGGGCCTAAAACTACAGAAACAACAATCCAGAGTCACACTTGGCATTCACTTTGCTGTTATTGTTGTTGCCTCTGTGGCTTGTTGTTGGTAATATAAGATACGAAATCAAAAATACATCATTGCCAACAAGCGGCTGGTTGGCTAAACTTCAGCAACAACAAAAACCTCATCTACTACTACACTAAGAATTGAGATTGACTTAAAAAAAAATAATTAAAAATTATTTCTGGAAAGTAAATAAATTTCAAATTTTTAGAATTGAAAACTGAATAAATTTTTAGTATATTTTTGTAAGCAATATTTTGATCCCAATCACATTTTTAATGATTATACTTTACATAAATTTAGACAAATATTTGCATAAGAATCTTTCGAAACTCCGTTTCAGGACAAGTAGCAACGTCAGAATAATAACAACGTCAGAATAATAAAGAAGTTCTTTTTAAATTTGTATTCTTTTGCGGTTTGAATACTTTTTGACGATTTTCTATTGGAACTAAGATTAAATATCTTTTACTTCCAACTTAAGTAAAGGCAATTTTTTTTTTTGAGTGCACTCGGATTGGCCATCGGCATCGCGGGCATCACACTGGCATTGGCACCAGCATCGGCACCAGCATCGGCATCGGCAGCTTGTGGTCCTACTGCTGCTGCCGCTCCTGCTGCTCTACCCCCCTGTTACTGCTGCTGCTGCTCCACGTTCATTTGTCTGGGCAACGCTGATTGTATGCATGTTTCGCTTTTCTTCTGCCGCACGCTAAATGAAGTAAGCAAACGTTGATTACATGGCCTCAAGTGTGCGCCGTGTTCGCAGTCGCCTTGTCGAGGATCGAGGCGGTGTGGTCAGCGCTGGGAACGAATGGCAGCCATTCGATGCATGGGCCAAAGGGAGGGGCTGCAAGGTGGGGATTACCGGTGTGTGTCTGAGTAGCTTAGTATCTGCATGTTTGGCGCATCGCTCGTCGTTTTTAATGATGACTTCAAATGAGATGCTGTTTATATACATACATACATACATACAGACTTTATGCAGCCAATCTGCGCCGTAAGCTTGGCCATAATAGACTTGATTTTAGCCTGATTAAATGAATGCTTTTTTTTCAGTCAGCCCTGCCTCGTTTCTTCACTTAACTCCACTCATTCGCTCAGAAGTGTGTGTGTGTGTTAATTTTTAATTAGAGTTGTACTGTTATTTGTTGTCGATGTGCTGTTGTTGGTGTTGTTGTTGTTTGTTTGCTGGTTGATCAGCATAAAGGGTTAAGAATGCAATTGACTTTGTCTCGCCCTCTTGACTTCGCCGGCCACAAATTTGCAAATGCTGAAGATGGAGAGACACGAGACAGGACAGACAACCATATAAGGTGGGGCAACCCGATGGCAATGCTTACCGATGCCGATGCCAATGCCAATGCCGATGCTTTGCGATGCGACACAAAACAGCTACGACTCCTCTTTACAACTTACATGTTCTTAATTACAATAAAATGTTACAAGCTTAAGGTGAGGTGAGGCTACATACAACACAACACAACACAACACAACAAAACAGAATACAACACACAGAGACGACGCCAATTCCAGCTTCAATTGCAGGCTCCACGCTTCGGTTCACTTTGATGTAGGCAAAACAACAATGGCTCGAAGCCAGAACCAAACCGTACCAAACTGAGAGCGATGGCGGCACCAACGAGTGGGATCAGCCCACAGACCATTTTCAATATTGTATTCTTATTATTATTATGAAATCAAGCATCGCCCTCATTCCCCACCATTCTGAAGTCCGCGCCTCCCCACCTGGTGTATGATATGCATATAAATAAATAAAAAGGAAAATTGACAAGCTCATAAACTCGCTCGCGCCTAAGAGAAATTCAATCTTGTAGATACAAATGAAACGCAATCATATTTTATGTATGCGACTGACAACAACAACAACAACAACAACAGCAACAAGAAGAAAAAGAAGACAAACAAGAGAAAAAGAAAAAATAATAATAATATCATGGAACTGCAAGATACTTACGTATAGTATACTATACAAAATTGTATGTCCCTCACATTGTGAAAATATGCAAGAGTGTTTGCATGTGTGTGTGTGTGTGCAAATTTGGTTAATTGGTAGGGTGTGTCAGTGTTAATAGGCGCATGCATTATTTATTTATTTGTTGATTTTTGAGCAAAATTTCAGCTATCTTTTAAATTTTTACAAGATAAAACACTCGACAAAACTTTATTTGTTCTTCGATATAATAATAATTATTTTATATTTAGGATATAGAAAAAAATGTACCAGAACACATTATCCTTCAATATTTCTTTTTGAATTGATTTGAGTTTTATATTTGTATTTCTTTGAAAAATATTAAAACCTTATCAAGCTTTAAGAACTAGAAATATTTATAAAATTTTGTTCATTTAAGCATTATTGGAATATTCTGGGCTTAGGTTTGTATATTGTTCGGAATTTTTCACAATTGACAATGCTATAAAGGCTTCAAATAATAAACTATAGGTATCTTAACTCTCAAAACCATTGAAAAGAAAAACCATTTATATAATATATCGTGAGCAACCCTGTTCTATAAGTGTGTGTGGCGTTTACTGTATGCTTGAGTGCAATACCAAGCAGGCAGCTTTGGAGCACTCCAACGAAGGTGTTAAGTTATGGCACAGTCCGCAGCTACACACAGCTGGGCATCCAATTTGCTGGCCACCACGCGTGCGCCCGTCTCCTTATCCAGAAATTAAGCATCCGCATCGCATTTCGTATTTGCTTGTAGTGTTGTTGTTGCTTGTACCTATGGATTTTGTTATTGTCTTCGTTTTTTTGTGTGGTGTTCATATATGTATGTACGTATGCTGGCAATGCTCACTGTCACCGGTCACCAGTCAACAGTCACCGTCACCGTTCACGTCACAGAGAGAGGGAGAAACGGGAAGAAAACCACACGCCCTGTTTGATTTATTGCGCATTGTCAAATTATCCTTGATAAGTCATTAATATATTTTTTGGCCACTCTTTGCCAGTCCTCATTCCTTGTTCGTCGTCGTCGTCGTCATCGTCATTAATGCCGTCTGTTTGTTTTGTTTTGACTGTGTTGACTCTTGTGGCTAATGTAGTGTTGTTGCTGTTGTTGCACAGTTGCTCAGTTGCACAGTTGAACTTTAATACTCAACACTTTAAAACTCGCAACGCCCAATTCACATGGCCATAAAAAAAAATCGCTAAGTAACCGTGGCTACCACGGCGCCCCAAACACACACACACTCGAATACATTGAGTCGCATAATTTATGTCTTTACAAGCTCTCAAATGAAGTGGCAAATTCACACTTTTAGCCAGCCCGTAAAAATGTAATAGTTCTACGGTTGAGATTGTAGTATGAGCGACCCACAAATAACATCATCATAAAACCCAATTCACAAATCATAAATATAAATGAACCAACATGAATCCAAAAAAAAAAAAAAAATACAATCCAGTTGCATGCCCAGCCATGGCTACCCTCAACTCAATTCAACTCCACTCCATTCGTATTGCGGTGATCATCGATCCATTTCGCATACAATAAAGCAATCTGATTTTCGTATCATAAACTTAAAATGCTCTCCGTCGGGCTTCAACATTTGCGTTTGCCAGCCGTAAATCTTTACTTCTTGGCCGGCCTATCAGCATGTACATGCAACAATCCACAAGCACAAGGTTTGCCCTCTGTCTCTCCCTCTCTCTCTCTTTCGTTTTGGTCCAGTGTTTGCGCATACGCACGCGTTGCGCCAGTGTTGATAGATTTATGGCGCCAAATAAAATGCCTTAAGACAACAAACCAAATCACCAAAGAGCTCAGCTCAGCTCTATAGATGTACTTTAACAATCAACAGCCAGGGAGGTGCAGGGACATGAACAGAGTCTAGTTAATCAAATGGTATAGATGCGAGAAAAAATCGCACTAAACATGATCATTTGCGATTTTTACAGTCTACCATAAATGACTGGCAATATTGGTTTAACAACAAATGGCGCACTTGAATATGGCATCCACTATGATTAAGCAATTACGAAATATTCAAACACCAAAATCATCAATTAATAGATATGCATCATGAGAAATAATAATAATCCCAGATTGGTAAATGACTTACCAATTTATGATGTGACTCAAGTTGTTTTAAATCTTCAAAAACTTTTCAAGCACTTCAATTCGATTACGTTTATTTAATGCTTAAACTTATGAAGACATCGTACTTAGACATTAAGCCGTTGGATATATAAAGAATCTGCATTTAAATTTAAAAAGGCTGACATATGTTTAAGCCATCAGATTTTAACCAGAATGCTGATGAATAACAGATCAAGGATTAACTTGGTACCAAAAAGTTTTGTTTATACAAAAAATATTTTTATTGTGCCTTTTTTTCCAAAAGTTCTTGATGATGATCGAATTGTTTATATAGTTCTTAAGCTCCTTAAGTCCCTTTGTAGGGTACTGGCTTAGTTGAACAAACCAAACCTCTGCTTGGATTTTCTTTTGCCTCCAGAGTAAAACTAATCGACTAACTAGTCGTGAATCGCGTATCGCAAACACGCAATTTGCAAATCGCGTTCATAATAAGTCTCGGCTACGATAATTAGTCGCAATGCGATTATAAAAGATGGCTGTCCTCTGGCTGCTCCCCTTAGGTTTCTCTATGTGTTTTTTCCAACCACCGCTGACTGCTCCAGAAGTTGGGCCTACGGCGACGAGGACATTGCGCATGAGTAACGCGCCACCAGCCCAAGATTTATGGCCACAGTGTGTCTACTTGAGGAACAAGACAGGGGCCAGCAAAGAGAAGGCAATACACTTAGAAATAATGGCGATGCTTTTGTTGTCAAAAGCGATTTTGACACAATTAGAAAGTATTACGAGAAACGCAGAGTTTTTTATGGATATAATTTAACTTAGGAATTAAAGACGTTTCGAAGTCAATCAGAGACACGTTAAAGATGTATTCTATTGATATAAATTCAATACTTTTGATAACTGAAAAGAAGAAAGGATACTGTAAGTAGTTCTATCATTTAATTTTTCTTTTTAGACAAAATGTATTTTTTGACTTCCAAATTGATAAACGATTTAATGGCTTAAATAAGTCTTGTTTGGGGGAATTTTTTTGAGTGTTGCATTCCGTTGAATGGCGACAACATCGTTGACGTTCATTTGGGGCCAAGCGATCTTTGGTCGGATCTGTGGCCAGATCTGTGGCGGCTCTAAGCGCGCACGCTCACGTAATTTATGCGCTCGCCCGCTGACATAATTGCGGCAGGAGTGTGAATTTGTGGGTGAGACAGGGCGTATGGAAGGGGTTTGTCTTGCAAATTGATTGAAAACTTACAACAACTGCAGCACAAATTATGTCCGCGGCTTTGAGCGACATGCAACGATGGCCAACAACGAGACGACAACGAGAACGACAACGTAGACGAGGGAAATTTTTATTAAAAATAATTACACCTTTGTAGTTTGTCAATCAAACCGTTAACGGGGCCAAACATATAAGCCAGTCCAAGAGCCAACGCTTGTTGTTTTTGCTGTTCAAAAATCGAAACAACATTTTTCGTTGTCTCAACGCCAGACAGAATGTTGGCCAGTTCATATACATATATACGAGCATATGAAAACATATATATATCTATAGTTCTGGGCAAGCGTGCAAGGCGCGTAAATCTCATTTGAGCCTCTACTGACATGTCGCAGGATTATGTTGTCAATTGGTTTTCAGCCCTGGAACTGGCAACGCCTCTTGTTGATGTTGTTCGCTATCCTCGTGGTTTTGTGTGTGTTTCTTGTTTAAGCATTGCAAAAATATTGAAATTATGCGTAGTTTGTGTCGAATGAGAAGCTCAGCTTGCAGCTTAGTTTGCAATCTCAATACAATGAGCGCATTTTGATGGATTTTCAATTGATTTACGATGCAAATGCAGTCTCCCTTAGCATCCAGTGCCAGGGAGTCTGCAATTAACAAGCATCTGCGGTGTTAATAATGCCACCTAGCAAAATGCTTGATTGAATGCCTTGCCTTGCCTGGCCCCAGACTGGCTTTCAGGCCAATGTTCCAGCCAATCAAGATAATTTATGCATATTCAAAAGTGTGTGATGGACTATGGATGGGCTCTAGAGTTGTAGAGAGTAGGTTCTGGGGTGTGTTCAACTCAATGTTGCTGCTGCGTCACATTAATGGGCGGCACTGATTACTCTGCAACTCAGTTGTTGTTGTTGTTGTTGTTGTTAATAGGCCTGGCCAATAAGTCAATTAGTTGTCCACGTTGGGTGTTGGTTTTGCGATAAGATTGCCAAAGAGTGATATGCCAATTGATCTTATCAATATATGGCTAGAAGTAACACTCGAAGAGAAGGATAAGTGTTTAAAGTTGTGTCCTTTCAATTAGGCCAATTAAAGCTGTGCGAAACACTCTTAATGAATACATTGAGTGGCATGGCAAACATACTTATAATTTATATAAATAACTCTATATGTATGTCAGTATGTGTAGTGTGTTTAACTGTTGGCAGCCTAAGTGAACGTAACATGTTATTTATAAAATATGCCAATTAAGACTGTTCGAAGTTTTTTTGCTAAAGCATTTTTACAACGTATGAATTAAATGATAAATGGTTATTGGCAAATGTTCAAGACAAACTTTATTACCAGTTTCATGTACAAAAATCGTAGGCAAAGAGAATCAACTTGTAAGTTTGTAAAGAACAACAGTTATCAACATGCTCTAAAGAATTTTATTGTATCATTGAAATGATCAAACACCAATTAGTCTGGATTTTTTTTTTAAGTGAATTTAAAATTTTTTAAATGTTTACTTTTTAAGTTATGTTTTAAACAAGCTGTTTACGAATTTGGTAACATAGTATAATTTGATCAATTAAAAAAACTCTAGTCAAAAAAGCTTGATTAAAATGTACTAAGTATGCACGCTTAGCGTTGCGCTTAAGGTCATGGTTGTTCCAATGCACTTATGAATATCAACAATTGATTGACAATCTGTCAATCTACAATATCACCAAATATAATTAATGTTTCCGATTACATTATTAGATATTTTATAGTATCAAAAGCCGGAAGAGTTAATGATGGGTTGTGCAAAATTTGGTATACCTATAATTTAAAGAGTTTGTTCTTAAAATCAGAAATCCTTAACTCTTTTAACCTCTGCGATCATGCGGACTGACTGAATGTTAACTATAAACATTATTGATTGAAGTTTTTTGATGTGAAAAAATTTTTTCTTAGATATTTAAGAGGTTACATAAGTATATTTTAGGATATGCATGGTGCTATAGTTCAACGCTCTAACAAAGGATTATGTACAGCTATATCAGATAAAAACCTGTAATATCCGTAAAATATGATGAGTATTCATGTAAACTACTTTTATTAATAAACATAATTAAAATATTAATATACTCGCATTTAATAAGATATTAATAGTATTCGCTAGTGGATTAACAATTAAATATATGCATACATAAACAAAATCTGTAAAGTTTTGCATTCACACGAATGTTAACAAGCAATGACAAGAAGTACTTTGGCTGTTGTTGCCCCACTTAAGCTATCAACGATGCAGTAACAAAATTGCATTTGCCAAAAGTGCAACATGTGTCATAATCAAATCAAATTTTATGCACGTGAAAATGCATCACAAAAATGTATTTCCATTTTCATGTTGCTCTGTTTGTCGTGTGTTGCTTGTTGCACGTAGTCCTGTTGGGCTGTAAAAATGAATCGTGCTGATGATGATTATGATGACGATGATGATGATGATGGGCCGATACCAATAGCCATATCCATATCCATATACATAATTGGGCACGCGATGCAATAAAATTGCCAAAGCTAGCAAAACTGCAGCAACAAGAAGAAGAAGGGTTTGGGGAGGGGCATATCATGGCAATGACGCAAGCTGTCAACTTCCCGCGGTGTTCATAAAAGTCTTGTTTTGTTTGATTGTCGCATAGCTCATCCACATACAGAGGGACAGTTATTCGGACACCCACACACACACACTCATACACACACATATGCAGAGTCATTGCATTTGCATTGTTATCTCATAGATACGGATGTCCGACCACCAGACAGCAGACGGGCTCTCAACGATACCCGTTGTTGTTACTGTTGTTGTTGTCGCTTGGGTTTTGCTTTCCAGTTTTGGGTTGACTGCATGCAAATAGTATCTATCAACTGCATATTCCTGTTGCTTTCAACTCCTGTTATTGTTGTTGTTGTTGTTGTGTTGGTGGTTGCAGCGGCACTTATCACTTCATTGCAGTTTTATGGCGCGTCAAAATTGATGCTTAACGGTTTTTCGCGTTTGCCACATTTAGAACCCGTCGCCATCGCAATCGCTTTCGCCATTGCAATCCCAGTTCCCACAACTTTTCGACGGCTGTCTGGCCCGTCCGTCTGGTTTGGCTGGTCATGGCCCATGTGCCAATGTGTACAATGAATTTGATTTTGATGTTTGATATTTGATGTTGATTTTGATGCTGATTTGCCTGTGGGCGGTTAAACGAGGAGTGGGTTGGCTTTTAAATCTTGCAACTGTTGCATGTGCAGCAAACAGTTATTATCGCGTGTGTGAGTGTGTGTGTGTGTCAACACAACATTTGTTTGGTCGTCAATAGAGTTTCTAAAGATTATTTTAAGAATGTCTTTAAATGTTTTCAAATCTCCCAAATTCACTCGCTTAAATAATAAAATATTTACCTTTATTTATTATTGTTTTAATCCCATGATTGTTATAAGATTGTCGATAAGTTTACACTTCCCTATTACAAAAAAAATCCTCTAAGGTTTTTTTACTTAAATCAAACTATTATTTTATCCATACTGTATAAAATTCGATGCGGTCATTATGATAATGATCCGGTTGTTAAATATCGACATTATTATTTGTTTTTTTTTTTTTAACGATCACTTTAAAATCAAATAACATATTTTCCAATATAATTTCCCTAAGTATAGTGTTTTGACCAAGACCGATTTTCCTTATCAAATGTTTTACTTGAAATTTTATGCGGTCAACATGTAAATTTAAATCTCCAATTAATCGCCCACGCACGTGATAAGCCTTATCGTCTCCATTTCTATCTTTTATTGTATCTCAATTTCCCCCTCCTTTGGGAGAGGGTGGAGATTCAGTTTCATTTTGCGCCGTTGATTTTATTACCGATTTATAGGTGATTTTTATGTTCTAACAACAATTTGAGAGACATTTTTACGACGTTACAAGAATAAAGTCAGGCTCAACTGAAGCGAACAAACGTTTTTTCCAAACAACTTTCCAACCAAACAGTGAACTTTTTACGATCGTTTAATTGAATCGTGAACATTTCTATTTGGTCATTTAACAACAACGCTTTGATTGGGGGAATTGTGGAAGAGGCGCATAAAAATGCTCCCAAACAAATGAGGCTGTGAAATATGCCAGCGGTTGACATAAAGTCATAAAAATATTTAAATGCATGACAGGAGCATAAAAAAAGATAAGTGTCATTAAAGCTGGCTACAATATTAATATGGTATTATTGTTTTAGCTGTTTATTATTTTGCATCCTTGAAATCAAGAGGCAATTTTAAATTGAGTCACTTTAGTGGCTCCTCCCCAAGGGACCTTTGCTTTGACTTTGTGTGTTGAATGTGGCAGCTGAAAGTAAAAACTGTACAACTAAAAATACAACTGTCAGGCATGTGGCCTCGTTCTCGTTGTCGTGTTCGTCGATGCGCATCAGTCAGCATAGAGTAGAAGCAGCCACAGGCCAGAAATTACTCAAACAAAATGGTCGTAAATCGAGAGGTTGACTTCTTGTCGTCAAAAACGAGGACAGTAACAACCACTAAGCGGATTTTCAGGTACCCAACCTTTTTGGTTCTCTCCTCCTTTTCTTTTTTTTTTTTTTTGTTTTCCTTTGAAAACTGCAGCTGAACTCAGCCCAGACACTAGACACTAGAGCGCTTCGAGGAAATAGCCCAACAACAACAACAACAGCGTCGGTACTTGGAGAAAAACTCTGCTTAGATATTGTATCTGGTGGATTGTCTAAGGGCTGCAGCCAGAAATTGAAACAAAACAATCAGCGAAGCGCAGCAAACGATGCGTTCTTAATTTCATTACCCAAAAACTCCAACTGTGCGTCACTTTCGCTTTTCCCTGCTACAACCAAAGGCAGAGCGAAGGACCACAGCACTCAGGCAGGCAGATCCTGACAATGTTTTTAGCTGCACATGTAAGACGACACCTTGCACTGAGACTTTCTATAAGGTACAGGCAGGCAGTTAGTCAGTTAGTCAACGAGCTAGTTAGTCAGCTGCCGAGTTTTGATTGTTCACACGAATCCGTTTTACATATGAGTATATATTTTACATCATTTCGTCATTGGGGTGGTTCAATAAATATTTTTGGAAAGTTAAATTTTATTTTTTTGTGGCAAAGATATGCCTGCAAAGTTCGTTTAAGATTCCATTTAAATTTAATAAAGTCTTTTCCCAGTGATCGAATTTTTTGCTCCACCCTAATGCATACGCATTTATTACACTCATTCGTTGGCCAACTTTAGCTTCTTTAGATTGAATTTAATTTTGTCAGGGCTGTGCCATTTCTTTTTTTTTAATGATCGCACATTAAAATAAATTCATAAAAAGTTTATGTTAATGCTTTGCGTTTTGTTGTTGCCAGGATCGCGGCAATTTAACACGTGATAGTTTATTTGGCTAATAGAAGCCAATCATAAAAGCCAACTTTTATATGCAATTTAAATGCCGCCTGGGACGTGTCCAGCTACCCGAACCCATCCCTCTACTCCAGGCCGTACTCATATCAGTATTTTAGCATCAAATTAAAAGTTAACCCGATCTCCAAGTAGGAGTTTTATTATTATCGCAGCGGCAGCAACGATCTCAAAATCGTAAAACTTTACACACTTTTTTTTGTTGCCTCGCCTCTTTAATGGGATTTATATGGGCAATTTTAACAGTAGTTTTTAAAAGAATATTACGATTGCGAATCATTCGTTGATTGAATAAATTTTTTATTATTACATTGGAGGAGTGGAAAAAGACAGATTTGTTAAAAGATAAGCTTGGTTTTGGAACTAATATTTGTGGCTGAAATTCACATTAATTCATATAATTTAGATCATGATAGTGAGTTCTAATTGATTTTGAACGGTTTGACAAAATCTGGCGCCTTATATCGCGTCCGTCACAAAATATTGAATGATGATTCATTTGGCTTGAGTTTAACATTTGTTTGACAAATCACTTTCATTCGGAAATTGATGGGGTTTACTTATCTATCTAAATGGGTTTGACTGTTCAATACACCCACTTTCACGATTATGTAGGTTACTCGACTCTAATCTAAAGTGCTTGTTAACCCAAATACCCTGTAAACGATTACATCCTAATTGATCCATTATGGTAGAAATATTAAGAACTTAAAAAGAAGTACTAAAACGAACACAAAAATTTAATAAATGATTTACTTGTATTTTAAAATACTTTTAAAGTTTGTCTACTGTCCGTGACGGAACCTTTATAAATTTCGTTATTTAATGAATTCAGTTATATTTTTTTTTTCCTAAAAAATCATTATATTTTGATGATATACATAGTTTATTCGGCAGTTAGAAATATATGTATCTTTAATATAAACGTTTTTTGATTTTTTTTTTAATATTTTTAAAATTTATCTAGGAATGGTTGAACGGTTGGTTGGATCATCGAAAGTTGTTAGAATTTCTACATACACTCAAACGTCTTTTAGTGGGCACCCCCTTTGAGTTAGCCTTATGACCTTTGGCTATCTTTTTGGCTGCTTATCAGCTTAGACAAACAATCACGTGGGTGCCTGCTAAAATAAAAAATAAAAACAACGACGAAGAAAACTAAATGTGCAGAGATAACTATCAACTAAATAAGTAGTATGAAACATTTCCAAAGCTCACACGGTCTATAGTCTCAGGTGTTGTGGGTGTAGAGAGGTAAAGAGAGGGGGCAACATTCGCTAGCTATGGCCCGATATCTGCCACGTCTTGACTCTGCACCTGAACAGAACAGAAAAAAACAGAAAAAAAATATCAGTGATTGAGCGATCAGTTAAAACGTTTTTGTGAAGTGAACGAAGCGAATGATTGAGTGGATATTGTAGAGCGGCAAACCCCATTCACCCAAAAACACAAACTTGGACACCTATAGTGCGTGTGTGTGGAGGTCCAATGATAAAACGGCAAGTGTAACAACGAGCAACAGTGAAGGCAAACAAACGGAGCTTAAATGGCATTAGGCTGTGTCAAAAAAAGCATTTACTATTTTATTTTTTCGCAGAATGTTTATTTTAGTGCCACCTTGTGGGAATTTCTGCTTCTTGCAACCTATTGCTTGTACACTTATCACTTCTGTGCTATCGGGGGAAGGGGGTGAGCGATATGACATGTCCAACGTTGGGGCTTAACACGGCTTTTTTCCAACTAAGATCGCAGCGCGAGCTGAATGATCACTTGAGCCAAGGATCGACTTGGCCATCGACTAGGCATGTTTATTTTCAACGAAAAAAAAGTGTTTGGGTCGATAAGTTGAATGTGTTTATGACTTGCAACACTTGTCAGTTTTGACAAGTTCGTTAATGGGCCACGTTTGCATTCCGTTCAATGTAGTTCTAGTTTTAGTTCCAAGGCAACTTCAGAGCCCTAGCAAGTGCAGTCGAGGCGTGAAATGCTCAATTAACACAAAATTTACGAGCCATCTCTCTGGTCCCTCAACCCATTAAAACAACCTGTTATTAGGCAAAGGTCCTTGAAGCCAGGTCGAAAAGAAAACAAATTGCGAGGGAACACAACTAAGAGATACCCTTCAGGACGTTGATCAAGAGTGTATATACTCTATAATGTTGGCGATGTTTATTTTTTACCTGTTTTGGCAATGAGTTAAGGGAAGGGTATAGAGAACACCTAACAAGCCAACGGGCAACCGTCAACAAACTCATATTACCTACAGCAAGGCCAACATAATTTATGTACCTTTTCTCGCCTACTTCTCTTCTCTCACTCTCTCTCTCACTGCCTCCCTCACACACTCTCCATCTAGCTTGCGAGTGCATAAAGAAACGCTCGTAAAAACTTTCTTTTGTTTCGACGTGCGCAACTTTACGACTTTAACTGAGTGCGTTTCCCAAAACTGTGTTTGGGAAAACTCTGTGTTGTGAAGGGGGGAGGCGAGCGGCGAGCGGCGAGTCGAGGTTAAATCACAGCCAGCAGCTAGACGGCAATGGGCAATGAAATATCAATAAAAGGAGCAACAATTTAATTTACACAAACAGCAACTTTGACAGCTTGTAAACTGTCCGAAATTGGAACTCGGAGCATTGTCATAATGATAACACTTACTGGGCCATCAAATACTACGGGAATTTTTACGAGCCTGTGTCTTTGGCTTTGTGTGTGTGTGTGTGAAGCACGGTGGCCAGGTCGAACGGTGAAAGGGTCTCGAAAGTCGGGGGTTCTTCGAAGTTTTTCTCTTTCTTTATGTATTTGTGGTTGTAGTAACGTAGACAACAGCATGGTTTGTCATAATTTTCTATTTATTGTGTAATTTGTAGCGCAATTTGTTGCTCGTAAAATGCTCAAGTGAACTGGAATCGTCATCACCATCATCATCATCATCATCATTGGATAATGTTAATGTTAATGTGTAATCCACAATGGGCTATATAAAAATCGTAAAATATTCTTATGAAAGCGGTTCAGGCGGCATGGGGAGGACGTTGTGAAAGTTGAGTAAACATCAGCAGATGACACCAAGAAAAAACTGTGGAAATGTTTTAACAAACAATTTATAGACAACTTTATGAAGTCACAAGGGCGAAGTTTTTATTGTCAGTTTATCAACAGCCTCGAAAATTAAGTAATATAAGGACATATTTAAAAATACATTTTGGAAGCTACGGAAAAAACATATAATAAGAACGGCAGGAATGACTCAAAAGTAAGCCGATCATTCTCATGTAAATAAATAACAGAAAAGTAAGATTTTGAAGCTGAATTTCTAGCTCTTATAATTATTAACTCAATATTCAACATTAAGATTAACTTAATCTTACGGCTACGATTAATACTCAGCTTAGATAGCATATTATTATGAAGTTTCTTGTCATGAAATGTTTGCCGCTGGAAAATATATAATAGATACATATATTCTCGACCAACATAGCGAGCTGTTTAATGCATAAGTTTAGTCGAACTTCCATATATGTACATAACAAAGTTTTCTATATAACGATTAGCAATATAACAGTTTGATTCCATTCCAAAATTACGAATTTATTTAATGTTTTAAATTTTCCCTAAAACAAAGTATTATTTGTACCCTTAAAATTTGTTATATAGAAGTTCGACTGTATTTTATCGACTGTATATTATTATCTATTTTACAAAACCGGCAAAATCAGACCACTGATATAAAGATGCAAAATATTTAGCAAATTTAAAAAAAAAAGTTTTTTTAAATATATTTGGGCTTGTACGTTCGGAATGTTTATGGTTGATAAATTGATCAGAAAATATTTCTTAATAGCTCGTTTCACGTTTTTGCACTTCTGTCCCAATTTTCCCTTAAAATTTAAGCCCTTCCTAGCTAAGGTTAGAATTTAAGTTATATATTAAAGGTTTTAGCCTTTTTTTCCTGATTATCTACTTATTTTAACCTTTGAAAACTAACTTTAACTTCAGACAAATTGTCACAGTTGAAAGGAAGGTGCTTAAACTCAGAAAAATTAGTTTAAAATAATTGTGTTAAATAATTAAAAATAAAATAATAAAAATTGAAAACCATTTAGCCTTATGCAACGTGCACATTTTTGCAATATGGATCAGTTTTTAATCTTAAGCTCCTGCTGAAATATTCGATTTCATAAGCTATACATTAAATATTCTAGATGTTTATTTACAAATGGTTTATTATTGCCAAATTAATCAACTAAATATCAAAATGCATGCTGTGCATTATAAATCAATTGCAGGTGACCATAATGTAATAATAAAAGAGAAAACTCAGCCAATACCACACAAATTAATTCTAGTCAATTGCACCGAATAAAAAACATAAAACCATTTGCAGAGATGCAGCAATGCTTGAGTACAATGGGGCGTATACGCAATGTACAACATTGTATCCGCATTTTGGCATATCCATCATCATATCTGACCATAATCGCCCACACAAACACACACACACACATACATATATGCACCATATGTAAGAGGCGCAGACACACAAAAGTATTTTGCAAATTTGCGCTCAATTAATTGCATATAATTCATTTGTTGTTTGGGCAACGCACGCAGACCGAGAATTGCCCCTGCGTTCGCCCTTCTTACTCCTGCTGCATTGGGGTATTATATACATATATTTTATGGCATTTTGATTTGATTTTTGTCAAATGTCGTCGCCGTCGCAGCCGCCACCGCCGCCGCTACTGCTGCTACAGCAAACGGATGGATGCTCTTCAGCCAATGCTTCTGTTCTATTTTTCTGTTCTCTTTTATTTTTTGGTTGCGTTTGCCTCCCCTCTGGCCGCTTGCCCATTTGATTTATTGCCGACCTTGTTATGTGCAGGCGCATTAGCGATATATCCATTTCACTTTCCATAATGGTGGCGGGACCCAAAGTGACAGCCCCCGTCAGTTCGTCAAGCTTCAGCAGACAGAGCGAGACGACAATAGCAGCACGACAGCAGCAGCAGCAGCAGCAGCTACACATTTACGACTTTTTTGTTTTGCCCTGTAAGCTCTTCGCTGTTGTAATTGCGAGGGGAAATGCCTTGCACTGCACTATCTCTCTCTTTCGCATTACCCCTCTAAGTTTATGGCAAGTGGAGAGAGTGTGTGTGTGTGTGTGTGTGAGAGTGCATTGTGACGCAGGGGAAATAAGTTTATGGCTGTGCCTTGTAACTTATTATGGCACGGCGTTTTGTTATTTTAAGTTTAAAATTCTTGGCTTTAATTAATGTGTTTGGATAATTAGGAAATGCGTTCAACAACCTGAAAGTGTGACGTCACAGCTTTTTAAAAGGATTTTCGGATAAACTTTGTCGGTCCCTTTTTGCAATTTGTTTTTGTTGTTGTAATACTTATTTATTGGCATTTATTATTGGCATTTCTGATCTGACACCAATTAAATTTTATGTGACATTAATGCTGTGGCATTCAAGAATGTAATAATTCGTCGCAAGCAATTCCAACTTTTGCCTCCTTCGCTGGCATATTTTTAGCCTTGCAACATTTTAGCTTTTTGCTGATTTTTTTTTTTTGCATTTTGCCAAATAAAATCAATTTATAAATTTCGATTTGAAGCCGCTTTTGTTATGCAAATTCAGCTTAAAAAACGAAAAAACGAAGAAAAAAATGTTACATTTTTGTGGGATCAACAACAACTGGCTAAAAGTCGGTTAGTCAGAGCCCAGAATCAGAATTTCAGTTTAGCCGGTTTGGCAGCATTTCCGCAGCTTTTTCTGGCTTTTGTTATTGTTATTGTGAGAGAGCTGATAGCTGTCACGCTAAAGGTCATTCGGGTCATTCCACATTTGAATGTGACATCACTGAACGAACTGATTTATTTTTTTATACTTTTTATTTAGTTAAAGAGTTAGTTCTACATTTTGTATATGGAAAGTTGTTGTTACTTTAAATTCGCAAAATTTGCATTTCAAGTCCCAATACATCAATAAATTGTTCAATAATAATCTTAAGTTAATGGGCAGCAAGAGAAATTAACATATTTTACTTTTTATAACTTTTTAATTTAATTTTCACACCTTATTAAATATTAAGTTAACGTAAGCTTGATTTAACAACAATTCAAATATAATTATTTTTAAGGATTGTAAATTTACAAGTTTACCTTGAAGTTAGAAATAAAACACTTTAAAATGTTAAAAATAATGAAAATTATTTATGATTTAAGTCAATAAACTTGCGGATGTTGTTTGCTAATTGAGTTGTCAACTATGTAGTATATTTTTAAAAATAAAATATTAACTTTTTACAATTTCGTTTAAAAATTGTTGTTAGCTAATAGATTGTTGAACTAGTTTTAATGTTTAGCATGTTTATTGGCCTTTAAAACAAGAAACAATGAAACAATTTTCCAATTAAAACTGATTATAACAGTTGACAAGTGGTAATCGCATCTGGGGATTCCCACTGGATATGTAAAATAACAATGGGTAGAATCCAAAGACTTTGTTAAAAAAAAGGAACAAATTTGAAATAGCATTGAGGCATTCTTTGATTTGGGCTTTAACTTTATGTTGTTCTGAATAACAAAAAAGAAATGTACGCTATATATATTGAAAGCAAGTTATTTCATTTTAGATTTAATTATATCATATAAATCAAACAAAGAAACAACAAAATCCAAAAACCACAAAAAATAATATTATTGTATTTGAAAGGCTTTATATGGTTTGTCTCTAAAGAACAATTTCATGGGCCTTTCATAATTCACTTCTTATTAAATGCCTTAAGCGCTACATTAAGATTTGAAAGCATATCTTATAGTAAGATGTTTTTGCAAAAAAATCAGAGATATTTCCAGCTTTTGGGTAAGATCTTTATTAAACTCTTTATTTTGCTAAAAATTTCTCAGACTCAGGATAATAATAAAGACTCTGCACTTTTTATTCCTAGAATTGTTGCCATAAGTGTATTAAGTGGATATAATTTATTTCGATATTCCAAACATTTTTACATTATTTTTAGAGCTTTTACAAATCCCAATACCTTTGTTAAGGCCAACAATAAAGTATAAAAGATCGTTACTCGAAAACAAAACTTAAAACCAAATATTGCATTCCGAAGTGTAGGCTCTGCAAGGAAATATTGTTACCAGCGATAACCTATGAATATTATTTTCGAATATTAAATAGATATATTTTGTTACTTTTGGTATGCATGTTAAACTTTTAATTACGTTTTTAATCGTGAGCTAATATGTGTTTGTGGCTCTGTTTTTATTGCGAATCCAAAGCTGCAACATCAATTGAATTATTTGAACATTTTGGATACGACCTTGAGAAGACGCAAATTGAAATTGTTACACTTTGATAATCAGTTTGTTGTTGCTGTTGTTGTTTTGCATTGTTTTGGGCTTATTGGCGAAAACAGATTGAATTTTTTGGACAAGATTTTTAACAAGCCACAAAAAGAAAAAAACCAGAGGCAACTGCAAAAAGGAGACGATTGTATGGATGTTCATACGTATGTTGGGTTATTTTCTACCTAACGTAACTCCTTCGTGACCCCCCTCTCCCCCTCCCTACCATAAGTGTTCGCATTGCGATAAAGCGAAGTTTTTTGGGTTCCTTTCTCTTCTGCCCTTCTCCTTATGACTTCCCTTTGTGCTCCTTATCGAAAAGCCGAAAGAACAACGTTTAATTAGAGTTTGTTGTTTATTTATTTGTTTACTTGTCTGTGTGTGTGTGTAAGTGTGTGCGATTGTATTTGCAGCTCCTGGTACCGAAGCGTCGCCTTCGTTGTTTGTTGACCATTCTGGTCAAGAAGAAGTAGAAGAGGCAGAAGAAGAAGAAGACGACGAAAACTGCAGTTTTCGGACCATTAATAATTTCATTGAGTTCGATTTTGTTGTTTGTTGTTGTTGTTGTTGTTTGTAGAGCTCGAAACGGCGGCGGCTTCCGTTCTGACTCCAAATACAACTCCCCCCGACCCATACCCCACTTTATACCCCCTCCCCCTTGCCACACTCCACCGGATAGAATGTATGCATGTTGTTTGTTTGTTTGTTGTTGTTCTTTGCTGTCGATTTTGTCCGTTTGTTGTTGTTGTTGTATGTATTGTGTGTATATTTTTGAGCACACACACACACACATTCTTACACACATTTCATAAGAAATCGTTTGTGGCATTATTTAATTTTGTTATTTTTCCTTGTTGTTGCTGTTGTTTCGCTTTGGCTTTTGTTGTTGTGCACACACACACACACACACACAAAAACACATACAAATATGTAGTTACATATATATATTTTGTATTTACTTTGTTGTAGCTGACGAACTAGCTGCAATGAGGAACTTGGCTTTTCGCCTCCTCCTTCATCTCTGCCTCTTCCTCCATCTCTTTCTTCCTGTCTTCTTGCTGTTGTTGCATGTCCTTTGTCCTTTGTGGCTCTCCTTTCTTTTTTTTTCGTTTGGTCGAGCTGTGGGCAAGCGATAATAATATTTGTTATTTACTTAAACGGAAGGAAAAAACAAAAACGGAAATGCACATAAATTTATTTTTCGTAGATTATTATTTGCACTCGGTCTCTCTCTCTCTCTCGCTCTCTCTCACTCTACTTCTCTCTTTCTCAGTCTTTGTTGTTTTATATAGAACGTGCCAATAGTTTTCCGACAAACTGGAGACATATTCGGGTAACAGGGGGGAGGGGATAGGAGGACAGCAATTTCTTCTTGTTTTTTTTTATTTTTCTCATTTTTCGAAAGCCCCAAAAAAAAGGAACAACAAGAAAGTCAATCGTTAGCTTTATGCATTGCCAAAAACTTTCTTTGGTTATGAAAACAATGAGCTGCCCCTCATCTGAAACCCCCCTCCTCGCCTCCCCTCCCTCTTATAATCATCATTTCATTGTTTTGCAAAAGTTTCACTTTAAGCTGCAAGAAAAAAAGCTAGATTCTAATTAAACTTTAGGTAAAATGCTTTAAAATTGATGGGATAATACTTATGGGTCTTAAAAGAAAGTACAGTCGAACTTCCATATAACGAACTTCTCAATATTACAATTTTATTATCAGAACACTGCTTTTTAGTTCCATCAAAAAGCTTTCCTATATAAAAATGTTTTTTGTCGTCTTGTCATTCATATGGAAGTTCAAGTGTATTAAGGGCATTATTATACTTAATATGTATTTACTTATAAGGCATATTAGACGAATGCCTTAACTATCTCCTAATTAAGCTTATTTCGAACCGACTTTGTTTGTTTTTTTGACAGAACAAAAACAATTTTGACTGCATCATGAATTATTTCTGATTTGTTTCTATTTTATTATCGGTTTAGTTGCTAAATTTAAGGTCAAGTCTCTTTTTTTCAGATATCGAATTTTGTAATCTATATTCTTAATTTTTTCCTTACTTTTTGAAGTTTGCTTAATATATATACTAGGATCACAACATTTTAAGGAAATTTACTTTCTCCAAACAACTGTATTCAAAATTTGGATGCCACGTTTACCCATGGTCTGTCAGATAGCTCTTAAACTAGATTCTAGAGTCATATTTTTTTTGTGGCAATTTAATCCGTATTCACCCCTACCGTCTCCGTATATCCCATTACAAACAGACGCCTATCAACTTCTTACTCATTACCTTGTGTCACAGTCTTCAGCATTTTAGTGTTTTTTATATAAAAAAATATATTTAATACAGTTATACATATAACAAAAAAATTTGTCAATTATAATATAAGATAAAATTAAAAACAAAGACATTTCTAATCTTTTAGAAAAGGTTCTTAAGCTCTAAAATGCGGACAATAGATACAAAGCTGAACTTTGACAAGTCAACTCTTTAAAATATCTAAAAGGTTATTCTATTGTAATTTTGCATTAATTCTTGTTAAGAATTTGAGTTGAAGACAATGACTTAAACAAAAAACTTAACGGTTTAGCTTTAACAACAATTTTACTTCGGTTCAAGATATTTTAGAAATTTAAGATTCCTACTTAAACACTTGCCACAAAATGTTGTACAGCATTTGAAGTGCTATCATATAAATCCCACTTCCTTTCTTCTGTTGGGCTTAAAACTATTTGTTCTTGGTTATAGAGATGTCTTAAGTCCCAGCGCATCCTCACATATAATATCAATGCCATAAGTAGATTTTTCAATGGAAAACAAAACAATATGTAAAAGTGATTTTCACTGTCCCCTCACTCCCATCACTCCCCTCTATTCCTCTATCTCTCATTCTCATTTTTTCTAAGTGTGACAGTTTCAAGTGGTTTTCCTAGGCAATCAATCAAAAAAAAAAAAAAAAAAAAAAAAAAAAACACATTTTTCCTTCATCCGAAAAAAAACAAAAAACAAAAGCATAGACAGAAGATCGCTTAACCGAGTGAAAGAGATGGTGGAGTTATAAAGAAAGAGAAAGGTATTGGGGAAAGGACACATGTGGCAACCACACTGTTTGAGTTTGCAACTTAATCCTGTCAAATGTCCTGTTTGCTCATTAACATCTCTCCAACTCTCTGTATGTTAATTCCCATTATTTAAACTCTATTTTTTCTTCTCTTTTAGGTAACGTATAGAACGAAATCTGATGCTCTACCTTTTTTGTTGTTTAAAGTAAAAGTCAGGTAAGTGGCGTGAACAATAATATTCATCAGTTTAAGCCTTCATGTTAAAGTTGTTTTTTGGTGAGGAGGCCAAAACGACAACAATTTTCCCTTTCGTTTCTGTTCCTGTTTCTGTGTTTTATTTGACAAATGACAGGCGCTTTGGCAAAACTTTGCCAGTGGCAGTGGCTTTAAAACCCTCGTCGTTGTCGTCGGGCAAATTCGGGGCAAAAGTTTAATGACGCCGACGGCAGCATTCGACAGCATATTTACTGTTACGTCGACAGAGACGTTGGCAGCGGCGGCTGCCTGTCAAAAGCAGACGTTCCACTGACGAGAGACGACAACTTGTCAGCATGTGAATAGAGATGGGGCGCAGGAGCCGGTGGGTGGGAGTCCCGGCAATGACCGGCATTTATTTTATTTGTGTAAATCGATTGATTTTTTTTTGTTTTGTTGTTTTGTCTTTTAAAGTATTTTGTTGTTTGGGTCTATTAAAGCTGTTCGAATGCTGCTGTGTCACAGGATATTAATTGGGTCCTTGGGCTTGTCATGCATACCATAAACATACTATATACATATATGTAAATTATAAGTTGAATGACTTTGAGCATTTTATGGGTGTGAGTCCTTTTTTCGTCGTAAGCCGTTTATGGCAAAGCGTTTGAAAGTCACAAATATCGACAATACATCAACTGTGAGTCAAAGGACAGGTAACGTATGGAAACGTTCAGGTAAATATGCGGAATATTGTGTGTTTTAAGCAGGTAAAAGTTGCTGAAATTGTTGCGGAAACGTCTAAAAATCAAAATAAATGAAATCCAATGACTCTGCAACTGTACGCGCCGCGTAAAACAGCTGTTCGGCTTGCCATAATAAAAAGCGAGCGCGCAATACACCAATATGCTGGCTCGCTCACACGCTCAATGTGCGGCGAATTCGTGTCGCGTTGTGCCGTCGGCTCGTTTATTGCTCTCTTTCTCGTGCGCGCAACGAAAACAAAAACAAACCATTAAAAGTGCAGCGAAATGGCCGTATTGAGCGTAAAAACCCAAGCGAAAAACAATGCGGCGAAGAGCGCCGCTCGCAAGAGAGAGTTCTCAAGAGCGAATTAATTGTGTGTGTGTGTGTGTGCGTGAGTGAGTGTGCACTTGTCTGTCAAGATTATGGCGGTTTTTTTTTGCAATAGCAGCGAGTTGGGGGCTGCTGCCAAAAAGAAAATCGTCGCCGTCGCTCTTGCTGTGTGTTGTTGTTGATTTCTCGGGCGCCGACGGCAACTCCTATTTTTCTTCATGTGCCATTTTTTTTTTTTGTTATGCATATGCTTCGTGAGCGGCTTTCGTGTTGCACTCGTCGGCACTCTGTTCAAGTTGAGTTTTGAGTGAATCTCGTCTCAAATACACACAAGCGCAGCTTCACACACACACATACGTACATACATATACATATAGAGAACACATCAAGTTGATATCGTGTCGTCGTCTTCATCTTTGCTGTCGCTCGCTCGTCGTTTCCATTTGATAAATTGCGTTTATAAGAAAGAGATGAATTGTCATGCACACAGCAGCAGTAGCAACAACAACAAAAACAACAGTTTGTTGTATGTGTGAGTTTGAGCGAGCAACGGTTGGCGCTCATTTGGGGCTGCCGCTGCCGCCGCTTTAAATCATATTGGCTGTGCCTTAACATTTCCAAGTGTGCGTCTCTAACTGTTTGTGTGTGCGTGAGCTTTCTCATCGCCACATTATTTTTCGCTCGCACACAGTTAGTTTTCTTTTCAGTTCGGTTTCATTTCGCCTGCCCCTCTCAAATGTCGCCTCGGTCGCCTCAATGCTCCGAGGCGCTCGTCTGGGATTGGAAGTTTCCAAATGCAATTTTGCTGCCTTGAGCTTTTCGTCTTATTATCAAGCAGCTGCTGCTGCTGCTGCTGCGATTCTCTTTCTTTCTTTCATCTTATTTATTTTTGCTTTTGTTTTTTTTTTTTTGCTCTGGTGGGTGGAGACCTCAGCTCAGTTGCGCCCTTTTCATTTTGCTCTTTGCTTGGGGTCTGCTGATTTAAATTTCATGGTCTCTTCAATTCTGCCAAAGTTGTAATATTAAATTAAATTAAATTCCCTTTTGCATTTCCTCGCCACGCCTCCCCATCACACCCGACCACCTCTTTGTTAACCCTTCAACGGATGCAATGAACAAATTTTATACAGCATTTCCAAGTTATTTCTTACAAAACTTTTGATTATTAATTTGAAGAAACTTTCGAATTAAAGATGAACTTAAAGTAAAAGCATTTCTTGGTATATTTAAGTACACAAAAATAGCAAAAGATTTATATTTTAACAAATTTATTAAGTAATAAATGATTTTGTTCGATTTTGGCAAATAAAAAAAATAAATAAATGTAATTTAAATTCGATTCAAGAGAAGTAAATCTCCAGATATTGTACAGATTATATTTTTAGTTTCTAAATTCCCAAATAATGAAGATTTTATTTTGTTTACAATGTACTAAATCCAAATCCTACTTAAAGACATAAACTTATTCGAACTTAATAACCTTTAAGGGAACTTTAACCTCTTGCTCCTTAATTCAGCTCATTTATCTTATCATCCTCGCACGTTTTATCCTTGAACTTGGCCATAAATAACATAAAAATAGCATTTTCAGTTCGTTTTCTTCAAGTCATGAGTCTATTTTTGTGCGGAAAACAGAGTCCAAACGAATTAAATGCCTCACACTCAAATGAATTAGCAATTTATTACTTTTAATTGAATTTTCGAAATGTTTTTTGTTGCTGCCAATTTGCATTTTGTGTGTGGAATGTGTCTTAAATTTAAACACCTTGACGTTGCAACAGCAACAACTAACCGCAACAATTGGCATGAAAATTGAAAGGCAACAAAAATAAAAACAAACAATAAAAACAAACAAAAACAAACACTGAGAACAAAAATCACCAACCGCAAATCAATCAACGTCTCATAAATTTGTCAACTCGGCGACAGTTAGACGAAAGCTGCCAGTGCGCGCTTGTGTGTGAGAGAGAGGGAGGAAAGGATGTTGTGAGAGGACAAGTGAATCGCTTGCTCACTCTCACTCACTCGCAGAACTCGCAGAAGAGACGTACAAATTATGATCAGCTGTTTTTGAAATGGAAACCAGATTAAGTGCAGCATCATCACCATTATCATCATTATTATCATTGTCATCGGGTAACTGTGGCAACAACAACAACAACAAACAGCAACGTCACATCCTTGTTGCACCCAGCGCGCACACAAAACAAAGCAATTTTTCATTTTTTGCTTAAAAACGCGCAAAAACGGCGGCAACATTAAAACAAGCGCCGGCGTCGTCGTCGCTGCAGTAGCCAGAGTTGCCTTTGGCTCCCACCAAAAAAATGAAAATGGCGACCGGGCGCCGGTTAGCAAACAAAAACAAAAGCCAAAAAAAATAAAAATGAAGTAAGAACCCAAAAAATATATATAAAACGCGAGCAACAAAAAGGACGCACAGGCCAAAAATGCGTTGTTGAAAAATTGCCTGGGAATATGTGTTAACTGCTTTTTAAACTGCCACGAGGACGACGACACGACGACGTCGCCATCCAGCAGCAACAACAACAATCATAACAACAATAACAAACAGCAGCGCCAGGATATATGTGTGCATGCATTTTTGGGGCCAGTTGAATTTATCGGCGCGCGATTTATTATTGCACACAAAGTTCACGGTGCGAACAGCTGTTGTTGTTGCTGTTACTGTTACTGTTAGTGTTACTGTTATTATTGTTGCTGCTGCTGCTGCTGGCAGGATCATTGGCTAAGTGGCTGGATCGCCATTACGCCTGGCGACAACTACAATGACAACGACAACGACAACAATAACAATGACGACGACAACAACAACGACGTTGACGTCGCTGCAGCTTTTTGAAGGCGTTGCCTATTTGACTGTCACTGTATGTGTGTGTGTTTTGCACAAAGAGCGCAAAAAAAACGTTGAGCGAAAGTTGAGTGACGGACAAGCAGGCGAGCAAGCAAAGACGGCGAAGTCGAATGTCTAGAGTGGAGAGAGAGCAAAGACTAGAAAACACCTGAAAGCACTCACCGATACACACACACACACGAAATACACTCAAGCAGCAACCCCAACCCCCTAATAATAGTAGTGTAGTAGTAGTAGCAGCAGACAAAAACCACCCAATGCCCAATGCCTGCGCGCACAGGTGGGGCGGCCAAAGAAGACTGAATGGCAAACTGATGCAAACTGCCACTCACTCAAGCGAAAATAACAAATGGGATTGGTTTTTGCTGATTTTCAACGCACGCACAGCCGACAGCGTCGCTCTGACGCTGGCAGAGCCAGTGGCAGCAGCAAAGAGAGGCGATGCGACGAAGGCAGCAGCAGCAGCAGCAACAGCAGCGACGGCCAAAAACCTATAAGCCGTCTCCTTTTGGCCAAAGCCAAATAAATTTCAAACGAACGAAACGAGCGCTTTAGCGAGCGCCAACGACGTCGTCGTCGTTGCGCAAAAAAGAGTCGACAAAACAAATAGCACAAAAACAAAAACAAAAACACAAAACGACAACAACAACAGCAAGAGCAAAAAAAAAAAGAAGCAAAAAACACAAACACCGAAGCAAAGCAAAACTCGGAGCGAACACTGTAGAGTAGAGTAGAGTAGCGCAGGCGAAGGCACACGGCACATGGCCAGATTGTGACAAGTGTGTGTATGACAGAAAAGGCGTACTAACAAATCAGTCATCATCCTTTGCGCTCTGCCTGTTGTGGGCCCCATTTTGTAGTGCGCTCACAAGAGCGCGCCTGCGCTCTCGCCGCGCAATTCGCCGCAAGTTACAACAACACTGTATAAGCAGCAAGCAAGCAGTCAGCCACACACTTATGCACATACACATACACGCACGCACATCACAATTCGCCGGAGTTGAATTGTGTGCTGTATAGCCATCGCACTCGCACTGCTGGCAAATTTATGAGCCTCCGCTTTGTACAACCTTTTTTAATGGCACAATTGTTGCGTCGCCGCCGTCTTTGTGCGTGTGTGTGTGAGTGTGCATGAGTGTACGATCGGGCAGACAGTGGCGTGCAAGCGTGCATGAGCATGATTGACAGTGTGTATTTGCCTTCGAACCGCGTACGACGTGCTTGTGCTTGTGCTGTCTGTGTTGTGTGCGAAGCGAGAAGCGAAGCCGAAAACGCCGAAGCCGTCGCCAACGCCGCAGCCGTTGAGAAATAAATTATTATTATTACTATTACAACCATTATTATTGCTATTGCATAGCATTCTATTATTGTTATTGCCGCCGCACAACAATAATAATCACATCAACAACAACAATAAGCCCAACATAATAAGGACGTCGAATTAAAATTATTTTACATTCGTCGCGATCTCCTGGGCCAGCCAATAAACCAAACAACAACAGCTAACAACAATATCACAAATCACAATTTAGCAAAAAGCAAAAAGCGCGCGCGTCTCGTTGCGCGACGTTACGATCGTTCGTTACGTTACGCTACGCGAACCGGAGTCACGTTAACGGATATTCGTCGTGTTACCGCCGCCGCGTCACCGCCGCCATCGCCGTCGCGTTACCGTCGCTAAAACAACAATCTGCAATCTGCAATTTGCAACAATTTCTCTCAACATCATAACAAAGAGATAAACTTTACGCAAGTGTGCCGTAGTGTGTGTAGTCGTAAATGCAACTGTAAACTATATAAACAGTTAGTCGATGCAAAAGTTGACAACAAGTTTTTCGTTTTTCTCTGTAGTATATTATAGTATGTAGAAGCAGCTGTGATAAATAGTGCGCATATTATACGAAAAAAAGCAAAGAGTATACGACATACAAACATAAAATATTATAAAAAAAACAAAACAAAAATCTAAAATACTACACAAATCTATTGACGAGAACGAAAAGAAGTCCAACTGAAGAAGAAATCAAACACGAAGAAGAAGCAGCAGCTGCAAAATGGATTTATGACAACAACAACAACAAACACAACATCAACAACAACAATCCGCGCTAAAGCAAAGCTGCAAACTATGTTGCCAATACAACAACAACAACAATTGAACAGAACAACGGGCAACTGTAATGAAAACAAATTGTATACGATTTTTATAAACCGCAAGAAATAAGCAAAAACAAAAAAGAAGAAAAATATAAATATATGTATAACTACAACAAATTATATGTAAATATTATATAAACATTTATATATGTATACAAAATAACAACAACAACAACTAAAAGATCTCCCGCTAATAACAAATACGCGCGCGTAACTACAACAACAACAACAACCAATGTATACCAGCAACAAAAACAACAACAAATAAATCTAAGCAAAGAATGAAAGAAAAGCTAAAAAATCTAACAAATGTGCCTGTGTATTAAAAGAAGAAGAGTATAAAAAGAAGAAGAAGCATTAGTGCAAAAAAAGCAGCAAAAACTGAAAAGTAAAGTCAAAACCAAAATATTCGAATAATATATATTTTTGTGTTAAGTGTCAAGAGAGATAACTAAAAATTATAATAAAAGAAAAAACTAAAAGCATAGCAGGAGGCGTCCACAGACACAGAAAGAAAGTGATCTTCCACGACGACTGCAGTAGGAGGGAGGACGAGAACGAGGACGCAAGGGACGCAGGCCCCTCGTTGTGTTCTTCAGTGTTGCGTCGCCAACTGTCGTCTGTACACCACTAAAAGTGGCACAAATCGGGTTAGACGTCGCTCCCAGAGCATTAATGGCTCAGCCTAGGGTAAGTGATAAACTCCAAAAATACATACCATAATACCAATTAATAACCTCCCCCCTTTAAAAGAGGAGCATATAGTTCTCAGCGTCAGTACAAATTGTGAATTTTATGTTTTGGCGACGGCAAATTTTAGTTTGCGTTTGTTTCTCGCGACGGCATTTCGCTTAGGAAAAAGTTCGAAGAGTTCAACTATAAATTGTGTTTCATATATTGTTTTGCAAGTTGAGGTTGGGATTTCGCTTAAATTAAGTTGTTGAACCCATAAGAAAATCTGTTCGTTAGGAAACAATGTGTGTTAAAGTTGGTAATGTATCGTGAAATGTTTTTCCTTATTACTATCAAGTGCAAAAATAGTTAAATAATTTTCTGTCTAACCGACGGCATTTCAAGTTTAATCTTTAATATTTATATTCTTTAAAAGAAAAAAAAAACGTTTGAAAAAGCAAGTTATGTCTGACATGAGACAAGATTTTGATGGCGCTATAAAACTATAAAAGAATTCTAATTGCAAAGAATTTTATCAAAATATGATAATCTTTATAGTCATGTTCATACATAATGTATGCTTTAATAAATGTATTTTGGTAGAAAGTCCAAGATAATTTCATAGCATAAACCTTAGTTAGGAGCGTGGCTCTCAGGTCTATATAAATATTATTTATTCAAAAAAAAGATTGTTTGACTTTTCGACGATAAAGACGAAAAAACTTTGTTTTCTTATTAAATCAACTTTTAATTTCTGAAAATCTAAGTTTAAACTTTTATTTGTTTGTCAGTTCATTTCTCTTAATAAGCAATATTTATTTATAATTGTATTTAAATAGTATTTTTTTCTACATTTTTGTTAATGATTCTTTAGCCATCAATAAAATACTAATCAGCTGACTGACTAACATATATACGATCTTAGCTCGCTTTTTCTCTCTGTTTCTTTTCTCTGTGTTTACCAAACTTTAACTTTTATGAACACTGATTAACATAGTTGTGTGAAACGAACTTGATATTTCCATGGATCGTTAAATCGTTAGAAAACACAAAAACGAGAGCAAATCCAAAGTAAAGTGTTTGTGTATAGTTTGTAATTAGCATTTGCCTTGTGCCAGTGTTGCCACACTTTATGAATATACGTAGGCCACTCTTTTTCCTTCTCTCTCTCTCCGGGGAGAGACCAGTTAAAAAAAGATATTGTACAAACTGCCCGCGGGAATTTTTCGCTTTGGTGATTTTAATATTTTACGGGCTCCTCTGTGTTTGGTTTGGTTTTCGGTTTGGGGCATCGGGCATATAAATTTACGCATGTGGTTTAATACACGCACAATTCTCGCTCCAAAAGTGAAAGAGAATGCCATTCGCTCGCGAGTCTCCGATTCCGATTCCAATTCCATCAAAATGTGCAAAAATACGGGTCCAGGTTGCAACTACATACAAGAGTGTGTATGTATGTATGTGTGCGATGCATATAATTTTATTGCACATTGCACGGAAGAGAAAGAGAGAGAGAGAGGAGAGAGTGAAGAGTGCAGAGTGCGACATTCATTGAGGGCAACACGCTGTGGTTTTATTATTTACAATTACAATTCTCATTTCATTTCATTTCGTTTCGTTTCATTTTATTTTTTACAATAATTTTCACATTTGTGCCGTTACTGCAACACTGTGAAAATAGCCAAAAACGAACAAATGGTTGCAAGCAATTTTTATATATAATTTGATTATTTTATGCCTCTCGCAGTTAATGAAAAAAAGATCATGAAAAAAAAGGCGAGCAACAACAACAACGGTGGCAATGGCAAACGGCAACGGCAATTGCAATTTGTGCAGCTGCCACATACACACACACACACACACGTACGAACGAAATATACCCCCCCGTTGCAACATTCAACACAAAAATTGTTTTGGTGTTATTTTAATTTAAAGGTTAACCGCAGCGTAATTTGTGGCATAAAATATAATTCGTCTCTAGTGTTCGCCACTCGCCGCTCGCTGCTCGCATTTTCGAACGGCCGAGAAAATAAATAAAAATAAAAATCAAATGAAAATAGAAAAAAATGAGCAGCAACAACACTTTTGCACTAGTAGTATAGCACAAAATGCCATTCGCGTTGTTCAACGTTTGCCATTTTTCAGTTTTCAGTTCTCATTGCTCAGCATTCAGTTCTCTCAGTTGTTGCAGTTTGCAATTTGGCTCTGGGCCTCTAAAATGTGCGGCCGCTTTTTGCGATTTGGCTTTTAAATTGTTTTTGCTACTACTACAACAATGGCTAGATAGCAATTTATATGTGAGAATCGTTAATGGCGTCTCGTTGTGGCAGTTGTTGTTGCTATGTGCATCAAATAGCTGACAAATTACAATGAGTCTTACCTTTAAAGGTGCCAAAATACTAACTAAACTAATTAAATAGTTAATGGTTTAAGTAATAAAACATAAAAAGCCTTTCTTATGTCAACTTTTCAAATGATAAATAAGTAGAACGCCTTAGAACTCTAATATTTTTCTACACACATTATCTAGCACTTAAATCTACTGTTATTTTTGCTAGTAAGAACTCGTTTCTTGTTTCTCCCAACTTTCAACTCGTATGATTCATATTTTCTATCTCGACTTTCTGTTAGAGATCAAGCAACACACAGTCTCCAATGAGTCATGAAATTAAAGTAACAGTAACATTCACATCTCCTTCAGGACAACAAACGGCAACAAATACATATTTATAAACAAATTATACAATAATGTATGTAATATGCATACAATTATATTCTGTTGTTGCATAAAACTTATGCAGCAGAAGGCAGGGGCCACATTCTTAGGGAGGGAGGAAGGGGCAGTTGTTGGGTATTGGATACCATGCAACATACTCTACTCTTACTCTGACTACTCCTGGGGCCTGCTTGGGGTTTCTTATTTTCTTTCTGTTTTTTCTTTTTTTCGTGTGCTAAAGAGCTTCATGTTTAATGATCAAATTGCGTGCCTCGTTTGGTGCCTGGTGCGTTGTTGTTGTTGTTGTTGCCAAGTTTTTGCCGTTTTGTGCTGTGTGTGTGTGTGTGTGTGGTTTGGAAGTGTTTTCATTTGTTACATTTCTTTTTACATTTGCGCCTCAAATCGTCTTTAAAATTTTTGTTGCTGTGTTTTAAAGAGAAATATTTCGCACACAGAATGTAATTTCCCCTCAACATTAGCGTTAAGCGTGCGTTAATTTTTTTTGTTGTTTTGGGGGCAAGTTAAGTGAATTGCATTACATCTTTTTGACTTACGGATAAAGGCACAACACAAAAAAAAGAAAAAGAGTTTAGCCCAAAAGAAATGTCTATAAACTAAAACTTGAATACAAGTAGAAAAAAAAAAAAACAACAGACGAAAAGACGTGGAAAATCATTTAGACAAGTTGCACGCCGCTCATTAAATTAAATGAGCCATCAGCACGCAATTTATTTTAGTATTTTTGAGTAACTTTTGCCATGCCACAACAGACGCAGACGCAGCAACAACAACAACTACTACACACAGCGACTCCATCGACGGTTTCTTTCCTCAGCTTCGTTCTTTATTTATTTATTTTGTTTTTTTTTAGTTGTTGGGGCAGCCAATTTAATTAAATAGATGCCGCGTGCTGTTTGATAGCAAATGTGAGATAATATTTAAAAACATTGTTCCCTCTCAATATTATCGTATAGTATAGTATATTTAGAAATTAATACAATGTCTTCAACATCAGACAACAAGACACAAAGTTGTCTATGAGAACGTGTCTAAAATATATACAATCTGATAATATATGTAGTTCATTTAAATGTATATATTTAAACATAATTTAGTTTTTAGTTTTTACTTGATTTCGATTAGTTGAATTTGTGACAGGTAGAAAATTTGTTTGCATTTTTTGCTGCTTTTTAAATTTAATAAATGCTCGCCACTGACGTCATTTGTTGATTCTTCAATATTATTATATATACATATTTTTTTTTGTGAGTCTTTGAGTAAATGTTAAAGCATCAAGAATTTGTTGGCCGTTTTGCGTAGTCGACGTCGACGCTTTAAATTTAGCTACCGATTTATTTTTTGTTTTTGTTGCTTTTTTGCCTTTTTAAAAAATTTGAATACATTTTTGTCTATACAGATAGAATATGCGCACGTATATACATATATATAGATATGTTTGACTTATTTGGTTGTGGCTATTGTTGCTTTTTGTTTGGACTTCACAGGGCACCGAAATATTGTTATTATTAGTCGTAATAATCATACCAATAAAAGCGAGCGTGTTCGAATCGACTGGGCTTTTTGGTGCTGCGGCGGCTTGCTGCAAACTGTAAATTAAAACAACGCCAAGGCACGCAACAAAAATTAATTGTCTAACACCAAATAAACTATAAACAAAAATAAAAAACCAAAAACAAAAACCCCAAAGCCAAGAAAGATATAAAACTGGGCGTGTGGGCAGAGCTTAATGAAATGTGCTCCGGCTATGAAACGGGTGTATTGGAACTCCTAAAACTCTTTTGCTCCGGGGACACACCTACAAAACAATCTAACAATTCCGAATTCTCAATATCTCTTTGGGGTTTTGTGCTTTGCGGCTCGTCTGCTAATTAAGCAAGCAAAAAAATGAAAATGAAAATAAAAATATAAAAACACAAAACGAAACAAATTCAAATACAACATGATAAACAATTAATTTTGATTAGGCGGCCAGCGTCGCACAATTAAGAAATGTGAAAGAATGTATGTATGTGTGTGTGTGTGTGTGTGTATGTGCTAGAAAAAGAAAAGCAAAAGTGTTTTTAGGCTCGAAAAAACCTAAAGAAATCAATAAAATGCCGGCTTTTATATGTTTGTTTGTTTGTTGTGCACATTTATGCATGTATGTATATGGAGCAAACACACACACACACACACAAAGAGAGTCACGTGTCGAGAGTTTTAGGGCTTTGCTAAAATGGCGGCCATTGTCACCACACACAAACACACACAAACATATATATAGTCGCACCTATAATTCTTGCAGTCTGGCGCTGGTCAGTTTTAGGCGCCGTTAGATAAACTCCCACCCTTTACACAACAACAACTACACACACTCGCTCTATCGCCATCTCTTTCTCGATGTGTGTGTTGTGTTTTGCATATGTGTGTTCGTTGCACAAATTTTTGGTCACTGTTTTTGCACAGTTTTCAAGTTCAGGCACAAAAATGTTTTTATGTTGCAACGTTGACATATGTGTGTGTGTGTGTGTCTAACTGCCATTACAATAACAACAAAAACAACAGCTACTAGGAACACAAACTTGTACCAAGTGCAAAAGCTTAAAGTTCTACAAACAAAAATATTTTTTTTCTGAAACATTTAAAGTTGAATGTTTTGAGTTGTTGTTGTTGTTGCTGTTGTTAGCTCGATGACTTAATGTCTCGCAATCACGACAAAAACACACACACACACATGTACACACACGTACAAAAACAAGGACAAGAGGCATCCACTTTGGTTGAAAACGTGGCCTGAAATCCACTCTCTGAGCCTGGCTAGCGAGCTGTTAGCTGCTTTTTTTTTGTTGTGTTGTGGCCCATGTGACTACTGCTGCGCCTGTCACTGACAGCTCCAAGCACCAACCGCCCCCCACACCACCCCCCTTTCATTGAATGGCCGGCATTGTCATTGTGCGGCCCGCAAATACATAAATTTTTGAAGGATTTTGGCGCTGAACTTGTCAAAATCAGACGACAGACAACAACAGAGCGAGAGCGAGAGAGAGAGAGAGCCGTGTTTACTGTTATATTCCGATGCCGATGCCACACTGATTGCTCTTGGCTGTGGGCTTTCTGGCTATTGATTCACTAGAAAGAGATAGAATGAGTGTGTGAGAGAGAGACAGAATGAGTGAGTGCCTTGCAGCATATAGCAATGGAGGCGACACGACGCAACGTTGTTGGCTTCAACAACAACAAGGTCATTGGCTTCGAGGGTTCAAGCCCGCAGATGATCATCAATCAAATGGCGGAGGGGAAAGCCTTAGGTCGTCGTCGTCGTCGTCAGAGTCTTCCAGGTCTTAAGTGTGTTTGCCTGTTCGATTTTTGGCGCGTTCAGTTACAAAACAACAAAAGTCCAATACCAAGAGGGGGGGCGGGTAGGGTAGTGGGGAGAGTGGGAGCTCAATTCCCACATTACTTATGTACAAGTACAAATTGTGGTAATTTTCAGAGAGATCTCTTTGTTGTTGTTTTGTTTTGTTTGTTGGTCTTTTGTTCGTTTCTTGTTCCACAATTTCCTCATTTCTAAAAGCACAAATGTTGCCCATGCTCGAACCAAACACACACACACATATACACACACGTTCTCGTTGCTGCTGCCACCAACACTAAAATTAGCATAACAACTTTATAGTTTAACTGCTGCGACTGCTTTGAGTTTTGGCCTGGCTCAGTTTGTGTTCTTGTTGCTGTTGGCCTGGCTCAGTGATCCGGTCGCTTTGTATCTATAAGTTTGTATCTTGCATGCAACACCAACACCAACAGCAACAACAACAGCCAAGTATGAGTGACAAAAAGTACGAAAAAAAAAACGGAACAAAACTCGATTTGCTTTGTGCCTCGCAAGCTGCCACTGCTGCTGCTGCTGCTCTTGCACCGTATAACTAATCTGTTGTTGTGTATCTAAAGGATTCCAAAAGCCAAATGACAAAAGGTCTCTCCGTACTTTGCTTCATTTTGTTGTTGTTGTTGTTGCTGTTGCAGGTGGCAGCAGCAGCTGCTGCTCAGCTACTCAGCTAAAAATGGGGGCACACATTCAGCCATTGATAGACCCATTTCAAAAGCAAACATACACTCACATACGTATGGAGTCAGGTGCAAAAATCCTGGGTCCAAGTCAAGAGCCACTTACCGCACTTATTGCCCTTCTCTAAACCCCTCCCCTGCCCAACCCACAAAGTCGCAAAGCGTCACTCAGTCAATTGCTCATTTAGTGTCAAAGATTTTTCCAAGCCGATAACAATACACACATAGAGCGGAGGGTAGAGGAGGGGGGTAAAGTGCCATCATTTCTTGTCGCTGCACAAAAATCTTGTCAACTTTGCTGTGCTGCGCCTCAGCTTCTCTCAGCTCCAAAATTATGCAGTGTGAAGCGGCAACAACAACAACAACAACGACGACGTCGACGACGCCACTTGAGTATAAAAATGATAAAAATCTTACACAAAAACCAACAACAACAACAGCAATCACAATCACAAAAGGCAGTAATCACAGAAGGCAGCAGCAGAGCCGCGTTGAACTTTAAAACAGAAAAAAATGCGCAAAGTTTATATATTTGTGTGTGTGTGTGTGTGTGTTGTAGTTGTTGCCGTTTGTGTGTTGCATACGTAGCGAAACCCGTTTGCAATTGCTAGCAAGAGACACACACACACACCCTCCCTCTCCCTTTCGCTCTCACACTCGCATTGAAACAGATTAACTGATAACATTAAAAATTACTTTTTTTTTTTTGCTGCTGCTGCTGCTTTTGCTGATTTTGGCGCTTAATTAATATGCAAAAAGCGTTGAAAGAAAAGAAGCAGCGCAGCTAAAAGACAATTATATCTGTATGTTTGTATAGATATATCTACATATACATACATATATATGTATACACATGTGTAGTATAATGCCGCAGTCAAAGTAATCACAAGGTCAACACACAATGCGAACCGTTTTGTTATTTTTTGGGGGAGCTTCATTGACGTGCTTGAAAATTATATATGTAGATAGATATAGATATTTATGCAGGTACAATTCACATAGCTGACGCTGAGATTGAGAAAACTTTGTTAAACATTGGTTATTAATTTGATTCTCTCCTTCTTGCTTTACAGTATGACGATGGCCTGCATGGCTACGGCATGGACTCGGGCGCCGCTGCAGCGGCAATGTATGATCCACATGTCGGCCATCGGCCGCCGGGACTGCAAGGCCTACCCTCGCATCACTCACCGCACATGACGCATGCAGCGGCAGCGGCCACAGTTGGTATGCACGGCTACCATTCGGGGGCCGGGGCGCATGGTACACCTAGTCATGTATCACCGGTTGCTAATCACCTAATGGGCGCAATACCCGAGGTACACAAACGTGATAAGGATGCGATTTATGAGTAAGTATTCAAAGATCAAAGATATGGGTTTTCCAACACTGTTTCTTAATTTCAATCTTCTTATAACAATCTCTATCAATTTGGCAAACACACAAACACATATTGAATACCAATTTGTTTTGCGATCGATCCCTGGGCAGTGCCCGCCACCTGTTGCCTTCTGTTCGCACCTCAGAGAAGGAGAGAGAAAAAAAAAACGAGATATATCCGAGGCGAGGGAGTAACATAAATTTAACGCACACGCGACTTAATGCCCACGATCCTTGGCCAAAAAAAAAAAAAACAAACATTTTGGTGAGGGCCATGTTTTTCCATTTTGCGGCTTGTTCCTTCTCTCTTCTTTTTTTTTGGGCGTGACCTTCTGCGTTTTGTGCAAAGTACTAAATTATGGGTTTCCTTTTTGGCAACACAAATTTCTTCTTCATCTTTTTGTTTTTAATTTGTGCTCCTTTGTATGTGTGTGTGTGGGGGGTGTGACGCATGTTTAGTGACGAACATGAACGTGCTTAGGCATTAGGGAGTCGTCGTCCATACCGAAGGAATTAAGGAAAGACCAATGCCGTTTGCAGGTTGTTTATTATGTTATTTGTCGTTTGTTGCGCTCGGGTGCTAATTTGCCAAAATGTGGTTTCGGTTTGTTTGCTTTTTTGTCTCTTCTAACTTGATCGATCGAGAGTCGTCGAGGGACACGCTGCTGCTCGTGTCATTCTTTTTTGGTTGACGATTGCGTTTGCGTGTGTGTTGCACGCAGAAGCTTTTAACAACTGGCAATTTTCATGTGTTGCAACTGGCGATCAGCAAACACGTCCCGAATGACATGAAACAGCTGCTTGAATCATGTTTGCGAACTTCGTTCTTTTTTTTTGCGCATTTTAATAAGCAAATATTTGTTGAGTTGGGCTTTTTTCGTGAATGAATGACAGAGAGTTGAGTTTTTGCTTGCCAGCCATCAATCAGCTGTTTCTTCTGGGTTCTCAAGTGTGTGAGCAAACATGGCCGGGGCATGACTTCATTAGCACACTTTTTGGCCACCTGCAACACTGTGGCTGTTCGCTCCAAAAATGCGCTTCTTATTTGTACAATTGACACCTTGAAAAGCGGCAACGAAATAATAATAACAATAACAATAAGAAAAAGCAGCCGCTTCAAATAAATACAAAAAAAAAATATGGACATGCGCAGAACTCTCTTAACACCTTCTCGAGAGTAGAGTGCAACAGCAACAACAACAACAACAACTTCAGCTGCTTGTCACAAATGCCAAGTCATGGCAAATGAGTGCACACTTTTTTCTGTTGTTGTTGTTGCTGGGTCGATCCTGGCCTGGTAATGGGAATGGAAAACTCTGCTCTGCGCACTCGACTGTAAACAAAAAGAAAAAAAGCGCAAGGGCGCAAGAGAAAAAGTAAAGGAGTTTCGAATTGTTTCGGGGCCATGGTTCGCTTATTAATAGTTGTTAAGCGCAGGGCTACACCCTCACATACATACATACATATGTATGTGCATTGGTCAATGGTCAGTTGTGCCATCTAATGGCCAAAATGAAGTGCCTGGTCTAAAGGGAAAAAACAGCCCCGAGACAACAACAACAACAACAACAACAATTTGACGCTAGTAACTTGGCTCTTTGCCTAATTTTGTTCAGGTGCAATTTGTGTTTGGAGCGTGAAGAGCAGTTAACAATAATAAAAACGAAACGAAACCCCGAGACACAGAGCAAAACAGAGAACAAAAAATGGTCAAATCATGCATACTTGCTGAACTAATCCGTCAAAATGTGTAAAGGGCCAACAGCACAGTCGTCGTCGTCGTCAGGTCACAAAAACGGAGGGATTATATGTAGATGTGGATGGTTTGGGTTCGGTTTTTTTTTTTTTTTTCTTACTTTCAGTTTATAATGAAAATGAAACAGCTGCTGTTCATTTGCATGGCAGGAAATAGTTAAAAACAGTCGGGTCATACACTGTAAGAAAAAGTAAAAAAAAATATGCTTAAATAGTTGAGCGAAACTTAAGATGGGGAATAGTTGGACTCACCAAAAAAAAAAAAAATAGATAATGACATCCATTTCCAGCACGCTGCGATTTAGTTTCATCAAAAAATGTACTCATACTAAAAATTTTATGTCCTCTTGTTTATTGTACAGAAGTTTGACTTTAGTTGCAGTTTTCTAAAAAAAATATATATCAATTTTTAAAAATACTATAATATTTACAAATTTAAACTGATTATTAATCTCTTCATTTTGTGTTCCTCTTTTGCATCTTTATAGACATCCGCTATTCCCGCTTTTGGCGCTAATATTCGAGAAATGCGAATTGGCAACATGTACGCCGAGGGAGCCGGGCGTGCAAGGTGGCGATGTTTGTTCGTCGGAATCGTTTAACGAGGATATTGCAATGTTTAGTAAACAGGTAAGTCTGTGTTGTGTATATATCTATGTTTTAAGGCGGTGGTAATTGGAGCTGTGTGCCACATGTGGCAAACTTAAAAATCGCGGCACACGAGTCTAACGAAGCAAGCCGTTAAATGATCGGATTACACAGCATCTCGTCTCGTTTTTTTGTCACTCTTTCAAGTGGCAAACATGTGTCACAAATATGCCTTGCCACACACTATTGACACCCCCTCTGCCCACCCCCCAAAAAAAGAAGCTGAGCTCATAAAAACTGTTAAGCAGCGTCGAATATATTTTGCCGAAATGACATTTAAATAATTTACGATGTTTTCACATACAAATTATAATGTTGCAAGTTGTTCACATGCCTCATGCGCCTCTTGTCGTGCACCATCACATCCTGCTACCCCGCTTGCTTGTACTCTCCACCCCCCCCTGCTCTTGCCTGCTGCTATTTTTATGAACGAGATCGAGGAAAAAAAACAAGAACTCGATGACTCCATCTCTACAGAGAGATTTTCTTGTTGGCGTCATTTTTGGTGTCTCAAAATTAAATTATTAAACAACAAGAACTGCAAAAAAAAGACGCCCATCTTCTTGGCCAGTTGAGTTTTGGCTTACAACAACAACAACAACAACGGCAACTGCAAAGAAATGATGTTGTTATTTATGGTCCATTTGGAATTTTGACAGGCCTGGGCCATGGGTAATAAAACCAACAACAACAATAACACATTTATCAAGATATATTTTAGGTCCTTATTTCGGTTGAAGGTGTTGTTGCCGCAAATGATTTGTTGCATCTGCGTTGTTATGGTTGCCATTTTATGGTGACGCGAGATTTTGATGAACTTTCGTCAAATTGTCAATGAAAATGACAATAAAGCTGCAAGCAACTTTTCGTCTCTCCCTAAAGATTACTTTGCACTTTGCTTTGTGAATGATCAACAGCGAAAACACATCGCGGCATCCTCATACAGTGTTGCAGATACATTTTAAAGATACAGCTAGAGAGATACAGATACAGACACCAAGATGAGAACAACTTAGTTGTCGCTTGCATTTCATTTGATTTGATTTGAATTCATTTCATTTCGTTTCATTTCGTTGCATTTTCGTATTTTTATTTTGTTAGTTGGCTTTGCTGTTGCTGTTGCCTTCGGGGTCGTTGTTTGTCTGTTTGTGCCACGTCTTCTCGTGGTGGCTGACAAAAATAACTCAAAAATGTCATTCGCCCATCGAATTTTAACAAACGAGCAGCAGCCAAAGCCAAAGACTGCCACGAAAGACATGGGCGCTAAAAATATGTGACGATACTTTTTTAGCTGCTGCTGCCCCACTGTCGATGCATTATATGTGTGTGTGTGTGTGTGTGTGTGTGTGTATGTAGTTTGCATCTACAGATACAGATCCCAAGTACTTATATATATATCTATATATATATATATAGTCACATCATTTTGACTAAGCAACTGCGTAAAATGCGCCAACGCCAACGCCACAGATCAAGAACTGGGAACTGGGAATACACAAATGTGGAAAAGATGTGTTGGACGGAGGGGAGGAACGACAAGATCGAGATCTCAACAATCTGAACGGTCGGCGCACTCTTCAAATATATATATATATATGTATACTTAGGCGACTTTTGGTGTTGGCGCTGCTAATGATGCAGCCAAGGAAACGCTTTATAATTTCTCTTTAAAAGCAGCTGAAGAAAAAAAAAAAATGAAAAACACCAAATTAAAATACAAAAATATATATATACATATATGTATGTGTATGTACTTTATAAATAAGCAACAAAAGCTAAAGATGTTGTTGCTCCCAAAGCGACAAATGCGTCTTCTGATGATTTCTCCCCATACAGAAAATTGCTTAATATGCTTGTTGCAGCCTTTGTCTCCACAGAAAAAGCCCCATGCTGATTGCCCAAATAATTTTTATGATTTCATTTTAAGTAATTTTTAATGAAAATCAGTCGTCGCGACGTCACAATGGGCCGCAAGTAACTTTTTGCGATTGTCTGTCTTTCAGTTTGTCAACTGACAAGTTTTTGGCGTTTTGGCTAATAGTTTGTGCGATGCGATGAGTTGACTTGTTTTTTTTTTTTTTTTTCGCTTGGCGTTGACAACACTGCTCCATTGTCTTGTTCTTGTTCTTGTTCTTGTTTTGGTCTGATCATCTGGTTGTTGTTGTTGTTGCTGTTGCTGTTGCAGATTGCAACCATGCGTGCAGCATCAGCAGCAGCATCGGCAGCAGCATTGCCAGCTTCTAAGTAGTTGGCAGAGACAGAGGCAGACAGTACTATGTTGGGGGCTGTCTGTTTTGGCATGATGATTAATGAAGTGCGGGTAAAATGATGATGATGATGCTGATGCTGATGATATATACATTTTCTGGATTGCCCCGCGCGTCTCTTACTCTCTCTCCTCTTCTCTTTTGGTGTCTTCCATATGAACAACATGATTTTGTTGCTGTCGACTGTCCTTGACATTATACTTATGGCAAAATGAGAGAGTGTAGCACATCTGTCACAACATTGACAAAGCCAACTTTCCACTAGACCTATAACTCACTATATATATATATATATGTGTATATATAACGCTTCTTACCAAAAATAGTTGAAAGCAACGCCTTCGGGTTACCATTTCTGACTGTGTTTCTCTGGATTAGGCAGGCAGGTAACAAAAAAAAAAAAAATCCAAAAAAAATACAGAGAAACCCGAACAGGTTAAGCGTTAATACCAATCAATGTGTATTGGCCTATGGCTGCTACAACAACAAAAACAACAATAGCTTGTACAAAAGCAATTTAATGTGCCCCGTTGCCGGCGACTCTCTGCTTTTCCCAACAACAACAACATTTTGGTTTTTGTTTTCGTAAATTGCATTTTCTGATTTCGAACGAAACGAAAACCAAAAACAAAGATATACACACACACACACACACAGAGACAGTTGCACAGATTTGTGAGGCCATAATCAGGTATGAAAGGTTACGCTTGCGCGCAGTTGTTGTATTGTCAGAGAGAGAGAGAGAGAGAAAAAAAAAACCAAACAAAACAAAACAAAAACGATCCGAGCCTTTGGAATGCTCACTTGGAGATCACTGGAACTGTTTTCGACGAGGCATCTCTACGCATTTTTCTCTCTCTCTTTCGCACTCTCTGTTAGCCAGAAAAAGGAACTTAATCTCCTTTGTGCAATATTTCGTTCCATACCTTCTTCTTCTTCTTTCGTTCTTGCCCACATAGTCAGAATCGCAGTCGGAGTCGGCGACGGCGACGGAGTTTTTGGCTTGTATCTCGTTTTGTTCTTTTAATGATAAAAATAAAAAGGAACGGAGAGGAGAAACCTTTTGCCTTTTTATTTGGAATTTGGTATTGGTACCTTTTTAATCTCTTTGCCCCGCCTTCTCGCCCCTCAATCTCCGGCTGCGTCGTCGTCTTTTTGCTATGCGCAGTTATATTATTAAAGCATTGTTCTTTTTACTTTTTACTTTTTTTATATTTATTTTTGCAACCCTTAGAGCCAAGCCAGGCAGCGGGTTTATTCGGTTTTAAATTTCTTGTTGAACAAAAGGCATTTGTTCAACTTGTTAGCCAAAAAAAACAACAAAAAAACCAAGGCAAAGAAGAAAACTGCGAAATGAGCAGCGAATGTTGTCCCCGGTTTTAAGGATTGCGCAGCCGCAACTGTTGCCAAGGGTGAGGCAAGCAGGCAGGCAGCACCGCCACCCCGACGTTTCGCTTCTTTACCCTCCTGCCAGACAGAAACTGCGTCGCAGCATGCATTTTGGCACAGCGTGAACTGATTTGGCACAGCCTGACGGCCAGAATGCCACACCACACCATAACACACAAATCCAGACTAGACGCAGTGTCAGATACAGATACAGATACTGCCACCCACCCCGGGGGCAGGCAGACAAGCTGCAACCGCATTTTCGAACATTTTGAGTTTGCCTCAAATATTTGTTTATGCAACCACTTGGCGCCTTTTAAATGTTATTATTTAGTTTCGTCTGTCTTGTCTCCCTGTGGCCGGGGTCATTAGACGTGTATCGTCTGTTTAGCTCGATGACTTTCATTATTTGTACAGTAGTTTGACCCTTTTTAAACAGCTCTATATATGTACATATATGAAATGTTGCATGTTTGTGTGTGAGTGCCTAATACGTTCATTAAATAGTGACCCTAACCCATTAGATTAGAAAGACAACCTAAGAATTGAGCTCTATATGCATAAGATAATCCAAATGTTCATCTCTTTTTTTTTTTTTAAAGTTTCATTACGAATGGGATGGTTTTGGCATTTTATTGCTCATATGGTCATTATCATTTAGCATTTTGTGAAGTCTCTTGGCTTATTTATGTGCCGTTACTTATGAGCCGCCATGATTTATGTGCATATGTGACGCTCTCAACGAGAGCTAGACGTGTCTGTGTGTATGTGATAAACGCTTTCAATTAAGTGCCAAAGCGTCGAGATGCCTTGACAAATTGGCCAATGAGTGTTGACAATCGATGCCGCAAAAAACACATACCCTACATATGTTCATGTGGGGTATATAGGGTATCTACAAGTCCACGCATGTTTAGCTTGCATTCGTTTTGTTATCAGCTCCGTGCAACGCCGGATGTTTGTACAGGCAGACGCCTTTTTTACATATGAAGTGCAAGAGAGTGAAACAGAAAGAGAGAGAGAGAGAGAGAGAGAGAAATGTATCCATTAGGCATAGAGAGACAGGTACCATTGATATGCGCCACAAATCTCTACAACATGCCACTGTTGTTGTTCTTGTTGTTGGCTGTTGCTGCCGTTACTGTTTGTTGTGTTACATTCCAATGCAAATATTGACATTCAGAATGTTGCTAATGTTTACGCGGTGCTTCTTCTTCTTCTACTATGCCAGATTGTTAAAAGTATTCTGTTGCCGGCAGCTAGCTGGTTGTAGCTACCTCAGTGCTTCGTTTGTTTTGGGTCGTAAAAACTGGCCAAGTGTTTGCGGCCCATAGACACACTGATACAGATACAGATACACACGTGTGTGTGTGTGTGTGTGTGTGTGTTTATAAACATGACGATGAGGGTATCATAAAATGAAGAGAGAGAGGATGTAGAAAAAAAAGAATAAGAAAAGTAAATCAGTCGCATGTGGAACTGTTCCATTATGGAACAACATACTGACATAAGTACATACATACATACATACCGACATACATGTATGAAGCTTTTACTCCGATTGTCACCTCAATTGTCGCATGTTTGCTGTTGTTATTTTTTACTACCGATATTTTGTGCCCATTATTGAGATAAAAAAAAAAAACGTTGGCTCTCCTTCGCGCGTTACACATACAAACATACATATATCTCATTCGGGTTGGGTTTATGTTTTGTTTTGGTTTGGTTTTTAATGCTGTTAATGTCGGTTAAAGGTAATCAGCAACATTAAACAAGCACTACAACAGCACTATCATCATCATCATCATCATCACTACCACAACATCATTAGCTTAAAGCAAATACAAATTTGAAAATTTGGTATTGCATTACAACAAAACTATTGTTCAAGTTTTTTTTTTTAGTATGGTCTTTGTGAATGTTGTGGGCGAAGATTTGAAGATGAGAACTCGAAACACGAAGGGTGGGGGATAGGTGACGCGAGGGGTAATCTGTGGCGTTGTGCAAGCTTTTAGGTACTTAAATGTTTTTTGTTATTGTTGTTGTTGTGTGATGCCATTCGATGTGTGTAGGTGTGAGAAATTTGATAGTTTAACTGAGGTCTTTGGTTACACTTGGCATCTTGTTGAGGTAACTGCAATTTTCAAGTGAATGATTTTTGGTAACAGATGTTAAAAACACCAGAGATGTTAAAAAAAGTCGCTTGGCAAGTATTTAATTAGAACATATTGATTTTTATTTAAAATAATGTGTCAATGGATTCAGTAATAGGTTTTTCTTGTAGTTTATTTCAATACACCCTAGAAATACTTATTACAGTCAAGAACGTAGCTAAAACACATCCTTTCATGGGGCCCAAAGCTCCATTTTTCGATTTTTCCTTTATGTACTTAGTCGGGCATCCACAGAGCTCGTATAGACGTATGCATAAAAGTAATGGGAAACTTCTTGCACGATCACTTGCACCTGATATAATCAAATTGCAGCCCAAAGTTGGATCGATAGCGTAACATTCGTGTTCTAAATCAGCTAAAGTTATATAATTATAAACAATGATGATACATTTATCTATAAATATTGTGTCCTTAAGCATCAAAATACCTAAAACAATCAAATCATTCGGCAGGCATTCTAATAAATTTGGGTTTGGTTGCTCGTCCTCCTCCACATATCTTACTTGTTCTGCGCCGAATGGGCAAAGAAAATCTGATTTTTGAACTTTGCAGTCCCCAAAATACTGCTGGCAGTCCAAGCAGATGTTGTTAACTTGTCCATTTAAGTCTGTTAATTGTTATTCATATTTTGTATTTGGCTCATTTGATATTTTGCGTTTTAAACTTACCAATGATTGAATTAAGGACAATTATGTTAAAAAATGCAATGAAGAGAAAACTCAAATTTTGCATGATTTAAACTGAACTGATATATATATATATGTTGTGAACTGATTTGTGATTTGAAGTTTAACACAATGTTGTAAGATGGGTTATAGTTGGAAGATTTATAGATTTATTGAGCTACACACGAGTTTATTCGTTAAAGAAATGATGTATTTTGTATGAATATAGCTTTCCTCATCTACTCCATAGTTTGTATACCTTAATTGCCAGGTGAAAAGTTTTTAGAAATTGAAATACACTTAAAGTAAATAAATGTTTATTGACGAATAAAACTCTATCCATTGTTATTGGCCCATCGCATTTTAGTTTATTTCAATACCCTAGAAACACTTATTACAGTTAAGAACGTAGCTAAAACATATCCTTTCAAGGGTCCCGAAGATCCATTGGATTTAGAGGTGTTTTTTTTGTTGATCGCACATCCACATTTCGTATATAGATCTTTGCATGTATATGCTAGAAAATTCTGCAAACGTGCACGACTTTTGCTTGATATAATCAAATGGCAACCCAAAGTTGGATCGATAGCGTAACATTCGTATTCTAAATCACCTAAAGTTATATAAAGTATTAGCAATAACAAAGAAATATGTGCAAAATCCATAAACAACTAATGCTAATGAGATTTGTTGGGCGCTTAATCAATAAAATACCTAAAATTATATATTTTTTTGGTAAGCACATTGATAAATTTGGGTTGGATTCTTCGCCCTTATGGACCTTTCTCACTACTACTTTGTTTCTAGTATTTACGCACTCCATTAGTGTTTTGTTAGTTTTGCACTCCCCATAATCCTTCGCGCAGTCATAGCAGATGTTGTTATCTTGTCCATTTGAGTCTGTTAATTGTTATTCATATTTTGTATTTGGCTCATTTGATATTTTGCGTTTTAAACTTACCAATGATTGAATTAAGGACAATTATGTTGAAAAATACAATTGAGAGAAAACTCAAATTTTGCATGATTAAAACTGAACTGATATATATTGTGAACTGAATTGTAATTTGAAGTTTAACACAATGTTGTAAGATGGGATATAGTTGGGAGATTTATAGATTTATTGAGCTACATACGAGTTTATTCGGTAAAGAAATGATGTATTTTGTATGAATATAGCTTTCCTCATCTATGGACTCCATAGTTTGTATACCTTAATTGCCAGGTGAAAAGTTTTTAGAAATTGAAATACACTTCAAGTAAATAAATGTTTATTGACGAATAAAACTCTATCCATTGTTACTGGCCCATCGCATTTTAGTTTATTTCAATACCCTAGAAACACTTATTACAGTTAAGAACGTAGCTAAAACATATCCTTTCAAGGGTCCCGAAGATCCATTGGATTTAGAGGTGTTTTTTTTGTTGATCGCACATCCACATTTCGTATATAGATCTTTGCATGTAAATGCTAGAAAATTCTGTAAACGTGCACGACTTTTGCTTGATATAATCAAATGGCAACCCAAAGTTGGATCGATAGCGTAACATTCGTATTCTAAATCACCTAAAGTTATAAAAGTATTAGCAATAACAAAGAAATATGTGCAAAATCCATAAACAACTAATGCTAATGAGATTTGTTGGGCGCTTAATCAATAAAATATCTAAAATTATATATTTTTTTGGTAAGCACATTGATAAATTTGGGTTGGATTCTTCGCCCTTATGGACCTTTCTTACTACTACTTTGTTTCTAGTATTTACGCACTCCATTAGTGTTTTGTTAGTTTTGCACTCCCCATAATCCTTCGCGCAGTCATAGCAGATGTTGTTATCTTGTCCATTTGAGTCTGTTAATTGTGTCTCATATTTTGTATTTGGCTCATTTGATATTTGGCGTTTTAAACTTACCAATGATTGAATTAAGGACAATTATGTTGAAAAATACAATTGAGAGAAAACTCAAATTTTGCATGATTAAAATTGAACTGATATATGTTGTGGACAGAATTTTGATTTGAAGTTTAACGCAATGTTGTAAGATGGGTTATAGTTGGGAGATTTATAGATTTGTTGTAGATTATTTGTGTTATTATTTATAGTAGTTTTAAACAAAGTTTTGTAAAACGCCGAACTCTGAATTTTGTGGCAAATTATTATTATTATTTTAAACTTTTATGGAGGTCGTCAGAAGGCAAATGACGGCAGACTGTGCCTGCTTTAATACTTTGTCTCACAAATAAAATTGCCAATATAACTGCAAGGTTTTAAGGCTTTGGTTTTTCAGACAGATAAATTCACAGTGCTTTCGATATTTTTTGGTTTTGGGTATCTTCTAGTCATGCATTTTCTAAAACATTTTTAATTTTTTTTTTTTTTTTTTTTTTAATGCACCTCGATACCATTTCGATAGCGTCTCGGCCAAAAGTTATTTTGTAGTTGCTTATGTTATTGTTAGTATTGTTGCTGCGTTTGTTTATGATAGCAGCAATAGGCCCGGCCCGCATGCAACCGTTTCTGCTGGGGCATGCTATAGTACTTGCGCTTGAGTTCATCGGCGCCATAGCATGCAGCGCAACAAAAACATAAAGTGCAACAGATTAGGCGCCACAACACCAAAACTGCAGATGAACTCAACGAAAGGCACAAAAATGCATTAGCTTAGATAAACTAATTAGTGTAACATGGGGCAGAGTTGAACTAGTTGCAGCTCCAGTACGCAATGACGATGCGCTTGCCTTGCGGCTGTTATCACTGCACTTTCTCGAGTGTTTTAAATGGGCCAGGGAGGAGTGTGGGAGGGGGGGGGGTGGTTAACTGTTTCTAGTGTGGATCGTAGTACATTGTCCGCTGTGTGTGTGTGTGTTGTTTGTGTTCTTTTTGTTTTTTAGCTACTGTTCGCGCTGATTCCAAAAGTCGACATGGCCGGTTGCATAAATTGCTTTATGGCCGTTTGCTGGGCGCGCTTTATGGCCATTACTCAAGTGCTCAAGACTACACACACACACACACACACATACACATATATGTACTGTCGTTTTCTTTCTAGCTCGCTCAACGTTTTATGGCCAATACACAATGCCAGGGCTATAAACGTAAGCGGGCGGGCAAGCGGACGAGCAACGGACGAGAGCACCTCCTAGCTATATTGGCATATCATAAAAACGTAGCAAAAACAAATGCCATACCCCTTACCTCCCCCACCCCTTCCTCACCCTTTCATTTGGTTCTTTTTATGGACTTGAGTTCTTTTGTGGATTGCGTTACGATTTTTGTTTGTGTTTAGTGGCTCAAATTTCTATAAATTTATCATGTGAGAAATTGAAAGCAGCTCTGATTGAATCATAAGTCCATGTTGTATATATACATACATATATAAAGTCCATATATATATAAAATGGGTTTTACTTTGGCAATTTTATGACGCGCGATTGCTTTTGTTGCTGTTCTTGCTGATAGCACGTTGCCAGTTTTGATGAAATGTATTTGATTTGAAAATGCCATACAATTTATGACACCTAACCGATCTTTGCTTTGTTGTTGCTCTTGTTTATTGTTGTGTGTGAGACAAGCCACCGGAACCCCAGTCGAAAACCCTCGCGCTTGGTTGTATAATTGCATTTATTGGGGGGAGGGGTGGGGGGGGCTCGACATCATAAAAGCGCTTGAAGAGCAAACAGTATCTACTAAACAGTAGTGATTTCAGTTTTGTTTGTTGCCTTGCGAAAATTTATGAGCTGTGCCGCGCCGGCCCCATGTGAAACTGATTAGAATGGACAATATGACACGCAAAAGTAGATGTATATTTTGTTGCTGTTGGGTGTTTCCGCATTGGACACTACTTGAAACAAACACAAATAAAGAATTTAAAAATGAATATTTGTGCTTCTTGTACGTTGAGAGTTGTGAGCTATAAATATGAAATTGTCAGCTGCAGACGCCCACGCGGCGTTGTTGACAAAATGTTCTTTTGCTTCTACTATGCTCGAATTTTTCACTTTTCATTTCATTTTGTAGTATGTAAATTTTCATTTCATGTTGATATGTTGATGTTAGTTTCACGCCCGTTTGTGGACTCCGTTTGTGCGTCATATATTTATAGACTTGTCTCATGCTGTGTGCTTGTGTGTGTGTGTGTGTGTGTGTATTTCTGCTTGTTGGCAATGATTTATATATTTTTAAAAACCGCATCACACACAGCAACAACACAACTGTTTTGCCCATTGCGTCTTATCACTGAAGCTTTGAGCTTAAGAGAGACAGAGAGAGAGAGAGAGGGCATCTTACGCCTCTTACTCATTGTTTGTCAGCCATTTTGATTCATCGAAGAAGTGCGTGTGTGCAATATGCCAGAATGCCCGCCAACATCTCTCCCGCCATCCATCCATCTTCTTCTTTGTGTGGCAAGAAAACCGCGACCCTCGTGCTTCCTCATATCAGCAGCGTTAAGCAAAAGCGCGACCTGGTCTGGTCGCCAGTCAGCCATCCAAACGGCGACTTATCATGCAAACCAGTTTGACAACTTTACTGGCCGCACTGCCACATCTATGTGTGTGGGTGTGTGTGTGTGTGTGTGTGTGTGCAACGCCAGAGCAGCAACCAACCAGCATTTGAAAATGCAACATTGAAGCCAACTGGCGAACAACAACTTTGGCATACACAACAATTCTCCCTCTCCATACACGCAACATTTTCATTCTCGCTCTGTTCTCCTCAATGGTTGTGCTTTGTGCCTCACAATGGGGCGTTCTTCTCATGCTTGGAATACCCATGCGCACACAAATACGTATAACTGCACACACAGTCCAGACTTGGACTTGAACTCCTTAACACCAAGCAACCAACCGATCCATTTCCATTTCCATGCAACACATAGTAATTATAAGTTGTCTGTGGTTCAGTTAATTCAAATTACCGTTACCAACGGCTGTGGCATGCGTCTCGAACTCAGATCATTTCTGCTTAAGTGTTGCTTGCAATTGATCGTGAATACTTTATTGAAAAAGATCACAGTTTTCAAGTCGGAAAACACTTTTCTCGAAAAATATTTGGAAAAGGTTTTCGTCTCTATCATTGCCGATCTATGATTCCCCTGCCCCTCCCGCTGTGCTAAAGTTATACACTGGGTGGTCTATGGCCATGCAAAAGATACAACAACAACAAAAAGACATTATAATGAACGCAAGTACAAGGTCGACACCAAGATCTTGACTCGATATACAAACAAATATTTCGCAGCGGGTGTGTGTTTATCTATGCGCGTATCTATGCATGTATTGAAGAACGACCCAAGCTGGGATCTCAGGGCAGGGTTTTTGTTATTTTGTCTACTAGTTCCGTGAGAGCCAAAAACGCAGAACACAATCTTCACTAAAAGCAAAGAGCAGCAACAATAATAAAATCAACAAATATAATTCGCAGCATTTATTTGACCTTCTGTCGCATATTTCTTCTTTTTTTTTTGTTCTTCTGTGTGGCCATTTTTTTGTTGTTTTCTATTTTATCTAGCCACATATTGCTTTTGTGATTTTTATCTAAGCATGTGTGTGTGTGTGTGTGTGGTTTATTTCTGTTGCCTTTTGCAATAAAAATACAAAAATACAAAAAAAAAAAAAAAAACGAGAATCACTTTTATGGTCACAGCGAGTCACCTCTGCTCTGATGGGCAACAACAGCAACAGCAAATTTTACGCAAATGTTGCGTTTCCCATGCTGTGTTTTGACTGTTGTTGGTGTTGCTGTTGTTGCCTGGTTTATATGTGTTGCGCTTATCGCTTGGACTGTGTATGGAACTCTTTGGCATCATAAAACAGCGCGGCGACACTAAAAGACAACAACTGGCGACCTAGTCACGGAGTTGCAGTTTACCACCTGCCTGCGTTCCGTCAAGATTCAACAACAGCTGCCACATACTATATGTATATATATATTTGCAACGATTTAAAACTAGTTGTAGTAGTAGTAGTAGTAGTATGCAACAACAACAATATTGTCTCCTTATTTTATACTGTTTATACTCATATAGTCTCTTTTTCTCGCTCGCCGACTCTCATTTCAGATAAGATCACAGAAACCCTACTATACCGCAGATCCCGAAGTCGATTCACTGGTAAGTAAAAACCGCCAGCAACAATGTTGCAGCAACATGCCAAATAATAAAAAAGAGTGTGTATGTATGTGTGTGTGTGTGTATTTGTACGTGTGTCTGTGCGATCACCTTGACCCAAAACAATGACAACAATTGAATAATTTTCTTTTATTTAGAATAAATCACAGCAAATTTAACAGCAGCCACAAAACCAAAGGCAATTTATGAGCATTTGTTCACTTTGCTCGTGCGTCCGAGTCTCTGAGTTCGAATCCAAATCCGAGTGTGAGCATCATACACAACGTTATCCACACTCACAACTAAATCCACAATTCACATACCACACGTCATCTCGGACAAAGTTGTTTAGTCATTTTATTGGACAGCGTTGCCATACTTTTTCACTCGCACGCATTTTGATTTTTGCATGTGCGCTCGCTCGGTCAGGATAGGGTAGGGGTGAAAGAGACAAGCAACCGCGATGCTCAACGTCGACTACAATATGAAGCAGAACGATTTAATGATGCATATGACATTTTTGCACTCTCTAAATGGGCAGCCTTTGGGTGTGCAAAAGACGACGGCAACAACAGCAGCAGCAGCAGCAGCAGCAACAACAACAACAATAAAGCCATCGTTGCCGTCGTGCTTGTTGCTTGTGGGTTAGTTAAATGCATTCAGATCTGGGCAGTCAGAGGGTCGTCGCGGAGTCAGCAGCAGAGCCCCCCAAGGCAAAGGCAAATGCCATCAAGGCAACCTTGACGGCGATCATAGCGTGATCATCATTAACATATCATCATCATGATGTGGTTGTTGTTATTGTTGTTGTTGCTGTTGATGATAATCAGCTATGGTGTATTTGTTGTTGTTGTTGTTGTTATTGTAGGGCAACAAGTGTACAAAAAAAAAAGCTTTTAAAGTATGCTAATCGTTCATGATGATATCTAATGCAAATATAACCAAATGATTTGTAAGTCATCATCTTAAATGTAATATCAAGTTTTACAATGTAAAAAACTGACTGAATTGTTTGCTGTTAATGTTAATAACATGTCGGTTATCTATTGATTGCAAATGCGAGTAAAATGCAACTGTGCCTAAAGTTATACTAAATCTGCTTATGAGTCAGAAGTTGTCTTGTGGATATTCCAAAACGGGATCGCTCGCACATGTAAATCAAGACGGAAATGCTGCGTGCAAAAAGTGCAAAACGAGCCATGCAATTGGGCTGCACAAATCGCGTCAACGTATGCTTCTGCTTTTTGCTGCTGCTGCTGCATATAAAGAGATTAAGGGGCAAAACTAATTTTAATTACGACTGCAACTCGTACACAAAACTTCCAAAGTGAGCCTCTTTCTGTACAGTCGTAAATGTGTCACTCACTCAAACACATACAGGGGCCAAAGCAGCAACAGATACAGAGATGCTGGCGGCATTTAATGTCGCTGGTTTTATGGTGTATTAGTCGCCAGTCGCAACAGCAGCAGCAGCAGAGAAATCTCTGGCGGTGGCCCTAATTTTATGCACTTGCAGATTAGTTTATTAGTTGTAGTACACACTCACTGAATGCCAACCAACACACACACACACACACACACTGCTTCTTCGTCTCTCTGATCGACCATGGCCGTGTGTGTGCGCCTGCGTACTTTGGCCATAAATCATTTGGCATGCCACTGCACCACTCAGCTGTGGTGGTGCTGCTGCTTATAGTGGACTCACTCTATACCAGAGTTCATGTTTGAACATTTAAAAGTGCATTTAGTAACACTTACTTAAACAAAAAAACAAGAGAGAGAAAAGGAGAAAAAAATACTCTTGGTGGTTTTGTGTGCACACACACACACACGGATAAACTGGCTGAGTGCTATAAAAATGTTTATAGCATGTTTTCTATATGTTATTATTTTACTATGCGGTAAAGTTGGCCGACGCTCTTGGCATTAAAATGAAAAATTCTTCAAAGTTTTTGCCGGCTGTGCGCAGATGCAGTAGCCAGACCAACAACAACAACAACAACAACAACAACAAGTGGCTGGCCACACCAGTTAGCAGCATCGTAAAAATGTCAAATGTCAAACTGACATTTTAATTAGCATCTGGTCACCCTAACAGTTGGCGCTCTTGGATATCTCAGTGTGTTAGTGTGTGGATTATGATGTGTGTGTTTGTGTGTGTGTGTTTGTGGTTCCGGGGCGTCAAACGATTTGTTTGAAAGCACTCTTTTTATGGCTATGAATTTTTATGATTATTTGTGATATGCATAACTCATGTTTCTCTTTCTTTCTCTTCCTTTATTTTGTCTCTCTCTTTTTGCAGATGGTGCAGGCAATACAAGTGCTTCGGTTTCACCTTTTAGAGTTAGAAAAAGTGAGTACAAAACTGTTTAAATAATATATATAAAATTAAGTATGAAAGGCATTGCAATACGTTAATTGATTTGTTTAACATGATTAGATCTAAGTAATGCTTAATCCTCATGGATTCGTAAACACTTTTACTTTGCTGTCTGCTTGAATCCTCAACTGGAAAAACTTGGCCGTCATGCAATTAACTGCTAGCCAACAAACATTTATCACCCCAACCCCAACCCCAATTGACCACCCATAAAACCCATAAATCAAGTGCGAAAAAAAATAAAATCAAGCTCAAGTGCGCTTAGAGTTGAGACTTCAAGATACTCTGTAACTGCTAATAAAAATGTATATCACACATTTAGTAATCTAAAATAGTTGATTTATTGATTGCTCGCTGATAAAAACTAAGACTCTAAAGGTTCTCTAATGCCTAGGGTATATATGTTATATGGGATAAAAATACATTTCAATTGGCCAACATTTGTGTTGACATTTTATTGAGCTTGTTCACAGGCTCCAAATGGCAGAGAGACACACATTCGAACACACACACAGCATGTGGTCATATCTCTCTTTTGCAAAAATGTCTAAATTAAAATCAGCGACAACTTTGCAAGCCAACATGTTTGTTGCAGCTGCGACTGTGACTGTTGTGGCCATGGCCAAAAACTTGCATTAATTGCCAATCCAAAGAAAAAATAAAAAAAATAATTGTAACATGGAAAAACGCTGGCTGCATTGCCTTTTAGATATAGATAAGAACAGGATGTGACATAGCATTAACAAAATACAACAGATATGAGATATACAAACATTTGTCTGCGGTGTGAGTCTAGGCTTTGTTTCCAGCAGGTGTTTGTCCAAGATAAAACTACTAAAACAATAAACAAAAAAAAATGTATTTGCATTTGTTAGTTGTTAGCTAGTTGGTCGGACAATGCGTTGCATTCATTTGCGGCGCGCTGCTTTTGTTGTTAATTCATGAGGTGTGGATGCGATTGCCGCACCTCCCTCCCCCTCTCTACTATGTACTACCCCTCGTTGCACGTTTTTTTTGGGAATGCCGCACACAACACCTACTTTATTATTGGACACTTTATAGTCTAAATGGGAAAATTACAGGTTGCCTAATTTGTTTTAATTTCCAAAATAACAATATGCATGAGCTAGACTCTGGGTGCGTGTAAATGTAAGTGTATGTGTGTGTGTCGGCGTCTGGCTTAATGGAAGTTGTTCTTCAAACGTGGCTGTAATTAATGCCTACCCCAACACTCCCTTTGTCCACTGCCTCTGCCTGTGCCAAGAAAATTAATTAGGCAAATGCGCAGCGAAGCGTAGAATGAACTAAAGTTGAAGTCAATGTCGAAGCTGAGACTGAGACTCAAACTGAAACTGAGAAGAGTTTCCCCCCAAAATAAGCTTGGCTTTAGGAGCTAAACCCGTCATCAGCGTAATGTTGTTGTTATTTCTCTCTTTTTTCCCCCTTTGCTTTTCGCCTCTTTTTTTCAATTAAGTCTTAAGTAAGAAATTATGCAAAACATTATAAGAACCGAACGCAAAGAATACAAAGCTGGTAACAAAAAAATTGTTGTATGCTTTAGTATTGGCCATTTACAGTTTTTTGTTTTTTGTTGAAACTGGAACGTTTTGTCTCATTTGGTATTGGGTTAATGGCAAATAGACAGACAGACATAATGACAAATACGTACAACAAAAGTCAATCAATGTGCAATTAGCCTTAGCCAATCTTAATTACCAATGCCAAGACGCTTTCTATCGAAAGTAGTGCAGTAAGTCAGTCTGTCAGTCAGTCAGTCAGTTGCAACCAGCTGCAATTTGTTGCAAGCGGCACCCTGTATCTGTATACACAGCGACGAGTGAAGCGAACGACGAGATCTTTATCATTGGAGCAGAGCACAGCCCACGACAGGTTTTTGTTTTGTCATTTGTCACTCACACAGCTTGCGACACACACGAACCACGACACAACAGCAACAACAACAGCAACAATCGCCACAAAGAACTGTAGCAACTTGTACGAAAAATAAAAAAACATCAACAACAACAAATATACAATTCATTTATATGCAGCAGCTTACAAAATGCAGCGGGCGATTTTTGGTGTATCAAAACAAATAAAAAACAAAAACAAAAAAAAAAAAAAAACCAAAAAATACTTAAATAAAATGTGCGGGCTGAATGGGCAAAAACAATTTATATTGGCTTATATGTATGTATGTATCTGTGCATATTTGTTGCTGCTGCTAAAAACAACAACAACACATACACTCACACATCGAATCAGTTAAAAAGACGTTTCAAGACTTGTGTGTGTCTGTCAAAACTGGTTTGCCAGCCCCAAGTGCCCAGTCCTCAGTTTCAGCTCAGCTCAGTTCAGCTCACAGTTCTCAATGCCCAGTTCCCATCCAGCACGGACAATTCTCGTCACATGCAAAAAAAAAAAGCTAAAAAAAAAAACTCAACGACGCGACGGCGCATTGCAATTGACAAAACGGACAAACAGACAGACGTGAGACAGTGAGACTGATGGACGGACAGACAACACACGTTGGGTCAGTTGCACACACACACACACACAAAAAGATACACACCCCGGCAGGGGGTAAGCAGTCACAGCTTGGCGGCTGTACCGGTACCGGCACCGGCATGGGGGCAACTCTACCAATACCAATATCAATATACCGAATTGGGGGCCTTGTTTTGATGGCTTTTTGGCCAGTTTGGTGCTACAACACAACAAACGGACAAGCAACAGCTGTATTTTAGCTTTTTTTTTGTGTTTCTTCTTTTGGCTAAGCCAAAAATAATACACTGCAAGTCAAGCTAAACTCAAGATGTGTGTGGGTTTCATTAACTAAGCAAGGCTAAAAGCATATTGAAGACATAAAAACTTTTTAGTATAGTGTCAATATTGATATTGATTGATATTAACAACAGTTTTACAAACTTGCATATAACAAAGTTTTCTATATAACGATTTCGTTCCTGTTCGCATTTGCAGCGCATTCATAGTTCGTCTAATTAACATTTCTATGTGTCTAAATTAAAATATTTACCAGAAACAACTTAGAGATTCCGTTTCAAGTGTTTGTCGGCTGTCTTTTGTCATTGCTGTTGCTGTAGATTTTTTTTTTTTTTTAATTACATTTCATTTAAATGTCAGCAGTGTTGTTCACTTTTTTTTTATTTTTGCCGCACGCTTGTTTAACAAAATGCAAAAAAAAAGTACAGCAAAAATTAAAAAACTTGTTGCTTGAGGGTCTGAGAGACTACGATTTGTGACTGCGATCTGGAAGCTGTGTCAGCTTGACTGCGGTTTCGTGTGAATCCCAAGTCAAGAGTTGTGTGCTCTGGTCGTCGTCGTCATCTCAGTTATAGAAGCATTTAAGCGCTATCTATGAACGGAAATCGAAAATTACCACTGCTCTGATTGGAGCGATTTACATTAGATTACACACACATACACATGCAGACAATGTGCAGTATGAGAGGGGGGTTAGGGAGGGAGCCGGACGCATTGCGATGCTATCATTGCTAGTTGTGCTAGAAGAGAGAGGAAGCTGTAAAATTGGATGGCGCGAGGATGGGACTGTTAAAAGTTTTGCTTAACAGGATGTACAAATGGCTGTAACATTTACGAAACACTAAAAAGAACGCCCCCTGAGTGCGGCAGCTGTTGTCGTTGTTGTTGTTGCAAGTTGCTGCTGTGCCCACCCAATGTGCAACAGCAACGAGGCAGGCCGCCAGCCAGCAGTCATAAATATCGCAATGAGCTGTTTAAATGTCACACACAACGCTGACAAATTAATCAAAAATTATCAGCGTCCAAGCATCGCTGCAACATGCCACAAAGGGCCAGTCAGCCAACCAGCCAGCCAGTTGGTGTGTCCCACAGGCTGCAATGCAATGATGATGGCCAGACACAGGCTGAGACACTGACAGAGACTGCGAGAACTGAGCATAAAGCCGCATAAACATATCAATTTAGTAAGTATTTATGTTGCTGTTGTTGTTGTTGTTGCGTGCAGTCGATTGCAACTGCAACATGTTGCTGGCGTGCTAATTGTGCGCTTTATGTGCATTGTTATGGCAACTTTGACAGCTATACATACCAACAACAACAACAGCAACAACAACAAGCAGAAGAAGAAGCTTTAACTGTTGTTGTTATCAGCCAAAACGAAGCACAAGCGACAAATTTGAGTCCTGTCATAAACCAGTTGCTGTTGTTTCTTTTTTTTTTTTTTTATCAACATCATATTTTTTTTGGTGACAATAACATTGAACACAGGCAGCAGCAGCATCCACAACAACAGGAGTCGGCTTTGCAAACAAGTTTGGCAAGTTTGGGCAATGGGCAACAAGTTAATAGCCAGGCAGGCGGCCCGTTCAGGCCAGCAACTGTTGCAGCTTTCGTATGCCAAAAATACGAAAAACAGCAGCAGCAGCAACAAAGAACACAACAACAAGCAATTTGCATAAGCAACGCGCACTTTTTCGTAAATTAAATGCCTGCCCGTTTAAATGGAGCACCCTGTTTTGTTGTTGCTGTTGTTGCTGTTGGTTCGTTGTCTGCTCGAGCCCAGCGCAATTAATTTCTTTTTAGCCGTGTCGGCGGCTGCATTCCTCTCTTTGGTGCGCAGCCTTTCTGCATATTTGCATACATGCGCTCCATTCCATCCCATCCCATATCCCGTCCCTCCATCTGTCCGTCTGTACGCCTGACTCACACTCACTTTGGCCTTATCGCATTTGTTTTATCATACACACACACACACAGTGCACAGTTTTTGGATACAGCCAACGCCAGCAACAACATGGCTTTAAAAACGCATTTTGTTGGCCAGTTTGCTGTTGTTGCTGACGCCAGTGTTTGTGTCTGCATGTTGCACGTGCTGCTGCTGCTGCGGCTGCATGTTGCTGCTGCTCGCTTAAAAGTGTGCCCTGCGGCTAAACTTGGCTGGCCAGCACTTCCTTTTGGGCCAACCAGACAGACAGCCAGCCAGCCAGCCATACGAAGCTCTCTATGCATATTTATGTGGCCAGGTTTCGCATTTTTATCGCCTCCAAGCGCGTACACCTTCTAAGCTTTGTTGTTGTCTACGCCATTTTTGAGTGCCATCATCAACCATTCGAGTCGTAGTCGGAGTCGGAGTCAGAGACCAGAGTCCAGAGTCTTGGCCTGGGTTAACGCATAAAAAGCAATTTGCATGCCATTTGCAGCGGGAGCAAAAGCAGGTTTTTCCATCATGCTGTTGCTGTTGCATAAAGAATGTAATGGCGCTAAGTGTTTGCAGCTGTCTCTGTCTATCATCAAGTTTAATGTCATATAAACTAACTGAATGCCTAATGAAGTCCCGATTGTGAAAAGTTGATTAAGGGCAAAAATAATAAAACTATTGCAATGCCTAGTTAAGTTTATTAAGTAAAGTTTTTAGTTAACAATTAAGAATCATTAAAACATTTTTGAATATATATATATATATAAGTACAATTGATCACTTCACTTTTCTCACACATTAAATTTCTCTTTCTTTCTCTCTCTGTCTTCGCATTGACATTGTTGCGGATATCTCTTTGCAGGTGCATGAATTATGCGATAATTTCTGTCATCGATATATCTCATGTTTAAAGGGTAAAATGCCAATAGATTTAGTGATTGACGAACGGGACACCACCAAACCACCAGAATTAGGTTCAGCAAATGGTGAAGGAAGAAGTAATGCCGATTCAACATCGCACACCGATGGAGCTAGTACACCAGACGTTGTGAGTACCCCCTTCGCGGGAGCACATGGTCCTATATTGGCGAGCTACAATGCGGTGGTGCACCCATGTTCGTAGTACGATAACGACCTTCTTGCAAAAACGAAGCGGGTGCTCACAATGCCCTGGGATTAAATGAATCAATAATTATAATAACCCGATAAAAAAAAGCAAATAATGTTGCGAAACTGCATAAGAAATTAAGTAAAATTAATTAATTTTGCAAAACTACAACACAATAATCATGCTAATCAAGCTGATGCTGATGATGATGATCAACAAAATAATAACAATAAATATATAATATTGATGAATAAAATCCGAAAAAAAAAAAAAAAAAAACGCAGAAGAAGTTGTACGTAATTATGAACAAGAACAAGAACACACACACATTGTAAATTAGTCAAGAAAATTTAAAAAAAAAATACAACATATACAGTACAAGAGAGCAAATATTAAATGAGAAGAAAAGATCAAGCAAATTTCTAGCTAGCGCAACAGCAACAACAACGGCAACAGCAGCACCAGCAGCAACATCGCCAACCAACAGCAACAACAATGGACGCAAGGACAAACACGCCAGCGGCCAAAAAATACAACGACAGCGACACAACGACGACAACAACGACATAAAACTTAGACAAAGTACCGCAACGACTTGAATATACAGCAAACAATAACAACAACAACAAACGAGCTTCCAAGCGGCCGCTAGGCGACAACAGACAGGCAACACCAAAAGAAAGTCTGAAAACATTCACATGTTGCTGTTGCTAGTGTTGGTGTTGCTGCTGCTACCGCTGCAACTGCTGCTGATGCTACTGATGCTGCTGCTGCTGCTGCTTTTGGCCGCTAGAATTTGCCTGTTTTTGTACAGTAACTCGAGAGCCATAAATTTAAGTTAAAACAAGCAAACAAATAGTAATGCAAAACAAATAAGTCATGTTATTTATTTTTGTGCTTCTGCAATGCAGAGTGCAAAAATGGAAAACATTCAACTTGTAAATTACTGAAAATGATAATGATGAAGATACAGCAACTGAGCAACAATAATTAGCGCAAAAAATAATTAATTTGCTTAATTTGTAAAAAGTACCAACAACTAAAGAAAAGAAAAAAACAAAAATCTATGCAAAAGAAAAAAAGAAAAGAAATTATGAGAAAAAATAAGTCAAAGTTCCAGTACTTCGTTTTTGCAAGAGGCCCATATAGCTCGCCAATATATTATTAATTATTATTAAAAAACATTTAACAACTTTTTATTATTTTCACTACTTAACAACACAAAAAAAAAACTACTATAAATACCACAAAAAAAAAAAAAATTATTATCTTACCAGAAAGTTTACTAACCCAAAACTAACCAATTTTAACAATTTACATATGCACATAACTCTATATAGAAACTATATACAATTATATCGTTCGATATATTCATATCGATATGAAAGCTAGCCTAATATTGCATGCCACTGACTCTGCAGGGGCAACTTTATGGTCCCGGGTACAGTCAGTGTGCAGTCGATAACACTTTCGCGTCGATAACACGCGTTATCGTTTTGAGTTTGTAAACTTGTAAATATATATTTGCCTCCCAGCCCCCGTCACAAACCCAAACCTAAACCCAAAACACATTGACACACCAACAGAATATCTTGTCTTTATCCATTATATCTAAAGCCCAATTTTCTATATATTACAACTCTGGTGCCAATATTCTTTTTGGAACTAAACACAAACCAATACAGTCCCACACCCAAGACTTTGCGCCGCTGGAAGAAACCTACGCCAGTTACCGCATCAAACACGAAGCGGACTTTTAATGATTGATCCGTGTGTGTATGCGCGTAATGTGAATGCGTTAAACGCAGATTTTTTTGTTTTGTTTGGGGTGGGTGTTACAATAACAATAAATACCATAGCTAAAACTCGGCCAGAACAGAAAGATATATAAATACCTAACCTATATATAAACTCTATATAAAAATATATATAATTTTAGCAGTTAGTTGTAAGAAATAAGCCTAGGCTGCTTACAAGTTGAAACAAAACAATATAAAAAAAAAAAAAAAAAAATGCTAGAAAGAAAAGTTTATTCTTATTTTGTTTGGCTTTTCACCATTCACTTCAGCAACGTGTATACGATTTTTCAATACGTCCTTTTTCAATGTGTTTTACAACACTGAAAGAACTTGCCAAAAAAACAAAAAAATAAAAATATAATCTTTTCTGTTAGACTTTTATATATATTTTGTTGTATGTTTTTTCTGTTTTTCACATTAAAAAAATATCTTATTTCGATAATGGAGAACCAAGTGCAACTCATATACGTAATTGAAAAAAAAAATCAACCTAAGTTCAAATGCAAAGTATACGAATAAAACATAGAGTAAAACATATGTTTTTCTATTATTGTTTAAAAAAAAAAAAAAAAAGAAAAATCCAGATTAAAGTTAATTTAATTAATTGAGAATTGAAACGCGCATATACGATGACATTTTAAATGAGCTAGAAACCGTGCGAAAAAACTTAATATACGTAATAATCAACGGGATACTGTTTTATGTTAGGTTATCACACTGAAAAAAAAAACAAAACAAAAAAAATCTAAATAAATTCAAACAACTTTAAGCATTTACTAAGCAAAATTTTAAACTATACATCAAGTAAATACGTAAAATGCTAAACGCGATACTATTATTATAAATAAATGTAATTATTAATTAAAAACGAAAAAATATATATAGAAATACGTAACTACTACGTATATGTATGTAGCAAACAGCGCAGCTTTTGGTGCTCAATGAAATGAAGAAAAAAACAACAGTTTAGAGATGGAATAAGATAACCCCATTGTACTACTATCACCCAAACATACTTAAAACTAGACTAGGCCTAACCCAATCGATTTGAGCTTTAACGACAGCTAGATACGTTTGGGTCTCTCTCTTCCCCCACTCCCCGCAACTCTATGTATACTATAGCGGTCTAACTAAATGTACGTTATATAGTTCTTAGTAATCCGTAACGGAAGGCTACGTATTAGTAGGTATGCTAAGCTAAACTACAACCTAATCTAAACTCTATGTTTATCCATAACTAATTTCCGAAGAATTCTTCCTAGCTCTAGGCTCATCCTCTATCGCTATATTCTCTTCTTCTTCTTCTATCCTTTGAGTTTTTGCATACTAAAAAAAAAATACGAAAACTAAAAAAAAGTTCTACCAAACATTGTACTTAATGTAACTGCGCTCAGTTGCAGTCCAGCTATATGGGCAGACATTTGTATACTTACACACTTTACGAGTAGAGAATAATAATTATAAACAAAAGAAAAAAATCCAAGTGGTTTACTATTAGTGAAAGAAACCAACAAACTAACTAAAAAAAAATGAGAATACGTCAAAGCTTTTGTACTATTTTTTCAACTTAAGAATAAAACAAAATCAAAAACAAAAAAAAAACTTGCAAATATTTGCAACTAAAAAAAAATCCCATAAAAATAATATTAAATTAATATAAAACAATAGTTGTTGTACTTTGTCTCATAACAAAAAAAAAAAAAAAATAAAAAATGCTAAAAAAACAACAAAAAACATACGAAATGAGTAATTGCTGTAATTATAATGTAATTTTAGCATAAATCTGTGGCCAACTGATCTTAGTTGCTTTTTAGTTGAAACAAAAAAAACTACTGTATACTATTACATATATATATATATGAAAAAAAATCTGTTGCAAAATTGGCTGCAACAAATTGTTTTCTTTGATTTTTGCGAGCTTTTGCATTTTGTTGAACACTTTGTTTAATAATTTTCTTATAATTAGTTTTGAGTATTGAATATTTTGCAAACAAAGCGCAAAATTTTTATTTGTTGTCATGTATAAATACAAAAAAAAAAAAAAAAAAATAAAAACAAACAAAACAAAACATACAAAACTGAAACTGAAATACGTAATTGCTTTAGGTGATATTTTATAAAAATATAACAACAAAAGTAAATATAATAATGAGTGCATACAAAAAAATACATATATGTACGTAAATATATATTTTAAAAATAATTGAGACGCTTTTTTTGCTTTTATTTTTAAACTATATATATACATGTATACATAAAAATTTAGTTTTTTTTGTCTTCGTACATACACATATTTTTATTATTGTTTCACGAAACAAATTTTATTTAGTTTTTAGCAAAATTGTAAAATGAGAAACTTGATATGATGAAAACTTATGGTAATATGGATCTAGCCGAGAAGAAAAAACGCAATCAAAAACTAAAAACAAAAAAAAAACTAAACAACTTAAATACAACAACATAAACCAACAAGCAGCAACACTTCTATACGATATACGAATACATTTTAATGTAATATTTTTAATTATTTATATGTATACTAATAATATAATTAAATGACGAAAAAAAACAACAAAAAACACAAAAACAAACTAAAATGAAAAAGAATTAAGAAACAACAACTACAGAGTAACGTTTAAAGAGTTAGCCAATAAATATATGAAAAAAAAGTATATTTGAAAAGTACACAGAAATGTTTTGTTTATTCACACTTTCGAAACGACTTAGTTATTAAGGCAACGCATTTAGCTAGGCAACAAACTAAAGATGATCAACGCCAAACTGAGCAACTGGAGACAACGACGCAGTCAACCGATGGATACATCAATCGCCTCTTAACCAACACTGGCAGCTCAATCTAGTCCATTTTTTTTTTAGCAATTTTAAACTCAAGTTTCTCACATGCCGTCAGCAGTTCTCTTTTAGTTTATGCTAAAGCCGACTTTGGGTTGTTCCCCTGCGACTCAACTTTTGCTTTCCGAAACTACTCAAGAGAATGCAACTTGATGCAGCAGGCTGCATGTGCGGACTTGCAACAACTATTTAAGTGCTTAACGTGTGCGCGTGTGTGTGAAATTTGTGACTTTCAACGCAGGACTCACAGGATATCTCGTTTACGACTCTTGCTATCAATACATGTAAATCGAGAAGTCTGCTCGAATTACGCATATGCATTTTAGTTATAAGCACTTCTAACCATATGGAGCACACACACTCTGTTAACGTTAACTGGCACGTGTAAGCCGCTTACGATGTTGGTGACGCCCCCGCCACAGCTCAAGTGTCAACTGCAGTGCAGAAGGACCGTTAAAGATCTGGGCAACTGCCCTTGTGTTGTGCCGTGTGCCCAACCGACTGACTGACTGCCTGCCTGCTTGGCTGCCTGGCCTGGCCCTGCATTGTCGCCTGATCTGTGGCTCGGGTCTTGGGTGCTTTTGTGCGTGTGCTGCGCCTGAAACTTGAGCATCGGACCTTGCCTCAACTGTTGCCGATCAAATTGCTACTGCAGCTGGGACTGGGACCGGGACTGGGTCCGGGTTGATTTTATTATTTTTATTTTTTCGGGTTTGCTTGCGAGTCGTTGGGGCATGTGAAAAACACCTTAAATGACTTTTTACTCAGTGTTCTTTGTTGGAGGCTCTTGCGTGTTAGATGATTTCGTTCTGTTAATGGTAGCAGCTACATGTAATTTGGCATTTTGCGTGATTGCCTGGGGCGTGTTAGCTGTTAGACATCGTTTCGTTGGGTCTTTTACTTAAAGGTTTTTTTTTTTTTTTTGTTATATGTTATTTGTTGGGCATTTTCCACTTAAAATGTAAAAGAAAATGCTTCGTGCTGCTGGCATTTGTATTTGTATTAATTTCTTTAGCAACGCCCAGCACACAATTTTCCAGTTGGGCGAAGGAGAGAGACCTATAATTTTATAGGCATTAAGTCAAAAAGCCGAACTGGTTTTGGGTGTCTGTTTGTCTGGCCAGCCAGCCTGCCTGCCTTGGGTTCCAGTTTCGAGACAGAAAACCGAATGAAAAAAAAAAAGGATGCTTGCCAGGCTCATTAGCCGCTCTCTCACCTGAGTAATACGAATACGCGTTAGCCGTCTTGAATCTTTTTTTGATTGCGGCTTTATTGTTGCTTCAAGTCAAGCGTCATACTGTCTGTGGCAGCAACCGCAGCCGGCTGTCCGAAATTTGTGCATTCATTTGTGAACAAAAAACTGAGACGTTGTCCACATCCACATACACGTTCGTTTAAGTACAAGTCCAAGACAAAGTCCAAGTCCAAGGCTACAATTAATAAACCAACAAAGCCCTACAAATGCCGTCGTCGTGTGGTGGCCTCAACAAAGACGTTCTCCCAAAAAAAAAAAAACAAAAACCTAAAACCCATTTTCAATTCAAGCGTTTTGGCCCAAATGCTTTAAGCCCCTTGGCTCAATGTGCAGCGAGGCGACTTGCTGACGACTCGTCGATCGGCAATCCACTTTTATTATGTATGAAGTGTCGCGTCTTCAGGAATTTCTTGTGCTGGTTGCACACACACAAAAACCCCAAAAACCCCAAAAAATAAGCTCAAAACAAAGCGACAGCAGACGCAACGCAGACTTTGCGTTGCGGTAAAACCCAGCCAGAGAAAGGGGAGCATTGAGAAAGGGAGTGATCCGTTGGAGCGACCACAAAAATGTCATCACTGCTAATGTTTCAATGCAGTTGGCCAATGTGCTTGACAAGTTTTTAACTTTCGGCTCATCTTGTTTTCGTTTTTATTGATTTTGTTTTATGTTGGTTTTTGCCTGTTTGCCTGCCGGTCTGCGTGTTGTTGGGTTTCAAGTCGCGTTCAATACAAAACTTTCAGCAATTTTTGTCGCACTGACGATTTTTGGGGCTCGATCGCCGCTGGGAATTGTACAAAGTACGAAAAGCGTTGAATGCGATACCTTCAGCCATTGGCGTGAAAAGACATGCCAATGTGACGATGATGACGGTTCCCGTTCATTGAGATCACCGTGTAAGGTAATACGGATTAGGCGGCAACAGGACCAAAAACAACAAAAAATCTTTTCTCATTGATTCTTCGCATAATTTGACATTAAGCTAACATATCTTAAAGATTTTTTTATGTTTTCATTCACAAATGCTTTGAATCACGTAATTATTAATCAAGACCCGCATGTATTTATTTGCTTTCGTTTTCCTGGAACTCTATCCATAAAATTCAATCAGTAATCAAAAACCAAAACTTCTCTGCTGAACACACACACAAAAAAATGCTACAGCAAATAATGAAATCTTAATGAATTTTTTGTTTCGTTCTTTAATGCCGTTTTGTGTTTTTTAATTTGGTTTGTTATGTCTAAGGTTGAAGTCAAGTGTTGCTTCAAACGGCAGCCGCCGCTTTTAAAAGCTGGCTTTTTTTCGCTATAGCGGGTGCCCATATATATATATATATATATATATCTATTTATATTTTATGTATATATTCTCATATCTACCTGATATTGTGTCAACCTTTTGGCTGAGCCACAAAAGTATCAATGCGCTTTATTTTTGTTATAGTTTTTTTTCTGTGTGTCCAAATTCAATGGAAATTTATGCCGTAAAAATGCCGCAAAAAAAAAGCGACAAGGCAGGCACCAAAAATAGCTAAGAGAGAGCCGTTTGGTCTCCAATTCGTATTCTCGCCAAACATTTTTTCCACTGAAAAACACACACAGTTTTTGTTGCGAAATATTTTTACGCTGCCCTCAACTAAGCTGCAAATCGGTTTAAAAGCTTACAAATTATACAAAGTCCGCTTGCCTCGTCGTTTACCGCTTGTGTCATTAGGCAAATGCAGGCGACGAGCGCTTAGCGCACATTAGCCGATCAGCTAGTTGCCTCAGCTTGTGTGCACTCCATGGGGAAGCCATAGTTTGGGGCGTTGTCCAAGCTGTGGTGCCTGCACAATTACCGTTAATTACGGCCAAGCCGTTGCTAGAGTAGTTGCACTTTGCACCGCAAAATGCAATTGAAGTCAACTCAAATATCAAAAGGACAATTTACGCTTGTTTCAAACTCGATTAGCCAGCTCAGAGAACCAAAGAAGACCTGTCCCGTCGACCGGCGACCCTTTTCGAGCATTTGAAGTGCCTTTCAATTATTATCGATGCCCAAGCACGCAAGTGGATTTGATGGCACAGTTCTTGGGCTGGGCTTGGGTTTGGGTTCCGTGTGAGGTCGCGACCACAAAGGAAAGGGTTGGGCCGGTCAGCACTTAAGCCCGCTTAGCTTGTATTGGCCACTTGTAAATTGTAATTTAATCCGCCTAAACGGGAACTTAACTATCTTGTACAGGCGCAACTAAAAGCGTCCTCCATACAGTTGAAAGGGGTTAAATATCAAAGGGTCCCTCGGAATTGACCGTTTGGTAATTGAATTTCTCGTGTGTGTTTTCAATATTTAATGCCAAGGCATTTGTACTACAATTGACATGGGACATCATTCGACTTTTGATTGATTTTCAGTGCTTGTGGCCAGAAAAAAAAAAAAAAAAACTCTTCCATTTGCCATTTGGTATTTGCAATTTGGCGCATACTTTGCTTGCCTCGCATTTATGTCTACATCAGCTAATTTTCTGCCACACACACACACACACACATACACATACATACTTAGTCCCCCCTTCATAGACAACATAAATCACTTGCACTTAAATCCGCTGCTGGCGACGTCTCAGTGTCTGTCTGCTGGCCATTAGGGCAAACAGATCCCAGAACCCCAAACCCTCTCCCTTCCTCATATATGATAAGTCTGTGGTGGAGGGAGGAGGAGGTTTTGGCTTTTGTTTGTTGTGCGCTGGCATTTCTATTGGCCCGGAAGCAGTGCGGCCAACATCTACAAAATAGTCAGCCAAAACTTTGCCCCAAAAACACACTCCACACAGTCTTAGCCCTTAGCTCTTAGCTCTTAGTCAGCCTGGCTGGCAAAATTTTATTGCCTTTTTGTGCTTTATTTCCTGCGCACTATTTTCCCCGCTTATATGGGCCTCCGATTGCAGATTGGGCTTTCTCTTCTTTTTGGCGGTGGATGGAAGTGGAAGGGGGGCGGAAAGGCTGCGCATTGGGGGCTTTATGCCTCAATGGCGCGCCGAGCATTAGATAATGGTGTTCCTGCTTATTGCTTACATTGACTTTTCCCTCTTTTTCCGTTCTGACGTACTTTTCTTTTGGCTCGTTGGCATTGTGTGTCCCTCGTTGCGCGTTGGGGATTTTCTATAATTTGCAGGCAGCTTAGCAATGCCAACGAGAAAAACTAGCAAAAATAATTTATTGCATATTTAATAGCGCACGTGCCGTGTCCAAGGCAAAAGTGTTTCCTTAGCACAAATAAAGGACACTATTTTCAAAATGTATTCAGAAAAACATATATAGAATAAAACAAATAATATATATGTAGGGCAAACCTTACGTGTTATTGTGATGTTGTGAAGATAGAGTTTATATCTGATAAAGATTGATTTTAAAAACTGAAAAAAAAAAATCAATATAAATATAAAAGAAATAAATGTTTTTACCCATTGGATTTATTTTCATGCATTTCCTTCTTTACCTTAATTTTTAAGGGTTATCTTTCACGCCTCGGGCTGTCAATCTCTCACTCTCGTCTTTATCCATGACTTTGTCTTTCCCATTTTTAATTAACACCAAATACGCTTGAGTTTTTCATTAGCAACTTAAGCCGCATGCCACGGTTATGAGCACCGTGCCATTAGACCTGCCCATATTGACACATTTTCGGCAACTTTTTCTTCCTCCCCCGGCGCTCCATTCCGCAGCCGCAGTGGCAGGCAAAGAATATAAAAATGAAGAAGAAATTCTATTAGGCAAACGCCCGCCAAATGACGCATAAATCTCTAAGCTACTTTACTTTGACGCACTTTACTTTCAGCTCAGCCAATTCCCATTTGGGCGCCTTCTCCTTGTGTACGTGTGTGTGTATTGCCTTGCATATGCCCTGCATTATGGGCATAAATAAAATTGCTTGTCGAACTACCGCCAAATAACGCCAGCGCCACCGCCATCGCCGCCGTCTGCTAATAAATGAAATATGATGCTCGATGCGGGCTGTGCCACCCTTACTTACCTACCTATTCCGCTGCTGGCGCTCAGGGTCTTTTGCATTGTCGTAGCTCCTGTTTATTGCTGATACTGCCAGGCCATTAGAATTTGAAGTATTCCTTGTAGTCGACGGCGGCGACACAATTTTCTATTTTTGGCAAATTATTTTTCTGTGTCGTATTGGATTTCCGAGCTCTCTCTTTCTGACTTTGGGTGCGGGGTGTTGTGTTCGTTTTGGTATGCGCGGTGCGAAAACAAAATTGACGTCAATTACGCAATGCACACACACACACACACACACACAAAGTTACCCACAACCAGTTGGCACCAGGCAAAAACAACCGAAACCCAACAAAACACCACCCCAAATGCCGTTGCTTTCACTAATCCGCTTCGGGGATTTTGGGAATACGCGTAGCATACTTTTTGGGGTTTTAGGCGCGTCGCTCATCAGATGCTCTCAAGTTTAGATGCTCTGGTTGTTGTTGTTGTTGTTGTATTCGCACCCTGGCCAAGTTGTTTAGCTGCCGCTTTGGCGTGGTGCTAATTAACGCATTAAATCATATTAATGTCGCCAAATGTTTCAAAGTCAGCTGCCATAGCTGCACACCCCCTCTCCACCACCCTCCCTCTCTTCCTACTTCTTGCTTCTCTCACATTTGCATACTTGTTGGCATCGGAGTTTGCCTGTCAATAAGCCGGCATAAATTGCGACTAATGCTGATGCTGTGCTGTTGGCTTCGACTTGAGCTGATGCAGAAAAATCACAAATTAATTAAAGAGCTGGCGGCTGCTGCTGTTGCTGCTGTTGCGACTTTGACTGGTAAATAAAACTTATATAATAATTGTTCATAAACTGTGCAATATTATGGCTTTTCAAATTAGTTTGTCATGCCTGGTGCCGCATGCGGCGTTGCAAGTTGCAGTCTGGCTGTTTGCTGCTTGCTGTTGTTGCATGTTGCTTGTTGCATGCAACAACAGCAACAGCAACATCGGCTACAGCAGCGCATCACTCGACAAGGCGTCTGCGAGTGGCGGCCATGCCATGCCGTGTTGTCAACTATTTCTTCGGTTCATAAAAATTGTTATTAATTGGCACTTAAATGCTCAAACGCAAAAGTTGAGAGACGTCGTCCGAGACGACGACTACAACAACGACGACGACGACGTCGCACTTTTTGCCGTTGATGCTGTGCCTCTTTGCTGCATGTTGCTGTTGTTGTTGCTGTTGTTGTTGCCGTTGTTGCTGTCGAGCGTGTTGTGAAATTTAAGCTTTTTAGCAGTTGTTGTTGTTGTTTGCCGTTCGTTGCATGTTAACCTTTGCCTCGCTTGTAATGAATGCAACTGCATGAAGAAGGAATGATGCTCGATGTGGGGGAAGGGGGTAAAGATGTGTGTGTGTGTGTGCAGGAAATGGCAACGCTGCGGCAACAGATGGAGACTTACTTTAAGCTTTCATATAAATTTCTTTACTTCATGGCACTTGTTTAAAGTCCATTTGGGCACTGCGTGAGTGTTTATTGAATGTATCTTTTTTAGTTGGCGTGAAAGTTTGACGTGTTTGCAACACACACACACATAAAGGGGTGGGGAGGGAAGAGTAGCAAGAAGAAATCGTTTACAGCACTTGAAGCATTCTGACACAGATAAAGATCAAGATGTGAATTTACAGTTAACCAAAGTCTCCCAACAAGCCTCTCAACCACATGAAACTAATATAATGAAAATTTATTTTATTTTTAAACATAGTACATTTTTTTGGGTAGACAATAAATTGCAAATTAATGGCGTTCACACAACTGCTTAAATATTTCTGTGTGCAATTACGTTATGAAACTTGTTTTCTGTCTTATTTATGACAGCTTTATAATTGTTTAATTAAGTTACTCAAGCTAGATTTATAAACTGATGAATGCTTCAAATGACATGTTGTAAATTCTTCTAGCATATTTATGGGGAAGCATAGCCAAGCCCATTAAGTATATATATATTCTTGATCAGCATTTGTCAATATCAGACAATATAGACAATATAGAGTGCTCTGAAGATTGTCTTCCTTGCCTGTACTTATAGTATAATGATTCTTTTCCTGAGTGTGTATAGTAAAGCGCTTCAATTTATGGCAGTTTAAGTTCTCTCTCTTTGTCTCTCTCCCGTTCTTCTCAGAGCAATCAGTTGAGACACGAGCTAAAGTGCCTTATCATTGCCACACGCATTCAATTCAATTCCGTTTCATTTTAAAGTCGTCGTCACAGCTGCCACCCTGCTGCCCGCAGCAAGCCTCCTGGTGCTAACTGGTTAGCTTGTTATATTGCAGCCATTAAAGAAATTAATAAAACGCCATAAAACGACAATAAAATACAGATTCTCATACATATGAAATCAAGCAAAAGCGAAAAGCTTATTAACTTTTGTTAAACATTTATTATGATTTTTTTTTTTTTTGTTTTCGTTCAGCTGTGTGCTGTGAATGTGAATTGCAATTTTAAGCAGCAGCAACAACGTTAATTAAAATTAAAAAAGTAAAAAAAATCTACACAGAATGAAATGAAATGTGCAAAAGAACACCTTGAAAATATAATTTTGTTATTTGCGCGCCACACAGCACGCCCCACCAAAAAATCCCCACCACAGGCATTTCGTATTCATAAATACTATATACAAAGAGAGGCTGCTTGGTACTGAATCTCTGAACGCTGGACTCTGGACGTACAGTTCGTTGGTACACGTTGCCATTTTTGGACGGACCGACCGCTGTGAGCGCCGTTGAGCGTCTGAGAGTGTAAATGATATATGTGGGGCCGAGGGGCGGTTGGAGCGGTCAGCGAGGGGCGTTGCTGCATTGAAGTCGCAATCGCAATCGGAGTCTTGTCTGTCATTTGGAGGCACACCAAGCCCAAGTCTGAGGCTCAGTCTTGCTCTTGCCCGAGTGCAAATGACTTATAAGAATTTAATATTTAACAACACAAATCAATTCAAAAATCATCAGAGGCCGGGCCACAGCAACAACACACAAAAAATATATATATATGTATAAAACTCATTTGGTGCAGCCGTTGGTTGGGGTTTGGGGCACCAAGGCACCTGGAAGGAAGGCGAACACAGACAAAGTCTCATTTCATTTCGATGTTATTCGCTTTTCGGTATCACTGCGCAAAGGTAACGAAAATGAAACTTTTACGTTAAGGAAACGATGCCCCGACAAATACATTGTGTTGCAGATGATGACGATGACGACGATGAGGCTGAGGCTGATGCTGAGGCTGGGACTGAGACTGAGATTGTTGTATCCAACGACCCGGCCCAAAGTCGTTAACATGAAGCGTTTCGTGGTGGTCGGTGTTGTTGTTGTTGCCTTTTTGTGGTCAGAGCTAAAAATTATGAAAATCAAAAAAAAAAAAAAAATGTTTTTGGCCCTGAGTCTTTGTATGATTTCTCAGAGACGAAGCGAAGCTCTTTCTTTCTTTTACTCATTCATTCGAAAGCTTTACTTGTTGTTTAGCTCCTTCTTCTTCTTTCTGTTGTTGTTTTGTTGATTATTTTTATTTATATATTTATTTTTAGTGTGCGCCCAAAATAACAAAAAAAAAAACTTTAGTTCAGTTGTTGTTGCACAAGGCCAAACGAAACATACAACGAACATAAAATTAAATCTGAAAGATGCATTCTGCATTCAGGCATCATATCTCCCGCTGTGCCTTAAAGTCATTTTTCGATTTCGTTTCTCTAAAAGCAGACAATGCAATTTGGTAAATGTTGAATTCTCCCCAAATATATATTGTATATATATAAATAAATACCTTTATATATATATTCGTTTGCCCCTACGAAAATTATTGAGCATTTAACACCGTGCATCGACAGATCGAGAGCTCATGAGCTTAACGATTAAAAAAATGCGAGGCAACGCCATGTTGCATGCACATTTGGTGGGTTGTGTGTTCGTGTGTGTGTTTTGTCTAGGGTTGTGGGGTATTGGGCGGGCGGGCGGTCAGGCAACAAGCAACACAAACACTTTGCACTCAACACCCATTTAGTCTAGCTGCTGTAGCAGATGATCATCATCATGATAATGATGATGTGGCCGCCAGCCGCCAGCCAAATTGTTTACAATCAAGAAAAAAAGAGAGAGAAAAAAGAAGAGTTTTTGCGATCGATTGCAGCAAGGAAAAGTGTGTGTGCAACCGCAAAGGCAATGCCACATGCAGCAGCAGCAGCAACACAACTGTAAACTATTTACAGCGTGGCAGGCTTGTTGATTGTTGTTGTTGTTGTTGTTGCTGCTGTTGTTGTTGGTGCGCTTTTGTACAATAAAATTTATTTGATTTCTTTACGCTGCTTTCATGCCTCAGTATTTTTCTTCAATTTCCCTGCACTTTTGAACATGATCGTTGTTGTTCTTTCTTCTTTTTTTTTTTTTGTAAAGAAAAGCGGGAAAATGAAAATGCGCTGCGTTGATGCTGGCGTCGTCGCTGGCGGCAGCCGCTTCGCTTTTATAAAAATAAATTGTTCGCAGACGTAATGATGCGAAAGCAATTGAGAATTCTATATATGCATTTGTATCTGTGTTCGTGTGTATGTGTGTGTGTGTGTGTGTGTGTGTTTGTTTGTTGTTTGTCGGAATGCGTAGAATTTCAATTGACTGTAGCCAAGCAGCATACACATAGATATTTCTATCTCTATCGCACATTTTCATTCGCAATCGCATTTGCTATCTGCAGCATCTTGTGTCTCTAGGCCTTTGGCCAGTTGCGTAATCGAGGGCAAATAGTGCGAATGAATGAATTGAGCAAAAAAAGAACAGCTAAAAGCAACGACAATCCTTAATGATCGCCTCCAAAGCTTACAATCGCCGCTGATCCTCAGCTTTGACCTCTATCGCACTCGGAGGGTTGAGTTATCAGCTTGGTTGATTATCGATCGATGCCTGTTTTGACAGCCTGACTGACAGTTGCATTCTGTACCCACAACGCGTGATCACTCACAGTGTTGGTAAACGATCGCAAAAAAACAAAAAAAAACCCAACGAATGCTCGTTTCGGGGTTTCTTTTTGTTGGCTTTGTGGCTGTTGGCCACGCCCACAACCAGATTACAAATGAACAAAAAGTTAATTGTTAGCGTTAACCTAAAGCTGCCCATCCTCCCCTTGTAGAGGAAGGTATGCGCTGCGCCTGCGTGAATCTCAACTTCGGGTGGTACAGTCTGCGAGTTAATCCGATTTGTTGCGCCCCCTGTGACGTGTACCACGGGGTGGGTTATGCGACGCTGTGATTGATTGCCTGCAAATATTTTTGGACCAGGGTTGTTTCCCAGTTTCCCAGTTTAATGTGAATGTATTCAATTGTTGTCGTGACTAAGGCGGTTTTTTTTTCTGTTTTAGTTTTCGAGGTGAAAATTTGATTAAGCAGCTCACAAAACAACAACAAAAACTCGCACAAGTGAACATGAAAAAGTGGGCAACATTTTAATTATTGCAATTACAAATTGCATTGCAAAAATTGCAAAAATCACGCATTTTATTGATTTTTAATTGCAGCTCGTTGCATACCACAAAAGCTGTCGCTGCTGCTGCTGCTTGCCTCGCCTTGCCCCGTGGCTCAATCAAGAGCCGTCTACAAAAGAGCCAAAGAGCCTGGCCAAGACTCAAGACATGCGCATTTGTGCCTTTAATTATGTTGTTGATTGTCTGTCCCTCTGTCTTTCTGTCCAGCTGTCTGTCTTCGCCTCTCACTCTCTTTGCGTTTCCATCTGTCTGGCCATTTAGGTGCGAACAACTTCTGGCTGACTGGCTGGCTGACTTGTAGGGAACCAGTGCCCCACACCAGTTAGTCAAGTTGAGTTGTCATAATTTCTGTCGTTCCAACAAAAGGCGACAACAACAACAGCAACAACAACAACAACCGCCAACAACACCTGCCTCAAGTGGCCGACGGGGCCAAGTCTCAGCGCGCCAAATGCCGCAAATAACTCAGTTAATATAATTAAGTTTTGCACGAAATGTGCAGCAGAAATATGCGAAAAATGCCACGCAATCAGCGTCAAAAGAAAATCATCAACAAAAAAAAAAAAACTAAAACACAGCTAAAAACAAAACAACATACAACACGCCCCAAACTGTGTGGCAATCAAAGCTACAACCACCTCCTGGTTCCCCAAAAACCCTCAAACTTTAGTTTATGAACTTGTCCTGGCGACAAACATGTGTAGATGCCCCTCCAAGTACTATCGCGACACATATCGTTGAAATGCCACAACGCATGTAAATTACGTAATGCCGAATGTGGCAAGGAACTACAGAATTTATGAACTTACCAGCCGATTGTGGCCATGTGTGCATGTGTGTGGCAAAAGAGTCTAGGAATCTTGTAGTTTCACACATTGCGATGAGAATTTTGTGCTTCTGTGGCACTTGACACAAAGACGGAAGGTGTGAAATGTGTTGCGTAATAATGTCAGAGTTTTAAATAAGCATTACGTAACGTTGGTATACAAACACGCCTAACGTTTGTTCTGTATAACGTTAAAGTTTTAATGTTTAACGTTAGTTTAAAGAGATTAAAGATCTTAAAATGAAGATATTTCGAGCGTTAAATGCTACGTTTTTTAATATTGTCTTATCTTACGTCATTTGCAACGTATAGTCTACGTAATGTAAACTCAATATTGTTTGCAATTCTTTCTGATTTATTGAAATGCCTTTGCATATTTGCCTTAAACATTGTGTGGCACAATGCTTTAATAGAATATTATTTAAATATTGTCCATAGTCCATGGGGAAAGCGACTGCATTGTAATTTGATTACGTTTCATAATTGGCTTACGCTGTTGCTTTTAGCGCCTGGTCAAATAAACAACTCTCCCTTACACCCCCAAGCCCATACACCTACAAAGTTTAAAAAAAAATCAAATTTCATACATTTCCCATTTAAGTCCCTGCTTCGTACCACATGCCCCCCACACATCTCGCGGCATTTGCATACAAATCACGCCGTTTGCAACCCTTCAAATGCACATTGAACGATGCACAGACAACAAAAAAGAAGCAAAAGTGAAAATACCAAACCATATAAAAAGCAGCGCTTCTAATGTTATTTTGATGTTGTCTCGATGGGTCTTCAATGGCTCAGATTTTGATGCTTGTTGGAAACCCGCAAAATGCGTGTTTTAAATCCAATTTAGACATTATCTAATTTAGGGCATCTCTGCACCACTCGCCACCGTCAAACCTTTCCTGCCTACCTTCGTGCCTTCCTGCCTTTCCGACTAACTGTCAGAGACGCGTTTCGATGCCTTTTTATGCAAATCTATGGAAATTTCATTACAAGTATGATGTGCACCCCTTTTTTTTAGGGCAGCATTATTATTTGGCTAAATGCTGTAAACGGTAAAAGCAGCCAAAAGACGTAATAAACTCATTTAAACGTCGCTACCGGTCGACCTTTTGCTGGTGGGTTTGGGTAATGAAATTTTTGTTAAAGCATCTTGCTTCACGATAATATGCAAATGGTGGGCCCAGACTTCGGGCCCAGTGGGACGTCGAGTGAATCTCTGCGCATCGTTGTGTGGCAATAATCAAATTTTCTAATTTTTATGACTCTCACTGGACCAAAAATCCTCACGACCAGCTCTAATTGATTTTGCACTCGTCTCTGTCCATGATTTTTCGACTGATTTACGATTTCGCAGAGTAGTTTAAATACAAATCTACGTTTTTGCGATTTCTGTTTTATTTTCATTTCTTTATTCCATTTTCATTTGGCAATTTTATGCCATGTCATGGCGCGATGACGTTGTCGATGTTCCAATGGCGACGTCGTCTTCTAGTCTACTGCGCCCGGACCTCAATGATGCGACAGTTTTTTTTTTTTTTTTTGGGTGCTTTCAGTTTCGGGCATTGGAACATTTGGCGGCGCGGGCCAAGGGCTTTTAAGAGACAAGCCGCCCCTTTTTAGAGGCCTTTTAAGACAGTGCGGCGGCGTGCTGAACTTCGCAGCAAGCATGATTCAGCAGTATGTGCGGCTTAGCATTTTCGGGGCGTTGTTTAAGTGAAGTATTTTTCTTATACTTCGCCAGTTTGAGTTTTTGGCTTTTATATAGTGCAGACACTGCAAAAAATAACAAAGAATTAAGATTTTAAAAGTCAAAAATGCTAGCTTAAAAAATTTGAGGATTGTTTGTAATCAATAAAATAGGATCTCAAATGAATTGATTCCTAAACTTTGCCCAACAATTTGTTAAGTTTAGCTTTTAGTTTATTGTCGTTCTCTCAGTGTACATTCATATGAAACTAAAGGTGTTGTTGTTGTAACTGAATGTTGCGTAGAAGCAAATCTTTTTGATCTACTTTTTGAGCCTGATGCCGCTTGCCACTGCCGCCACAGAGAGCCATTTATCAGTGCATTATATCAATAGAAGTATATGAATTTAAGATTATGTATGTTACGAATGTTGTTTGTGGGGGAAATACAGTTTGAAGTGCAGAGGCGACAAATCCTTGTAATGCCTTGTCTATGGCCATGTATCCGAGCGGCCAGCTAATTTCAAATGTCAGCTTATCTTTGGCTAACAAGTAGTGTACGACACCTCTGACGCTCTCTCAGCCTGTTGCCGGTTGCCTTTTGGCTTATCGCATGCAAAGATTTTTCGAGATTTTGGCACGTCAGCGCCAAACTGACATTGCATATGTCATGCCGTGGCCGGGCCGCAACGGGCCCGCAACAAACAAAATACTTGTACTCGGACTCGAGGTATGCAAATCGCGAATCGCAAATCTATAAAATCTATCTAGCTAAACGAAATGAAAATGTCTGCTTAAGTTGTTGTCGTCGACTTCGACGACTAGTTGGGAGTTGGGAGACGTATGGGGGATACATGTTGGTTGTCCTGATCCCCAAACCACGATGTGCGCTAATCTCTCTTCCATGCCAGTCCATGGCTGTCGTCTGTATCTGCAAGCGGAATCTATTTGACACCACAGTTTCGGTCAGTGCAACAGTTTCCTTCTTGCCCAAGTCCAGTCCTGTTTGATTTTTGTCTTTTGGCACGCCATGTTACAAGAATCGAGGTTCGAGTTCGGGATCGGGTTGGAGTCTTTGTGGTCTTGTCTGGGGTCTCCCCCGGGGCGGGTGTGACATTTTACATGAAATTACTTTGCATACACATGCATCAAATTAATTACACGATTAATGTTCTCACATGCAACGAACAGCTCTCAAGACTCTTTCGCACTCTCTCTCTCTTTCTCTGTGTGTGTTTGTCAGCTTATGCAAATCTATTTCGCGCGATCATTGCTGCATTTGCATGTTGCTATCTTGATATCTTTTTGCCGGCAAGAAAATGATTCCATTGCCTTTCGTGATACGTCTCCACACACTTGTGCCAGCAGCTTTCTTTCGGTTTCGCTGGTTTTGCTGGTCTGGACAGTCTGGCAAGAATGTGTGTTTGGAATTGTGTGAAACATGCCATTTGAATAATTATCTTATTTGCATTGCAGCAGGCCAACAACAGCAATAACAACAACAACTATAAACAACAACTGCAGTCAGCTTTGTAAATTAAAAAGTGCAAAGTCCATTTTTATGCTCCTCCCCATACCCCATACAGAGAGTCTCACATGTTAATCTCATTTTGGCTGGGCTTTGCGCAAAAGTTCAAATTGATAGCTGAGATTTGCGGCGCAGATAAACTCTTAGCTACCCCTCCACACACTCCGCCCCCTCCACAAACACTCTGTGTGAACATTGCCCCAATGCAAATCGCGTGCACTTTTTGTTGTGCTTTGGAGCCTTGCTCCATTTCCGCTACATCCCAATCGAAATCTGACTTGAGTAGTTTTTTGGGTGGCGCCTTTCATAGTTGCAACTGCTGCGTGCTGCTTGCTGCTTGCTGCGTGTGTGCTGCGACTTTTCCACTGTTTGTGTAACATAATAACAAAGTTAAACAAATGATAAGTTGATAGAGTAACAATTGCGCGCCACTCAGCCAACTCTCTGGCTCTGTGCTTCAGTTTCTTTTTTGCTTATCTATTTCTTCTATTTGTGTGCGTATGTATGTATGTGTTTTCAGGTAGCTTCTGAATTTTTATTATCAAAATACTAATTTCTTTGTTTGCACAAGATTTCCGAAAAAACAAAAAAAAAAAAGAAAGAACGTAACGAAACGCAGCTACTATCTGCTAGCAACCGGTACCTGCTTCAATTTGTTATCAGCTTATAAATATTTAATCACAGACTTGTACTTTTGTATTCGACTGCGATAGCCGGGCATAAGATTTTCAGTGTGCCATAGATTCGAGACACAGACCAAGTGCACGTTACATATGTGGCGTATGAGTAATGTATCTGTAACAAACAAACAGTAGCAAACAGCATAATTATGTCAAGTGGTTTTACACGTAAATTAACATGTTGCCACTCGAGGGGATCGAACTTCTTTTATACCTTTTGGTCACTCAGTTCACCTTACTAGTTTTGGTTTTTTGTTTCTACAGATAGCAGCCAAAATTTCCCCCACACTGATTACTTTGAGTTCTATTTAACAACATTTGTAAATAGATAGTTTGGTTGCCTTTTTGGGCAACATTGCTAAGTGCTTGTTGAGTTCTTATCAAAGTGTGATTATTATATTTTTTGTGTATTCTTACGCAGTAGAAAGCTGAGCGCAAATCAGGCAACTGAAGAGTGATATGATTAAAATATGTTATTAACGACAACGTACATTTAATTTGAAATACAATAAAAATTGACAAAAAATTACTTGTTCGTATTAAACATATTTAAGTGGTTTGCTGGCAATCGCAAAAATTCCAACACACAAATATTTATAGCATTCTAATTAAGATGTGGGAAAAAACACCCATTGAAAATATGATTGATTGTTATATGCTTCATTTTATGGCAGTAAGAAATCATAAAATATGAAAACAATTTTAATTTAAATGTTTAGTCTATTAAGGCTTAAATATTTATATTAGTAAATTGTCTATTCATTGGATTAATTATAAATATATTTTTTATTGATTTTTTAAGTTCGTCTTTATTACTTTATGCTGAATATTAAACTTTAAGAAATTAATTTAAGCCAAATCAGACTGCCGCTCAAGTCTCACTCCGTCTTTGTCTGTGTGTGTGGTATAATTGTGTGTGTAATTAACTTGCAATTTGATTGAAATTATAGCTTGCATACATACATACACACACACACACACACATACACATATGCATGTATATGTAACTAAAGCAATTTGCGTGTCGTTGCCATTTTGAGCATTCAGCGTTTAGGGCAACCCCCAAAAAGGCAGCCATATTGCTTGAGCTGTCGCTTCCCCCACTAGTCCACCCCATCCTACTCTACACCCCTCTCACTCTCTTGATTGTGTGATTGGTCTTGCAAGGAGCCAAGTGCTCCTACGATGCCAGCTACTTTAATTAAAAATTCAACCCTTAACACAAAATGGCACATGGCGCAGACACACACACATATTCACATACACAGACATACGTGTGGGGAACGCATTTCATTTCATTCAGCGAACATTTTACAACTTGAACAAATTTGAAAAACAATTAAATGCCATGCGCGCAATTAAATACACAGAAGGTGGCAACAACAACTGCTCAAGTGGCACACTGGCACTGCGTTTGTTGGGGGGCCATATACCGTTAATTAAGCAGAAGCAGCTGAATGTATATGTGGGGGATTGAACCAAGTATGTACCAAGGACTAAGGACTGGCTGCTTTAGGGCGCTAAAACCACAACAACAAAACACGACACAAACAGACAAACAAAAGCTTTTGTGCCCCGAGCAATGCCAAACAACAAATCCATCAAAACAAACAGCCGTCGGGGTTTTATACGGATTGGCATTTCATTTTGGTGGGAGGGGATGGGGGTGGTGGTGGTGAGGGGTCTTTGCTATGCTCTCCCATAAACCGAACATAAACCAAGCGAAAAACTTTTAGGCTGTGCGGGGCCATGTAAAAAGGATTTAATTATTTGTTCTAAGGATATGGATTGTGTGTGTGTTTGTGGCTCACAATCAGTCTTAGTTTCTCTATCTGTGTGCTTGTTTATTTGTGTGTGTTGCTTTTGTGAGTGTTTGTAGACAAACAGCAAAAACAGAAAAATATGTTTCACGTCCACTTTTGGGCTCAGCAAATAATATGTACTTAGTACTTTGAAGGCCCACAGGCAAAAAAAAAGGGATTGAAGTGAGGAGCGCAGTTTGACAATGATTATTGGGTTCGCTGTTATAGTTTATAATTGTGGATAGAACTCAGTTTAATCCCTGTTGGCCTTAGGCAGCAGATACCTTCAAATAATCATTTCCCATGCTCGTTCCCCGTTTGTTTAGTTGTCAAATGCACGCGGCGAATGCTGCAGGGCAATTACAACTGCGTCGTCCTTGCTCTCACTCGATCCCTCTCTCTCTCTCGAATGAGTAACAATTATTGGAACAGCAACAAACAAATTTTCGAGATGGCACACGCGTTGCCACGCCTTTAAAGGCGAGCGCAAGAAACAAAAAAAACACTTCCCACGCGCAAAATAGAATCAAACGCCTGCCATAATTTGATTGTTGTGTTTGAGTGTGTGTGTGGTGGTGGGTGGCGAGTGTGGGTGGTGCCAGGGGTCTACTAACTGTTGATTGTAGTGATTAACTTTGACTGTGATTGCCAGCTAGTATTAAATTATATATCCGAATTCTCTCCATACGAGAAAGAAAATTGCATGTTTTGACTTCTGCATTTCCTCCTCGTCTACTTTCTCTCTTGCTATGTTGTTAGCTTTTCTTTGGGTGGGCATGCGGCATGCGGCACGCGGCAAGGCGCAATTATGCGGCAGCTGAGCCGACTTAGCCAACTCACTTGGAAAGCTGACCAAAGATAGAAAAGTAACAGAGAGGGAGACAACACACATACAACAACATAATGAAGTGTCCGGGCAATCAAACAAAAACAAAAACAAAAGCAAAAGCAAAAACTTTTGGCAACAGCAATTGACCAAGTGTTTGTTTGTTGTTTAGTGGGGGTAGCGGGGGGCTGGTGAGGGTTGGCGATTACATTTTATGGCACGCCTGGCATCACAATTTTGCGGTTGTTTAATGTGCGCCACGTTTAAATTTTTAAACGCAACAACATGATTGTGTCATGTCTGGCTTTAGTCATGGGCGTCATGGCATCATCATCAAAAATGTAAAGCGAGCTGGGGAAAACGCCATTTTGCTTATTGACGCTGCGTTTAGCTGATAAATAAATAATTTGGCTGTCCCCAAACCCCAAACACCAAAAATCCCCCTCCTAAAACGCCAGGTCCCCAAACGCCAGAGCGCCAAAAAAGGTAAACGAAAATTGTTTCTTGATCATTTTAATGCACCCAAAGGGACGCAAAGTGAAAAACTTTTTGGCTGGGCAGGTTTTTCCGGGGGTGAGGGACAACAAAAACATTACGTGATGTGAGGCGACATGGCATGTTGTGGCATGCAGCAAGAGGCAGCTCTAAGCGCTATGAGGCAAGGTGCTGGTACACTACTCGAAAAAAATGTTATTGAAATCGTTTAAAAAAGAAGTACATACAACTATTTATTAAGTACTTTTTTCTCTCAGTGTTGGTTGCCTAAGTTCAATTTCATTAATAGTGAACGCGTCCCGTTTGGCCCTCATCATTTAAATAAAAACCAATATTTGATAATAATTGTCGCAGGACACGCAATGTGATAAGCAACAACAAAAACAGTGTTCAGTTGAGTCGTGCCAATGGCAATTCGATAGCTTAATTTCCTGGTCGCTTGCTAATTGAAAATGTAATTAATGCACGCATCGATAAACCCTACTGTCCCAAGCACCAGATATCCTATCCCCATTGCGTACATCCTCTGCTGTCCTTTCAAGGAGCGCGACTGGCATTTAGCACGACGCATGCCGTATGCCGCATAGCGTTTGCCGCCTGCCGCAAGCCGCCTGGCTATCTGCAACACTCACTCGCCGGTGTTCAAGGTAACTTGATACAGTTTCAATAGCTTTGGCGGCAAAAGAAGAGCCTTCCATCCAAGCCTAAAGTGTGCGGCAAGTGTGAAAGATTTTCGAAAAGCTGACCGACTTCGAACTCGACTTAAGAACATTGTCCAGTGTTCAGTCCAGTCGCCGCGCCGACAGACCTATCAAATTTCATGCAACATGCCACTCATAAAAGGAAAGTTTGGGAAAAATGCAGCCCTTTTGGATTTATTTTTTTAATGCAGCTAATTAAATAGTTACATTTGCTTGCTTTAATGAGCCACAAATTAGGCTGCGGTTGGCCCATTCTCAAGAGTTTTTTTTTTTATAGCCCATAAAGTTGGCCCAAGTTGAAACGACAATTGCTACAATTGTGCTGGAAATTGTTTATGTGGCTATTCAAGAGACACCTCATAGCTCATACGGCAAAAGCCATAGAGAAAAAAGGTTTTTCTTCAACTAAAGCCTACCGCAATTTATAATGCAGACAACGTAGCTAATTATTAAAACTTTGATTGCCAAAGTAGTGGCAAATGGCATTGTTTTTAACCAGGAATTAAAAGACAGCTCAGACAAATTGGCAACTGGCCAAAATAATAACAATTACCAATATTTTAAACTTAATTGAATACTTAAAAGATACTTAGCTTAGGTTTGCAATTGACTTAAGATCATTTTTTCAGTTCACTGCACTACGATTTAAACTGTTATTTCGATTCCAAACTGGGCGACGTGCTAAGTTAACCAATTAAATCCAATACACACCCACACACAAACACATACATGCTTGAACAACTTTTGGATTGTCTATAGCAGGGCGCTATTAATATGCGATTTAACAAATATTTAGCGAAAACACATGCGATGCGCTCTGCATGCCAAATGAATCAAAACAAAAATGAAACGCACACACACACATTCGCTTATATTTATTGTATTCGAAAGTCAAGAATTTTTACGAGCTTGGGAAAATAATAATTTAATGTTTAAAAATTGTGAAACGTCCAAAAATATAATATACCATATACTATATGTATCTGTATCTTTTGTCGCTTTTGCTTTTGCTTTTGTGTACACGTGCATGAAATTAATGTTGAAGCGTTATATTTTTGTTGACTTCTTGTTGTCTTGGCGAGCGACAACAAATTTCTGTCGTTATTAGCAGAATTTAAATTGCTGTTACCGATCGATTTCGAGCAAAGATTCACAAAGAGGGGGGTGCGCTGGTCTCTGTGCCTGGACATTGACATTTTTGGTATCTGCAGGCTGAGGTGGAGCGCTTAATATGCCGCCATCGTCGTCGTCGACGTCTTCGACTTCGGCTTTGTTGTTGTTTCTACTCCTAGTTAGAAGACGCCCAGCGTAGCATTCAAAAGCCAAAGCAGAGCCAGTTGCTGCATATTAATTTGATAACTTACAAATAAATATATATATTTTTTTGCACACGATGTTGTTGTTGTTGTTGTTGTTTTGGGTTGTCTAGGCCTAGGCCACGATCGTTGTTTGGTAATAATATGGCCGGGCCATGGCAGTTTTGACAACTTGACAGTCGTGCAGACTCAAGACAACACAGCGCGGACAAAGTCATCGACATGGACGACAGACAACATCAACAACAACATTAGCAACATCGACAGCCGACATTGACTTGCTGATGTCTTGGTCGTCAGCGTCTTTTATATTGATTATATGTGTCCAGTTTTATGTGGCTCATTTTATGGTTGGCGTGTCAATTTAAAGCGACATTTATCAGCAATTTGTAACTAATTCTAACAAACACCTAACGCATGCTCACCACACTTGATCATATATTCAATCTATATGAATATGTATGCATTAAGCCGACACTAACATCTTACTACTTAACTTTTATATATATATATTTAATTGGCTAAATGTATTAATGTTTATACTCTTCTTTTTTTTTTTCTCGCTTGCAGCGGCCGCCAAGCTCATCGTTGTCCTATGGGGGCGCAATGAACGATGATGCGCGTTCGCCGGGCGCTGGTAGTACACCAGGTCCATTATCACAGCAGCCACCTGTCTTAGATACATCAGACCCTGGTAAGTAACACACAATATGGATAGAAAGTTTTAGTTATATATAATTGTCAAAAGTCATTATCAAACTATCTTTTGACACCTTTTGGCCGTTTTGTGGCAGTGTCAGGAGGCTCTTTGATTATGTTGTTTGCTTCAGTTTTGAAGTGCTGTTTGCGGCAGTTTGTAGCTAAAACTTATGAGCAGGCAACTGCTACTTCAACAAACACTAACACGGCTCAAAGCTTAAGCACAAAAACACACATACGTATGTATGTATGTGGCAAGTGATACTTAGGGACAGCCCTAAGCTTCAACTCGTAGACTGCCTGTCTTTTGCATCTTGCAGAAGAGTTGGCGATTGCGCACACTCTTCACTCTCTTCACTCCAACGCCAACTTCAAAATGTTGTGTGGCAGCCAAAGTATTTTTTTTTTTCTTTTTTCAATATTTTTGAGTGCGTGCAGCAACAGCAACAACAACAACAACAACAATAATAACTTCGCACTTGGCGCTTCTTTTTGAAGATTTTTATGCTCTCCGCTCGATGCTCGAAGTTGAATTATTTATGGTGATAGGCAAAAATATTTTTATGTGTTTTTTCTGTTTGTGCCGGCAAGAAAACAAAAGCGCTCAACGCAAACACCACTCCAAAGAGACACTCTCGGGCCACTCGTTGTCGTCGTTTCTGCCGCTTGTTGCCTCCTCGAGTGTTGCCCATGGTGATAATGCAGTTTCAGTTCAGTTCAGTTTAGTTTTTAGTTCAGTTTTCAGTTCGGGGAAGGCGAAACTTTTTTTTTTTCGGCCATAGACCAAATGACGCGCTCTCAAGTCTTTCAATGATTTTTACTGACCAAACACGATGAAAAACGAGGGAAGAGGGGTGGAGTCGGGTGGTTAAGGTGGTGCTGCACAACACACATAGACTCACACACACTAAAAGCCAATCCACTGGACTGACGTTTAACGAAAAAAAAACTTAACAAAAAAATAAATAAGGAAAAAAAAACTTAAAACTTTAAAGTGAGCCGACAACAACAACACACAAATATTCTAGGCAAGTTTTGTGGCGCGTTTTACGAGTTGTTGTTGCTGTTGTTGCGACGCGCCATTTTGATTGATTTATCTACCCGTCGAGTTACTTTGTAGACAAATTAAATTTTGGCATCGTCTCGCAAGTAGTCGAAACATAAACTTGAAGCTGCACTCTTAAGATGTGTGTGTGTGAATGAAAATTATCTACACTTGAATAAGTTTTTGCGGGCAGCAAGCGAAATTTTTTAATGTTAATTTCATTTTTGCCATGGCGATAAGGAAAATGTTCGTCGCACCGGGCGAGTTCACAACACATTTCCCTTAGAGCTTAGGAACAGAACAACACACATTTTCCGGGCGTAGCAAATAGATATTTTCTACATTTTAAGTAGACATGCAGACCTATAGACAGAGAGACAGACACAAAGACAGACAGACAGACAGAAGAGAAAGGCAGAAAGGCCAGGAATGTGGTTACCAAAGAAATTCACTGCTGCTGCTGCTGCTGCACAAAATTCCATTGCACACAAAGGAAGGGAAGCGGGAAGAAGCGAGTTGTCTGTATCTGGAGCTGGTTGTGAGCGGTGATGCGGTGGAGTGAGGTGGGGTTGCCAAACGCTGTCGAGGGTTGCCGTAATTTTATGCACGAATTCGTAAAATGTTATTCAAATGGAAAATGTGATTTTTATCAATTTTGACAGGAATTTTTCTGCAGAAAGCATAAAGAAAATCGCATAGCATAAGTAAAAAGCGGCACAAGGATGTGTCCTCTCTGTTCCCTGTCCTCGGAGCCTCAGCTGTATGTGTCTTTGAGTGCACTCGAACTGTTTAAAATGTCTCTAATTTATGAGGTCAGGCAATTGCGAGTGAAATCATAATTTAAGTAGAAATGCAGCAGTCAAACACTTAAAGCACAAGTTTTGGTTCTGGCTTAAGAATGGAGACCCCTCAGAAGAATCCACAAAAATACTTTAAACTCTTAAATTTTTAAAATTAAATACATTAACTAATCGCTTCTTGATGAGTTAGTGTCATTTGATGGCCCAAGGGTCACATATTTAGGCCAGAATTGAATTCTGGCTTACAGCTTAAGAGCCAAGAGCCAAGGTCTGTTGAAATATGTAGTTTCAGGTTTGCCTGGCTTAATTGCTGGCCTCATCATGATCGAAAAATTGTTAGGGGCGTTAACGCGACGACTTTTGTGCCTAGATAGATTTCCATATATAAATAATCCCCACAATTAGTTTGGTGGAAAGCCAAGCCACAAGTCACAAAAGGCGCGACGAGGCGAGGCGAGGCAAGGCACAGTTTCGTGTCAGTCTCGATTCGGTTTCTCGAAGAGAGTTAGTCTACAACTATGCGGATATAATTATAGGGCACCCTCATCAACGTCGCGCGTACCAGCGTTGCATTCAATTAAAAAATATTTGTAGAGTTGTCTGACTTGTGACCTGCCCAAAAATGTTGACGATGGATGATGACGGGTTTCAACGTCTATATACACACTTATGTATATATATATACTTTATTTTCCACTCAATTTTTCCAATTTTGTTTGTCTTGTTCGCTTTTTTAGCGCAACAGTTAATGCGCAATTAAATAGCCAAACCAGGCGATAAATGTCTAAAATGTCAGACTATGAAAATATGTTACAACAACACTTAAGGGTCTCTTCTTCTCACTCTCTGTGTTTATTTACATTTAAAAAAAGTCGGTCCACGTCACTCGTCAAGTGTCGCTTAAATGCAAATCAAAACGAGATCAATTTGATTGCCTTAGCTGCGCGAAAATGAAAATAAACAAGAACAGCGGGGCGACCAACCCTTAGGCCAAAAAATCCTCTGAAACCCTCAACCCTTCGGCTTCGATACCCCTCTCTCTCGTCTCTGACATTGATTGAAAATGCTGCGTGACGTAAATTAACTTTCATGGCGTGGGGCAGCCTCAGAAGTGCGTGTTATCCTTTCCGCATCCGTGCCCAAATGCTCGGCGCTTTATGCTTAGCGTTTGTCAAGCCACAAGACCCACACAATTGCCAATTGTTACAATTTTTTAAACTTACCATTTTTTTGAGGGGTGTGTTTAAGTGTGTGTGTGGCAGCTTGTTGTTGTCATTGCGGGTTTAATGCCACATTCACATCCATGACCTGAAGTGCACTTTTATTTATTTTTTTTTTGCTACATAGTCGCAACTAAGGCGATTATCTTTGTTGCTGTCACCCAAAATTTTTGCTTATTTACATTGACGAAATGTTTGTGTTACAACAACAATCTGGAGTAGCAACAATAGCAATGGCAATAACAATAACAGGAAGCTCTTGCCCTCTTCTATGCCGTTGGCTGTTTGTTATTTTACCACGCACAATTAGACAATTTTCATTTGCTGGCCGGGACGGGCCGGGCTGGGCCGACAGTTTCTCATTCACATTCACATTCACATGGCCCAAAAGAGCCTGAGAGTTTTTGCGTTTCTTTCTCGATTCGCTTTGTAATGTGAAAGCATTTTTTCTGTCTGTCTTTTTGTTTCTCGTCGTATTTTTCACTGGTTTGCTTTTAATAGAATAACATTTGCTTCGTTTGACAGTGAATTTTATGATGGCTACGAAAGAATTCCAAAGTTTTAGCGATAAGCGGATGTTGCATTCAGTTCTCAAATGCAAAACTAACTAGAAAACCAATTAGATAAACATCGAAGCATTCTTTTGCCTAAACGTATTCACATATTTATGTATATTAGTTTCTCACTTGAAAATACTTTCATTACATTTGGCAGAAGCTACGTTATTGACCCCGCTTGTCAAGTTTGATTTACTGCTCAAATTGTGAATAAAACTATTCACACCTCGGCATCCGTCAATCTCTCATGGGCGGCCTGGCATCAAGCAGCATCTGCCTTTCCCACAACTTTTTAACTCTTTTGTCAAAATGCTGACACAATTTCCGCCACCAACGTGGCAACAACAACAACAACGACAAGGAACGATAAAAAAATTAAAATTTTACGCATTAAACAACTTTTGAATAGAAATGCTCGCACGGCTGCCAAAAATTACCCATATCTGTTTTGTACATTGTATCTGCACACCCCAAATTTTTAAAAACCCGAACCCAATACGCAACTTAGAGCAAAAAAAAAATAAAGGAATAAAAACCAATCCCAAAAGGGGCACCAGCTGCCGCACGTTCCTTCTACATACGTACATATTCCAGACAAAGTTAACAATCATAAAAATTGAAACAGAAATTCGAACGTTGCCTCTGCGCCCTTCATAATGAGCACCCCACTCCACTGCACCCCTCACTGAGAACGAGAGCTTATGTAACATTACGTCAAATTGCACAAAAGGCAATACATCTTCATCCCCTAACGCATACGCACAGAGACTTCTGCTTCAGCTTGTTCTTCTTCTTTTTATTTTACAATGAAAATTTACGAACTGACTGTTGCATATTTTTTGTGTGTTGTTGCTGTTGTTGTTGTTGGTTGCTTCGCGCTGCTCCTCTTGCTGCTCGGCACATTATCATATTTCCAGGACCGACACGCCAATGAATAGAATGCGCATCGAATTTCCCAGACCTGGGATTGGGCTCGGCTTTTTTTTTTTTGTTGTGCCTGTTGTTGCTGCAGGGTGGCAGGGTGGCTGTTGTAGTTGTATGCAGAGTTGAGTGCGAGCTTGCCATTGCCATTGCCACATCAAACTCAACGAGCACATCAACAAAATCATCAACACCAGCAGCAGGGCGGCAAATTTCGACTCTACTGTCACTGCCAGAGGTCGGCAGCATATTTGACAAACAAGCAACACCAACAACAATAACAATTGGCAACAGGGTGGCAATGTTGCAGGGTTGTCGTCTGCCGCGTGTGCACACTAAATGCAAACTTCCTTCTTCGATGTTTTGAGGCATGAAATTTCTATATACAAAAATGTTCCTCTTTGTTATCTGTGCGTTGAAGAAGCTGTGTTTAACATTGGGTTTGACTTGGGAATTTGTCTAGCTTGGTTAAGTTATCAGCCATAATAATATACTAGTTATGATCTGTTGCTCTTGTTACACTGGCTGTCGCATAAATTAGTCACAGCTTAGCTGTATCAGTTTTGTATTCGCACTGTAACCGTATGCTGATAACAACTGTCCGTCTTGACGTGTGTGTGTGTGGAGTGTCTTGTTGTTTGTCTCATTTGACAGACAAGGCCTGCTTTTCGCATTTCGCATTTCGCTTTGATTTTTCTCGCACTCGCGTCAGTCGTAAAAACAAACATCATGTTCTTCTTGACTTTTATTATTCATTATTTTCACATTTATTTTGCTTGCTACAAATTTGCAACTTCAATAATATATATGTATGTATAAATCGCCATTTTGTGCACAACAACAACAACAGCAAAGAGCTTGACTTTTAATAGAGCTATCAAAAAGTGCAGACTGCTGATGACAGTGGCTTATCAAGAAGTAGTTGTTGTTGCTGGTTGATGATGCTTCTCCCTCTTCGTCCCCCTACTGCACCCTTGTTCGTTTAAAATTGCATTTCTCAACACACAAATCACAAATCACTGCAAGGCATGCAATCTCTCACACAAATCATTCCATTTTTGCCCAAGCTCGCTGCTGCTGCTGCTGTCGACGTCGACGCCAAGTGTCATTAGCGTCACACGCCGTCGACGTCGTCGTCGTCGTCGTCGTCATCGTTAGCTCCACCATTGGAAGAGCAGAAGAGTGCGGGAGCGGGAGGTGGTTTATTCGTTCGCTTTAAGTGTTTATTAGTATGAAACATTTATCAGCAATTATAATTATATGGCAATATGTGTGTGCATTAAATGGTAGCGAACTTTGCCGACCCCAGAGATAGCAAGTGGACACGCTTTTATGGACGTCACTGTCACTCCATGTTGTACTAAATGCTTTTTAAATGTAAGCCGCAAATTAAGCAACAACATCTCAAGTGGATATACACACACACACACACACACATATACGCCCATTAGGTGTAACGCTAGAAGAGCTTCAAGTTTCCCGTTAAGAGGGGTTGGCAATACACAACATTACAATAGAGTTTTTTATGCAAACAGGCAACACCTAAGACATTAGCCAAGCTGACTTTGAGGGCGGTGTAGGCGGGTAGGCGGGCAGGCGTTGTAGGCCGCCCAAAAACCAAACATTCAATGACAAATTATGCGCTTTCGCAAGGGCGTTACCCACCTGCCAAGAGAGCCACCACCCGTCCAACTAACCACCGAACCCACCTACATAACTACCTGACCAGCTAACTGCTACCATGTTGTTATGCCACCTACAAGCATTCCAAAATTCTCGATTGAGCAACGGCAACGGCAACGGGAGCGTGTCGTGGGCGTTTTGCTCGGCTCGTTTTCGAAAGAAACGAAACAGGGAGGCGGGACGTGTTTTTTGGGAAATTTTTTGACATTTTGTAATGGGAGCAGAGCGGAGAGCAAAGCGACAGACAAACGAGGCAAATTATCTTGCGTCAACAGGAAAGTAAACCTTGGGCAGTATGCAGTTGAAGTCGAGTCTAATGATAAACGACATTAGTGAAACATAAAATTTGTTGCTGTTGCTGGGGGGAGGGTCGAAACAAAATTGTTGAAAAGCATAATGAGCACAAAGGTAGCAAAGAAGGAAATGAAGTTGTCGAACTCAGGAAGAGTGAGGACTAACGAGCAGAAAACAAGTGTAGTTATGTGGATGAGAAAATTTGATCAGTATATATATCAATGCATTTTGCCAGCTATATAGATCGTTGAACTTGTGTCTTTGTCTCATTTTACTGTTGGTTCTTGCTGTTCTTGAGTGCCTACAACAATATTGGGCGACAATTGTTCCATGTCCGAATGAAAATGAAACGACAACCAAAGGAACGCAAATGGTTCTTTATTTTTCTTTGTATTCTTTATGTGTTTTTTTTTTTTTTGTCTTTCATTTTGGTATTGCCCCCGTCTGCTGGCCCCCATAGGCGATCTCCCCACCCACTCACTGTGCCACACATGTGTGTCGGTTGCTATATTTAAACAACTTTTGCCCGCTTTCAATGCTTTCAATGGAAAAACATCTTTTGTAGCGCCAAATGGCGCCGTGGCGAAAAAAAGTTTCATTTTTGTTTGGCTCTTTTTGGTTTTTTGCTCTTTGCCTGGTGGATGCTGCTGGTGCTGTTGTGCCGCCGCCGCCGACTCTTCAAATATTCATTGAGTTTGAGTAAAAGGCCAAGACTGGTGCCGAGGGCCAGGCCCAAAAACAACAACAGCACGCAGCCATTTCATTAGGCAGAAAAGAGACAAACTGGAGTCCAAACATATGGAACTGAACGAAATGAAATGACTGGAGCGCTCCTCTTCACATTTAAATGCGCACATAATTTCTAATTTGTGCCTCTAATTTATGTGCTACACCAGCCGCAGCAGCAGCAGGGAGAGAGACGGAGAGACCCGAAAGTTAGCACAACAAACTTGCCAATTTAACGGCGCCCGAGCAAAAGTAAATGCGAGATGGCAGGGAAAAAGTTTTTGCCGCCACTTACATATAAGAAATAAATAAAGCCATTCCTTCTAATATACGAAAAAGCCTCGAACGAGCACAAGAAATGAGAAAATTACTTTTTTATAAGTACGACAGGCAGGCGGAGGGGAGAAAGCAAGCAAGCAACCACCCAGAAAACTTCCTTTAACACCCCTCGCACACACCTTGAAACGAGAGAACAACAACACATTGAGTACTTGGCCTATATAGAAAAGGGCCAGATCCGGATGCTGGGGCCAACAACAGTACACCGTATTGCCTAATTTGGAATTGCCTACCAAAATGTGCATTAAAATAACTAGAATCTACAACCAAAAACGCCTCCCCTCTCAGCAGAAATGGCAAAGTGAAAGGCCTCCCCTGACAAAAAAAAAAAAAAAAAGAAAGAAGGTGTGTAATAAAAACAAATGTCTGTCGTTTGTTTATATCAGCAAGCGACAACTTCTTTCCTCTTTTTCGCTTTCTCTCTGTTTGTGAGGGCTGCTTTATTTTTTTGTGTTATTCGTGACGTTGCGAATACGCCACGTTGTCTGTGCGAATTCCAAACCCTTTATAACACCTGGTGTGGTCGGAAAGTGAATGAGATACAGAGAGAGAGAAAGAGAGAGGAAGAGCAATAATTTTTTAGTGCGCTGCAATGACAAGCAATGAAATCAAAAGGCATGCAACGACCACAAAAAGCAAACGAAAAAAAATCGAACTAAATTTTACGACATAAACATAAATTTTATGACAGGCGAAAGAGTAAACGCTCGACTAGCAAAAGGAAATCAATTTTATGTGCCTGGCCAAAATAACAACAGCAGCAACAACAACAACAGCACGCAGTGAGAACAACAAATAATTTTCCATCATTGGAACGGGGAAGCGGGAGACCACAAGAAAGCGGGCGTAGAAAAATCTATAAAAAATATGTGAGAACTATTAAAAAGTCGTAAACCGAACCGACAACTGAACTAAACTCAAACATCCCCAACGCATAGGTAGGGGTGACAGAGGGGGAGTGCTGCATAAAGTGTTTAGCTTTGGCTTTGCATGTCGTAAAGTCGCCGTTCAAGCAGATAGATGAATACAGATAAAGATATATAGCCAGATATATGCATGTCTGTCTGTCTGTCCTCTCTGTTTTTGCTTCGGGAAATTGTGTAACCCACTGTGAATGGTTTTCTTGTGGTGCTGTGAATGCGAACGCTTGCATTAATAATGCCATTAATGGTCACATTACAAGTGTAATAATAATTGTCTATAGATAAAAAGAGACAATTAGGCCAAACTGTTGGACTTCAGCATTCGGCCTGCATTTTGGCTTAATGTAAACGCATTTAAACGCAATTACTTTTCACTCGTGTGTGTTTTCTTATGTGTCCTACTATGGACACGTACCAAAGCAATTTCTGTTGTTGCTGATGATGATGATTGCTGACCGTCGCTTGGAGTGGAGTGTCGTCGTCATAAAGATCCTTTATCAAAACGTTAATGGATTGAGTTATGTATGTGTACAACTAAGTTACCTTTTGTTGTTCGAATACTTTTTTTTTTTTTTTTTCGAGTGTGTGCATCAAACATCAACATAACATACATTTAATGTAAAGTTAATGAAATGTTTCACTGTCCCGTGTGCGTAATTGTTGTTCATATTAATTATGACGCACCCTAAATTTGGTGTGCGTTAAGACTAGAGATAGAGGGACGACAACTAGTTGGGTATTGGGTCATTTGGCTAGAGCATAAATGTGCTGAAAGCCTATATTAATTGCATTTTAATGAAACTAGCCAAACGATATGAAATAATAACCCTTTCCTTTATTGATCCATCGACACAGATAAGAAAAGGTGAATTCCAAGAACTACAATGCACATTTATCATAATGTTGTTCAAGAAATATTTATAACATTATTATTTGCCATCAATTATGCAACATTTAATGCGATTCGCTTGTTCAACTGTCTTTGTTGCACTCCACTCTTGCCCCCCAACCAGAAGCAGAGTCAACCACAAATGAAATTATACTATATAGAGAGGCAGGGAAAAAAACAGAAATAAATTCAATAAAACAAAAACGAAAATCGCTGCGGTTGGCGCATGTTATTTTTTGTTGTTTTTTTTTTTTAGGTTTTATTCTATTATCAGTTGGCATGAAAAAATATATAAAATAAAATGAAATAAATGATGTTTGTGTGGGGCTGTGTATACACTGTACAGTATGTACTGCATATATGAGTCGATGGTGGAGTGCTGGAGGGGTGTGGCGGGGCGGTGCATGCGGTATGCGCTGATAAAAAATTCATTAATTCATATGCGAAATGCAATTAAGCGCAGTGGCTGCCACAAAAAAAAAAAAAAAAAAAAAAAAGCGTTAAAAAAAATTGTATACAACAACAAGAACAAAGATGACAATTAAAAAAAGCTCGTGGCATAAATAAATGCGAAACAGCAAACGCAGCAGCAGTTAAATTAACAAATTGCATGCATATTTTAAATAAATATAAATATTTTAATAAGATTAAACTATAATGCAGCCAAATGTCAAAGCCGATGCGCATTCCCAATGGACTTTGCAACAACAACAACAAAACCAGAGTTGAGCATATAAAAAAATGGATGCATTTTGCTTAATTTATGCGGTTTTCAATTACCCTTTTGATATGAATTAATGACCACCAACCAGGAACGCACCCTCAGTTAATAATTATAATTTTTTTCTATGCCAGCAATTTAATTAAATATTTCCCAACTTGTTACAATATTGTGTCATAATGCAAGATTTAAATTTAAAATTAAATTTTCTATCATACAATTACAATGCGCACAGAAAAGCCCACCCAATGTAGGCGCCTCTCAATTCTAAGCTGTCTCTGAGCAATTGCAATTGTTGTTGCTTTGTTGCATGCTGCACTCAATCATTTAATCCAAATGTTTTGCTTGCAACGAATACTGCAAGCTATGCGCATTCCTTCCTGTAAACCGCAAAAAGCAACATCCAACATCTAACAAACAGCAACAACATTCTTTTGCTGGCCCCACAGACAATTTCATGCCCGTGTAAACTATTTGTCGACAATTTTGTCTGCAACAAAAGTCCGCGTGCCACAGCACAAAAACCCAACCAACCAACAAAGCAAGCAAACAAACTCAACTTTCAATATATCCAAAGCGAAATCTTTCGTCTCCACTCTTCCAATGCCTCTGAAGACCAGCAAAGCGTTAAAGCGCGCACTGGCACGAAACTTGGACTGTTTAAGTCTTAAGGCCCTGGTCAATTGCCGGTCTAATGACTCTAAGTGCAGCATGTTGCAGGCGGCGTATCAAGCTTCACATCCTTGCCATAAAAATGCACAAAATATGCAAAGTACAACGATTTAAATCAATTCTAAGCGCGCGCTATCAAGACTCTGACTTTCGGCCATTGGCAATTGTGGTTGTTGTTGCTGTTGTTGTTGCTGCGGCGCTTATCAAAAGTTAACGCGTGTAAAGTAAGTTTACGTGTAGCACGGCAAAGTGCATTGATAAGCCGCAACTTTAACTTGTGTCTCAAGTCTTCAGTCTTCTGTCTTAAGACTTTCTTTGCTTGCCTGCTCGCGAGCTGCCTTTTGCTGATTAGTCGATCAACGAATAAATTCAGGCTTTTAAATATGCAAAAAAAAAAAAAAAAAACGAATCAAGACAAAGTAAAGGGCTAAAGCACAAGAGGGGCATTAAGAGGCTCTTAAGAGGCAGCAACTCTTTGTGTGTGTGTGTGTGTTTTGAGAATCGCGGACTCCATTATAGCTCATTATCGCCTCGAGCAAAGCCGTCTTACATTATGTTGATGAGCTTTTTTTTCTCCTTCCTTTGCTTCGCCATTCTAATAGAAAAGCCCTTGCTAATTTGTATGTGAAAAGGAGAGAGCAAACGAGACAGAGAGAGAGAGGGGGAGAGAAATATGGTTGGTGTTCATTAAAAGCCTGTGCCACGCCCACAATGGCTTTCATTAATTGTTGACAATGATTACCTGGGGCGATGGCCCCAATGGCAATGCCATCAAGGCAACAACCAAGAAAACAAAATTAAGAAAACAGAGCACAATGAAACGAATCGAATCGAACAAAAAACAAAGTTAAAGACGAAGAAAAAGAAGAAGTTGCTGTTGTTGTTGTTGGCCATGCGAAATGCAATTTCAATTTCCAACGACAGGTGATAAATAAATCGAAACGCAACGAATTGAAATGAATCGGCATCGGTGGCATCACTGTTGCTGCTGTTGTTGCATCGGCAATCGATTCGATGGGCTGCGTTGCAAATGAAATTGCGCCATATTTGGGCGTTATTTGTGCCTGCCACTGAGTTGGTCAACAAAGAGAGAGAGAGAGAGAGAGAGAGCGAGAGAGAGGAAAGGCTGCTTGAGGCGTTGTTGGCAATGATGCGACGCATCGCATCGAAGGCATTTAATTGCCACCACGGCGTTGCATTATTGACGTCTACGCATCACAAATCGAAAAGCACTTCCCCCCCCCCACCAAAAGGTGTTTTGTCACAAGTTCTTCAACGTTTCCAGCTACCAGCTCTCCGTCTGCATCCTGGTTTTATGTCTTTTGTGTGTTTCGCGAGTGCGAATTGGCATTTTATTTTGCGCATTTGGCATTTTCGGGCGCGCGTTGTTCATTTAACCGTGTTTAGTGTCCGTCGCTGTTGCGCTTTTTAATTTTTATTTCGATTTCTGCTGCTGCTGTTGCTGCTGCTGCTTTTTGCCCCAGTGTCAGTGTCCATGTTTCGAGCGCGTCTCGCTTACAACAAGAACAAAATGATTTAAGATGTTCGACTGTCAGTGCTGACAACATTGACAGTAAAATTATTTCTACGCGCTGCAGAAGGTTAATTATCATTGATTTATTTACAACAATAAGCCACAAAAGCAGCAAGACAACAAAACCTTGAAGCCCTTCTTTATATGATATTGTACAATGTTGCAGGAATTAACTAAAAACTTTAAAAATTGAATTTTAATCCCCATTATAAAGCCCTGTATGAACTGAGGGAGTCCCCCACTACCAAGAGCTGCTTAGTTAGTTATTATTCATAAATGAAAAATAAAACAATGTTTTAGCACAGCAAATAGTTTATGGGCGCCATATGATTGGGCTTAAAATGCCATTTTATATGCCATAAAATGCAAAAAAGCGACTAAAATTAAAATTAAATAATTTATTGAAATGAAATGCGTGCAAAACAAACACGCAAACAAAAAAGATAGCAGCAAAATATAAAAAAAATTAACCCTGACAGCTATAAATATTTTCAAATGAACAAACGAAAAAAATGTAAATCTGTGCGTTAATTTGCATTTTTGTTGCACGATAACAAAACAAACAAACAACAACGACAACAAAACATGTAAAACCGCAAGCAAAATTAAAACACGAGACATTGTTAAAATATTAAATTAAAATTAACAGCAGCATGGGTCGTGGAAAGGTGAGGTATGGCGCTCAATAAAACTGCTTGTCAAAGTGAATTTAAAATAATTATTGTGCATAATGCGCCGTGGCATGGTATTAAATTAAATGCTGCACAATAATCGAATTAATAATAATAATGCATTATAACAAAAAAAAAAAGTGTAATGTAAAAAAAAGTTGCTGCAAATTGACATAATAACAAAGAAAAACACATTACAATAGAGGTGTGGGAGACGTTTTTGATAATTATTTATTTATGGTAAAGTTTTTAATGCGTTTTGTGCTTAATAATGCACATTTTAATCCTTTTTATCGCTAATTAATATGCAATATGCATATGCATTGTGAATTGTAATTGGGATTAATGTATTTAATATTTGTTTCTCTCTCCTCTTCTTTTTGCAGATGGTAAGTTCTTATCATCACTCAATCCTTCAGAACTAACATACGATGGTAAGTCACATTCTTCACATTAAGTCATTTTTAACACATATAGTATTAAGTTCTTTTGAACACGTGACCAGATCCGAACTGATCAAAAAAATTCGCACATTAATCAACCAAAGTTACCAAACAGCGATCACTTTTTGAAAACTTTGATGCCTGTCTTTCCTGCTGTCTCTCTGTCTGTCACTAATCCTACTGCGAAGGGCATCACGTTTCAGCTGGGCATACGCCCACTTTGCGCGCCAAAAGGCCGCTTCCTGTTTTTTTTTTCTTACTATTCGTCTCGCAAAATGAGAAATTTCTTTTTAATTTAGACTTAAACAGACAGACAACAACATCGGCGGCAACAACGGCAGCAGCAGCTGATAAAAAATCATTATAAAGTTAAATTTTAATTAAAAACTACAATCGATTATAAAGAAGGGCAGTCTGTCTGCGGCTCATAAATTGAACGCACTGGCGGTCTTCAAAGCTTTCAACGTGCCTGTCACGCCCCAAAACTGCACAGCCCCCGAATCGTAGTAGTCGATGTTGTTGCTGCTGTTGTTGCTGATGATGATGAACTTGTGCCAATTTCTTGTGACGTGGAAATCGGGTGTTTCGCAATGCTGTGCGCAGTGGCAGTTTAACAGGCATCGATTTCTACCAACCGATAGCTGATATAGACCCTTTTTTTTTAGTGCTTTTCGCTTTCATTAATAAGCACCATCAGCAGCAACAAAAAGAACAAGAAGAACAACAACAACGTGCCTGGCACGTGATTTTTGCTGGCAATTTTGATTTATTGCTCGTGTGGTGGTTGTTGTCTCGGCTAACCGCCTCACTACAGTTCATAAAAGCATATAAAATGCAAAAAGTACAGCTGTTTTGTGGCGTTCTTCTTCTTGTTTATGGTCTTCTTATGCCTTTATGACGCCATGCTGCGTTAACTTGAGGAACGATGTGTGTGTAAAATCATTAAAGCTGTTCAAAAACATAGCAAAACCTGTTAAAAAAAAACAACAAGAAAACAAGAAAAACAATGTGCAACCGGTAGCTGCTGTCTACTACTCTGCGTCTTTGAGTGCAACGACATTGCCCATACGCCCCGTTAGACGCAGTTATTAATTTACTTGGACGCAGCGTGGACCCACTAACCCAGTAAACCTTAACGCCAGCCAGACAGACAAGGTTTTTTAGGCCCAGACATGGCGATAAATAAACGTAAAAAAAGACAAAGAAAACAAAAACAAAAACGAAAATGAAATATGCCAAAAAGTGTAATTTGTATTATAAGGCAAGAACGTAAAGGGCCTGGGCCTGGGCCTTCAGCCTGGGCAACTGCGAAGTGGCACAACGCTTTTGTGTGTGACTTATGTGCGCCCACAACAACAACAATAAGAATGCAATGGCCATGGCCAGGGCCAAACCAACACACACACACACACACAGACAACAAGACAGAGCAGGAGAGAGAGTGTGAGTGAAAGAGAGCGCGTACAATTTAAGCACAACTTTAAATAATCGTCTGTCAGAACTGTCAAACAAGCCGGCGAACGCTAGAATTAATGGCACACAAAAGACCCATACACACAGAAAGAGAGAGAGAGAGAGCAAAAAGAGAGAGAGAGAGCAATGTGTGTCGCTTGCAATTTGTTTGCCCCTGCGCAGGCGCAAAGCGTGCATTGAACCTGTGCCTTTGACTCCGTCTCCGACTCCAACTCAGACTGTGGCTGTGGCCGTGTTAACCCGTATGTGGAGCACAGCTACAAGTTGAATTATTGTTTTTGCGCGCTATTGAACGACACACACACAAACACACAGACAGATAGTGGGAGTAAGAGAGAGAGGAGAGGGAGAGAGCGCAGTCGCAACGAGTTAAAAACAATGTCTGCCAATGTCGCTGCGGTGCTTTATCACTTTTGCTTCGACCCCCAACCGCAACCCTCTCTTCTGTGTATGTGTGTGTATAAAGTTTACACAAAATTAATGCGCTGTGCCGCAGCGGGGCGAACTTTCAACTGTTGCTGCTGCTGCTGTTGCTGTGGCTGCCTCAAGATGAAAAATTATTGCTTTTAATTTATTGCATAAACAAAAACAACAACGTGTGTCTGTCTGTGTGTATCTGTGTGTGTAATAGCGCTCAAGGTCATGGTTAAAGTATGCACACACATACACACACACAAATACCGATACATTTTAGTGACGTTGGCTGCGCTGCTTGGGGCTTTCCCCGGCGTCGCTGTCGCAGCGCCGCCAACTGTCAAAAATGATTTAGTAGTTCAAAGCCGCGTTTTGTTGTTGTTTGTGTTTGTTGTTGTTGCTGTTGTTGACTACCGCCTGCCCTCACATCATTTTTCGCACTTTTGTGCCTGTCAAAAGCAACTCGAACAATAAAAAAAGAGGCAACAACAACAGCATTTGACACTTGCAGCGGCCATTTTGACAGCTGGCCAAAGGTCAAAGCTGAAAGGAAAAGTGAGGCACAGTTTTTGACAGATTGGCAAGCTAAACCCACACACACACACACACATACGTACATAAATTTCTATATACATGTGTATTTTATTCATTCATTTATTTGCTCGTTTAGACTTTATACGTTCGTCCGTCTGGTCGCCGGTTCGTTCAGTAAGTTGTCAAATGCACAAGTGCAAAAATATTTGGAGGCATTCGCGTTTTTATAGTTCATTGCGCCCAATAAAAGCCAACTAGCAAATGACAACAGCAACAACAATAAATATGCCACATCAAAATCAAAAACAGGCAAAATTAACTATAGTCATAAAAAGCAACAGAAAAGACAACTAAAGAGAGAGAGCGCAACAGTGTGAAGAGACCAAAAAACCTATAAAAAAAAATTCAGTCAAATAACCAGAAACATCAACGCCAACAACGGCAACTGTTGATAGATCATTTGATATATATTTGTATATATATAAATATATTTTTTTCATTGTTTTTAACGCGCAGCTGACAAAAATCAAAACTGAAACTGAAAGCTAAAAACTGAACACTGAAAAACGGAGCGCCACGACTGAAAAAAAACGTTGATTTATGATGTTGATAAATGAGAATTTAATAAATATGCTTATTTGCTAGCCAAGAAGAGTTTGCTTCGATCTCTGTCTATCGCTGTCTCGGTTTTTGGTTTCGGTTTCAGCATTCAGTTTGCAAAACTCGAATGACCAAACATCAATTAAATGCTGCTTGACGCAGGCCGGTTTTGGGTTATTCAAAGTTCAGACTGTGAATTTATACAATAATAATGCTATGAAGTTTCGCTCGATTTGATAGACAAATGATGGCGCTTATTTCAATAGATTAACATGCTTTTAATGTTGTGTTTGGAATATCTCAAAGTTTGATTTGTTTTTCTTGTTGGTTTATCTATTTCTTTGTTTGGTTTTGAACCAAACCATTTGTTAACCAATTGGCAATTAGTAGTTTAACTGATGTTGATGATTGCTTTTGAAGAAATGCAACTTGAAAGTGGTTCGAATGGAGATTAGCTTAACTCATTACCATTTACCATTTAAAGTCAAATCTAAGCTGTTTTATCTTTACCTAAACTTAAGTCTAACAAACCTTTACTTATCAATTGTAATCATATCTAAATGCGTAGCACATTAAATGCATAAATCATAACATTTACCATTTGGGCAATGTACACTCCATTCCTTGACCTGCCCACTTAGATCCACTCATCATAATTCCATGGCATATGCAGGAAAGGCGCTTAAGCTGCCATCCCCGCAAGCCAGCAAAAAAAGAGCAAGTGTATCTATTGAGGGCTCAGAAACATAAATCCACCACAATATGCGCTTGATATTCACTTGATGCGCCCTGAGTCCTGCCGATTGTCCTGCTGAATTATGCATGCAACAAATTGTATAAAAATTTGTGCAACTTTACGTTGATACGTGCCGAAATTTGGGAATCAAGCGACGACCCAACTTGCCACACACACACATACACACACGCATTCGATAGACAAATTTGAGGCATACTTGTCAGTGGCGAAAAGCCAGACACAGAGAAGAGAGAGTCCTTGTTCTTGTTCTTTATCTGGTTGGGATAAGCCAACCCTCTGAGGAGTTGAGGCAAGTCGGTTTGGGATGATTTTATTTGGGGAAACTGGTCCTTGGCAACGTTTACAAAGTGATTACTCGTGTTTAAAAATTGATGACTGTGTGTTGGACACGTTTTCAATTTGAAAACAGCCACGAGCAAATTGTTGCCGCCTACTCAGCCTCCCCCAGCCTCCCAGCCCCCCTGTACAGGTGTCTCTGCATTTAGCGAAATTGAAACTTGTTAATGCCACAGAAATGCCAAAGCTGTAAGTGAAACAAAGCGTTGAAAATTGTCACATAAAATCATTTAAACTGTTGGCGGGGCAGGCGGCAGGCAGGCAGCTCGACCTTTTGGCATGTCGTTAAAAGTTCTGTCATTTGTCCAATTGTTTTGTTTCTTTTCTTTTCTTTTCGTGTTTTTATTTTATAGTCGTCAAAGAGTCAAAGAAGAATGGGTAATAGAAACTGTTGTCATCTGTCGAACGGCAATTAAATACGGCTTGGCAATCGTTAAATCATCAGTTGATGATTTGACTCGTGGCTGCTGTCCGTCCTTGAAGATTTACGGCCGTTAAATGCTTTACGGCGAGCACACAAACTTGTCACATCATTGATAATCGATTTCCGAGACGCCACACATTTGATTCCATTTGGTGTTTTGGGGCCATAAAACTAGTAGTAGGCCAGGCTTTTATGTATTGATTAACAAAACCGGCTCTCGTTTGGTCTGTAAACAAATATTTTAATGACCCTCAATGACAAAAAATTAAAGACTTTTTATTTGATTTTTGTTTTTGATTTTATTTCAAGTATTTTTGCGTATAGGGTGTGGAATGTTTGCAAACATAAGTGGAAAAACTGCATGTCTGCATGTCAGAATGTTTAGGCAGCGCCTCGAAGGTATGCAATGCTTTTGTTGTTATGTTTGTGCTGGCATAACTGGAAAGTGTGTGTGTGCTGAGCAAAGTATGCATTTTAAGCAACTTTTTGTGGCAGTTGCAAGTGAAGTGATAAAGGGAGAGTTTCAGACAGGTTTTTATTAGCAAGCAGCTGCTGCTGCCTTAGCTGCAGCTTTTGGCTTAAAGTTTGATTAAACTTTGGCATTGATAGCAAGGCTAAAACTCAAGCTACAAATTTATAGACAGTAGGGCTTATACATACAAGCGCATACATATATGTAGGTACGTTCAGCAAACATGACCAACTTTGATGTAGCTCTCGAGCGGATTCGTTTTCATGCACCCACAAAACTAACAATGTGATTGCGAATCGTGTGGGCTGCAGGGATATAGGAGAGGGAGGGAGTATATGTAGGTTGGGGCATATCCATTTGCCAAAATAGCAAAACTTGCATAAAAACTTTTGCGCAACAACTTGGACTTTTTCATCAAACAAAACAACAAACTAAAGCAAAAATGGAAACAAACTTTTAATGCAGCCAGCTAAAGGAGCCGAGAGCCAACCAGAACCAAGCAGGAACCAGCCCACACACACACACACACTGGCACAGCTGTCAGTCAGTCCAAAATATTTTCACACACATAGAGAGAGTTACAGAGAAGATACACACACACAGAGACATGGTGCTGCCAACATGGCGAACACAAAAGTTTCCACGCTGCGGCAAAAAGCGGAAATGCATTCAAAATCTAATATGGCAGCCATGGTCATGAGCAACAACAACAACAACAACAATAGCAACTGCGACTGCTGCTGGAAAAGTAGCAGCTAAACAAAAAGACTAAAGAGTGCCAAAGAAGAAAATGCAATTTTCTGAAAAACCCATTAAATGTTAGCCAGCAAAAAAAAAGGAAAAAGAACGAAAAAAAAATAGCTGCGACGTGGGGAGAAACTGCAAATAAAGCAAAAGCCGAAGCCAAAGCTAAAGTAGAAGATTGCAAGCACGATGGGTAAGCGGGGAAGTGGGAGTGTGGGGTAGGGGGTGGTGCAGGCGGAGCCAGTGACAGACTAGCTATGTATAGAAAGTATGTGTGTGTATGAGAGTGTGTGTTTTATATAAAATGTCTGCTTCGACGCCCACCCACCCGCTTTAAAAGGCATGACTTGTGTGTTTTAAAAGGCAGACGAGAAGCGTTTGCATGAAGCCATTAAAAGCACTTTAAAAAAAAAAAAAAAAACCACCAAATAGAGCTCAAACAAAAGCGAATAGTGCCTTAAAGAGACGACTCTCATCGTTGCAGCATCAGCAGCTTCAGCAGCCGGATCCACACACATGTCATATACACAAGCCGGCTCCCAAAAGGCGGCTCCTTCTGGCTGCTGCTGTTGGCTCCACAAAGCGCTGATAGAGCCATTTACGCCGTCAGCACATAATGATGACAATGCAGGCGTCTCCACACTCTTAAGTGTAACTCTGTGTGTGTGTGTGTGTGGGGGTGTGTGTGTGTTTGGGGGTGTGTACATCAGCTGCAATGTCTGGGCTGACGGATTTCCATGGCATATACAACACAAACATTGCCTTGGGGCAAAATTCGCGTCTGCGATTGAAAGGAGCAGACGATGCTGCAGGATGCAGACGTTGAGTCGTCCACCCAAGCAGCAGTAGCAGCAGCAGCAGCTGTTGTTATTTCTATGTCTGTCTATTTATCTCCATGTACATGTGCATGTGTGTGTGTGTGTGTGTGTGTGTGGCAAGGATATATGCCTGACGATGAAATTTAATGGGGTGCTTTGATGCGATTGGTTTTCATATAACGCAGGCGCTTAAAATCATCGAATCATTCAAAAGAAAAGTGAGCTGACTGCCACACACACACACATACACACTCACTCGCAGCTGGAGCAGGCGCCACAAGAGAAAGAGAGCAAGCACCGAGCGCCAAACCGTTGCCTGGAAGAAGCAACAAAATACCAAAAAAAATAAAAAGGAAACGAAAAAAAAGAACACGCAGCTTTCGTGTATAAGAATTTTTCTGCTGACTGGAAAATAAAAGAAATGAAGAAAAAATACACAGAATATAGCAAAAGTGGGAGCTGCACTGAAAATGGTGTGTGTGTGTTGGGGCATTTTCCTTGGCTGTCGGTTCTATATAAAAGAACGATGATGATGACGACGACGACAACTGAACTCAACTCAACTTTTGAGCTAGAGCCTGAGCTCAACAGAACACAAAGCAGAGAACAGAAAACAGAGAAAACGCCGAGCAGCGATTGTCCGAGTCGCTATTTCGAGGGATTCAAAGACGTTGGCAGAGGCAGGGGGGCTAGCTGGCTAGCTGGAGGAGTCGCTATCGTGTTGGATTCCTCGCCAATACGCATACAGACAGCTGCCACACACAATCCAATACATACACACACACACACACATATACAAAAGACCTTGTTTGGCCTGCGCATAAAAATAGCTTTTCTTCATTTAAAATTTTTTTGGGGAATGTTTTTTAGTTTGCTTTTATCAGTTTAGACGTTATTTATAGTAAATCTTAAATTGCATTAAAAGATATATATGAAGTAAATCTTTGCATATGAATTGCCTTCGAAAACGTTTATTAAAGCGTTTAAATTTAATAAATTTTGATACAAATATGTGCTTTATAGTCAAGACTTTGCCTTAAATACCTTACCTTCAACTTAAATGCTAATAAATCTATAGTTTGCGCCATGTAAATCAACAAGTTTTAAGCAATGCTGAAACTCAGCGCATAAATTTAAATGACAGACAGAAAGCAGTCGAAACAATCCTAAAGTGTCGCACAGACTCTCCAACACAGCAGCAACAACAACAATAACAATTGCAACAAGACACATTAACACTATAAACAACAGGCAGTCCCAACAGGCAGCAATCTCCACCCCCCCCCTCCACACATCTATGTGTCAGTCAGTCAGTTCGTCACTCAGACAGTTTGAGCAAGGGAGACAGCGAATAGTCTTCAAACAAAAGGAGCTTCTTTAGCCTAAACTAAATGCGACTCAAGACCGCGAAGTTTGCCATGACAAATCACACAACCAAATTTACTCTGTCTATGTGTGTGTTTGTTGTTGATGTTGGTGCTGATGTGTGTGCAGTCATTCGGTAAGCAACAAGAAACATTTCAGTCATGAATAAATGTAAAAAGCATGATTGAATTAAAAATGTTTGGGCAACTATGAGTATTACATAAATCTTGTTCAGTTTGAGTTGATTTTGAATAAATTCCATGCTAGTTATAAAGTAAACGCCTTTTTTATTAAACAAATTGTATGAAAGTAGCTTTCTGTGGCTTTTATGTTCGATTTTTATGGACATGACTGTAACATGTTTACAGCGCGCACTTATCGATTATTGTAGCATACTTACTGGCGTCATTTTGTGTTCCCTTTTAGTGAGGACAAGCGGATTACTCCTTTTAGTGTGTGTGTGTGTGACTTATATAAAGCTTTATGTATTTTGTGAGTTCCCAAAAATATTACTCAGCTGCCTTCAGTTGCTTTCTCTCCGATTGCCGCTTTGTTTAAGTCCTGTCGAGTCATGCCCCAAATGCAAGTAATGGCAATTTGCTGGACAACCCCCAAGTAGGCACTTTTATACACTATAGGCTTTACAATTCCTTTTTAAAGCAGCTCCATTTTATGAACTCACAAGTTCGGCTCAATAAACCGTGTGAGACACAACACACACACACACAAAACACACACACTTTTACAGCATTTGGCAAGTTGCAGACGCAGAATGACAGCGACTATTTAACACGCATCATAGCATGAATTTTATGTGCACACACACACAGAGAGTGTGTGTAAAAAAGCAGAGAGAGAAGTGAAGGAAAAACCAGTGTCAAGGTTAACGACCAATGAATTTATTTTGCTTGAATAAATTTTACGATAATGAGGAAATTGTCGTTGTCGTTTTGGGTATTTTTAATGGCCGTAATGTTGGCGCTTGGCTACACGTTATTATTCTGCTTCTTATTCTGATTGTGGTTGCTGTTGTTGTTGTTGTTGTGGTTGTTAATGCGCCTGCGTCTTAATGCGCAAGCGAGATGCCAAATATAACACACACACACACACACACTTACACTTGATTGTATGTATGTTTGTGTGAGTGCGTGTTATTAAAAAATGTCAGACAATTAAGCAGCAGCCATAAAAATCTGAGCACTAAGCTGACATACATATACAACTAAGTATGTATGTGTGTGTGTGTTTAACATTAATATAGTTTCACGATTTGTTTGTCTGGGCCGAGCGCGCGCTCTTATCAGAAATGCCGCAAACGTTTTTCAATTTCCGGCTGGCACAGTTTCCTCTTCATTCAACTACTTCTTCAAAAGTAGAACTGTAACCAAAACTGGGCAAAAAAACTGTTTGGGTTTCGATCATGTTTTGGTGTGACTTTGCTACACTCAAAAAAAATATTGCTAAAATCTTAAAAGCCCAGAAATATTTGTGAACTTAAATCATCGATGCAAAACAAGAACAAAAATTGAAAAAAAAAAGTTTTGCTTTTATTTAAATATTTTGTTTAAGAAAACACGATATTTCGGAATTTTCGGTTTTAATTTAAGGAATTTAGTTACTATTTATTAAATGCATCAAAGTTTGACTGTTCATTTTTTCCTGAGTGTACTCTATATATCCTGCGAATGCTGTGAAGGACTTGCATTTTGGGTGCGCCCGGCGCAACTCCATTTTACGTAACATTAATTCTGTGATTTATTAGGGTCACGTGACCAGCGCAACGGACGACTGAGCCGCATCAAGTCACGAGGCTCGCCTCTGCCAGACGGCTGACTGACCGCAAGGGCGTCAGCCTTCAAAAGGGGGAAAGGCAAGGTAGGGCTGATAACTTCAGCAGCAGCAATAGCTCAACGCATGTTAACTTACTTTAAAGCTGCCAAACATTTGTTGACCAAAAATCAATCAAAAAGAAATACTTTGTTTTTAAAGTTTGCAAAAAGTGAGAAATTTATACAAATTTAACATCAACGTGATTAGATATTAAATATGTATTAAATGTGAGAAATTCTTGAGCAAGAAAACAAATTTTTGTTGTTGTTGTTGCTGAGTGTAGGTGTCATAAAGTGCATTCACATGAATGCGATAAAGTTTATTGTCAGTTCCACGGCAACGAGGCAACAAGGCAACGGCAACGGCTTCGAACACAATCTGGCAGGCTGGCAACAAGAAAAATTAATACATACGTTGTTGTTGCTGTTGCTGTTGTTGTTGTTGTTGGTGGTGGAGATCGCACACGCCTACGCAAAACATGTCGCAACTGTCATTTCAGCTTAAGTTGGTCCATTGTACGTTTATATTAGTCGCGGGTACAGATAAAGAGACAGAGCGAGACAGAGAGAAAGGGACCCTGGGCAACGGCTTCTCCAAAACTTGATGATGCTGTTCTTCTTGTTGTTGTTGTTCTTCGCCATGTGTGTGTCTTCTCTCCAAGTGTGTGTGTGAGAAGAGTTACGAGCTGTGTGTGCGTCTGACTTTCAAATTCATTTCAAGTGTAAAGCGATATGTTGACAAACAAAATAAGCAGGATCAGGTGGGCAGCAGCAGGAACAGTGAGGAGGGGGCAGCAGGAGAGGGAGCAGAGAGCAAACTGCAGATTCATGTCCGAGCTGGTGACAAACTTTGTTTTTTGCCTTTGTGCCTTTGCTTAAGTTACAAGTCATGTTCTGTATCTGCTTTTTGGCGTATTTCTCTTTTTTTTCTGGTGCGAAATGTTATTGAATTTTGCACACAGGCATCGGAATCGACATCAAATTGTCTGAAAGCCTTTGGCCATATGCCAGTTAAAGCTGCCACGCCCACACACACACACACTCGCACTCACACGCACAGCACACACACAAAATGTAAACTAAGCTTTTGAAATCCATTTTTGGGCTTATGGTCGCATTTTTGCATTAGACACCAAACACACACAACAACAACAACAACAAATCTATCTCGCTTGCACTTAAACGCGTCATCTCTTTCTCTCTCTCTCGCACTGTTGTGTGTGCACGTTTAAGTCTGCCATTATTTTCATAACTATGCGCGAAAAGCTTTTTTCATTTAAATTTAACAAAAATGTAGCGCACGTCGCCATGGAAAACAAAAAAATAAAAATAAATGTTGGAACAAAAGAGAAAAAACTCAACAAAAATGGAAAATGCCAGCAAATAGCAGCAGCAGCAGCAGCAACAACAACAACTGCAGCAATGGCATCATACAGACAGACAACGTGTTGTTGTTGTTGTTGTTTTTGCACAAGTCGTAAAGCAGCTGCAGCAGCGCCACCTTCCGGCCAAATACTACACATAGGTGAGAAGCGTAAATAGGAGAATGAAAGCATTAAGGTTACCCTATAAAAATTGTATAAATGCGAAAACAAGGAAAAATAAATAGTCTACAGCCAAAAAAAAAGCTTATGTTATTCATTGGTATATAATTATGATTATATTGTATATGATATAAAAATCTTTGCCCTTAAATAAACTCACCTTGAACATAGGGTATTTAAAAACTAACTAAATAAAAGCGTCGCTCATGCATTTTAGTGCTTACAAAAATGGCAAACAACGAACAAACAAAAAAAAACAAAAATTCGTTTGTGCACGTGAATAATTACACAAAAAGCAGCAAAACGTTGCAGTAAACAAAACAAACCAAAAAATGCCAACAAATAAAATGAAATGCTGCTAGAAGAGAGTCAGATAGTAGAATGAGAGATAGAGACAGACAGACAGATGAGAGAGAGAGAGAGAGATGAATGAAATGTCAGCTCATTTAAGCGAAGCTTTAGCGGATTTTAGCACAATTTACAATTTTCATTTGTGTAAAACGCCAAAAAAGATCTATAAATGAAAACAATGAGTGAAAATGTAATAAAATAGAACAGCAGCAGATTGGCAATGGGAAAAAAGTGCTTTAAAAATTGGTTGAATATAGTATGTAAAGAAGTTTTGTTGATTAAAATATATAATATTGATATCTTTGATGAGCTCAATCTGAAGTCAAAGTTGCTTTTAATAGTAGTAATGATATTACTCATACGCGTTGACATAAAAGCTATTTTCCATGACAAGAACACTTAAGTTTAAAGACTTTTGTCTTGTGATTAAAGATTATTAAATTGTAAACATCTGTACTAGTAGAAATAGTTATAAACAATTAAAATACTTAAAGTTTTACTAAAAATTAAAAATAACTTTATCTTGTGAATTATTTAAAAATCAAAATACTTAATTATTGTTTTTAATAAATAATCTTCAATACAAAAAACCAACCTTAGGGTCCCTGGTATCTACACGTCTTTTACTCTCCATCGTTGCACTTAAACATTCATGTGGTTTTCGATTTCGTTTCCCATTTGGGTTCCCAAATTTAACTTCTCTTTCTCTTCCTCTCTGTCTGGCATATAGCCGACGGCATTGGAATATATCAATTTTATTTTCGTATAGGGTATATCAAAAGAGATCAACAACAACATTTGCACACCCTTACTTTGCACACTCAACCCTTTTAGCCAACAGAAATTATTATCAAAAAAAAAAAATTTATTTCACCTGTTAAAAATCTTTAGCTGCGTTGCTTTCATTAGGGCCACGATTTGGCCACGCCCACTTCCAGACAAAAAAGTCAGTCACCCTAGGCCTCCCCCCTGCTCCCCTGTTGGCATTTCATGCGTTCAACCAATTGGAAAATTTACACGTGCAAAATGATGAAAAATTGCTGCGGTTTTCCTTCTTCTTTTTTATAAATATTGTATATTTATATATGTTTGTATATATATATGTTTATATGTATTTTAACGCACGGCCGTCATTGGAAATTGTTTGGCATAAAATTGTTAAAAGCCAAACAAAAATGTTCACTGCAACATTTTCATTTAAAGTTTAAAGTGACATCGAGAGAAAAAATATGAAAAAAAGGAAAGAAAATATATTCAAATATGAATTTACTTGTTTGTTGTGCTTTTTTTAGACCTTTATGTATACATTTTGTTGTGTGTTATTTAAATGTGTGTACATTGTTGTCGTTTTGTCATTTTGTTGTTGCTGTTGTTGTTGTTGTTGTTGCTTTGTAATATTTTTAATTTTGCGCAGGCAGCGACATAAATCATTTTGTCGCGCATTGCAAAAATTCCAAAAGAGCAAGGCGAAAAAATTACAAAAATTTTTAAATTAGCTCGCACACACACACACACACACACATGCCACATAGAAAAAGAGTGGGCGAGTGGTGCGGGGGGAAGGAATGTATAATGGTGGCAAACTGGGTGGCCCCAAAGTTGGGCCGAACTGGAATTAAATTTTCATATGAAAAACTCGAAACAACAAAAAATGTTATGTTTTGTGGGAAACTGGGAGTGGGAGGGGGAGTGGGTGGTGTGTGTGGCAACAAAGCCAAATAGTAGAAAATTGGAAAGATGAAGTTGATTGTGAATAGCAACAATGTTCCAGGCACCTACAAGGGTAGGAGTGGGGGGGGGGTAGGCGTTGCCTGAGGGTAGGGGAAGCAATTTTCAATTCTTGCTACACAGAAAGAAAAAAATGAGCAAGCGACGCGAACGCAACGCTGCTAAAAACTTTGACGACAGACGACGGGCCCCAAAAAAAAAAAGAAGAGGGTTGGGGGTGGTGGTTGGGGTTAGAGTGGAGTGGAGAGGGGTGGGGGGAGAGTGGTAGCCGTTTGCGCCTTGTGCAGTAGTCGCTGGCAAGTGATAAATCATTTCAACTGTCACTTTCGAAAACACAATTTTATCTAAACACACATACACACACACACACACATACACATGCATAGAGACAGACAGACGGACAGACAGACAGAGATACAAAGAACGAATATATAGAGACGATGGGCATATTTGGGGTTCAAATATATTGTTGTTGTATTTAGTTTGAGTTCAGTTGTTGTTGTTGTTGCTGTCTGGGGTGGCACTTTTCTATTTTGACTCGTAACAACAACAACAACAACGAATATGTCGAAATGTCTGCTATATGGAAAATTCATTCCATCTCTGTGTGTGTATTAATGTGTGTCACATTTCTGAATCATTGTTGTTGTTGTTGTTGTTGTTGTTGCTGCTTTTGGTTGCATATTTGAACTTTGTGCCATTGATAAGAGAGTCGTCGTCAAGAGTTGAAAAATGCATTTTTAGGGCTTTTTAAACATTTTTCTCATCGAATCGTAATCAATGCACAACGCGCCATCTAGCGCCATTTATCAGCACTTAAGACCAAGTGTCATCTGGAGTGAGTGAAAGAGTGCGTTAAGAAGGGGGAAAGGGGGCGAACAGCACAACACTCGAAATAGTTGAAACTATAAATAGCTGCAGAGAAAAATGGATTTTTTTTGGTTAAAGGCGCGCAACAATAAAACACAAAAATGCTTTAAGTTTTCTTTTCTTTTCTTTTTTTGTGGCTTTTACGAATTGTGACAAAAACGCGCCGGCTATTTAAAATGTCATAAATTTGTGTGTCTACAAAAACTATTTGGAAAAACATTTTCATTATGATTTTTCGGTTGTTGTTTAACTTAAAGGCGCGCACACTTTATTTTTTTTTTTGTCAATTTATTGATTTAACATTGCATAATAATAAAGCAGGCAAGAGTCGTCAGTGTTCACAAAATCATTAACTTGGCTTTGGCTACAAGTCTACAACAAAACAAAAGCGCCAACAGCAACAGCTACAACAACAACAACAAGAACAAGAACATTGAACAGCAAAAGAAGAAGAAGAAACAAACCTTTATATTGACTGGTCGCCACGACTCGCAACTCAATTCGCCTTTAAATTCGCCTTGTACACACACACACGGACACACTCGCATACGCGCGCAATGCAGAGAGCATTAAACTGTGGCCATCTCGCTTGCACACGTGCGACAGCTGCAAGAGCTAAGCAATGGCGCTGCCTTCTTACGATATAAGCATTCAGCTAGCAACTGCTCAACTTACGATACGTTTACGATACGACGACGGGGAAATTACTATTATGTGTGTGTGTGTGAGAGCGAAAGAGAGGGAGAGCGTACTTGAGCGCAGACTGTATGGCTCGGCCCGTTTGAGTAGTTTGTTTTTGTTGTTTTTGTTATTTCTTTTATATATGTTTTTTGTTTTTTCCGTAACTATAAAAATGACAATAAAATTTTTAGTGCAAAGATTTATGTGCGAACAATTTGGGGCTTTTGTCGCGCTTCAACTCAATTAATTTGTTTGATTTCTGATTTGTTTTGTTTTCGTTTTCGTTGTTGTTTCTTGGATTTCTTTCATTTATAATTAGGTTATTTCACGTCTTGCTGATGAGACAGGTGTGCAATCTAATATGCTATTAATATTTTTTTAAAATTGTCAACCCTCAAAACTGCATTTTCGCTTTATTGTGTGTGGAGGAGGGGAGGGGGCTTGGAGTTGGGGTGTTGTGCCCCTTGTGTGTACACGATAAACACCCCACAAAAGCGTCCATAAAACGTGCCCATTACTACCAAGAAAATTGCCCATTAAGAAAACGAAGCAGACGCCTTGTTCTTGTTCTTGTTGTTGTTGTTGTTGCACTGTCCAACTTGGAATTTAAATAAAGGTGCGTCGCCCTCAAAGTAAAAAATGAAAAAAACAAAAAAAAATCATAGAAAGTGGAGGGTGGGTGTGGGTTGTGGGGTAACCAACCCCCTGGTTTTGGTGGAAGTTGGGAAACGCCTTACCACTTGGTCGAGTGTCTTCATTGTGCTTTAGAGCCAATAAACCAAATTATTATTAGCGCCATTTTCCATTCTTTTTTCGACTTGTTTTACGCTCCATCTCTCTCTCTCTCCTTTCTATCTTTTGGGGGCACTACGTATTTCATTTAAAGTTTTATGCGCTTTAAGTGTCTATAAAAAGGGCAGTTGAGTAAGTGGGTGCGGCGAGGAGGGGCGGTGGGGGCTTTAGATTGTTGTGGGTGGAAAGGAAGTAAAGCTTAAATCGTTCCACCTGTCAGACGCTGCTGACGAAAGCAGCTCAACTAAGTATTAACTTGTATATGTATGTGTGTGTGTGTGTGTGGTGTGTGTGTGTGTGTGTGTGTGGTGGGCTTAAGATATTTAACATACTGTCAATATTGTGGAAATCTTTAAGTTGACAAGTGTTAGAAATCGCGTCCAAACGACATTGAGACAGATATTGATTTGGATGTGATTTCTGGAAAACTTAAAGCTGCTTTAAGACCTAAAGTTAGGAACTTGTAGATAAGATGGCTGGCAAACTGATATACCTAGATTAAATATAAAATTTTTTTTAATGAAACTAAGCAAACAAGCAGAATCAAATAATTGAACTCTGATTTACTTTCTCATATTAATAACGTGAATTCAGCTTACTTGTATAATAATTACCTTTTTAAATTGCTTAATTAACGTTCGGCTTTTCTATTCTGTTTTTTTTTAGGACGATGGTGTCGAAGAGAATGGTCCTCACCTGCCGATGCTCGCAATGCAGACGCCTCCCGGCGATTGTATTCCTCAGTCTTCCTTGGTAGTCCTGGTAAGTAAATCTAAACATACCTTTAAAAATTAACAATTGAATAAAAGTTGTTTAGTTTATTGAGGGCTTAAAAGTTTGAGTTTGCATATTCTAAATAATAACTACAAACGCAAAAATCGTTGGAATATTTGAATGTAGTTAAATAAAAACTCGAACAAATTTAAGTAGTTTTTTTTTCTTGTTATAAAATTCTTCAAATATGATACGAATATCATATAAGCTTCAATCCAACATATCGTATTTTCTTAATAAAACGTCACAGATTTTTATTATCGTTTCATCCGTAGTTTTTAGAGCAGCACTATTTTTGCTTTCGATTACATTTGTATATCAAAAACGTTAAGGCTATTAAATTTTTTTGATAAACTTGCCCCTAATCGTGTTGAGCTTTAATCTATTATACCCTTTCTAACCTTATAATGAGTTTAGGAAAGTAAAATGATTGACAAAATCATTGGGATACAATTATAAAATTACTTGAAAACCCCTTTAGAAATATATATAATAATATATGTACATAGTTGATAGTCGATGTAAATTGTGAAAGGACGTCACATTACGTATTTTCATGTACTTCTCTTTATCAATCTTGTGACCCATGAGAACTGAGCTGACGTCAATGTTTCCATGCGATTTTATTGATTTACAATATCAATTCACAAAAATATATATATGTTTTTTGCTTTTTGGTAGCTAGTTTAATAGAAACCTGCTGCATTGTTTTTTTCTTTCTATATTATGTTTTTGCGATTGTGTTGTTGTTTTTGTTGTTGGTGTGGTTGGTGGTTGGTGTTGGTGGTGTTATTGCTGCTATCGCCCGGCACAGAAAAGAGATCTGTTGGATGAGATTGTGCCAAAGAGTTAACGTTAATGGCAAACTACTAACAATGGCCGCTGCCTGCCTGCTGCCTGCCTCACTGTGGCGCAGTAGGTAATTTCTATAATGATATACGAACTTGCCACAGGCACAGACACAGACACAGACACAAAAAATGCCAAACAAAGGCAGTTCCATTCAGCCAGTTGGCCAACTGCTCCGCCTGCTTGCAACGTGCAACAACAGCCGGCAACTGGCAACATCATCAGCCGCATCGTCGTCATCGTCGTCGTCTATGGCCATGATTCTGATAATGGAGTTTCATGGCTTTCATATGGCATCAGCCAATGGATCAGGATCACATCACAGCCCAAACAATTCGTTCTAAAGCGTTTCACTTCCATTGATGTTTGGAATAATCCAAACATTTTACTATGTTGGCGAGTGTAGTTTGTATTCCAATGGGGCGGAGCTCCCGCTCTCTCTCTCCCGGCAATGCGTGCCAATTACATGCTAGTTTTCATCTAATATTCACTACAAACACACACTCGAACATACATACATTTCTCATCTTTCGCTCAGTGTATGTGTGTGTGTGTGTCTATGCTGTAATCAAAATTCCAAGTGCCAGCAGGTTGCTCACTCGAGCAATTCGTTAAAGTCAATTTGCAAATCATTTTTCCATTGAAACTCAATCTACGTCCACATGAAAATACCCAAAAGGAACAAACGAACGAACGAACGAAACAAATCCCCATTCCATATGCCTTCCCAGACTCTTCATCTCCCTGTCTCTTTCTCGTCTCTTCAGCCTCAGCTTCCTCTCCTCGCCGGCTCTGCCGCATCGATAATAATGATTTTCTTTGAAATGCATACTTGAGCCAGAGTCTCGGCCTCGGCTTTAGCTTTGGCTTTGGCATTGGTTTTTGGCCTCGTGGCTATCCATGTGTTCCTATAGATGTGGCTTAAAAGTAAGCAAAGAAGAAATCCAACTGACAGACAACTTTGTGTGCGCTCCAGCTTTACGTCTCTCCCTCTCTCTGCTTGCCTTTTGTGGCTCTTAAGCTTTAGACTTCGATGGCTTCGAACGTGGTGTAATAATACTAAATTGTTGCTGATTATCCTTTTGGCGGTTCGCCTTTGGACATGTTTCTTCTTCTACTACTACTCCATGGACCTCGTCGTTGCTGACTCGATTTTTGCATACGCTGCTGATTGTTGTTGCTTGCTTGTTGTTGTTGTTACCTGAAAATGGCGTCACAGTCAGTGAACAACAAAAAAAAAAAACAGCAACAACACTTTGGGTTCGTCTCTTTCTGTTGTTGTTTGGTTCGGTTCATCTGCATCTCTATTTCGGCTTAGGAACACTCCATCCTCGCTGCCCTCTTGTCTTGTGTCTGGCTTGATTTTGAAAGAAATCAAGCAAAAATCAAAGCCAAAGCCGCCTCTAAACAGAACCACTTGAGTACAAGAACGAGAACGTAGCAAAGTGGAGTGGAGTGAAGTGGTTCGGAGTGGAGGCCCCACTTCAATAGTCACATAAATAGACTTGGAGTCGCGCTTGGAAAATCGTGTGGTTTCTTTCGATTTTTCTTTTGGGTGCTTCGTTTTTATGCTTCACTTGGCCAGCTTTGTCGGCACTTCAGCCCAAAACCAAGCCGACTTTGGCCAAAACGCTTTTCTTCTTGCCACACTTGGAACATATTTTGTTTGTTTGTTTCGCAGAAAACTTCTTTTGCTGTCTAGCGCTTTGGTAATTACCGTTAAATGACCCAAGGCGGCAGACTCATCTCCTGCCCACCACCTCCTCCTCCTTCTTGTTGTTGTTGTAGCTGTCAAACTGTTGTCGCAGTCCTTGACAATTGTCAACTGTTTGACTGAGCTGAGCGGAGAGCTCTCAAGGCTGAGCTTGAACATCAACGCTGTCTGCAAATTAATTGCGCCCAAAGAGAGAGAACGAAACCTAAAGACCAGAAAGAGCCAAAGACATCATCCTCCCTCTTACCGCCCCGCCCCCTCCAACACAAAAGTTGTCCAAGTCGGACGGGCCAAACAAATTTTGCATACCAAATGGCAAACTTTTGTTTTGTTTTGTTTCTTTTTTTTTGTCGAAGTTGCACTTTGCATTTTAACCGACGGCGACAACAAACTTCCAGCAAAATCAATTAACAAACAATAAACGTTTGTTGGCCAAGCCAGACACGTATTTTATTTAAGTATCTAGAATATTAAAATGGGATCAGACACGACTCTTGTTGTTGTTGTTGTTGCTGAGAGAGAGAGAACGGAGTGACAAAAATTGAGGCACTGCGTCGGCGACATTCATTGAAACGTTTTTGGAATATTTGAGCGCGGGTTATTTTGGTTTTTTTTGTTATGTTTGCTTTCTTTAATGCAACAAGCCGAAAGATACTTCTTTTTTTGTGCAATGTATGTTTGTTTGTGGCGTGGAGTCGGGCTTAATCTGTCGCATTGGCGGAGGCCTTGGTGAGAACCAGCAAACCAGCCAGCAACGAGCCACCCAGCGATACTCAGCGACACTCAGCGACAGTCACCGCATCAACTTAAGACGATTATTTATGAACTGCGGCTCGACAGCAGCAATGGCCGACACTGCCAGGACACTGACATCGACATCGACACCGACACCAGCACCATCGAAACATTGTACATGTGTACAATGTAGCAATGCGTGTTCGATGACTTAAATGACAACGGAAGACGTGAATGCAGAGACAAGACGAGTGGATATGATGCACAGAATGCACGAATGCAACAACAACAACAGCGGAGCTGTTACTTAAAGTCCAACGTTCAGTTCACAAAATACTCTTAGCCATGTTATTACAAAGTGGCTAAATGATTGCCACAAAGCTAAAGCGAAGGTACAAGTTACGACCATCATCGAAGATTATATACTCTGCCGGACATAAACAATGTTTACAAATACGAGACTAGATAATTTAAGAACAAAGTTACAAAAGAAACAGAATGATCGATAAGACTTTTTTCTTCAGCTAGAGTATAAATGTAGTCGGTCAGCAGGACACACCTTTTAGCTATCATGACATCAGTAAGACCTAAAAACTGACTAACCAATGGAACTCAATCAGCTGCCTAGATCATTATCACGGCATACTAGTTTTGTGGCAAAAGGCAACTTTAACGTTCCTCTTGGATATTTTATTCTCCGAGTGTGTTTTGTGAGTCTGTTTTTGGCATTTCCGTGGCACATACATACATACTTATTTCCAAGCCCTTGGACTAGTTGCCATAAAGAATACAAGGAATGGCAAATGGGCAAATGGGCAAATGTCCAATGCTCTCTCGTTAAGGTTAATTCTAAAGCTGCACGAATATTTTATGAGAGCTTAAACATGCAAAATGAAAACAAACTAAAGAAATGTTAGCAAAAAGGCAGATGAGATATAAGATTGACTGGATTTAGGTAAACTCATCTCGCATTTGCATAATGCCCCCAAGCTTTAAAATGATTATAAAACCTTACATAAAAGCAGAGCAAAAAAATAACTATAAAAACCAAACAGATTTGATTTGCGTGTGAAAAATGTGAACGAAACAAAATAAAAAATTCAAAACAAATGTTGAATGAGAAAATATAGCACAAAAACTATATTTCGTATGGCTTTAAAAGGCAGCCTTTGTTTTTATATTCTTTTGCTTTGTTTTTCTTGTTTTTTTATTTCGATGTGGTGCATTTGATTTGCTCCAAATATTTTTGGTTCACACTTCGGGCTGATTCCGCAGGCTCCATAGTTTTTGTGATTGATTGCCACTGTTCCCCCCCGCGTTTCCCCTCTTTTGTTGTGTTGCACAATGCGTGCGAGAGTGTGTGAATATATATCATATTTTTATAGCAACAACAGCAACAACAACAACAACATTCTGCGGTCAAAGTCTGCACGAAAATTTAAAACATTTGATGATTTTTTTTTGGGTCGCTTTTTTGGCCGGCAGGCGAACTGTGATTTGAGCCTGGGTCAAGAGGGGAAACAAGAAATACGAAAGATTTATAGTGGTTCAAGCTTTGAGGTCTGAGAAATTTTGAAACTTGTTGAGAAAGATAATTCATTTGTTTGGGATTCGGCTTATGGCCAAGTTAATATGTTGTATTTTGTTGTTTGTAGCCTTAATTAAATTAGAGTGAAAGGTGGGCGTTCAGATATCATCTCACTCCAATGTAGTTTAACAGTAAATTTATTATCCAAATGCATTGATTAACCTTTCTTCTTCTTCTCTTTCCATTTGCAGACAATTTCGGAACGAGTGCAAGCGGTAAGCTTTCTCCCCCTTTTAATATGAATATTATTCGTACATCGTCCAACCAATGAAAATGCCCAAAATGCAGCCCGATTCACGCCCAGCTGCTGCAAAATGGCCAAAGCCTTAAGTAATAATCGCGCAGAGGTGGAGGCAAGAGCAATAAGAAGAATCTGCAATATAGCGTAACGCTCTCTAAACTGAAAATTGTATGGCTTGTGACTTGCTGGCTGCCTTTTGATGCGCCCTTCATTTAGCGTTTGACAGGACCCATAATTATAAACGGGCATAACCCATCATCAGCATCAGCATCAGCCACAGCCACAGCCAGTGAGCAAAGAACCTAAAGAACAACAACTAAATGCTGGGGCTTCATCATACACACACACACAGAGACAAAGACACACACATATGTATATATAAATTTTCTGATTAAGAGCCATCTTATCATTATTATAGACTGTGCGCACGCTCGATTCCCTCATCTGACTCCTCGACTGACTCTGAAACAAACAGAAAGCGAACAAGAAAAAAAAGGTTTTTTAAAAAAAAAAAAAAAAAAAAAAACTTTAAAAAAATATATAAACTTTAAAGTTACTTATGTGTATTAAATCAGGAAATAGAAAACTTCAAACAGCGATATCTGGTCTAACCATTGAAAATTTTTAATTCATTATTTTATCAATAGTTTTAAACCTCATTTCACAATTTTAAAATTAAATTTTTTGTTATCGACACAGTATATCGGAAACCAAAGTGTTACCGAAAATTCACAACATATTTTTTTTTTATTTAAATTTAATCTCTCTTATATCTCTGAGATCGGCGCGTTCATCAAACACAAAGAAGAGAAGAGGACAGGCTAGACGACCGGCTGGAGCTGATCAAGAATATATATACTTTATGGGGTCGGAGATGTTTCCTTCTGTCTGTTACATACATTTGCACAAAACCATTATACCCTTATTTACCCATTTTATGGGTTAAGGGTATAAAAAGAAGAATAAAATACCAAAACACACATACACATATCAAAAATGTAGTCGTGCGTAAGTGTTGTGTGTGTGTGTGTGTGCGGGTCTTTTCCAGTCTGTGCTCTTGCCCCCCCTTAAAGGCATTATAGGGATTTAGTTTTTGGGATTTCGATTTCTCACACAACATACTTGCTGGCTGCAAACGGAGCGAAGAAAAAGCAAAAACGAAAAAAAAAAAACTTAAGAAATGTGTAGAACATATTGTTGCGTTTGGGGTTTCGTTTCCGAAGATTTCCTGTGAAATACTTTAAGCCGCGGCCCTGGGCATGCCAGGGAGACCAACAACAACAAGTCGACGACGACTTAGACCCAGAACAGAACTGAACAGAACAGAACCGAATCCGACTGTATCAGAGAGGCCTGCGTTTTGGGCTGTTTCGGTTCTGTGTTTTGGGTTAAACATACTTGAAATTCTTGTTTCAACTTGATGAAGGCGGGGGAGCGTGCATTGTGTGCGTGTGTGTAATTTAATACGCTTTCAAAATTAAGAAAAAAAAATACACTCCGAAATACATATATATAAATAAATGCGTATGTTTGTACGTATCTCTCGATATGGTTGGTAGGCATGAAAGGTCACAGCGAAAGATTTAAATTTGAAATTAGTATGGCCGCATCGAGCAACATAAATAACAGAAACCAAGCCAACAACAACTATACACATTGACAACCATGTCTTACAATGCCTTTGTGGCTGATAGTTTGGGGCATCCAATTTTTGTTGCTTAGGGAAATATTTCATTATTATTAGACAGTTGCTGAACATTCTCAGTTGTTGCTCTCGAATCTCGAATGTCGAATGTCTCGAGTCTCTCCAACCAGTCAGGTCATTGAATTTTTGTACAAGATTCTTTTTTTTTTTTTTTTTCTGATAATTTATGCAGCGGCTGTTTCATGTTATTAACTGTAATTTGCATACTTATTATAAAAGCTGCAAAGCTGATATGTTTTGTTTTTTAAAGATTTTTTTCTACCTTATTCTGTTTGGCTTTGCGTGTGGTTTTTTTTTTTCAACTGAGGTTTTTCGTTGTTTTCCTTCTGCTGCCAAATGCCTCATTTCCTTTCTTAATAAACCATTTTGTTGTTACACAAAACTTTTGCACTCTTTATCTTTTTTTTCCTTCTGTTTTTCCCCCTACAAACATGGCCGCCAACCGCAGCGCAAACAGCAAAAAAAGAAATGAAGGCAAAACGTTTGGCAAAAATGTTTTGCAATTTTCTGTTGAAAGATTTTCACATGCAGAAAGTGGGCAAAAAGAGAAAACTCAAAGCGGAGCGGAGTGTTGCGGGAAACTCTGTTGTTGTTGTCTTCGTGTCGTGACTGATGCGTTATAATTTTCTTGCTGTTAAAAAAGCATTTTCAGTGTGTTATTAAAAAAAAACGAAAAGAAAATCAACAAACAGCCAATGCCTTGCTGGCGCTGGTCGATGGTTTTGGGTCTTAGCTCGATTGGGAGGTTCGCCTTGACTTTTTTTTCGTGTGCCTGCTGCAATTTGGATGTCAAAAATCAACGGCAGACATTTATTTTTATATTTTTTGTTGTCGCTTGTGCTAAACGAAATTACACGCTTATGAATTGCTTAATATCATGTCTAAAATAATAATAATAAAAGCAGACCTTTTGGGGTGCAATGATGCGTCATAGACATGAAATCCATAATCTGAAAGGGATTTTTTTTGCCATGAATCATTAAAATTGTAAGGAAATATCTTATACTTTGTCTAGTACTAGAAAAACGTTCGTTCTTAAACTTATCTTTTAAGCTGGCTTAGACTCTGGGCCAATATTCATAAGCCACCAAACGAGCAGTCAGACAGTCCATAAAGCTAGCCGCAAAGTCTGCAGGCACGTCTCTTCTCTAGCCAGGCCAAATCTACATCTACTTCTACCTCTGTTCCTATACGCCATGTTTCACTCCTCACTTCCTCCTCTCCCATCGTCTCAGGTGACGTGTCAATGTGAGTGAATTACATTACACGAGACTGCATGTGCATAAGAAGTATGTTTGCGGAGTGTTTCTTGACTTTGTCTCTGCGTCTGCATTTGCGAGTTTGAGTTTCAGTTTGTGAGTGAAGCTTAGGCTTAACCCTCGTCTAAGGCAATGGGCGAGCTGGGACTGAGAGAAGAACACCCAAAAACAAATTAAACGCGTTGCCATTAATCTTCAAAACCTGTGAGACGCACAGCCCAGCACACATCATCATCATCATCGTTTGTATGTACGGGCTGAAGGGGGGTAAAAGGGGGAAGGGGGGCTAGTAGCCAGGCTTCACGTCTTTGGTGGCTTCACAAAACCCGGGTCCCATATAATCAAGGTGAGATGCATTTCAACATGTCTCATAAATTCGTGCGGATTGAGCGCAAAGCGCACAAAAATCTTGTCCAGACTGTCGACGTTGGATTTGCATAAACTTCGTGAAGGAGACGCAACTGCAACGTTGTTGTTGTTGTTGCCATTGTGGCTGTTGCTGTTGTGCGTGTGGAGCAACCAGTTGAAAACAGTCCATTCGATTGTATATATACTGTATAATATACAGTATATATATATGTATAAGGCATGAAGCCTTAACGGCATTCATAAATTTGGCAAATTTGACAATTATGCGCATTAATAATAAATAAAATTGACAATAATTGTATTTGAATAATTTGAGTTTTGCATAACGTCATGGGAGTGACAGAGATGCAGACTTAAACCCAATACCATGAGACAGCTATACACAAAGAGAGAGAGAGAGAAAGAGCAACATTGATGGGAGAGCCACATATGGCTAATCTGCATATAAGGCGGTTGCTCCGACAGCTTTTGACTGCTTTTTTGTTGCTGTTGTTTTTTCTGTTCTTTAGTTTTTTGTGGGTAGGCGTGAAAACATGTGTTGGCTTTGCTTTGTTTTTTGTTGCTGTTGTTGCCATTTAACGCTTGGAATTTTAATAAACTTTTGAGCACTTTGGGCGGCTTGTGTTTCTCTTTGTTTTGTTTTTTTGTGAATGTTGCAGTTGAGTTTTTTAGCCAGCAGTAGCAGCAGCTTGAGAACCGAGATGCCAAAAGTCCAAGGCGATTCGACCAATCTCAACGGACCGCAAAAATCCGTATAAAAATAATGAGGCATGAACATGTTGCAGCATCCAACAGCAGCGACAGCAACAATCTTTTTCTGTTACCAGCATTATTATTATTATTATGTATTATTATTTTTTTTATAATATTTTGTACACCGGCAAAACAATGCAACAGACGCCCGGGTCTGTGTGTGGAGTGTTGCTGCCACAGGCTGGCTCAAAATATTGCAGCGGATCACACAAATCCGCCATAAAACTCCATGCACACACATACATACATAAGTTTGTATGTATATGCAGACAAACTGGCAAACTGGTCAAGCTAAAGCCGCTTTTGTGTTAATACCTCAAAAACGTTTCAATCCTTTTTCTCTTGTTTTTTTCTCCTCTTTGGGCCTGGGAAGCACATACAAAACAGCAACAAAAAATGGCTATCGCTATTGACTTTGAGGTGCGAGTGTGTGTGTGTGTGTGTCTGCCATATGCCAGAGTTGGATAAACCTTTGCGGCTGTTGTTCTTATTGACTTGTTGCCGGTTTTATGGCGTTGCGCGATTGGTGATCCATCATCATTTTGGTGGCTTCACATAATTTGCTGTTTTTCGCACATGAAAATCGTTAGGGAAATTGGGCACATTTAAGTGCTCGATGGTTAAATTGCTTATGAAAAATAATGGAGTTCGTTCGCCAAAGAAAAGAAAAAAAATATATAGGGGAGCCTGGGAAATGTAATTTGTGCAGCAGATGCTGAACGAAAAGCAATTTGTGCGGAAGACATTTAAATTTCCCAGGATTTGTATATTTAATAGAAAAGTTATTATATCGTACCGTATATATGTATATCTTACTATCTGACATATGTGAACTTTGCTTAATACATTTGACTTAGGCATATGTCAAGTTGTTCTAAGCCTTCAAGCCTTCAAGTGTGCCTCATCAATTTGTGTTTATAAGCAATGCAATTGAAACAACAACAAGCACAATACACATTGATGGCAATCAATTATTCAGGCGCCACGGTGCAATTTTTCAACATTTAATTAAGTCATATGGCAAAAACTTTAAGCTTTATTAATTTGCCGATCGTATAAAAGTAATAGCTTTTCATAATTGTCAGCCACTGGCGTTTGGCGTTTGCCACACTTAACGCCACTCGGCGAGATGTGCGACAAAATCCGCGAACGCGTTAAAAACCGCTGGCAAATTAATTACCGATGTTTATCACTCACACAAAGTATTCAATAATAAAAAAAAAAACACAACGCTTTTCATAAGCATTAAATGCGACGAGCTTAAAGCAAACGATGGCCTATAAATCAGGCAGCCTTAATAATGATTACATTCAATCAACAATTACTTAGAATTGTGTACAGAAAAGTAACCTTCGGTATGGATAAACTTTGTGCTTTTCAATATTATTTGAAGCTTATAAACCCTTTACACACTTTCACAGTGTTGTTGTTTGGTTTGTTTATGCTTGCGTTATGGCTAATAAGCAAGATCGGGCTTAAAGCAACAGCAGCCGTCGCAAACACCTTTGGAGGTCTCTCTCTCTTTCTTTCTTCACACTTTGGGACTCGGCGATATGAGTGTTTGTTGTTGCTGTTTAGCCACCCACTTCACAGACACAGAAGCAACAACAACGAAAACAACAACAACAACAGTAATAATAATAACAACAATGACGATGACGATGAGGAAGAAGACGCCCCTCTTTAAAGCTTTTGTCATGCGTGAGTTTGCCTCAAGTGGGGGCTCAGCTGAAGCGCAGCTTCTTTGGCCAAGCCAACACTTGAGTAGGATGAGGGGAAGGCGGAGGCGGCGAAGGGCGCTCAAGTGTTTGCATTTGTCGAGCTGCTTTAGCTGCAGTGTAGCTCTTATGGCGATGCCGTGTGACAAAAGCATTCTGAAGCAGCCAGGATTGCCACCCAAGGCGTTTTTGCTGATTTCACTTGACATGTTTTGAATTCAATTAAGTAAAATGCCTCAAGTTGCCTCAGCTCACAACGTGGCACGTCCCACTCTCTCTCCATCTCTCTAGCTCTCGAAAAAGCCGCGAGTCAATTGCTGCTGCTCGCTGATGTTTATTATTATTAAAAGCAAAACTCAATTAGTTGGCCAGCACACAAACATACATATGTATGTAGATTCCTATTCGAAAGAGACTTTGCAGGTTTCTGTTTGAGCTTAAGCAGACGACTTCCGCCATGCTCGGTGCCCACTGTACTCGATTCCAGTACTCGGTAGCCATTGGAAAATGATTGACAGACGATTGGCATGATTTTGTATAAACAAAATGCTAACGAAGCCGAAGGCGCAAAAAAATATACACGCACTTACATACATATATACAAAAAGATATTGTGAAAATGGAAAGTTGGGGCGTTTGGTTTTCATTTTGTTTCTGTCTGTCTGTGTGTGTGTGTGTGGAAAAAGTTTATTTAAAAACTAATTGAAAACTGCTTGCTTGCGACTTGCAACGGTTCGCTTCAGCTGCCTCTTTCTGTGGCACCCACCCAAAGTTTCCTCCCAGCTTCCCCACGTCAAGTGCTCGTTGTTATGTTGTTGTTGTTATTTTCCTCGTTTATTTGGCTACGCGTTTTTAGACCGAAGAGTGAAAACAATTCTTTTCTGCTTGTTGTTGTCCATTTGAAAAGCAATTTGTTTGTTTTCTTTGCGATGGCGAACAGCATTGGAAAAGTGCATTTTGTTATTTGAAATTTATAAATGCATTAAACGCATATTATTTTTATTTATTACTTCAATACGTTTTGGCATCGGGCTGGTTTCAACACATTAATGACCGTCAAAATAATCATTTTTGGAGAATTAGTCGTTAAGACAACCTTTTAGCCTTGGTTGGTTCAATGTTTATCTTCATTATGTAAAAAATATAATCTCGAGTCGTATAAGTAATATTTTTAATTTCGTTGCTTCCAGTATAAATTTAATTATTTAGTTAGTGTACGTTTGAAATACAATGTGTTTATGTTTTAGTACTTTTTTATTGTGCTTTTAAATCGCTGTGCTGTCGAGAGGATATCGAATAATGTAGAGTCTTTTAGCAAATGGTCAACAGACTTCCATTAAACCCATTTACAATATTTATAAGTAGTCAACATGCAACTCTGTCAGGTTTCTCTTCTCTCTCTATACGATAGTGCAGCTGCTTTGGTTCCAACGGGATCTCCTCTGTTCTACGACTCCGAGTTTGTTGATGGTTTACGGGGCGACAACTGAGCGTGGGTGGTTTTTTCTTTCAGTGGGTTGGTTGCTTGCCTCATGCCTTAAACTAGATGTATATTGTATGTCTCCTTTTCTCTCTCTCTGTCCCTTTTTCTCTGTGTATGGTGTGTGTTGGTAAGAAAAGCCAGCAGGAAACTAAAAATGTTTTGTATGTCCGTATAAAGGAAAAATCGCAAAATTTACTGCAAATTGGAATTTTGCGCAATTGTAGAAAAAAACCGAGAAAAAAAGAAATGTGTGTGGCAAGAAGCAGGGCACAAAACCAACTAACCAGCAAAATCAACCAAGCAACCAACCAATGGCAACTGTTGCTCAGTGGGATGGGGTGGGGGGGGGGCGGGATGGAGGGGCTTTGCCTTGCAATAATAACAACATACGTCTGTCTGTCTGTCAGTGTGTCCACGCCAAAAGACGCAGTGGCTCCTGCATCCATTGTACTTCTTCTTCTTCTTCTTCTTCAGCTACTTCGTTTCCGACCCGCTTTAAGCCAATAATAAATAAAAATGCTTGTTATAGCGCCACCCAACTACACACAGCCACCCCCTCCCCACCACCCACGAAAATTGCAACTGCTTTGAAATTTATTTGCCCAGCACAAACTTATAGAGGGAGTCGAGACGACGGGCTGCCATGGACGTTGGCTTCCATAAAGTCGCCAAACTTATATAGTTGAAAATTAATTAAGTTTTTCTGCGCTGCGCTTAACAATTCAATTAAAAAAGAAGAAGAAGAAAAAAATACGCGCCGCTTTATCGTACTACAACAAAAAGCACTTTGAAGAGCGATCCCTTCCCTGCCACCATCCATAGACTCTGTCCAGATGCAGTGCGCCCCAATCTTGCTGTAACACGAGTGTGCCGCTCAAGTGCCACAAGTGCTTTTGCACATCGTTATTATAACAATAATAAGCAGCAGCAGCAACAACAACAACAACAACAACACAAACGCGGGCAAAGATTAATTGTGTGTTTTGGTTTTGCCAGAGATTCCTGCCACGAATGAAATGAATGTAAAAATTGGAGCACAACACACAGTCAAGAGAAATGATTTCGATTCCATAACAACAACCAAGAGTCGAGAGTCGAGAGTCTTTGGCGCAAAGTGCAATCCACTTGAAGGAATTTACATATCAGCAGCAGCAGATACCAACTGGCACCAGCCTCCATCTCTCTCTCCTCCCTCTACCCACCCATCAAAATACTTCACCTCAGTTGCCGTATCGGAGTTTGTGCCTCAATGTTGCAGCCAAATGCATTAATCAATTTCATGTTTTCTTAAGCGCGCACCCGACGCGATTTGAGTGCTCCGATCGAAGGCACGAATGTAGATGAAGAGAGAAGATGAGGTGGAGCAGGAGGAGCGAGAGGAGTAGATGCCGCCGCCTTGTGCGTCTGGGGACGCTTTACGTATGAGTGGAATAATCAATTTCGAGGATCATAAACAACTTTTAATGAAGTTGTTAAGTGCCAGCAGCTAGTTGCTCAAATGTGCGCCCAATGCCTAAAGTGCAGCCAACTTGCCCCAACCAGCCCCAGCCCGTTCGATAAGAGCAACTGCATCCGTAATGGACTTTTAGTTCTCTGTGACTGGTCAACGACAGAGCGATAGAAAGAGAGAAAGGAAAATACATAGCAACCAGCTCACCGCAACAATCACGCATTTCCATAATTGCTAAATTATGCAGAGCCCGACCGCATCACAAGGCCTAGAGTAGAAAGCAGTTGGATGGTGTTTGGCCCCCAGAAAGAGAGGGCTAAAGAGAGAGGGAGGGACCAACAACAAGTGTGCCCTTTGGGAGGTTCTTTTGTTTTGGGTGTATTTTTTTCTTTTTGTTTAACATTTTTTGTGTGTTTCTGGTAAATTAATTTTACAACTTTTAATGCATAACCTTAAATGTACTTAAGGTGAGGGTATGTTGGCATTTAGATACAGTTTAACTACTAGAAGCCTATGAAATATTTTGTTATATTGAAAGTGAGTTTTTTGCAGTTAATCTAATTTTTTAATTTACAATATTTTATGAATTTCCTGAAAAACAATAAATAAGTTTTCAATGGCATAAAGTCTCAAAACTTCTGACCAGTAGGTGCGAATGGATTGATCGTTATAAACGGGTTTTTCTTAAATCTTTCTTCACTATGGTCAAAAACTAAAAAGGTTCAATTTTTTTATAATTTGTAATGAACTCCAAATATTATTGCTCTTATCAATATTTCTGAAACAAATTAAATTTTGTTTGTTTAACAACTTGAAAAAATTCTTAAATATTATAAGGGCATTCAGTGTTCTTGTGTTCGCTTCTGGTTTATGTTGTTGTTTGCCATTAGCTTTTGTTTTATGGTCATGTTTAGAAAATCAAGCACACGGCTCATGGCTGGTCAAACTCGACCGTCGACCGCTCAACCGAACGTCTCCATCGGCGACTAAATTAATCAAAACGAACTTCCGGTTTACGCAAAATGGCGTGAAGTCTGCCACCATGAATGTGTATGTGTGTTTGTTTGTGTATTTTTAAGGCTACTGTGAAATTTTTCAATGCTGTTGAAAATTAATGAATGAGTTAACTGAAAAATTAATGAAAAGCCCAGCCAGGGCAGGTGGCAAAGGGGCAGCAGACAAGCAGAAAAGGTGTTGTGCGAAAGATAAAGCATGGAAAATTTATGAAGCAACAAGCATCAGTGAAATGGAAAGGAATGGGAACGAAAGTAGAGGAACTTGCTGTCATAGCTTCTCACAACTTAGACATTCACATAGACGCACAATGTTTGGTGTTGAGAAATATTTGTTTTGGCACACACACACACACAGCACACACATACTGAATGATGAGAGCGTGAAATTATGCAATATTAGGCAAGTCTATGCTGTATGTACATATGTGGAGCATAGATGTTAGATATGAAATTTTTTGGACCTGGTTTATTTTGTTTGCCATGTGCTCAGCCATTTGGGGGCTGTTTCCTGTTTGAGCAGGCATTTGAGTTACTTAAGTGTAACTAAAACTTTAAGTAAACACACAAATAACATACTTAATATTAAACAAAAATATACAAAATCATATGATGTTGCTGCCGTTCAAGACTCTGATGATGATGGTGATGGGGGCAGCAGAAAAAAAATGGAAAACAACTAAACGCCTAAGCGGAAATGTGCAAGAGTTGGGGGAGTTTGTTGCTCTCATGCAAACAAAAGATAAAAGACCCAGAAAATTTAAATTAACCAAAAATTATGCATGAACATTACCAAAAACGGCAGCCGACGAGACCAAGGAGATGTAGAAAAGCCACAAGCCAAAGACTCTGCCTATGACAAATATTAATTTTGTTTATAAACCACAACAAACCCAGGAAGCTCAGAGCAGGCAATGGGTAAATGTGGAAAGAGACTAGGATTGACCTGAACTGGCATGTCTTAAAAGGCAGCCACAAACAATGTCATTCATATGATTATCATTATGTTTAAGTGTAGAGTGAAGTAAAGTTATTCACACACATAAATCCAGTGACAACAACACAACAACTGGCCAAAATGAGCAAACACAATTTTGTGAGATGTTGTCGACCAGTGCTATGACAATATTGACATAGAGCAGAGGCTCCCCCTACATTATATACAACTAGAATCTTTACTTCATGGTTTTTGACTCTACTTTTTTTTTTGTTACAGGTGATGCCAGCAATGCCAGCATAGGTAGTGGCGAGGGCACCGGCGAGGAGGATGACGATGCGAGCGGCAAAAAGAACCAAAAGAAACGTGGCATTTTCCCAAAAGTAGCAACAAACATATTGAGAGCGTGGCTGTTTCAGCATTTAACGGTAAGTCCAATCAAACCACATTGTGATAAGCGCTTAACCAGTCCCACAAATATATTTTGGCCAGCTTTGATAAGATTAGCATGCCCAATAGGCCATTGTTATAGGCGTGGCCAACACTCACACATTCTCTCTTTCTTACACTCTCATTCCGAATAATGCAAATAAGTAGTTGGAATCGTAACAAACAAGATAAGATAATGTGTGAGATGTGCAAACTATCAAGTGGAAATTGATGATCTGTCTGAATGTTGACTTTTATACTCTAGCTACTGGCTTTAACTGCGCAGTAAAAACAAGTCTATAAAGTTATTCGCATGCTTATCGGGGCAAGAGAGAGAGAGAGAGCTGTAACCGCAATGCTTAAGTAACCATTTAGGCCAGGTTCTGGCTTATTGCCTCGGTCATCGCGTCCAATTAGATTGCCATTTGAGCCATCAAAGTGCTTAGATAAATGACATTTCAGTCTATCTGTCTGAAAAGAAAACAGAATACTTAAGATACTAAAAACAAATTGCCAAAATGCCAAAGACGAAAAACTATTCAAACATGGTAAACCTGGTCATTCGGGCCAAATCAAAGTTCAGACCGGAAAGTCCACAGCACACACAGGATGTGTAATACAAATAAACAGATTTGTTATGCGCCACTTTATGTTAAGCAGCTGGATGCAGGATACGCCAAAGAATTGTGTAAGGGTTGAGCAGCAGCCGCAGCATAAAAAAAAAGGGGAGATAGCAGAAAGAAAAAAAAAACAAAACTATAAGATTTTATGTGGTACGTTGGTCAAGCGACTGTTAAGGAAGTTCAAACTACAATTTCTGACCATTTTAGATGAACATTTGAGCAAAGCTTTTGCGGCTACTGCTACGGCCACGGCTATGCGTATGTAAACTGATAAAAATCTTAATGGAATTTTGTAAAAGCAAAGCTAACGTCTGGACATCAGAGTACACTGAGCATAAAAAGTATCATTCCTTCAGTTGAAAAGGTGCCTTGAAATAATATGTTAAGTTTGTTTTGAGTGCAGCCAAGACATATAATCTGTCCAAGGGCAGAACGAAGCTAGCGATAAGCAAACAAATCGGAAATTAAAGTTGATGCTGGGTAAAATGTTTATCTGTTTGGCTCCAGCATGCTTTTTAAAATAGCTGAGCCGATTCGCGCCACCCCACACACACACACACACACACACACACACACAAATGGCACATTAACCCAACGCCAGCCACCCCCACTTTGGCACTAAGTAGCGCTTGCCTCCTTCTACCCACCCTCTGACATTGATGGATTGCCGTTTAAATCAGGCGCATCAGTCATGTTTACCCGGAGCCAAGGCGTCGACTTTCACAGCAGCCTCGCCATGAATACATATCCTTGACTGAATTTTTTCTTCACAGTTGCTGTTAGCTTAATGCTATTAACAGTTTTTTTTTTTTTGGGAGGAATGAGGCACACATTAGGGAAATTGTTTTTGTTGTGTGTTGCAAACATGCGTTTTGCGTAAAACTTAAATTCTTTGCTGTTCAAAGTTACATTTAGATAATGCAAATGCAATGCCAAATAGCCAAAATTTGATTTATTACCCGCAACAATTTCCATTGGCATAATTAAGCGCTTTTTTCCTTAGCCTCCTCAGCCAAAGTGAAACTCGATGCCAGCTCTCACGTCAAACTAAATGCAACAACAGCCATTTGGCTCAACATGGATGGTGTCGTCGTCGTCGTCGTTGTTGTCGTCGTTGACTATGGCAACGATGGCGTCGCTAGCGTTGCTAAAGTCGTTAAAAACCAGACCCCAAATAAGACAACGACTACGACGATGACGACGACGACGTCGATGACGATGGTGCTAATGAAGTGCACTGCAGTCTTAGTAGAGGGGAAAGGGGGTAGGGGGGGGCAAGTGTATGTGTAAATGGGGTTGGGACTGAGGGGCTGGCCAACCAAAAAGCAAAAACAAAAGCCAACATGGGGCAGCAGACGAGGAGGCATTCATGGCAAAAAGGGCATGTGTGGCAGGAAGAGGAGGAGGAGGAGGAGGGGAGACGAGGGCAATGCAATGCATGGCTGGCTTTTGTTGTTGCTGATTGCTGCATGCATGTTGCTGGTTTGATGTTGTTGTTGTTGTTGTTGCCATAATTATGGCAGGCGCGCGAATATTTTGTTTACATTTGGCGCGCATTGCAGACAGGGCAACCCGACAACAACAACAACAACAGCTAAACAAAACGGGGCAACAGCAAAAAAAAGTTTCATTTCGCGTGCTCCGCCTACTCGCTGCCACATGTGCCGCATACCCGGCTCTCTGCTCCCCATGCGTGTGTGTGTGTGTGGTTCGCAATTTTCTTCCGGCCCGCCGTCTGGCTGGTTCTCTTGTTGGCTTCGGCTTTTCGGGATTCGGCTTGCTGTTAAATGTTTGCATGGCGTCGGCCTACGGGCACTAAAAAGTAACCCCCGAAAAGAAAAAAAAAAAACTGGCAAAATGGCCAAAAACGGTAGACGCCGCGACTCGCGAGGGGGGGCAATGTTGCAAAGAGTTGCATTGTTGTCAGCGCTCATGTTACATGTTGCCTGCCCACAGCGACGTTGGCGCTTAGTGTGTGGCATGCAAATACATATACACTTATTTATTGTGTGGCAAAAACGAACTCAAGATGCGCTACAAATAACTTAATGAGCGATGAATATTAAAGTATTTTCTCCTCTTTTTGCAAGTAATTAAGTATCTCCCTTCTCGAATATTATAAGTTCTTCCGGATCAAATACAATATGAAGCCATTGTTGGTCATGCCTCAGGGCAATCATAGATAATAATGATAAAAAAAAATGCAACACTCGGTTATTTTAACCCTTAATATACTCTTACTACACACACATTCGTCATGCATATGGAAGCCACCTTTGTCAGTTTCTTGACCCTCACACACACACACACGCACACATACAAAGAGAGGCCGTAGGGCATCTTTATAACTTTGTGTTAAACTCGCGATTCTTGCAAATTATTTTCTTTCTTCTGGTTGTTGTTGCCACAACATGATGATGACGCCGACGACTTTGGTGCGGATGAGGGACAAAGTTGCGATTAGTGCAAATGTGCCCCTGCCCCATGCCCCGTGCCTCATGCCTCTCATTGTGTCGCTGTCTCTATCTTGCTTTTCCACTGGAGTGGAAACACTCATTTGGCTCTGTTTAGACATGTAGTGCAACTGGAAACAACAACAACAACAGCAACAACAAAAAAATCTTCATAATGGCTGCCAGAGGCCGGCGTCGACGTCGACTTTGCAATGCAATTTTCACCGCCGTCGTCGGTTGCAGCAATTTGCAGTTGCTTGTTGTTGTTGGTGTTGCTGCTTGGTGTTGCAGCTTGTTTCACAAATGGCGTCGCATTTGGCGTTGTTAATGGCGGCGGCGGCTGGCTGCTGACTGGATGGTTGGATAGTCGGTTGGGTTGTACGTGTGTGCATTACCGAGCCATAAGCCAAAGCCAAAGCGAACGCCAAAGCCAGAGCCGGAGTCGACGTCTTGGGCTTGGGCTTGTTGTGCCATGTGTCACGGCATTGCAGTCATGTTGACATCATGTGACCAGGGAGAAGAGAAAGAGAAAGAGACAGCAATGGTGATGGCGATGGCGAGGGCGAAAGGCCTATGGTTGCCTTTGGCACTTGTCGACAACACTTGAGGGGCGAAGTGTGGAGTTGCAGGCTGATTGTTTTAAATTCATTTGCCAAGTTTAAATAAACACACACACAACATGAGTGCAAAATATTTTGTGAGTGTGGAAAAAGTGGAGCGAGTTAAGCGACGACTAGACAAGAAGAAGGGCAAGTAGTCTGTGGTGAAGACAGGCGGGAACAAAGACATAAGCACTGCACTGACAGCAGAATGTGGGGGGGAGGGGGAGGTGTATGTAGAGGGTACAACATGATGGCAAAAGCAACTTAAAGGCGTGACAGTAATTAATTATTTTGTCGTATGGTAAATTAATAAACCAAATGGACTTTGTTTTACTTGACATGTTTGCATTCGCTTCTCTCGCTTCTCTCTCTCTCTCTCTCGTCTGTCTGTCGATAGTTCTCTGTGCAAGATGCATAATTGCTTGCATTAGTGTAATTGGTGCCCGCGAATATGTTGCATGTGGAAAGAAGCAGCAATCAGCTGTTACAGTAGGCGTTCAATTTGAAAGCGGCGAGACAGGCATTAATGCGTCTTTGATAAGCGAACGACACGATGATAATGAACTTGAACATCTCGTAAGAGCAAAAGAGATAGATATAGTAGGACTTGACCAAGTTGACTTTTGGGCAATAATGTCAGGCTTAGCTAACATGTCGGATGTGGTAGTAAGGCATTTCTCTAAATAGATGAGCGCCACAAAGTATGCAATAAATTCCATTTTAATTTACCTGCATGTAATTTATGCCATCTTGACTTCTTGAGCATTTTATGGCCCGAAACGAGGTGCAGCACAGCAGCAGCAGCAGCAGCAGCAGCAGCAGCCATGTTTTTAGAGGAGGCAACAGCAACATGGCCATTGGCATGTCCATTGTATTTACATGGACATCTACGTTTATTTGTCAATACACAAATTTCATATACTAGTTTTCGTATTGGCTATTGTCAGGACTCCAGAACGTAGGGGCTGGCAAGGTGGTGTGGGCGTGCCACTTGGCCTGTACTGGACAGCAAACAAATATTGCTGCCGGCCAAGTAATACACACACACACACACACACAGACGCATACACAATATCTACAACAAGACAACACGCAAAATTTATTAAACACAAACAATAAGGCAAATGCATTTAAGGAGCGAGGACGATGGGGTGGTGGTGTGGTGGGGGCGGGTGAGCAGTTGACAGGCCAAAATGGGTGTGTGCAAGGCAAAAGGAGAACAAGGCAACTAAATTGCATTACAGACATTACGGACAGGACATGCGGGCCGGGCCAAAAGGACAAACAGACTGACTTGGATGGCAAGACAACAACAGGCGACAAGGATGTTGCAGCGTTGCACAGCGTTGTGCGACTAGATTGGAATGGAATGAAATTCCAAATTCCCTGCCACTTGAGCACTTGCATATTGAATACTGAACTACAACAAATATAATGCCAAATATATGTACATATCCAAATACATATATACACATTATATACACGTGACAGTCCATATATTTGGCGACATTGGCAGGCAAACTTTGTCTATCTGTCGGTCTGAATGTGTGTGTGTTCGGATAAGAAAACGGTAAATTTTAGCCGCACAACAATTGCTTCCTGTCTAAGTATATCTATGTAGTATGTGTGTGGCAAATTGCAATGTGCAGACAACAACAACTGCGAGTACATCGCTCAACACAGTTCAATTGCCAGCAAAACCGCAAAATCAAAACACACACACACAAAGGAGTAGAGGGGTTGAATAAAATTGAGTCAGAATCCTTTGGCTGGCAGATGACGAGTGCCAAAATCAAAACGCCCACAGCTGCCGGATATGTAGTTGATGAAAAAAAAAAAAAAAAAAAAAAAAAAAAAGGGTTTAATACAAAATACAAAGCGACGCATGCGCCTACAAAGGAAGATGGAAAAAGAGGATCGCGTCAAACAAAGGCGTAAACGAAACTCAATCCAAAGCCAATTTCAAAGCGCAAAGCCAAAAGATTGACAGCAACTTCCGTCGCAGATCCACATTATGGTTTAGTCCCTAATCCAGCTGCTTAACTTTCAAATCGCATACAGAGAACTATTGCTAAAGGGATATTTTTAAATAAGTGATATGTGGAACTATAATGAGTAAGGAGCTTCTCTACTCTCCCCACTCTCTCTTCTCTCTCCTTGTTCTTAGTGTGAAATCATTAAGTCAACATTCAAAATCTATGAAGCGACAACGAACGAGCTGCAACGACATCAACAACTAAAACAAATAGAAAATTGTAATAAGCGCCAGCCGATTAGATTAGCCATTAGTTGGTGTGAGAAAAATGTCACTGCCACTGTTGAACACATTTCTGCCTCCACACACGCACACACACACACTAACACCCACTTGCATTTGGTCAGGGTGTAGTTGGATTTTTAGGGGGGGTTTGAGGCGGTCTGTTTACTCACTGACGCCACTGTGGCGGCGCGCCGGCTGCAAGATTTATGAGAAGCAACGGCCAGCGGCTGACTCCCTCTAGCCCCCAACCCTCTTTGCGTAGTGCATAGCACGCCTCAGACTGGGTCTGGGTGTGCGCCCTTTGTTTGCCTTGTTGGCGCTACCAAAAAAACTATGCGTTGCATTTGGCCCAGACCAAAAACCCAAAAAAAAAAAAAAAATTTAGGACATTTTGAGTGGCAGTGCTGATAAGCGCGAGAATATCGAGAAGGGGGAAAGGGTTGCACTCACTGGTCAGAGATCCAGATAAACTTTCTAACAACAACAACAGCAGCAACAACAAAAAACCTAATCAAATAAATAAACCAGTAGTTTTTTGCTTTTTTTGTTGTGTTGAGGGGCACGCATTTCAAGTGCAACAGCGCCGCCCGGTGACAGGTTCAATTTCACCATATATATTTTATTGGACCCGTAGAACAGGGCCAATGATTGATCGATCCTCGGCCAGCAGACGTTCATGTTGATAGATTGTAAATCTTCTTTGCATCATCGGTTCGGCTGTTCCGCTGCTGTTCCAGCAAGTGTTAATTGATTTGTACATTAAATTAAATTTTTTTCTTGACTTCTTGTTTATTTTTAGCATCCCTACCCATCCGAGGACCAAAAAAAACAGTTGGCGCAGGATACTGGCCTAACGATACTGCAAGTTAACAATTGGTAAGTAAACCTTAAATCTGCCAGCATATGTTGCCCATGTTCACTGCATGTTGCAAGTTGTGTTTGCTTCACGCTTTATAGTTAAGTCAAACACAAAGAGGCAACACATTAGTTGCACGCTTTATGTCATTTCAAATACAAACCAGAACTAGAAAACACGCTCCATACACACACTGAAAGCTATCATATTACACTGAAGTCAGGCTAGGCGAAATTTATAAGTCAGCTTGCGCCTACGCCAAAAATGCTGAGAAAACTGAACCTGTCTTTATATATGCAAAGTTGCAGAATAAGAATAAAGAAATGTGGCAAATAAAGTTATGGGGCATGTTTTGTGCCTGGATGGTGCAACGACAAGCAAGCAAATCCTAGTCAAGTCCAAAAGACTGCCAGAGACTCGGCTGAAGGCGACTTCATCAAATTTTGCACATTATGCGACATGCTGCAAAACTTGACACCTGGCAGCCAATGCAAAAGAGACAAGACAAGCTTCTAAGCTGCAGCTGCAGAGTGTTGCAACCAGAATCAGAAACGGAAACAGAATGCGGGAAGGGGTTACACTCATATAAGAGAGTTTTGCTAGAAAAAGCTTGAGAGCCAGTTAAAAGCGTTGCTGAATCTTTTATATGCAGTTTGGGGCAGCAGAGTACAAACGTGTCTGTGTGTGTGTGTGTTTGTGGCATGGAATGCTTTTAAGCAGGGACAGGCCATAATAAAATCTAGCGAAAAATGTGTGAGCCGCAGCTTGGGAGCCTGAACTCGAATTTGCCCCCAAAATGTCTTTTGGCTTGAAGTGAAGTGTATAGGTGGAAGGGAGGGGGGATGGTGGAAATGAAGTGAAGTGGTTGCTCTAACGCAGGCACTCAGCTCAATTAAATTGAATTTCGCGCTCACTGAAGCACACTGCAAATTAACAAATACGAGCGGCAGCAGCAGGCAAAAGGACTGCCACAGGACTGCTGTGGCATAAAGGACCCCTGCCCGTTTCGCTTAAGCACGCAACGCTGCGTACACAATAGCGATAAGACAGACAGAGACAGATACAGCGTTAGAGATGGAGATGAAGAGGAAAGAAGTAAGAAAAAAAAAGGCAAAAACCTTAGCAGAAAATAGCAAAATAAAATGTTGACACTTTTGGTTATTTATGGGCTGGCAGACGACACCTTCGCCAAAGCACTAATCCATGGGGAATGTCCATGGGGCCGGACCTAAATGTGTATTTATTTTGCGCTATTTGAGGGATATAGGGGGGACGCAAGAAGTAGAAAACTGCGTAAGCAGCAATTCAAATGACCAGCAGGCAAAAAAGAAAAAAATCTCCCAAAAAAAAAAGAAAAAGAGAACGAGAATAAGCAGCAAAAAGAAGTAGAGTAAAAGTCCATTAACACCCAATAAGTGGTATAAGAAAGAAATGTAAGAAACTGAATCTAAGGACTTGAGATTCAGTTTTGTTGCTCCTTACTGCGGTAATCGAAAAAGTTTTGTTGTGTTGGCCAAGTTTTAAATATTAACGCTTACTTACAGCAGCAAATGCAAAAAAAAAGAAGTTATAATTATGGCGTAAGTACATAAATAACGCTGCAAATGTGCCACACTCTCTGTATGGGTTGGGGAACTGTTAGTAGGTAGCTGAACTGTCTGCCACATGCCACATGCTCTCACTGTTCATTCCATTTGCAACCAGCAAGAAGAAGAAGAAGCAGGCAGCCAATCAAGTCAGCAGCCAGCGGCCAAATCGATTTGCAGCTTACATCGTCTTCTCCGCCCTCCTCTCGCTTTCTATCTGTTCATTTCGATGTATTGGTATGTGTATCTGTGTCTCTGTTGCTTGAAGCTGAAACGCTTCCAAAAACGCAACGGAACTCAATTCCATTTTGTCGTTTTGATAAACGATTTCAGGGCGTTGCAACAATTTCCGCCTCAAAATGAGCAAAAGCCAGCAACAACAACAACAGAAATGAACTGCAAATTGAAAAAAAAAAAAACTCACCAACTTACTTATATTAAGTATATTTTTGTACATGTGTAACGAAAAAAAGGATTTCAGTTGAGGGAGCTTTCAGTGCATTAACCTTACTCTGACTAACTTGAGCAATGGGTTAGCTCTCTCTTTCTCAGTTCTTGTTATTATTGTAGGTTCGGGTTTTTTTTTTTTGTTTTGAGAGAACTCTGACTGTCACCCGGTCGAATGGCTGTGTGACGATTGTCGGCCTTTTGCTTTAATCATTTTCATTTCTTCTGGCTTTTTTTCTTACTTAGTGCATCGTTGTTGCTGATCCTTCACGCAGCAGCAACGGATCAGCAAACAACTATACAACTGCCTGCTTATTATTTCTTATTGCATTTATTAAACGACAATCATAACCAAAGTCGGCATTGAGCTTTGTGTAAAGCCGGCCATGCTCCCTGCCATTCGCCCATTGATGTCAGGCCGACTTGGCCAGCAAAAAGTGTGACTCTGGCAAAGATTTGGTTTAGTTTATGGCTAAGTTGATCACATAAAGCAGACAGACCTGCTGCAAATCCCAGCCGTCGCTCTTAGCTTCAACTCAAAATTGTTTATAAATAATTCATAAATACACAAACAGTAGCTGATATATTTCTGCTGCTTAATTAAAAGGCTTAAAACTAAAATCTTTATTTTTTGTTTCTATCTTTTCTTACAGGTTCATCAATGCGCGGCGAAGAATTGTGCAGCCAATGATTGATCAATCGAATCGAGCAGGTAAATATACTCCCTCCCACCCTACACCCCACCATTAAAAAAATATCCATAACTATGAAATGGCGCAGAGCAAATATCAATATAAAAAAAAATAATATTTCAAAAGCAAAATGAGCAAATTAGGAGCTTAATCTCATATTTCGAACGCAATTTCTAATTATGTGCATTTTTTTCTCTCTCTCTCTTTCATTGTTATTTGGCGAATCGTAACAGTTTATACACCGCATCCAGGTCCCTCCGGTTATGGTCATGATGCCATGGGCTATATGATGGACAGCCAGGCGCATATGATGCATCGTCCGCCGGGCGATCCGGGTTTCCATCAAGGCTATCCGCACTACCCGCCCGCCGAATACTATGGCCAGCACTTGTAATGCAGCGCTGGCAACGGTGCGGATGCCGTAGCTAGCGTTGTCCAAGCGGAAGCGGATGTCAAATACACAAATGGATGCAACACTGATACGTACCCGTACCCGTACCCGTACCCGCACACGCCGCTGGATGTTGAGCAGCATGCCGATAGCGACAAAGCCAAAATCATAGCTTAAACCTACTACTTACATAGTACTACAACCGCGAGCAAAGTGGAGCCGATCCGGATGAGAGCGAAGCGAGTGGCCAGGACCTTTCTAACCGTGTAACTAACTAGACAAACCGAGTGGCAATATCAGTCAAGTAATAGAGTAAAAAACAACTGTAGAAAATTCTTAAAAAAAATAAAAACAAACAGAAATATGATGATATAAACAACAAGCATGAACAGAACATCAACAACAAATACATTTTTTTAAAAAAAAGCAACTATTTGTGTATACCTTGAACATACAATACATAAATAACAAAAAACTACAACAAGCAACAAAACAAAAATAAAAGAGAAAAGATATTTATGCATAAACAAAATGAACGCTTAGATCTAAGTTAAATAAACAAATCAGAACCCTCAACCAAACACACACACAGACACACACAACCACAACAACACTAACAGCAAAAGCTTACTTTTGAAACACAAATCTTAAATTTCAAAACATAAAACAAGCTAAAAAGGCAATTTAAAATGTTTTACAGCATGAATTTAGGCGCAAAATCCAAAAAACTATATACAATCTTAAGTAATTTGATTTGTTTCATCAACTAGGTTTTAAATTGAATTTGGTGAATGCCCCACACACAGAGATAAAACTGAAACGGATCCCAAGATCCCAACAAAAAAAACCACAACACAAGCAACAAACAGAAAATTCTTTTGCTAAAGTTTAGTTTCTTTTTCTTAGTTATATATTTATAACAAGTCAGTTGTAGAGAACGCTTTTGTTTTAATTTTTTTTAAATTTGTAGTATATACTTTTGTTTGTACGAATGCATACAAATGTACATATAAACAGAGAGCCGATAACTAATTAAATCTAATTAGTATAACATTAAAAGATACCTACTACTTACTTATGTATATGCTTTTGTATGTATATCTTAGATTTTAAGATTCTTATTTAAATAAATTGAATTGTTTTCTAATTTTACGCGTTGCAAAACTTAAGCAAATAACGAAAGAAATATTGAATTTAATTTTGAAAAACACATAAAATTATAATATAATATTTTGAATGGAGTTTGTTTTAAAAATTTTTGTTCTATATCTGTGTGTATTTGTAGTATTATTTCCAAGAAAATCAAATCACATGTTTTGATCATGAATATAGTACCGATCACACACAAACACACACAAGCACACACAGACACACTCACACACACACATACATACATATACATATATATAATTCATAGGCATACACTCACATACATACATTTATCGATACAGATACAGTTATAAATAAATAATAAATTATGAATAATTTTTAATTGTACTTTTATTTATGTATTTTAATTTGTATGCGTTACATTTAGTTACTATTATTATTATTATTATTATTATTACATTTACTTAATTAATGATTTAATTTTAAAAACCAATACAAAAGTGAAAACAAAAGCATTGTATGAATGATGATTAAATGATGAAAATATGAGTAAAAAATATATATTGTGCTATTATTTTCTTATTTCGGTTTTGCGCTATGATTTTGTATTTGTTTCAGCTGGCGTCTACACTTAAACACACCCACAACCACAACTACACACACACACTTACACCGGAAATGTTAAAAGATTTTTGTTGCATGTTTATTGTTTTATAATTAAGCAATGGAACTGAATTCAGCGAGCACAAGTGCGTTTAAATTGAATTTATACAGTTTATTCAAATGAGAAACTAAAATCGTAACGGATATACGTAAATCTAAAGAGAAACAAACTGAAATTAAAGAGTTGTATTTCATTTTGAATTAAGAAAGTGTAAGAAAAAATGTGAGTACCTTTTTTATTTATTGGAAAAGCTCAATATAAAACGCAATGCAAATATCATTTATCTGTTTATTACACTTAACCCGAAACCCCAAATGAATCGTGAGCTTCTTACTTGTGGACAATTTTTAAGTTTGTTTGGCAATTTTTTAATGCTAACTTATCTAAACTTATACTAACTACAATTGAAACAATCACTCAAAACGTATACGAACTTCTTAAAGAAAACCCAGATAAAACCTATGCTATTGTTTCGCACGAACATTGAAATGAAAACCAAAAAAAAAAAAACAAACAAAACTTATTTACAAATTGCTAAAGGCAAATGTTTTTTCGCAAGCAGAAAATTAAAAAAAATCTATATAAAAGCAACGCAAAACGAAATGCAAGTTTTCACTATAAATATACAGAATTATACGATTTATGCATCATAGTAATAGAATCTTAGACTTTATGGTAGTTAAATAATCAATACAACCATTGACTTGAGAAACGCAAAATGTACAGAACGCCTTAAATAAAAAAAAAAAAAAAAAAAAAACTAAAACATGTGGAATGAGCGAATGATGTATACGAGTCTATATATTTATATAGAATATAAACCTTAAAATACTTAGATATATTTGAAAACCATAATTATAAACGTAACGTACGGCTTAAGCACAAGGAACCAAAAGTCAGTTAGAATGAAGTTAAGAGCACGAATGCGAGTATCAGATGAGATGATGCCAGATACCAGATGTTAACATGTTGATTGAACAACAACATATATAGATGTATAGTGCAGTCAGAGTTTTGATACATTTTGTTATAATATTGCAGATTTGTTGTGTTTTTCAAACTTCTTGAATATGTTAGTTGGGGTTTCCTCTGTAAGTATTGTACTTTTCTCCTAGTGCCAACATGTTAACAAAACTGAAAGCAATCTCCGCATCGCATCGTTATGTAAAAATTCAATATTATTTTGTATGTGGTGAAGACCGCTTGCTTGGCATTTTGAAAGTGCCCGTTATGTGTCAGTGTTGATAAGCGTTACTTGGGAAGAATTGAAAATTAAAGAAATACAATTATATATAATACATATTGTATATGAAATGAATTTTAAATGCTTTTTATGTTTCAACCAATTTTTTTCGTATCAGAATTTAAATTAAAATGTGATTTTTCTTGAAACTTTAATGTATACGCCGTAAATATTTAATATGATTATTAATAACGACAGCAACATTTATTACGATGATTATATTTACATAAAAATATATATATATTATATATATATATATTTCAAATAATTATTGTACATTTTTGATAAACTCTCATTGAAAATATTTTGTAAATAGCGCAAACAAAAACCAAAACTTATATTAACTATAAAAGCATGCATACTTAAACACAAAAACACAAAAACAAAAGAGCTAAACTTAAACTGTATTTATTGCTACTAGTTGGTAACAACTAGTCGGAGCAAATGCAACCCTGAGCATAGACTAAAAAGTGCACAAACAATTTATACAACCTACAACTTACCCACGCGACAGCATCGGAACATACCAAGTATAATTAAAGGGCAAACAGAGACAGACAGATAGAAAGAGAGCGAGAGAGAGAAACAGACACGCAATCACAGCGAGCGAGCGAGCGAGCAAGCGATAACGTGCGAGAGAGAGCTCTTTATACTTGCAATAAGCATGCAAAATATAAAAAATTATATATATATGTGAACTAATAATATTTATATGAAATAAATTAATTAAATGTTTGTGCGTGTAAAAATTAACTTTAACTAAATTTCTAGGATTAAATGGAGAGAAGAACGAGAAAAGAAAAATAAAACTTAAACTTAATTATATTGAAAATAAAAAAGTATCATTAACTTAATAAACTAATTAAAGCTTCTATGTAAAGAAATAAAAAACAGAAACCCTAAGATTATGTGCATATTGGAGAAGTAAATAGAAAACAACATCTTGAAAAGAGAGCAGAAAATAAAAAACAGAAAAGAATACATGAAAATATTGAACATAATTTTCAATTGTAATAAATTATGAAATAAAACATTATAAAAACCAACTATCAACTGTCTTCTTAATATTAATTTTTAATTGCGTATCTAAAATATGTATATATTTTTTGCTCCCATTATAATAGGCATATTAGTCTCACATTATGGGAAATCGTGGCATTAAAAGCATTTGGCAACTGACAACTGATGTGGGTGCAGTCTCGCCATTTGCCAACTGTCAGCTGGTCAACTGTGAAACAGTGTCCCGATTCCGATTCCGTTGGGGGTTAGAGCCTGGTCAATGCCAACTTGCATGACCTCTCGGCCAATGTCCAATAGACGTATATAATTGAACTATAATTGGCTGGAACTCTTGTTCGAGGGGGCACACGCTTCATCGGCGTTATTTCCGTTTGCGTTTCGTGACCCTGTTTGAGACGCATTAGTTTGCTCATCAGCTGGTGTGAAGTGCATGCACTTTTCTTCTCCTTAGTTGTGTTTTTTTTTTTTTGGCAGCCGCTGCTAATTCGAATACCTCTTCAAAGGCAAAGCAACAGCTGTGCGGATTGCCACGAACAAACACACACGCTTGACCAACAAATTCAATTAATATTAATTAGCCAAGGTGGTGAGCTGGTTGCTTTTTTGGCTGCACGCTGCGCCGGACGCTGTTGCTTCTCTCGCACAAACACACACACACACACACGCACACACACTCGCAACCAAATGGAGTTTTAATCATTTTCCAAGTGTGAAAATTAGTTGCGTTTAAGTTGCCTATAATTAGTAGCTTGGCACATTAGACACATTAGACAGCCGGAGGCCCAACGCTCATTTGTGACACCAGCCACCACCAACAAGAACGTTCAACTAACACCCCCGCCTCTATACGCCCCTTAGGCGCGCCCCTCTCTCTCTTTGTAACTGTCCATCTGTAATTACTTTTACGAGCTGTTTACAGCTGCTCCAAGTGGCCATTATGCGGTGGCCAAACAACAAGAAATTTCTGCTGTCAATTTTATGCAAATTTCTTTTTTCTCCCCACAAAAAAAAAAAAAAATGAAAAGTTTCTCTTTGTCCACCTACACACATAAAAAAAAGACATTTTTGATATTGTTATTATACACTTGTAGCAATTGCAGTTGCCCCCACTTTAAGGTAATCTTTACTTGACTTTAAACTGTTGTTGTTTCTGAAAACTTTAATTTATTTTCATTGCGCATTTTGATGCTCGTAATTCCCTCGTTATTGTGTTTTTGCCTCCTGTCGCCTGCTGATGCTGCCTCCTGTTCCGTTTTGTTGTTGTTTGAACGTCACGCTTGGTGTTGGCATCATTACTTTTTTCCATTGTGTTGTTGTTGTTACTGTGTTGCTCTCGTTTTTGTTTTGCATATGAATATGATCTGAACAAGAGAGAAGGGAAGGGAAAGGGAAAGAAAAAAGAAAACATTGTAAACTGCGCTTACCAAGCCACAATTCCAACGCAGTTTTGCCCTCATCCGAGTTCCCAGTCACAGTTGGAGTTGGAGTTGTATTTTGCAGCCCTTGCCTTTTTGCCTGTTTTTAGTCTTTTCGTTGGTGGTGGTTGTTATTTTAATTTCATAATTTTTGTTTCTGTTTTTTTTTCGTTTCGTGCTGCGTTCACTCCACTTTTATAATTTCAAAACAGATTAATGTTGCGCATATGTGACACCATTTTATGCGACGGGTTTATCTCTTTTATGGCATCATCATCATCGTCATCATCATACTACCAGAAGGCGACCATACGAGGCACAAATATATGCACATACAACATAGGCAAGTGTGTGTTTGTAGTGTTCATAAATGTGTGTGGTGCTTAGGTCTTGTTTTCAGCAAGCGGCTCAGCAAGGACTTAAATGGGATCACAGGCAGGCGTTAGGCTAAATGCTCACCAGATCAAAGCAGATGATACAATGCGAATGTGAGTTCAATGCTCAATCGGACATTCAATGTATGTAATGCGTATGTAAAAATGCATACTTTAATCAAAAATAGAGAAGGATTGATTTGAATTACAATTTCATGTTTTTTTGTTGTTGCCCATAGAAGCGTTTGGAAATTTATATTTATTGTAAAGTATAGATATTAAGAACAGTTTATTTTTAACACGCAAGCTGATGAAAGACTTTAGTTAAGAAAACACATGGTACTATGTGTTCATCATTCATAGAATACACATCAACAAAATAATATTGATAAGAAATCATATTGATATATGTTTTAGGTTTTTTAGTGACGCCAAAACGCAAGAACCGATTTCCGCGGTTTAGCATTCGTTGGAATGGTTTTAAGCAAACAAAACTCAGGAAAATTTTCAACAGAAAAGCAGGAAAACAGAAAACAAAAACAAAACAAACAAACCAAAATCCCTTATCAAGTAATCATTCGATTACATGTCGTTACATTGTTTGACAGCTTCTAATTGTAATATGTTTAGTATATTTCATTTGTCAATGTGAAATTGAGGTTAAAATTATTCCTATTCTTGCGCTTCTTGATGAACGGGCAGCGTGGCGAGAGTTATTCAAGGGCCAAGAAACATATCTAGATCTGGCTTCCAGTAACTTATGCATTTGACACAAAAAATGGCATTTAACCTCAGTTCCATGACCTGTGTAATAAAATCCGTAAAGTACAATAGGACGCTGATGAACTGGAGCATTTCCGAGACAATTTGTGAATGTGGCTAATCGATCGCTCTCCAAGGCCATGTCGGTCACCTTGTCGTTGCTGGCTTCATTGGTGTCGCCTCAAGAGATCATTTCGGCCATGGTTGTTTGTTGTTTCTGGGCTTAGGCCTATTTGGATTAAAAATAATTTTTAAAGTGTGCGTTTTTTACGACAAAAAAGTTTTTTTTTAGTTTTTTTTACCTGATGTGTTTAGTTTAAGGTTTTGTTGAATAATGAAAACAATCACGATTATTGTGCAAACAGTCAAAAATGAAAAATTTCCATTAGTCAAGGCACACTAGATAATTTAATGATTGTCCCTGTAGGGACAGATTTTAAATAAAAAGAGAGAGAGAAAAAAAAAGATTTTTGTGTAAATTTTTATTCAATTTTAACTGCAGGCATTTATTTTTAAGGTGGTAAGTTGAACTGTGTATATTAATTGGATTGTGCATTTGAGGTAAAATTCACTAGTCTGTCTATGGTCTAAAATGCTTAGAGGACGACGTGCGAACTTCGGCCGCCGCACAAGACATGCAAGCCAGCAAGAAGTGTATACTCAGAACTTAAGAGAAAAAAAAATAAATATAATAAGAGAAAATGTCAGATTGATACAACGCGTGAGTACAAGAAGATCATTGGCATCATACAATCGCTTGGCGTTCCAATATGATCCCACTGCGAACTACAGTGATGATGACAATTTAGATATTGGACCAATGAGGACTTTATGCCGATATTGCAATGCGTTAAAGTTCAAAAGAAAAACGGGTGGATTGTGCTGCGCAAGTGGAAAAGTCAAACTGGATCCATTACTTACACCACAACAGCCACTGAAAGCATTGTTTGATGGAAGTGATCCCGATTCACAAAATGTTAAAAAAAAAAAAACGAGGTGGCGTAACGGAGTTCGCCAGGTTTTCTAGTATTGATATAAAAATGAAAATGAAAATAAACGGTAAAAAAAAAATAAATAAATAAATAACATTTTGATTTTTAATATTAGTTTAGTATTTATAAGCCAAGATGTGAGTGTACTTTATAATCTGTATTGGACGTTAAATTCCATGATTTTTACACAATTCTGGTCAAGGTTTTAACAGTACTTTTAAGTTTTCTTGTTTTGTAAATTTTGCCAAAATTATATTTTTAAGCCATACCCTTAAGTATTAAGTACATTGCACTTTATTCAATAACAACAAGTTCAGCATTCAAATCAAAAGAAGCACTCAAATTTTTAAATTGAATTTGAGTCATGTTTTGTAATTGCAAATTAAATTCTGACAGCAAACTGAGTTTAAAGCAAAAAGATGTTGATTCATTGAGGAGTTGTGGGCCGCAATTGCATTATGCCGCCGCCCACAGCATAAGTATAGAAAACTCTTTTGTGCTTGAAATGAAATTTACACCCAATCAGCTTGGCGGCTAATTTGGTTAGCTCACTTTCAGCTGGCTTTCAGCTTCGTGTGGCGGAGGAGCAGTTTGTCCATTGTCTTTTGTAATGTGATATGAAGGCCATTCATGGCAAAAGCTGTCAAGCCATCCATCCACTCATTGGGATTGCCGCAGGGCTATGAATTTGAGTCTGAGTTCGACTTCGAGTCCGAGGCTCATTAATGCACTTTACATAATCGCAAAATCATTCAGACGATGACGACGACGACGACGATGCAAACAATGAGAGACTGCGACTATTCAGCAGCGACTACAATGGACTCAGTCCAAAGCTGGACGGAATTTTGGGAGTGGGATGTGATTGAGGCTGTGTCAGTAGCTGTGGCAGTGGCAGTGGGTGCAAGTAACAGCATGAATTGAAATGTTTTCGGATAATTTAAATGACTTAAATTATGTAAATTGTCGCTGCAGACAAAGACATTGGGATGAGAGATGAGATGCGTGTCGCGACATTCTCCCTGCCCCAATTTCTCAGTCGCAGTTCCTCATTGTCGCGTCTCTGTAAAATGCACTGACCCTCTTCCTCCCTCCACATTAAAGTGGGGAAAGTGCGCAAAATGCCACGACTGGCAATCATTGTTGCTGTTGCTGTTGTTGTTGTTGTTGTTGCTGCCATCAGCCCGCACTAGATTCACTTACAAATTTAATTAAGTTCAATTGAAAGTAACACCACGGCCGTTGCCGTTGCCGTTATCGTCATCGTCATCTGCATCGTCGTCGTCGTCGTTGTCGTTTGGATGGAGGAAGGAGGCGGCTGCTCCATGTGGCACCGTCTACTTGGACAATGTAGCAACAACAATCCAAAAACTTTGTTTTGACAATTGATACAATGAAAAATTTAGTGCGATCAACGTCGCATCGTTGTCCACTCGGCGAAGCGTGGGCTGACGGTTAATGGCAGCTGTAATAGAATCTATCCATATGTACACTGCGAGAAAAATATCAATCGACCTTAAAGAAAACCATCGATAGGGCATAAAGTTTAAGGTACAACTATAAGTAGCCCTTTGGATACATTTTTGAAATTTGTATAAACATATTTTGAAGTGTCTCGCATTTTTCTAAGTGTTTATTTTGATGTGACAGTTTTGTGATACTTTGACTTTTGTCTCGCTTTTACGTTTTACACTTTCATCTCTGGTCATTTGTGCACTTGCCCCATATAAGAGATGATGCGACATCATCTGGCTGACATTCCTGGCATAATTTCTATGTAACTCGCACTCTTCTATATTCGCATCAACTCACAAATATATGTATATATACGTTTGAGATATATCAGTGTATCTGTTGATGTCTAAATTTACATAATTGAATTTGTTTGCTTGATTGCCGAGCTGTCGATGCTGTCGGCGGGCCCCCGTGCGGGAGGCACTCACAAAAATGACAATTGCTAGTTCCGGTCGTTTGCAGTTTGAAGTGCCATTGACGCTGACTGAAGCTGGAGTAGGGGTATAGGGAGGGACAACCCTCATCGCCTCAATGGCTGGCAGCTCAACGACAAGCGCAAAAATCAACGCAATTTGTCAATAAAAATGTAACTCTAACAGATTGTGAAGTGTGCGAATGTGCTCGAAACAATCGGCGGGCATAAATTATAGTCCATATACGACTAACCGACTCTACTTTGATATATATACGCAATACGCATGTATGTGAGTTAATGCTAAATTCTGTGGCTGCGGGTCTGCGGTTTGGAGTTTCCCTGCTCTCAATGTATTTTGGGATGCGCTGTCTGCTGCTTGACTTTAATGGGTATAATGATTTCCAATGCAGATTAAACGATCCGATTATGTTGTGCTTCAGTTTCTCAAGTGGTCTCTCTCTCCCTTTCTCTCGGAGCCCGTAGACTTGAGTTGATTGTGTGTGAATCACAAAGATCTGGGATAAATGAGTTACTATTTGGGCACTGGCAAAGTATCTCAAACTGAGTTTCTATTAAATTTGTGCACAGAATTTAAGTACTTTTTATTTCGATGTTGCTGCTTAAGCAGAAATATATTAATATACATAAATTTCAATCAACTGATTCAATTTGATCGTTGCAAAAAGTATTTTAGCTAACATGAATCATGTGAGATTTTACTTTAAATAAAGCCTTTTTCATTTGTTGTGCGATAAATTTGCAGGCATCGTTGTATGTAGAAGTTAAAGATTCGCAATCAATTTTAATGCATTCGACTGCAATCAAAAATTGTTTTGTGTCTGCCAGCTATTTGACTTTTGGCCAGGATATTCTTCGATGCAGCCGCATGCAATGCACATTAAATTTGTTTTCAAGGAATTCATAGCAAGACAACTGGCACGCCCATGGCAACGCCCAGCTTTGGTTTGAGTAAGTAAATTTTCTATTGAAACCCAAAAAAACATGACGCAAACGACAGTTTTATACGAAATGCATCTGCATTTGTTTAGATATTGCAGATGTAACTAACACTCGCATAAGCACACACACACATATATATATTGAAATATATTTATATATATATTTATTTTGTGTCTATGGAGTTTTATGTTGCAGGATAACAAATTGTATGGCAATTGCAAATGTCTGCGCATGTCAACAAATTTGTTTCGTGTGTGTGTGTGGCCAAAATTATAAAAGTCGCAATAATTTCTTAAAATCTTTGCATATTTTTGGCTGCTCGGAAAGAGGGAGAAAGAGAGAGAGGGGAATATTGAGAGACAGACTATAGAAGTCAAAGCTGCATTGTTGCGAATAATGAAGATACTGATGTTGTTGTTGTTGCTGCTGCTGCTGCTGCTGCTGCTGCTATTGCATTTTATTTTATGCTTCCTTCCGTTTTTAAGACAAACTTTACTCACTTCTGGCATCCTCTGGCCGTTCCCCATTTTGGTCTCCGACCCGCGCATATACAGAGTCTTCGGTAGGGTTGTTTATATATCCGCACTTAATGCTTAATTCAGTTACATCTGCTCTGGTTTGAAATTGTTGTTGTTGCTGTTGCTTTTGCTGTTGCTGATACCATTGACAATGACATCATCATTATTGCGTGCTGAGCTTCAGATTCAGCTTCCTTGTGAATTCGTTTGTCGTCTTGTTCGTTGTCTTCTTCTTGTTCTTGACTGTCACATCTTTGTTATATTTTTGCGCAAAATAAATGAAGTAAAGTAATATTATTGCACTTAGACCGCATTAAGTTGTACGTGGCAATCTGTGCTGATGCTGCTGCTGCCACAGCATCAAGTAGCAGGGGGGATGCGGAATGCCGGGATTCGAGTTTACTTAGTTTTCGAAATTTAAGTGCCAAGGATTTTCTACGAAATTAGCCAAAGAAAATGCCAAAGGCAGCGACAACGAAAACGACACACGCACACACATATATGATATAGAACCTGGTGATAATAAAACCATAATCAAGTATACGCACTTACAATAGTACTGCACTCAGTTAACCTCCTACCACCATCCTCCTCCCCTCATCCCATCCCATTTGCAGAAAGCACTCTTCGTTCTCGTTCTATTCGTTTGCGAGGCACAGTTAACAATGGAAAATTGCTGTTGACATGATTTTGCACTCTGGCATCGACTGCATTCGGCAATTAGATTTGTCTCTACACACACACACACACACACACATACACGAGCACAGGTCCCCACCTCTGGCTCTCCCCTCCGCCCACTCTACCTTCCACCAATGGCAGTTTTCGGTTTCGGATTTTGGTGGCATTGCCACAGCATTTGGCAAAAGTGCAGCGCTGCACTTTCCATTGCGTAATGTGCGGCTGTCAATTTGTTTGAATTATTTGCAGTCCACCCACACCACGCTTCATCACACCCCCAGGCCGTCAGCATAAACGGAAAGCGCTTTTAATAAACTCTCGAAACAAAAACAGAAATACTCGGATCTCCCCTGCGGATCGGTGCCCTGGGCTCTCTGTCTCTCTCTCTCTCTCTGTCCACTCCGTCTAGGTGTCATTTATGCAACAGTTTGTGTTTTATTACACACGTAGCTGGAGCTGTAGCTGCAGTTGTTACTGTGGCACTTGACCATTTTTGGTGGGCCGGTCGCTTTTGCAGGCCATAAAACTAAAATATAATTATGACCAAGCCGTTTTGTGTTTTTTTCTTTCTTTTTTTTAGTGCTAGCGGACTCTTTTAAAAGCTGCCCCAGGCATAGAAAGGAAATAACTAAAGAGAAAGGGTGTGGCAAAATGCAAGTGAGCTTAAGTCTTAATAAATATGTAAGGCAACGGACGGTCAGTCGTTAAATGATATACTAGCTAAAGGATAGGGGATATCGGACTATGCCAAAAAAGGGCATACATAACTAAAACAAACTAAAACTCTTGCATCATAATAACTTCAGCAATTTCTTTAAAAATTAAATTAATTAAATTAAAATTTTTTAAAATTTTTTTTAAATTTAAATTTTATTTTAAATTATAGTTAAAAAAAAAACCCAAAAATTGTACCAAAAATAATAATAATTTTTTTTTAAATTTAAACTAAAACTGAATTGAAAATACATCATAATAGGTTTAGAAATTTCTTTAAAAAAATTTTAGGTCTAAGAAAATTAAATTTTATTTGATTGTTAAATTAAATGTAGAAAATTAAATCGAGGAGTATAAAAATCAACATAGAGAAACTTTTAATGCTTGAAATAGTAAAACTTATCCATTGTGCACCAGAAGGGTGCATGAATAGTTTTGTGGTAAATGTTATGTTCGAAAAGCCACAAAAATCTCATAAAATGAGCAAATTGAATGACGGCACAGAGCGCAGTTTTCTGAGTGGCAAAAAAAAGTGCCGCTGTAGCCATCAAATGGAGTTGCTGACAGAGAGTGAAAAAGAGACAGAGGATGAGTATCCGAGTGAGTTGACCAAGTTGCGACTACAAACTGGGATTCGTTGTGCATTTGGTGGGTGGACACCACTTTAATTAGCCAGCATTCTCGCGTTTGGCATTGAAAATGCCGACCAACAACAAGATGGACAAGCACGAATGGATGAGTGTATAGATAGATGGATGGTTGATTGGCTTGCACTCAGAGAAAAACACAGCATAAAAATGAACAAAAAATAAAAAACACTATAAAAAATAAGACAACGGTATTGGAAAATGTATAAATACAATACAATTTGTTTGTTTGTTTGTTAAATATTTTCGCTGAGTGTAGTCGCTAGATGAATGAATGAATGAATGACTAAAGGCTGTCTTCCTTTTCTGGGGCTCTGGCTTATTGGCGGGCGTTTGAAGTGCGCCAATGATGATTTGTTTTTTTGTTTTCGGGCCCTCTCTATTCCAGGCATTCTGTGTCTTGGGGCTTATGTTGTCTGCAGTTGTTGTTTTTGTTGCTGTTGTTAGCCGTGCGTTTGGCGCGTAATTAATTCCTACAACAATTTTTCATTTTGGGACGCTGAATGAAATGAAATAACAACCGCGAAAAGAAGCAAAACAAAAAAAAAAAAAATAAAACATACCAAAGAAATGTTTGCTCAATGAAAAGTGCCAAAAGTAATTAATTTCATGCGAAATGCAACGATGCGCGCAAATCTCTCTCTCTCTCTCACACATATTCTGTGGCTTGTTGTTGCCACCATGTTGCGTGTTTTTGTCATTTGTGCCCATGTGGCGCAAAATTACTCATGCAGGGCAAACTATATACATCCATGCAGGAAGAACAACAACAGCTAAATTCGATTTCCTTGCCATATTTTCTCTCTTTTGCACTGATAATTGCTTGAATTTTCTATTAATAAGCATCCGAGGAGGATCGCCTGGGAAGCTGCTAACAATTAACCGCTATGTTGCATGCGACTTATGACATGGCAGCAACAGACTGCCAGACAGCCAGACTGCCACATCGCCAGACTTTTCTGATTTCAGCGAAATATACGAAGCGACGACAGCAGTCAGGCTGCCTGCCCCCCGCCCCACCATAGAGCTCCTTACAACAAACATGGCGACAGTTGCCAGTTGTGGCAATTAATAATTTTGCGCCCAGCGCTCACATACGCGATTAATTATGGGACTAGCTCGAATGCTGGTGGGGTCTGAAGGGCATCAACATACATACGTACGAAGGGGAGTAGAGGGACATATTTCGGGGCTGCAACAACAGTTGTTGCAAGTGTCATGCGTTGCATTTTCATTGAGCCGTTGCCCCAAAAATAGACAATGAGCTGGTAGTGGAATGGGCGGGGGCAAAGGGAGTTTCATTCATTTTCCAATTAATTGAAGCACGCGCGCGTTACTTTCACTACCCATTTCCACTTTGCGATAGCTGGAGCAGCAGCCGCAACGATTTCCATCTCGATTCGCTCTCACTTTTACTGATGATGCCATGATGCGGGCTAAGGGCTAAGGGCGGGGGCTGGGGCTGGGGCGTGCCGGGCTTAATGGCACTTGAAAATCAAATTGGTAAAAGCAATTAAATGACGCCCCAAGGACACATTACAACAGCGAACAACAACAATAACACAGGGCAGACAACCACACACAAAAACACACACATGCACACATACACATATGCGCGTGATTGCCTATAAAAAGAAAGAGAAAAAAAAAAAAAAACATAAAGAAGAGAAATTCTAATTATAATTTAACGCAAATTCGCTGGCTTATGGCTGACTGCCTCATTTTTGCATTGAACCTTGGACAATCCACCCCTCAAGAGTGATCTCTCGCTCTGCAAAACAGGAGCAATCCCCTGTTGCGCGACGTTCGTTGCCTTTGTTGGCGAGTCCTAAAAACAGTTGCCGGCACAATGGTCGCGTCAATTGCAGGTTTACTGCAGTTGACAGGTTTTTGGTTATGGTTCAACTTTGGACTCATTCGCTGCCAACTTGGCATCGACTCATCCAAGCCGACATGCTATTCAAACACAACGCATTCACTTCATTCACTCCCAAAGTTATTCATTTTGTGCTAGATTTGAAGTTCATCTTTCTCCAACTCCACGGCGCAAACATTTCTATGTTTTTTTTTTTCCTTCTGACTTGGTCTCGCAAATTGGCTCCCCTTCTTTGCTTGCGGCTTGTTTGTCGCTTTTGTTGTCTACTCCAGTTATTGGCGGGCGCCTTGGTCGCATAAATCTGCTAGACGCCATTTTGTCTTATTTATTAAAATTAAAATGCATATTTTCTGTTTCGCATCACATCGCTGAGTATTAATGCCACTTTGTTGCTCCTCAATTGCCGCAGTTGCCACAGCACAGTGCCACAACAGAAGCAATTTTTGTTTTCCTCTCTCTCTCCTTCCTTTTAATTTCAACATGTAATTCCACATAAAGCTCCATTAAAATGCTGGCTACTTATACATTTTTGTTTGTATGTTGTGATTGTGAGGCGCTTTTGGGCAAAATGATGAGCATATTAGTTAATGGACAGGATAGATGATTTATTTTAAATGACATTATATTTAAGACTTAATTTCAAACCGATCATAAATTTACTTATTCTTGAATTAGTTTTGCAAACTAGGTCACGTAGTATTTCTTATGCCATAACTCGTTTATTTTTGCTCTCTACTCGTTATTTTGGAACTTTATTACTCGTTGGGTTTAGTTTATGTGCTATCCTAGTCTAACTTCCACTCTCGTTGCGTTGGGTCACAACTTATAAGGCAAATAACTTGCGATGTTAGTCGTAGTGTATTAAATTATAGCACATACCGAAGGTCATGAATTCTTATATTCTTGTTTTCTCATTTTACGTATTGCTTTTTCTTTCCTATGTTTTTTTGTTTTTTTTTTGTTTGAGAGCCGCAGCCGAAGAGCAACCAACAACTCCACCAGCAAATAAATGAAAATTGTCTAAAAGCACAAAAATAAACTAAACTCGCATATTCGCATTTTTGTCGGAGAGGAACGCAGCCCCGAAATAGACCATCCTCCCCCTCACCCCTGCCCTTTTGACAGAAAGCAAACCCAACTCAGCCTCAACACCACCAAAGCCAACAACAGTTACTGAAAAAAAGGCAACAAACAGAGGGAAAGCACATATAGAAAGCAGAAAAAAGAAGCAAAAAGTAGCGGAAAAAATAAGAGAAATTGTATAAATTGAAGTCCTTTCGGACCATATATCACTTTACTTGACAGAGCAATTCCCTTATCTTTGAGAAATCCTGTCGACTGGAAAGTGCGCAAGGACGCGATGCTGTATAGAATGCTGGGATGCGATGAGAACGACAAGGACCAGAATCAGCAGCACTGGCAGCAGCAGCAGATGAAGCAACGACAAATGCGGGCCACAGACCAGGCAACGGGTCCTGACGACGGCAAAGCTGCTAAGCTCAAGTTTAGCAAAACCCACAATGGGGAAAAGCAGCGCACAGCTGAACCTTAAGGTGGCGGTGTTGGTGGCGGGGGCGGAGAGGAGTGGGCGTGCGTTTGGCTGGGAGGCGTGGCATAGCTTAAGATGACAGCGAGCGCGCGGTTTATTTGAATTTCTTATTACAGCTTGGCTGCAAGGGAGGTAGACTTCCTCTTCTTCTTGTTTTCCTTTATATATATATTTTTTTTTAATTTTCCCCCAGCATTTGCTTGCAGGGCAAATCCTTTCGACGAGAGGCGTATTCAATTAGAGCACCTTTTTATGCAAATACCTTTTGCGCTCCAGTAAAAGTTCAATAATTGGCGTTGTTCTACAAGTCAAATCAATGCGTCAGGTGAGCAAGAATAGCACAAGGAACCGCCCAGTACCTTCGACTGCCATCGACTTCATTTTGTCCATGGTCCTTTGTCCAGTCGCATAATTTCAAATGAAAGGACGAACTTGCCAGCTTCGGGGTGGCTTTGGAATTAGTTTTCTAACCTGCGGGCGCATAGCTGATAATTAAAAATGCAATTTTTTATGCGCTCCACACAAAGTAAGAAAGAAAATGAGAGCGAGGGTGGGAGAGTTGGGTGGAAGGCAGCTCAAGACAATGATGGCGGCATCTTTTGCGACTGACGCATAAACCAAAACGCAAAATGTCGCCCCAGGGAATGCGATGGGATCCAGCGCAACCCTTTGAAAGTGCCACAACTGATACAAACACAGCATATACAGTACATATATATATACGTCTATATAATACACACACAAACACACTACAATTGTGGTTAGCCAAACAACTTCATTTATGGGGAAGGAAGTTTTGCATTATTATATAGTAGAGCAGACAGTGCAGGCAGCCTTTATCTACCTTTTGGCATTGGCCCGAAAATCTTAATGGCAATTTGAGTTGATTTTCAATGTTACAACTGGGATTTGGCTGCCACAGCTCTTTATCAAGCCATTATACATGCCATGCTCGAAACCATTCCACTTTTCAGTCAGCTCAAGCTGATTAAGCCATCGATAAGTTGCTGTACCGTTAGTTGTTAACTCTTTCCTTTAATACAAGCCCAGATCCAGTTTCTGGCCATGCATCTGCATCTACTTCCTACCTGGTGAGCAACGTTTAGTAAACAAATGCGTTTGTTCTCTGACATTTTCTCACACGTTTGTTTGTGAAAAGTTTTTCGTGCGGCGGCTTCATTTTAATGAGGCGTTAATTAATTGCGCCGCTTGCGAGTTTTGACACGGCCCAACCAGGCCAGGCCAACAAACCCAACCAGCGGTCGAGCCAGAAAAAGATTTATTGTCTCTCGTACTCTTAGCGCTGTCTTCGCGAAAGTGTTTATTAAAATATTACATTTGACATAATTGGAATTTATGTGACACTCGCCCAAAAAAAAAAAAAAAAAAAAAAAACAAACACATCTCAAAGCAAAAGAATTGCCAACAAAGAAGAAGAAAATAAACTAAATCAAACTGACCATTTGACAAAAATTGTAGAACAATTATATTATTAAACGGAATTTCTTATTTAGCTGAACAGCAAGACGTCTGCTAAACAATAAATCCTGATGCTGAGAAACCTGCTTAACATAAACATAGCTCAGCTTGATGAACCACAATTTTATGAACAATTAAAAAGCATTAAGCACAAAGAACCCAGTATGTACGTACATTTCCTACCAACTTGAAAATCAGAAAAACAAGTTGATTTATTTTGATTTGTAATGTATACTTTGATCTGAAAGTCCAAGATTCACCATTGCATTTCATTGCCATTAGAAGGTAATTTAAATGATGCCTAAAAATATTTATATTATTATATAATAAGTATGGTTTAATGATTTTAAGAACCAACGCCATCTATACATTATCGATTATACAAATAAGCAATGTTCAAGATAAATAACAATAAATGAGATTTATTTTATTGTTCCAGTATTACAACGACTGCAAGCTGTAAACTTTGATGTTATTTAATTTAATACATAATTAAGCAAAGTTCCTGAAGAACTAGTAAAATTTTCTGTGTAAACACAATACACCTTGATGCGTATTCGCCCAATTAGAAATCATTTTAAGCGCCTTAAGCCAATTGACATGGCCACCACACAATGGGTAACATTTACAAACAGGCGACAAGCGGCAAACAAAATAACAAAACACAAAACACAAAACAACAAAATAACAAAATCAAGCAAACAAGCAAAACAACCGACAACGAACGAGCAACCCCATGGCCATCTTAAGCGTCTGATCTCTTGTCTAAACGCACATAAAAGTCATCAAATTCACTGAAAACAACATTTGGCTTTACGTTTACGTTTTGTTGTCATTGTCACCGTCACCATCACCAGCTCACTTCAAGAAGGAGTTCAGAGAGGGGAGAGACGGCAGCGCGTTTGGGCTTTTAACTTTTTTGTTGCTGTTGTAGAGCGACGCACACCCCGCAGTAATCAACAAGAGTGGCAAATGGCGACGATATGCACTGCGTCCTGCGTCCTGGTGCGTCCTGGTGCGTCCTGGCGCAGTCCCGCCAGCGACGTTTGCCCGCCCTCAGGGAAACGTCAAACAAATGACAGTTGATTAGACAAACATCTCGACGGCAACGGCAAAGGCAACGGCAAACGGCACACAAAACGAGCATCAAATGGAAAATTGTGAAATTATGCAATACGCTTTCGCACTCACCGTTGTCCCAATCTACCTCCCCAGCACCCCCACCCATTCACTTTCCGCCTCCCTGACGAGCGAGTCAAATGAAGTAGTTTTGGACCCGGACGATCTTAGCTGGCTGATAAGATTAAAACTCTAGCGTACGCACCACAACAGTTCCGACACCCATTCAACCCACATCCCCGTCCACTTCCAAAGCCAGCCTAGCCTACGGGCAGACAGACAAACTGTGAGACAGACAGACAGACAGACAGAGAGATACAGATACATGAAGGCAGAAACACAATGCCGAAATAATTGAATGCGATGAGGCTCATAGCCATCGTTGGCATCGTTTTTTGCCATTCAAGCCGTTAAACAACAGGCGTAAAGAACAACAACAACTATAGCAATACTTACGGAAATGGGTAACGACGGCATAGCGGGTGAATGGCATCAACGGGGCTCAGTGAATGTGCCTCCGAAATGGGCCTCATAATAATTTGTGAAATAGGCAATATCAGTCAGGCCAAGTAGTTACAATTACTTAAGTGCCTGCGAGCAAGTTCTTCATGTCGAGTAAAAACCAAGAGCCTGAAAACACTTATGTGTGATCCTAACGAGAGGTTAGACCACTGATGTATAAGTTGTCCTTGAAGAGGACTCACAAGTGTTTAACTTTGATGTGGTACAAGAACTTTAATTATACCAATGCAGGAAACTTAACAGAAATATCTATTGTTCCTAACCAAAATTTGAAAGCTTAAAGAAAGAATTTAAGCCTTATTATCCTGTGTTTAAAGGCTTTAAAGTTGTTATCAAGCGCTGTCTATATTCAATAATTGGCTCAAAGCTTCAGTAAATAATATGCGAAATTTTATTATGACCTCTTTAATTGAAACAAAGTTATTACTAAAAACCTTTACTCACAATTGCATGTCCAATAAAAATAGCAAAATGTTAGTCGAAAAAAGAAAAAATAACTTTCTATTCAAGAAATATACGTATGTTTTGAGGTTCATGCATAAACTACAATTTATCATAGAGCAAACACATTTAGCGTATGTTTTCCAACAAATTCAAATTCAGCTAAAAAAGGGGACAGGTACGCAATCACTGAGCACACTCACTAGAAAAAGCATAACAAAAAAAACGAGGCAAACCCACCCGGAGCCAGGAGCTGTTGGTAGACCCGGAGCCGGAGCTAGACCCCGAGCCCGAACCTGGACCTGAGCCGCAAAATGAAAACAATGCAAAGCGCAGCAGTTTTCATTTCTGTGTCTACCTTTGTGCAAGATTCGCTCAAATGAATGAAATGCAGGGGCATCAACCAGCACCAAGGGGACACGGCGAGGACACGGTATTACAGCAGGAAGGAGAAGGAGCAGCAGCAGCAGCAGAGGACTCAGCTGCGTTGAGTGGAACGTCTGTTTCTAGAGCGTTTGTTGTTTTTTATTGTGGTTTTCAGTTGGCTTGAGAGTACTAGAGGGGGAGGGAGACAGAGAGATGCAACAAAAGCCAAGCAGCAAACAAAACAAAAAAAAAAAATGTCTCCTTCTGTTTCTGTTGTGGTTGTTGTTGTTGTTGTTGTTGCGTGGGCGATGCTTAACAAACAACAGAAGCTGCTGTTTCCCGTTTTGTTGATGAAATAAAATCCGCCTTTTGTGCATTTAATTTTTAGAATGCGCAAACAAAGCGCAGGCAACAACAAAGGGCGTTCCACAAAATATAACGCAAGCAACAAGAGCGACAACAACAACAATCACCCACAACAATAGTCGCTCACAATGGCCAGCAGGACACTAACACACAGCAGCAAAACCTGAAAGGTTGTCGTCGCAGCAGCCTTGCAATTTGATGCTTTCGAAGAAGGGTTGAACGAGCACAAGACTCAGTTCAGTTGTTGTTTCTGGCGTTAGGGCAACTTAATTATTGGCACGCGTTGCAATTTTTCTCATTGACTTCTGTGAGTTTCGCTTCTTTCATTCACTCTGCTCTTTGCAACGCGAATATGAGACGCGCCACGTGTCGTATGCGCAACCTTTGACCACAACGATGGGACAACCATAACAACAACAGCCAACTATTAAACAATAAGCAAAGCTCCCATCATAATACCAACAACAACAGCAACAATAACAACTCCCCGTGCGCTCGTTTCGTTGGCCCATGAAATTGGTGAGAGCAAGTGGCGCCAGAACAACAAAAAATCTCAAGACGCAACATTGTAAAAATAACATCAATGGATTTAGTCTTGGATCCTCTCTCTCTCTCACTCTCGCTCACCCTTTCTGTTTCGCTTGGCTTCTTATCAAAACAGCAGAAGCTTTTGCTCGTGTATTCAATGTGAAAATAATTTCTTTATCCTTTTTATGTGCCCATTTGGCATGTGCCGTTATGCCAAAGCCAAGCTATAAGAGAAAAGTGGGTAGTCCGGGGGTTGGGCCTTCGGGGGGTGTCGTAGTAGCACAAGTCGACGGGTTGGCCCATTGCTGTTGTTGTTGTCGTAATAACATCCCCCAAATGGGTCATTTGCGTATCCTCAAACAGCGAATAAAAATCAGTGAATAAGAAAAACAGGAAGTGTCAGAGGACATCCGCATGTTTGTAGCAGTTGTTGTTGCTTTTGTTGCTTTCGAGCATTGTTCTCACAACATATACAATCATACCATACACATTCGGTGTGTGTGTGTCTCGTCCATAAAAGGGACCACAGTCTTTGGTTGGGACTCAATACTTTTGATTAAGAGTTCGACATCGTAACACTGCTAATTGCAAACGACGCTCGACCTCACAACGATTTATGTCGTGCCAGAGCAATGGTCCTTTCGTCCATCCGCTCGGCGCTCAGTCCAACTGCTTGCAAACGGCCTATGTCTACTAATTATAGGAGGGCGTGTATTCAAGTGTGTGCCAGTCTGGAGTGCAAAATGAGTGTCCCGAATGAGGGATTTAAAACACCCACAGATAGAACAACAGCCATAACCGAAGAGTTCTGTATTGGGGGCACTGAAGTGTACTTGAGATAAATACTGGACATAGTATGAGCTTTATGTAGAAAATAACCTTTATCCGATTTCTAATTATGAACTGCATCAGCTTGACAAATGTTGTTTATATGTTTATATTCTAAATGTACGGTTAATGTTGCCTTTAGTTAAACTCTAAATACATTTGTTGTTTGAGCAAAATGGGAATGAAAGAAACGTTTATCAAAAGCTTTCTGTCTCCTTAATGAATCTGGTTAATAATGGCAGAGATAACGAGCGAGCCTGAATCTTATGGTAACTTTTTTGATTTGTAATTGCCAAAGTATCTCTTTTAATGCCAGTTTGCAAAAAAAGCTTCATTATTTTTGTTGCTTGATCGATATTCTTAGCTAAGCCTTAGGAGTCTGTTTTGGTTTGCTTTCCATTATTTTCCCACCTGACCAAATATTTTGAGACAAAAATTTGACCAAACTTCTGTGAGTTTGGATAAACTATCATTGGGAAACTAAACTGTTCACATTTAAAATTAAATTTTTTGGTTTTCATATACTTTTCTTTCGATTTATCAAATGTTTTTGCTTTTCAATATTTTCAAAGTCTGTTCGTGATATTTTAACATAATCTGCTGGTCTTAATGTGTCGATCTCTTTGGGATACGAATGCACGGGCAGCTAAAACCTTTATGCTAATCTCTCATACAGTTCAAACATTCTAAACGCTGCATGTGTAATCTGCAACAAGCAAGCAGCAAAACTGGCAAGCAGCAAAGCATCGTCTTTTGCGCTTGCTGTAATCCTTTTTTCGCAATTAACAACACATACGCATGTCAACACAACAGCGGGCATCAGCAGCAACAGCAGCAACAACAGAGCAGCTACAAGAGCAACAACACCAAACTAATGGCCACAAGGCAGAGGAGATGCATTCACCGCCAAACCGACAACCGCTGCAACCGAGAAGCGAGAACCGACATCGGTGCTCCGTGTGTCTGGGGAAGATTAATGTGCGAGTTGCGTTCTGTTCTGTTCTGTTCGGTTGGATGTGGATGTGGCTGTTGTGGCGCGTCTTGGCGACTTATGGAAATTCATCATTATCTCTGACTCTCTCTTTCTCCCTCTGTCTGCTCTCTGCCTCTGTCTATTTCTCCTTGGCTGCACATTGCGCTGTTTAATGAGTTCTCAAGCGATGTTCAATTCAACTCATTAGCTGCATTTTCCTTCACTAGCCAAAAACTGCAAATCTCCCCCTGCTTATCCTTCACTTAAGTTTCTACTTTTTGCATATATTAGCTGCGAACTGAATGTATCTCGGTGTCTCTGTCTCTGTGTCTGTGTCTGTGTCCATACTGACTGGGGCTCGTGTGTGCGTATTTGTCATTGTCAACATTGGTGTAGAACATGGCGATGGCTCCTTCTTCTTGCTAGTTGGCTTGTTGCAGCTGCCCAGGCTTTCACGCAGGTGATTAACATAAACGCCAAGTGTCATGTTTTGCACTTTTAGTCGGCTAACTGACTCCCAGCTTAGCTGGCCACGCATCTATTGCCCTAACAAATTGTCGAGAATGTATGAATTGAAATGACCAACAACCCTAGACTAAGCTTTGCTCTTCTTTCTCTGCCCCATTTTCTCTGTGAACAACTGAATCCCTAATCCAAGTCTTGGCACGCGTTGAGTCCCATAACAAACGCCAAAAACTTTCGAGGCCATAAATCACGGCGCTTGCCAAAACAAAACCAAACAAAACAAAAACCCGCCCGAAATCCTCGAACCGCAGCTAGGCAAACAAACAAGCCAATGGAGGCGTATGCGAAGGCGGGGGCGGAGGGCGGAGCAAACAGCGGACAGCGCCCAGCGCCCAGCACCTTGATAAATTCAAAAGCACGCACTTTTGATTTAGGCAAATCCCCACTAGGATATAAGAACACGGATACTCACAAGTTGTACGTAAGTCTTAAATGTACACTGAAAAGTAAGCATAACTGATTCGCATTGGCTTGGCGATTTTCAACTTTTCTCGCTGATTATTTTTTCAAGTGTACATGTGTGCGCAATAAGTGGGAGCGGTTGGGGGTTACTATATCATGCATTGGCAAGCAGTGCTCCAGCCGGAAAGAAAGAAATCTCCATAATATATGCCGGAACATATTCCGCACACAAATTGCACAGCAAGCGTCCTGACCGAAGTCCAAAAAAGGAGCTGCTGCTGCTGCTGTTGCTGTCAGCTTCCAAGTATGTACTGCAGCAAAGGCATATTATAATTCAAATTTATGCAGCAATAGAACCCTTTTCACACGCACTTTCTTATCGACACCATATATGATTAGGAACGAGATACATCAGCGAATGGCAAATGCCAAAAAAAAAAAAAAAAGAATTTTGTTTTTCGCCATTTCTATTGCCATTCCCATTAAAATTGGTTAGCATTGGGCAGGCTGTAGGCAGGCAGGGCCTGAAGGAAACGGAAATGAAGCCAAACGGAACAAGCAAAACAAATTTACAAAATGAAAATGCCACACATATACAAACACATTCAGATGTTAGTGGGGAGTTGGGTGACCAAGAAAAAAAGAAACTCACACACACAAGACAAACCGAGCTGAACAACAGCAGCAGCAGCAGCAGCAATAGCAGCATCCCCAACGGTATTCGTTTGGCGATTTGCCTGTCACAGGGTTGCAAAATGTTCCCACCTTCCTTCCAACCTACATGCTTTTGGCCCTGGCAAATAGCTTCGCTGTCGCCGTCGATGCTTGTTTTATTTATTGCTTTTTTAACCCTTTTTTGGTTGATTTGCTTTCGCTGTCGCTCCTTGTGTTAAGGGGGTTTTCTCCCTGCTCTCCCCTTGTCTTAGAAATGCCCATTGATATTAAACTAACAGCAATGATAGCACCACGCCTCCAAACACCAACTCCAACCATTGTTTCTATCGCTTGGCAATTGGCAAGTTTCACTTTTGCGTACTGCAAATTCAACGGTCGCTTAATGAACTCAACTCCATTTTAAATGCATCGATTTTCAGTCTATTTTAGAGCTTTTTCGCTGCCTGCAGAAGGTCGATTATATTTTCTCTCTCTCTTTTCGTTTGGCTGTTTTTAGCTTAATGAAAAGAAAGCAGAAAGTGCAATGCATTAAGAGTTGCATTTACATAAGTTTCTAATGGTTCTGAGTAAAGGCGAGATAAAACAGGAATAGGAGATGGCATTATTTGTTGAAGTTCAATATACTTCCTGAATTTAACTTTTTAACATAAGAATATTTATTATTTATTTTAATATCAGCATTAAAGTGAGAGTGCAGTTTGAAATACTATTCAAATAGTGAAAGATGCTTAAGGTCTAAGCTATCTCACTATCAAATGTCTAAATACATTAGTGAATCAAAGTATTGAAATATTTTCAAAAAAAATATTTTAATAGGCAATTCATATGAATTCTTGAGTTATGCTCCAATTGAGAAGTTCGAATCAACAGCATCAACGTTGCGACTTAGTAACTGCTTTTTTAAAGACTGCTCAGAGCAACTTCATTACGTACAGAGATTTAAAAGATTTTGCTGATGCTTAATTAAGATGGCATGTTGCAAGTTGTCGCTGTTGTCGCTGATGTTGTTGCTGCCTTGCCAAAGTTTATAATTTGTTCATTAGTTATTATTTATTAAATGGCAAAGCTGCTAAATTTTGCCACCTTGCAGCGCCAGCTCTGTGCCCAACTAAAGAGGCAAGGTAACTTTTAGTGGATACAACATTTCATTTGACTTTTTTTTCGTGTTGCTTATTTTTGTAGTTGTTTTTTTTTCAAACAGTTTTTGGCTTTGGCACTTTATTACAGATGATGTATGCTGCTGCTGCTGTGGCTGTTGCTGATAATAGTAATGACGCTTATGATGATGATGACCTCATTGTGGCAACCACACATACACACATTCATACATACTTATAGACATATACATAGTGGGGATTATGTTGTTGGCTATGCAAAAAGCCAGCGTTGACCAACTCGCCTCCATCGGCCATCTGCCTCATCTTGGCTAATAATTTCAGTTTGTTGTTTGCTATTTTTTTTTACCATATTTCATATTTTTTTTTTATACATAGGGGGATTAGTTGTGGATGCAAAAAGCCAGCGTACCACCCCTCCATCGGCCATCTGCCTCATCTTGGCTAATAATTTCAGTTTGTTGTTTGCTATTTTTTTTCCATTTTCATTTTTTTTTTTTTCTCGCGCTGGCTGCATAATGACAAAAGTTTTCTGTTTCTGTTTGCTGTTTTTGTTGATGTTGCTGTTGTTGTTGCTGCTGCTGCTGCTGGCGCTCATCTGCTTTTGCTCGATGGTGGTCAGTGGTGCTCAGTTTTGTCCACTGGCCACTGGCGCGCTCACAACAACAGATGACAATCATTTAATTAGAAACTTTCCCATAGGCTCGAGCCAGCTCGTTGTTTCATTTCGTTGTTGCCTTTTTTTTGTGTTTTTTCCATATATATTATTTTATTTTTTTTTATTCATAGTTTTGCGAGCTGTTAATTAACTTGTTTGAACAGGTGTGAAAAAGTTGTCAACGCCGTTGTTCGGGCCTGTGGCTGGGGGCCCGGTAATTACAGTTGGCCAACTTTTCAGATGCTGTTGCTGCTGTTGGCCCAAAGCATCATCCCAGCATTGGCCTTTGTCTCTCATATTTGCATACAGCACAGGAACAACAGCAACAAAAACAACAACAAGTGCAAGCTTTATGCATTCTGCAGTGACATTCATCAGACAAGGAGCCACTGCGTCGAGTGTTGCGACTTACGACTTGCGTCTCGCGACGGAGGCCTTGCAGAAAATTAAAAATTCCGATTGGAATTCCCCGATAAGTTGCTGCCGCCGCAGAAACAATTAAATATCGTTGGCGTCGCAAGCTGTCGCTGGCGTCTCTCTCTCTCACTCTTTCCTTCTCTTTTTTGTCCAGCGACACGATTGGCATTTGTTATAGGCGCCTTGGTGCTCGCAAATGCGTAGCAATTGGCGCTACATTTGGCCACAAAACTGCAGCGGGCGCTACGTGACCGATCGCTATTCAAGATATGGGCGCAGGAAAGCGACAAGCCGCCAGCCGTCTCCCGGCCCCAGACACAAAAGCCCCAGACCCAAGCGCAAACCAAAGCACAAAACTACAAACGGGCACAAGTCGAGGCCACAAAAGACAATCCAATCCAAGAGACAAGACAACTCAAATTGTCAGGGCGCCTCGTTCGTTCAAGTCATTGGATTTGCAATTTGACTGATGATCGTGATTTCTTCGCTCCGCTTTCCAACCGACAACCGACTACTGAATACTATAGACAGTGTTGAGCCTTCCTTCCATTAAATACATTCAATTAAGTTCAAATGAATTCCGTTTTCACTTCCTTTTGACTCATTTTGCGATTATTAATGCTGGTTTAGCTAGGCTCAAACAAATTATTTCGATCTGTAATAAAATGAGAGCTTCTTTTATAAAGCGACGAATTCTAAAATCATAACATCTTTTCACATTATACTTGGAATAAACTTGGCTTTTGCTCAGCTAATTCATTGATCCAGATCACAAATATATTGAAATGTTGAGCTGTCGCCTGATCTTAAATCGTTTCGTGCTCTGAGAATACTCTGACATGATATCCCGTCCTGGGTGCAGCAGCAATTGCCCCTTTGGGTTGTTTGTTAGTCGCAGTTTAGTCGCCAGAAAGCCATGCGATCGATCGTTCATTAAGCGAACGCTTTGTATAAATTATGCTAATGATGCTTCAATTGATTTGTAATAAAAATCCAAAACGCTACAGCAAAGAAGATAAATATGCTCAAAGCACGCACTTTGCAGTACAACAAGAAAAGGAGCCAGATCTTTGGCTGTTCCCTTCTTCTTGTTCTTCATCTCTAGTCTGGCTGGCTGTCGTCGATGCTGTTGTCGGCCTTCCTTCTACATGGCCTGAAGGCAGCTGTTTGTGGTTGTTGTCGATGTTGCTATTGCTGTTGCTGCAGCTGATTGCTAGAAGGAGAATTGCATTGGCAAAGTAACCAACACAATAGTAACAGAAACAGCGACAGCAACAACAATAAAATTTACATAATTAGAAAGCTAGCACATATGCTGGCCGCCCCCACACCAACAACATCTTTCCATATGAGAAGCATTAGGAAGTTGCAACCACCGCCAGACAAGTTCAAGTTTGCCATTTTGAACCCTTTCAACCAATTTGAAACGGGGACCGCGCACAAAACAGTTTTCCCGTTGCCCAGCTGCTGCAATTAATGCCGCACAGCCGTGGCAAGCTCCATTGGATGGAGTATGGTGCACGTATGTATTACGTTTATACACATACACCCGAGTATGTATGTGTGTGTGCAAAATTGAGAAAACATGCCTAATTTCGTGTAATTGCTATTTGATTTATTACAATCTACAAAATTTGACTTTTGGCGCAGTCTGCAACGCCGACAAAGTCCCCAGTTGCTGTTGCTGCTGCTGCTGCTGTTGCTGTTGCTGCGGTTTTCTTCCTACTTGGGATTGGTAGTGGAACTCAACCGCCTGAGTAGTTTCTCTGTTGTATTTACTGTTAGACGTGCCTGGTGGCATTTTGTAGGAATTGCCACCCACCAGATGCTGATTGCTACTGCTGCTGCTGCTTGTTGCTGCTGCTTGTTTCTGTTGCTGTTGCTGCCAGTCGCACAAATTTTCTAATGAGTAATTTGCGAGTGAAACTGAGCTGCCTTGTTAATGATGTGCGTGCTGGGAGGTAGCTTAGCTACATTGAATGAGAACGAGAGGAAGTAGGAGAGGAAAAAAAACCAAAAGGAGAGTGAGCATGGGGATGCGTGATAAGATTTCTGCATTGAGTAATGGCTTATTGCCAGACAGCTGCGAGCCTTATAAGTTATTCAAACTATGATGGGAAACAACCAAATATCTTATGATGTGGTCTTCGACTCTATGGCTCAAAGGCACATCATAACATAGAAAACTTTAAGTCAATGGATGAATCCATTCCAAACACATCCCATTTGAACCTATCAAATAGGAGACAAGAACATAACTAACTGCATTATATACGTGTATTTTTAATTTGTAATAAGATTTAAAATTTTAAGATCTCGTAACTCTACTTCCATAATTCGATATTTTATAGCCCGTATCCCGTATCCGATATTTTGAGCTTAGATAAATAATCAAACAAAGTTCAGTTTTTTTACTTGGCCTTTGTGAATATAAAATACAAACTTCAAAGACTTTATTAAATTAAACAAGAACTTTAATTTGATTGACTACCTAAAACAATTTACACACTTTTATCGTTGCACGTCTCAGTGGACATATTTATATTGCGCCTATTGGAGCACAATCTAAAATGCGTGTCATTAGATTTCACATCAGAGGAAACTCTTTATATAATTATGAAGATTGACCAAGATTGTCAGGTGAGTATATTTACACGCACAATAAGTGAGTAAAGTTTATATTGTTGGTACTTACATAATTATGCATGCCACCCATCAACACGCACCTTATTGTCTTGTTGCCTATACGCGTTGCAAGGTCCCCAGTGCCATCTGTACCCACTCCTCACTCCTTGCGATGGCTGCAGCTCATGTCAGACGGCTTTTTGCGATGACAATTTTCACTGTGTGATGTGCTCAAGATTGATGGGACGCAATTATCGCTCGTTGAGTAATTTATATGAATACCCAAAATGGGCGTGTCGCACATGTGACAATGCGCAAACACACTCTATTGTGTGTGTGTGTGTGTGTTTGTAAATTCAATTAAAATAAAGTGCAATGCCATATTTTATGCAGTAATTGGAATTAAAATTCAAAACTAAGTAAAATATCGATTTTCGAAAGGGTTAAGGACTACCAAGAAGCACAGTTGATACATATATCAGCAAGGTGTGTATGTGTGTGTGTGTGTGTGACTTCATATGGCAATAACACAAATTACACAACATATGGTGCCAATGATGTCGTCGTCGTCGTTGCCCTTTTTGGTGGCAACAACAAAAGCCAAGCCCAAGTTAAAGTCAATGCTGTATAGCACTTGTACCAACCGTTATTACGTACGACTGCGAGTGTGTGTGTCTCTGTGTGTGTGTGTGTGGGTGTACCCGTATATAAGTTTATGTTTGTGAGTGTGGCACAATCCTTTTGGCTGCCTGTCAGTGATTTTAATGCCTTTATTTCGCTCTCTCTCTCTCTCTCTCCCTCTCGATAGCAAGTAACTTTTCTTTCCCTTCTTCTTGCTTTTTATTTTTTTACTTTCGACAAGCTTTTTACTTTTTTAATCTCAGGTGACGCCGCCTGGGTGTCGTAAATCACGCCACCCTTTTACCCATCGAGAAGGGTTCTGTGTATGTGTGTGCGATAATTGAGTTGTGAATGTGCTTTACAATACTCGTCGTCTATAAATTTTTTGGTGCTTTTCTTTCGCTCTTTCTGTGTAAGAGAAATTGATATGCCGCTCAGGATGTTGCGAATTATCGCATTATGCATTTGTGATAAAGAAAATAATGGAAATAAAAAACAAGCAGCAAGCAGAAGGGGAAAGGGGGTGAGAAAGCGCCATGCTAATTCTGAGGCATACTTATGTATTTCATGTATTTTCAGGACACCCGCTGAGGCAGGCCCATTTCCATTAGTTCAATTTCAGTGTGCCACTTTTGGCCCAAATAAAGAATTATAAAATGTCTTAATGGCCGCATAACAATTTGAACAATGAAACCCGCCGCTGCGAGAAGAAGCGACACTAATCGCCAAACAAAATGAAATTTACACAAAGTTTCCTTCCCCATCTTATGGCTCTTGTCTTTTGAGATGCCTGCCTGACAAAGGCCAGATAGCTTCAGTGGCTTTGCGCGGGTTTTTTGTGGTGCCTTGCCAGCGGAAAGTGTTAAACATGTCAGGGAATTTGTTTATTGGGCTTTTCTGGGCCACTCTAAAAGGGTAGGGAAATGGGGATGAGGATGGGGCAAACATTGGCATGGGCATCTGTTTGGTTTGCCAAAAAATAAAGGCAGCAAGCAAAATTTTAATTACCAGTGCTGCAAATTTAATTAAAATTTAACAGAAACTGCTTCAGTTCAGGCCGCCGCCAGGTGGCGGCATATTTCTTGCGCAATTTCGTAGCCGCTACGCTAATTTTTAATTAGCTGAAATTGCATAAATTGTTGTCAGTCTCCTCCTTCAGGCCAACCCCTAACCAAAGCAACCGCCAGCCCCAGCCGCCGCCGCCAACCGCCATCCTCAGCAAAGAACCGCCAACTAAAAATACATTTCAAAATGGCGGCCGACAAGCGCAATTACAATTAGCGTTGCATACTTTTCCGCTGCGTACATAACCTCAAAAGTGCCGCTGGCAAATGTCATTAAATAAAACTTAATTGACAATTTGAAAAGCCCACTACAAAGGAGGGGCTAAGCGGGGTAAGAGGCAGGGCCACTGCAACAGTCAATTAAGTTTACCCGTAACATACAGAAAAAAAAGCATCAAGAATAAACAACAACAACGACAACAATCGTTTGACTTTTGCATTTATTTGCGAAAATTTCAACAAAACGGCACAAATTAAAAACTGAATCGGCAATAATTTAGCACTTCTCGGCATTTATCGCAGCATACATATATATATATGCATTGCAATGGTTGGGGGTCATACAGCCGTATGGTGGGCAACACACAATTGGCATGCAAACAAAATGGCGTTTTAACGCTAACTGACAGCTCAAGTTAAAAATGTCTGCTTATCAAATTGGGAATTATTTAAATATGCGTTGCTAATTAGGCAGCAAACAAATTCGTTTATTGAACAATTTCGCAGCACTAATTTCGCACATGAAAGTCGCTTAGTTCAGAGGAAAAAAAAGATTGCAATGAAAAAGAAAATTTATTTAGCAGAATAAAAAAACAAATAAATGTTTTAGTCAAATGAAAGTATAAAAAAATATTATAAAAATGTTTATTAGGCAATAGGAAGAGCCTAAAAATTCCGCCTATTTCAAGCTCAACTAACAAATTATCAATAACCACTTTTATGCGAAAATAAATTTACTATCAAGTTTTCTTTCGTCTTTTACTGAAGTAGAGCATTTGATATGCGACCATTTGAAAACGTTTTTGCATTAAAATTATGTGTAGATCGATTTTTACCCCCAACCGCTGAGATCCAATTGGACTGCTTGTTGCCAATTGTGGACTGCTCGAAATGTCAATTTAGTTGCCAGGATATACGCTAGAGTTTAATTATGCAAACAGCGGCAGCGGTGGAAGAAACAAAAAAAACTGAATTCGAATGAAAAATTGGCATGCGCAACCCAAAATGATATACAACTAATTTATTTTCAATTTTCGGCAAATCATGAGCGCTATTAAAATTTAGTTGTTGCATGCCACACTCACACATACTAACAGACTGGCTAACTAACAGACTTCCCTCTCTTAAGCATTTGGCTTGCATTTTGCGAGCGCAGTAAATGTGGCATGAAATTTGCGCAGGACACAGCGATACTTTTACTGTGTGGCCAAAAATTTCAGCCGGGACTCCCGCAGTTCTCATGCGGTATTCTCGTGTGGTGGCTGTCCGGGCAACTTCGTGGTTTGGGGGCTTCGTGGTGGCTTTTTATTTTTGCATTAACAGCAACAAACACGACAATGAAATGACAACTGAAATGTCCGATTATATGCAACGCACACACACACACACACACACACAGACGAGCGAAACAGGCGCAACATACGCAAATAATAATGCAATATTATTTTATTTTTAAAAGTTGGTTTGAATGGAGGGGAGATTGGGGGGGATGTTCCGTGTGTTTGCTATTCATTGCGCTGACCGGCGGCCATTGTCGGACGGATGTTAACTTCCACTTAAATGGCTTCGTTTCCGCTTGTCGTTTATTTGCCTTTTTAATATAATGTACATAATTTTTCAATTTTTATTTATGCACATATATGCAATTTCCATCTCTCTCTCTCTCTCTGAGTGTATATGCATTTCATTTGCAGTTGGCAGCCAGTTGTTGCTGTTGCTGCACATTATCGGTCAGCCCCAAATAATAATAATAATAATAATAATAATAGCAATAATGCATAATAAAAGCACTTTTTACCCCATTCAAACAAAACTCCAGCTCGACGTGGACACAAATCAAACGTCAGCAATTTTTCCACATTTCGCATCTTTTTCTGCTTAATTTTGCAATTTTTGCCACAAAGCGGTTCTCGACTCTACGGCAAGTGCCACGCCCCAAACCTCCATCTACAAGCCTTTCTCTATCCATTTCTCTTTCTCTTTCTCTGTCTCTGTATGTCCAAAAATCTGTCTGTCCTTTCCGTCTGAATATCTCTTGTCCGTTCGTCTGTCATTTCATCTGCAGCTGTGTGCGTAAATATATGACTTTCATGCAGATACCATACACACTTGCACACTTGCACACACATTGGGGGCATTCTGCATTGTTTATGAATTTCATGGCATGGCATCCCCTCGTGACAGCAGCCATTGCCACAGCTGTGCGCTCGCTCCTCAATTAAATATGAAAATTTGTCAATTATTTTGTGCAACATGCGACAATTGTTAAATTTTTAATTATTTCGGTAGGCATTTTTCAACGAATTAAGTTTTACATACACAAAATCATTTGTTCAGATGTACAAATACCTTAATGACACCAAAGGCTTTTAATACTCTTTGCTTATTAAAATTGTATAAAGCGGGTATAATGATTTAACGGAAATGTATTGCATAAGCGACGGAACTTCAAAAGATCTGTGGGATAATACAAAATTCTGAAACTTAACAAGCTTTGTTCAATAAGTCGATAAGAAAAAATTTTGTATACGCTAATGTTATATTATTCCTATTTTTTTATTAACCCCGAGAAGCGGGAAGATTCAATTAAGTAAGTCAATGCGTTTTTATGTACATACAGTGTAGAAGGTTAGAGATTAGCTCGGCACAAAATGGCACATAAAAATATTATCACACATAGAATTGAACAAAAATTTAAAAAATAACACGACATACTTAAACAAACTTCAAAAAAATATCTTAAAATGTTAAGATCTTAGTCTTATATTCAGTATCTATGTAAAAAAAAAAACAACAAAAAAATCTAATTTAATGCAATTTGCACTTAAGTAAATTCATATACAAATACCTCTGCCTCTAACTTAGACATATTCTGCTTCATGTATATAACCTATTAAGGCTTTACAGCTTGCATTCATGCGCCCACGCCTACTGTGGCGCCATTTGCCATCGTCATCGCCATGGCAGCTTAACACACACACAAATACACTTCCCCTTCCCCTCCCGAGTGCAAAAGTTTTTTGGAACTGTTGTTGTTGTTGGTGTGACGGGTGCAACTTGTGGCCGTAATAATTTCTGCAGTCATATCTGCATGTGGCGACATTGAGGTCGCGACGTGCCTAAAAAGAAATTGCGGTTCGCTTTTAGCATTTGCTGCACTGTCGCTTGACATGCGCTACTCTTGTTGTTGTTGTGTGTGTGTGTGTGTGTGTGTGTGTGGCATTTAACACTATCAAAAGTCAAAAGTGCGTATTGTGTGTGCCATACTGCACTTAGGATAGTAGGCGGCGCCCCCCACCCCGTTCCACTGGTTAACTCTTAACTCAAAAATGTTTGCATGTTGCGTGCCAAGCAAACATTTGGTGCCCATTGGGCTAAGGGAGTCAAGCGGGAGAAGGTGGGGAGGGGGGCAGCTGCAGGCGTCCCATTTGCATGCCAGATTGGGTGCGCGCATGTCCAACTTGGCATTGGCGTTGGTGTTGCAACTATTGTTGTTGTTGGTGTAGGACATGGCGACATTGTTGGCCATTTGCCCTCTTGCAGCTGAGCAGCAGCTGCCTTTTGCGATTGGCTGCTTGAGCTTGCCCTTTTGGCCATTTTCGTGTGTGCATGTTGATAAGCCAAAATGCAATGCGAAAGTTCACCCAAAAGGTCCAACTCCTTCCATCCCACCTTCACCCCTTTCCCCTGCTTGACAAGCTCTCTGCATTCCCCAGTTTGCCATTCGGAATGGCATTCCTTGTTCCTTGCCCGCTCGCCATTTCTGTGACATTCAATCACAAAATGGCGTTTTCTTGTCAACGTCTGGCACAGCAGCAGCAGCAGCAGCAGCAACAGCTACCCAAAGCATGTCACGCCCCCAAACTTGCTCTTGTCCCATGTTCCATGTCCCGGGTACCGTGTCCAATGTCGACGTCGACGTCACAACAAACAACAAAGCGCCCATCACAATAAGTCAAATGAAACAAACAACAACATAAAAACGGAGCGACAGTTTCAGTTAATCTAACGCATGATGAAGCAAATAATACACTTGCCCAGAAAATGAGATAACTTCATAATATTTAAGCTAAACACAATAGTGTAACATTAAGAGGATCAAGATATATCTTTATAATATCATATTGTACTTATCTTAAATAAAATCATATTCATATTAATTCTTTTAAGACCTCTTCCATACTAGGTCAACATGTTGCGACATTGACGATTAACTTGACACATGATGATACGTTCAGAGGAGAATATATGTGGAGCTAAAAAGGCGTTATGTGTTTCCTATTCGCTTCACCCCTCACAAAGTCAGCGCCACCGGTTTGCTGCAGCTCGTAAAAATGCGCAAAGTCCAAGAAATGTCAAATAATTTTAGCAACGATATAAACCCATTTCATGTTTACGACAAACGTTCTGGGGCCAAGGCGAAAGCGAAAAAGAGAGACCGAGAACACAATGGCAATGGCAACACTGGAAAATTTGCATGTGCTTCAACACCCACATGCCCCTTCCCCCACCGCGACTACACGCTTTACTACTAGCTGCATGTGCGCATGTGGAGGCGTTGGGACCCGTTGCTGTTGGTTCTCTGCTGTTTTCTAATGTCCTGTCATGTACTTTATGAGATGTCGAGCGCCAGCGCATTTTGCCAAAGATGGTTGGCTCTGTTTTTGGCCAGCGGCAGCAACGGCGGCGGCCGTGCGCGTTATCGTGTCAAAATGAAGGCACAAACGACAACGACAACAAGAATGAAACGAGGCAAATGCCACCAGAGAACCAAAACCAGGGCTGGGCTAAAGAGCCTCTTCTTTGGCTTGGTCAAATGTCGTTGTCGCTATTTCGGTTTCTGTTTTAGTTCCTCTTCTCCACCCAGTGGATGCACTCTAAAAAACTGGTGCATATTTTTATTTTGAAATTATTTTTTAATAGAAAAGATAACTCAGCTTCTACAGTATATATTTAATACTTTCTGTTAATACAGGGGAACTTATATCTCTATATATTGTGAATAAGATTTGACTGTATTCAAGTAAATCTTAAAAGCATTTTTTTTTAAGTGTATGTTTGCCTCGGCCTGCACCCTTTGAAAGTTAGTTTTTGGCGTCGACCTCTTGCTTCTCGTAGGCTCTGTTCTGACATTTTGCGTTGTGCCTGACATGGGCACAAGTGCAGCTTTCGGCTACTACTTGCTTGATGCACTGGTGAGCCGGAGCATGGGTTGCGAAGCTCGCAGTCAGTTGGTGAGGCCCAGTCGCATTAGCTTAATTTGTGTAGGAGGCGTCATTAGAGGATGCAGTCGAGTCGCTTTGTTATCAAAAGGCATTGGACAACAGCAGCTGGACTGCAGGCAGCAGCAGCTTACAAGCCAGCAATCAGCAATCGTGAAAGATGAGGCAAGACCCTGGCCCAAATGCCAGTCAATGTCCAGCATGCATGGTCCATAAAATGCAACGTAAAGGAGAATACGAGCCTACAAGTATTATTCGTAGATGACTGTACTTGCTTACAATTCGCTCAAGCGCGCAAAACTCTTGAACATTTAGGGAACAAATATGATACTATAACCTATGTAATTCAAAAATCTACCTTAAGAAAATCCGGTAAATGGATTTTTTTCATAACAGATTTTAGTACAGTTAATAAATAATTTTACGCACGATTGTTTTGATTAATTTGATTTATTTTTTATTTTTATACAGTTTGTCCTTAAAAATATCTTAACAAAAGTGTTCCACTTTAAAAACATTTCCTTGCGCAATTTCAATTTCTCTATCAGACCAGCCATCAACTCAACCCAAATCGTTTTATGCATATACTACAATCTAAATCCTCACACTTTCACATATATGTATATATGTATATTCACAAACAATTTTTGTATATTTTGCCGACTGATTTATGCATGAGATAAAACAAACTTTGTAGACATCCACAGGCAAAGCAGCGACAACAATTTCCATGAGAAGAAACGAGCAAAAAAAAATTCTATATTAGAGCTCACAAAATATGCATAATATTTGATAATGCTTTCAGCGACATATTCTTGTTGTTGTTGTGTTGTAGCTGGTGGTATTTGTGCCAGGACTTTCAGCACGTCTACGCACCAGCAAATCTACTTTTTGGCCCCCGCGGCACGAGCCAGCCAAAGATCTTATCCAAGGCGCCATATGAGCATAAATTTCGTCGTCGTCGCCGTTGCCGTCACAAGAGCAACAACACTGCAAAAGGTCACAAGCAATATGTAGTATGTGCTTGGTCTCAATCCCTGTCAATCCCTTCCCCTTTTTATCGACTTAGGTGAAAATACATAAGCGGTTAAAGTAAGCAAGAACACTTAGAGAAAACTGGTTATTTGTCAGAAATCGAATTAGGATTGCTTTGGTTTAGTTAGATTTTGCCAAGTGCAGGGAGTAAACGCTTTACAATGCCTTGATGATGTTTCGCACCCAGATGAAAGTCAGTTGCAGCTAGTTGCAAACGGCAGCAGAATTATTATTAAAACAGCCGTCTTGCCAATTGGCTTGGGTTGGTCGCTGGATTCGAGTGGAGGGGCGTGGCATGTTGTGGCAGTTGCTGCAAGCAATTACAAGACGATACTACAATTATTTCTAAGCCTTGCAATTATGGCCGATAACTGGAAGCTGGAAAGTTTTGCTCGTCGCAGCAATTAATACCAAAAAATTACACACTTCCACACTGAGACGCGGACGCAGACGAAGACGATGATGACGAAGACGCGTGAGCCGCAGGCGAAAGATTTGAAGTGGCTGCTGCTGGTTAGTTGCTTGTTTAATCGCTGATTTCCTGCCGGACCCGGCGTAGCTTGAGGGGGGCAGGGAGACTGACGTCAGGCAGGACCAAGTTCTTGGGCGTCCGTTTCCGTTTGCACTTGAATGATTTTGTTTGTGAATTGGATTTTTGGGTTGCTGCTGCTGCTGCCGCTGCTGTGTGGGCTGAGTTTCTTTTGTTTCTGCGCAGTCGAACAAGCTCATAAATAAATTTACCAAACAAATAAATTCCATGCTCATGACTCGTTTCATAATCAAGAACGCGTTGTCTTTATCGCTGCTAAGTATCAGCCAGATAGCCAAGAAAGTTTCTGCTTTGCCCCATTTGGGATTGATGCCTTTTTTGGCCGCCTTTTGTTTTCAACGTGGCACACGCTCTACTCCCCCTCCTCCTCCACCGTTCACTTCCCATTCGACGGCTTTTCCCCGATCCAGTGAAGCGTCAAGGTGTACCAATTTGCAGCGCATGCTTCACTGCGCCTAATAAGTAAGTAAGTTTTGCCAACCGCAATGCCAAACAAAAGGCCACCAACACCGAAAAAGTTCTTTTATTTGGCTTTTTTTTCGGGGCTGGTCCAAAAGTTGTCAGGCCAAATGAATAAATTTTAGTTGGAATCGCTTGCTCGCCGTCGACGTCGACGAGGGCGATGCTTTTGATTTCCAACTTGTCGCCTGATTGTCACACGTAAACAAAGCTTCAAATTTGGAGGTGCAATCAGGGAAGGGGAGAGCTGGTCAAGTTAAGGCAACCCCAAGCCCTGAACTTCGCACACCCGATCCAGAGTATAGCCCTTGGCGCTGGCCGTGCTCAGCAGCGTGCAAATGATTAATGGACGCTTAGACAAATGGAAATTGTATGAATTACATTAAAGTGTAGTTAGTTCGAATTTGGAATGTTTGGTAAAAGGGGAAAACTGTTCAGCAAATCGCAAAAAAAACAACTTTTAAATTTCTTGAAAATGTTACAAGTTTCTGTGACAGTTGTTAGTTTTTAAACATTAGAATGTTCTTTTATAATTTGTTAAATTAAACGAATTGATTTATTTGATATTGTTAAACAAAGATAATATGCATATAATGTACTTGCCCATAACCGTATGCAAACTAATGACTTGAAGTAAAGTTGTATGCAATACAAAAAACATATCTTATTACAGTCAAACTCTTATGCAAGGCGACAAAAAATAATAATTTATAGGTGAAATTCTGTATATGACACGTATTTCACTGTTGCTATATGAAAGCTTCTCTGCATTAAATGTAGACTTTAGTTAAATATGGAGAATTTTAACAAAGGATTACAAAGCGTATTTCTAACAACTGAAATATGTGATTATAGATTAACTTGCATTACATTTTCAATATTTATTCATATTATTGCGATTAATCTTGTCTTTTCAGTACATTCGTACGTTGGTTCTTTTGGGTTACAACACTCATACCTTTGGGAAATAAATTTCCATTGGAACTTTCTCAGCACTTCAGCGATAAGCCAACTAATTTGAGGTTCTGTGAAAATGTACGTCCCTTCTTCATTTTGTTAGTTTTCAAAATTTGGACAAGTAAAATTGCAGTCAAATGTGAAAAAGAAAAGATGGGACCCAAGCGAAAATTTATGATTTATGAGCCAAACAATTACGCCAAGACCGCAAAGATGTTGCAGGCATTAGACGAGCAAGCAAGCAAGCGAGCGAGCGAGCGAAAGGGGCACAAAACAGAGCTCAACTGCAACAAAAATTAAAGTCGTGGCTGGCAGCCCCCTTTAGCTTTAATTTCCGATTAAACTGGAGGAAAAAGCTAAGTGGGGGCAACAACAAAAAACCGACAGCAACAACAATAACGACAACTTATACACAAACCAAAAAAAAACGTGCAGAACAAACTGTAACAACATAAGAAATTGGCAGCAAACAAGCCAAATGCAAGTGGTCTCAAAAGACGAACAGACGGACGAATAAGCTGAACGGCCATTGCAATGGTGTATCATATAATAATAACAACAGCAACAACAACAACAACAACAACTGCAGCAAACAAAATTATTACAAAAGGCAGGAGGCCATGCTAAAGTCAGGCAAAAGCAACTTAACTGGCTCCGTGTCCGGGGCCAAGAACCAACAACCACAACAACAACAATAACAACAACTGCCCGCCACTCGCACTCGCATCATTTTGGAAAATCTACCTTGAAGGTAATTATAGTAATTACTTCACGAATCGCAAGTAGTGAACGCTGCTGCTGCTGCTGCTGCTGTCGGTGGTTGGTGCTGTTGGTGCTGCTGCTGCTGTTGCTGTTGCTGCTGCTGTCGCTGACGACGTGCGACCGCCTAAAAACTTCAACAGTTGCCGGGCAACAGACACCGCGAATTGCAAGCAAGTTGAGGGTCCAACCACATACATAGTATAGCATCAGCTCAGCTCAAACTCCAGCTGACCAACAGGCTGAGTTTTGGGCTGGCAAAACTCATTGATACCCATTGCTGCGGGCTGGCCTCCGACTCAACAGGCAGTCATGGCTGCTACACTCAGAGAAACAATACTAAACAAACTGATATCATAACAATGAATTCATAGCATTTTTTTGAGTGTGCTGTTGTTATTATAACTGATATTTTTTTTCGAGCTGGTTGCTGGCTGCAACTCGCTTATCTGCAGGCACCGCGGGCATTACTTTGGCCCATGCTTTGGACTTGGTTTCAACTTCAGCGTTAGTCTCCATCTCCGTCTTCGTCTGAGCTTATGCCTGATCCAAGTCGGATCGAAGTCGGAGCCTGTTTTTTTTTTTGTTTTTTGGTTTTGGTTTTCTGCGCATGCTTCTTTCGGTCGCAATCGGATTGGATTTAGTTTAGCCCTTGATTAGTTTTGCACTGCGGCTGAGCATACCGCCAAGTTGCTCTTATTATTATATACAAGTAGTTTTGTTTTCATCTTATATATTTTTTTTTTCGCAGTCATTGCTTCCTTTCTTTCTTATTGGCTGAATCGTTTGTTGGTTGCCTTTTGGCAAGGGATTGCAGCCGGGCAAGACTAATTTTCTTGCACACGAAGCAATTTGAATTCGCAGCACAGGCTGGCAGGCAGGCAGCGAGATCTCTTATGGAATGTGTTGTTGTTGCTTGTGGCGGGCGCTTGTTGTCGATTTGTTGTTGTTAATGCTGTTGCTGCTGCTGCTACAGAAATTGCTCTGAACTTTGTTGCACTTTGGAAATTTGCAGTTTCAGATCACGATGTAATTTCAGAAATTGCCATGTTGGATATTCGCAAGTTGGAATGTTGCGCTCATTGGTCGTTTGCCGTTTGCCGTTGTTACAATGCACCTAATTTGTCACACGGCCGCAAACATGAAGCACAGAGATTTTTATTTAAGCCTCCTTCCTATAAGGAGTTATGACTTCCTCGTTCTCTCGTCCAAAACAGCCATAATTAAGGCTTTTAAGGCTTCAATCCTTGACCATCCGTCGCCACCGTTCTCATTGATAAATTCTAATTGTTAAATTTAATAGCCATATCGATTGCTTCTTTGCACAACTGAAACTGCTCAACTGCAACGCGTTCGTCCCATTCGAATTTATTGGTACAAATGGCATTCTTAATGATGCTCGGGTTACCACTGTACCAGTTACCAATGTACCATTTCGGATTGTGGCACGGCGCCCGCTTTCTGTTCTGTTCCTTTGTCGGCATCCGCCTTGCTCACCTAAGCGTTGTCGCAGTAGCCGGCAAAGAAGAAACAACAACAGCAACAGCAACATCAGCAATAGCAGTCTGTAGACTGTGCAACCGACATCAGTTTTCCCAAAGCATTATAACCGATTTTTATTGCTTGCCATATATTTCATCTTATTGAGTCGTTGGCCGACCCTTTGCGGTGGAGTTTCTTATGGCCAATGATGACAAGTGCACCGGTTACTCATTGTGAGAACCAATCGGGAAAAAATGTTTCAACAACTAAAACAAAATGCTATTTTTAAAACCATATTGGTCAAAATAATCGCATGCAATTATAAACAATAAGAAACTTCAGGGAAACAATACTTTTTATTACAGCTACAATGCAAAGACTCGCTACTACAATAAAGACACTCAATGCTTTCAATAATCATATATGGCCCAGTATCTTACAGTTTTTTTAAAACTCGTTAACATCTTTTTAAAGTTGAAACCACAAAATAACCCATATCTCCCATAATGCTTTTTTGAACGTTTAAATAAAACACAAAGTTCATTGAAAGAAGAAAGTTGCATAAGAAAAATCATTCAGAAATTATAAGTCCAATTGCTTCTTCTTGAGTTACTAAATCTGCAAGTATTTATAATATATGCTATGAATTGATTGAATAAATATTCTATAGTCGCGTATGCACACATATATTTTTAAATTGTTCTTGCACTTGCAACAAAATATTTCTTTTCTCTTCACACCTCAAAATACCAAATCAATTAGCTTAGAGTTATTCCAAATCAATTAAAAGTTAAACTTATCTGCTTCGCATTCCATTTCGATTTAGTTACGAAATCTATATTTGCACACTCACTTAATCACAAGAGAGCCCAAACGCATTCCAAGCCTCTTAGATCACTCAAAAAACACAAAAGGTACCCAAGCTGATCTCACATCTAACAATGAGACTTAGCCACTCCCCGTCTGGCAAATGATGGCGCAAATTTTCTGACTAGCAGCATTATCCGGCTAATCAACACAAGGCCACAAACTATTTGTGTAAAAAGACTTGCAACATGGTATAACTGAATGAGTGTGCCCTGCCCAGTAAGTAGCAAATATGATAGCCATCAACGGCAACAAAACCAAAAAAGAAGTGCGTAGGCTAAAGCTAGCAGATGCACAGAATGCGCATGAGGATGAAGATGAGGCCAAGGATGAGCCAGCAAGTCCAACTGCTGCAGTTGGAGATATTTTTGTGTTGTCTTCAGTTGTAGTCGTGGCTGTTGTTGTGTCTCTAATTTCGCTGGACCAAATAAATGTCGTTACAAATCACGATGGAATTCGAGCCGAGCCGTGTCGAAGTCAACGTCGCCAGGCCAAAGCACAGCCAAGGGAGCGATAAATGGCAGACAACTGAACAACCAGTTGACTGCCTCACTGCCTGACTGAGACTTGACTGTCTTGCTGGCTGGCTGGCTGGCTGGCTTTGCTCATTATTTAATGGACTGATCGATCATAAAAAATGAGGTACATGTGAGCGCAGTATGTAAGTACAAGTTGTAGTTGCAGTTGTACCTGGACACACAGAGATTCAGCTAGACGAAGTTGCTCGTAGGAGCGGCCACGTTTGAAAACGTCTGAAAATAAAGCTTGTCACGTCTGGGGGCCGGCATGAGTTGTACAAATGTTTTTGGGCCACAATTGGAGCACTTCTGTTTGACAGTGCGTATGATTTATGTGTGCCGACTGTTTGTCCAAGCAACAGCAAAATAGTCAGAGTAGGAGAGCAATACTTTCATGCAGACTTCCGGCGGAATTTGCAGGCCTGACTTTTTGCTGCTCAGCGGCTTTTAAATGCAACAGCTTGTGGCAAACTGCACTGAACATTGCACACAAAATGTGGCTGCTTAACCAGCTGCAAGTACATTATATGTACATATAGCAAATGCTGGAGCAACGAGTGCCATCCTCCTTTGGCAAGTTTATTAGAGTGTCCCGCAGGACTTGACTGCCACTTGCCCACTTTACATCCGACAACAACAACAACAAGAACAACAACAGCAAAACGACAATGCGAAGTCGAGCAAAAGGCAACAAACAAAATTCAGTGAAGCAATTTCTATGAAATTTATTTCACATGAAGATTTATCGCGATTTCAGACAGCACTGGCGACACCTGCCAACGCCTACAAATGTAATTTATTACTCTCCCGCATTATGCACACTCACACACACACACATACAAACACAGTCACACACAGCATGTGGCAACTCCCTTTTCCCTCTCTCTTACTCACTCTCCACTCATTTAACACCAAAATGCTCATAAGCGCACGCTTGGACTCCAGCTCCCATTCTCCAACGATCCGATCCGTTCTCCCTCTCACCTCCCACCTTTCAACTCTACCGCGACATCCGACACCCGACTGCCCGCCCACGGGCCACCACATAAAATATATTGTCGTTGTATCTGTCGCAAAATTTGACTTTTAGTCATTCAAACTGAGCACGAGGCAAAATGCATTCGCAACATTTTATGGTATTCTTATTTGTTGTTGCTTCCCACATTCTTTGCTTGTTCCTTCCACTTAGCGACCAGGGAACATAACATAAATAATTAGATATCCATGTGCACAGGAAAAAACTTTAGTGACTAAAATGTTACTGCTTACAATAATTAATTTTTTTTCTTTCTTAAATGCAATTAAAGTTGATAGTAACAATTTTTCGCATTTAACTAAGTCAAGTTAGGTAAGTTTTTCACATTTTTTTCTCGTCCTTTATTAAGCGTATTTTTAAATTCACAACTCTATTCTGCTCGACTTAAATATTGGGTTTTATACTTTGCGGTATTAGTTGAATATTAGTTTTGTGTTTTGTTTTTTTCGACACCCTTAAATCTAAATATACATCTCGATGTGCAAATCGTTTAAACACATACATTCCACATTTTAGCAGATAGAGTCAAATTTGATGGAAAGATAGAAAGATGCATGAAAAGTTTGGATGCCACGCCAAACTCTTCCGCTTTCGTTCTTCATCAAATAGAAAAATATCTATGCCACGCTCGCCTCTTAAAATCTGAAATCTCCTACTTATACCGCCCACTTCCTTAAATCGGTAAACTTAATATATTTCTCAAATTTAGTGCCGGAGCCACCACATTTTGAAGGTGATAGGAAGTAACATCAGCCACAGATCTGTAACATGAATTTGGATGTTACGCCTTCCCCTTCTGCCTGCATTTCTATATCCCAAAATCCCCATTTATTAACATTTTTGCGTAGAATTCTTAACACAGATAAGCAAAACGCACTTATAATGAAAATTTTTCTTAAAATCTATATCACAATATTTTTTGCGAATACTAAAGCTATCAAAATCGAAATTTAGTTTTTGGTCATTTCCAAGACTAGAATTCTTAATTTTAACATATTCTACGGAAGAACTAAATAAAGAATAAATAAATAATTCTTATAAAATTTGTGGCTGAATCGGAATTCCTCAATTGTTTAGAATAAAATTTGTACTAGAATTATAATTTCTTTATGAATCTACCCACAATTTCTTTCATACTTAAGCAATTAAAATTTTTTTAAGCGAATTACAAAAATCCATTACTATCATGTGTCATTCTGTCAAAGAATTTCTAATGTTGACATGTTTACTAGTCATGTGTTCTTATAGTTTCACCAACTAGTACAAATCGATGTTGTTCTTATGTTCATTTATATGCAAATGTTTAACGACTGGCGGTTCTCTCTTTGCCATCAAAAATCCTGTACTCGCTGTCTGCGAATAAATTCGTAAGTAGCTTTATCGTCGACCAAAACCAAAAAAAAAAAAAGAAAACTTCCATTTAAGGAAGCTCCTAAACTCAAACTCAAGCGCAAACCCAAACTCAAGCCCGACGGCAAACTTGGCAAACCTTTGATATGTTGAACATCATGCCACTTGGCGCAAATTCTAGCTAAAAACTGTATACATTTGCATATGGCAAACTCTGAGCACTGCGAGAACTCAGACTAACAACACTCACAAAAACAACAACAACAACAGCAACAACAAGAGCAAAAAGTAAGCTGGAACAGCAACTGTCACTGTGAGCTTTTTGAGAAATTCATAAACTGAAAAAGTGGATTTTCATATGAAATTTTGTGTATGCAACTCAGAAATTCAAATGCGACGCAATGACAGACCACCCCGCCCCCCCCCTCAAGCACTGCACCCCGCTTCTACTTGTGCTTCTTTTGGCACAGCGTGTCGCACGCATGAACACCTTCTCTAAGGGGTCGAGAGCTGAAGAGAGAGAAGGAGGGGCAAAGGAGTAGTGTTCCTGGACGCAGCAAACAACATAAGTCGCACTAATGCCCATAAAAGTCGCACTTGGCACTAGCACTAACAGCAGCAGCAACAACAAAAATATTCCTCCCTGGCTCCTTCCTGGCAGTGCAGGGGGGAGTCGTCATAGTTATAGTTGTAGTCATAGTAATAGTCGTGAGCTCTACGTTTTGGCCCAAGTGCTTGAGAGATAAACTTGAGCACCTGGAATAGAGTGACAAGTGGGCAGCATTTCATACAAATTGCTGTGGACGACGACTCAACGAACGACAATTTAATGATAAGCATTCTGGGTCGTAGTTTTTATTTTTTTTGCTTTGCTTTTGTCTTGGTTCACTTTAGCTTAAACTCTCTAAGCCGGGTTGGATTGTGGTTCTGGTCTTGTAGTAGCACTGGTGTCTGGTTGCCACAACTCAATAAAGTTTACGGCTATGAAATTGTTTGCAACCAAAACGCAATTTAACAATTAACAGCACGAGCACTGAGAGCCCACAACAACAACAACAACAACAACAACAACGATGAACGACAACGTTTATTATTGTTATTAACATTTTTGCGAATGCCGTAAGGTGAGTTTTAATTGATGGTGCTGTGTGCCGTGCCTCTAATGCAGTTGTACAAAAAGCTGATGGGGGCTCCCCCTCGTCCGATTCATTCGATTCACTCGTCTCCCCCCTCTTTCTTCGCTCTTTTGCATGTGCCACGCCCACGGCCAGGCAGTCAGGCAGCAGCGCCATCTCACTCGCACAAAGACAAAGTTGTCGGCTATTATGAAATTATCGGTCGGAGCGAAGACATTGCCCATCCCTGGAAGCCCTACGGCCATAAATACATGTACCGAATGGGCCGACGGTTTCTTTTCCTCTCGGTTGCATTTGCAACCAGAAGCTGAAGCCTAATTGCAATTTACCTACCTATACCTCTTTTTTTCTCTATCTTTCTCATTCTGGCTCTATCTCTGTCTCTCTTCAAGTTGCAGTCTTTGTCTGGGACGCCTCAAGCAGTTAAGAATTTTAAATTGTTTAATGGTGACTAACTTACGATTCCGAGCCGAGTTAATTACGTCGGGGTGCATATTTGCCGATATGGCCGGAACATCGCGACTCAGGCCGCAGGGTCCATAGAAATGGTAACTGCTGGACACTCTCACTGGCCAGAGAGGGACAAGAGAGAAAACGGGGTATCAGCGATGGCGAAGGCAATGCCAACAGGTGCGGTGCTTCGTAGAAGAGAGAGAGAGAGAGAGAGAGAGAGCGAGAGAGTGTGTGGGGATAGCATTTGTGAAAAATTAAACAAAATGAATTTGTAATTTCATGTCATAAATAATTGGCCACTAACTTGGCTCCGTTCGTTCGCTCGTTCGTTCGTTCGCTCAAGTTGCATTCGCTGCTGGAAGTCGAAATTGAAGTCAACTCTCGAGTCTCAAGTCTGCAGCCTTCGTAGGTTTTTGGTCCAAACAAAGTACCAGTAGGAGAGGTAGGCAGTAGTTGAGTTGAGTCCAGAAAATTGTAAAAGCTAAAATTACGCTAAATGCTGATTAAGTGAACATTTATCATCGCTCGTTGGTAGCTCGCCGAGTTTTGCAGCTGTATTAAGGAAATGGAAGTGAATGGCAACCGGGTGTGTGGAGCCAAGAGGGGGCGCTTCTTGCCTGGGTTAGTTAATTTTCTTGGAAAACCGACTGGCAACAGAAGAGCTGCTGCTGCTACTGCCGATGTCGTCGTCGTCGCGGTTTCAGTAGTTGCATTAAAACAGCTGTTGCAATCGCTCAACTCGAATGGGTGCATAATAAGATATAAGAATAAAGTGCTTAAGAAGCCATTTGCATTGCCAACATATTGTACACAAGATATAAATGGCATAACTGAAATGATTGAGGCATAAGTAACGTCTTTTGAATGTCTTTTAATTGAAGCTATTCATCGAGCGTTCAAAGGAAAGGTTTAGTTTAAGAATATACATAAGATATATGGAAAATTTAAGTTCTTAGTCTATTTTGACCCATCCTATACCTAATAGTACCTTAGGCTCTGTCATTTTTTATTGCTTCTGCGATAGAATTTCCCATGACTTGTTTATTTACAAACCGAACAGAAAACAAAAAATGGACCTTCGTCCGAACTGACTAGTATATGGCTTGCTTTTCTTCGCCAATCTTTGAAGAAGAAAAAACAAAGACAATGCGACAATCATACACAATATAAGGCAAGCAAAGACAATTGACAAACAAACAGCGACAGATACTTACACCAAAAACTTGCAACAACACAAAATGTCGGCTTATCAAAGACGACAAAAAAAACTGACCGGTGTCCACCTCAATGCCCATAGACAATGCCTGGCAAGCGCTGATGGGATGGGCAGTGGGAGACGCTACAGGAGTTGAGGAAAAATCAAAGACAATGACAAGTAGCCACAAGATGAAAATTCAAGAAGATGCAACCGTCAATTTGATACATATTTATGATAATATGCTCAATGTACAAAAAAAGCACAGCCCGAGGGGCAGCCCCATAGCCAACCTACCTACATACCGGGATCGCGAACGGATCTTCGCAATGGCGGCAGGCGGCGGCGGTAAACAAACGAAACGAAACGAAACGTAACGAAACAAAAAAACTCTGAATGTTGAACGTTGAACGGTTCCGGTGACGATGGCTCTGCCAATGGCGGGGCTTGTTAGTAAATGTGGATGTGGACGACGTGCGGCGACAGCGACAGCAACCGCTAGTCTTCCAGACTCAGTCTGAAGCTTACATTGTTATCGAACTATATCAAAATGATCGGCGACGTTGGCCACATTTGCGTACCCAAAGTCAGTGGTGCTGCTGAAGTTGGAGCTGGTGCTGTGATTGTGCCGAACCAAAGAAGAATAACTAAGAATGTTGAAGACAAAAGAGAACGACTGAAAGATACTCTATTCAACAATGCAAAAGTGCCATCAAACCAGAGATAATAAGATCCGAAGAATAGAAATTTTGCCACAGCTCAATAAGATTTTTTCGAGCTGAAGATTTTTCTGTTAAACTATTGCATTATACCCCATTTAGTTCGATTTCAATTGGTTGAGGGTATACAAATAAGAAGAACAGCTACAAACAATCGCCGCCAACGATCTGCGAAGCAGACGAAGAAACGCTTTGCTTGGTATGCAGATCAGCAGCAAGTTGCAAGGAGCAAGTAGCACTTGCATTTGCATGCTGAGATGCACAAACAGAACGAGCGAGAAAGGTAGAGAGAGAGAGAGAGATAGAGCGAGCTAGTAGTCGGGTGCCGCAAAACAGGAGCGCTTTCATCTCTCTTTGGGCTTGTGGCCCAGACCAGACCCAACGACGACGCTGTGCGGATGTGAGGCTACCGTCCAGAAAGAGGAACGATGCCGATGATTGCTGGCCATTGATAAAGCAGCAGCAGCAGCAGCAGCAGCAGCAGCGGCTGCCTCATGTACGCGCTGAAACTAAAAACTAGAAGCATTTACCGCAATTGTAATGTCGAAAGTACATGATATAAGATCATAGATAAACGTTTCAGATTCTGTTGCATCTTTAGACATCGGCTCCCCATCCCATCCCATCGCATCTCCCATCCCTCCCACCACTTGTCGGCTTGTTGTGCAACTGCGTTTGTTCTTTTATGTTTTCGTTTTTTCTCGCAGTTTTTTGTGCTTGTTTTTTTTTCGGTATACCATTCAGAGTTGAATCGGGAATCGGGAGCTGTACTCCTGTCTTTTTGCTCGGTAATCCACGCCAATGTTGAACTGGTTTCGCCATTGCCATAGCCGTTGTCTTTAGCTGCAGTTTTTGGTGCGGTTCGGTTTCGGTTTTATTAGATCATTAGTTGTCTGCAGTTCGATAAAGATCACACAGACGCTTACTCGCTCACTCGCTCGCTCACCTGATCAGCTCCACATTCAACAACAGTTCCAACTGCAGCTTCAGCTTCAACTTCGACTCTAACTTTAGTTTCATCGGCATCGGCAGCGGCATCGATGTGTGATTGCCAAAGAGCTTCGAAAACGTATCATATCAGTTGGTAGAGTTTGCCTGGTTTGGGATTCAGTTTGGTTTGGCTTTCGTACTGCTTTTTTGCTGTCCATAAAGTCGTTTTGTTTGTTCTTAATGACTGCGTTTAGATCTTGATAGTTGGCCCACATCAAAGCGACATTGCCGCCGGCTCAGTTTCTCCAGAGTCGTCTTTACAGCTCCAGAGCCCATATCCACGTTGTTTATGGTAGGCAAGCTTGGCAAGCTGCTTGATATGAGGCACGACTCTTGACTATTGACTGAGGCCAAGGCGATTGTTCACAAAACCCGAACCAAGCCATATTGCAGCTAAGGACTACAATAAGGGCATCACACAGGTGCGGGGTACGAAACAAAACCGTTTCCCTTTAATGCAACTCAAAAACTGATACTGTTTAACTTAAATGTTATCATATGTGAAATCTATCTGTTAATCTCATAATGTACAATGCAAAGTTTCTGCTGGTCTTAAGTTTGTTCGCAGAGATTTATTTCGCATTTTGTAAAATCATTAAATGCTTTTTGTATTACAAGACTTGAACATTTCCCAAAAGTTCGATTTTAAATTTAAAAATAATTAATCTAAGAAAAAAAAAAAAAAATAACTAGAAGCTAAAACTTTTTTAATGCATCTTAAGCTCCTTAAGTTAAAACTATAAAATAAATATATAAGACAGACGAATATTGTGTAAAAAAAATAATAATTTCCAAACTTTACGTCACACTTTACACTTCTTATCTGTTGCACTAGAGGATTACGTTTGATTTAAAAATTACCCATTTTAATTTAAGTGTCAGTACAAAAATGTTAAACATCTTGAGCAAAATCTTAAAACATAAATATGTTTCACAAATCATAATAATTTATTTTAGTATGTACGATATTTTTAATATATTGCAATCAACATTTGAAAAATATACCTATGAGAATGCCTGTTAAGAAGTATAAAAACGAAAAAACTGCAAAACCGTGTTTCACTTGATTTAACTTCTTTTTCACTTTTTAAAAATATATATAAAATTTACAACTCTAAACATTTTATTATGTTTTGTACAAAATATTTTAGATAAGTATAAAACAATCTTGCGCCTTGCGGCTTTAATGGTTGGATGGTATTTTATGACATATACGGTGGTCATTTTTTATTGACTTTAACCCGCTAAATCCAAATCAATAGTTCTGTTTAGGTCTGAATTTCAACACAAGCTGTAGAATTGTTCTTTAACCCACAAAAAGTTACAAAAAAAAAATGATTTTTGACTTACATGGATTAATAACAAGTAAGACTTTTCTAGTCGAGAGAAACAACCAACTTGTTCTGCATATGGTATAGGAGAGCTAAAGTTCACAATCTGGAGGGTCTGGCTTTTGTAGTCTCTGAGATTGGCTCGTTCAGACAGACAAACTTACAGACGGACAGACGATCATGGCTGTATCGAATCGTCTGTTGATACTATCAAAATTATATATACTTAATAATAAAAACCAATATACCATCTTTTACCCATTTTAGTGGGCTAGGGGAATAAAAATGTCCTTATATCCTGCGAAAATGCAGATTTTTAAACTCAAATCATATATCTAATATAAGCTGGCTTTCTTTTCACTTTTAAAAACAAATTGGCTTAAATTATAAGCAAAATTCGCAGACTTTAAACTGCTATTGCTTTATCAAAAAATGTCTCAATCTTGCAACTTAGCAAATGGGGTGCCACTATCCACATAGACAAAAAGGCTGCCATCATATACAACACCACTGGACATGTTCGAGCAAGTGGAGTACTGTAAATCGCGCCATTAAGTAAAACGACTACGATGACGATGAGGAGCAGCAGCTGGCTACCAAAATGCAAAGGTGCGGCCTGAACAACAGAAAAAAAATAAAAACCTGCACATTAGAGATGGCTGTGAAGTGTATAAATCGATGAAACTGGCAGAGACTATGGCACTAACAACCTAATAACTGCAACAGACCAACTCGACGAGGCCGGCCAACAACAATCGAGAGGCAACCACCGACAACCGACGACATCTAATCATGGCCAGGAGTATGAAATGCCCAAAGTAAAGCCACTTGCAGCAGCAGCAGCTCGGACATCAGACAGCAGCAGCAGGCATTGTTCTGCTGTGCAAGGCGTTTGCCTGGTGGCACTGGCCAATGTCCAGTGGCCGACAGACCAAACTGTGGGCGTCTCTACCCCACCTACTCACCTACACTCACACACACACACACACACTCACACTCTGCGGCTCAGCTGTGCACCGGTAAATTTTGCACTTTAGCAGGCAAAATGTCATTGGCAGCAATGGACGCAAAAACCGCAAGTACACTTGAGTGCTGCACTCGAGGTGCCGTTTGTGTCGAATCAGGAAGTAGGGAATCGGGTGATGGCGACGGCAACGGCGACGGACATAGAGGGTACCTAGAGGTTACCAGTTACTGGGTGCTGGCTATTGGGTACTGGTTGCCACTCGCCTCCATGAACGTGGCGGCGACATGCACGAAGTTGTTGTTAATGTCAAGGCACAAGCATATAGAGGCATATTCAGGTCTCAGGCCTCTCTCTTAGGTCTAGGCTCGATAATAGTATTTTGTGTGTGTGCATACACTTCGAAAAAAAACATAAGTTCTTAATATTAATAACTTAAATTCTTTTTTTCAGAATCTTTGTTTAGAAAAAAAAACCAAAATATATTTTTGAAAATTTTTATAGATTATAGAACTTTTCTTAGTAACTCTGATTTCTTTTTGGAAAGTGTATGTATGTGCGTGTGTTTTGTCAAGGCTTTCAGGAGACATGGTCAAACGGGCCAACGGTCGAGCCGACGGCGAGAGATTTCATGTGAAATTAGCATGTCGTGACACAAATGACTTAAAAGCACTCAATCGCACCGAGTACCCGACTGAGCAACATCCACCAAAGAGAGACAAAAACAGAGTGTCAGCAAGAGAGAGAGAGAGAGAGGAGGGCGAAGTACAGTGTGCACCTGGACCTGAATGCTGGCTGGAGGAGTTGAGTGTAGGTTAAGCCGTTGCAAGTGTCGCTCGCCCGCTGTGTGCAAAATAATTTACATTCACACGTAGAGTTCATCAACTGTTTGTGGCAGCAACTGCAGCAGCATCAGACCATTCTACAGCTACAGTCGCAGTTGCATTCAAACTACTTGCCAGTTGCTCCAGTCGAAAGGCAGGCACAACTTAATTAAGCCAGGAGCATCAATGCAGCCGCCATGTCAGAGACTCTGAGCTCAGCTCCGGCTTCGGCTCCGGCTCGCTTTCGCATTCGAATTCCAGACAACATCCCATTGATTGCATTAATGTATTTCTTCAAAATTATTGTTTGCCCAGGCGCGCCTGCTTATCATAAATTATGTAAATGGAAAAACGCGAACCGGAAAAAAGGCTTGGGCTTAACAACAATTCTCAATTAATGAAGCCCACGATATCAGTCGACCAGTTGCAGATAAAGAAGAACCCAAATGCAAAAACAACGCTGCGAAACCAAAAACAGGATCGAAACTCTACCTTACACTACCTGAACCAAAAATAAAAGCTTAAAGACTTGGACGTGTGCGCCAAAAATTAAGCAGTGACAGTTGATAATTTGTCAAAGCCGCAAAGAGCCACCAATAAGCGGGACTCGGGCATATCATCGACAACAACGGCGAACAAGAAACTTGTTTCCCTTTACTTTTGGTCTTTCGATTAGGAGCTACAACACTATTAAATGTTGTTTGACTAACGATCAACAAGTTCAGTAAAAATAACTTTTAAGTTAATTATTTTTGACGAGAAACTTTAATTTTTGATGTATTCAATCACACGAAACTTAAGCTAAAAAATTTCTATTTAAAAAATTTTATATATCTTAAAACATATAGAAGCATTATCTTAATTTTTGGTTAGTTTAATTATCCGACGGCTTAGCCAAATTTACAGCTAATAAATATACCCCAACATACCCCAACCCCTAACATATATTCGAAGAAAATTTTTGTATAATCTTATAAATTTACACAAGTTCACGTCTCTAGAAGTCCTGAGAAAACAGCCAATTCCGTTGATAAATTTTAAGTTTTCTATCGTACTTTTGCGACATGTCAGTCCGCATCTTATAGACCCTTTATGTCATTATTTCTATCACTCATGTACGCCCCGTATTAAAGTTAAGCTACCTATAAACTCCACTTTACCCTAACAGTGTCAGATATCATGAACTTGATAGTTGGCGCTTAAAAAGGGTATCGTTGATGTCGTTTTTACTGCACATTTATCAGAGCTGTTTGGGCTTTTAATGATGACGACATGCGTTCGGTGCTCATAAGCCTGGCCAGGACATGGACACGCATGCGTAAGTTGTTGCCAGTGTAAGTGTCAGTTGGTGCTGATAATTAGCGATTAAATTTGCCGCGCACTCAACTGTACGTGTATTTGTATTTGTATTCGGAATGCTTGCAGTTGTTGTTGTTGCTGTTACAGTTTTGAGGTTAGGGGCATATGTGGTCAGAGGCAGCGGCGCTGATTAACTGGCAGCGGTTGCAGCCAAGTTCAAAGTGATGGTGAACAGCTATCCAAACAGAAAGGGTTGGGGGCTCATACTTGGTTCTGGACAATGGTAGAACAGCAGGAGAGCTGCAACGACGACGTCGACGACGACTACAACACTGGACACGCACGCACATTTTGAGGTTAAGCACGAACATTTTAATGCGATAATTTAACCAGAATTTGCGGTTACATTGACTAATTGAACAGGTGTGGCTATTAAACAGCCGCAGGCACAGCAGCAACAACAGCGAATGCAATCGTATTTTGGTTCATTTGCATGCTAAGGACACCAAGCGTACCGTGCACACAGGACACAGGACTCGTCCTCAATACACATTTGCGTGACATTCCCTTCGACTTTGACTCTGCGGCCAGCGACAGCGACAGCTTGATAATTTGTGAGCCTGTTGAGTTGTTGCTAGAGACGGTTAGCAAGGACCTCTCAACTCAATATTATGTGCGAGCTTGTAATAATGCTTTGCTGCCTCCCCCCGAAATTGATGTATTCTGAGGTTCGGGGTTCGACTTGGCTTTTACCTGGTCAAAGTGCATTGCGGTTTTGGGCCAGTTTGCTGCTGCTCATTCGATTGTTGCATGTGGCACGGCACAACACACATACTCACAAATATATGAGTGAGGACTCCCAAAATTAAACACTGTTGACAGCTCGCACTCACACACAATTTGAACAATTTGAATGCAATGTCCGTGACTGAAACATCGAGTTTGGCCAAGACAAGGCAAGGGGTGCCCGATCCCTTGATTCTTGACCAGAGTTTTGTATTAACCATAGCTGCTCAGCATGTCAACGAGCGGCCCTTTTGTCTTGACAGTTGCATGAAACTCGGCTTTTACAACAAGTATGTTTGTTTCTTCTTCTGTCCATTGTATTTCATTGTGGTTGCTGCTGCTTCAAATCATTGTTTGCTGTGGCTGTTGCCGCTGTCGTTGCGAACAAAAGGCTTTGATTCGATTGGAAAACATAATACCCATTTTCATAATTGGGTAATTTGAGTGGCCAGCCAGCATAGTAACTATGACAGCCAATTAGTGCCCAGAAATCAGCCTCATGCAAAAGTTTGGTTGCCTCACAAAATGGAAAAAAAAAAATACAAACAATACCGAAGCACTTTTATATAAATTATTAAGCTATGCTGAAGAATGAAATGTTTAATATGCTTTTTATACCCTAAGCCTATCAAAAAAAAAAAAAAAAAAAGCTCCGATCTCATAAAGCTTTATATTCTTGATCAGCATCAACAGCCAAATCGATTAAGACATGTCCGTTTGTCATTCTGCCCGTCTGTATGAGCTTCGATCTCAAGGACTTTGGATTGGGAGCTTAAGCTCTAATGTTGTAAGGCAGAACAAATTTGTTTTAAATTATCGATAACACTTCAATCTGTATGGATTTTTTGTGATAAAAGGTGATATGATACTGATTGAACAAAAGTAAACTCATAACAATAAACATAATAAAATATCTCACTTGAAATATAATTAGTCAATATGAAATTAACAATTGATAAATGGAGAATTACATAAAAAAACAAATTATAAAAATAAAAAAAACAAATTAATAACAAAATAAAGAGTCACAAAAAATAAAACTGAGTTCTTTTTTTCCAAATGTTTAAAATAATTAATTTTCTTGTTTGCAATGTATTAACGTTATTTTGCAACTTTGTGTAATGTAACAATTTTTTTACTTTATTCATAGCATTTGGATATGTAAGTTTTTAAATATTATTATATGAGTGTTTTTTACAAACAAAATCGAAAAGTTGATTTCAAAAATGTGCTAAAACGTATGCGGTAAAACGTACGAACCTATCACCTAACATTCTGCATACGCATTTACACCTATTAGTTTATTTTGAAAACAATTAAATAACATCAAGCAATTGCTTAAGTCAAAGAATAAAGCTTATGAAACAAAATATATAAATGAAAATATTAAATGATCAATTAACTGATTGAACAAATTAAAACATGGATGGGATAACAATTCTGACATTTAAATGTCATTTCCAAGTAAATTCTTTTAACTATTTGATACTAACGACAATATACACACGTGTATATCATGATTTCAAAATGAATATCTCCCCGTTTCTTCATGTCCCTCAGCAACATTCTTACACAAGCAACAGCCAACCGTCCAGCCAATTAGTTTTAAATTTGAATGGACAAAGAACTACGATACAAGCAATGCGATAACAACAACAAAAATAACAACAATAATAACGAACAACTGCAACAAATAACTGTAGATAATTCGAATTGAGGAATCGAAAAGCGTACAATCAGCATTGTTGCCACATGCAAGCGGTGCACGTCTTTACTCACACAAACACACACATACTCATAGGAGCTGTCATTGGTGCATGGCACAATGTATGTGCCACATTGCGTATGTGTAATTCTATATGTACGTATGTGTATTTGTGTGTGTGTATGCATTTGCATAGCCAACGATTTTTTGACATGTTGACAGTTGATTTTTCTGACAATTTAACTGGTTTCAATGTAAAATCAGTTTCGAAAATTACACTCAAATGTCGACTGACGACTTTAAAGGAATTTTACAGTCGGCCTCCGCTTTTGTTGCCGCTGCGCTGCCGTCACCACTGACCATCGCGTGCAGTAAATTGTACAAGTATGCATATGTATGTGTGTGTCTGTGTCCGTCCGTGTGTGTTTGTGAGATTGTCTCAGTTTCATTTACATGGCGCATGCAAACAATTATTTTTCCAAAAGTCAGCAAGCAAATTATTTAAATTGTTATTTAAAAGTTGTAATTATATGCCAAGAGTAATTAGTTTTTGATCTTTTTTTTAATTTTGTTCATTCAAATCATATAGAAGGCCAACAACATCCAAAATGTCAAAAACAACAACAATGGCGTTGACATTTTCTGCATTAAAAAGTTTTTGCATACTTTTAGGGCGAAAGCAAAAATGAAAAAAATTAAGTTGGATTTCCCAGAATGATTCGACGTAGTATTTGAATCTGTAAGGACTTAAAAATATTAAATCACTCAATGATCGACTTACCTTGTATTGAATATTAATACAGTAAAATATGGCTAGTAACGACTTTACTTATTAGCGTCCGTCAGGTTAATGCAAATAAAACCATGACTTGTTTGGTCCCCAAACAAACATAGTAAAATAAAAGGGCCTTCCCCTTATTGAACGTTTCCGCTTTTAGCGACAAACCGCTTATACCGACGACGATATTTCACAGTTCAACCGGATATTGCGACGTGCCGAAAAACAAACAAGGCGAAATAATGCCAACATTTCGGAAAAATTTCTTACTCACTCTAGCAATATATCAGCAATATGGATGAAAACAAAGATAAAAATTATTCGAAAATTTCCATCCTTGATGCCAGTTTTATTGATAACTTAATCATGGCAACAACTTTCGACATTGACAATTGCGAATTGTTTTAAGCATTCTGGGCTTGCCGAAGAAAATTTAGTTCGTCCCAGCAGCTCATTCTCAAATGATATTGAAATCGGTTTGGGCAAGAGCTCTAGAGAGATCAAAATAAATAAGCTAAAAGTGTCAGCACTTAGCGTCTTTGAATGGCTTTCTAGGCTGCTAAAAGTTCTCGATAATGGACAATGGTTTCAGCCGTTCAAATTTTTGCTGACTCTGAGAGTTTTTACGCCATCGCATGTCATCGTTATAACCATGCCATTGCCATCGCTGCATGCAAACATTTATTTATTTGTCAAAACTACTCGCTAAATAATCAAAAATCACTGAATATTTAAATTAAAAATAAAACCCACATATAGAAATTAATCTTGGTATACATTATATGTATTTGACTTATTATGAAAAACCCATGTTATTGAATTAAATTTATTAAAATTTTTGTTTTGATTAAAAAATTAATTTGTTTGATTTTAAAACCTATTACGAAAATAGCAGCCATAATATTAAAAAAATATTTTTTTGTCCTTAGTTAGTGCGTCTTCCGGGTATAACGACGTAAAATCGTCGGTCCCCTGAAAGTCGCTATAACCGGATTCTACTGTAGGTAAAAAATATATTATTATACAAAGCATTGACAAATTCTTTTACATGACTTATACACTTTTTGTTGAATAAGTCACATATTTTGTAACAATGTCATTATATCCACTTTTGATAGTGTATTCAGATGTCATCACGTTCTCACTCTATAGAAAGTAATCTATTGGGGCATGAGCAATTTGGAGCACCACGCGCTCCTTTTGTTGAGCAGTGTCAAAAATGCTGCTGCAGTCGCCGCTTAATTAATTAATGCACTCTAGCAATTTATGAAAATATATCAAAAGCTGACAAGCTGGAAATTTATGTGCCCAGGCTCTACGAAGCACTCGGACGGACAGTTGTTGGTGAATCGCACACACACAGGCAGCAAAGTCGCAACCTGAAATGGCAACAGGCGCCGCTGCCAATACAATTTTGGTTCGTTTCGGTAGCAGCAGCAGCCGCAGTCGCAGTGGCATTGCCGGCCTGCCTGGGCTGCCCAGTTGCAGTTGCAACTCTTATGAGCAGCAAATGCAGCGCAACTAATGCGCCTCAAAATTCCTCTGACTCTTTGACTCCCCCCGCTGGGGCTTTGGCTGGCTGCTGTCATATTTCGCTGCCTTTCGCCTCCTTTCGCCAATGCGTTGTGGCACTTGTGAACACTTTAATTATATGGTAAAAGAGAGTCAGCAACGAGTCAACGAGAGTTGGGGCCTCGGCCTCTGAATTGGCCTCTGTCGGTTGTGAGGTGATAAAACACTCGATAATCGCACAGATCGTTTTGCAGCCGTTCGTCGTTTGGTTGCCTCTTCAGCGTTTTTCACCATTGCCATCGCCATCGTCATCGCCATCGCCATTGCCATTTGCCATCGCTGCATGCAAACATTATAATTTAATTGACAAGATTTATCGCGTACGCAATTAGCGTGGCAAATGCTGCCATTGCCGCCGTTTCCGCGTAATTCGGTGGAAGCTGCCGCAGTCGCAGCCGATTTAGACAATTTTTCTGCACAGCTTGCATAAATCTCTTTGCGTTTTCTCTTTCTCTTTCACTCTCTAAGAGTGCGTGCGTGTGTATGTGTGTTTCCCGGCCTAGCAATTATGCGCATTTTGTTTTAAACGTCGAAATTAATAATTTTCACTTTGGTAATTATGACATGGCCGCTGAAGTGACAACGACAACATCAAAGGCGCACAGACCCTCACCTCCTCCGATTCTTGGTCTCTACCTCAATTCAAGAACATTTCGTCGGTTCTTTTGCAGTCCATCCTTAAGATGTTGTTCAAAATCGTAGGCATCATTAGCCTTTTTTTTAAAATAACTGTGAACATAAATTTCCAAAAAAAAAGTTTTCGTAATTTCTTCAACATCTTTCACGATTGTGATCTTTTCGAAGGCCTAGAATTATTTTGTGTTTGTGTTACTTGTTAGTGTCACTTATCTTGTACGCAGCTAAATGCTGCCACATATCCAAATTCGTGTGCAGCACATGCCGCATTCTCACGCAACTTCAGTACAGTGTTGCCTCTTCCTATCCCCCCTACACTTTTAAGAAACATTCGCAAAACGAAAAACCACAAATGCTAATATTTCTGTCAGAGCAACGGCACAGGCAGGTTGGTGGGAATGGGGGGTTGCGCAGAAGGGTTTGGGTTGAAAAGCACTTTGGATTTCAATTTGTGCACAACGAAATATTTCAGCTGAGCTCCTTGTAGCTAACATTGCTGCTGCTGTTGCTTTAATCTTCTGGATTTCTTTGTAAAAAAACAAGAAGAACAACAAAAAATAAAATACAAAAAAAAACATACTAAACCAAATAGATAAACAAGCAAAAGGAGCACTCGCAATCCCAGATCCCAGACCCAAGCTAAAGTGCGCGGCACGCGCATGTTATCCTTCGAGGCACCTGCTTTCAGAACAGCCCGCCTTGGCTTTGCCTCCAGTTCAGTTGCAAGCTCTTTGGTATGCATGAAATGTACGCGACGCCAAATTTGTTGTGCGGCGAGGCGAATGCTCAAAATGTAGCCAAGCTATATGTGTGTAAGTGTGTGTAGTTCACCCACACGTATACATATATTTTCCAATTCTTATTGCATATAAATTCGCACGTGGTGCGACTGTAATCAACATGGAGGACACTTTACTCCTTACCAAAAGTATTCTCTATTTATAAATTTTGTGTGTTTTATTTTTTTTTAAATGTTGCCTTCATTCCCATCAAGTTGGAATTGGGTTGGCTCATTAATCTTGCTAATGATGCTGGCCAGCAAATTGCATTTCAAACAATGAACAGAAAAATACACAAAACGGAGCGTGAAGCAACATTTTCAAAATCAGTCAAGCAAAAGCCAAGACAGCAGCGCAGTAATGAAAATGATAAGAAAATTTCTGCAGCACTGCACAATGGGAGAGAAAATAAAAGCGAGCAGCAGCTCGAATATAATTAAAATACCTTCCATCATTAGTTTTGTGGAAAATGGAAAATGTGAAATGGTTTTGCGTGACATTTTCGGGGCGCTGCTGCTGCTGTTGTTGCTGTTGCTGTTGCAGCCAAGCACAAGAATTGCGATAAGTGAAAGGACACTGAATGAAGAAGCAACAAAACCAAAAAAAAGAGAACAAAATAATACAGAGAAGGACTATCGCTGGGCGAGCATCAAAAAAGTTAAATTAAGGCGACACCCGACGACGACGACGACAAAAAAGACGAAAAAAAGGCAAAATTTTCATTAAAATTAGAAACAAATCAATATTTTTTTTTCGTTGTGTGTGTGTGTGTGTGTGTGCTGGAGCCAAAAGCGAATCAGAAGTCAAGCAAAACAAGAAACAAGGATAATTAATGATTTTTGTGCGCTTATCTGGCGGCAGGAGCTGAGCGTGCAGCTTTGTGGGCGACGAAGAGAGCGGGGCAGCTGACAACTTTGCCCATTGTCTGGCATTATCTTTTTTTGCTTGCTTTTTAAGTGTATGTGTGTGTGTGTGTGTGTGTAGCCAAGCACAAAAAGGTAAACGGGGCAAAAAACTTACAGCCACATTTGACCAGAACAGTACAGGACGCGGACGCAAAGCAGGCAGGCGGACGGGCTGGCAGGACATGCGCCTAATCTTTAAATTCAAATCTCATTTTCTGAACGAACTCTCGCACCATTTCCCCTCCCTTTCTTCAATTGTTGTTGTTGTTTTGTAAATTAAGAGAAGCGAGTTGACTTCTCGTATTTTTTTTGTAGTGTGTTGTGCCCCATTGTTTGATTACAATTTAGCGTTTCGTGACTGTGAGGCCCGAATGAAGGATCTATTTGTTGTCGCGTAATCTTGTGCAATCACTACAAAATGGCAATAAATCAGGATTATGCGAATGTGGCGCGCAATGTGATTGTATGTGTGTGTGTTTGCCTGTGATATGAAACAGAAGCAAGCCCACTGCTAAAGCCAAAAGCCGACAAAGCCAAAGCCAAAGCCAATGAGTCCAAAGAGGCGAGTCCGTTCGGGTTTTCCACATTTCCCAGCACCTTTGTCTCCCACCAACCCTCAACTAACAACAGGATCTTGGCAAGCCCTAGGCACATCCCCTCCCCTTAACATCAGTCCACCTCCTCGACTACATACAATACCATCCCATTGCTATCGCAATCGGTTTCGGGCAATGTGCGTGCGACCGCCGCGCCATGATTTATGTTTGTAAATTTGAATAATTTATAATTAAAAATGCTTTGCATAGAATTTGGTTACTTAATGTCGTTGACTTTGCCTGCATTTCTTTATGTTTTTTTTTTTTGTACTTTTGTATATTTGTTTTTTGCTTATTTCGAAGATACTTTTCTTGGGCTTGTTTCTTGACTTTAATTACTTTTATCCTTTTGTGCTTTGCTTTGTTTTCTTGCATCGGCTGACATTTCCGCTACTGCAAGTTCCTTTTTTTTGTTTTTCTTTTTTTTCTGTTTTTACTGTTTGCTGATTTGGTAATCTAGTTAGGAACCTTATGGCTTTTAATTTCCTTTGCTTTCTCTCTCGCTCAATTTATCATTTTGTTTATTTTTTTCGGTAAACAATTTTGGGTCCAGCCCATCTTGGTGACTACAAGACAATTTATGTACCATTGGGAAATGATACATTTTTTTATTGTTTTTAAGAAGTAAACATATTGCAAGAGGAAGGTTTATTGATTCTTAGTTAATGATTTAGGTCAAAGCTGAGAGAAAAATTTTCATCATAAATGTGTTAAAGATGCAATTAACCTATTTTTGATACATTCGCTCAGTTTAGGACTTTATATATATAAGCTTTCGCTAAGATTAAAGCCTAGCGGACTTTAAAGGTATCAGTCACTTATACAATAACAATTATTAGCTTTGATTTTATATATGCTAATTGTCTACCAACTTTTTAATTTCATTTCAATATGTTTACTGATAGAGTCTGAATTTTGTACATTATTTTGAATATTTGATCTTACTTTATCAATGATAATTACAATTTATCGATAGATATTACTTGACAATACATGAATGAATAAATAACTAAATAACAATTCTAACACTTTAATCCCATTGCATATAAGCAATGAATTTATTCTCTGTTTTTCTTGATTATTAGATCTTATTTTGCGGTATCAATGCAGTTAAACGATGATCTAGCTTAAAGCCGTGGCTGTTCTTAAGCCACAATATTTTTTTTGCCGATCAAGACTCGTTATGTTAAGTTATATCACATCTGTTGGCCGCAATCAGATGTCGTATATTATGCACATTCTCACCAACAGATGGTTTTTATTGTATTTAAGTTAGAATATGAGTTACTTGGCCATAGCTCATAAATGCTGTCCAGTTTGCCCACTTACTCATATCTAATGACTTCTCAATCTGTGTCCCCAAAGTGCTCTCCACGCTGCTGCTCTGCTCAATGCAGGCACTTAACGGCGACTTCCGTCCGACAGCAACCAGTATGAGCATCGACTGGATGCTCAGATGTGGCCTTTTCATTCATGACTCGATGCTTGGATGCTTGCAGGTTGCAGGTTGCAGTCCGCAGCTCGTTTGGGGGCTTTGATAAATGCGCTTTTCGGGTATGTAAGTCAGTAGCCAGTTGTCGTTGTCGTTGTTGTTGTTGCTGCTGTTGTTGTTGCTGTTATTGTTGTCCCCACTCGGAAGATCTTTGGTGCATTCGTTGGGGCGAATGTGAAAAATTATTATGCGTTGCTGTTGCTTTGAGCAGTCGCCGCCGACGCCGCTATAGATTAAATAAATTCAGTCAGCCAAGCGGGCCGGCCAACAAACGAGCTGACCAAGTCAACCACTGAGCCACAGACAGAGTCAGCTTAATCTCGAAAAAATCCGCAATCCACAGCAGCAGCAAAAACTTGCAAACTCAATTGGCAAAAGTTGCTGCGGCTGTTGCCGACGTAGATGTGAACGTTTCTGAGTTCTGCACTTGGGAGGGAGCTGTAGTTGGTCGAGGGGATGCCACGTAATCCCAGTTGCTCCATCAGTCTTGTTCGATCAATTGCACATGCGCACAGGTTCTTGGCGCGTTTCTTCATCGTTCACAATTTAATACAGTGGTGCAAAGGGTCAATATTAGCGAAAGAAACTTAATAGCGATCAAAAACTAAGTTTGTTAAAAATTCTTCTAAATTAAGTTATTTTAATCTATTTTTGTGCTATTGCAAGATAAAAAATGATAAACAAATTTGTGATAAATTTAGTTTGTAGTTGAATAACAAATGAAAATGAATTAAAAATAATATCACCATGGGTGTATAAGAAAGCTGCCTGCATTTTATAGAAAAGATTACTTCATATCTTAGACTGTACGAATGCAACAAAGCCTGCGATTCAAACTATTCGATAAAAATGGCCTTGCTTCAACCAAAAATAAACGTTGACACCAGTATCAGCTGAACAGAATGAGAGGCATGGAAATTGACTTAGCTCTAATGCTGATCATAACTTGTAACAGATGGGATTGGATATGCTTTCCTTTTTGAACTATATAGATTATGACCCAATTAATAAACATTTATTAAAAAAAATTTAACTCAAAAAAAAATAATACTATATTTATTCGAATAAATATTTTAAATGTCTTAGATCTACAAGTGTTTGAAAATATTTTTAACTTTTTATTAAAATTTTTCCCAAACTCGTTTTAAACTCTTAATACCAAAACTTGCTTACACTTATTATTAAATTTTTCCCAGGGTACTTAGATCTGACTTGGACCTTGGTTCTCGACTCTTGGTTCTCAACTCTCATTGTTTGCAGTTGCTGAAGCTGAAACTGAAGCTGTAGCTAAAGTTGTTTTTTTTTTTTTGTTGCCGCTCGGCTGCGATCTTTTGCGGCATTTGTGCTGCAGCCAAAAGGATTATGTTTTATTTATGCGCCGCACAGCGAACTTAACTTCAATAAATGTCCGGCAAATATGTGGAGCATGTGTTTCTTGGCAATTTTTGTCGTAAATTTTTATGCTTCAACCTGGGGCCTCGCATTGCGTTCGCATTTGGTCGCTTTTGCTGGTCATTGTCGGTGGTTATGTTCTACATTTCGTCATATTATTCGCAGCATTATTGTCAACTGTCTGTCTGACTGCGTGCTTCACAAAAAACAACTGATGTGAGTTTCAGATCAAACAGCAACAACAACAACAACAACAATGATAGCAATAAGAAGTTTTTCTTCAATGCTTCCTTTTGGCGGCGCATCTGAGCAAAATGTGGCCTTCAATTGGCCTGTCGCTAAATTGTGAAATGCAATTACGCTTGCCAACAGTTTAGAAATGGCCAAAATCTACAACGCCCACTTTAGACCAGACCAATTTCAATATGAAAACCCAATTATCGACTCTGCCCATGGGCCACAATACGATTGCCATTGCTATTGCTATTGGTATTGGTTGGCTGAGTGACGCTTTTGTCTGTAATTGACTGTGGTTTAATTATAAAACGCCTCTTTCTCAATTGGGGGGCTCCCCACATATGCAAAACCACAGGCACTAACTGGACAGCGATGATGGCAGTCGACGCTTCTCGTAATTTGCCTGTTGTCTCTGTTCGAAGGTTCAACGATTCGACATGTCGAATGCTCGAATGTTGTCCTGTTAATTTTACATTCGCATAAAATGCATTATCAATACATTTTAAACCATTGTCAGGTTTTGGTTTTTGCTTGTGCACCTGCCCCCTTCTTGCAGTTGCAGTTGCAGCAGCTACAAAATATATTTTGTGCAAAAGCAATTATGATTTTGTCATTCCGCAATGTATTCAGAAAGATATGAGCACCTTTTTGCACGACATTCAAATCGTACTTATCTGTGATTGTTGTTGTTGCTATTATAACAAAGCTGCTTGGGGGCGTGCAGGGGCATTATTGGAGACATAAAACTATGAATGGCAAACGCAAAACATTTCTGACATTGCCCATAACGTTATAGGCCATGTTTGAGTTATCGCATTCAGCGAGGCTTTTTAAATGATTACATTTTGGAAAACGCTGAACCGATTCCCAAACTCCATCACTCCGATTGTTGTTGTTACATAATGTTGCACGTTCTCCGCCTTGCTGCAGGTGATTTTGTTTGTTTTCCTGTAATGAGATGCTTGACTTTGATGCCGGATAGCTGGCTACAATGCGCCGAACAAATGTTCTGTGTGCTAGAGTTATTTTTCATCTATTAGGCTTTCATACTTTCGTATTAATATTAAATCATGTTTTGTGCCAAGATAAAAGCCAATCGCGCTTATCGAGAAAGAATATTAAATGCAGCATTGCATTAATAAATACAACGTATCAAAGTACATATATGTGTTAAGAATCCTCCCTTGTATGTTTTTACTTAATTGTTAAGAGTTTATAGCTGGCAAATACCCTTCATAAAAACGTTGCTTTAGACCAAGAAATGTGTAAACATTTCAAATTTTGTATTTTTTCATATTTTAACTTAAGCCATTTTGTCAAAACCGGAACAATCCTTATACACGTTTACAATATACACAAATATATAACAGATTTTTAATACTCAAACCATGGAAACTTTCTCCCCAATCTTCATTTGATTAATGTTTTTCTTATTTAATCAAAATCTGACCCGACGAACAACTCGGAAGAACAACAAAATCAAACTAAGTTTGCTTTGTGGTTCAACTTTGCTTTGGGTATTTTTTTCCCCCTTCATAGAAAATAACTTCTAATTACCAATGTTAATGTGAATTCCTTGGGGAATCTGTTGTTTTTGGGGGCACGTCGCAATGTCGCGCAAATCAAAATTTGTGCAAATATGTATGTGATGGACTTTCTAGTTGCTGGCTTAAGGGTTGCACTGGGATCACTGTGGACTCATAATCATATTCATAGAGACATCGCTTAGTCACCCTTTGAACTTTGCACTTGGCCAAACCAGACCAGACCTGGCCTGGCCAGACTTTGGGTGCACTAATTGACAAAGTGTTGAATTTCATTTGCCGGCGTTTAAAAATGCCTCTCAGGGTTGACATTAAGTAAATTATATTTAATATGTTTATAGACTTGCGTACATGAACAACGAGTATATGAAAGTTGCCTTCTTTCGTGTGTGTGTTGTAATTATGTAATTTTCATATGGATGTGATTTAATTACTGTAATGGGATTTGAGCCAAGGCCTAAGAGACTGCAGCGAGAGCAATGTGTAATAAAACGCTTAAAATATGATGAATGATGAATGGATTCAGCCAAAAGGGTTCGTTCTGTAGAGCTAAAGAAGTCGGATAGTCTGTGGGGCAACTTCTAGACTGGTTGCACATGCCACACATGTGTGCAGTTTCCCATGCGCCTTTTAATTTGATGCGTGTGGCAAATTGCGCCAATTTAATAAGAAAGCTAAACTTTTTGTGCAATATATATACAATATAGTATGGAAAGTATAATAACAATTTATATAAAAGTGTAGAATGGGCTTTCAATTCTAGACTTGGGTTCTGACATTTGTTGGAAATTGCGTTTCGTCCTGCTGTCAATGTCAAAAGAATTTCATGTTTCGCTTTTTCACATGTTTTTCTTGCCATATTTTTGGGGAGTTCTCGCGTTCTTTCTCTAAATCGAAAGTCAAAAAAGTTAAATTATTCATGGCACAAAAAAAAAGCAATTTCGAAGCGCGGCTGGCAAAAAAAAAAAAAAAGTTTTTTGTAAACGCAGTCAAATTGCAATTAGCCTTTTGTTGTAGTGCGCCGACGTCTTGGCCCAAATGATTGTTGTTGCTTGCACTTTGATGCATGCGTGCTGGAGTCATGCCACGCCACAAGCCGTAAGCGAGCCATGCAAGGCTTCGTTTGACTCGAAAATTTTCTTCTTGGGACCCCAAACTGACAGCAATTTTCCAGTTTGTGAATTATGTGAAATTTTGCTGGCTGCCATGGCTGGCTAATGGAAATGATTGCCGGCTAAAACGCAATGCCCAATGCCGGCGGGAGGTTCAACTTTGCTGTTGTTTGTTGTTGTTGCTGCCTGTCAGTTGGCTTTAATTTAATTTTGCACACGAATTATAAATGAAATCAGCAACATTATAAAAAAAAAAAAAAAAATAAAAATAAAACGGAAAAACAGAAAAAGAACAAAACATGAAACCAGCTAAGAGTCGAAGGGGAGATTGTGACGCCAACAAGCGCAAAGAAATGTAAACAATTCATTGAATTTGCAATTACACGCACATTTGGCACACACACACACACACACACACAACAACAAACAGCGATGCGTGTAATGTTTGTTGTCTGCTGTTTAAAATGTAAAGGCTACCCAGCCGATATACTATACACTCCACTGTTTTTTTGTTGTTGTATTTATATGGAATGTATCTCACAGATACGCATCATATATCCGCATGCGTATGGCAAGTACGACTATCATATGTATGTTGAATACACGGCAACACACACACAACTGTCTGTCTGTCTGTCTGCCTGTCTCTATGCTTGTCCTGTGTCAAATGGGTGGGAGCAGGAGGAGGCGGAGGAGGCTGTAACGACGCCATTTAATGTTTGCACACGTCATGACGCGCGATACGCTTTTGTAATCACAAACCAATTGTAAATACGATATAAACAAAATAAAAAATAACATACTCACATTCTACACTACAATAAAAACGGCGATACTTAAAGTGCTTCAAGCAATTAACTCAACGCTTTAAAATGTATTATTTGTTTTCGTTACAAAGATGAAGAACTATTTCTCATCCAAAATAAATTTGGTTCTGCTCAACTTTTCTTAAGCTCAAAAGTAAAAGATAAGACATTTTAAATATTAAAAATTGACTTTAGCATCACTGCCACCCTTACACTAAGGTCTGTCGAAGCTTAGGGGTAGTAGAATGCCCTAGTTTCATTTTTTTGTGTAAGTGCAATATGCATTAGAGTTGAGCTGAAAGTAACTACAACAGCCGACATGATTAATGGATCGGGAGTCCAGTCCAACTGGCTAAGCTCTGGCTTTGGGTGGCACGAGGTCAAGTTCTTTTTGGTGAAGTGTTGAGCAATTATAAGCTAAAGCTAAAGCTGACGAAACATTAAGAATATCTGGCAGACGTCAATCAAAACGTGAAACTCGCACCCGGACTTGACTGCATAATGGAAAGATGCTCGTACAAAGGCCAAATTAATAAAATCAAAGTGAAGCAACACACAACACAGAATTTAATAAAAACTGCGAGACACAAGTGCAACATGCGTGCGGGGCTAGACTGCGTCTGGGGGTGGTAGCTGTGGCAAATAAGATTAATGATTGCAATAAATCCAGTGACAGACGGGCGGACGGAGCAACGGAGAGACAGACACACGCTAATAGTGCCACCAGCAAAGCAAAAGGACACAAAAGGATACACTTCGCTGCTGCTAATAATACGCAAGTTCAAGAAATCGGTCCACCAGCAGGACATCTCAGCCCCCATGTGAGCACAGCCCATGGACTAACGTACCATTACGCTGATTAACACACGCGTCACAGCAGCAGGGGAAGCAGGGGTAGCTTCTACACTTAGCGAAATAACTAACAAGAAACTACTGTCCTACTTCAATAGCACGATCTCTCAAATAACGAAGTATTCTACAATTTATTTACAAAATTAATTATAATTATTTATAATATTGAAGATGGATTTTTTAAGTGCAGTTCCCTGTTTTCTTTCAGTGCTCGTGCTCCGGTTTCTAGCTACAGACCACCACTAGTATTGGCAAATGCTTCTGCTGATAACGTCGCACAACATGCCATAAGCTGCCCGATTGCCGGCTCCGATTGCTAGCCTTGGATTGCTCATTTGGCCGTGCCCCTGCTCTCTCTCTCTCCCTCCAACCCGGGCCCCGTGGGGTGCGCACGTAAAGGAAGCGAGCGAGCGGTTAGAGAAATTCATCATCTTGCTGTAGCGCTGGTGCCATATCCTTAAATCTAATTACGACTTAATCGACGCCAGTGGCGACAGTTGCAACACAAAACGAACCACCAACCACCAAAGCCACCCTGGACACAGCGCTTATGACGCTCAATTGATAAAGTCAAAACCCCGGGCAAACACTCGGACTGGCACAGGCACATCCACATCCATATAGACGCACAGTCACATGTGCTGCCATATTCCCCCTTCCGATACTGCAAATCCTGCATCTCCTCCCCCGTTGCGCTGTTGATGCTCGCCAACTGCGCCGCTTACATGTGTTAATCACAGCCGGCGTTTGCTTAGTCGGTCGACTCTCTTTTGTCTTTCGGCCAGCCGCGTCGCATTGTTAGTTTTAATTGCCTAAAAAGTGATTCCAAACAATGATAGAAAACAACCGAAAACAACAACATTAACCAGAGCTTTGCTTGACAAAACAAAAAATCAAATTATCAGGACTTTATTTAGTAAAAGCTTCGATTTTCCTTGGTGAAGAGTAACGTAATCTTAAAATGGAAGCGTGAATCGATTTATATTTATGTTATCAAATTTGAATATCAATATTAGATGGTTATATTTTTTTATATTATAATTTTTTATAATGGTTTATAGTCCATTTATCAATGACATTATTATGAAAATATTCAAATGGTTGATAAATGTGATGGTACTATTTGGTAGAAACGATCCCACTCATAGAAAAAAAGCACGTTTATATATTTTTGATCAACAGACATGTCCGTCTACCCGATGTTCTACGTATAAAAAACTCTTAGTAATCTTAAAATCGAAGAGAAACTTTTTTTACTGAGTGTAGCTTCCTTACATATTAGGCTAAAATGTTGCTTAAATCTTATTCAAACACATGCAAAATCTAATCAACAACGTCCAATCGAAAGTAACTGAAATTATTTACACAATTCGTGGCATGTTGAATGACTTATGCTAACTTTAAATCTGGTATGAAACGATGAAATATCCCAAATATGGTTAATAGATAGGCATCTCTGGACAAGCGGAGCCAACGCCGCATGCATTGTGCCGCTAACATATTTACAGTGTATACACACACACACACATGCACACACACACAAAGTGTTGCTTGTTAGGCTTATAAAAAGAAGCGTCAACATTTGGCGTTAGTTTTGTTTTGCATATTGTTCGCTGTTGTTGTCCATTGTCCTTTGTCCATTGTTCGTTGTCTGTTGTCCGTTGTGTTGTGTGTTTTGGGTTGTCTCAATGCCCGCTTTTGTTTTCTAACACCCGCAGCGAGACACACTCACATACACACACACACGAACACACTGCTCATTGTGTGTGCGTGTTTGCGCAAATATCGTTGCATACGTGTGGGCGTAAATGAATAAAATGGCTCGAGCCGCCGAAAAACGATAAATTCAATCGAAAATCGTTACATGTCAATGCATTAATCGGCCATAATCCCATTATGGCGCAAGGATATGCCGGCAAGTCCTTGCTCACTCTCTCACTCTCTTTCTCTCTTCATCTCTATATTGCTGTGTGGCGCGTGAAAAATATTGCTACGCATCCTTTTGTTGTTGTTGCTGTTGTTGTCTGCGTGTCGCATTTGATATTCATGCACGCGCATGTTTTGTTATTGTTGTTGTTGCTGCTGCTGTTGTTGTTGTTGGTGCTGGTGTACTTTTTGTTTGCCTGTTTGATGTTTGTTTTGTGCTTTCCGAACGGTTTTATCTGCGGCTCAGCGTCCGCGCATTTGGCAATACTGCCGCCGCCGTCACGCCGCAACACACCACACCACACCGCACCGCACCGCACCACTTCACCAGCGACGATGGCGACGCATTTGACAAATGGCTTCTGTTTCAGGACTGCGAGGGATCTGGGCCTGGTGGCTTTAGCCCGGATCGGAGGCTTGTGGTGTTGCCAGATGCTCAGCAATTGCATTTTGCTTTCATTGTTGTTTTACATGTGATAAAAATGCCATCTATTGTCCTCGTGTACATTGCATTATATTTACCTTACATTGCCCGGTCTCACATATTGGCATTTTGCTGCAATGAAATCATCACCAACAACAAAACCAGCAACAACATATATAGTTGACATTAAGCTTCAAAAGCGAACGCATTGGATTGGGAGGCCATGTGAAAAGAATAGTAAAGCATTGAAATCTGTTTGCAATGCAATGTATTAAAGTGTATGTGAATTCCACAACATAAATGGAATTTATACAATGCATTCATAGCAAAAAAAAATTGGAATAAGATATTTTGATATTTCAGGAAAGTTTTTAGCAATTAGGGCTGCAACTTATGTGAATTAAATTCAAAGCAATCAACATTTAAAGTTAATAATATGCACGTCAAAAATAGTAAGTTTCAATATTTTTCTTAAGAACGTTCCTAATTACCAGGATAGAAGCTTGCATTACGAAAGAAATTTCCTTCAACAAAATTTCAAATCACAAGGTTTTATTTCAAAATAATACAATAAGGTTTCACAAAAAAAAAATATTCAGAACTCTTAAACTGATAATTATCTTTAGTTTTTGCATTAAACGCTCGTAAGCCAATGTTATAAAAGACTTTTAGATTCTTTATACATATTGAGTTCGGCAAATATTTTGAAATACTATTCTTCAATTCTATATGATTTCATTGAGCGTCCAAAAATTTGTGTCAAAATAGTCATCTTAAGTAAAATATATTTCAGTATATGTACATATAATGTTAATAAAAGTTAAGACATTTGTACGTTTTCAATATTAAAATACAAACGCACGCACACACACACACACAAACAAACTCAGTGGGGAAACCTTAAGGGAACCAACACACATGTGCGAAAATTTATTAATATATTTCAGCGAAAGCTGCAACTTGAACTTGGCCCCATGTCATATATCAGAAATCATAAGCTCCACGCGACAACAAATAAAAAAGAAGCATGAAATTGTAATAATTCCAACAAACCGAAAAGCATGGGCAAAACTTTGATGGGGTGGGTAAGGTATGGTTGGGGGAGGGGGGGATGGGGCGACGGATGAAGCACGACGACATTTGAAGGCATAAAAATGCCAGAGCCGGTGCGAGTTTTGTGCCTTGAGGCCGATTTTTGCTACTTTATATCCACTTTATATGCTCGCAGGATGTCCCAATTACTTTGAGACTCACACACACACACACACACTTATAGATATGATGTGTGTGTTTGTGCGTGAGTGTGCATGTGTATCGTATTTCAAGTCAGCCATGTGCGAATAGAACTTAATCTGCAACAAAATGTCGCCAAAGGTGGTTGCCGAGGACGAAGCCTGTGCATGTGTGTGTGTGTCTTCACAAAGATTACTTTCTATATTTTCTAACGTCTTTCAGTATGTGTGTGTGTGTGTGTGTGTGTGTATGGATATGTTCCATATAGCTACATAATTTTTTTTTCTCATACTCGGAACGTTGCCGTCGGAGGATTTGTGACGGGATTTCCTTTTCTATTATTGGCATTAGGCATGTCCTGTGTGTGTTATGCATTTAAATTGCGTATTTTTCTCAGCGATTTGTCTGCTTATCGTCGGCTCGTAGCAAAAGGCATTTGGGGGCGTGGCCAAAAGCCCAAGCAAAAAGGGGCACCCCGAAGGCAGACTAAAATTTCTTAATGTTTATGGCCGCAACGTTTTTCATTAAATTTTTGTGCATTTTCTTTTGGCTCAGGATGGTCAGGATGCTTGGGATGCTTAGGATGAACCTGACTCTAGCTAGTTTACGATGCCATCTGGAAAATATGGCAGTAAAATGTGCTTTTCATATTTGCCTGATCCTTGAAATCCTTTTTTTAAATACACAGCAATTTTTATGTAATTTTAAAACAAACAGAGAAAACCAACCGTCCAACCGGGCATCCCTCCATGCTACATTGGACAAACACAAGAAAGAGAGAGCGAGAGAGAGAGAAAGGACTAGAAATGGGACTGGGATGGACCCGCATTATCCTTTTATCCGTACGGTGCTTGGCCAGTGCTTTGGCCACGTTATCAGAGACAGCAGCGATGACCGCAGCAGAATTTGTTTTCAACCCTTCTCATTAGAGGATTTTGAAGGATATTACGCGACGCTTGCCGCTCCTCCTTGTTGAGTGATACTTTGTGTGTGTCTAGTTCTAAATAGCCGCTGGCCATTTTAGCCATAGCAATAGTTCTTGTTCTGGTCAGCTTCAGCTGCTTGTCGAGCATCAAATGTGAGGGTTACATTTCCGTGTTTGTTTATTCAAACGGAAGCAAAGTCGTTCTGTTATAACGCCGGTGCCAGCCAGCAGCCCAATGGTAAAACATCCCCACCCCACCCCTCCCCTTCCAACTACTACATCTAGATTTTACATTCACATCCTTTTGCACCCTTTGTTGAGCATATCCTTTCACTGTTTGTTGTGTTCCTTGTTGCTGCTGCTGCTGCTGCTACTCCTGCTGCTTTTGTGTGCATGCAGGCGATCAAAGCTCAGAGCAATTAATCATTTTGTTTGCCCTTTACACCCATTTATTCAGCCTGAACGCCCCAAAGACGCAGGCACACGAATTTACACTTAGAAAAATTCGTTGTATAGAATGAATTGTCAAGAGACTAAATTGCAGGATTCTGGAAATTATTTATTTATATGGAAGTTCATTAAATATGGTATACAAAAACCCAAATGTTTTTTCCAGTGCATTCGAACAACGTTTTGCATCAAAGAACTGAGCCCAAAACTAATCCGAACCAGGAGGGCAATGTGCCCGCCTGTGGCACCTAAGCAGCACTCAAATGAATGCTGGCATCAATCTCCACTGCCTAAGCAACATTTTTGGCGCTCATTTCGCTGTCGCGCACAAAAATCACAAAACCAACACAAACACACATAGAAGAATCTCTCTAACACACACACACAAACACACTCACGCACAGTGCGTAGTTTCTCATCTTTGACGCAATTTGAAATCGTTAGGCAGCCACATCCCTTGGAACAGCTACCCGCCCATTTTCATCTCGTCTGACCAAGCGAATACCATATATATGCTTTGGCTTTCAGTCGGTGGGCGTGAGCTGGCCTTTTACACTAATGGGGGCGTGGCATGGCATGGCATGGCAGTCGTGATGCCATAATGAGCTCAATTCTCAAAGAATGTTGTGTGTGTTGCGTTACATACTCCCGGAATCTCTGCAATCCCAAACCCAATCCCAACAACACCCATTCTCCTAATGGCGTCAATGGCGTCAATTATTTCATTGTCGTTGTTGTCGTCTCTGCTGTAGTTGTTGCTGCTGTTGCTGTCTTGTAACTGATGACGCTGCTTTTGCGTTTCGTTGAAAATTTTCTGCTGATTTTGCATTAAACGATTTTGATGTCATTGCCATTTTTTTTTCTCAGTCATTCCAGTTGTTTGTTCATGGATTCGTTTATGTTAAGAGTTATTGTTGTTATTGCTAGTATTTTCGCTTTTTTTCGCTGTTGCTGTTATTACTGCGTAGTTTGACAAATTTGACAGCATGTAAGTTAATGGCCAGGATGTCAGAAAAACCAGACGCAATCAAAAAAAAAATCCCGACTAGTAGATACTCTAAGCCCATGACCTGTGTATACAAGTCCAAACATAGTATATAAAGCCTGCATTCCTTTATAATGACTGAACTTCAGTTGACGTTATTTCCGATATTTCTCTAAAAAAAATTGTTCGCAGGTTCTCATAACTTTATCCATAGATTCAAATCTCACAGTTTTGACAAAAAAAGTGCTATAAAATTTTTATTTGATCTCCCTAGGCTTAAGGCGAGCTTTAGTTGCAATATTGGAATCTCTGGCCCAAATTTTCTCTAAAATCGACGCTTAACAGACGAAATATATCGACTCTGCTGTTGTTCCTGCCTTCTTACACCTACATACCTTTACCCAGGATACCCAATTTATCAATTTAATGAGTTCATGATATAAAAAACATAATAAACATTTAATAAAATGCATCATCAAAACGCATAAGCAAGCAAAAAAGCCTAGATTAATGGATTTAGGCCATACATTACAGAGTAGTTTTTTATTATTATTCCACAAATCAAACGTTTCAAGAAACATTATAAACGAACAAATGTCATTGATAAAAATAAGTTCAGCAATGTTAGGCAATCAACTAGCAAGCCTGCATTCAAGTTACAAAAAATACTCTCAGCTCATTCTAAAATTCTGCTTTGTATGAAACGCATTTTCCCTTTAAGTGTCTTTAATAACTTATAAGTTTAGCATAGTAGGGCTGACAGGTGTTTTACTGTCACGCATCGCAATCACATACATACATACATAATATAACATACATATGTACATACGCACTCAGCATCGCATTCCATGCTTTCATTTCATTTCAAAACCTGAATTTGTTTGTTCGCACACTTCTTACGCTCGCGCTCTCTCCTTTTGCAGCAAACTGTCACATTTCAACTCACATTTTTATTTATTACATTTATTATGAGAAATTTTGCATGCGCGCATACGCAAGTGTTGAAATGCAATAAAAGTGAGATGCCAAGCATGGCAGCAGGCAAAAATCTACCACTCAATCCCACTACCCCGTCCAACCCTTCAACTTTTTCAACACCCCAAACCCTTAGCAACTACGTGTATGAATATGCGAGCACCTTTTTTACTTTCTTTTTCTTTCCTTTTTTTTTCCTGTACGCAATTCGCATAATTTTACACACGAAGTAATTTTGCAACACCCAGGCAACACTTGCAACACTCCTTTTGAATTTTCACACCAATTTTTCAACTCGACAAACCCGCTCGCAAAATGTAAAAATGTAAAAAAAAAAAGGAAAAACAACAAAAAGCGGGTAAAGAAAAAAATCCATTTCATATATGAAATGTATGGAAAGAAAAGTGCAAAAGGATGAGTGGAGTGGGTGGCTGTGGGTAGGGTAGGGGTACGGCTGACGACTATCATAGGAAACGCACGCTGATGTGCGAGAAAAACACATCCGCCGGGCTGTAGCAGCAGCCGATGTCCTCTTGTCTTCTGCCCTTCTGGCCATGGCTGGCTGGTTCGTCTGTTAGCCCAATTTGAATGCGCTGGCGCATATATCATTTCAGTTGACAGGACAATTCTCTTATCTGCGCAAAGCCAACACAACAGCCACAGCCGCAGCCACAGTCAGAAAGAGAGCCGGAGTCAGCATCAGAGTTGGAGTTGGAGTTGGATAGAGGCAAGCGGATTTGCGCGTGGTTCATGTCCATGCTAAATGAATATTTAAACAGAAAAAATCTCATGGCCATCAATGGGCGAAATGTGAAATGTTCGATGGGATTGGGCTTGGGTTTGGGATTGGGTTTAAAGCCGACGCACATCGTGCTACCAAGCTCTTGATGAAGTCGCCGTCACAACAGTCATCTATTAAGGACCACGTACGTGTGACCCATTTATCAAGTAAGCAGTAACATCAGCCCCAAAGACAATCAAAATTAACGGTGGGCGTGTTGCAAGTCGTCGGGTTTGGTCAATCACAATCTCTCACTCTCACTAACTCGTGCTCGTATGTGTATATGTGTGTGTGACTGTGTGTGTGTCCCCGTAATTTGTACAAGCTGCTGTTGTCGTCGTTGTCATTAAAAAGCCATTTCCCCCATATATCATCGGTGGCACACGCCCCGCCTTCTTCACCTATCTGCCTGGTCGTTGCAAGTGCTGGCATATAAATTACTTTATGATATTGTTTTGAACCTGCGCGACAAATAAGATTGTCAGAAAGAGATGGAGCGAGAGAGAGAGAACCCCAAGGACGGACTTGCTAGTGCTTTCTAGGTAGGGTTGTTTGAAACTGGAACTGAAACTGAAACTGTGAATAGGTCACGCCGTCAGCTGGCACCATCGAAAATTGAAAGTTTTCTTCTTTGTCGTCGTCGCTGTTGTTGTTGCGATTGGGATTAAGTCGAGCGAGCGAAGCGCTTTAACCACACTTATGGCCCATTTGAATATCCTGTGACCGGGCAATAAAAACGTCACCGCCAACCGTCACACACACACACAACCCAAACTCAGACACAGTTTTGTTGAGGGTCTTACTTATCAGAAGAATATTATGGGGTTGGGGATGGTGATGGGGAGAACAGGCGGTGCCAAGAGATGCTTTCAGTGTCAATTCAATTTTATTTTCATTGTGTCATAACAATAACATAAAATTAAAATAACATAAAAAGGAAATTGAGGATGCACGGCTACAGAGCTGAGAGAGAGAGAGGAAGAGGCATCGAGTTGTCGGCTGAAAAATCAACTTGGCGTAAAATCGTCAGGCTGTAGTATTCTGAATGCTTGATATTATCCTTGTTATGTGCCGTCAGTGGCATAAAAAGAACAAACGAGTAACGCAACAGCAACAAAGCACATGAGTTGTGCATAAAACAGGAAACGGAAACACATCAGCGGAACGGAAGTCAAAAAGTCGTCACATTCACATAACACAACGATGTGAACCCAGCATGCAAGACATTCAGCTTTGCTTTGTTTTCCACAACTCTTTTTATTTTTAAAGGCAACTGAGGAGTGGGATGACGTAACAGCACATTTATAGCGTAAAGTATGTAACGTAATAATGTCGCCAACAGTTATCCAACAAAAATCCTTAAAAAAGAGCGGGCAGCTTCTGTATGGTTTTCGGCACTGAAATCCAGCCAAATGGCTGCCCCCATTTTTTGATATTCTTTTTTTTTTTGTGTTACTTTCTGTCAGCATTGTTTGGTGTCTGGCATTGCGTCTGTCTGTTTTGTCGTTTGCCAGGAATTCATTTGGAAAATTAATAAAAATATATGTATGTGTAACAGACGCCAAAAACTGTTGGATCCACCAGCTACTATTGTTCATCCCCACGCCCCTGCTTAAGATAATATGATGCGGGTAAAAACTGAAATGACACAAAGTGTGTAAAGCTTTCAGTATTATAACATGAGACCTTTCATGACAGCCAGGCATCACAGCTAGAGTTTAACACTTTCTGCAGTTGAAATTTGTTTTTCTCTCTAAACGGAATCACATACATGGCCTTAATTTACTGGATAAACAAACGGTAAACATTTTTTATTACTATTGTTATTATTATTTATTTAAGGCGCATAACTAGGACATAATCATTTCTGTCTGCCCAAAAGCACATACACAACAAAAGGGGCAGTTCGTTCTACTGGCTGCATTCGAGGTTGTCACCTGATCACCTGATAAGACCAATGACTTTACAATTAATATTATTTCCGAAACTCCAAAAGTTTCTGTTCAAGACTCATCTCCGCATAAATACTCTCGAAGGAAGAGCTTCTTGTATAATTTAATCTCCTCGAGATACATCCCTTGTGTATATTTGCCCAATAAGCCCAAAGTGTCACCTCTTGGAAAGTGTTATTCTTCGCTTGATAAACAAGTTGACATTGTTGGTCACCAATGATTCCTTAACAGGCTAAAAACTATGGTTACCAGCAGCATGCTGAAATTCAGGACGTCGTTATTATTCACCACACCGTCTAACTCCTATACGCCACCTCGTTTTTTTCGTGAATCGGGATCACTTCTATCGAACAATGCTTTCAGTGGCTGTTGTGGTGTAAGTAATGTATCCAGTTTGACTTTTCGACTTGCGCAGCACAATCCAGCCGTTTCTCTTTTGAACTTTAACGCATTGCAATATTGGCATAAAGTCCTCATTGGTCCAATATCTAAATTGTCATCATCTGTAGTTCGCAGTGGGACCATATTGGAACGCCAAGCGATTGTATGATGCCAATGATCTTCTTGTACTCACGCGTTGTATCAATCTGGTATTTTCTCTTATTATATTTAGTCTTTTTTCTCTTAAGTTCTGAGTATACACTTCTTGCTGACTTGCATGTCTTGTGCGGCGGCCGATGTTCGCACGTCATCCTCTAGGCATTTTAGACTATGGACGGACTGGTGAATTTTAACTCAAATGCACAATCCACATAATATACACAGTTCAACTTACCACCTTAAAAATAAATGCCTGCAGTTTTAATTAAATACAAATTTGCACGATAATTTTTTTCTCTCTTTTCTCTTTCTGTCCCTACAGGGACAATCATTAAATTATCTAGTGTGCCTTGACTTTTGGAAATATTTCATGTTTGACTATTTGCACAATAATCGTGATTGTTTTCATTATTCAACAAAACCTTAAACTAAACACATCAGGTAACAAAAAACTAAAAAAAACTTTTTGTCGTAAAAAACGCGCACTTTAAAAATTATTTATTTATTTATTTAATTATTTATTTATTATTTATTATTTATTTATTATTATTTATTATATTTATTTATTTATTTATTTTTTACTTAATTATTTATTTTTTTTTTTTTTATATTTATTTAGAAACAACAAACAACCATGGCCGAAATGATCTCTTGAGGCGACACCAATGAAGCCAGCAACGACAAGGTGCCCGACATGGCCTTGGAGAGCGATCGATTAGCCACATTCACAAATTGGCCCGAAGATGCTTCAGTTCATCAGCGTCCTATTGCACTTTACGGATTTTATGCCACATGCAATGGAAGTAAGGTTAAATGCCATTTTAGTGGCCAATGCATCAGTAACTGGAAGCCAGATCTAGATATGTTTCCTGGCCCTTAAACAACTCTCGCCACGCTGCTGTTCATCAAGAAGCGCAAGAATTGGAATAATTTTAATCTCAATTTCACAATGTCACATAAAATATACTGAACATATTACAATTAGAAGCTGTCAAACAATGTAACGACATGTAATCGAATGATTACTTGATAAGGTATTTTTGTTAAGGGGGTCTGACGTATGTGAAAAAAATGGCTGTTTTAAGTGTTCTTCCGGCAATTATTCGAATTTTTCTCGCCGTTAAAGCCACCCCTAAAGATTTAAAAAAAAAATGTTAAAAAAAATATTTTGACATTCTGAAAAAACGCGTTAACAGTGTAGCAATACTAAGCATAATAAAAATTATTTTCTGCACAATCCAGCCGTTTTTCTTTTGAACTTTAATGCACTGCAATATCGACATAAAGGTGTCATTGGTCCAATATCTTAATTGTCATCCTCACTGTAGTTCGCAGTGGGATCATATTGGAATGCCAAGCGATTGTATGATGCCAATGATCTTTGTGTACTCACGCGTTGTATCAATCTGGCATATTCTCTTATAATATTTAGTCTTCTCTTAAGTTCTGTCTATACACTTCTTGCAGACTTGCATGTCTTGTGCGCCGGCCGATGTTCGCACGTCGTCCTCTAGGCATTTTAGACTATAGACAGACTAGTGAATTTTACCTCAAATGCACCTTAAAGATAAATGCCTGCAGTTAAAATTGAATACAAATTTGCACAATAATCTTTTTTTTTCTGTCTCTTTTTATTTAAAATCTGTCCCTACAGGGACAATCATTAAATTATCTAGTGTGCCTTGACTTATGAAAATATTTCATTTTTTTACTATTTGCACAATAATCGTGATTGTTTTCATTATTCAACAAAACCTTAAACTAAACACATCACGAAAAAAAATTTTTGTCGTAAAATATTTTTAAAAATCATTTATTTATTTATTTATTTATTTATTTAAAAATTTAATTATTTAATTATTTATTTATTTATTTAATTATTTATTTATTTATTTATTTTTTTTTTTTTTTTTTTTTTTTTTTAGCTCAGAAACAACAAACAACCATGGCCAAAATGATCTCTTGCGGCGACACCAATGAAGCTTTTTTCTACGTCAAGGTCCCCGACATGGCCTTGGAGAGCGATCGATTAGCCACATTCACAAATTGTCTCGGAAATGCTCCAGTTCATCAGCGTCCTATTGCACTTTACGGATTTTATGCCACAGGTCAGGAACTGAGGTTAAATGCCATTTAGTGGCCAATGCATCAGTAACTGGAAGCCAGACAGATATGTTTCCGGCCCTAAACAACTCCGCCACGCGCCCGTGAAAAAAGCAAGAATAGGAATAATTTTAATCTCAATTTCAAAATGTCACATGAAATATACTGAACACATTACAATTAGAAGCTGTCAAACAATGTAACAACATGTAAACGAAGGATTACTTGATAGGGGATTTTTATTTTGTTATTATTTGTTTTGAGTGTGTTTTTTCGGTAATTTTTCGAATTTTTCTCGCCGTTAAAACCATCCCTAAAGATTTAAAAAAAAATTAAAAAAAAAATTTTGACACTCAGCAAAAGCGAGTTACATTTACAATACCAAGCATAATAAATATTATTTGCTTCGCCTTAGAAAGTGCCTAAATGAAGAAGTGTGAAATAGACTAATGCCACAATAGTTTTAGAGTAATATGGTATCAGTTTTCTTTATTTCATTTCTATACATGCGACTCATCCATTAGTAGAAAAATTTACTTTGTAAATAAATTCTGCAAAGCTATACACATAACCAAAAGTACTTTCATTGAAAATAAATAAAATAAAAATCATCAATATTCCAATCGCCCCCCAAACACACACATAGACACATCATTAATGCCAACAATCTGATAACCGCAATTTCCTTTAGCAACTTCTAATGCAAGTAAACAATTTAAATTTCTCAAACTTACACCCAAGCCAAACGATAAGCATCAACAAAAATAAAGAGACGGAATGAAATTGGGGGACAATTTTTCAATATTCTCAATTTCGTATGCGTGGCGTATTTAGAATACAATTCGATTAGAAATGCTTTGCTTTTCGAAATAATAAATTAAATTTGTTGCGTATACCCCCTGGTCTCAATGGCCCCGCAATACCATTAGCACAATCCATGGGTGAGGCAGGAACGGGTATTTCTTGGCGGGGTGCAAAAAGGTTGCGAAATTGCTCGCGACTTGGGGAATTCCTGCGGCAACGGTCTGGAAAAAAGAAGTGCGCCGCATGCGACGCCGAATCAATTTCCTGCGAAAAACAGAATGAAAGAAAGCCGGCATTGAGCCTTAGCCTTCGTCCTTCGTCCTGGTTGCTTTTCTTAAAATAACAAAATTACTTTTTATATGCAGTCAACTCAGTATAAAGCAACAACAACAACAACAACAGCAGCAACAATAACAACATGCCATTGACAACCATTAATCATGGACGCCTGTCAGGGCGGGTCGCAGCCTGGGTGTGACTGAGGCGTGGGTTGAGAGGAGTCATCCTCATCCTCCACCTTCTCAACCTTATCCTCGTCATCATCATCGTCATCGTCGTCTGCTGAATGTCCTGCGCTGCAATACGTTTTGTTTTTTTTTTGTTTTGCTTCCTTTAAACTTTGCCTTTTACATGCTAATGCTTGGCACTGGGGCTCAAGTCATGCTCGTACTCGTGCCCATGCACAGGGCCACGCCCAGCTGCGAAATTGACAAGCAAGCCGAGTGCGTTGTGACATGACACTTGCAAGGCAAGGACCATCGTAGAGGGAGACAACACCCAACCAGTAGCAATCATAGCACCAAAAATGCACTTTAAAAAAAAGTATAAATGATTTAATGGTAATGACAAGATGGTTTAAACAAGATGAAACTTGGACACGATCTTTGCTCAAATATTGTGGAAGAATATTTTTGTTTTTTTTTTAAGAATTTGAAGAGTTTTATTGAAGCTACGAAAAATTGCTTAATTTGATTTTTTATTCGTCAAGTTCACTTTGCTATTTCAGAACTTGAAATGGTGTTTTAAATAAAAATGAAGCAGTTCATCAAACTTCATAACTAAAAAGGATTATATACAATAACGAGCTAAAGAGAGCAAAAAAATGGTTTTGTCGCTTGGAGTTTCGATTAATAGAAAATCAAAATAATTTTTAGTAAAATTAATTATGATTAAGGAAAATACTTTTGCATAACAAAATATCTCACATTTCTTATGGAAAACATTTTTTTAACTTTATGTAGATTTTCTAAGTGTATCGCCGAGTATGAGACGCTGGATGTGTGGGCGTGCATCCAGCTGAGGCGACATGCGCCAGTCAGGCAGTTAGGCAAGCAAGGCAGGCAGGCAGGTTATGTATGCCATCATTAGACGTGGTCCGTTTGCCACGCCCGTTCTGTTGCCTGTTGGCCTGCTGCAACTGCAAATTGGCAGCTTCGGCCATGTCATGTCACTGGCTTTGAATCGAGCAGCTTCACCAGCAGCTGCAGCAGCCAAGGGGGCCTTGATGTCCGGTCAAAGTTCAATGCAAATGCCGAATTCCAATTGTCAAGATGTTACTGCATATAACCCTAACTCAATGTGTGTGTGTGTGCGTGCTGAGCAGAACATGTCTAATTGCTCAGTTTATGGGGGGCTGCATGTCATAAAGTGCAAATGCATGCATGCCATCATTGCCGCCTAAAAGCAGACAACAAAACTTAGATGCTTGGCCCCAGCTCGTCTGTGATTTGTGTGTGATATTTGACATGCATTTTCAATTTAGCAGCAACAGCAGCTTTAAGCAGCTAGCCCTGCCTTGCCCAGCTTTGTCCAATAATGAATTCCATTTATTTTGTGTGTCTGCCAGCGTCCTGGACAAAAAGCTCAAGTTGCCCTCAAGCCCCATCTTTCGGGCCAAGGCACGATAAAACTTTATGCACTGCAATGGCCAACATTGACATTTCAAGTGTTGGAGACACACAGCAGCACACACAGCAGTAGGAGGAAGGTTGATTCACCAAGGCGCCATCAGTGAACATAGTTTTAATAATGCACAAGACGACGACTTCAACGGAAAGTAGCATAAAATGCAGGACATACGAGAGTTGCGCGATGCGATGGCAAAACAGCCAAGACCAAAAGCAACAGCAACGAACTATCGTTAGATAAGACCCCCGGACTGTCCAAGTTCCGTCCAAGCCCAACTCTTATATATACATATATACCATTGGAGCAAAGTGGCATCAGAGTAGGTTGCCTACCTCCACCCCCTCCTCAAGCATTCTGCAACAAACATGGCTGGGCCATGCAACTTTGTCTATTCGATGTCAAAATGAATACTTTTGCATTATTTATGCCGTCGCATTTATTTGTTGTTCTGATAACGAAGTGCAAAGAGTATACAAAAAATAGAAAAATAAATAGAGGAACAGAATCATTCGATAAATTCTTTACAAAGTCCACTGAGATATGAGAAGAGGTTAAAGTATCAAATAAGACTTGGATGCAATGTGTCTGCTTCCTTAAAAGCAAACAAACAGTAACCGCAAATAGAAAGCACTCACTTCTGTATAAGAAATTTAAGAATCAATTTGACAAAAGTAATAAAAAATGGAATGAATAAATAATTATTCAAGTAAAGTTCCAAGCCTCACTTTAAATGCTTAATTAAGCAAAGATTGATCAAATTGATCGTTTTATGTGGTATTTATCTGATGCTAAGTCAACGCCCATTTTTTATTAAGCAGCCTAAAAGTATGCTGCGCATTTTGCGATTTGCTTATAATGTACAAATCGCTACGTGTTTTTGCCGTGGCTACCCTCAAATGTAATTAACACACATTGTAAGATGCTTTAATGCCATAAAAAGGACAACACCCCAAGCTGTGAGTGTTGTTCAATCTTCAACCAATCGTCCTGATGGCTATAACACATGCTACATAAGCAACAGCAAACAGGCTTTCGTGCCAAATCACAGACACATCCAGAAGTGCTTGTTTCTTTCCGGCCACAGTCAAGTGCTCTTCACGATTGCCCACACAAGCTGCCGATATTCTATTTTTTCCTTCAAGTCAAGTAACTGCTGCTTAGCTAAAGAGGACACTTGAACCGGATAAACATGCAGCCCAGTCCGGAACCCTTGAAAGTCGTTTACTCACTGCTTGAAGGAGCTGCTCAGCAGCATTCCAATGCCATATATTAAAGATATTATTGTGGAAGAATACTAAACAGAGCGCTCCACAAACTTGAACTTGAACGCAATGTTGGGTTTCACAAAGAACTGTTGCTTGAATGCATTCTCAATCGGATAATCGAAGCCAATTTCAAAGTTGCGCACCAGCCGGGCCACGGCGGTTTCCAGCATCATGTCCACAATACGTTTGCCAGCACACGAGCGTGGTCCAAACCCAAAGGGTAGATACATAAAGGGTGTGGCAGTATCGCCCACCAGCTGCGAGTGGGTTTCATCGCGCAGGAAGCGCTCTGGTAGGAATTCGCGCACACGTGGCACAAACTGCTCCATGTTGGCCATTTGATAGTTGGCTGCCATGCCGACATCTGTGCCAGCTATCACACGATAACCACTCAAGACCACATCGCAGGGCATTCGGCGCAGAGTTCCTGGACCAATGGGATACATGCGAATGCCTTCCTTGATACAGGCACGCAAATATGGCATGTGAGTCATGTTTTCCATTGTCAATGATGATGTCTTCTCGGGCAGTATTGTCTTAATCTCTTCCAGAAGCCGAGCTTGCTGTGCTGGATTTTTGGCTAAGCTAAGTAATATGCCAGTCAAGGATACTAGTGTCTAACAAGAAATTAAAGATTAACTTCTGTAGGATCATTAGCTATGATTTTTTAATACTTACTGGATCCGTGCCCGCATTCAATAAATCCATGGCAATAATGACTGCTGTCTTACGATCGTAACGAGCCAACTTTTCCAGAATACTTGACTCCATTCCGATCTCGGAGCTTATACGTCCAGCTCGAGCATCTTCTTCAATGCGCTTTAGAGCGTGCTGTATGTGATTATAACAAATGTCCGTCATGGTATCCAAGGATCTCATTAGTTTCTTGAACATGGGCACAGGTAAATACTTCCAAACTGGCGGCATCATGTCCAGCTGGAAGCCCAACTCAAGTATATCAGCCATTGACTCAATTAACTGTGTCGCTTCCTCGCTCTCCCGATTCTCAGCCAGCAAACCAAGTCGCGTATTGAGTGCCACAGAACCAATAGATTCCAGAACCAGGCGACGAATGTCTTCAACAAAGTCATCTGGCATCTCTTGAGTTTTGGGATCTCTAATGGCACGAATGCTGAAAGAAAAGATTATTTGTTAATTAGGTATTATAATGTTTAGCTAACACGACCTACCGCTCCAGAAATTCATCATTGACCTGCGAAATATTATTTATGTAAAGTTTAGCATTTCGTGGCTGCAACAGAATTGGATTAACAGCCGTGCGCATCTTGCCCCAAGAAGGCCCATTACTAAAAGAGATACAAATTATTGTTGTTTTTATGGATCAGAAAGTTTCAAGCTTACCCCGATATTAAGCCATCTTCACCCTCAAATATATCCCGTCTATGAATACGTTTGTAGTAGTCCATGGTCGCAAAGCTCCGACGATACGGAAACTGTCCCTCATTTCGAAAAGCCGTCTCGTAATCCACCGGATTCATGGTCATCACAATATCCTTTCCAGCGACACCAGGCATCCTAAAAATTTCGCCAAAACGTTTGTTCATATCCAAAAACATTTCGTGAACCGGCCTATCGTAATAACGACCTGTGATTGGTTATTGATAATAAACCAAACACAAACAAAACAGAGAAAAAGCAAAAAAATATTAAGAGAGCGCAAAAAAAGCTTTATCTCTTCGATCACTTACCACCCGGCAAGAAAGAGCGTATAAAATTGAATCTACTGGGACCTGGAATCTCTGAGTATGGTTTAGCTTGCTCCAAAGGCGTAACGTCCAAGCCAGATGTGGCCTGCAAATAAAATTGTTATATTTATTCTAATAATTTAAAGTTTACTTACTTTGCTGGCCAACGCCCGCTCAGCTTGTAGAATCCAAACGGAGATCTCTCTGGCACCGTGCAGCTGTCTCGACAACATTTTGCTTACTGAAAGCTTTGGGTTTTAGCTATGCAGCAATATGTCTAGAATTTTTTCACTTATTAATTCCATCGACCCTAATTTGGTGATAGCATGTAGAGAGAAAGAGTGAGATAGAGAGGGAGAGCTTTTACTAGCTTGCGGCTCTCTCAGCATGATGCGATTAATTAAGCTTTTATGTATTTTTTGTTTGTTTATTTTTTTGCATTTTTCTCTTTGCCTTGCTATTCGTAACAAGCGAAAGCATTTAATTGAGCTTTGAAAGCCAGTTGATCGAGCTATAGTACAACGTCAATTGAATGGAATTTTCAAATCAACTATTTAAAGACAACTAAATTTTGAGTTAATTACATATATAAATTGTATTTCCCAAACATAAAATTGCCCAAAATTTAATAAAAATAAATAGTTAAAATCCAGAATAAAAATTAAAATTTTTTGTAATCTTTCATACCATTTTTAAACTGAAGTAGTATAGATACAAATCATAATATGACGTCTTCTAATGTCCACAAATTTAGTTTAAAAGTAACGTCACTCCCTTTTAAATATCACGCACATTACGTATACGCTCTGTTTTCACTTTCAGTCTTAAAAATAGGCTTTTACCTAAACAAGGGAGCCAAGCGTAAATTTAAGCCTGTCACTCGCAGACCTTCAGCAGTTCAGACAAAAGGCAAAAATATCGCAAAAGCTGACAGAAAATCTATATGCGATAGACAGACATAAACGACTATAATAAAATCGATTTTTTATATTTTTGGCCACTGACAAGGGCGCGTCGCATTGGGCATTGGGACGCGTCTCGACCAGCGGGCACATAAATATACACACATACACACACACACAGAAGCACAGACACGCCAAACTGATGATGGGCATACAAAAGTTGACCTCGACTTTGAGCTGTCAAAGCCAAAAACTAACTGACCTAAACCAACAAAAATCGACTTTGCAGCCTAAACACAAAGCCTGAGCATGACAGGACCGCCAAAGTGTTGTGCTCTCAGGGGGGGTGAAAGGGGGCGTGTTAAAATACAAAATATCAGCATGACGCAATGATTTCCGGCCAAAGTGAAAATGAAACCTGTTGGAGTTGACTGGCGGCTGTGGCCTCGAAAAGGGGCTCGACAGGCGAAGCTGTTGTTGTTGCTGCTGCTGTTGCTGCTGTTGGCAATATAAACAAATTCAATTTGACAGCTGACAGCGACAACGTCGGCACTGTAGCTACAACAACAACAAGAGTGACACTCGCACACACACACATACAAACAAAGAGAGAGAGAGAGAGAGAAAGCCGCAAGTAATAAACTTTTACGATCTGTTTTACGGCAACGCGGCACGTGCAACACTCTAGGCCCAGAGCCAAGGGGGAGGCGGCAAATAAAAGGGGCACGGTTCGTTGCAACATAAATTTAATGAAGCCAAAAACGCGGCACGACAACAACAACAACAACTATAGCAGACACCAAAACAAACTCACACACACACACACGTACACAGGGAGAGACACACATATGCAGCGGCAAACTCCGCAATGTAGGCAATAAAAATAAAATAAAAGTAAATTGTTCAAGGACAACAATATTTTATGTTATTATTCTACAAACGCAACACTGCGAGACTGAGCCAGAGGAGATAGATGGAGACAGAGCATGCTTTGGGAACACTAAAAAGAGAAAGAGTGCGGGAGTGAGAGAAAGAAAGAGCAGAAAGAGATAAGCATAAAAGTCTGCCCTCTTTTAACAAATTTTCTTGTATTCTTTTTGTTTTGCAGCGAAAAAAAATTTACAAATTTCGCCGCATGCCTTTAGCTTTGTACAGCAAAAAGGGGGTTGTTATCCTGTTGGACTGCTGCGATTGTGAGTGCGACACAAAAACGTCAGCAGCACTCAAAAAGCATTCGTAGCAGCAGCAGCAGCAGCAGTCGGCTGGCTGGCTGGCTAGCTGTCCTTGCCCGTGTAATGCCATTGATGGATGATTCTTTTGCCGGCGACAGAGAGAGTGCCGAAAAATAAAAGCACTAAAACTTGCAATTTGTATGGAATACATCAGCAGCAGACGACGACGACGACGACGACGACGTTGCCGAGGCTGCGGCTGCGGCTGTTGGCCAGAACGAGGCAGCATGACAAACAGAACCTGAGTTATAGAAAGCCATAACCTGCACACTCTCCCTTACAGCAATGTATGTGTGTGTGTGTGTGTGTGCGTGAGTTTGGGGCGCGCTTTATGATTGCCAGGCATAAATAAACGGCAAAAGCACCCCAATGACAAGGCAAGGGTGTTCGCTTTCTACATAAGTGTATGTGAGTGTGTGTGTGTGTGCGTTTGCTGGCAAAGTGCACTTCCTGTGTCCTTTCAGTGTTTTGCCACCAATTGCTGCTAGCTATAGCAGCAGCAGCAACTGGCAGCAGCAACAACAACAACAGCAAGGCTGCGCAGCTTTTGACTCAAAGTTCACCTGCTTTACATTTGCGTCTTTTTCGTCCTGCGCTTTTTTGCTGCTAGCGCTGGCGCTGTCAACGCCGTCGACGACTGGATAAATGTGTGTATCTACAGAATACAGGGCTACTCTATACTCGTATGTATGTATGTATGTATATGTGGGTCTATGTCGCTAACTGCCTTATGGGTACCCGGGATCTGGATGGATGTCTGCGCATCTCGACTATGCTGCTTAATGGGTATATGAATGTGTGTGTGTTTGTGTATGTGTGTGTTAAGCAAAAGTAGCAATTCATCATAGAAAATGGCGGAAGTAATCGTCTCTTTATGGGGGTGTATGTTTGTGTGTGTGTGTGTGTGTGCATGTGGCTAAGTGCGCGTGTCTATGTATATGTGTATCTGCTTAGTCTGCAGTTCCTGAAAGCAATTAGAATGTTTTTTTACTTATCAATGTGTGACATCCTTATACCTCTTCTTAAATTTAAGTGTAATTACACTCAGAGCTTGTACACATTTAAATACAATAGGTAACTGGCGATACACGTTTCATGATAAAAGAAATTTACTGTTTACAACGTATAAAAAGTTTTCCTGTGATGGTCTATATGTATTCGCATTCATAATTCCATGAAATAGTTATCAAAAGAAAATAAACTCTTTAATCTCAGATACTTCCGATTTTTAATCAAACGCTGCAGAAGAATTTCGTTTAAAAATAATAGTAAATGACAAACTGTTTAGTTTTGATTGAGGTTTAAATGTAGGTCCGTAAGCTACTTGAAAATTCATTTACTATATTTTAGTTTGTATTAAATTTTTTTTTTTGCTGTGTTGAACAGAAAGATTCGAGTGCAAAATTTGATATTGAACTTAAATCAAGAAATATAAATTTAGTAAAATGCAATGCCAGATTTAATTTTTTTAATAGTGATTTAATGGTACATAGCAGTAATACCTTACCTTTTGTGAGTATTATATGTTTTTATGAACATTATATATTATTAAGTCAAACTTCCATAAAACGAATTTCTTATATAACGAAGCTTTTTTAATAACGACTTAACTTGCAGAAAACCATAAAAAAAAACGTTTCACATTAGGAATTATCCTTATGAGACAGTTCTATCTCCTTCTTCTCCTTGGGATTTGTTATATCTAGGTTTGACTGAAGTAAGTTTATAATTATAAAACTTACCAAAAGAATTGTAAAGGCACAATTCCACAGAAAAATAAATATGTAGGTCATTGCGGACCTTCTACCTCATACATTACTAACTAATTAAAGGGTGTACAACCAAATATATTAAAAGTTTAAAAGAAAAGTTTTCAAGATTGCATACTTAAACAATAAAATTGTTTTTATTATAAACAATTTTGTACCAAAACTTATGTTTAAAGACAAAGGAATCCTGACTATCATATATACAAAGATTACATGTAAATAGCCTTAGAAAATTAAAAATAAAAAATAAAAATAATAATTTAATGGATTGAGTTAAGAGTACTCATAATAAAGTCATCGCAAATAAAGTAAATCTAGCTTCTGTTAACCCAATTTTTTCCTTGACTATTAAAAGCATAATGGTATTTTTAAAAGTCAATTGTAATGGCCAATCCATTACTTGACGATTGGCCATCAAAAACACACACATACCACATGCCCCAAAACTGTTTAATGCCACAAACGAACATGAAAAACGCATCTCGTTTTCACTTAATGCCACACAACGACTCTCAGCGCATTTTATAACCCACCAAAACGAAGCAGACCCAAAAAGAGTCATCAAAATTGGCTCAAGAGTTGAGGGCATTTAGTTAATTTTAAATGCTTATTAGCGCAATTTACAGTTTCTCACATGGCATGGCATAGTGGCGAGGGTAAGTCATAAACAGGCACAAGACAAGACTAGAAACCCAACCAGTCACATAGACACTTTGGGCCAAAGCATATGTAGAGTCGAAATTATAATTTTATTATCATTACCAAACGGCGAGTGTCTTATCACCAAGTTTTACGAGGCCACAGATCGCACACAAACAGACACACAGGTCATGTTGCTGTTGTTGTTATCCTTTTGGAAATGAAAATAAACTGTAGCTTAAAGCGTTTACGATGCGTTGACGACATCATCGTGTGTCGAGAGGGTTTCACAACGCTGGCCGTCACTTTGTCTGCTATGGGTTTTTATGCGCTTTTTATGTTTCATTCTAACCTCAATTTAATTGTTTAGCCGGTGACAATGATTACCCCTAATGCCAGTTAGCGCCATGCAGCATATGTATAACAGTAGTCCGGAGAGTTTTACGACTCCAAGGAGCTGTCAATTTGATGTCGCTCGATGTCCTCCATTGACAACACAGCTGTTAGGCGGGGTCCTTGTAATAAAAACATGAAGATTACACTTTATGGCCCCGACAAACTTAACGGAAGTTGTAAAACACTCAAGTGTAATGATGCCAGGCTACGAGTCCATCCCCATGAAGCCAAATGCATGCCGTTTCGCTAGTGTTGCCAACTTGGTGTGAAAACTAGCGACGGGTTTTCATTTAACGCTGCTTCCTCTTGGCAAGTTTTACGAGCTGCGCGGATTTTACGATGCTGTGATGTTGTCATTGTGAGGCGAGATGAACTCGCTTATTATATTTCTATTACATTATAATTTACAACATTTGATATTTGGAATTTTACAGTCATTTAATGACTGTAATGGAGACCAGTCACAGATTTGTCAATCTCTCTTTAAACCACAAAGAATTTACTGTTGATCTGTAGATATTTCATCTGAACTTCGCACAGCTCATAAAACTGACTCCGCCTGAGTCATTGAGCTGTTTTGTTTTTTATGGCCATGTTGATAGCTTCCTTTCTGCCTTCAACAAAGTGTGGTTTGCATTATTATCGAATGTCAGCGGTCGTTGTTGTCGTTATCCTTGATCCTTTTTGGCTTTGACTGCTGCAAAAGGTGTAAAAATGTTGTTTGCCCATTGCCATTACTATTATTGTTTTTACTGCTGCTGCTGCTGTTTGCTGTTGTTGGTGTTGTCTGACTCCTTGCCATTCTCTTGGCGTTCATTCAAGCGCGAAAATGGATTTGTTTTTTACGACTTGATTATTATGACTGCGTTTGATTACAAATATTATGGCACAAAATGCTTTCTTTCGTGTCTTGTTTTTTTCTTTTACGTTGCTCACTGAAGTTGTAAATGGTTTTGATTTTTGGCTTTCGTTTTTTTCAGCATTTTTTGTATTATTTCGGTTATGTTTATTAATGAGACATCATATTTCGCAGGTCGTATAAGTTATAATGAACATACTTCTTCGGTCGTATACGTAAATTAGTACGTATTTAATACGGAAAACCAAATATTGTTTAAATGCATTCATTTTATCAGTTATTGAATAAATTTTTTTTTTTTTTTGCCAAATGAATGAAATTTAAAACAAATTTTGTGTTGATGTCTTGTCTTTAAGCCAAATACATTGTACGTATATAATTACTTTAAAAAAGAGTTTAATATGCCTCTGCAATAAAATATTTTTCTTTACAGACTCGAATGCATAAATCATTAGTTAAGTCCTTTTGCTGACCACCATCACCATCACCAATAGATTTCCAAGCCTTTTCTTGATTAACTTTGACTCAGCTTTTGTAGTGGACATGTTAAATTGAAATTTGTACTTGTTTTCTTTTTGCATTTCAAATCAAAGACAAAAAATGCTTTGTCCTTAGAGGAAGAGGAAGTGAGTTCAAGTGGAGCAAACAACAACACTTACACAAGACACTTACACAGCATAAAGAAACAATTTGCTTGCCACCGAACAAAAGTGCAATAAAATAAAATTAAATCTGCAATTTTGAGGTTTTTGTATTTTGCGCCAACAACTTGGCCATAAAAAGTGTCTGGCTTAAAGTCGGTTGCGGTCTGTACGCATTTACCTTTGACCCAACTAAATGACAGACATTGTCAAAGACGTTGGCATGCAAAAAAAAAAAAAAAAGCTTCAACATCCTTGCTTGATTAAAAATGAAACAACTTTGCTTTTGCTGCTGTCCTTGCTTCCCCAGAGTCTGAGGGCAGCTTCTCCAACACTGTCAATGCACGCTTTATACGACTTTCATTCACTTCACTTCAAGTTGTTGCGGAGCCATTATAAAATTATGTTTAAAGTAACAACAAACCAAATTGGTGTTTAGCCAGATAAGTTCATAAAACACATAACATAAAACATAATTGAAAGTGTTCACTTTATGGACAGTTTTTGTTTGTTTTGTTTGTTGTTTGGCTGCGAAATCAATGGGGGCTAAGCCTTTTTTGGTACGCAGCAGCGCATAATTTTATGCGCAAATCTAAAGTCAATTTCAATATTAAATTTAAATGCCAACTGATAAGCTCAGGAGCATGGCATAGCCAAATCGACTTTAGCGTAAATACACTTTAACAATACTAAAAAAAAAAAAATGTTTTACAAGAATGAAAAATTAAAAATATATCAAGAAAGAATAAAAGAAAACTTCTTAAGACGATACTAATGCTATTTTTTTAAATATATTGCTATAAAAATAAAAATACTTCTTTATATGATTTTTTTACAAATATTTTTTTCATTTTTAGTAAGTAAATTAAAAAATTTTTAATAAAAAGTATTAAATATATTTTTTACTGATATAAATTCAAACTATTTATGTATTTTTAAAAGAAGAGCTCAAACACTTTTTTCTGAAACTTTTTTTTTTTGCAGTGTATCAACGTCGTCGCCTTATCATTTTTTGTAGCCCTTAGGAAGTGAGACAAAGGCTTGGGCCCTGATGACTGATGGGCGCTGCAGCGGCCGCAAGCATGCTACGGTATTTGTTGTACTCCAGTTTCCAGACAGATAAGATTACCTAAGCTATGCTACCTCTGTGCTATTGCTTTGCGCTTGCTGGTGTTGCTGCTGCCGCTGGCAGTTTCAATGAAAAATGAGTTAATTAAAGCCACGTTTCCAATGTTAAGACGATCAAATTCTTTGGATTTTACAAAAGTTACAGATAAAACTCGAAAATGCTAAACAGTCACGCTTGTTGTTGTTGTTGTTGGCCGAGTTGCTTATTAAATCAAGTTAATAACTTTTAGAGCCGCAATAAAAGTGTCAAAGATTATAGCATAGTTATAGGCGCTATAAATGGCTAGGGCTGTGGGTGCCCTGGCCCAGACCGGCAAGGATAAAGCAATTAAATTCGCTTTAATTACGACGCATTTTTGTATATTTTCTGCAGCGCGCACCAGGCTGTTTGTTAATTTCAACGCCTCATGCGGCTTCAGATAAAATGGCAGCCCAAAAACGCGCAGAGCCGGAAAATTTTGTCGTGACCAACGTCGCCAAATGGTTCATCCTTCGTCCTTCATCCTTTGTCGCTTTTGCTCGTTTTGCTCGTTTTGCATGCACAGCATTTTGAGATTGAAGGGGGGAACTGGGCGGGGGAAGGGGAGCTCTTGCGGTGTAGGGGTACACTGGCATGTTTATCTGCACTCAGACAGATACGCCGCATGTCGAGCAGTGGTAGCTGGAAACAGCAGCCAAACCACCAGACGAAGAGCCAGAGCCACAGTCATAGTCAGAGTCACAGAGAGGAAACACAACTGGCGTTTGGTCCATGGACTCGGGGTAGTGTGTGCAAATGTTGTGCGAGCCATTAATCACACGATTTCATGAATACATCAGCCAGTGAAGCACAGAGTCAGAGCCAACCATCCAACCAACCAGGCAGTCAGGCCAGACGACAACGACGACAGGCTGCAAGAACTCCAAGCAGCCGCAGGATAGAGCTGCGAGAGGGGAAAGCAAACATAAACGCAACAAAACGAAACGACTCAAAAATCTTATTTTCAGCTCATGTTGTGCTCGTTTGTTATTTTTTCCTGCTGCTGCTGCTGCCGCCGCCCCTGTTTGTTCTTTTTGAGCCGCGAGAAGGGTTGAACGGGGCAAGGAATGGGCTCATATCACATGCGTCCAGCGCATGCATAGCATTTCTGGCTGCGTTTGGGGGGTTAAGGTGACGCCCAACTGTGAGATGCTAGTTGCATTAATGACACCAGGACCAAAGCCGGAGACGCACAAGTCGAAGTCAGAGGCAGTCACTCAAACCGGGCTGCGGCTCGGTCTGTCAGTGCGAGCTATTCTGGTTTCTGGTATGGGAACAAGGGAATGGTATTAGGTGCGGATCTGGCTCTGGTTAGTTACCAGCTCAAAATTTTTCGTTTTCACTGCGGTTCTACTTGTTGTTGTTGTTGTTGTTTCTGTTGCTGATGGAGATTGTGGAGATTGTTGTGTGTGTGTGTGTGTGTTTGTTGAAGGCAAACCATTAAGCTCTTGACTTGTAGTTGGCGGCTATTTTAAGGACCTCTATTTCTATCCCTTGTGCGCATAGTTGCAGCTGTGCCCATCAAATGACTTTTGGGTGCAAAGAGTCTCCAGACGTTGCACATAGACCATTAAACAAGTATTTGGCAAAACAAATATCCAATGAATGATTTTGTATTGAAAACTTCAAGTATAATACATTGCTAAAAACACGAAGCTATAACATTGATACTATCTAGGTTATAATTAAAAGGCTCTAGCTTAACAAGTAAAAGGGCTATAGGCGAGAAATCCTGACTAGAACATAACCTTGTCCCGTTATTTATTGATCGTCGGTTTTGATTTAAGTTTTCGCAAATAATAAACATTATTCGTTGTAGATAGTTCAAACCATACCTGTTAAATTGCGATTACAATTACTAATCAATTAAATTACTTTTGAAAAGTAGTCGTAATGACTATATAGTTCGCTAGTAGAAATTTATGATTATATAATGATTACGATTACAAAAAATCAAAAATAATCTGAAACTATCACAAATTATCAAATTAATCAAAAATAATCAGAAATAATCAAATTGATTAGCTTTGATTATTTTTGATTATTTTCGATTATTTTGATTATTTTGATTATTTTGATTATTTTGATTATTTTTGATTATTTTTGACTATTTGTGACTTTTTAGTGACTATGTTTCACTAAAAAAAATAAACAAATACTGGTCATTGATTTCAGTGAAATGTTCATTGATTTCAATGAACTGTTCATTGAATTCTATGAACGATTCAATGAACTAGTCATTGATTTCAGTGAACTTTTCATTGATTTCAGTGAACTGTTCATTAATTTTAATGAACTGGTCATTGATTTCAGTGATCTGTTCATTGATTTCATTAAATGGTTTCAATGAACTGGTCATTGATTTCAGTGAACTGTTCATTAATTTTAATGAACTGGTCATTGATTTCAGTGAACTGTTCATTGAATTGAAGATAGCTTATAAGTTTCTCAAGCTTTTTATAGTACAGAATTATCATATGATTTTCGATTGTCTACTTGACCAATGCAACAGCTCATATAATTTATTGATTGTTCATTGATTTCAATGAACTGGTCATTGATTGCTGTGAACTGTTCATTGAATTCAGTGAACGATTCAATGAACTAGTCATTGATTTCAATGCACTGGTCATTGAATTCAGTGATCTGTTCATTGATTTCAATGAACTGGTCATTGATTTCAATGAACTTTTCATTGATTTCAAGAAGTAAGAATCAGTGACTGTTCATTGATTTCAGTGAACTGTTCATTAATTTTAATGAACTGGTCAATGAATTCAGTGATCTGTTCATTGATTTCAATGAACTGGTCATTGATTTCAATGAACTTTTCATTGATTTCAGTGAACTGTTCATTGAATTCAGTGACTGTTCATTGATTTCAATGAACTGGTCATTGATTTCAAGAACTGTTTCATTATTTCAGTGACCTGTTCATTGATTTCAAATGTTGTTCATTGATTTCAATGAACTGGTTCATTGATTTCAGTGAACTGTTCATTGATTTCAGTGAACTGTTCATTGAATTCAGTGAACTGTGACGATTGATTTCAATGAACTGGTTCATTGATTTCAGTGAACTGTTCATTGATTTCAGGATGTTCAATTTCATGAACTGTTCATTGATTTCAATGAACTGGTTCATTGATTTCAGTGATCTGTTCATTGAATTCAGTGAACGTTTTTCAATGAACTGGTCATTGATTTCAATGAACTTTTCATCTGATTTCAGTGAACTGTTCATTGATTTTAATGAACTGTTGTTCATTGATTTCAGTGAACTGGTTCACTGATTTCAGTGAACTGTTCATTGATTTCAGTGAACTGTTGTTCATTGATTTCAATGAACTGTTCATTGATTTCAGTGAACTGTTCATTGATTTCAGTGAACTGTTCATTGATTTCAGTGAACTGTTGTTCATTGATTTCAATGAACTGTTCATTGATTTCAGTGAACTGTTCATTGATTTCAGTGAACTGTTCATTGATTTCAATGAACTGGTCATTGATTTCAATGAACTGGTTCATTGATTTCAGTGAACTGTTCATTGATTTCAGTGAACTGTTCATTGATTTCAATGAACTGTTCATTGATTTCAATGAACTGGTTCATTGATTTCAGTGAACTGTTCATTGATTTCAGTGAACTGTTCATTGATTTCAATGAACTGGTTCATTGATTTCAGTGAACTGTTCATTGATTTCAGTGAACTGTTGTTCATTGATTTCAATGAACTGTCATTATTTCAGTGAACTGTTCATTGATTTCAGTGAACTGTTCATTGATTTCAATAATTCTTGATTAAACTGTTCATTAATTTCAATGAACTGTCATTATTTCAATGAACTGTTCATTGAATTAAATATTTCAGTGAACTGTTCATTAATTTTAATGAACTGGTCATTGATTTCAGTGAACTGTTCATTGAATTGAAGATAGCTTAAATTTTTAAGCTTTTTATAGTACAGAATTATCATATGATTTTCGATTGTCTACTTGACCAATGCAACAGCTCATATAATTTATTGATTGTTTATTGATTTCAATGAACTGGTCATTGATTTCAATGAACTGGTCATTGAATTCAGTGAACTGTTCATTGATTTCAATGAACTGAACTGTTCATTGATTTCAGTGAACTTTCATTGATTTCAGATGTTATTATTTCAGTGAACTGTTCATTGATTTCAATGAACTGGTCATTGATTTCAGTGATCTGTTCATTGATTTCAATGAACTGGTTCATTGATTTCAGTGAACTGTTCATTGATTTCAGTGAACTGTTGTTCATTGATTTCAATGAACTGTTCATTGATTTCAGTGAACTGTTCATTAATTTTAATGAACTGGTCATTGAATTCAGTGATCTGTTCATTGATGTCAATGAACTGGTCATTGATTTCAATGAACTTTTCATTGATTTCAGTGAACTGTTCATTAATTTTAATGAACTGGTCATTGATTTCAGTGAACTGTTCATTAATTTTAATGAACTGGTCATTGATTTCAGTGAACTGTTCATTGAATTGAAGATAATGAACTGGTCATTGAATTCAGTGATCTGTTTATTGATTTCAATGAACTGGTCATTGATTTCAATGAACTTTTCATTGATTTCAGTGAACTGTTCATTAATTTTAATGAACTGGTCATTGATTTCAGTGAACTGTTCATTGATTTCAATGAACTGGTCATTGATTTCAATGAACTGTTTCATTGATTTCAATGAATTTTAATTTTTTTAATTTTTTCATTAATTTTAATGAACTGGTCATTGATTTCAGTGAACTGTTCATTAATTTTAATGAACTGGTCATTGATTTCAGTGAACTGTTCATTAATTTTAATGAACTGGTCATTGATTTCAGTGAACTGTTCATTGAATTGAAGATAGCTTATAAGTTTCTCAAGCTTTTTATAGTACAGAATTATCATATGATTTTCGATTGTCTACTTGACCAATGCAATAGCTCATTTAATTTATTGATTGTTCATTGATTTCAATGAACTGGTCATTGATTTCAATGAACTGGTCATTGAATTCAGTGATCTGTTCATTGATTTCAATGAACTGGTCATTGATTTCAATGAACTTTTCATTGATTTCAGTGAACTGTTCATTAATTTCAATGAACTGTTCACTCAAGCGAGCTTAGGATCCACATCTAGAGTCTCTAGCTTTTATACAAACGCACGGGAAGACGGACAGACGAACATAGCTATATCGACTCGGCTGTTGAGGCTGATCAAGATTATATGTATATACTTTATGAAGTGGCAGATAATTCCTTCTGACTTCTTGCTAGTGGGTTAAGGATTTAAAATAAAATATCTTCAAGGTATATCATCAGTTGGAAAAAATTCAAAAAAAAAATAACTTTTAATATTTACCGTTTAGTGAACTTTTTTGCGACAAAGTGGATACAATAGAAAATCTGGAGAAGAATTTAGAAAGTTATAAAAATTTTAGCATAGAGTAAAAGTCAATTGTCAAAAAGGATTAAAATACTTCTATTCACTTTACTTGTGCTAAAACGGTTTTAAAATTAATACACATCCTCAAATTTTCATTCAAACTCCCGGATAGTACAAAATAAATTGTAAACTTCTCGGTATATTTGCAAACTGTTTTAATCTCGAAATATCAGACTTCATTTTTTTTGAAAAACTCACTTGAAATTACTTTATCCCTCATTGCATTAGCATGGCCATATCTTATGGCAAGCAAAACTTGCCACCAAAACTAATTAAACATGCGAATTTGCGAAAAGTTTTTTTGCTGTACCCAAAGTTATGCCAATTTGGAAGCTCATTTGCGAAAATCCTTTTTTCCACATTCGTTCTGATAAACATGCCAACAACTTTTGAATATACCACGACACTTTTCCTGGCTGCATAAACTGCAACACACACACACACACAATATATATATACTCGTTCACCTACGTATTCCAGCTCGTTTCCGTTGGAGACAAAGTTTTCTTTGGCGGCTTTTAAATAAAGTTTTTTATATTTTTAATTAGATGCACATGAGGTTTTACTTAAGGAAACTTTTGACGGCCGGCAAAACAACAGCACAGCACAGCAACAACATCAACATGCAACACTCAGTTATGGCATCTTTAATGCCCGGTCGAGTTTTTGCACTTTTGCTAGTGATGCTCCTCCCCATATCCTACCCGCCTGCAACTTCCGTGCCATTGCGCCAAAAAACTTTCTCATACACACTCACATAAAAGTAATTGTTATTTTTGCAGACATACACATCCGGACACATCCTGGCCGCAACTGAGTTTTCTATAATTTTTCCATTGCATACGCCAAGGCGCACCTCCAATTTTCTATATCAAAAAAGTTTTGCAGCATTTGCAAAAAGGATTTAAAGCAAAAGTATGAAAGCGTATGCGTGTGTGTGTGTGTTTGTAGTTAGACTATACCATAGCTGTGGCACAGACACATATACATAAACGTATATACAAAGTATATATGAAATAGCTGCCTAACTTCATTGCTGGGAATCGGCTTAAGCGTAGCCGCCTAGTTAGAAGCAATAGGTAGAGGCATCACAAAACTTTGCCACGCTGCAGGTAAATGTCAAAATTGATGCTACTCAAAAAGGTGCAAAACTTTGGCGCACGCTGCAATTTTGTTGCTTCTTTCAACAACAACAACAACAGCAACAGCAGCATGGAGGAAAAAGTTTTTTTCCATTGTTTACAGGCTAAAACATGGAGCTGACCAGAGCTACCTACCTTCCAGAACAGAAGCGGAAACACTGCTCAGAACCAGAAGCCCTGTTAGAGGGCTAGCACAATTAGCAAACCAGGCACAGTTGGCAACTTGGCTTTAGGCATGGGCTTAGCCTAATTAAAAACAAAACAACAACAAAAATATATACGGGAGTAGAAGAAACGTCAGCGTCACAATTTTGTGGCTGCTGCTGCTGTTGCTGCTTCTGACGGCGGGTTGAGAGCTCTGAGGGGGAGAGACAACAATTTTAAATTGAATCAACTTGAGTGCTCATAAATTTTTCTAGGGCTTTTTATGCTTTTTTCGGGAGAATTTTGCAGCTTCGCTTCAGCTTAGCGCGTCACTTGCAGCCCTTTTGCCCCGACCAAAGGGCAAGGGTGGTAGTGGGGGTGTGGCATGTGGCAGGTGAGGCAACTGTTGTTGGCATTGTGCAAACTTTTGCTTAAAGTCAATCAGCAAGCTTGGCTTGCAACATTTTTCGGGATCTCTTCTCTTTAATTTGTGGCTGTCAAGCATATTGTTTTTGTTGTTGTTGGTGTTGTGTCTGACATATATACTATGCCTGGTCTATATATATACATAACGCGATATATGCTATATGCGTGTGCTATGCAAGCGACTTCAGCTTGTTGTTGTTGTTGTTAATAGCAAGTTTTTCAACGAGAGCCAATTAAGTTGTCAGTCATTCTCTAGTTGATGCTTCTTCTACTTCTGTTCGCAGCTTCCAGCAACAGCAACAGCAGCTACAACTGGGTGAGCTGCTTCTGTCTGTATGTTTGTCAGTCCGTCTGACATGCCAATTAATTAATTAAGGCATCTTGCAACGTTTCGTCTTCAAGCACAACTAAAGTGCCAAAACATTGCAACAATTTAAGACAAAAACAAACACAGTGCGAGAGAGACAGTGAGGGAGTGAGAGATTGGGAATGAGATAGAGCTTGTCATGCTGCGTGTAGCGTGGTAATTTAAATTTTAATTTTGATCTTAATCTCTTAATGCGAAATAAAATGCCGCACAACTGGTGCCCAAAACACGAACACAGTACGAAAACACACACACTCTCTATCTCTTTTACTCCCCTTTATTACTCCCACACATCCTCTCTTTGTTTTACGTATACACGTTGCATAAAGACTCACAGTTGGCTTCTAATTTACTTTCGCCTGTTTTACTCTTACTGTTGTCTCCGTTCTTTTCTCCTTCCGCTGCGTACGTGTTTACAATTTTTGCATTTAAAGACATTTTACTTTATATATTTCTTCAAGGCAACTCGTTGCAAGCACACACGCACACACACCCCTGACATGCAGCACGATAAGAATAAAGACAACATTTAAACCATATACAAATAAGACGAAAACCTAAATGGCACAGGATATTATATATACATGTGTGTTAGTCAAAAGCATGCATCGTGGATACCAATTCTACATTGGTTTAAAGCTAAACTACAAAAGGATATGGGAAATTTAGTTTTTGCAAATCGCTAAGATCAAGCTAACATATATTTGCTTTGATGTAATTAAAAAAGTTATAGGTCAAACCCAATAATTCGTTTCATTCTTATTAATAGAAGAAAAACTATAAATCGACTGATAAAAAAAAGTTTTAATAGTTCAGGTTCAACTGGCACTGAGAGATGTTATTATCAAAAATATTGAAAGAACCCAGTTAAAGCAAGACTTATTTATTATTTTTTCTAGCATTTAACAAAAATAACTTATTAGCAAGCTGAGATAAACTTTCTTATAATATTATTAGTATAATACACTTTAAGTATTTGGTATTTGCATTACGAGTATCAACATTAAAGGACATTTATTAAATATTCCAATGAATTTAGCTAACAGTAACAAACTGAGCAGTTTATGGTGTGAAAACGATCCCCAAAAAACCCAAAACCGACAGCCCTAATAACATGGGCCCAAAACTCGACTCAAATTTGATGGCAGGCAAATATATGTGTGTGTGTGTGTTGCATAAATGCTGTTGTTGTGCCTATCTCTCCAAAATCCTTAAATAGCCCCAAGCCCTGTTATCCCTGCTGTCCAGAGAGCCGGAGCCAGGGCCATAGCCAGAGCCAGAGTTAAGCCGGAGCACTTATAGAACTGAAAATTAAACAGAAAATGTCATGCATTTTGCATTCGACACTGGCCACAGAATATCAAATATGTGTATGGTACATTCTAAGCCCCATTCCACTTCACTCCCCCCCGCCCCTTCCCTTTCCCTTTCCACTACTGATTGGACAGCTGCCCACATATTACTGCATAGATAGATACGAGTATTCGAGTCTCGACCATTATACAAATGGTCATATTTAATTCGTTCTGCTGGCAATCGAAAGCACCAACAAACAAAACAAAAAAAAAGCCAAAAAAAAAAATGCGAAGGCATACACACATACAAAGAGTGTACCAAATCCCGTGTCTAATCTGTGGCAATAATGCTGCATATAAAAAGATAAAGTTCGCAGTGGACAACATTGGGTAAGGTGACCATAAAGTTGTATGATTTGTTTTATGGCCAACCGAGGACGTTATTATTGCTAAAAGGCACGCCCACCAACGCAAAGAAAGAAGACGCAACGAAACAGGTAACAAGGGGAACTCGGTATCATTTTGAGCAAGGGGAGTGGGGGTGGGGCTATGCGGGAGTGGAGTGAGAGGTCAATAAAGCATAATGTGCGCACGTTTTTAATTGGCGTCCGTTGAAAGGCAGTCGGCAGGCTCCTGGCTGAAGATGGCGATGCTGCTGACCAGAAACCAATTAGCGCCAGCAGACCAACACACCAGACGATTGCCAATTTCGTATGTGTGTGTGTGTGAATGCCAAAGTCTAATTACGCTTCAATTGCGCCACTTGCATATAGATCGTTAAATTATGGAAATTTTTAAGCAAAGGCGCATTTCTTACACCTACACAACTCCCAATGCGTGTGTGTTTGTCAATGTTTGTGTGTGCTAGTGTGTGTGTGTATGTGCCTTAGTATGTGAGTAAGTAGCATACAATTTTAATTTCGAATTGACAGAGCCACAATTAGGCAGGTTCACACCCTCTCCCTGTATATTGCATAAAGTACAGCAATGGCCAAAAATTAAGAACTTGTATAAATTAAAACAAACCAAGAAATACATTTAGATTTTAGATATACTTAGCCAATATATTGTATAGTATTTATTACGGTTAGATGAAATGTTGTAATAAAAAGTTGTAGCTATTCAAAATATTTGTAGTTCGTCACGGTCCCTTAAGAGAAAAAAATATTTAATATTATCGGAGAAACGATTGACACTTTGTTCCATCAATTTTGTCAGTCATAGAAGGAGATTAGCATACATTTTCTGCTTTTTTTTTTGCTCACACAGTGAATCATTAAAGATCATCTACACAAGATTTGTACAATGTTTGTTCCACTTTCTTAAAAAACTACATAGCTGCGATCTTAAATGAGGTCATCCTTAATATCAATAATTTATAAAAAGTTCTGATAACAATATTTCATTATATCCGAAAGCACAACTATTCGTCTCACCGGAGCTGTATGTTTGATATACATACATACATATTTTTATGTATGTTTGTAAGTATTTGTATTTGTAATGTATTTTATTGACGTTGCCGAGGTTATTGCATTGGGCATAAATTAATTTCACGACACGTAAATTGAGCAGTTTTTGACACTGGCACACATACACACACACCTTCCCTTCCATTCCCTTGTCAGCCTTTACCACCCTGCCACCCACCCCTCGCTACCCCTCGCTACATACAACACAAAGCCAATTACGTAGCTAAGGTTTTTGCTACAGCGCGTGGTGACAATTTTTGCTGCTTACCTAAGATTTTCGTCGTTCGTAATTGTGTGCCACACTGCAAACCATTAATTCTCGTTAGCGTCCGAAAAGCAGCAACAACAACAACAACAACAACTGTAATGGGGTCGAGATAGAAGGTGGAAGCAGGGAGAGGGGAGAGGTGGTGTTGAGGACCTGGTCAGAAAACTTGGCAGCTTCTTTGGCTCTTTTCATATTAATTTAGTTGATTTTTGTGTGAATTAATTAGGCAAAAGGTGAAAATGAAGATGAATGTTTTAATTAGGCAGGCAAAAGGCAGTGAAACAGCGCGGATTTGAATGTCACAACGCAAAAGCAACCACCCTACCTCCCACCACCAACCAACCACCCGCACTTTGCCAAACCAAAAAGACATGCAACACTTTAAGCGCTTTAAAAGGCGCAATCATTTGCTGCATCATTGGGATTGCTGGCTCTTTGGCTCGCTACACAGAGAAAATCCTCGGCAAAGGCTTAAGCAATGTCTGACAAAACACCTGAGACATTCAATTATAGCGCCACGCGCTGTGCACCACCAGCACCAGAGAGAACAGCAGCGACAGTCGGGTCAGAAGAGACGAAGATGGCTTATAAAATTGTCAACTAACTGGAGAAGCAGATGGAGCAATTTTCAAAAAATATTTATATAGAAAACAAACAATATGAAATGTAAGCCAAAAGGCGAAATTTTAATGCTCTTTAAAAATCGAATGAGGCACAAATCTGAGATTCAGTTTTTGGAGTTTAGTTTTCAGTTCTTAAAATTTGTTGATTGTCCAGTAATAGGACAGATTATAAATAATGATCAACTGCAAAAAAAAAAAATTAATAAATAAATAAAACATCTAAAAAATTGGTTTAAATTTAACAAAAGAAACTTTTATTGACATCTAGCAAGATTCTTTTTGAATATATTATTTTTCGATAAAATAAATCCAAACGTTTTTATAGTGAAGCGTATTGAATTGTGTACATTGCTCGAATACAACAACATCTTTACTGCCAATTTGAGCTTGGTAAAAGTTGCCAGCGAAAAGCGAAAAATAAAAATAAAATAATAATTTGCTTGGCGGTTGCAAAAATGTTGAACTGCAGCAGCAGCAGCAACAACGCCAACAATAACAACTTGAAGCTGGGGATTTCAATTTAATAAGCAGCAGAAGCGACAAAAACGCAGCTGCTTTTTTGTCCTCGTGCTCTGCGCCTTGGGCAAAACTCCAGATTTGTTCGCTTGGCCACGAGCAAGGGGTAGAAGGATGACGATAATGACTGCCACTGGCTTCTATTGAAAGTAGGTCTTTAAAGACAGCACAAGACTTAAGAGGATTAAGCGAAGGCAAAAGGAAGAGAATGCGTCTTCTATTTATGATGTTTTATCTCATTAAGTATTTAATATGTTTATGGGACAACTTTAAATGGCTGACACATTGATATCTCCGCAGAGCAAACTTAACAAGTTAATAGGCCATGTGTGGTGCGAGTGTAACTAACCCATGTTTATGTTTTTTGCACTGCACAACAACTTTTTGGAGCAGCTCGAGCGCAAAACCCCAAAAAGTAGACCCCATATAACTCTCTCTCCATCTCCATCTCCATCGTTCTCTGTTTGCTTTGCTTACTTGTCCAGGCTGTCCCCAAAAAGCTCATTCATACAACATTTAAACAGTAACGGGACACACACACACACACACACACACACACAAGACACAGACACACATCAACCTTTGGTATTCAACGTAATCGCTTTCAACCACTTCAACGGCCATTTTGTGTGTTGTTGCTGTGTGTGTGGCCCAATATAAAACCAATGCTGTTGTTGTTGTTGCTGTTAGCTTGCTTTTGGGGGCAGCCATCACACAGAGAGAGCCAGACGTACCTTTATCGCTTCAAAGCACAGAAGCCGTGCTGAAGAGTGGAAGATTTATGGCGGATGCTGGAATTTAATGAAATTGCAAAACGAAAATGTAACAAACACACACACACAGAGACACACTGAGAGCACAAGTAGTCGAGTCGTGGAGATGGAGGCTAAGTGGAGAAGGAGGATAGAGTAGGAAGACAGAATACGACAACATTGGCACGCACAAAATGGCGGCAAAGGACAAACAGCAGCTGCTGCCTGGAATGCACAACAACAGCAGCAACAACAACAACAGCTTCTCTCATCAACCCTTTCTGGCTTATGCTCCTCTTTCTTTTTTTTTTTTTTGTTGACATTTTCAATGCTCGTTTTTCTAATTTGAATTGCTGCTGCTGCTGGGGGAAAAAACACCATAACATTCAGTATTCAGCTTTAAGTTTGAACAAACGTGAATCACACAGAGAGAGAGAGTGCATTAACAGGCACTTGAAAAGTGCAATCTGGCCGCAATTGGAATGGAATACCCGGCCGCGAAATGGCGGCGCGTGATAAAACACGTTTTAATATCAGGGCTAACGCCGGTCTACCAACCAACTCCAACTCCAACGACCTACTACACAACACCCAATGGATAATGGATATTGACAAAAGGCAGCAAACGAACAAACGAACAAACGAACGAGTTGCCTGCAGTCTGAGTTGCCAATTGGCAGTCAGCAGGAAGCAGGACACTCGCCACAAGTTGCACACACAACGTTTTACAAACTTTGGTTAACTTTGCCATATGGAAGCGCAGGGGGCAGGGGACGCGCATGCGACGCGGTTTTTGTTGTAGGCGCCGTTAAAATTCAATGAATTGAAATTGTAAAGAGCGTCGAGAAGCGGCAGACGACGCACTGGACGCATGGGACGCACGAGACGAAGTGCGCCTGCTGAGCACAGTGTTGACTGTCATGCAGTTCAGAGCCATGTTGTGTACGCATATGTATATATGTTTGTCAGTGTGTTTGTGTGTCTAACGACACCGGTAATTACCGCCACGTGACAATGAAAATTACCATTGCAAACACACACACACCCCGTTTTTAAAGCAAAATGCTGTATCAAAAACATAAATACTCTTTCCTCGCTTCACGGCGCATCTGGAGCATGCATATTGAGTGTCAAAAGCCATTGCTCTTAAAGATCTACAGCTACGTTGCCCAAATGGTCTCCACGAGCAAGTCAAGCACAGTTTATGTAAAGCAAAGACTAAAAGGATGTATAAGGGAATAAGCATGGATTGAAAATGAAAATGAAGAAGAAAATACAGATACAGATAGAGGTCATGTGCAGTGCATAAGGCACAGTGGAGCCAAACATTAATAAAACGAAAGATAAATATTGGAAAATATGTAGATTACCAATTTATATTTATCAATTTGTATTTACAGGCAATTAAAATGAGAAATAAATATTTTGTTGCTTATGGGTAACAATCAATATATTTACGAATGTATTTGACCTTTCATTCAATGAGTGGTAAACGAAGAGTCAAAGACAACCAATGTGAATGGCATTTTATTATTACAAAATTATGGCGTGCCAAAGTTGGCTTGGTCAAAGTAACGAGAGTGGGTAGCCCTATCTAATTGCTATAATGAATTAAGACTTATGTACATATATTATTGAATTTATATTTAAGTATCTAACGACTTTAACGCAATGTTCATTTAAAGCTATACCACCCTCATATGGCAGGTGGCAGCAAGATGATCGCAGCAAAAGTCTTCAATTACCGAACTCGAAGAGAAGTACAGCATATTGCGATTCGCAACCTTTGCAATTAGGGCAAATACCAAAACAATTATAGCAGCCATATGTTCCCCATGCAGCAGCTGATAGGCAACTAGTACACAAAACGAGCTACATTTGCACGCCATAAAAAAGGCAGGAATATAATGCAGCAAACTTTTTATAAAATGATATCGCAATGTATATTTTGTATGCGGAAGAACCAACAGCACATCGTATGAGCACTATTACATTCTTGCTTTGCTAAACATTTTTGTATTTTTACTCGTTGCTTTGTGATATTGAATGATATTAAATGATTCATATCGGATCGTTTTGGTGAATGCTATGCTTCATTTTTTGCACACTCTGGCAACTCCAAGGCCCTGCCAGCTTATTCAACTGCTAACAGCTGATATTTGTATACAAATGGAAAGCGCCAGTAAGATACGATTTTGATGAACATATTTAAGTTATATATTAATAACCTTATTCTTTTGCAGTTGTTCAGTAGCGGTCACGTTCAGAGGGAATATATTCAGTAGCGTGCAAAATTTGTCTCCAACTCGCAGTATAGTATGTAATATGTTATTATTTGATCTAATATTTTTTTATTTGCAGCCTTGCTTTTGTAACCATCTGTACTACTTACATTTGTAAAGAGTTGCAGCTTTCAAAGTCTAAGCCCACTGTTGCAAGTGCGTCGATAGGCTGGGCGGGAACACATGAGATGAGCTCGTAAATAAATCAATGAGCCGGTTTGTATTGCACCCTGCGCCTTCAAGTCACTGACAGGGACAACGTTTTCTTCTTTTTTTCCTCTTGATTTCATTCTTTTTTGTTTTTTTTCTTTTTCATGCTAGTCCTGACCAGCGCATAAATTTGTGCAGCTTGCCTTGGAGACGGAGACTCGTACTCGGCCTCGGCTTTTGGATTCATTCTGCTCTAACTCGATTGTTGGTTTGAGTTTTGCGTTCTTTGTCTCTGGCTGTTTCTCGTCACTGCTGACGTATGTTTAGCTTGAGTGGATTTTATTGTGACAGCGTCAGGATTTACTATAGACAACAACTGGCGCTGGCAGCCAGTAATGAGGCCTCACCCCACTGCCGCCTTACATCACATCAAGTTGAGGGTATAGCATAGTTTACTGTCTGGCCATACATACATAGATATTCTGGTATGTGTTTGTTTTATGCACTGTTCTGTAATTAATTTGCACAATTTTAGCGATTTTGGATAAATTTATTGACTGCACTCAAACATTGCGCATACGACGCGTTTCCCAAGGGCCTCACAAAAGGGACCGGATTGCAGGAAATGGAGCACGCCGGGGGAGGCGGACACACACAGCAAAATCAATGCTAAAATATGCAAATTTTTATTTGCGCGACAATTTCAATTTAACGACAATGAGGACGACGACAGCGCACCATTTTCTATTAACATTTGGGTTAGGTATTTTTTGTCTTTTTCCTTTTCGCCCGTCGCTTTGTTTTGGATAGCGAATTACTCTCAGCAGTGCCGTTAACACCGCTGTGCAGACAATCCCCCATCTCACTCCATCCCCCAACTTAGCAGGCGGCTGGTGGGGAGCTCGGTGAATGGCTTTTCGAATAAATGGAAATCTGTAAGCAAAGTTTTTGGTGGTCGCTTTTTTTGAGGCCAATGTTACGCATTGAGCCATTCGGGGTATCATTATGCGTGCGCCCACGTTATGGCGCCTAAAAGTGTCGTTTTTGGTTATACAGCAAGCGGGTAAAAGACAGACGTGAAAAAAACACCAAGCCAATTGGGACACAGATGTGCACGGACCCTGAAAGTTAGCCGTCAGCAAAAGCGCGAATAGTGAAAGTAAAATTTAACTTTGGTTACATTAATAAAAAATTTACTGCTTTAAGATTTCACAATTTATTTAATCAAAAGTTAAGAAGTTCACAAATGTAGTATATTCATCGTATTTCATTTCACATTATTCTTATTTTTATATTTTACCATATGTCTTGAATTTCATTTCACTTTTGGTTTCTTATAACTATGTTTTTATTATATTTTGTATTTTAAACGATTAGTCCTCGCATGAACGCTTCACGCCCAGCTTAGCGATTTCAGCCGTAATGTTGGCAACGCCAACCGTATCGTTTGGCAAAGTTGGCAAACCGCTTGTGCTTGGCGGCCTGTTCTTTACAGTTTTCGGTTTGGATTTGGGCTTAGCTAGGCGCTTCGGAAAGGCGAACATGTGTTCAGCGCTGGCAGCAGGCTTCTTAGCTGGTTCTCCTCCAACTGCTCCAGCGCATTCAGATGGGTTCAGCTTTTTAAACTCCTCGGTGTCACGCAGCTTGTAGTTGGAATTGAGTAGACAAAATTGATCAGGCGGCAGACGCAGGCCGTCACGTGGCTTGATGGGCGGCAAGGGTTTGGCGTTGATCTCTTCTGCCAACATGGCAAGCTCGTGTTTAGGCGGCGGTCCCGTGGGTTGTATGTCAGGCTTGAGTTTTGTGGCCAGTTGAACATCTTCTAGATCGATGGTTGTTTTATTGGCATGACTGGATAGTAACTTGGCTTCCTTCAAAACGCCAACCACATGGCTGTATGTGACGTCGAGCAATTTGTTAACAACGCCTGGCTCGTAATCGGTGATGTTAAGTTCTTTAAGTAAGGCGCGAATAACCTGAGCATCTTTTGGCTCAGTATAAGCTCTTCCGCTTGCTTGCGGTTTCTTTGGGTTTTTAGATTTTCTTTCGGCCATCGTTTATAACTTTTCTTCGATATTTGATAAATCAGTTACAACAAAAGCTAAAAGCTTAGCTACAAAAATGATCAACTTTGAAACTTATGAAAAAATATATAAAATATTAATGGCAATTTTTCGTTTGCAACGTGCACACGTGCAGAAGCGAAGAAGCTAAGAGACGATTTCCGCTTTTTTAAGACAAGGTAGCATCTTTATAATGTATCGATTCCTATTGCATGACGTTAAATCTAATCATCGATAGTGATCAAATTGCATTGTTGAATAAGTTATATTAAAATATTTTATTCTTATGCTTATTTGCCAAAGTAAAGAACCAAATTGTCAAATTGGGAACAAATTAAGAAGTTCCTATTTTATGCAGATTCTGACGCAGAAACAACATTTTTTCTGATCGATAATTTGTAATTTATTTTTTACAGACTTATGTATTTTATAAACATGTAACAAAACATTTATTGGTATCCGTTTTAATAAAAAAAAAAAATAATTAATTTTTAAGTATACTTTTAAAAACTTTTTGACAAAATTTGTTTGATAAAGTCATACAGTGTTCATACAGTACGAAATTCTTCTTGTTTCGTTTTCACAACTTGTATCGTATAAGCACAATGAACGAAACAAATGGAACGAAACAGTTGAGAGGGGCTAACCCGTAGTGTAATTTACAAGGTGCGCTCATTTCCAACAGCTCGGTGCCAATGACTATCGACTATTGGACTATCGGCTCATCCATATTGGATAGAAATGCAGCAAGTTGAACAATAGGAAATTTTTAAATGTTTAAACTTGTTCTTTACGCGCTATAAATAAACAAAACAAATATAGATACAATAACAGCAACGAGAAATCCTGTGATACAATGCTAACTATTTTTGTATGCGATTTTTATTTGTATCGAAGCGGTACCGAAATCGTCCCGAATACCGTGCCAGCTGTTTGAAATGAGCTCACCTTGTTAATTACACTATGGGCTAACCCATATGACTAGTGCTTTTAAAAATCATGCGTTGTATTGAAATTAAATGTAACATGATTCATTTTTTATTCACTATACATCGGTTTTGCCAATTATAAGACATGCACATACATATGTGAAAAACATCAAACGCCGAAGTCCATCAGGAGCTCGGGGTCCCATGGGTGCACGAGTAGATCGCCAGGCTTAGTTGATATCACATGGCCCGACTGGAATGGCACCCCAACCTCCTAGCCATTAATCTGTTGGACAACAGCACTATCACCCAGCGCCAAAAAAGGTACCTGCTAGATTTACCTTACCGTTGATGCTGAGCCCCCCATCCTACTCCCTCACTCAAAGAATTGCTTAAGTATGTCTGCCAATGTTACTTCTTAAAATTTATTTGTTCACTAATAGGAAAGATTATTAATAAAAACCAACTGATACCAAAAAAGAAAACTTCAAAATTGTGAAAACGAGGTTTGAAACTGTGGATAAAATAATAAACATTTAAAAAAAATTTACTCAAAATCGGTTAAGAAAGACCGGAGATATCGCAGTTTGAAGTTTGGTCATATTGGTCACTGGAAGAGTACAGACAAATGACTGTCAGCGTTACGTACGGGGTTAAGGGTATATCCTAGTCGGCATTTCTTGACTAGAACCGTCTTAGTTGTTTATCATAGGTTTTGCGTACTGTAATGAGGACCCATTCTGTGTTAGAGGTAATGTTCTCCATCGAAAAAATTTAAACGCTTTTCATTTGATTTTTTTTCAAAACTGGATTTCTGCTATTTATGCTATTAAAATATCTACTTCTTTAGTTTATCACTCGATTCGTAGCCCACAAAGCATAACCAGATCAAATTCTATATATACTTGCCATTAATTTAATTATTTGCCATGGAATGAAAACCGTTGTCAACTGTTGAGTTCGTGTTTGAGAACAGAAATGTCGGATTAATTGCAATAACTAAACATAAACATAAATACTTATCATGAGCACAAATGTCCAAAGAGCAAACCCAATGTTCAGCGAACAGAATTATTGGCAAGCTTTTTCAAATTTACTTCTATTCCGGAACACGCAATACGAACGAGTCGAGTCAGCTTAAGCTGCTTGACTCTCGAATCCTATACACCAAAAGCAAAAGTAGCAGTAGCAGCATTCCGTCTCCTTGGAACTGTATAACTTTGGAGCAGTGGAGCAGCAGTGAAACTTGGGCGCTAAGATTTATAGCTGTTGCTGCTGGCCAGAAGCGAAACTCATGCGAAAATAACTTTAGCGGAAAAGTGCCGACAAAATACAAGAAAGTGCTTAACCAACAAGGCGGTCAGAGTGCCATACACACACACACACACACACACACACTTACACACACAAGTTACAGATATTTTGGGATCCGGGGACCTGAGAGCCTGTAAGCCACGGCTTTTGGGAGCCGGGACCTAGTGCCGAAAATGGGAAACGCTTCGCTGCGCCAAGCCAAAAACTTCATGAATTTAATTACCGAATTTTTTCGCTGTAATTACGAAATTCTTTTGGCCAAAAGTGGAATTTTCATTTCATTTTCATTAAAATATTTTTGCTAGTAAGTGTTTACAAATATGCCAGACGCCAATGCCCACGCCCCCTTACATATCCTTTCGCCCAGTCACACACACACACACTTACTTACGCCCACACATACACACAAGCATATATATGTTAGTTTAACCAACTTGGCCAGCAAACTCGCTTCTATTTATGTTCACATTTATGGCTGTCTTCTTGCCGTTGTTGTTGTTGTTGTTTTTGTTGACGCAATTATTCAGTTATTGGCCCACAAAACCACAAAACGTCAACGAAGTGAACACGGCCTGCTTTGCACCAGTTTTGTGCAGTGTCCTCAGAGTTGATATCTCTGCTGTCTTCTCCTGTTGGCTGGTAATGTGCATTATTAACTTGACCACGATAAGCTCATAATGAGGTCGGATTATATCCTGCTTCCAAATGTGTGGTACCTTGTGCATCTGTTTCTGTTTATCTTTGCAAAACGATGCAAAATATATTCAATTTATAGCAGCAGATTCATTAAAAGGCTATAACTTTGACCTTATTACAATAAACATCTTCAAGTTACAAACTTTTAACAGTAAAGTATTTAGTATGTAGGTTTAAAATAAAACATATTCTAATTTTGCAAAAGCTTTTAATTTACTAATTTTATTTATTGATTGTTCTTGCTCTAAGCTTTAACGTTACATCAAATAATTTTAAATCGCAAGAACATAGGTTATAGTTTTTCAATGTCATCAAAAACAGCTGTTTAGTGGAGATACACTACGGTTGCGTGTTGCGTGTTGCGTTTTGCGATTAAATGGCAATAAGCAGCTTCTTGCCTATACAAACAGCATAAGGGCCTAGTGGTGACAATAAGTTGAGTTTGATTTGGATTTAGTTGCGTATATTCGATTACGTAACCTATACATCCGACTGACTCAAAAGAAACTGATCACTTTTGTTTATCGTTCTCAACTGTCACCACTGATATAAATTTACTGCTTTGCCGGCAAAACAAAAACAAAAAATCAACAGCAAATCATTGTTAACATGTTGCAACAAATGGTAAGCAATTGTTTATATATATATAACTAGAAAACCTGGCGAACTCCGTTACGCGACCTCGTTTTTTTAAACATTTCGTAAATCGGGATCACTTCAATCGAACAATGCCGTTTGTCTTTTGAACTTTAACGCATTGCAATATCGGCATAAAGTCGTCATTGGTCCAATATATAAATTGTCATCATCACTGTAGTTTGCAGTGGGATCATATTGGAACGCCAAGCGATTGTATGATGCGCGTTGTATCAATCTGGCATTTTCTCTTTATATGTTAAGTCTTTCTTCGCTTAAGTTCTGAGTATACACTTCATGCTGGCTTGCATGTCTTGTGCGGCGGCCGATGTTCGCACGTCGTCCTCTAGGCATTTTAGACTATGGACGGACTGGTGAATTTTAACTCAAATGCACAATCCACATAATATACACAGTTCAACTTACCACCTTAAAGATAAATGCCTGCAGTTAAAATTAAATAAAAATTTGTACAATAATCTTTTTTTTTTCTCTCTTTTTTATTTAAAATCTGTCCCTACAGGGACAATCATTAAATTATCTAGTGTGCCTTGACTTTTAAAAAATATTTCATTTTTGGCAATGAAAATAATCGTGATTGTTTTCATTATTCAACAAAACCTTAAACTAAACACATCAGGTAACAAAAAACTAAAAAAAAACTTTTTTGTCGTAAAAAACGCGCACTTTAAAAATTATTTATTTATTTATTTATTTATTTATTTATTCAGAAACAACAAACAACCATGGCCGAAATGATCTCTTGAGGCGACACCAATGAAGCCAGCAACGACAAGGTGCTCGACATGGCCTTGGAGAGCGATCGATTAGCCACATTCACAAATTGTCCCGAAGATGCTTCAGTTCATCAGCGTCCCATTGCACTTTACGGATTTTATCCCACAGGTCATGGAATTGAGGTTAAATGCCATTTTTGTGGAAAATGCATCAAAAACTGGAAGCCAGGTCTACATATGTTCTTGGCCCATAAATAACTCTTGCCACGCTGCCCGTTGATCAAGAAGAGCAAGAATAGAATTAATTTTAATCTCAATTTCAAAATGTCACATAAAAAAATATACTGAACATATTACAATTAGAAGCTGTCAAACAATGTAACGACATGTAATCGAATGATTACTTGATAGAAGATTTTTGTTAGGGGGGTCTGACGTATTTGAAAAATGATTTTTCCTGTTTTCCTGCTTTTCTGTGAAAAATTTTCCTGAATTTTGTTTGCTATAAACCTTTTCAACCAAAACCGTTGAAATAGGTCACTAAAAAACCAGACTTATTTTTAAATATAAAGATATGTAGGTTTAACTAATTTTAACTTAAATACAGGCTATGATAAGAGATTTTTGTCTACCGCCGCCACAAGAGCACTATGTGAATTATTGCAGGACAACATGAAGGGATTTAAAGGGAGCCAGGAAGAGCTACCAAATGTATAAGGAAATGGCGGAGAAGACTTCTCGCGGTTAGCTAAAGAGGAGCATAGGAGCAACGGCACCGACAACTCCATGGCATAGCCGTCATTTTCGAGGGCAAAGCGACGGCGGGACGAAAGCCCCGCTAAATAAATAGAAATAGAGAAGCGCAATGGAGCGTATAGCTGAGGATTCAGCAAACTTTCAAAAAGATGTGCTGTATCTCTTTAGAGACCTTGATGCGCAGTCATATATTATTTGCTAATATTGATTTATAGATTTATCCCGTTAAATCCAATTGCTTAATAAATTAGCAAATCGGGAAATCTAGCTTTTTTAATATCACATCTCCATTCCGTTTTCAATGTCAGACTATTTTTATAGATTGTTTGATTGAGTTTCACATTAGGAGTGATCCGCAATCATCGGCCTCAAATATTATCGACCGACGTTTAAGCGATATTTGGGTAAATAAACAATCACAAATTTTACAAGTATTTTTTAAACTATATTCGTTATTTGGCCTCGTTTAAAGTCGAAAACAGCTTCTCTCCGTCGGCAAAACTTGACATCACTGATCCAACTGTACCCAAAGATTGTGAGGTGCCAACAATGGGCGAGTTTTTGGGCTAATGTACATGCATAATAATGCAGCGCCATCTACTGACTAAAAAGTGTACCAATTTATGGGAACAAAAACTTTTTCATAATTAAGTGCCATCTGTTGACTGGCCTAAGAACTGAGCAAAACAAACACCACCTACAGGCTTTGTTTCATCGGTTTTTAAGTTGTCAACAGAGCCACTTCTCGTATAATTTACGTACTACAATGTGGGAACAGATATTACTCTGGGTTTGCTTCTCTGAGAGTCCATTTTAACAGCACCGTATCATAAAGAAATGTAAGCTGGTCTATGATAATTTCGTCGCATGTATTTTATACTCGTTGGCGATAAATGATAAATATATCGATAAATGCAAAAAATACCTGTATTTCAGTTTAAAGCTTGTGACATAAGTTCTAAACATAAGCGAATTGTTTTTCTTGTATGAGAACAGCCATGAAACTGCGATGGCAAATGGTCAGTGTTTGTCTGCGACAGCGGTGGCGCAACCAGAGTAATTCAGCTGCTGCCACTGCTGCTGATGTTTCCGCGGTAAACACAAGCACCGCAGTCAACGCAACGACAACAAATAAATCGAGGCACAGCGGCGCACGTGAGACATTTGTGGAGCGTGTAGAACGAGGACCAGGTCTAAAAGACTTTTTTACTGTTAAGCCCAAACGCAGGCTTAACGAGCACGACGATTCAGAGGCAGTGAATACTACCATACCATATTTAAACGCAATAGACTACGATGGCCAAGGTCGACGGGTGCACTTCGAGGTATACGGTTGCCAAATGAACACAAACGATACGGAAGTAGTGTGGAGCATTCTACAGAGTCATGGCTACCAGCGATGCGATGATGTCGCAAGTGCTGATGTCGTTATGCTTGTCACATGCGCTGTGCGCGACGGTGCCGAACAAAAGATTTGGAATCGCTTGCGGCACTTGCGAGCAGTTAAGGAGCGACGTGGTTCAAAACGTCAGCCATTGCAATTGACGCTACTTGGCTGCATGGCGGAGCGATTAAAGGAGCGACTGCTCGAAAAGGAGCAATGCGTGGATGTGATAGCAGGGCCCGATAGCTACAAGGATCTGCCAAGACTGCTTGCCGTTGCCCGCCACTATGGCAACTCGGCGATCAATGTGCTGCTCTCGCTGGACGAAACCTATGCGGATGTAATGCCCGTTCGCTTGAACTCCGACTCGCCCACTGCCTTTGTGTCTATCATGCGCGGCTGTGACAATATGTGCACCTACTGCATTGTACCCTTCACACGTGGTCGCGAACGTTCCCGCCCTCTCGAATCTATCGTGCGTGAAGTACAGACCCTGCAGGAACAGGGCATTAAGGAGGTGACCCTGCTGGGCCAAAACGTTAACTCCTATAGGGACAAAAGCTCTGAGCAAGAGATTAAAGCAGATGTTAGCATTGCACCTGGCTTTAGCACCGTTTATAAGCCAAAAACAGGCGGATTACCATTCTCTGTGCTGTTGCAGAGTGTAGCCGAGGCTGTGCCAGAGATGCGAATTCGCTTTACATCGCCCCATCCCAAAGACTTTTCCGATGAGGTATTGCGCGTTATCCGCGACTATCCCAATGTCTGCAAACAACTACATTTGCCCGCTCAGTCCGGAAACACGGCAGTTCTCTCCAGAATGAGACGTGGCTACACTCGCGAGACCTACTTGGAACTTGTTGCTCACATTCGAGAAATGTTGCCGGAAGTGGGTCTGTCCAGTGACTTTATTTGCGGATTCTGTGGCGAAACAGAGGCTGAGTTCGAGGACACTGTCACACTCATCGAGCAAGTACGTTATAACGTGGCCTTCCTTTTCGCCTATAGTATGCGTGAAAAGACTATCGCACACAGACGGTATGTGGACGACGTTCCGGCTGAAGTGAAGACCGCACGACTGCAGCGAATGGTGCAGGCTTTTAGAGATGGTGCCACACAGCTGAACAAACGTTTTGAGGGACAGGACCAACTAATTTTAATCGAAGGCAAAAGCAAGCGTTCTGACAGCGACTGGTTTGGACGAAACGATGCCAATATAAAGGTTATTGTGCCCGCCTCCGCTTTACCCACACCACATGCAAATGAGAGTCCAAGAGAGATTGGCGTGGGTGATTTTGTGGTTGCACGCATTGTGGAGTCGAATTCTCAGGTTCTCAAGGGCACACCGCTGCACATCAGCAGCATTGGTAGCTACTACAGCAGCGTAAAAAGTTAAGTTAAATGTGGACACAATAAATGCTGGTTAGCTTTAATTAAACTTAAATATGCTACATCACGTTTCCATAGGCTGATTACTGTTGCCTTCGTTCTCTGTTCTGCTGCCGTGATATTTGGCAACATTACTGCGATAGAACTCAAAGATTTCAGAGCTCGCAGCACGGCATATGCATTCAATGTCATTGAACTGTGCAATCTTAAACGATCCTTTTGTTTGCACTAGCAATAAATTTCCATCTACCGAGTCGAAAACGAATGTGAAGCTGGCCTGCTGATGCAGCACCTCATTCTGTTCCGGGTCTAGCACAAACTCGCCTTTTTCGTTGATTATGCAGTGCACCGCGGCAAAGCTGTATTTAAGTGGCAGACCTCCAATGAGCATGGCTAGGCAGGCTGAATTTATGGCACACGCGTCTATCTAAAAGGCTATTGTTTTAGTATGAACGTTATGGCAATAAGAAATGATTAAGCTTACACTTCCACGATCCTCCAACTCCTGCACCTGCACAGACATTTTTGATCGGGGATATGCTTCATTTAGTACCGCAAGTTCTAGGACATCCCGTATGGCCGCTTCGCGTATGCGCTCCTTTACCTGTGGCAAGCCGGCCTTAGGACGATAGTTGCACTCCAAATAGCTTCCCTCAATGCTTAAATTCTGTGTCTTCACCTCAATGGGGCCCAGCACAGCGGCGATGACGACTGTAGCGCCTATTAAAATGCAAAATTTTAGCACCGGCTTCCAAACACAAGAAGGTAATCAATACGAACCCTGGCTGTACATAACAGAGCCATCGCACCGCGAAAGCGGATTGAACTTGCAATTCATCTCTCGTAATTTGTCTTTGGGAGCATTATTTAAGTTTGTTTTACACATTTTCTTAAAATATTATTTGTTTAAACAAAAAACAACGTGCATGTGTTAAGCAAACGCGATTTAGGGGTGCACAATATGTAACCAGCAGTTACTCGTTACTAAGCCATCGTAAAATATATCGAATCAACAGTTGTAATCGGTATAGATTCACTGATAAAAATAGCTCTCTATTATTTGAATAATAATTTTATAATTATACTCTTAAAGATTAAGTAAATTGGGAATTTAAATTTTGTCCGCAACAGCATCGACCCTTTTTTTTTGCCAGCAAATGCAGTGAGCTGCGTACCTAGTTTATTTTTTAACAAGAGTTCATGAGCAGCTAGTAACTAAAAAATACTCATGCCTATGGTAAGACATCGAAAACTTGTTCATTCCACTAAGCAAACGCCCGCAGTTCAGGTTAAATTGTCTGTGAATACGAAAGCTTAACTATGTCTGGTAAGCGCCACTTGTTGCATTCAATTTATCCAACCTCTTACATCATTACTAATAAGAAAAAACACTTAATTACAGGCGAAAATCCATTTGCGCAGTTCGAGAAATCCTTCACCAAGGATGGAACGGTTTACAAGTACTTTGATTTGGCTTCCATTGATAGCAAATATGGTAAGTTTTATGAGTGTAAACATGCAACAACTTGTCTACGTGGTAGCATTGCAAATAAGTTTATATACAAGAAAGGTCAAAAACACGCAAAGTTTAATATGCACATGTACACAAACAACTGTTTAATGCAAACAGCAACGACTTGAAGTTTGGCCCCACCTCCCTCCAACAACGACCGCTTTAATTTGCAAGTCCAAACAGTGTCAATAGGAAAGGTGACTTAACAATACTTAAACGATATAGGCGAAAAAATACTAGCTTTCTAAAACTTGCCTTTGCGCTTAGCAGAAAGCGAAAGTTATCAACATGATTTTCGTAATTGACGGCACGGCAAGGCTCGTCGGACGACGCCGGCGTGGTTTTTTTTGATAAGACCCCTGTATAGTTTTCTATATTGTGCACTAATCAAGCTGTTGTATTATGAACGTAGACACTTATCAGCATGAGCAAGACACTTTTTAAACTGCTGATATCGGACGATTCCGTGGTCTGATGCTAGGGGCGTGTGACAGTTGAAATCATTGTATTTATGTATACCTCCCATGCAAATCTATAATAGAGGAATATTTTTAAGTGTGGCGCATTTGCCTACTGTGTGCCTAAGGTGAGCATTGTGTATTTACTTGTTTGCCAATCACAAAGGGCAAGTGCCGCATAGTTTGCATGCCAACGCAAATGCCTCTTTAACTCACCTCTAACTGATAAGTGGTTGCTATCTTTTTCTTCTATCTTGAATTGTTTTATTGAAATGGGTAATTAACTATACATTTTTGCTTATAGACCATCTGCCCTACTCGATTCGTGTACTGTTCGAGTCTGCGGTCCGCAACTGCGATAACTTTCATATTCTCGAGAAGGATGTACAGAGTATACTGGGCTGGACGCCTGGCCTAAAGCAGGGCACCAATGATGTGGAGGTTTCCTTCAAGCCAGCTCGTGTCATTCTGCAGGTAAATTACATTAGTTTATTAATAGCGAAAATATATATTAATATAATTATGATTTAGGACTTCACGGGTGTTCCCGCTGTTGTGGACTTTGCAGCCATGCGAGATGCTGTTCTAGATTTGGGTGGCAATCCCGAAAAGATCAATCCCATCTGTCCCGCCGATTTGGTCATTGATCATTCGGTACAGGTAGACTTTGCTCGTGTTCCAGATGCCTTGGCTAAAAACCAAAACCTGGAGTTTGAGCGAAACAAGGAGCGTTTTACGTTTCTGAAGGTAATATTATAGATACTTAAAACAGAGTGCATTATGTTATGTTAACTATATTTATTTGCAGTGGGGCGCTCGTGCCTTCAACAATATGCTGATTGTGCCACCCGGCTCAGGCATTGTACATCAAGTTAACTTGGAGTACCTGGCACGTGTCGTCTTCGAAAGCGATGTTGCTGATGGCAGCAAAATTTTGTACCCCGACAGTGTGGTTGGCACCGACTCACACACCACTATGATCAACGGCTTGGGTGTACTTGGTTGGGGAGTGGGTGGCATTGAAGCTGAAGCTGTGATGTTGGGTCAATCCATTTCTATGCTGCTACCCGAAGTCATTGGCTACAAGCTGGAGGGCAAACTGAGTCCCCTCGCCACCTCCACGGATTTGGTTCTGACCATTACCAAACATTTGCGACAACTGGGTGTGGTCGGTAAATTTGTGGAGTTCTATGGACCCGGCGTGGCAGAGCTTAGCATTGCCGATCGTGCGACCATAAGTAACATGTGTCCCGAATATGGAGCAACCGTTGGATACTTCCCCATAGATGAAAATACTCTCGGCTATATGAAGAAAACAAGTGCGTAAGAAAGAGCATTGTGTGAAAATATTTTTATTTAATGCTTGTCTATGTTTGTAGATCGTTCTGAGAAGAAGATTGACATTATTCGGGAGTACTTGAAGGCTACGCAACAGTTGCGCAACTATGCCGATGAAGCACAAGATCCAAAGTTTACTCAGGTACGCAATTGGCGTTAACTTAAATATTGTGTTTTTTAACGTTCGAACTTACTTTTGCAGAGCATCAGCCTAGATCTGTCGACTGTGGTAACCTCTGTATCAGGACCAAAACGTCCACATGACCGTGTTTCTGTTTCGAGCATGCCCGAGGACTTCAAGTCGTGCCTGTCAAGCCCGGTAAGTTGAACAAATTTCGCTCTTATGAGATAAACAAAGCCCAGTGATGCTTGTACATCTGACAAAACTGAACTTGGTGTATCCCATAAATTGAAATCAAAATCACATTTCACATTCTTCAAACATTGTTTCACGATAAGACGGCTGTTAGGTTGATTACAAAAGAGCTATCTAAAAGAAACAGCAACTGTGATATATAGAAGTTTTTTAGTTTAAAATCACGGCTACTATTTCCTTAGATAACTCGATATAAATAACGTTTTGTTTCAACTCAACCCTTTTTATTGACAGCGGATAGCTGTGTAATACCAGGCAATATACATTGGCAAGACCCAAGAACGATACACTTCAAACTGAAACCTGGTTCTTGGTCAGCTAGCTCTTATAAGCTGTACTGCGTTCAATGGCCGCTGCCAGCGCATCAAGTTTCCAACGCTGGCAGCAGCAATGGCTGATCGGTGTTAGTTATTGCCAAAATTCGCTGAGAATGCGATTTGCTTTCTGGCACGCTCGATATTTTTATGCCGAATTACCAAAATTGTGAAGTGCTTTTGTTTTTACTGCACTTTATTGTACTTGCACGGGCTCTGAACCCTGTACCGATGGGGCCTCACGCGGCCGTTTCCGCAAGCAAACTGACCTACAAATATTAGTTAAGATACAAAGAGGTCATTGAACGCTTTGTCGGCCTAACTTCCTACATATATTGTTCAACTCTCATTAATCTATAATAATTCATCATTTTTGTACACTAAAGGTTGGCTTTAAGGGTTTCGCTATTGCGCCAGAAGCCTTGGGGACCACGGCTGAGTTCCAGTGGGATGATGGCAAGACCTACAAGCTTCAGCACGGCTCCGTTGTCATTGCGGCAATTACATCATGCACGAACACCTCAAATCCCTCGGTCATGTTGGGTGCTGGTATGCTAGCCAAAAAGGCAGTTGAGAAGGGTCTAAATATTTTGCCCTACATTAAGACGTCTCTGTCGCCTGGATCTGGCGTTGTAACATACTATTTAAAAGAGTCCGGCGTTATTCCGTATTTGGAAAAACTTGGCTTCGATATTGTAGGCTATGGTTGCATGACCTGTATTGGAAACTCGGGTCCACTGGAGGAGAATATAGTCAACACTATAGAGAAGAATGGCTTGGTTTGTGCTGGCGTCTTGTCGGGCAACCGCAACTTTGAGGGTCGTATTCACCCCAATACTCGTGCCAATTATCTGGCTAGTCCTTTGCTGGTTATTGCGTACGCCATTGCGGGTCGCGTCGATATTGACTTCGAAAAGGAGCCATTGGGTGTGGATGGCAATGGAAAGAACGTGTTTCTTCGTGATATTTGGCCAACACGTGCTGAGATTCAGGAAGTGGAGAACAAGCACGTTATTCCAGCCATGTTCCAAGAGGTTTACAGTAAGTAAATAAGTAAAGACGTTTTAAATTGAAAATTAATTATCTTTATTTTTTTAAAAAGGCAAGATTGAACTGGGTTCAGAGGACTGGCAAACTCTGCAGGTCTCTGATGGCAAGCTGTACCCATGGAGCGCCGACTCGACATACATCAAGCGTCCACCTTTCTTTGAGGGCATGACCCGGGCTCTGCCTGAGCTAAAGAGCATCCAAAAAGCGCGCTGCTTGCTCTTCCTGGGTGACTCTGTGACCACAGATCACATCTCACCGGCTGGTTCTATTGCCAGAAACTCACCAGCAGCACGCTTCCTGTCCGGTCGTAACCTGACTCCCCGTGACTTTAACTCGTACGGCTCGCGCCGTGGTAATGATGCCATCATGGCACGAGGCACATTTGCCAACATTCGTCTGGTTAACAAGTTGATTACAAAGACCGGGCCACGCACTATGCACATACCCAGCCAAGAAGAATTGGATATTTTTGATGCTGCTGAGCGCTACCGTGAGGAAGGCACTCCATTGGTTCTAGTCGTTGGCAAAGATTACGGCAGTGGTAGCTCCCGCGATTGGGCCGCTAAGGGTCCATTCCTTTTGGGTGTAAAGGCAGTCATTGCTGAATCATATGAGCGCATTCATCGTTCCAACTTGGTCGGCATGGGCATTATTCCGTTGCAGTTCTTACCTGGTCAGAGCGCTGAGACCCTAAAGTTGAACGGTCGTGAGGTCTACAACATTGCTTTACCCGAAAGCGGCTTGAAACCAGGACAGAAAATCCAAGTTGAAGTATGTTTAAAACCGAGTAATTTGTTGCATTGACTAAACTTTATTTAAACTTTCTTTTAGGCTGATGGAAATGTCTTTGAGACCATATTGCGATTCGACACAGAGGTTGATATTACCTATTACCAGAACGGAGGTATCCTTAATTACATGATTCGCAAGATGCTCTCCTAAATCATCCCTTAATTATTTTTTGTTGCATATATTCCATTTGCATTTCAAATACTGTACATTGTAGTCTCCTAAGTTTTTAATGTGTGCTGGTGCTTTCCTGAACAATGGTTAAACCAATAAAATTAAGTCTTCATTTTGTTAGCCAAATTTTCGAATTCTATGTAAAAGTTTTGAATAAATCAAAAAGATTTCGTTTCGCAGAACAAATAAATATTGAGTGCAATCCAATTGAAAACTTATACAAAAAATGGGTTTGAATTTTAATGTTCCGTGAATGCATTTCTAATCAGTGAATTTACTAATAATAAGTCAATGGCTTTCCGCTGTCATAAACAGACAAACACATTTCATGACAAATTTAATATACACTTTTTTCAAGTGTGTAATTAGTTTTGAGATCGGTCGTGGTTAAGCGCCTCTTTATGAATTCAACTGGCCAAGTATACAATATAACAACGAAGGCTTGCAGAAAACGATTTAAAACCAAGCCAGGGGTTTTGTAAAGATATTTTGGCTTGAAATGATCCTGAACGTATTGTGTACATGAAAATCACAGTTCACAATGCCAAAAATGTATAAATTCTTTGGTTTGTACTTTATTAGAATGCATGCTAAAACTACATATCTTTCAAAGAACACATATACATCCAATAATTGCCCTTATGGGCGCCCTGTTATGATTAAAAGGACACAATAAGGTAAGTACTTGTTTTAGAATGTCCAGTTTTTTGGCTTTATAAAAGTATTATTGTAATATTATTATCAACATCATCATCAATTACATACTTATGGTTATAATGTACAAGACTGCTGTTATTTAAGCGTGTGCTATATAATTTTTGTTTGCCTCTGGTAGTATAGTGTAAAAAATTACCATAACAAAACATTGTACATTGTAAGCTACAACACATTGGGATTTTTCTTTTAAAGATAGGCTGCATTACTAATATACTTTAAACATTGCAGAGCGTAACAAACTTGAAGTAAACTAATTGTAAGAAACATTAAAACGCCCTAACAAAAATTATCATTAATAAGAATTTAGCTAATTAACCTGTGCCTTTTTTTCTATTATTCTCGTCAGTTATTTACAAAGGTGGAGCACGTTGCTCTGCGCTTCAGATGGCGCAGCAACAAATCTCTGGTGGTTCCTCAGTACGTTGCGTAAATGCAGTTACGATTTAATGTGGTTTTCTTTTGGGTTGTGCGGTCCGTTACCAGCGTATTTGATGCTTGTATTGCTCATCGATAGCAATTCGTTTGATAGTCTCATAACCTAGTATAATGCTGAATGAGAATGCTGCCGATTGCACCAGGCGAGCGGACAGACCCTTAAAGAAGCAATTTAATTTCTCCTCATGCCATAGTTCTCGAAAAGCAACGCCCATTGAATCTAGGCGATGCACCTGTAAATAAAATAAAATGTTAAATTGTAATGTTTTTAAACAAAATGTTCAAACAATTTACCTGAAGACGTGCTCGTACAATATCTAATGGATTAGTTAGTATTGTCGTTGTGAAGCCACCTAAACTGCCGGCCACACACTGGATGAATAGATGAGAGACCCAACTAGGGCATATACGACACAGTTCGTCTACAGTGGAATAAAGTAAAGTGAAGATTACATCAAACAGTAGGCGGCGATTTAACTTACCTTGATATAGATGGTAAAAACCCCACCACATTGCTGAGTTGGGCACGTATGCCATTAGACTGGCAGTGTAACCCCTGTAAAAGCCTCTAAAACCATCTCTACGCATTATCTCACGCCCTATGTCCATTGATATATGCAAACGGCTGCGACCCGGCCATGACTTGATTCCCAACGGGTTTATATCGTTTTTGGCGCCGGCATGGGCCGACATGCCCAGCACCATTGCGTGTTGTGATATTACGTCAAAAGGAACTATGATGGTTTGACCTACTAGGGATGCACAGCCGCCACCAATTAAAGCCTTAAGTCGGTGCCCAGTACCCATATCGGTCAGTATATGTCGAACACCTTCGTATGTGCTAATGTAAAACACGCCAGATACAATTTGCACTGAAGAGATCCAGAAGCCACGATACAGGCCAGGTACACCTTCAGAGCGATAGATTTTCATAGCACAATCAATCATGCCTTTGTATATGTCGCTCTTGTGCTGCACTTGTAGCTGTGTCTTGATCACAGTCAACGGAAACAGACAGCATCGCACAGAGAACGAGCTAAGCATGGAGAGTGGAAAGAACTTTGTCTTGTTCATCATGTTCCATTCGATTGTGCGTATGTAGGCTCCGTCCTGGCCTATGTTCCTGCCAGTGCCGACAGCTTCACTCTTGGCCACCATAGTCACGCCGGTGCTGTCCGACATTGTGCTAGCTGTGTTTGGAACAGCTGCCGGAGACCGTGCGCTTGCGAATCTGGGCCTGTTGCATGCGTTGCCAAAAATCAGTTAATCCGTTTTTGTTGCTTTGTTTAAAGCATCATTGTCTGTCGATGACAGTTGCGCTCCAATTGGGCTTGCATCAAGTATGCTATGTGTTCCTATGTGCAATGGGGATGTGCGACTTTCTGAAATGGATAAAACATGATGAGTTGTATCACATTTGTTTTTACGTTGACGCAATTGAAAGGCGACTGCACGAAAATCATTGTGTCCCCAAGGTTAACGCTCGGATGCGTGCATATTATTCTATACCCATTGACGGGCTTTGACTTTGTGGCCTTTGTTTTAAATATTTTGTTTGTTCATAAGGCGGCTAGGGCTTTGGGATCATCTGGAGCCATATGTTTACAGATATGTGTTTTTTTAATTATATAATGCGTAGACACACAACCATTTCCACCACCTGACTGATTGACAGCGTCATCACCTAGCTTATATCAGATCAGCTTTTCACTATATGTAACAAGCACTTTTGGATTGATTTTTTTAAAGAATATATTGCTTACTTTCGCAATTGTCCAGCGTTATTTCGACTTGTGGATATTAATATTTGTTGTTGATTGAGGCATTTACACGCTTACCCACCCTGTTCAATTATTATTGTTGATAATTAAGCCTTATCGATGAATCGATGTTGGAAAATTTGAAACATCGGTTTTAAATATTTAAACTGAATATATTGTTATTACGCAGACTAATTAAATCCAACAAATTTTTGGTCTTCCATACTTAAAAAGCTAAGATAACATACTCAAATTATGATTATAAACATCTATAATAACGAAGGGATATTTAAGAGATAATTATATTTTCTTATCGATGCTAACGTGTATCAAATGTACATCGCTAGGGCATTTTAACAGTGTGGCAGCACTGCTGGTGCAACTTAAGGCGGTTATTTTAAATATGTAAAAATTTATATTCCAATTGGAAAACATAGTTTAAATACTTTTCCAACCAATTTCGATTAAAGACATTCGGTCTGGGTAAGCATAGCTTTATGTTTTTTTTTTTTTTTAAGTTTTTAAACAAAAGTGTAATATGTTTAATACTTAAGTACGACAGAATCAAAACCAATTTATTTTAGGAAAGTTTTATAAAGCTATATAAAGTATAATTTTGCAATAAAATTTCCCAACTCAGACAAATCCTTCACATTCTTATTGGCTATATAATTTTAAGTTTTCCACCAATAGCAACAATGGTGGGCGTTTTGAGTCTGCGCAATGTATCACAGCATCCGAACTGCCAATCATCCCTTAAAAACTTGCCACTAAATCATGGTGAACGTTGTCCGCATCTTTGGAATTTGTACAGAGGTAACAGTTGCCACGGGTACTTCATAACTGTTGCACGGTGTTAACGGAATGTCTCGATCACTGACTGTGACAAGTGAATGTCATGCAATGATTAATAATTCAAAATTATTGATGCACGGAAACAAGGTGAAATCCAATTACTAAAATTTTTGCAACAGAAAAACAACTAAATTTAAGTGTGTGTTTGCCAAAGTGACAAATTCAGTAAAGTGTGAGTTGAAGACAGTTAAGACACATGGATACAGCTAAATTGGTAAGATTATTAATCGAAAAAGTGTATATTTGTTATTCTAAATTACTTAAAGCTTTAATTTATTCATACATTGTACAGACATTTTACTTGTATAATAAGTTAAAATCCTAGTGATAGCCCAGGTGTTAGCCGTAGCTAAGTGTGTATCCCATATTTTCCATGAGCGTTTCCTTAATCGCCGGCTGAAGTGCTCGCTGCATGTACGTTGTAAGCAATCCTCTCACGCCCATAGAGAATAACTTTTCCAGCTCACTGGACATGGCATCACCTACAATTTCATCGTGATTGCCATCCACCTCCACTAAAAATATCAGCAAAAGCACGAGCATCGGGTTGGACAAGCTGTAGCAATTGCTCATCTTCAAAATGCAATATATCCTCATTGAAATGCACTTCATCCGAGTAATCTGTGGGCAAAGCATTGCGGCGGCGTCGGCGACGACGCTTGCCCAATTGTCGCCGACGGTAAAAGTTGTCGCCATTGACATCAAAGAATTCATTGGAGTCCGAGAAACCCTCGTTGCTTCCAAAGGTTAAACTCTGATCTCGCTGTGTGTTATGTCCTAGACGAATATCGTAATCTGGATTTTGGTAATTGCCAGCAGTGCCCAAAATTACTTGTGGCTCCCCAAGCTCAACCTGAGGTGCCGTTCCTTCGCCATAGCCAAATCGTCGCTTCGAATTTTGACGCAGTCTAATGCCACTCGGTCCTTGGCAGCCGTGTGCAAAAACGGATATAAATCCAGGCTCGGCAAAGTGTGAGTCGGTGCGCACTGAGGCCGTCCCCAGTCTTCGGGATTGCTCAAATGAGGATGCTGATGATGAGGCTGGTCCCAAAGGCACCGTACGGAACTCAATGCCTGCATGCCTCATGCGCAATATCATATTGCAGCGTCCACCTGTGGGCTGAAGGATCACTCTGCCACTGAGTGTCAAATCCGGGAAAATTAGCCGTGTGTCCAGTGTAGAGTTCTCTGTGCTAAACTTGCACTTGTCGATTTCAACCCATCGGGATGAGGACTTTGCCGGCGGCACACGCACCTTAAGATCCTCGACTTCCACACGCGAAACGGCCAATTTATGTGGTTGTCTGTGCTGATATTGTTGGTGTTGCTGGTATTGTTGTTGTTGCTGTTGTTGCTGTTGTTGTTGGTGCGTGGAAAGTAGCTCCTCAAACTCAAGTGCACTGCTGCTTATTCCACTAGCCGAGCTATCTACAAACTGATATGGACGTCCTTTGCGTCTTATGCGCTTTCCATAATAGCCACGCCCATAGTTTGTGGCCCCAACATTATAGAAGTCATCCTCCGGCTCCGTATTCTGACCGTAAAAGCTATTGTACAGCTGATACGGACTCTGCATTGGTTGATCCCACATCGAACGTGAATGCGATCGTGAGGATGAGCTCTTAGTCTGAGCACTGCGACGTCGCATATGCTCCAGAGCGTTTTCCAGACGATTCGAACAGCGATGTGGCGTCTGGTAGGGCTGACCTACAACAACAGCTAAAAATAAATTATGCAAATAAGATGGTGAGCTAATGATCGTGCTGTGGGAATAAGCTTACTTTGTATAAATGCGCTGAGTAAAACAAAACGCATCAAATTATTTGATCGGCTCATGTGGTCTGATCCTGATCCTTGCATGGTGTATTGCTAACGCCGCACATTGAAGTGTTAGACTAACGTATGTATGGAGATGTCAACTAGACCTGGGACGAAGCACCACCAGTCTGGTCCACTGCTCAAGCGAAAATGCGCTCGCAGCTAAGGCCAACGCATGCGAGACCGAAAAACTTGCTCGGTTGCGCTTCCATACACACAGCCGCAGAGCAGAGCAGAGCCAGAGCACCCACAAGAAGTTCACGACGACAACGGCAACGACAACGACGAAGTCGTGTCACTGCGCCTCATCATGTGCAGTGAAAGTGTTTTCCACGACAAGCGCCAGGCACACACCAACGCACACGAGCGTGGAAAAAAGCAGCTCAAAGACAAAGACAAAGACAAAAAGAAAAGCATTGTCTTCTGCGCACAAAGTAGATCACAGTAACTTGCGAACGCAAAGCAAATACGACGTCAACGCCAACAACATCGGCTCGGCTACGTTTCGTAATTTGAACACAAATGCGGGCGCGCATGCGTCGTAATAATACTCAAAGCCACCCGCACCCACCCTACATTGTTTGCAAAAAAGTTCAAAGTTGATCAGTCAGATGGTTTGTTTTGCTCAATTACCTTGTGAACTAATTGATAGCCTCATTTGATACTAGTATATAAAGGTATTTGTCTCACCATTTAGGCTGAGAGCTCTCTTTTTTTTTCGGTTAGCTACTTAAATTCTTAAGCTTGCACTAGCCGCGTGCCAGGTGGCAACGCTTGGCTGGCTGTGTTTGACGGTTACGCTAAATTATGTCGGTAATTTGATTTTACAAATTGTTTGCATGCACCTTTTAAATTCGTACCATTGCTAGCTGTCACTGTCAAATTGCAGTGTAATATTTTGCAATTTCTAAATTGGTAGCAACGGCAAATGGCGGAAACATTTTGTATACTTAAATATTGCAAAATGTGATGCCACATTTCAAGTTTAATGTACCAAATTTACATAACCTTTAAGTTAGTTTGTATTGTATTTAATAGCCGGAGAAAGCTGCACTCTGCACGTTCTTGCCGCTTTCTGCTTTTCCTCATCAAGTTGAAGCCGTTGCAGCTAGGGCAAGCAAATATACACATATGTTTAGGTATATATTTATCTGTTTGTATTTGTTATTTAGGGTAACTATGGCACAAATGATTCTTGAAAGCGCCGATGCGAAACGCATTAACGTGTGCCAGTTTCTAGGTGTCAAGAAAAACACTGACAATGTGGGCGGAAGATGCAACTTGCAACGGACACAAAAATTAACGTAAAAAAACAAACAACTTTAATGAACTTGTCCCAAATATAAGAGATCTTAAAAAAATAGCAGCTGTCTTTGTAAGATTGCATACAATTTGGACTATTATTGTAAGATAGTTAGGTTAGGATTTAGTTACAATTTTAAGCTAATTTTTTTTCAAAAACTCAAAGCTAAAATGTATTTTATATAAGAAAGGCTACTAAGCAAAATTTTTTAAGATCGAAACAAAAAGTAAAAAATTGACAAAATTACAATAAACAAGATGTTGGATATTGGACTTCTAATCAACGGTCTGACCAACTCGTTTGCATTATTAGATCTTACTGAGCGGCTAGAAAGTGAAATGCTTTCCCTGCTCTAATGAGCAAATTAGAGGAAGACAGAGAAAAAGAGTGACAGATAATACCGCTCATAAACTCAATTGACCTTAGTCCACGCAGCTCATTAAACGTAAAAGTGTCAATAAACCGCAGGTTTTCTATTGTTTTTTGCCATACTGTGTTTGTTATATGTATATACAAACTACAAACGTATATGATATGCCCCGCGTCAGTTTCGCACTCTCAGTCCCAATCTAGTTGGTGACAATGCCTCATTACTTAATGGCAAAGAGGCGTGAGTAGCAACAATAGCCACATACACACGAGCCAAGGCTAAAGGGCAAGAAGCTGTTAAGCTAATTGCCACAACTTCTTTACACTTGAGTATGTCAATGTGACAAACACTTTGTTTCTATTCTATTTGTGTGTGTACTGGGGGATCTGTAACCGTAACCTGACCAGAGCCACGGGTTGTCACAGCAGGTGGCTTTAAAGCTACAGGCGCTGGCACTTAAAGCTTTTCGGACGGTGCAACCCCAAAACAAATTACAAATTGGCAATTCATTTGCCAAAATCGAAGAAGACCCAAAAAAAAAATGTAGCAAAACTGATAACAATTTCCTGCTGCGACTTGGTTCATTTCCTTTCTCGAAACAGGCTGACTACAGCGAGGCCAAGACGCATCTTGAGCAGCTCCAGCAGACACTGACGCACTTGGATCACCATCATCATCCCCATACGCATACACATCCGCATCCACATCCACATCCACACCATCACCACCATGGGCTGTATCACACGGCGCCAAATACATCGACTATAACCACAGATTCGGTGGTTTCCTGTGTCACCTCAACGTTGCCGGCTGTCGGCAAGGCCATATCCTCGTCCTCATCCTCCTCTAGCTGCGACAACTCGGAGACGGAACGCAAGAAATGTCACAATCATAGTCACAGCGATATGGACGTAAGTCACACGCTTATGGAGGCCATCTGCACGCTCCCGTTGCCCACACATGGCCAAAGGTCACCGCCCTGCTGCCTGGCCATGGCCGGAAATTCCACGCCACCTGCAGGAGCACTGATGAATGGCTTAACGACCAATGTGAATGGAGGTGCCACAACCCTATGCAATGGTAATTGAACAAAAAATAAAAACTAATATTGATGCTAACCATTTGTCCAAGCAGATCTTGTGAGAGAATCATCTTGGTATGCCCATCACCATCATCACCATCACCACCATCAGTTGGCTGATGAGCTGGTCATGTACACAACGCCGGCGCCGACGGCGGCAGCAGCAGCCGCCATTGGCAAATTTGGACTGGACACATCAACGGAGGGTTACTTGAACGCAAGGTACAATGGTAAGCGTCCACGTCCGCCCGGATGCAGCTCCACGCCCAGCTTCTCGAACGTCTTCTACTGTTTGTTTTTTCTATTTACACGTTTTTGTTTATTAACTACGTTTATGAGTTTTCTAGAAAGGAGATGGGGATGGTTCAGTCTTTTGGCCCTCTTGCTTACGCTTGTTGCAGCCTCAAGGCTTTTATTTTTGTTTGCTTTTAATGTTTTGCTTAACTTTATTGATAAAATTATTGTGGATGGGTTTAAGCTGTGGATATTTTTAATTTTGAAATGCTGGGTCTGAGCCAAAAATAATTCATTATTTGGTGGGGAAGAAGATTAAGTTACCAAATCATTTAAGCTTTGTGTTCAATTTTAATTCCCATCTAAATGTACATAATAAGCTTGGTGCTTAAAATTCTAATCATTTGGAGATACAATAATTAACTCGTTTGGAAATTTTCTTAAGCTGTATTTTACTTTTGCGTTTATTAACCTTTAGTCTTGAAATTTCTTTATCTTTAATATTTAATCTTTTTTAACAAAGTTTTCTCTCTTTACTATTCCCTGTCATGTGTAGTATATTAGTAAAAGTACTATTTGTGCTTATGTGCATGTGACAAGCTCGATTTGGTAACTCAAAGATATCCCGGCGTGAGCCGTAATGCAAAATATTATTATCTAACAAAAGTCAAGTTTGCCTAACTTTTTACGTTGCTAAAAATCACATTAAAAGCGCTTTTCTTTTCTTGTGCCCTGTGCCTGTCCAATGCTGCTTCTGGATCTGCAGTGAATGTCAAAGGCGTGCGCCATGAAAGAACATCAACTTTCTTCGACATACCTGCTGTGACGCACCCACACTCGCATCCTCATCCCCATGCGCATCCGCATCCATATTGCTACAGGTATGTTTAGCTGGAAGTCGCAACCACAGCCACAGCCACAGTTGCTGACAAGACAAGCTTAAGAAAAATGTAACCAAAAAAAACGATGCCAACTTTAAGTCAATCAATTTTTTTTCTTGCGCATTTTCAATACATTTTTATTTTCTGCCAGATTTCCACCATCCCCACCCGCGGGCATTTTAAAAAAGAGCGACGAAGGTAAGCAAATTAATACATCTCTTTCAGAGACTGAACTGAGAAATTATTAAAGACATACGTTCATCATTTATTTAAATTATGCGAGGCAAATACGTGCAGCAGCTCTTGGCAGCAGGAGCTTCGGCTATCAGTTCAGCATGCCAATAACTCAATTTGTTTTTATACGGCGATGACTTGCATGGGAAACTTGGGATTTTCTTTTTCGAATAAAATGCAAGAAATCGCGCGCATAATTTACAATAACAGTATCCGCGGTGTTAGTAACCGCTAATCCAATTGGTGGCACGGGCATGGAATTCAATTTGAGAGCAACACAGCTCTTAGTTTGCCTCCGGTTCCTCATGGTGGGGGCAAAGTTGTTGTGAGGTTGCAGTCAAACAAGCGACTCAATCACAACTGAGCTGAGTGGATGAATGGATAGCATACGAAGCGTGTTTTAAGGGTGAGCGCTGTACCGAACACCACTGGGAAATGCCTTACTATGCACTCTGATTTGGCAGCCAACAGGTTTTATTATTTTTATTTTTTTTTTCTTCTTCCATCGTTTGTTGTTATCGGCAATGATGTTTTTACTTGTCGACACTTTCTCATGGATTATGCAAAGGTATCTCGTGAATTTTTAATGTGCACAGCGTCGAGTCGCGCTGCCTGCTGATGTGATTTTAAGCGAGCGCCAAGGAGAGAGCCCAGGACCGGGCGACCATCTAATGAAAAGGGCAATAAGCGTGGGCACAAAAACAATGGGAAGGCGGCTCTCTGTTGTTTGCCCTTAAATTGCAGCATATTGAGCATTTACAGTGGGCTGCTGTTAGGAGTGGGCTGCTTAAATAATTAATTCGTGCTAAATACCTTGGCCATTTAGTGAAACATCAACAAAAACAATCTAAAGTCAACATTTGAATACTCTTTAAGATATTTGAAATATAAATATATACATGACACAAACAAACTTTGTTAATTAGTATAACAATAAAACTATTATTTTTCAAAATTAATTTTTTTTAGTTTTATTTGGATGTTTAGTTTGCTAAAACATATTTTTTATTTGAAAAGTATATGCAAAAACTATGTCTACATTCAGTCTCTCCCAGCTTTTAGACCAAAATGCAAAATACAAATACGAATAAGAATCGTTACACATGAATAATTTAAAGCTATTTGATGTTGTTTCTTGTATCATCACAAATATGTTATACCCATGTTCGTAAAGAGCATAAATAACAGAATCCTGAATATCATGTAATTAGTGCCCACTCTTAACGTGCTGCTTAAACGTGCATGAAATCGGCTTTCATTTAGATATTTTGATTCTCTGCCCATCTATTTTAGAAACGGCCGCTACGGCCGCTGCCGCTGCGGCAGCTGCTGCATATTGCAATGATGTATCGGTTGGTCAGCACTTTCATCAGCAGCAGAACACCAAGATTGAGCATGCCGACTCCACTACAACGGCAGCCGCAGCGCAACAGCAGCACCAGCAGCAGCAGCAACAACAACAACAACAACAGCAGCAGCAACAACAACAACAGAATCAACAGCAACATCATCATCATGATACACTGCATCCACATGCACACAATCATCAGCAGTCGCAGAATGCACATCAGCAAACACATACCCACCTGGCCCCAGTGCATGCTGCTTCCGCATTTAAATTTAGTCATACCGCCGTCATTTCCAGCTCGGCTGTATATGCCACGCCTCCACAATACAGCACCCACCAACAGCAGCCACAGGCCCAGACACATGGTGGTTCCATTGCAGCCGTCTATCGAGATATTTCACCCACCACAGGCAGCGAACCGGATCTCAAGTACGACAGCGGTCCATACAATGCCACTATTTCGTCTACCTATCCGCCACCATTGCGACCCAGTGTGGTTGATTCGACCACTTCCAGCGATGCGGAGCTGCGTCTGGATCAGTTCTACGCTAGCAATGCCATCTCCACCAGCAGCAACGGGCAGACCATTAGCCAGCGCCGTGGATCGCTTCAACTTTGGCAGTTTTTGGTGGCACTCTTAGACGAGCCCGCCTCAAGGTAAGTAAAAACGCATAGTGGTAAAATTGTGTTAATATTGAGCTTTGTTTCCTTAGTTCCAGCTGTATTGCCTGGACAGGACGCGGTATGGAGTTTAAGCTTATCGAACCGGAAGAGGTGGCACGTCGCTGGGGCATTCAAAAGAACCGACCTGCCATGAACTATGACAAACTGTCGCGTAGTCTGCGCTATTATTATGAAAAGGGAATTATGCAGAAGGTTAACGGGGAACGCTATGTCTATAGATTCGTCTGTGATCCCGATGCACTCTTCAACATGGCTTATGGCCACCTTACAAGTAAACAAGCTGATCAGCAACATCAGTTGACCTTGTCGTTGGCCAAGTCATCGCCGGAATCGCAAACGCAATCGCTTCGCGTGCAAAAATCAACGGCAGCGGATTACTACGACAGTGGCTTGCATAAGTATCAGTAGGCGGAGTGTGGGAACCTCGCTATATGGGCGTAACCATGTCTCGTGTACATTGTGTAATTTATTTTTTCGTGAGTGTGTGGATGTGTTGGGGGCACATTGCTTGAATGTGCGACTGCGTTTAGTTGAGAAAAAATACCATGTTTGTAACGGACTGACTGGGAAATAAGTGTTGATAAGCGGCAAGTGCTCTGAATTGTCTATCGGTGGGCCACCACGAAAATCAGCACCTATCGACCAGCAGTTACAAGTCCACCACCGATAGGCGGTTGAATTCAAACTGTTGAAAATTGGTTAAAAAACAAAATTGAACTATGTGTGGTCGAAAAAGCAAAGAGTTTATGTAATAATAATAGATTTTATTGTATTTGGTTATTAGATGGTTACAGTTAAATACATAGCCCATCTAAGCGAGGCCTTATCAGCAGCGTATGCATACGTACACACATACATACATATAATAACATACATATATACAAAACATAGGTGTACATCACTTAAATGTAATCGCGTTGAGGTTGAGTTGGCGTTTTTAAATAAAATATATACCGTTTTCTGTTCGTTACACAAAGTCTCCAGTGCATTATTATTCTTCCTTCCTTTTCTTTTTTGGAACTGATTCTGCCTCAGAATCGGAGCTAGTGCTGGATTTATCATCATCGCTGCTACTATCGCTTTCCAGTTTTCGCTTCTCCGGCGTCTTTTTGGCCAACTTCTCAACATAGCTCTTTCACCTTTTCCGGTTGGGGACTGTAGGCCCAGTGTAGAAGTTGCAAGTGAAGTGCACTAGGCGCTCCAGTGTCCTCGTTAAACAGCTTGGCATCCTCGCTCTTGATTTGGTCTAGCAATTTCGCTATTTGACGATTGCGCACTATATCCCAACTCTTACTTTCGGACTTTGGAAACATCGTGCGCAGATGCTTGTAATTTCCCTTAGCCTTAGGACCACCATATGCAGCCAGGAACTCAGCGGCCAACTCGTGTTTTGGCTCAGGCAACTTTGACACCACTGCATGTGGAAGATACGCACGATTGTCCTTAATACGGTTCTCAGTTTCGAATTTTTCGAGAAAATCTTCAAGTATCTTTACGCCCTCTTTGATAGCTTTAATTTTGTCTTCGTTTTTGGTTCCAGACAACACACGTTTCGAGCTGCCAATAAGTCCCTTAATCGCTAATTTTTGATAATCCGGATCACGTTCCTCCAAAACACTACAAACATATGTATGTGAATAAAATCATCAATATATTAATTTGTCTGCAAACATACACCCATTAAGAATTATAAATATTTGTGTAGGCAAAATAATATGTGTCTGACTATTTTATTTTGCGTGCCAAATGCTTTGCATATATAAACATACAGACAGAGCAGTAGCAGAGCAGAGAGGCAGTCGATGATATGAGACTTCCGAATATGCGAGCATATGTATTGAACACTAAAACTGTGACATGACATCATAGACAGAGTGTCGATGACGACGACCTTCAGCCTGCTTCATTTGTTAATCAAGTCAAACAATCTTACCGCAAAGTTTCCAATGCCGCTGCCTTGTCCTTAAAGCCCAGACCAGGCACTGTCTCCACCTTATCATCGCCATCAGTCTTTGCGTTCTTGTTGGATGCACCACCGCCATTCTCCTCTAGCCACTTCTCGAACACACCGATAGCTTCATTAATGTTCTTAAGCTTTTCGGCTGCCTTTGTCACTGCAGATTGCAAAACAATCTTCATTGTAAATTCTAAAGAAATTAGGTTTGTGCAACTTACTGGTGAGTACGCGTTTGGCGCGTCCCAAAAGTCCACGCACGGTCAGCTTGCGGTATTGCATATCATGATCCTCTAGCAGCTTCAGTGTTTCCAGTGCCTTTTCCATGTCCTTGAAACCAAATTTCGATTCGCCCTCGGACATTTCGACTGTTTAAATTCAATGTATACACAACTTACAATAAATTAAAGCGACTGCAATCAAGCAGCAACAAACTGCGACTAAACTCATGCCTTTTCGTTTGTGGAAGCTTTGGGGCAAAGCATTAGAAGGCATATATTCAAAGAGATCGTGTGAGCGCCGTTGAGAACTTGGTGAGCAGTATCTGGGGCAGTCAATTAGATAAGCGTTGCCAAAATAACCAAATGACATTATAAGTGTTCAATTTATAAACCGGTTTGTTGTCGTACTAGCGTAGCAAAACAAAAGCAAGAAAAGACCTCGCCATGACGTCATGGATAACATGTGGTGCTGAATGCATAGCAACGATAGCTGACAAATACCAAGTTTATACGAAAGTATTGTTGTGACGTTTCTAAAACAAAATTCTCTTTATTTTTTAGTAAAAGCTATTCTGGTAAACGGTTCAAACTACGGAATGGTGCTCTGACTAATATTATTATTTTTTTGATTTACACAAACAAAACCATGTAAGTTAGTTCAACATCAATCATACACATTTTACATGTTGCCTTAATTTTTCTTTATTATATAACTTATCCGATTATGATATTATTACTTTGACCTTAGTGAAATCCACTAGCTGAAGAACTTAAAATGATGTTTTGTGTTGCTTAGGTATTATTTTGTACTTTTACATCGTATGTAGTTTTAAGCAAAACATATTTCTTAATGTTAAAATCCGATCTTATAATTACTCTTAATCATCATATTATTAACTGCTACCCTGATGTTTCTTCTTGCAACTTATTTTGTAAATTACATTCTATCATGATATACCAAAGTGGTTTTAGGTTTAAAATAATAGTTATCTTCGGCATCCTAAAGAGCTGTGTAATTTCTCTGCAAAAAAAAATTATATATTTAATGATTACAAATTTTCCAAGTATTTTAATCTCACAGTTTAAATCCAGTCTGGCTCGTTTCTCCATGATTTCTAATTCCATCAACTCAATTTTCAGTTTGCCTTCCTGAGCCTCTTGATCCAGCCTAAATTTCTCTTTTGCAATTTCATGGTCATGCTTTTCTTGCGCTCTCTTGTTTTCGCCTAAATAAAACTTTTGCTGAATCCGCACAAGTTTTATCTTTTCTTCATCCAGGCTGTGCTGCGTTCGTGGACTTAAGCTGGGCCATTGCGAAACAGCAATTTCACGTTTCTGTTTTTTGTGCGCACTGAAACTCTTCAACTACAAAAACGTGATAGAACATGTCATAACGCACTTCCATAATAATTATTAACTCTTACCTCGTGCGCATCCACGGAGCTCTCGTACATGTCTTGACTTGGCTCGCAGCTAATACCATTTTGCTCATTGGCTGTAAAAAGCATATTTCTATGCATAACTATCGTAAGATTCTTGTAATTGTGTACTTACAGATATCACTGTCATATTGGTGTGCCGAGTCTGATGTCGAACTGCGGGTCTTAACGAAAACCTTTCCAATATTCTTGCGAACGGTGTAAGCCCAATCTTGTTGATTTTCTTGTCTGGCCTTTTTTTTCATATTGAGATACTTGTCCCTCAGACCTGTCCATTCGCGTCGGACGCCTGTTCTGTGGTAATAGGTGTCCACCATGTCTTCCCATATTTGTTTCTTTAGCTGCCATGTTTCGGCGTTGTTCTTTGTTATGTCAAGGATAGCTTTATTTTCTTCATAAAGCTCCACTAAAACGATTTCCTCCGCTTCTGTAAAATTTTTAGCTCTATTTCTTTTATCTCGCATCGACATTGTGTTTCAATTTTCCGCAAGCAATAAACAATTTCAATCAGCTGTTTATCGGTCGATATATTCACCTTGATAGACCTGCCAACTTGGTAAAATAAAAGAGCGCCATAACTTTAAGCGGTTTTAAATATAGTTTATGGTCAGTTTTCACAGCTTGTTTTGTTCATGCACAAATGGATGTTGTGAATTGATGTTAAGATATCAACAGTTTTTTAATTTATTATTTACATACTTGTGAATTATACATGGAACTTGTAACGCATAGAAGGAAACATGACTGACCATATAAAGCATATATGTACATATATTCTTGATCAGGATCACAAGCTAAGTCGTTATGGAGATGTTTTTTTTTTTTTTCTAAGCAAACTAGTTCCACAGTTTTTGAGCTACAAAAACTCAGGCCAAGGATTAAAAAAATATCTGTCAACATTAGCTAAATCTGACTACTAAACTAGACATATGGTTATACAAATGCAAGATCTTTTTAAAGATTTTACTAAAATAAAATATTATTATAATATCCTTTTATTTGTATACAATATTTGACATGCTCATATTTTTTTCTATTTTTTTTTGTCCCGTAGGTACCTTTCACGTTTAATGGATATATCTTAACTATGGCAGATGCGGGCATTCTTGTATATATTTGGATGGTAGCTGGGGGCCGTAGGAGAAAGCGTGTTATCCAAACATTTGTTCCAGATTTTTGGGTAATGTCGGCTATCTTTCCATCAAATTTGGTTGCCCTAACTGCTATATTGTGGATATATATGTTTTTATCGATTTGAACCTTAAAGTGTATTAACTTGTTATCTGTTTCTATTTAGTGGTTTTTATTTTTTGCGCTCATAGCGAAACTTATAAACTGGTTCACTGTTATCTTTGTCAGCGCGTATTTTCTTAGGTTTAAGAAGGCGTGGCTTTTTAAGGGCTTTCTTGAGTTCCAGCTTCCTTTGCAACATGCTGAGCTCACGTTCGCGCTCCTCCCGTTTTTTTAATTCACTCAGAAGCTGCTGGCTGTGCGTTCTTACCTGTTGAACAAGGAACCTTAGTTTTGATAATTTTTGATTTCTATAAATATTTACCGGATTTTCTGCTGTCGCTAAGCCTTTGTCTTGGGTTGCTGACAACACCTCTTCTTTGTCACCCGTATTGTTAAAGATAAATCGTTTGTTGGTACTTTGCGCACCATTAACATTGACAAGCGTTTCACGAAGTCGCTGCAGCTTGTTCCGCTCGACGGTTAGCTTCATTTGCACATACTTAAGATTCTGAATCTGCATAAGTGCTAACTGGTCTGGCGTCGCTTCGCCTTTGTGTTTCTTTTCGCGATGCACATCATCAGTGAGCTTGGAGTTAATCATGTGGTGGTAGAACTCATCGGGATTTTTGTTGAGAGCACGCTTGTGCAATAGCTTAATTGTCTTCTCCTTGTGGTGTGCGTCAATGGCTCGCTTTTTGTAGTCTTTTTTCTTTTCGAGCAGACCAAGGTGCTGACGCGCCTCGGGCTGGTGCCGTTCGCGATGCACCTTTTGGTTGCTTTTTCCAGCCTTTTTCCAAGACGACATTTCTGTATATGAATTGTTTATAAACCAAAACACGTGAGTCGATAACAGTTGCTAAAGCAGTGCAATGCAGCAAACGTTTCCATCCCTGTGTAGCGATAGGCAATATGTTTTGAAACCAGCGTCAAGTTAGCAACTGGTTGCTAGTATCAATGTTCGGAACTTAGTACATGAGTCGGAATCAGAAAACAATGTGAACAATTTTAATTTTTTTCGATATAAAAGCAATACAGTAATGGTCCAGAAATGTAGAAACTGAGATAAATTTTTGTTTTCCTTAAATCGGCAATTGCAGTTTTTAAAATGAGTGAAACAAATTAGCTTAAACATTAAATATTTTTTATTTCTTGAAGATCTTATGAACTCCCAAAAACGTTCATACCTAAAAATAAAGCCTCTTTTTAAATGGCTAGTTAAATACCGTTTAAAAACCTATTCAAATCCAATAAAAACTACTGCACTTGAATTAATAAAATGTTGTCATTAATATTTTAAAAAATGAACTTGTAAATCAACCTCAAATTATTTAACTGTTAAATAATGTTTGGTAAAAAGTAGATGCTTTTTCACACAAGTACCCTCTTTTGCAATACGTATTAAGTTCAGTCTAATAAACGCACATATAATTTATTTATGAACAATGAAAACAGCTTTGAGAAACTGATGAACAGATTTTACGGAAACTGTTCAACGGAACGATCTTATTAATTAAAATTTTGTTTTGCGTTGTTTGGCTCAAGTTATTAAAACCTTAAAAAAAGTGCAAACAAAAAAAAACTTTTTTTTATAACTTAAAGATATTGATAAAGGCTGTTTTTACTTTATACAATGCAATCAGTTTTTATGCGATGCCTTTTTCTATCAAATAAATAATTTTATGAACCAGCTTTAATAAACAGAACGATAAACGATCACCAGTTAATTGCTATGGGAAAATACACGCAAACTGATCCTTAGGAACGCAAAAATGAGAATACCTGAGCGATGGAAAGTCCCTATTATGGACAGTGGCTCACAGTCTTTGTTGTACATGCATAAATAAATGTTGTAAATGGCAGTTACATGCCGCTATATAATATCAAAAAAGAACAAACAAAAAGTCGTACCCAATAAAATATATACCTATATTCTTGATCAGCATCAACAGCCGAGTCAAATACAATGAAATTTATCACAGTTTTGATGGTTTTTGCAATCACATTTTAATAGGTTGCGTTTATATAGAAATGATGACATTTGCAACAAGTTAAGAGGACGAGATGTTTATTATCAATTATGTTTGTTACATATCGGAACATCGTTATATGAGTTATATTGCAAGATGCATTCGTAAAAATTTTACACTTAACAAAAATATGTTTGTTTAATATGTTTGACTTTTTTTTTGCATGCATAGAGATTAATAGATTGATTGCATTGATACATAAAATTAATTGCAGCTGCGCTGTATTTCCAGCACGTCGTCAAGCATGAAATTGCGCAAGTGGCACAGCGCTTGCACCACATTCTCTTGGTCGCGTACATTGGGTCCTAGCCAGTGCTCCGGCAGTTGCGTCTTGCCAATTTGAGCCGGAGTCACGTGGGTAAGGGATCGGCGCCAATTGTTGTTGCACGCACTAACGTTCAAGTGGCTGCCCGTCTGTAGACTTTCAATATACTTAATGTAGGCCTCTGAGTGGATGACACGGTTGGAACGTGGCGGCACTGTAACAAACATTGGCTCCGGTTGTGGACCCGTTACAATGGTCGTCAGCTGCTGTTGTGGTTGTTGCTGAAGCTGCATATGTTGTTGTTGGCCTGTTTCTGCAATCTGCGGAGCTCTTGGTGAGATGGCATTGTTGGCTGGGATTGTAGCGTTTGCCGCCATCTGTGGCAATAGCTTTTGTTTGCGCGGCACAAAGTTTTTGTTGCGCTCGGCAAGACCAAGCGGCTTGCCACACTTGCTTAAATGTACCTCGCGCACATGCTTGATGAGGCGCAGCACATTGGGAAAAGCCTGGACGGACTTGCGTATGCGCGGACAGGCACGCCACAAACAAACGTATTCCATTTCAACGCCTGCCTGCGGATGACGCTGTATGTGCCCGGTGGCATCGGACAGACAGTGTTCGGTGCAGTCAGAAAGTTCCTCAAATTGAAAATCACATTTGTCCCACAGGCATTCAAACGTAAGCGGAGCACTTGGCTCCTGGGAATTTGGCATTTTGCGGCAGAGGACTACCGCAATTTTGGTCGTCAATTTCGCGACGCAGAGCCGCCTCTTCGTTCAGCTTGTTGGCCCGATCTTCCCAGCTTTGTTTAACGCTTGAAGGCAGACTTTTCCACTCGTTGCCCACCAAGCGCGAAATGTCTCCAAACGATGCATCTGGATTGCTTTGACTTATACCTGAAGACGATAACAAAATAATTGAATCAGCTTCTTAAAATACATTTAATCCTTTGCTTACCTTTGCGCACGTCGCTCGAATAAAGTATGTAGCCGGTTAGACTCTTTTTGGTCGTTTTTGTTTTTGCCTTGGACGTCAGGGGCGTCGAGTTGACCGATGGTGCAGGCGATGATATAGCGACTATATCCGAGCTAAGCGATGGTGTATCACCATCCATTGAATCCTCCAGCATAGCCAGCTCGTTCGTCTCGGTCTTGACGTCCTTGGCGGGTTTAATGGGCGTTTTGAAATAAAAAATCTCATCTTCGGTGACCTCAACGCTGTGTTGAAACTTGCGCAAATTGCCAACAACCAAATTGCGCAATGCCTTCTTGAGCTCATCGTACACGGACTCACATATGTATACATCACTCTCGGCAATTTCCGTTGGCCGGGAGCTTATAAACTCAGCGTATTCCAGCACAGCACAGCGACCCACAATACCAATGACAGGACTTATATCCTCGACGGTACTAAGCAGCAACTCTTGGCGATAGAACTGTTTACCCAACGCTGGCGTTGTCTCGCTGGGTGGCAGCAGCCACGGTCCCTTGAAATACGATTTACCATTTAATTCCCAGATTTGCTGCACTTGGGCTACGGACTGTTTGCCAGTCTGCGTGGCAACGTACACAAAATCTCCAGTTTTGATAACGCCGCTACAAATAGTGTTGTACTGCTGGTAGTAGACACTGTTGTCCTCAGCACTTGGTGGCGCATCACAAGTGACATTGGGCTTTTCCTTTTCGACAAGTACTTCCTGAAGTTTAAGCTCTTCCAGTTCACCTTTGTGCTTCTCAATGCGCTCCTTGAAAACGGACATTACACGCTTCAGTTCCAATGGTGTCTCACGCAGCACAAATCTTACACCTTCACGGGCTGTTGGCCAATTTTTAAGCTTTTTAAAGCAGCGCCCTTGCAGATTGTAGCGAGATTCACAAACAAATACATCCTTTTCGGGTATCCCTTCCGGACGCAACTTGATGTAGTCTTTAATTTGCATCACATAGCACACGCCGAGAACTTTGTCCATGGAAATCGTCTGCGAAATGCTGCTTTTGAAAACCTCCTTTTCGAGGAATTTGCGCGTCGTCACATGATACGTTTCGTGTGGTCGTAAAAAGATCGAAGCCTGCATTAGCTTTTCATTGTTTGGTGTCGTCCACAGGCGTTCAATGCAAACAATCGTGGGTATCTTGTTCTCCGGCATCTGAACATAAACAAAGTCACCGGGTGAATAGACTTGTTGATTAATAGTCATGCTTTCACCCTTGACACCGGCATTGAACTCTTCCTTGTCCTTGTCGTGCTCTTGGTCCTGCTCCTCTTGCACCAGCTTTTGCTGGCGCATAACCTCCACCTCGGACATCAGTTGGTCCAGCGTGAAGGTGAGTGCAGGCGAGCTCAATGTGTCCTTACAGAGTTCATCGCGTTTACGTATAAAATACGTTTGCAGCTCGATGGAATCTTGAAAGATGTCCGAATCGGTGCGAGACAATTTGCGCGCTCGCTCCAGGCATGCAAATATATCCTCCTGGTAGACATCCAAGCGCTTATAGGCGCCCTTATCTAGACGACGTTTAACCAGATCTAACGAAATACCACGCACTTTGGCACCCTCGCCCAACTCATCGTACTCGGGCAGTTCAGCCAATGAGTCGGAGTAGCAGCGTCCTTCCTCATCCTGATGATTGTACACTGAGGTGAATAGCGTCAGTAGCAGTTCCTGGACAGCCAATGGCACATCAGGCAATGCATCTCGTTCGGTGCGCAACTGTTGCTTCAGCTGCAACGTCAGCTGTTGCAACACCAATGCGTCCTTGTAAATCTGAGAGTCGGGCTCATTGTACTTGCAGGCATTCTCAAGCATAAGTAGAAAATCGGCAGCCAATTCATCTATGCTTTCGTAGGTGGCTTGCTTTAACTTCTGCAAAATGCGCTCCATATCCATGGGATCTTTGATTATGTCATAATACTCTGGATATTCACTCTTCGATGGAAGCTTAATAAAAATGGGCGACAGTTGCCGCTTGCTCTTCGGCTTCTTGAAAGTCGCGCAGCGTCTCGTAGAATTGCCATAGACGATCTTTGTCCGCTTGCAGCGCCGCCTTTGACTTACGTCCCATTTTATTATACTTTTGCAGCGGTCGTTTCACTTCTACTAAGCCCGGAAATTCTTTGAGCTTTTCGTTCAAGGCACGCTCCAACGTGTTGGCATCCTCATAAATATTTGAGCCTTCCTCATTGTATTGGCGACAATTGGAAAACATAAGTCGATAGTCTGCAATTACATCTTCCAAAGTGGCGTAGCGATCGGCACGTATATTATGCTCAATGGTGTTCATGTCAATGGGATTTTGTATAATGTCATAATAATCCGGATACACTTTGCGTGGCGGCTTCTCCATAAACATTTCAATGGGCCGACGATTGCCCACCGAATAGTCGACAAGATACTTTTGTATGCTAAGAATTTTCTTCTTGATGGCCGCATTGATGGCAATGCGATTTGATTTTGGTGAATTTGAGGTATTGGGCACATTCGATGTACTGGAGTTTGAGTTGGAATTGACACGTGGTCGGCCCGGCTTGCGCCTTTCAGGCTGCACACTGGTCGTGAATGTTTCATCCGTTTCATCCTCTTCTATATCGCTGGTCTCCTCGAGTGACTCCTCCACCAGTTTGGCATTCATGAGTTTAAGCATTTTTAGTGCATCCTTGTGCGTGCGATGAGTGGCCGGAAATGCTTTTTTGGCATTGTCTAACATCAAATACAGATCGCCAGTGAGATCGCTTATGTTGGCATAATCGCCCTTCTTTAGCTTTGTGTTTATTTGGCTCATGGAAATGGGACGCTTGATAAGTTCAAAGTACTCGGGATGAAAGCGACGCACGGGCAGCTTCCACAGCGAGTTGCCGAGCGGTGGACCAGTGACACCCGGGTGCTCTGAGGTGCCGGGCGCATTATATAAATGATCAAATAAAGCCCACATGGGTCCTTCTCCCTTTTTGCTCGTCTCCTCATCGTCCGAGCTATCCACTTCCTCTTTGAGTGCTTAAAATAAACACAAATTAAACAATTTTAACCTTTTTAAAATTCCCGGTGGAAACTTCACTTACCAGCTATGGCCGCGCTAGATAAATTCTTTAGTCGTCGCGCTGGTTTGCCCTTGCCCGTCTCCAGTTCAATGCGTCGTTGAGTGAAAATGCGCTTTAGCGCTTTGGCATCCTTGTAGATTTGCGAGCCGGGCTCGTTAAAAAGGCAGGCGTTCTTGGTCATTTGCAGCAGATCACGTTCCATTTCCACTAACGAGGAATAGGCGTTCATTTGTATCTTGGTGGCAATCAGACGCAAGTCAATTGGATGCTCGATGACATCATAGTAGTCGGGATAAATCTTTTTGGACGGCAACAGCTGAAACATGCGGTGCATGGCACGGTCGCCTATTGGGTCTGTGGCCGTCATGACTGATGCAAAAAGCTCCTCATACGGAGAGCAATCGTCATCAAGATCGCCAGCGCCTGGTTCTACACTGCCTGTTAGCCGACGTGGATTACGCGGTGCACGCTTGGCACGTGTCTCCTCTTCTCCAAATCCATTGGCTTCCATAATGCGTTGACGTTGCGTCTGAATGTGTGACCACAGCGCAATAGCGTCCTGAAACTCAGGCGTGTCTGGTTTATAAAAGGCCTTTGCATTACTTATAAGTAGCTCCAAGTCGTTCATCATGTCGTACAGATCATCATAGGAGTCTGTTTTTAGCTTCTGCTGCACTTTGAGCAAATCGATGGGGTTCACTACCACGTCATAGTAGGAGGGCTCCTGCCGACGTTTGGGCGCCCTTATAAATGTATCGCACAGCATTGACCCATCTTCCTTTTTAATGTTGCGTATTGAGTCGTACAGCTGTTGGCAGAGCTCAGTCGGATCCAAGCGCCGCTTTTTTCGCGCCGATTGTGTTTGCAGCACCGGCGACTGCTCCGGCGTTGAGTCATCTAATAGCAGCGGATCTTCGTCTTGCCGGCTTGAAATGGAGCTAGCGCGACGTTTGCGGCTCAGCATGTTTTCAGTAAACGTATAAACAAATATGTATAATTAAAAATACAATTTTACAACGACGCCACCATTAAAATTAGCGATGCGCAAAGAATTGGTACGTCGAAAGCATTTTTCATTTGCTTGGTATCGATATATCGATATACCAAATATGTATATATATCGGTTACATGCCAGGCTATATGGTCACCCTTATTACAGTTACAAAAGTAAGTTTTCACATAAAATATGTTATAAGTGTATTTGAAACTAAAATATACTTATGAAATTCACAATATCATTGTTAAAAGTAACCGCATTAAAAACTCAATCATAATTTGATAATATTTATTTAAATATAATAAAAAAATTATTTTATTTCAACATCACAGAAATTTCAATTAATTTAACAGCAGTCTTAATGTTGGTAAAAAAACTCGCATTAGGCCATCAAAAATAGCGCCGTTAAGCTGAAAATAAAAAACAGTTAAGCTCAGTTCTGTTTGACATTAACCAATTATGACAAAAGCTGCGTTTGCGCAATGAAAAAAGCTGCATTAGTTTTATTTAAAACGTTTTTAGTTTATTTTTATCACATTATTTTTAGATGCATATATTTGTTTATTTTGTATGTGTGTGTTTTGTTGCGTTATTGTTTTTAATATGCAATTAAAATGATACGAATGCGCCGTAGCGTGTGCGCCATTTAAGGAACATTGTTGAAATACATATGCTTATATAAATATGATGTTAAAATAAATTATTAATGACAATGGGACACAAGCTTATAAATTATAGCATTGTTATCAACTAATTAATGTATTGTTAAAATTATTTGTGTATAAGTATGTAATATGTATGAACTGATGATTGACAAATCGACTTTGACTATAGACTCAGACTAATAAATTTTCAAAAAACACCTACAATTAATCCTAGACCTATACTGTTGACAGTTGTTTATGTTGCACGCGACGTTTTGTATACAAAATAATTTTGTTTTGATGTACACAAATGTAGATCTTTGTCCAATTTGTATAAAAGTCTCCATTTTTGTGTTTTGGATGTACACCCAAGAGATAAAGTTAAAATGCTGCGCTCACGAGCATTATGAGCATATTTAAAACTACAACAATTAAGCACAACAATAAACAGCGCAACATTTAACTAGCAATATCAGTTCTGTATAAAATGTATTTTCTTTTCTGTTTCATTCATGTCGAAAGCTGCACCTCCGCAATCCTTTCAATCAACAGTCCATCGAGTTGGTTGCCTGGCGACTAGCGGTGGTTTTGCGACTACTTTTAAGACTAAGATCGTAGTACTTGGCATATAAACTAGTTAGACTCTTAAGCGGCGACTCGACAAAATCCCTTAGCATCTGGTCAACGTAACGCTGACGTTGATATGGTAAAGGTTTGTCGCGACGCCGTCTTAAATATCAATTGATGAAACTCATGTAGTTAGTAAAGAGCACATAGTTCTCCACTAACCGTGCACGCAGCTCGCGCCGCACTGTTGCCGAAAACTTTTTGACTAAACACAGTGCTGTCGTTGTGCCAAAAACGAGATTGTATAGCAGGACAATTTGAAAATTGCCAAGCCACTCGATGGCACCAAAGTCGCCCAGCAAATCAAAGTTCGTAATGCCTAAAGGAATACAAAGTGATTAGAAAAATATGTTTTGCATTGGTATTTATCGTCGTACCTATGATTCTGCTTAGCAGTGGCAGTGCCGAGGAGAGCACCAGCATAAACGCACAGTTTAACATGAGCTGTGGCAGCGAAGTTTGCTGCTGCTTTGGTCGCACATTGCTCATAAATGGCATGCTGTAGAAACCCACCACTGAGGTGGCACCCAGATATAAGATGAGACACACCTCTAAGCCAGCGCCAACAGGTCCCAGTTTAGAGAGCGATGATATGCCCAAAGTAAATTGCTAAAACAAATGTAAATCGTTAGTTTATGACAAAGGTTTTTCTTTTAATAAGATGACTTACCCTGGTACTTAATGGTAGCGCCTTGATGCCAATAAGCAGCTCCAGCGTATTCTGCAAAACCAGCAATGTGGTGACAGCTGTAAAAAAGAGCAACAGCAGCATGGCCAGAGGATAAACAAAGGTGCGCTGAAATGTACTCGACTTTCGCAACTTGTCCAGCTCCTTGCGCTCACTGTATAACTCGCTCAGCCTATCGTTAAGCAACTGTTGCTGTTCATTTACATTGCCGGCAAGCGTTTTACGATGATACAAATGCGCTAACGAATGTTGCAGCAATGGCTTTGTTACGTAGCTGTGAGTGCGTCCATTTCCATTGACCAGACGATTGCCATTGGTCGCATCAGAGATGCTTACATTGTGCAGTTCAATGTTGGCCAACTTGCGCTTTACGCTCGCTTCCTCCATGTAGAAGGCGCTAAACTCCTCGTTGACATCGCGCAGCAGCAGGGGCCTCACCAGCACCTGGTTGACAACGCCAAACAATCGAACAAAACCATATGGCGTACAAACTGTAAACGAAAAACAAAGTAAACAATGTTGTTAATTGGTTGTTATGGTATTGAAAAATAAACAAACTAACAAACTACAGTCGGCAAACGTTAGTCGAGTCGAAAAAATTTAATTTCTTTTAAATAAATACATACTTTCAAAACAAATTAAACATGCAAAAGACAAACATTGACGATTTTGCCGATTTTGAGTCGACTTTGCAACAAATTGACGATATTCTAAAAGGCGATCTAAATACAGATAGTCCGGGGCCAAAAGCAAAAACTGCTGAAGACTTTGAGAACCTGGACGTTGACAATGTGCGTCTTAGAGTGCGCGAAAATCGCACTATAATAAATAAGCGCGAGACGCAAAACGAACAGCCAGCTGCCCAATCTCAACAGGGCTTTATGCAGGAGATCGAACGGGATGCCAATGAGCGTGCCCAGGCGCGTGCCAAACGTGAATACGAAGCGGAAGTGCAGCGCAAGTAAGTCTTATAGTTTGTATTATTGTGGTCTTCTGTATTAATTTGTATATAATGCGACAGTCAAGGTAATGAGGCCTTTCGCAAGGGCAGCTATGAGAAGGCTATTTTGCATTATGGCAAAGCCATTGAGCGCGTGAAGAACAGCGCCATCACCTACAACAATCGCGCCTTGTGCTACATTAAGTAAGTTATTAAATAAGCTTAACCCAACCAGCTGCTAAGCTTATAAGTTTTTCACTTTTCAGGCTGCGCAACTATAAACGTGCCGTGGAAGATTGTCAGTATGTGTTGGACAAGTTGCAGGAGACAAATTTGCGCGCCTGGCTATATAGAGCTACTGCGTACAAACACTTGAAGGATGACGAACGCTTCGAGGAAAGTGTGGCCAAAGCTCGTGAGCATAATCCAAAACAGTTGGCCTACATAGACAAGTTTATCGGACAGATTGAAGAGGATAAAATCTAAAGCAATATAATACGCATTTATCATTTCATTTCATTTCATTGTATGTACTTACTCAGCATTAGCATTACGCCCAGAAATGAGACACATGAATAAAGGAAAGGCAGGTGAACACTGCCCAAATCTGTGAAGCGTAAACAAACGGAAATTAGCAATGCAACTTGATATGTGTATAAACTAGGGAGCAGTTCTGGGTGCAGTTTGATATATGCGACAGACTGGAACAGAACAGCTTCCGTTTCAATTATTTATAGTATACTCACTTAAAAACCAAAAGAATTGAAACTTTTCAATGCCAAAAACTGCATTAAGCACTGCAGTTAGCACTAGAACAATAATAGCCATCAATATGAATACTGTAAAGGTTTCATAGACTCGCGCCAAAATGCCCTTTTTGTGGCCCACAAAGCCCGTTGATTCAGAGAAGAGATACACAAACGGTAGAAAAACGAACAGCGATAGATTGGAAAAGAGAAAAACGTGATTCCACAAACCTGCAAATTGGATAGCCAAAGTTAATAATTGCATTTTGACATGTTAATTGAGTTTTCTCCACACTTACCCTGTATCAGTGAGCTGTTTAACCACTTGACGTAGTAGCTATTCGGATACAGCAAAAGCACCTCATTGCTTGCTATGGACACCGGCAACAGCATTGCAGCGCCCTCGGCCACTGCCAATGTAAAGGTGCATAGCCAAAAGCTGCAAAAATTATTCATTGATGACTTTGCCATTAACGTAACAGGTTATTCAACCATAATTTACCTTATGCGATAGACAAGCACCTCGTCCTCGTCATTTGAGTAGAGATCGTCGCGATCGCGACGACGGAAACGTGAGACAACCACATACGAACTGAAGTACAGCAAAATGATCAGTAGCAAAAAGATCTGCAAAACAAGAATAACAAAATGAAATCGTATATAAATGGCAACAACATATATATCTTAAGTAAATAAATTCATTATTGGTAAACATGGATATCAAAAGAAATTGAAATGTAGCACGTCAAAACCATTTCTACAAATATTTATTATTTTCGTTGTGAATTTGCAGATTTGTTTTATGTTTTTCTTTTGTTGTGTTTATTTTTGCCACTTTCTCGTTTGTTATCATAACTAAATATGCCAGCGCTCGTGTCAAGGTCTTTAAAGCAATCCTATACAAATAATAATAAATGTATTTAGACAAGCATTTCCGACATTTGAGTGTAAATAGAAATTGCCCATAAGATGAATTTGGGAAATTTGAAGGTCATCTTTCACTAAGTTTCAACAAATATTTAAGAACAAAATATAATGAAAAATTATATATGTAGTTTAGTGATAAGGGCCTTGGATACACAATTATTTGACTGAAATTATCAATATAAACAAACGACGGATGATTAATGAAAACTAATGCCACTTGTTAAGCAATTAAACTTGTGTGCAAAGGTTGAATGCTATACATTTGGAATCGTGCTTATCATACGCTGACGACACGAATCTAACAAATCCATTGATAAGGATTATATATGTATATATTGATTGTGTTGGCAAATTATATGAATGTTAGCGTTCTCCACACAGCTTAACGTTAGGTAAAAAAAGCGAACGTTTGTTTGCAATAGTACCTCTTTAATAAAATCATTGTACGTATATTACATTTAAACACTTTTTATATTTTCAAAATATCAGTCTACACAGTTGACAGATGTTTATGGCATTTCTCTAGGCCAAACGTGTAATAATCATAATATTTATTTATTGTGCTCTCCTTTCTATTTTGAGAGAGCATGTTACTGCAAGTATTTTCCAAAATTTTACAATTGCTAAACGCAATTAATGAAATATACGTTTATATGTATTTTTAGTTTCAAAATATGCACTTTTAACATAATTTAATTTTTTTTTCTACTTTTAGAAGTAAATTTGCATTAATATTTTGTCAATGTGCTTGTGCAAAATTCTATATGTAAATAATCTTTAAATAATCAATTAAAAAAGATTAAAATTAATATATATATACGTTCAAAGATAACGTACAATTATAAATAAAATATATATATAAATAAAAAACTGACACTAATTATTTAAAGCACACGTCATTCATTTTTGCGCTGCAAAGAATACAAAAGCAAAATAGATATTCTGTGTTCCCAACACCTCATGTATGTATGTATACTAAAAAACAAACATGCATAGAATTTATCTTTAATAAAAGACTTTTTCATGTTCTGCAAAAAGAAAAACAAACAACAAAAGATCTTTCTTCAAAACAAAACAGTTGATACACAGACATGTGTCTGGTTTTACGCTTGCTGATGCCACAATATAATAACAAATGCTTTTCATGTGTGTGTGTGCGGATATAATGACAGCCATCAATTAGTTTAATGGCTTATTGGAGCTCGGCACGTTGATTGACTTCGATTGATTTGATTAATAAAATCTAATTATATCAACATACATAGATATGTAGATACATACATATATTCTATATTAAAACTAATTTGAATATTCGACATTTCTTATCAAAACTTTTAAAAGCGAAGCGTGAACACATCGCATATTGTACTTTTTTTTATGTAAGTGACTTGACGTTTTGAGGCGCTGATGAACTTGGAACGACTGCCCCACCAACCCACGTATGAGCGCAACAAAGAGAGAGGGAGAGAGATAAGAACGCTTAAAATGCCAAAGCTGTTCAAGTTACAGTTTGAATGAATGAGTTTTTTTGCGATTGTAATACAAACATACATATACATATTCACATACGCTTTGTTCAGTTCCATTTAAAGAGCTATAAGTGGAAACACGATTGTGACCACAATGGCCCAGTTATTATACCTGAACAACCAGATGATAGATGCAAAATATTCTATGCTAAACTAGTTATACAAGCCAAATGCATTCATTGGCCATAAGCACACGAGTCAATGACTTGACGTGAACTCGAGATGATGTTGAAAAAAAAAACGCCCAAATCAACGACATACAACGCAACGCGAAACTTGGCTATAAATAGCAAATGCACATTGACAGTCAAAGGGGGCCAACGTGGGCAGCAGCCAACCAGTCAGACAGCCAGCTAGCGACAATCATAAATGCCGTCTATACGGCATTTTGATGCCAATGTTGCAGTTGTTGTTGTTGTTATTTGTAAAACAACTTTGCCGGTGAATGTTTGGAAGCTGAAGTAAATAAAAACATAGGCGTTTAGCGTACTTGCATCAAGTGAAAGATGTTTTCGCAAAAGCTATTATTTATGTTTTGAGCTATGCCATTTAAAAGTTAATTGAAAGTGATTTCTGATAATGAAAACGGTTTTAGTTGCAGAAAGTTAAAAATCAAAGCTCGTAGAGAAATTTTCAGGGATGCAATCTAGTTGATGTAGGGTTGGTACGCTTGGTAACATTTTTTGGGATGGAGTATTTTAATTTTTTTTTAAATATAAATACCATAGCCTATAAATGTTGAATTGACTTTTTTTGTGTATTTATTTGTACTTTTTCCAGCTTAGAGGTTCCTGCATAATTTATGAGCGCTTGGAACAGTTTTTTTTTCTGTTCTCATTTTGTGAAAGCATTGTGAATGCGAGGCACGTAATTTAATTATTGACCCACATTCAGTGTGACATTATTCAATTTTCGTTAATTTATTTATGCACATGTATATATTTAGTATATTTATGTCATAACAGAATGAAGTGCAAATAACTGTTGATTTCCTGGGTTTAATTCGATTACTAGATAAAAAAAAACAGGTAGACAACAGATTTACATGTATAATCTAAAACCAATTGAATAAATACAAACAAATGAATTGTTTATTTTTAGATGTGTAAACAAACACTATGTATTTTCGCACAGGCAGCAGACAGACATTCAGCAACAACAACAAATAGTGTTGACTGTGTCACGCCCCAAAAACCAAATCAAATGCAAACAAATATACGAATATTTCTAAATTCAAAACCTGCCACGATCGTTGGTCGTTGTTTAAACAATAAATGCCACAGCTGCTGCTGCCACACTTGGACTTAAAGATTGGTCACGAATTGTTCCCATTTGGCCGTGCACTTGACTTTGTTACCATGTGCAATAGTTTACAACAAATTTCGAAATTGTTTTGTTTCAATTTGCTTTTGTCTTGTTTCTTGTTTGCGCAACACACACTTATACTACGTACGCAAACGTAAACATGTATCTTTACGAACCCAAATGATTATTAATAAACGAAACCACTTTCACTTGTTGCTTTTCGCTTCTTGTGTTTCTTCAAAAATCGCTAAAAATGATTTCTATATATTTAGACAGTTGGTTTAAGACGTTGCCATCTAACTTTAAAGTGTTTTTTCGTGTATTTACTTTTCTAACAGGAAATCAAGTTATTTGCAATCCAAATATGAACAAGTAGAATCTAAGTAGCGGCTACCAATGCTATCGCGCTTAGTTTCTGTATTTGTACAAATTTTGCCTTCGCGTGAATCGTAAATCGAGGCGTTTGGCTGATAAGAACCATAAACAAAAACGCACTAACACACATGCAAGCAGTGCTGAATTGGCATGCCTGGTTTGTTTATTGTCTGGTTTTTGCTGAAATTTGAGCCTGCTGTACTGCCACGGTCAACTGTAAACAATAGGCAGCTGCATTGGCAACAAAGCGCAGGCAGATGCATACGATTTTATGCTACTTTTCAAGGGTTGGTGGTGATGTAATGTGACGTCACAGTTGTGATTACTTACAATGTGCTCGCGTACTGTATTGTGAAACAATTGCAGCTTCAGATCGGTCACTTCCTCCTCCTCCTCTTCCTCCATGTTCTTGAGGAACAAACTTAGCTTGTCGTTTTGAGCCAGTTTCGTGTTTGTTTATTCCCGTCTATATGTAAAGAAGCACGCACTAAACGCCCAATTGTCACTAGTTTCACTTTTCAACTGCTTACGCACGGCTACAGTTGATTGCTTGTATTATTTATTAATTGCTTTCATTGCTATTTAACTGTAAGTTGACATTAAAATATATCTTAGATTTAAAAGCTGCAGTGTATTTTATTATATTCTTATTATTCTTTTCTTCGCGCCGCAACGACCGCTACACACATCCAAGCGAAGTAAAAAATTCTTGCAACTGAGCTGACGATGTCGAAAACAAATTAACTATCGAAGCTATTTGCGATAGCTGAAAATATGCAGCTCTGCTAAATGGTCTAGGGTTGACAACTAGTTTCACAAAGTCAGCTGTTTATTTATTGACGACCCAAAAACAATGTCCCAATCGTTGAGGCGACAGGCAAATTAGTGTGTTTTTTAATAAAAACATAAATAACAATTTACTTTACAATAACAGGTGCTGAGTGCATTCAAAAAGCTGCATCGAACGCGTCAGTATGTATTTGACGGCGACGATAGAGCGCTTGTGGCCGGCCGGCATAAAATCAACGAATCATTTCAGCAGAACCGAAATGAAACCAATGAGAAGGAGATTGAAAAGGTTGTAGGCCTTTCAGGCTATTCAAATGTTATAGCTAGCTTAACTTTCAAATATTTCACCCCATTTAGATGATTAAATTAGCTGTGGATGTAGATTATGAGCTGCGAACGAATGTTATCCAGGCCAAAAAAACCAAAGACGACGTCTACGGTTCGTACTGATTATATAAAAGTTCTCAAAAATGCTAACTTTGACTGATTTTTAGAACTTCGTATTACGCCGGAGACGACTCGCTTGGACAATGTAGTATTTGATCCTGATGCAGTCATTGCACCACCACGAAGGCGGCAAGGTGATAAGTCTGCTGGCTGTTGCGGTGGGGCAGCCATGGCTGCTTTGGAGGCCGAGGTAGAGTCGCGTAGTAAGAAGTAACAATACACGTTGTAAATATTAGAAAATTAGTATAAATTGTTTGTTTTTGATAGAACATGTGAAAATATTATTTCTTGTGTTTTTTCTTCGACTTGTGTTTGCTACTCTTCTTGGTCTTCTTTTGCTTTGACTTTTTGCTCTTTCGGCGCTTACTACGTTCATCTGTGGAGGTGCTATCATCTGAGCTGTCCGATGAAGATGATGATTCACTATCTTCTGAGGAATCTGTGGATTCCGAACGTTTTGCTTTTTTCTTCATTTTACTTTCTTTTTCCGATAATAAACGTTTTCGCTCTCTGGAAGTATGTTCCGATTGTTCTTCATTGAACTTGCTTTTAGTATCATGTCTTCGTTCAAGTTTAGCGTTCTCCTGTGTTCTATGCGCAGAGCTAAAAGCAAAATCGTTATTAAAAATTTATTCACTTTTAACAGCACTTTGAACCTATTACCTGTAGTCCCTATCTCTACTACGATTACGCCGTTCTTCTTGGCGTCTATGATCTGGCGGATAGCGACTATCTTGGCGTCTATGATCTGGCGGATAGCGAATTTCTTGGCGTCTATGATCTGGCGAATAGCGATTATCTCGTTGCGGTAACGGGGGTCTTCTACGATCGTTTCGATCCCTTGATCTTGATCGTCGTCCAACGCTTCGATCTCTGTGGCGTCCGTTCGTTTCTCTTGACCTAGAACGTTGTGTGTTATGGCCTCGGGAGCGATCATCACGAACTCTTTGCTCCTGGTGTCGCAGTTCACGTGCCTTTAAGCGTTCTGCAGAACTCATGCGAGCCCTTTGCTCTTCTGGTTTGCGTCCATCCCTTCGTCTATCATCACGACCCCTTTTGACTGGCATTACTGTCATTTTTACTTCCTTTGTTGCCATTGTCTTTCAGATTGTTAAAGTCCAATTTGCCATCGGCACCTATAACGCCTCGTCCTTTTCCTCTCCAAGTTACCCGAGACACCGACTGCGAGAAGTCTACGTGTATACGTCGGTCGTCAATAAGCACATTGTCCATCTTAAAAAACGCAGCTTCGCACGACTTCTGGTCTTCAAACTCAACAAAGGCGTACTGCAAGGAATCACCTGTCTTTCGATCGCGTATAACTTCGCATCCTTTAACAACGCCAAAGCGGCTGAAAATGATTTCCAAGTCGTCGTCCGTTGTTACCGGATTTAGCTTACATACAAAAAGTACGTTTTCTGGTGGCGCCATGTCAGCGTCCGGCAGATCACCCACAATTTCTAATATTGTGGCACGAGCCTTGGCCTCTCGCTCTGCCAGCATTTCTTGCATTTCCTCCATGGTTTTGCCGTCGGTGTCGTCAATATCTTCGTCAGCAGCGATGCGACCATTTTGCAGCCGTTCCACAGTGGGAGATGGTGAGCGGGCAGGCACTTGAAAGCCACGAGGATTTGGAAACGGATCTTCAAGAACGACCGTATGAGTTATGCGTATATCCTGATAGGGACGAAAGTTGTCGTCTACAATGGCATCGTTTAGCTTTCGAAGCAACTCATGTCCTTCCACAACTTCGCCAATGACACAGTGAGTACCGTCTAGCGAGGTCAAGTTCTCACCAAGCGTAAAAAAGAATTGGGAGCCAACTAAGTTTTTGCCGGCACTGACCAAAGACAGCATCCCAGCACTTGAATGGTGTATTTTCGGTATATATTCGGCCTCAAAGAATCGTTTTTGAGAGCCCTCCACAACGCCCCACACTGAAGAGCCACCATCTCCGGCGCCACTGGGATCGCCGGTCTGAGCTATAAATCCCTGCTGCACCGTATGAAATAGATTGTAGTTATAGTATTTTAATTGGCACAGTTTTATGAAGTTCAGACAAGCAATTGGTCGCTCGTCTGTGAATAGGTCAACTGTTAAGTCGCCCAGCGTGGTCTCAATAACCACCGCCATTGTAAGCCGGTTTACAAGTTTACGTTTATTTACAAAACTCTGATATCTAAAAAGATTCAGCGCAACACAGTGTGACCGTATCCGATCACTGAAAAATTCCAAAACCAAATTAAATATTTGTAAAATATTAATAAAATAACTATTTTATAGACAATTGTTTTCATTGGTGAGCTTTTTATTTTATTTTTTGTCTCATACAACCCATTTTTAATACATGAGCGTAAGCGTATATGTTTCTGAACAAGATGTGGTGAGCCTCTGTTCCCTGTCACTTATTTAAAAATAATGAATTAAGTTAAAAGTATTTTTATATTGCTGGCACCCTGGCTTTTATAATTTATCGTCACGACGAGGCCCTCGCTTATCGATACATTTCGGCTAGCTCTGCTGAATTTTAATCAAGTCGCCATTTTGGTTTCAGAAAAAGTAGGAAAAGGTTCTCAGTTGTCAGACAAAATAATTACACGTTGTGAAAACGGAAAAAAATAAGAATTTTTTCTAGTGAATTAAGTGTGTTTTTAATTTTTGTGAAAAATATTGTCTTAACTTTGTGAATAAGTGTATAAGGAAACCAAAATGCCCGAGATCGGCAAGAAAATCAGTGAGCTGCGGGTTAGCGAATTAAAATCAGAGCTGGAAAAGCGCAAGCTGGAGACCGTGGGTCCAAAAGCTGTGCTTATCGAACGACTTGAGAGGGTATGCATTTGCACCGGTTATACAACATTAGCACAAAGATATATTGTGTACTTTTCTAGGCTTTAAAAGAGGAGGGCGTCGACCCCAACACACATGAAATTGGGTCGCCAAACAAGGCCAAGAAGCCCATGCCGAGCCCAGTTAAAGAACCAGTGTCTGCCGATGTTAAAATAAAAGAGGAGCCACTTGACATTGATGAACCGAATGAAGAAGATGGAAATGGCGAAGATGGTGCAACCCACGCCGATGAAGACGGACACGAAATAGACCAAGTTGGCGATGTCGACGATGTCTGTGTCATTTTGGATGATGATGAAGAAGAGGACGCTGAAGAATACCGCCAGGAGCAAAATGGCAAAGATGAGACCAGTGATGAAAATGGCGCTGATGAAAAAGAAGTTGCGCCAGCAGCTGATGGTGAAATACAGGAAGAGAACACAGGCGATACTGCTAACATGGACAATGAAGAGTCCATTAACCTAACTATTGGTGAAGACGAACAAAAGCTATTGCATGACGAGGTAATTTATTGTAAACCAATTTCCCAAAACGAAAACTAAATTTAAAATGTTATTTCAGGCTCCTGATGATAAGTCTATTAAGTCGGGTAAGCTATTACTGTTTTTCCACTTGTAAACTGTGTACACAAAAACTGGAATTATGAAAATTGGGTTTCTAGTTCTCGCTAGAAGTCCCGTCAAGCTCTTTAGCTAGCCTAATTCCATCAAAGCGTGTCTAACAAACTTTCTTGCAGTTTGCGTCGCGAAAACTTGTTTTATTACCAAACGTTATTGCAAAAATGCACAAAATTATAGTTTTAGGCTGCTTATACACAAATAATGCAAGAACAAAATATAAAGGCATAGCTTTCCTTTAGCAAGGAATGTTGTGCTCCATTAACATAATCTTAAATAATGCTTTACTTCAAGAGAATTTACGCTCTTTTTTAATGTAGTTTAAAAAACAAAAATTAGGTTTGATACAAGTTTTTACGCTTAAAATAAATTTCACTTAATAATTAATGCTTCAACAGTGAAACCAGCCAGTAAACTTGAAAAGTCAAGTGCTGTCTCTAAGGATGGCGACAAAAAGAACCACAAAGAGGACGATAGCTCTCGCCCAAAGAAGAAGGAAGAAAAGTCCACTGATAAGAAGGAATCTAGGTTAGTTGACATATTAACACATTTATTCTCATAATACTAATATCTTTTTTTTTTATCATTCCATATTTTCCACACATTTTCACAACAAATGGATAAAGTAGTGATCAAAAGCCAACTTCGAAATCGTCAAATCAAAAAGACGATAAAGGTAAATTATGTTGCTTTTACACCAGCAAGTTCAGTGTGCCTACGAAAGCTATACTTATAAGTTGGTTAGGCCACGCATGAAATAATGTGCGTCACATGGTAAAATGAGTGCGCAAGAGAGTGTGAATTTGGTTGGGAACGGAATGGATGTAGCTGACGGGACCTTGTACGACAAAGCGGAACCACCAGAGGCAGCGGTTAAGGTTTAACTTCAAATTACACACGAGATGCGTTTTAACAGAACCCAATATCCATCTCAACGAATTTCGGCTAAAATTGGTCTGCTGTACTGAAAAAAATTCAGAAAAATTGAAAGTGGAGGCGGAAGTATCTAAGAACTGAGCTGGAAAAGGCAGAACTACACTAAGTCTGACTTTAAATAAGGCATGTCAGTAATAAAACTGCACGCGAGATTGAAATGAAACTGGCTCTCCTCGACTTGCAACACAGAGACGATCTCGACGCCAAGCTCCAACAACAATGATAATGAAGATGGCGTTGATGGCAACAACGATTGACAACTTCGGCAACAACGTAAAACAACAGGAACAACAGTGACGACAAAAGCAGCATCAACGATGTCAGGACAATAACTTACCTTTGGCAGCTGACGACACTACTTTGCGAGCGTCAGTAGATTCACGTTGAGGGCTCGCCTTGACAACATCCATGCAGAGGGCAAAGCAGCATCCGGACAAGAAGCAGAGGCAGAAGCATTGACAAACTCAATCAAATTCACACTCTCTTAGCTTCCTTAGTGCGCAGAAAGATAATTATGTTATACATAACTTGTGTATAATCAATAGTCAGGTTCGTTTTGTCGCTAATTTACGATACAGCAAAAAGCAGCAGCAGCTACAAAGTGTTCGTTTAAAGTGCTTCCCTTAATGATCAAATCAATACCACAAAAAAAAAAAAAAAAATACCAAAAACAGTTAACCAGCCACTCACAGCTCTGACCATAACTCTCTTCCAATATTGTTATTATTTACATGGAAATTGCAGAGAAAACATCGGCAACAGCAACAGGTGCTGGTGCATCGGCATCCTCGGGTGCCGCTGCCAACAAGTCCGGATCGGGTGGAGGCGCTGGTTCAGCTGGTGCTTCATCTAATGGCGGCGGCGGCAAGCAGGCGTTGCTGTCACGCAATCTCTGGGTGTCCGGTTTGTCGACATTGACACGTGCCAGTGACTTGAAGGCCATTTTCTCCAAATTTGGCAAGGTGATCGGTGCAAAGGTGGTCACCAATACACGTACTCCGGGCACCCGTTGCTACGGATATGTAACCATGTCCTCATCTGGGGATGCATCGCGTTGCATTGAGAATCTACATCGGACTGAGCTTCATGGGCGCATCATATCTGTGGAACGCACCAAGAACGAGATTGGTGGCAGTGCTTCCTCGTCGAAGGACTCCAGCAGCAAGGCCACTAGCAAGACAAGCAGCAAATCCAGCAACGATTTGAAGAAGAAGGATGACGATAAGAAGCCCAGCGGCAAGAGTGGTGGCGGCGGAGGTGACGATAAAAAGGGTGGTGACACTGCCGGGGAGGGTAAAATTTCTAGCGGTGAATCGGGCAACAAGCGGGATGGCGGCAAGGACAAGGACCGCAACAGCAAGCCAGGACGCGACTTCAAGGAGAAGTCTACAGGCGGTGATAAGCGCCACGAGCGTGATCACCGCTCTGGGCACAAGTCGCAACAGCGTGATGGATCATCATCCGATCGCCGCCCGGCTCGTCAACCGCGCGACGTTGACCGTGAAATTCAACAGCGTCAGCGCGAGCGTGAGCGTCGTCAGCGCGAGATGTTGTCCTATCAGAAAATTCGTGAGGAGCGAGAGCGCCAGCGCTTGCGTGAACGCGAGCGTGAACTGCGTGAGGAGGAGCGCCGTCGTCGTGAGGCACGCGAACGCCAACGCGTTGAGGAGGAACGCCTGGCCGAGGAGCGCCGCAAGCTGGCCATCGAGCGGGAGCGCCTTGAGCGCGAGAAGGCCGAACTACTGCGCATGGAACGTGAGCGCCAGAAGCTGGAGCGTGAGAAAATCGAGCTGGAGCGCCTTGAGTTGAAGCGTCAACAGTTGAAGTATGATAAACGTAAACGCGTTGCACACACAACGCTAAAAACAACACCAACATATTTATTTTTACGTATTTCTCAAAATGGCACTTCGCCCTGTTAATTAGTGTGTTAAGTTGCAGCCGCCACGTTGTTTCTTCAACCCAAAAATAATTGCCGGACAGCGTCTCGGCAAATGCTTTTGCATTTATGTAATATGTTTATGTTTATGCAACTGCAAATGTACTGCATCGTAGTCTTAAACTATATTTACATACATTTTTTTCCAACGCAATCTACAATCTTTAAAATGTTTCTAATGTTGTATATTTTACTCTTTTCATCTTGTCCTTAATGCCACTTAATGGTTCCACAGGATCATGGAATCACGCGACGATCCTGTTAAGCGTTCGTTAAGTAAACGTAGTGATGATCGTTACACCGATGTCCCGGATCGTAAGCGCTCAACTGTCTTTGATGCTCCACCACCACCGCGCTTTGATGCTTCGCTGGTTAGCTCACGCAGGTAAGCAAAAGACGCTTTTATTTTAATGAGACTTTAGCTGAACATTTTTGTTTCTTGCTTGACAGCACCAGCACTTATGACAAGAAACATGATGATTATGTTTCAACATCGGGATCGAAACGTGGTCTTGACGATTATTCCAGTTCAAAGCGCATGGACTACACGAACAAGCGTAGCGACTATAGTAGTTCAACGGCCACCAAGCGCAGTGCTATCGAAGACTATGCTGCTGTGCCTAGCAAACGCTCTGGAGGCAATGATTATGTTGCAAGCTCCAAGCACGATTATTCATCATCGACCACCAGTAAACGTGATGATTACAAACGCGACGTGGAGGTCCGTCACTTGCCGGTTTCATCTAGCGGCGTTGGAACTGGCGGTTCAAGCAGCTCTTACGTTCACAAGAGCAACACTGGCAGCAGCGTCGGCTCCTACGTGCATAAGAACAATACAGCCAACGTGGCCGGTTCGTATGGCCACAAGAACAACTCAAGCGGTGGAGCTGCTGGTGGCGGAGGTCGCTACAACGATACCGACCGCACCAACACCTCCAATTACAGACGTGGTGCTGTCGACGATTCTCACAGCATGTCACAGTAAGTATAAATGTTTTTTTTTTGTACCATACAGTATATTAAAGTATTTTGCGCTTTTTACTTTCAGTGGCAATAAACGCTATGATACTTCGACCAGCAGTGGAGCTGCCGGCAGCTATGGTAGCAATTCGAACGTTAATATTTGGGCACCATCCGGTGGCGGTAGTGCCAGCACTCATTTGGGTGGTGGTGGTGGTGGTGGCCAAATCAAGTCATCTTACAGCAACAATGGAATGTCCTCAAATATGCATGGCAACAACTCTTGGCAAAAGTCGGCCCCCATGGAGGACAACAACTGGCGTCCAATGCAGGGACAGAGTCGTTTTGATCGCAGCTACAACGAACGCAGCTCCGGTGGTTATCAGGGCAACAGCAATGCCGGTGGCATGTACGGTGGCAGTCGCCCAACCCAAGATCGCTATGGAGGCCAGGTGACTCGTTATTAAAACGCTCAAACATCGAACGCAAAAGTTAATGAGGCAATTGACAACACAACAACCACATCATTATTTGATTGTTTTTCCTTAAACGTTGATGGCGTTTATGTTAATTTCTTTTAGTTGTATGACTTTAGCTTCTAAAACCTACATTAAATACCACTAGAAGTATATATTAAAACCATGTTTTCTATATATTCGAATGGAAAAATATGGGAAATTGCAATGAAAGTTCCAGTAACTGGAATTTTATTTATGACTCGCGATATTTTATATTTTCTTACTATGTGAGTGTATTGTAATAAACTAGCAAAACTATGTAAACACATTTTTAAATAAATGCTCACAGATCATGGAAAATTTATGTTCGTTAAAATCATATCAAATCAAGAATCAAATCAGATCTTTTTCCCGCTGTTTGATTTTATAAAAGTATATAATAAAAGGCATTCTGGTTGACCATTAGGAAAATCTTATTTATTATTGTAAAGATTCAAATCACTTTTAACTTATGCGTTAAATAATAGTTATTTTAACAGCAATTAATACGTACTATGTCCATTCTAACTCAATTTCGTTAAAACGTTATGAGCATTCTTAATCTGTTTTTGTGTCACTCAGCTTTTTAAGGCATTTCGTTTAGTATTTTTACATAAATTAACTAACACACTAACGCTAAATTAACTTAAACAGTATTTGAAAAGATGTACAATACGACGAATGACATACACATTTTCGGTATGCCTAAATACTAAACGCCAGTTCAACTTCCAGTTGTGGCATCCTCAGATTTAAGTGTAGAATTGTTCACTGGTTCACCGCCAGCAAGTAGATCGCCGCTGGATGCGTTAGTTGTCAACGGTGTAGGTGGCACTGATGGCACTGGCATTGCCACGGGCATAACAACTCCAGAGGCATCCACGCCCGGTGCAGTGCTAATGGTGCGTGCCAAGTTGATCTGCTGTCGCATTAGTTTTTCCTTTTCGCGAGCAGCCTTCAACTTGTCAAAATCATCTGTATCTGGTTCCGGAACTGGTTCAGCCGCAGCATTCGCCGCCAACACATCATTAGAAGTCCTAATGTCCAAATTTTCGACTGCAAAATCAAAAATTTGGATTAGCTTTCATAAAAATACGAAACGGAATAACCAACAAGATCAGGAAATACATGCAACAGCTACAATATGGATTACGGCTAGGCGAAGGTTAATATAAAATTTTGAATTTATGGGAGCATTACCTGGTTAAAAGCTAAATTGTACCCACAAAAAAGGTGGATCGGGGCTAATGCAATACAATACAAACTACCAATTCATATATTTGCTAAGCTCTGATTAGTAAGTAATAAACAAAAAGTTTTTTTTAAATAATAAATAAAATAGACCAAGGAACCTAATATGGCTTACGTAAAATCATTATTTTAAACAAATCAATTCATCAGAAAAACTTTATTTTAATTTCGGCAATTTTACTACGAAGTTTTGTTATCAACAATATTCTTTTTTATAGTTTTACTGAAAAAAAAAAAACAATGCCAATTTAAATACGTATTCCATAAAAAACTACAGCTCTTAAAATTATTATTTTTTTTTTTATAGTTTTACGCTCGACTCGGAAAATAATTATTATAATTTGGGCGTATGTATGACAATCCAATTCAGTTTTTTTTATAAGAAAACTTGAAATGATTACAGTTCCCGAAAACACAAACATTCCAATTTCGAGATAACGAGAAATAACGATAGTAATAAAAGACATCACGTTAACATAATATTGTTTAAGAACTAGGCAACATGTAAGTGGATTCAAGCTAAGGAACAAAATAACTTAGTGTGACCAATGCTTAATTGAACTTTACCGGGCGTTACGAACCACCTAAACAGCTGCGGTGCATCAGGTCTCTCAATTGCTTTAAGGATTAACGAAGTTTTTATATTTTTTTTTAAGTTCATAAATCACGCATTCGTCGAGTATGTGATGTGTGTGTGAAAATGAAGATAAATGTTAAATGTGAGTATTAAAAGCATGAGGAAAAGGAAGGCATTATCCAAATTCCTTTGAACATGGATGCCAAGAACTTACCCGTCTCACGGCTGGCGGCCTTTTGCTGGTCATAAAGGGATTTGCTGCTGTCACCCACAGGTGTTGTGGGCGCCGTTGCTGCCGACAGCATGGAGGGACTATCGCCAGCTGGAGCTGAGGTGCTCAGCAATGCATCAACGCCACCAGGCGGAAACAGGGATGTGGATGGATCATACTGGGATTGGGCGCGCTCATACGTTGGCGAACGTCTTGGTATGTCCATTGGCTGGGAGCGCACAGGTATTGAACCTGCCGGTGTTGTAGGTGGTGGCGGCTGAAGGGGCGCATTTTGTGGCTGCCCACCAGTCGCTGCAAATATATCCTTAACATTGGGACGTGGCTCATTGGGTCGCATCGATGTGATGGTCGCCTGTTCATCCACCTCCTCAATGACCTGCTGGGTGATGCGCATGCTGCCAGCCGGCTTAACACTGGCTGCACCCGCCGTAGTGCCCGTCAAGCTTGCCGAGCTGGCGCTGGTGGGGAAGCGATACTTGCCCGGATCATCACTTGGCGTGGCAGAGCCAGGACGGCTGTCATCACGACTGAGGAAACGCTTAAGGGCCGATGCCACAGTGTTCACCCGCGACAGGGTACCCGTAACGCTAACCAAACTTGGCGAGGAGCCAAGTCCCAATCGCGATTTGCCATTGCCCGCTGAGAAATGAATCCCACTGGCATCGTCGCCCTGCGATATAAATTTAGATTAGTCAAAATAAACTCAAACAGTTTCTGTTGCTAAAGATCAAATTGTGCATAAGTTACTTGAAACCAAGAGGTGCAGTTCGTGCACTAAGCAACTAAAAGCCGTGCATTGCGTTGTAGTGCAGTTAAAGGCTGTAGGCAAAACAGATTATTGTTAGAATCAAAAGTTAGTATGCAGTCTTAAAGTCTAAAGACACACAAAAACCGTTTACAATTATATCTAGGTTAGTGAATTTTGTTTTTTTCAGTGGATTTAATTTGTGTAAATTTGGAAGATTATTATTATGCTCAGGAACTATTTATTTAAGGTTCTCAATAACTAGCCATTAACAAACTGAAATGAAATTTATTTTTCCTCACTTGGCAAACACTCTATAATAATTTATTTCAAAACTAAAAAACATATCCAAAAATGCAATTATAACATTTGTGGGAGACCTGTGGTTGTGTATGGATTTAATTTATAAAAAAAAAGTAAAAACCTTTAGTCGGTAACCGACTGTGAAATACTCTGATACCAGTATAAGAACGGGAGCTAAGGAAGCAAAAAGTTAGATATGGGGTTTTTGAGTATAAAAACTATGGAAAATTTAATGCAGATCTTTGGGAAATGCTGCAAGCTATATTAACACTAAATTTGTCGACTCTAGTATTAAAACAGAGAAAGATAGGGTAAGTTTTTCCAAAAATATTGACTCAGATTACTAAATAAGCTAGCTCCATATGCAAGGAAGAATATATATTATAGATTTATAGCAGTAACGGTTTCAGTTCCCATGGCGGACATTCACCTTCGGTATCAGAGTATAAGAAACAATTTTGTTCACATTTTTTGGAATGCGCTTGGTTAAAATTAAAAAAAATCTATATCACTGAAAAATAAACATTAACATTTAAAATACCTGAATATCTATTCTAAACATATTTTTAAGATAATTTGTCAACATATTCAAATACCTGTCAAAACTCATGCTAGCACAATACAAAAAAGTTGGTTTCGTATTTTTTTTTATAAGTAAAATGGAAACTATCCCTTACATTCATAATCAAATCCACTGTTCATGCCATTCAAAATTCTTTGGAATTTTCAAACATCATAAATATATAGTACAAGAATTATAGTTTTAGCCACCAAGCACCGTTGTTAAATTAAATGCCAATGATAGATTTGATTTCCATATGTGGAATCGCTTTTGGTTTAGATAGAAGGTTAGAAAATTTTGTTTCGATTAATTAAGTTGTTCCGCCACATGAGAGGTGTTCATGGATGTAGAGTTATACGTTTAGTTTAGAAAGCCGATTAGTTGGTGCCAATACTTCGTATCGCTAGTAAATGCTGCCAACATTTTGATTCTAACCTCCTCATCTGGCGCAGCCTTGGAAAGATCATAAGTAACTGTTTGCATGGGTGCAAGCTGCGGCTGCTCAGCGGCAGAGCCGGGCTTTGAACCAGCAGCAGCAGCAGGGCCAGTTCCATTATTATTACCAACCATTTCATCAATTCGTACGGACGACATGCCTGAGGGCATCGCTGCACTCTTGGGTACATCGATTTTGGCAGTTGAGGGCTCCGGGTGATTCTCCCTGAACCGTTCGGCAGCTATAGTATAGGGTAGCTCATTGGGGAACACCTCATCCCAGTATTGATCCTTCAGTAGCTCCGGATGATCATGATGCATTTCATCTACAATGAGATAAGATACCTGCAGATTCCGATCCACCATCCAGTTAACCTAAGGGAATAACAACTTTTTAAATAACTGTAAAATTGTTTTTCATCTCATCCAAACACACCTCAAAATCATCATCGTCTTCGCCAAAGGGATTGATCAGTGACTCGGCCACTTTAAGCCATCCCATATAGAAGAAGAACTGCAGTGTGGTAAACACTGGAAAATACAAATCCACCTTGTTCAGATAGCTGCTGGTGCCCACGACTTTGCCATCCACCCATTGCTGACCCATGCAACAGGTCAAGAAATACGAGTAGACAGCCAATGTGACCACCTGGGTGTAAACGAGGGGTATACTGATCGTATCATAACTTATCAGCAGTCCACACTGTCCACGAAACTTATTTAGCTCATCAATGATGGTCTTTACAGCAAAATCATCCCTGATACGGCCCTGGAATTGTAGATATATATCAATTATAATTGTATACAAACTAAATGGTTATCATTGGATCTAGCTTATTGAGAAATTATTATTCTGTTTGTGTTTGGCAGGGTCGTAAAATAAGCAGCTGATGGTAAAAATTTTACTACTATAAATGAACTAAGAGTAGCCATAATTAAGATATATTTTGTAGGCTTTGATTATAATATTAATGTACTTAGTTATTAACTTTCTGTTATAAAATTGTAATGTACAGTGAAACTTTCATATGACAAATCTTAGGGATAGTTATTTGATGGAATCAAATTGCAGTCTCTTGGAAATGAAATCAAGGCAGTTTGTTATATGAAAGTTTCAATGTATATGGCTTGAAGGGTCATAAAAATGTATATAAATAAAAATAAAATTGCAGTTATGAAGTACGTTCAGATTAATTCTTGTTTTAAGGCTATGCTTACTTATCAGTAAATTGTTTAAGATTTTATTTACCTCCTTCCTGGCCCTTGTTATAATACTCGCCGCCCACACAATGGGTAGCCAATGCTTGGAGGGTCGCGGAAATGATTTATTCATTGCCTCTATGATTGTACGCTCGTTCTCATTGAGAAGGCCTGCCTCAACAAGATTGTTTAGGCCCGGAAAGCGTTTTTTAACACGCGGCGACACATTTGACAGGACCATGGTTAGACACAAACAAACATAACGCATAATTGTGCGACGCATGACGCGACCCCTTTCATCCTGGCCATGCACATTGGAGCTGACAAAGACGGCAATGGGATCCGGCCAGGGTATGGACGTATACTGATTCCACCAGCGTGTCATCACAATCGACACATAGAAACCCAGCACAAAGGACAAGGGGATGAGATCACGATAACTATTGCAATAAGCCACAATGGCTTCAAATGTTCTAGATGAATAAAAACAAACAAGAAAATGTGTTAATTAATTTAGTTTCGAAGCAAGAATTTGCAATCTTTACTTACTCTTTCTGTGTTGGATTGAGTGCAAAGCGATAGACCATATTGAGCATATAATAAAGGGACAGAAAGGCCAACAAATCCAGCCAGACCAATTTGTAAATACTGCCACGCCACCTGCAAAAGATAAAAGAAATTGTTTTTCCAATTAAAGTTACGAAAAGTCAGATCATGCTTATAAATAGAGTAGTACCCTTAACACATATCATCATTTATTGCTCTGTATTGTTTTCCCTATTCCACAAATATATATGAGTATTGACTTCTTTATTATTGAGCGGCATAAAGTCTGACATGTGCTTACCATAACATCTATACACGCGGCGACGTCATCAACAACAACATCAACATCAGCACAAAGCAATACCGCCTACTGATATTAATATTGGCCGATAATAATGCCACCATGACAAAACGTCATAAAAGTGAGCGTGTACAGGTAATGGCACAATATACATATAAACTTGCATATGTATATTAAAAAATATAGACTCACCATCATTTCAAACGAACGTTGTCCAATTATAAAAACAAATGTCTTATCAGCCAAAAAACTTCTTGATAACAAGTCAACAAAAAACACGTAATCATTTATCATAGACAAATGGCAAACAAAATTTGACTTTTTATCAACTTGCCAGAAAGATTGTCAAGGTTTGGCGACGCTAATATTTTTCAATTAAATTTTCGTATGTCTGGACTCCAAAAATGTGCATTCGTTTAATTTTAAATGCATTTAAATAGGTTAAATTTAAGTGTTTACGATAAAAATAATGAAAATAAAACATAATTAAAAATAAAAAAACAATTATATACTGATAAAAATTAATGGAAAAACTGATGAGATTTTAAAAAAAAAAACTTTTTCTGTGTCCTAGTGCATTGTGGTTAAATAGAATTATAAACTAATTTAACGAAGTTTCTATTGTTTGTGTTAAAACATTTTGGTTTTCGATAAACAATAACTTGAATTTCAAACCATGGATAAAATAATTATTTAAATAAAATAATTATAATTAACATAAATGAATGAATTGCCAATGACATTTATATGAAAACATTTTAGTCTTTAATTTTATTTGAAATATATGTTAACACGCGTTAATTTGATTAAGTTTTTAAGTGTAGTTTTTTAAAATAATCCTAAAGCTGGTTTTGTCTATTTTGATCAACTTTTTTGTTGTATTTTGTTTGCATTCATGCACAATGCCAAATATGCGAAAATCAAATCTAGGCTTATCAGTTTATTGATAAGCTATAGCAGCCAATGCAACTGACACTATCAGTGAATTATTCCAATAAATGTGTGTTATCACACTTCGGATGTCCATGCTCCATGTATGTATGTAAATATCGCTGACTACCGTTATTATTAAATTATAATTCAAATTACATGCATGACAGATGTCAAATAGCGTTCTAGATTACACTGCATATCGAGTAGGGTTGTCGGGTCGGCGACAAGTGGATGTTTGAACACAAGTATCATGTGTGGGTGGAGTTGTTGAAACTGCAACCTCATGTAGGGGTAGTGGGTTGGGGGTTTGGGAGCTGAAAAATTCTATTATTTGCATTTGCAGTTTGCTTGCAATTGTGTGATGTTTAGCGTCGACTATCATTAGTATATAGTATATGAATATGGAGCCGCTCAATTTGCGAGCTTTGTCGAACTGTGCTAGTTCTTTAATTAGCACTACGATAGCACACACTCCACACACAAACACACGCATTTAGCAGTATATTTTAAGTTGTGTAAACAGTTGATGTAAGTCTATATCTTAAAAGGTGCATCATCGATAAAGTGAAAACAACAAATTGAAAAATCATTGAATATTGTAAACAATATAGTTTGAATAAGTTATTAACTTCTTTTCAAGTTATCGAGCGTACACTGTACGAGCACTTAGGTATAAACATACATTGTAAGATAATACTTTTTTTTTGCTTACCTGAGTAACAGTTTGAGAAAACAACCAAAGCCGCGACATGTTGCCACTTCACCTGTGTATGTTATTGTCATTTTCGCAACTTTATTATTTAATTTGCACCTTGTTTATTTGCAGTTGAGATTTGTGATTAAAGCTGTTGGTTTCAAGCTCTTTAAAGTTTCTTATCACGCTTTGCGGCTTGGATAAATATACATTTTGGTTTTATTGGGACACAGCCAATATCTTTAGTTTTCGAGAAGAGAATACAAAAATTATTTGTTGGTTTAAGCAGGTTCAAAAGTAAAGTATTCTAATAAAAATGCAGGAACTGGTTAAAAATCAGATATATTATATACTCGCGGACAATATGAAACTTATATTTACACGACCAACAACAACAACTACACAAAAAATGCATTTGAAATTTTAAAACAAGCAAAAAAAATCGATATTTCCATTTAAAAGTCAATTAAAAACATGCGACATTAACACACGGAAACACAATTGAATTGCATACATTGCATTCGATTTAACATTTGAAAAAGGCAACAGTGACGAGCTGATTACATTAATTGCAGCAATTTAACAAATTGTAGAGAACAACAGAGTAGCGCCGAGTTCCAGCTAACAAGCTAATACTCTCATTCATATACAGATGTGGTCCTGTATGTATGTATACGTTAACCTTAATGTACTTTCCTATAAATAGGGGGAATAGAAAGTTGAATTTTTCGGGTGGCAAAATCCAAAATAAAAGAAATCTTTTACCGATTTTTGTTCCTTTGGACTAACCGATCATATTTAATGCGAACCTACTTTTCTTTATTTAAAACAGTATTATTTGAGTGACCAGTAGTGTGGTTACTTATTTAGTTATGTTTGTAGAAACTGACGCAAATTGAAACGCTTGAAAAGCGTTGGCAGATCGCGTGTGGGCGATATCATTGATGCTGGGCTGCCCGAAGGTGTCACTGAGGGTCAGCCACATTCAAAAGCTTCGATTGCACATTAATTAGAACTCTTAAAGTCTCGTTGAATAACAGTAAAAGTATTCGTGTAAGCGGGGAAAAAACACATAATGTACTTAGTGATGAGTAAAGATGAGCTCATACCTCTCTCTCCGATTTTAAATGGGAAAAGTCTATATTCAATAAACAACAAAATGCTGATGAATTTCCGTATGGAAGAGAATAAATAAACAAGAGACATTCCGCGAACCGGTGAGCTAATGATCAAAATGTTCACAACAAAAGCTGAGCTCAGCGTTCTAGTACAGAGGTTGTTGGTATGTTTTTCGTGTGTGAACGTGAGCCAGAGTTTTTCGGGTCTGGATCATGACATCATTCGTTGGCTCATTTTACAGATCGAATTCTACACAACAAAAAAACAGTTGAAGTACATGTATACAAACCATATAATACATGTGTTTAACTTCACCAATATTTGCACAATTTTGTTTGTTCATGTTTTGTTAGCACTTAAACTTGTAAATCAAATAAAAAATATATAAAATTTACTGATTCAACTGCTGATTACGAGACAAGGCTTATGAGTTTAACTGGAGCAACGAATGCTCGTGATCAACTAACTGTGAATTAGTTAGTATTTACAGTAATTAGTTGTACATACAATATTTGATAAGCAAATGATTCATTTGTGTCTTATGTGCGAAAGGGCGTTTAAAACAAACAAAGCAGTCTCATTAAACAAGAAGAAGAACTGTGATGCAAGACAAAGCGACATTTGTTATACCCTTTTCCACATTGACAAAGGAGTTTATCTTATTGATAAAGATGTTGTTAAAAAAGCAAACAAAAGTGGACTAAATAATTACGATTCCAGGGTATAACATTATATGGCATGCCGTTACTTTTTACATCAACGCATTTTTATGGCATTCACAAAATAACAGAATGAATGCGTCTTATCCAGAAAGCAACAAAGAACTTTTATTATGAATATTCTTTATCGCTTTTGCACTCAATGCTGCTAACTGACCTTATTCACATTAGAATTTAATTATTTAGTATTTGCAAGCTACACTCAAATATGAAGCACTCCATGGTCAATTGATTATAGAAACTGTCAACTCAAAGAGAGAACTAAGTCAACACCTACACACAAACATACAAATACTTGACCTTTTGTATGTGTACAAAAGCTTGAGACTTATATAATGCATTGCAATATGGTTATCGCTGTCTAAACCCATTGAGAGCAAGTGCTTTTTGGCAGTTAAAACCAATGACACATGAAAGCAATATCAAGAAAAGTCAGTCACGTGAAAAATGTTATCATCATATTTGAATGAATGTGATAAGTTGTTACGGTAAATCAAAGCGAACGACACAACTCGTCGAGGTTAATGACATTTTACGCAAAAAAATTAAAGACTTGGCGACTGTTTGCCAGATCGACGTGCGTCTAAATATATAGTATATGTGCATTTACATACATTTACATACGACAAGCACTTACACTTGTATTGGACAATCTATATATAGAGACTTTATTAGAGGTCTAATATGAGCATAAGTGCCTTAGTATTTTGATGTCATTTTATTGGCAGTTGATTTTGATGAACTTGATGACAACTGAACGGACCTGAACAGCATTTTAATTACACAATTACATTTATAGTTTATACTTAAATTTTATAGTTTTTTGTTGTTGTTGTCGGTACTCATAGTATTCAAAAATTATTTATTGCGAGTGACGTCGCGAAATTGCATGCGACGCAAATATTTTGAGCGTGCCAAGGGTTAAAAATAAATGTCTATGTAGTGAAGTAAGTGTGTACTGAGATTGCACACACTGACCAATGCGGAATCCTCTATGGATGCGATGACTCACTATGCGTTCAGCTGACAAACATACCAAAGTGTTTTGCAAGGGATTTACGCACATAGAGAAAATATGGATTTGGTATAACCACAAAGTTACGCAGAGCTGTGGGGAGTTTGTGTTATTATTACACAGCACATTTATTTTCGTATTCTTAAATTATTGCATCGATTTGTTTTAATGTTGAGCATCAACCGGATCTCAATGCATACAATTTGAGAGTCACGCGGCTTTTATATTTTCATTTTGTTTGTACTTTGTTGTTGGCTGTGCTGTTTACACTGTTATTAAATCGCGCCATGGCCACTTACACTTTGCTTGTACTAATATTCATGCAGTTTGTAACAGAGATTTACCACGCGAAACACGCGATTACAGTAACAACAAAACAACAACAATTGCCTCAGGTACACAAACACAAACACAGTAAACTCCACCTCGCACTTACACACAACCGAAACAGCAACAACACCAGCAAGAACAAGAACAAGACACTGACGCTGCTGCTTCTTTTGCTATTGTGTTTTGTGTATTTTGGGCTTTTCGTTACGTTTTCTTGGCCTTTATGCTTCACTATTTGGACGTCGTTTTGCTGCCGTAGTGCCGCTGTTATTCTTACACCAACACGAAACACACGAAATAATATACACACTCAAATAATAAACGTAAACGCAGCTGTGAATGTTTGTGCCATGCTTTTCGTGCCAGCCATTCAAACAAATTGCGCTCTGTGCAGCGTATTCTCTCGCATTTGGCACTTCCACGCTCAGCGACCGACAATTTCAGACTGAAACTGCGGTGCAAAAATACCAACAAACCGAACTGGGAACACTGTGTGTGCCGGCAGCTGTGGCGAAACCTCAACCTCATATCCATGCCTATGCCAATTTGTTGTGGACGCGTCAGAGAGAGTAAAGAGCATAACAACTGGTTGTGAGCGCCGAATGGCGATAAGCTAAGCACAGGGTTGGAATAGACCCATCTGAGGGTAGGCGATATAAAATGCTCATTTGTTTAACCATGATAGAACTTAAATCTAGATAGAGATAAAGACTTAAATCTTTATTGGCAATGATTAATGCATACAACAACAATTAAATCAATTTTTCTTTTGGATAATGCAGCATTTGAAATGTAAAAATGAACAATACATATAAATTAATTCAAATTAAAATGGGCAAACAAAAGACAAATGAATAATGTCAAAGTTGTATCCATAAGATGTGGGGCCGAAGTTCGAGCTTCTTGTATTTTGCATTGTTGCAAAGGTTGATAGAATGCGTTTTATATTTTCAATATAGCAAGTAAAATTAATGTCCATATAATGTTGTGTTTCTATATAGAGCGATAAGAACAAAAAGTACACTTAAATCATTTTATTTAATTATATATCTTTCTTAAAAGATCTGAAAATCAGCTTTTGGCGTAAATAAGAATAATATGTATATTTTAACAGATTTTTGTAAGATGCAATAATATAATATTGCACGACTTTACTGTTTTAGTACAAAAGTTAACTCCGTTTCCGGATTTAAAAAAATTTATTTACACAGCTGCAGCAAATATGTTTATGTTATTCCTGTGAAAACAATAAAAAAAGAAGCTAGTCTAGTAGTTTAAGATGCGTTTATTTATTGCTATTTATATGTGATTTCTGATAAGTTTAAGTTGCCTTGATTCTAAGTAAAAGTACAACACACAAAAAAAAAATATAAGTTTCTTTTTGTTTAAATGTGATTTAAAGTTTCATTTTATTTGTTCTGCAAACAAACAAAAAAAAAAGTATATTTTAAACTTTAACTGACATCGCGTTATTTAACGGTTGCATAAAGTATTGCATACTTTTAGGAGCATCAATCATACTACTATATGCTACATATGCAATAAAGAAACTATTGCTTATTACAAAAAAAAAAACATGTAAAACGGCTCTAGTCGAGAACTTCCCGACTAGGACATACTCTTAACCCGACACGTAACGCGTACATTAATTTGTGTGTATTTGCCCAGTGCCAACATGACCAAACTTCAAACTCCGAAATCTCTAATGTTTCTTAACCGTTTTTGATTAAATTTTTTTAAATGTTTATTATTTTACCCATAGTTTAAAATAAATTCAAAATTTTTTTGTTATCTATCCCATGTGTATATCGGAAACCAGATTTGTTATCAAAAATTTGAAAGTTAAGTTTTTTTTTGTTACTTTATTATTTCTCTTAAACATCATTTCTTTTTCATACTTAATTTAGATTTCATTTGTTTATTTAATTAATTACAAATTGATTTTTTTACGTTTGACGTTTTTCCGAATGTTATCTTATTGTTTTTAGACTAAATAGTTTTTGCATTTGAAATTAGTGAACTTGTTTCTTGTATTTTTACATTAGGTTATAACATTTCACTCATTCTTGTACACATTCGTTCGCACTTATGATAAACTAATGACTTATGTTTAGTTGTTATTAAAGTATGTTTAATATTAGTCAAATATCAATAGAATTTAAAGTAATTTTATGTTCGTTTAGTATTTTACAGTGACATCAGTTTTAAGACTTATTTCCATTTATGAATTTGGAAAAGATTCAATAGAATGCTTTAAAGTTATTTACATTTGAGACTTATTTAAATTTGGGAAATCGTAACTTAACTTAGTTAAACATATGAAACTGATTATATCTTGATCATTCATATATTACTGGGTGGTCCGCGATGTGCACGCTGTCCATGCAACGTGGATGAATGCCTAGAGCCGGGTCGTGAATGTACAATTGCATAATCGTTATCAATTGGTATAGACCTTGGAAGTAGTACGTTGGATAAGTTGATTGAATACAAATTGAATACAATGTCAATGATAAATTATTATATGCATATTTCAATAGATATCTTGACAGTGGTAGTTAGCAGTATCTTAATAAATGGACTGTTAGTTAAGTACTCATTCGGGGATGTGGAAATAATACGTTTAGTTTTGTAAAGTTAGTCATCATTTAGAACAAATGCAAATAATCAACGGTTAATTACAGTTGCAATACAGAGGCACAAAATAAGTTCATTCCATTTCTATTATTTATGTTTTTTGTTTTTGTTTTTGTTTTGTTTTGTTTGTTTGTGAACACAAATTGTGTTGAATTGTAGTTGTTGTTGTTGTTGTCCAGCAGGGCGGGCACTTCAGTAGAGTTAACAAAAGATACGAATACAACTAGATACGATACATAGATACGATACAAGGCATGCTCTATAAATATATATATATATATATACTGTGTGTGTGTACGTGTGTGTGTGTGTTTTTGTCTGTGTTGGCTCCACAGCTACCAGAGAAAAAAAATATTTGTGAGAGCAGAGCAGAGCAGATGCATATCAAGTGTAGAGTAGAGCTTTTGTGTATAGATGTGTTTACTGTGTGTGTGTGTTTTCGGTTTTTATAGATCAGCTTAATATCTATCAGACCTATTTGAGTGTATCGTTGAGCCGCCGCTGGTATAACCCTTGTGCGCATCTCGACCATGCAGCGAATAACGTGAACCATATTGACTGCCATGCCAACTGCGATATGGATCGTATTCCTCAATGATAGAGGGCTCCTTCTCGATGATCTGTGTGTGGAGAGCAAAGAACGTAAATTATAATCCTATTTGGGTAATACAAAGCGAGCAGACTCACCTCTGTGTTGGCACAACTACAGCTCATGGCAGTGCAAAGGAATATGTTCATCAGCAGCATGATGAGGAACAGAACGCCAAGGGTAATGGCCAGCCACAAAAGCCAACTGGGTCGTATACCATCTTCGCAATTCGGTGAGATTACTGCAAACAAAAATTAATTTATTGTGTATTTTTATTTATTAATTCTTAGCATTCTTCTTTAAAGCTCTCTTAAGCCCATTCAAAAAAAATTTTTATTACCAAAGTGGATTGATTTTAGATATTGTATTTTTTTGATTGGATAATAAATGTCATCTTATATGCAGTATTTCATCTTTCATTCAAAGAAGCCAAAATCTTTAACATTTGACTTAAGCACGAGCCACAATTCGAACATAAAACTTTAACTCAAATTATTTATTATTTACTCAATTCATAAAAGGAAGCATTTTGCTTTATAATTGGAAATAAAGTAGAAAAAAAAAACAGTTTATACAAAGCATTTTGGCTTGCGAGTTAAACAGATTTCTAATAATCTTAAAGCGGAAATTATTCTCTTAACTCTCAAATCAATAAATATTAATGAATTCAATATTAATCACACGGACTGTAATGATTATAAATTTTATATTAAAAATTGAAAAATAAGAATTATTTAGCAATTTTTTTTATTTACTTAACCAATAACTCTTATTTTTTGACCTAATAAAAAAATTATCAAATAATTGTTAAATTTCAATTTTTATTAAAAATTGTTGAATAACTCTTATTTTCCAATTTTTATTATAAAAATAAAAAATAAAAATTATTTATCAACTTTTATTTTATCAATCAAAAATAAGAGTTATTTTTCAATTTTTATTTTAAAAATTGAAAATAAAAATTGATTAGAAATATCTTTTGAGCTAACTAGCTCCTTAATATTGATCCTTGAAGGACATGTGATATATCGATGGAAAGGTATTTGAGTGCAGATCGTAAATATGTATATGTCAATATTTGAGCTGTGTTGCTTAATTTAATTTAATCTATTTAATCTAAATATGGTGTACTTATTTTTCGAGAGAGTTTGAAAATGTTATCATTTCAATCTTCAGTTGATTTATTTATTTTGATAACTTGGTTCTTTAGTACTGAATAAGAGCGCTTATATATATAAACTTTTACTTACATCGCGCTTCGGCCGGATCCAAAACGAATACGGTTGTGCCCGCTATGCTGGAGCCTTCTTCATTCGGACCGTACTTGCGTGGTCCATTACCATTGTTGCCTTTGGTGAACCCAGCCAATGCAACCTCACTGCAATCATCGATTTCTACACAACGACCATAGCACTGGATGACGTCACACTGCAAATGAACTTCGGATCCTGCAATGACATGAAAGTTTGTTAGCATCTTGTATGCTTCAAATTGAACTAACTTACCCTCGGGAAATTTGAACATGGAAGTGAGTGTGGCCTCAGCTGCCCGCCCATCGGCTGTGGGCACAAAGCGGCTCATAATATTGGCATCAATTGGGCAACTATGCAAGAAAAGAGACCGTTAGAAGTTTGATTGACAACAGCCAGAAAACTGATTTATTTACCCGCGATCATCTGTCAGCTTGAGAGTTATGTTCTTCTTGTCAAAGGCAAAGCAATTACCCACACGTAGTCCATATGTATCTGAAAGTAAATGAAGTAAATTCTTATAAGTGTACTGAATATGGAAACACAATTGGGGAAATATTTTAGCTAAAATGATTTTATTTTATGAGGTACTAAACTGTTTTGATAGTTTAGATTTTTATATTTTTTAAAAAAGTTCAGATATTATTATTAAAAGAAAGTTCCATAAAATTTCAACATTTTTAAAAGCAATTTTTTTTTTGTATAGGATTTAGTAGAGTAAAAAACCTATTTATTCAAAGTATAAAAATCTACTTAATGTGTGGAGATTCTCAATGCCGCTTATGAGAATTGTTTATTAATATTCGATTTTTGAGTGTAGAAAAGTGCGTTTATTACTTACCATTTGGCTTGGAGAACTCAGCACGAATTTTGTATTCATGTCCATAGACTGTCTCACGCACTCGGTGATCATTTTCCAGAAACTTGAGCACAACATGAGCATTGTCATCGCTGCGAACATGAAAGGAAATGGAAGTAGATGTTGCAAATTATTAGCTAATGTTTAAGTTGGGGCAAAACTTCCCACAATTACGAGCTCTGACGCATGCAGCCGCTAATTAAAAGTGCAGCCAATAGACCCAAAAGTGCGGCCCACTGCAATTCGCTTGCATTTTCAATGGACAGCGGCTGGGTTATGCAATTGCCGGTCATTACGTTATAGACAGTTGCGTTTACAGCCATATAGACATACCAGCAAGTACATACAAACATACATATATTTGTGTGTGTTTGCCTTGTTTGCAGTTTTTTTCTCGCCTTTTTTTGTTCATTTTTATTATTTTCAATTTCCTTTTGGCTTTCTGGTTATTTAACAGAGCGCAACAATTTGCAAAAAAATAAAAATAATACATTTAAACATACCCATGGCTTTTATAAATTGTTTAACTTATTTTCAATCAAGCGAACGAAAGACTTAGACAACGAACTTGCGTAATTTAATGTTAAGGCAAAAGTCATTGGCATTATGCAAATGTGGCAAGCGCAAATTAAATTGTTTGTGCTCTGTACAACACCAGATTGTAATCTTTAAGAGGTGCTATAAATAGTTAACCGTTAATTGAGTAAAGCGTTTGCGGTTCGTGTGAAAATGATTTAGAATGTCCAACAAATGGCGAAAATGGCCGAAAAGAATTTTATTGTATATCCAACGCTAAAAGCCTTGAGTTCTATTTACCGCTGTATTTTTCTATATAGAAAATCAATAAAACGCTGCTACAGACAGGCAACACCTACGAGTACATGAAGTGATACGTATATATATATTTAAATGTATTTGTTTATATAGCTCAATAGTTTCAGGCAGCATTATTTGGTCTTTGATTTCATTTGTTGTGCGCCGACACATAAAACAAGTTTTGAGAAATCAACTGAAATTGGCAAACTCAGGCAAAACTACTACAGCTATAGCTTCAAGCACTTTTTTTGGTCTGACGGAAGCTCAAACAAATTACAACCACAAAACTTAGCCATCGACAAACAAACATGCGAGAGTACGCGTAAGTGCAATTTTCTATACAGACAAGTCAAACTTACCGTGTGTAGCCCGATTTGCCACAGGTAATCACATAAAATTTATCATCCGCCAGTTCAAGAGTCTTATGCACACGCACCGCCAGCTGAATGGACCGCTCCTCCGTGCGCTAAAGTAAGAGAAAGATAAAGAAGTTTAAATATTTGCGAAATAAAAGTGCAAAAGAACGTTTATGTTGATTGAGTTAAAAGGAAGGCATGTTAAATAACTTAACTGCAGGTTAAACATGCATTCGTTGTTTAAAATTAATAAATCAATAAAAAATATTACTTTATTTATGCCCAAATATTATGTTTAGTTTATATTATTTGGTCTTTTAATAAGCTTTAGTTAACTGTTGCTTATTGGCTATAATAAGTATGTATATAATAAGTTGCAGATTCAATGAGTCTGCTGCAACGTCTGTGGCACTGGTGGCACGTTAATTGTCACCATGATGTAATTGCAGACCCAGCACAAACAACAACAACAACATCGACGAGGAAATGCAAAATGCTGCCAACTGTGACGTTGACTGCCAACAAGCCACTCCGTCAGCCAGTTGGCCAGGTGGCCCACACTAGACAAACACACACACACACACACACTGGCAACCACACACATAGTTTTTTTTTTAGTTGTTTGTTTATCTTATTTAACAATTTCCTTGGCCATGTTTACCTTTCGTCTGAACTTGATTGAATCTTATGCTTTGCAGCCACTTTAATAGCTGCACTTTCAAGTTAATGAGTTTGGCTGCCAGACATTTCGGTAATAACATGTTTGCATTTCATTTCAAATGCGCACTCATTGCGGCATTTGATATAACTTAGCGTTTTAATTGTGCAGCCACATGTAACATGTAACAAGCCGGGAGCGCACCCAAAACGAAAGACTTAGGCAAGCAACTTGCTAGAACGCTATGCGCTCTACACTCTCTTCTCTTTTTAATTGTTTTGCTTGTGGATTATGCAACTGTATACAAGTTGAGTTATTGAAATTGTTCAACTGCTTGCTGTACTTGTCAGCTGTCAGTTGCAGTTGCAGCTTCTGCCCGACAAAATAGCCGTACATATTTATGTATGAGAGAGTCATACAAGCAGCTCAACCTGAATAAAAATCTTCAATGTATGATTGTTAAACAGCCGATGAGTGTGTTAACCTTGACCCGCAATTGACAGCAATTAAGTAATACAACGACTTCCATAAAAAGCATTGGCCAACTGAGCCTGCTTCTTGCCACAAAGCAAGTAACATGGACATGAGCAGGTATAATACAGACATGGTCATAAACATGGCAAGAGAATAAAATATTAAAAAAAATTGTGTCCAAGCAATTTATCAATTATTTTTCTTTTCACAACTTTGCATTAATGTGATTATTGCATTTTTCACACCTTATTTTACGCTTTTTATAGCTATTTGCGACTTAATATTCAATTACAAAAGAATGGATCCAAAATTCGAAGCTTTACTTGTAAATTTTGTGAAAAAAACTGGGTCAGTGGCAACAACAGAAACACAAAATACAACAAACAAAATACAAAATATTTCTTAATATTTTCTTTTTTAGTTCTCTTACACCTTTTGCTAAACATTTTGTTTTTCAAAGATTTAAAAAGTTTTGAAAAATACCTTTCTATTTACTATCCGTATTCTTTTGTCCCTGACTACAGATATGTTTGCCAGCATCCGCAATTTCCAAGTATTTATTGTTATTTAGCTTACAATTTGTACTTATCTCATCTTACAGCTGCAAACGGATTGAAAAACCAGTTTTTATTCATTCATTCACATTTATTTATATATAGATAATAAATGTATATATATTTGCTTTATATTTATTAGTTTTATCTGGTTGACTTCCCACGCCAGTTGCGAACGTATTAAAATGTTGTCAGCGTTTTATGAATGAATTCAAGCTTAAAGCTTTGACTTTGATCAGTACTTTTAAGCTATGACTCAACAAACTAGTTAAGTTAAGTATTGTATATACTGCGAATGTATGTAGTTATGGCATTAGTTGAAGCTGTTAGCAAATAAACACTAGATAAGTGCACATAAATACCTCGGAGAGCAGCTGCAAAAAAAATATCAATTGACTTTGAGATCGAGCCAGGAAAAAAGGCAAAGACTTGGCAAATTGTGTCACAATTTGTTGGCCAACTCATGCATCAGGATTGAGCAAAGACAAGCCGACTTCACAAAAGATAGATAAAATGACGAGCTCAACTCAAAGTGGAGAGTGAAGCTCCAACAAGTAGACACACAGTAGTTGCGGCTAATGCTGCCAACGGATGAGCTCATTATCAAGTTATTATCAGAAAACCAAGTTGAAGTTGTGGAAATTACTGTGAGACAATTTTCCATATGTTCTCGTTATTTTTTCTAGCTTCGTGGTAATGTTTTGTAAAATTACCTAATGGCTGGCAATTCTTCTTTGTTTGTTTGTGCAAATGCAATTAACATTTAAATGAATATAATAGCACTGCACAAAGAACGAACACAGACTCAACAATATAACACCCATCATTAAATAATGGCAAATAATTTGCTGGCAAAGCGGCCCACTCGCATTATGAAATAGGTTCAAGTACACCAAAAACACAAAACAAAACTCAACCCACAATGGCAACAAAAATACTTGAACTTTATGTTAAATTGCGGCTTGGGCGTCTTGCCATTGTCGTCAGCGCCAATTTCATGCTTTGCCAACTACGGCAATGTGAGGGCTTTGCTAAGAAAAAAATACCAAATCCAAGAGATTACAACGCTATAAAAGAGGCTTAAGTCTCGGCTTGGCTTGTCTCTAGAGTGCAAGTGGAGTGCATGGCCAAGGTCAGTCAATGTCGAAGGCATTTCTGAAGCAATTAATGCCCTACGAAAATATTTGCCAAGAAATAGAATCAAAATTGCTCAAGAGCTTTTGTCGACTACATACACAAACACACACACATAAACTCACAAAAAATTCTTTTGACACAAATACCGCGCACACGCTGGCACAACAAGAACAACAAGAACAACAACAGCAATGGCAACATAAGCTCGGAATGCTGTCAAAGTCGAAGCGTGGAAAGCTGTGTCTGGGCATGTGAACTGTCTGAAATGGCGGCCTAGACGCCGGCGCGCTGTCGACACTCCCCGAACACTGGTTGCCCTTACCCTTTTGCACCCCCGACCTAAGGTTACACGTACCGCCTTCACCTCCTCTCTCTCGCTCACAGTCAGCATCCGAGCTTGAAATAAAACTCGTAGCTGACGTCGCGATAAGCGTGATTTAATTTTATGGGGGACCTCCCTTTTTCGGCCGGCATACGGAAGGTGGGCCAAGACGGCTCAAATAAATCTGCTACACCTATGCAGGCTGCCAAGAAGGCAAGCAGGCAGGCAGGTAAGTCTGGATGTCTGTTTCTCAGACTGCTAGCTGTGCCCTAGCCCCAGTCATAGTTTATTTATAAAATTGGGATACGGTGCTGGGTGCAGCCTGACTGATTTGACATTGCAATTAATAATGTTGTACTTGTTGCTATGTGCTTAAACTTATAACATGACGCGTAATGCTGATAATTTGCATTTCAACGCAATGCGTTATGAGTGCTTTAACTATGCATACATATATATTACTACATGGGCACCTGAGAAGTACACTTGAAAAAAGCAATGTGGCACAAGGAAAAAGGATATTCTTATTAAGGTTATTTTTAATGTCAAAAGCAAATATCCATTAGAGGAGCTAAAAACTTGTCTAATTTATTCTGACTTTAGCATTGAATTTGGCCCTTAAAAAATTATATGTAGACTTTGAATTTTGCATTTTATTTTCAGTTTTTAAGAAACTTGGATGTACGAATTCTAATGAAACATTTCGTCCCATTGCATATTTGAAATTGTTTTAATTATGAAAAATCCATGGTCTACTTAAAGTTATCAAAAAAAAATTTACAATGAATTTATAAAGAATTATTATTAGTATATACTCTGTTTTCTGATAAACTTTTTGGATTAGAAACGACAAACATGTGTTTTTTTTAGAGTGTATTTATATCTGGCATATCTTTTTACATATGGCGCTGGCTAATGCTAATGGCTCTTTGCCTATACATTGTATATGTTTGTATGTAGGCCCTCTCAGTGCCTTTGTCTGCCTTTGTTCAACTTGGGGGCTGCTTACCCACACGCAGTCGACGACTGTCAACGCCCGTGATGCACGTAGGATTAAACTTGATTTTTATTGCCATCGTTACTATATAGACTGACGACTAGTCGTCGTCGTCGTCGTCGTCGCCATCGTCTTCGTCGTTTGCATCGCAGCTGTTGCTGATTTGCGTTGATTTGGGGCCAAGACTCAAGTACTTGTACACCAGATACGAAGCTTACTTAAATTTATGGGCATGCGTGCCCTTTTGACGCTGCAACTGCGACCGTCGACAAGGTCTTAGCGTTAGCATGTGGAAACACTTGCATACAAGTGAATCGAGCAACTCTTAATCTTGTTATCTAGCTGCTTATATATTTGTGACGCTTTACATATATGCTTATCAATCCCATTAAATTTTTATGAACTCTAAATATATACATTCAATATCTTGATAATACTTTGTCTAGGCTGAATTTATAATGAATCTTTAGCGCAACCGAATAGGTTTGTTTGTAGTTAGGTAAATTGTCGACCCATTTTGCCCTGTAGCCAAACACACTTAAGATTCTTGGCTGAAACAAATAAAAATTTGCTGGTAATAAAAATCAAATCTACTTGTTAAAAGGATTTCAATGTGAAGAATCAATAAATATGTGGGGGTAAAATGCCTTGCAATGCTAGTAATCTTAGTGGTTTAATATTGTTATAGAAGCTTTGAATGGATGATGCTTACATTGCTTCCACTCACGTTGCTGACCAATATGCCACAATAGTCTGGAGCGCCTTGTTTGGCCCACAGGTTGAGGCTGAATGCAACCGAATCGCTGCCATCGCCCATGGCCATGCAGGGCTGTGTGCGATGATCCCGCGCATGAACAGCTCCCGTGTAGCCGGAACTGAACTTCACCTTGATGTTCATTGTGCCCGCCTTGCACGTGGCTGTGACATGGGGTGCAAACTCGCCTGGTGCCGCCGGCGGTTCCTGTGCACTGGCTATCTGTGAAAGGAGAACAAAGTGTTTTTTTTGCTTTTGTTAATAACTGTGACCCAATTTAGGGACCCTGGGAATACACATACATGGCATGGAGTGGAGTCAGTAATAGAAAGGTAAACAATTTTTAGCCAAGTCATTGGGTAAGCATGGGAAGCCATAAGAACACCAGAATTCTAATTAATTTTAATGGCTAGCCAAAGAGTCAGCAAAAGTCGCAATTAATTGCAAGAGGCAACGGCAATAAACTCGACTTCAAAAACTTTGGAACTTAGAACTTTGCCATCGACTTTGTCTATGTGTTTATTGTGTATTGTATTTGAGTTCTTTGGCGGCCAAGCTGCACGTTTTTTTTTTTTTTGGCCAGTTTCTGGTCCAGCTTTGGCTCCAGCTTTCCGTCGCGCACTGTCAAAGGCATTTGGCTTGAAGATAATTTATTGGCAAGCTCTCAACTTGGGTTGCCGTCGCGCGCGTCGTGATAATTGAATTTGTGCTCTGACTTCAGTTCTGGCTACACTCAAAAAAAAAGCCATTTATAGGTACAAAGAACCCCTAAACTTGATCAATACTTTTATTATTGTTTTCTTTCAAGTGTACAGTCAATTTCAAAGCCAAAAAGCTAAGCTAGAAATTGACTTTCAGACCGTAGGCGCTAGATAAGCGGCACAAAAGTTAAGTAAGTCATGTCATGACAATCGCACTGATGCCGCTTGCCATTTTTACTTGGTTTTTTCGGTTTTTTTGGCCAGCTCACGTTCTTTGTTTGCCGGCCCTGCGGGCTGGGCCAAATCTATTCGGAGCGCCTGTCCAACGAAAGCCAACACAATTCCCTACGCCTGATTTATGTTTATTTACTTTCGAAAGGTGCCTTCGAGATATCCATTTAAGAATGCACTCATTCAATCCAAACATTTTTTGGCAAACTGTCTAGTCATGATAAAAATGTATGGTCTTTAATTTTTTTGCTGATTCTGATTCAGTTTTTTGTGTGCAACAGCGGTGGCTACTGTGCGTCAAGTGAAATGCAACAGCGCAACGACCCAATTTTCGTTGCAGCCAAAAAAACTGAAAGAAGCAACAACATGTTGGCCAGTGTGCCACTTTCTAAGCTACTTTGGAGGCATGATGCCAACTAGAACGTCCACTTTGCATCGTAAAAGGAATTTATTGCTTTGTTGAAGCTAAACCACTTAAATAAAACACCAACGAATATCCATAATAATTGTGCAAGCCGCTTCCTTTTGTCTCCTTCTCGTGCTATTGCAATTACTACTATGTGGCGGCCACATCTTTTGGCGGCACAGTTCAATGTGCGCTGTGGCAACACTCGAGGGTCACATATGTACATATGTACAAATGTTTGTATGTTTGTAGTACATATGTGGCACGTTGCAAATACAATTTCAATTCCAATTCCAATTCCAGCTGCAACTCCCATGACAATTTGTCGCTTGGCAAAATCCAATTGTTTTGTATAAATTTTTGCATTTTACATTTTTACATTTGCTGTGATAAACCAACAATAACAAAGACAACGACAGTGGCTCAGAGCCTTAGCCAGAGTCACATTCAGAGTCACAGTCAGAGCCGGAGTCAGTCAATTAAAATTGTTGGTTTGTGTTGCTTGTCGTATTTTTGCATGCTTGTTTTGCTATCGTTGGGCTTGTTAAAATCGCAACTAAAAATTGTTGCCAGCTGTTGGCCTTTGTATTATGCAACACGCTCTGATTGTTGTTGACTTTCCATATTAAACAAAAAAAAGCTTAAAAAAAAATCAGAAAAAAAGCGAAAATCTAAAACACAATTAGACACTTGCGCTGCCAGTCACGCCACAGAAATTGCTTCAGCGCCCATTAAATCCAATGAGGCGAAGCTTTGATTTTGATGGATTTGGACTTGCCTCATGTGCTCAGTCATTAGTTGCTGCCTGCCACAAGTCGCAGCCGCAGGACACTTGGGGTGATTTTTCACACAAATTCCTTTCGTTGTTTGCAGCCTGCGTTTATGGACCGAAACAAAAGACTTGCAAAGAAACAAAAAACACAAACTTGTTTGTCTGACGCAGCGCTTGTATGTTAATCGTATCAAAATCAGAGCCAGCCTCAGCCACGCACAGCTGGAACTGCCTTCATCTGGACAAGTTAGTTGGTTACTCGGCTAGTTGCTTGCCTGTCTGTTTGTAGTTAGCCCATTAAGCTCTGCCCACTGCTTATTTATATAGCTGCAAGGGGTCAAGCGCTTTTTGACCACAGACTATAAGTCTTCAGACGCCGGCCATAACTATTAACTATTAGAAACATAACTTTGCACAATTAGTGCTAGAAAGTTTCCCAAAGAGGTGGCAATTAGTTAAACTCAAGAATGATAAAAGTGCAAGATACATTGTAATATTTAGCGAAGACTTAAGGCTTGTCAGCAATACAGATACAGAGATACCCTTTTAGCCAAAAAAAAGAAATACATGTTTTTCATCGATAGCTGTTTTTTTCAAGCGGATCGCCAATGTGGGGCTCATTGTATTGACACTAGACTAGTTTTGCTGGCTTAAAGGAAATCAGTCCTCATGAACAAGACATTATCCTCTTGAAACTTCTGGTTCTGTCATTTTAAAATCATTTGTTTCTAAACTTACTAATCTTCAATCAAATGTTTGCAATTTTCATTTGCACAACTCCGAATGTATAAGTTGGAAGCAAGTAATGTACTACTGCGCGCGGTATGTGAGAACTCATATACAACATTTTGAAATCCTAGTTCTGAGATCGACGGACAGACGAAAATGGCTATATCAACTTGGCTGTTGATACTTTTGGGTTCGGAGATGTTTTCTTCTGTCTGTTACATAATTTCATAATAAACAAATATACCCGTTTTTACCATAAAAAATGGTATTTAAAATACATAAAGAACTATAAAGTGTGTGTTACGGAAACGAAAGGCAATTAATTTATTGTGTTTATAATAAATATATTATTCAGTAGTTTAAAAAGCACGTTAAGCTTATCGTAAAAAATAAACAATTAAAAATGTTCTTATTAAGTTTTACTGTATTTTAACAGTAAAACATGTACATTCATGTGTTGGTAACATTTGCTTGTTAAAAAAAACTGCAAAAATCACTATTGCGTTAAAGAAGGTTCTTAAAAGCCGAGAATAAAAACTATAAAATGCTAACCATTAAGTGCCACAGTATTTGTTAAATCTAAATAATAACACTAGTGTAACTAGAGGGTAAATTTTGTCATTTTGTGCCACTTAGCTGTAATGCTCTTTTTAAGTCAAAGTATAACAATGTGCTTGTTATTTATAGAATGTACAATGTGCCCAACTAATTACAATTAAATTGTGGACAGAGCTTTCAAATTCACGTGTGTTATGTGTGTGTATGCTCGTATTCCGGCTGGGTGTGTTATTGCTATCGCTGCCTTTTTAGAAAACATAAATATTGCGCAATAGTTGTTTAAGCGATACAATCACCTAGAGTCTGAACTGCGACTAGGCAACTAAGGCAACTTAGTCGAGTTGCAGCTGTGCATATTTTCGACTGATTGCCAAATAAATTTGCTAATGCTACAGCCGGAGCTTAAACACGTTAACAAAAAACAGCAACATGCAGAAACGACAACAAGCTTGTGTTAGAAGCAAAACGAAACTCGTGCATAACAAAAGACGGCCTCAAGAACTGGATAAGGGGTTGCATTGTGCAGTGGGGTAGATTGGGATATGCGCCTTAACATATTTTGTGTGCATTTGAATTTCCGCTATGCGGCTGCGCAGTAATAAAGCTTGGCAAGTAAATTATAACATAAAGCCCCAGATCGACCAACCAACCGACCGACCGACCAGTTCGTATATGCAAGTTGGAGTCGCCTCTCGCCGAGTTGTTGGCGCTGCTGATTGCAAATTGTCACGGTATTTTCGCTGGCAGCGCATAAATTGCCGTTTAAGCGGCCGCAAGATCGCATTACAGCCGTCGCAGCAATCGCATATTGTTGGCCGTATTTATAGCTAGTGTCGAGTATATTTTTATTTTCTTTTTGGGCCTGGCCAAAAGCTTAATGAAGCTACAGGCTACACAGCCGGCAAAACTTTCAACCAAAAATGAAGTAGGAAATTTTTTTATATGGTGCGACCGAAAGTTACTCTTTATCCAAGGTTTTTCGTGTATCTGATGTTGTTTTCTCCTTAAATGTGATTTTCATATGTTATACAACATTAGACGAACTCCATTTCAAAATACTTTGAATTGGTTCCATCAAAAAACATTTATGTATTACGGATTTTTCCCATAACGAAGTGTTTTTTGTACCCTTAAGATTCATTTTATGGAAGTTCAAGTGTACTTATAGTTGTATTGTATTTCTTTTATACCAACTTAATTGTATTAAGGGTATGTCCGTTTTATATAATAAAAAGCTGACTTTTTTATATTTTTTAAAACTAGTTTGTAGCTTTTTCACACAGATAGCCCATTTTAGTGATTTTCTTGAAGCTTTTGTGCACTAAAAATAAGAGCTGCAATTAATGTCGCTGTTGCCACAATTAAATTTCCATTGATGTTCTAAAGCTGACGCGCTAATTTTATGGCACGTACCCAGTTGCACGTACTCAACCTAAGCCCAGACAGAGTCGATGCTGGAACCGTTGCAACGCGTTGTCCCCCATTCAATGCAACGCTGAGGTCAATTGTATGGCTGTCGCAGCACTAATATAATAATAAGCACTTGTATAGTATGGCCTATTGTTGTTGCGCTTCTTGCGTCTGCAACAGCAATCAATGGACAGAGGAAAAAAAAGTCTTGTAACTTTTTTCTCCATCGTTGAGCATAGGGAAACATTAATAAATAAAAAAGAAAACATTTCATAGAACATGTCATGTGCCGTGAACATTTGCTGCTTATTTATGTGTTTTACTAATTGCTAGTTGTTGAGTGGTTTTTTTGTTGTACCCAAAGCCATACTCAGCTGGCGTTCTTGATGTCTAACAGTAGCTGAAGAAAGGTTTCGTTTTAATGGTTTTCCCATAAACTGCAGCTACTTATGGGGCAAGAAGCAAGCACTTTCTTCTCTACTTGTGATGCGATTATCTGTGGGCATCATGCTGAGTTGAGGTTGAAATGAGGCTTAAAATGTTTTGAAAGTCGTCTTTAATTGAATTTAACTTGGCTATAACCCTCTTAACCTAATAACAATGCCTCAAAATTACCGAAAGTTCTTTCTCCACATAATTGTTATACATTTGTTGCTCATTTAATTGTCATTAATCAAGATTTGAGTGCTTCAATTACAAATCGTAGCTAAGTTGTTTACAATTTCCATTCTGAGTTTTTATAGGAACTGCATGTTGATTCATAAACTTGTTGCCATTTGTTTTAGTACCGTTTGTTCTATTAAATGCAGGCAAATTAAGAGCTAAATTTATGTTTTAATAAAGTCAACATTGAGGCATTCACTTATCGTGATTTTGTAGTTAGCTTAAGACAAGCGACACTTTCTTTGTTTACTGCTTCTTAATTGCCTAAAGCTGTTTACTCAGCACTTTGATGCACGAAAAACCCATCGTTAGTTGCCCTTAGGGGCTGCACAACATTGTTTTTGCCCTCAAGCGCTGAGCAATTTTCATAAACGCCACTTTCCATGCGCATCATTTGCCAAAACAGAATCTGAAAGCAACTCTCTGTCCCATGGCATAACAAATAGTAGTTCGTTAGTCTGTCTCTTTTTTGGAGGCTTAACTTTGAGAGCATTATCCCCAATGACGGGGGCCAACAGAAGACATTGTGGAAAACTCAAGAGACAGCGCAAAAAAAAAAAAAAATGCAACAACAAAAGCAGAACCAACAAATGGTTTTTCCCATTAGCTACAAAACAAAAACCGACTTTTACCCCAGCTAAAAGGAAAAAACAAAAAAAAAAAACAATTGCTAAAATCGTTGTTGTTGACTGCGTTGAGTGACAGGGCCAAAAACTGAGTAAGAGGGAGGAAAGCGGGAATAGAAAATCAGAAGCAGAAGCAGAGCAAAGCGCACTCTGTACGTGAACAATGCAAGTTAATCAAATAATGAAGTGTACTAACCAAACAACAACGACAACAGCAAAAAAAAAAACAAGAGAAAGAAAGAACTTTCTCCATTGGCGCTCTGCTGAGAACCAAATGCCTGCTGATGATGACCCAATATGCCAAACACTTTTGCATAAATTTCAATGAATTTCACGCTAGACTGAAACCTGGGCAACTGCCAACTGACAATTGCTAACTGCCAACTGTTGGATAGTAAACAAAATAATTTGCACTCGAAATCAACGCGGCGTTAAATTGCGTCAACCCAAACTAGTAGAATGCCACAAGCCAATTGAGTAGATTTCGTGGTCAGTTTTGTTGGCATGACATAAACACGCTTTTTGTTTACGTTACGTTCTTTAAATTTATCTATACATTTATTTTTTGTAACACTGTGAGAATTATGACCAACTGCGCAAAAAACATTTGTGGACAAAATAACACTTCAAATAGATTTGATTAACGTAAATAGCGCTTATTAATTTTGGTAGTATAAGCCATTAACTTTTTTTTTTTCGTTTTTTGTTAAATACACAAATTTTTATAAATTTATTAAAGCTCAAATATTTTTTTTCAATTTCTGTCAAGAACTGTACATTGCGTTTAAGAAAGCATATCTTAAAAGTATATTTTTGGAGACTATGAGACTTCTTCTTAGACATCGAAAGAAATTATTGAATATTTAATTCAATTTAATTTATCGATAACCTTTTCAGCTCACGACGTACGCATGTAAGCGATAATATTTGTACATACCATATTTTGAAATCTAAACTTGAAACACTCCCCTAGCGCTCGAACTAATATAGTTAATAGAATATACTATTAAAAAAAATAAAAAAAAAAAATAAAAACATGAACTATAACAACAATGAAAACTTTGAAATTTGTACAGAAATTGCTTTAGAAGATATGAAAGATTATAGTTTAGTCATGAAGCATTATTGGTCATGTTGCAGACATGATTGTACTTGTAAAGGTTTAGGCTATATTTTCTTAGTCGTTAACAGCTCAACTCAAGCCTTCTTACTGTGAAGCCTTTTTTCTTTTCAACTTTTTTTTTTTATTTTAGTAAACATGTAAGAAAACATAAAGCTAAGAAATTAACACCTAAGACTTTTTAGAGCGCAATTTCTTCCAAATAACTTTTATTATGTTTCTTTATAAATATATTTTTCTTAGTGTAACAATTCGAGTCGCATCAACTCAAGTCTTCAGTCGCAGACACACTACTAACCCAGTGACGGTTGCGTGCGGCAAGCAAACTGGTTGCTCTTCTAATTGCCCCAGTCCAGCGTTGGCTAGCTGCGGATATCTATGTACTACTATCGACTATGACAACTCTGAGCTGTGCTGCACCTCGGGCAGTTCACTTCATTGCACTCTCTTAGAGCTTTGTGGTCGATGATGTTTGCTGGTGAGTCCAAGAAATCCAACAAAATAACTGGCTATCCGACTGTTAATTAGAGCATAATGGCGTGCATCATATAAAAAATATTCTATTTGCATTCTGTGGTTGAAAGAATTATCAAAAACTATACAAAAACAAGAAAAAACGGTCGACCAGTCCAAGATCTAGTTGATATATGCTCGAATACATATAAAGCCGGCTAGCTGTACAATTTCCGTACCGTTAACGTGAGCACAAAGACACACATACAGACAACAACACGAATCAAAACGAACTTAAGATTGAAGAACTTCAATCGAGTCAGGCCAAAACAATCGGCAAGTTTGTTACCTAAGTCTTTTGTTTAGGTAGATGTTGTTGATGCTACTGCTTTTGCTGTCTCAGCGCAAGTTCTAAGAAAAGCATTCCAGGGAAATAAACAATGAATCATATATTAAACATGCTCATACTGTTCTAGGTAAAAATGTATCTTGTAGTCATAAAAAATATATTAAAAAGTTCAATTGAGTTTTTGTAAGACACGTGCTTTTCTTGAAGCTGTTTACCTAGTTGGCTTATCACCACACACATACACATATATAAATACACACATAGATATTGTGAAAATCACCAAAGCTTAACCGCAAGCCAACGTGAGGCTATTTGCGGTCAGACACAACGCGTCATTTCTGGCCAAATACGCAAGATCTGAAATCGATGTTGTGTTACCTTTTTGACTTGTATGGCCAGCAGTCCAACGGCATGACGACATGACGCCAATACACTGGCGTACACATACATATATCAACTCATACATACCCGAATCGGGTTTTGGTGTGAGTCTCGGAAATTAGCATATTTTGTTTGCGGTGACATTGAAATGGATTTTTATGGCCCGTAACAATAACAATAACAACTACTTTACTAATGTGCAAGTCAATATTTTTTATTTACATTGAGCAATGGACAAAAAGGCGACAATTATAATTATAATAACATGGTCGATATGAATGTCGCATGCGTGGAGCATTTAAAGTACTCTTCGTATTGCCAAACGAATTTTGTCCCAGTGGACTCTGTGAACAACCTTTTTTGAAACTTAAAACAAAAGTTTGTTTCTTGTTTAATGAGTGTAAAAAAGCAAAGCAGAGCTAAAGCAACAACAAGAACTTCAAAAGTACCGTAAGGTAGCTAAGTTTCAATTTTAACAGATATTTAACACGCACCCATATATGGTATGCATATATATGTATGCGCAAGTGTATGTTGTGTTTGCTGTCCTAAAGACAAACGTCGGTAATCTTATATCTTGAGCATCATTAACAGTCGTCCCATCTTCATGATGATGCTCATTCCCTTCAACACAAGCATCATTATCATGTTCATCATGATTATTCACAGCAATTCAAAGCGGCTTCACTGCGTTTGTTTGCCGTTGTTTCTGCTTCAAGGTTCTGTGAGTTTTGCATTAGCCAAAGCTAACTAAAAGTTTAAATAGCTGTTGCCGTATTTTTTCTCGCTTTGCATGCATGAAGTTGTAGGCAGTGCTGTTAGACGCTTTTGCCAAGCCCAAAACGTCTTTTTTGACGCCTCACGTGGGCGATGCGTTTAAGGCTTTGATTATTATTTTATGATGTCACAATTTTGCGCGGCCGCTGACATCAATAAAAAAAAAACAAAGTTCAACATACCCGTTATGCATAAAACTATCTTTGCATTCGTAAAGAAACTGAAAGTTTTTATGTATTTGTTAGCTGTCTGTCAAAAAACTGATTACAAATGACGTTAACATTGGCTAGCGGCAAAAATAAATAGGCTTTGTTTTTGTTTAATTTGATTTGTTTTGGTTGGCATATTGTAATGGTTTTTCCCTACTTCAATGTGTTTGTGTTCCATTAAGTTCAATTTAATGAAACCCGTTCTTAGTATTGAGTATTAATATACTTTCAACGCCGCTAGTAGCTTTAAAAGTGGCACAAAAGTAAGCGCGAAATGCAGCTGCTCTAAAAGACGGACTTAAACCAATTTCAATTGATGCCAAGCCTTTGCAGCTGTCGCCTTGAATAGATTTGTGCCATTTCATAAGCCGAAAAACGAAATCAAAGCATTTCTCGGCCGATCGAACAGCAAACAATTGAAAATTGGCTGTGCTGGAGGGAGAAGGGCTAACGAGAAGTAGAAAAACAGTGTTGGGTAAAAGTTAAGATATCGGTCAGTGGCACATTTGAGAAGTGGAAAAATATACTTATAAGCCCAAGCACAGCACAAAGCCTAGGCTATTGATAAACTGACAAACTGAGCAAACGGGCGCAGCTGCGACGGCCGTCGTACAGTTCATTAATTTGTCTTGCCCTGGAAAATTGCCGTGGAAAATTCATGTGCCCCGCAGCGAATGTTGTTTGCAGTACGAGTTGGAGTTGGAGTTCGAGTTTATGAGTGCGCCATGAAAGAAAAAAAAAACACAAAAACTATGTTCGGAGCCCGCGGTTAACCTCGTTTTTATGCCCGGACCCATCCAGAACATTATTGTATGCAAATGGAAAGTGAAATGGATGAATACTAAGCGCACTCTCCGACTAGTTATAATTGTCCTACTAACAAACTCTCACACTCCAGGGGTGGGACACTCTTGACTTACCTGTGTAACTGTGACTAGCAGTGCGCTAAGCAGCAGCCAAAGCGAGGTCAATCTCCTTAGTGATTTCTTAGTGTGATGTTTCATTGTGGCGCACGTTCGTTGCCTAAGTCTTTTGTTATATGTGTTGTTGCTTATCCTTCTCCTTGTGGGCTTCACTGCAATAAGTTGTTGATCAATTGTTAATTATGACAAATTTCATGCGCATCACGCAACTGCCATCCAGCTGCTGCTCATCACAAATTACTCATTCGACTTGTTGTTATTTTCAAATGCTTAACAGCGTCGGAGATGATTCAATGCGAGAACAATGCGAGCTTTTAACAATTGTACTGTGCTGTGAATAACTAGTTGTCCGATTTGATGCGGTTTATTGCTTCGCATTCAGCTGCTCAGCTGCAGTTCAGATCATTTTGAGATTTCTGTGGTTTTATCTAGCAGCCATAACTTTCTAGGGAATTTTGAAGTGCGCAAACGTGACACAAGTGTGCGCCATAAATTTCTAATCTTTTAATATGCTTTTTTTATCTCAGAAACTTCTTGCTGCAATGTCGGCCAATAACAAGCTAACGCATCTGTTTCTCACGTACACGATTTCATTTTCCTTTTCATGTTACACACAAAAATTAAAAGCGACCCCGACCCGATTGATCTGAACACATCGCATTAAACTTTAAAATGAAGCTGTTTGATTTCTTGGTAAAAAAAAGTATTTCGCAAATCATTTCAAATGAAACAATGAGAATGAATGATCAAAACAAGTTTTTATTTTCGTTTATGCGCTTTATGAAAAAATAATAAAATGCCATTAATAAATTGGCGCGCATTATATGAGGCGGACAACAGCAGAGTAAGCTGAGAGCGAGCTTACGTCATGAGATCGCATTGTCACAAAATATGTGGAAATAAACGTTGTACGTGAAACGATTTTAAGCTTTTGTAAAACACTAGAAGTATTTTAAAAAGTAAATTGACGTAGTGTTTTTGTCAACTTCTAAGCCGTTTCTAGCGGAAATAGCTAACACACCTACACATTTGTCATTACAGCTAAACACGCATACATATTATATGCAACATTCAGAACATTCCTCACGCTAACAACAAAATATTTTGATTCTATAATTTATTCAGTGTGAACACAATTTTTGCGATAACCCTCAAAAAAATATAAATAAAATAATCATATGCCAAGATGTATTATAAGTTAAAAGCTTAAAACAACACAAATCTTAAGAGAAATGATCAGATTTAGCTGCTGGCTAAGTTAAGAGCGCTACTCTTAGCGTGAAAAGAGCTGTTTGCAAATTCGCGCAACTTTTTTATTTAATTTAAGGCACTTCAAACACATTTCCTATTGTTGCCTTTAAGTATTTCCTTAAAGTTTTCGCATGAAATTTGCCATTTGTTTCACGTATGCCAGTTGTTTATTTATTTATGCAAAGTATTTTATATTTTGTCCATTTGCTTTATAAATTCACTTCGTTGTGTTGCGCTCTTTGGCAATTTTGTAAGCGAGCGTGCACGTGAAAACAAGTTTTATGCAACAAGTCAAGGCGTATTTATTGTTTGTTAACTTTTTATATTATTAACTGCTTCGTATAGTTTTTATTTTTAGGGTTTGGTTTTAAGAATTCGTTGAGTTGCACTCACACAATTTTTGTTATTTATTATTTGGACTGTTCTGAAACGTGCTTTAACAAAACGCAGCTGGGTAATAAAAAACTTTCCGCTTGACACGTTTGCAACGACTTTACGGCTCGAGAGATTGGTTGGAACTGAAACTGGCAGCGTGGGGCCGTTGTTGCTTGGATGCTCATGCTCCAAACTTGAGTTAGCATTGGCTTAGTTGCCGCTCCGTTTGCTGCTAGTCGTCATCGTTATCGTTGTAGCCGTTGATGTTGTTGTTGCTTGTGCTCTCTTTGTTTTTGCTTCTCCCTTCCATGGTTGTTGTTGTTGTTTTGTGTTTACACACAGAAATTTTTTAACGTTTCGCTTTTTGGCCACATCTTTCGTTTGTTTAATACCTCATCCGCAGTCGTGCGTCCGTGCTGCCAGATCGTTGAAAAACGTTGTAGTAATGGGCGTCCCACTTGGCCTTATATCATTCACACTGTTACTGTTACGCTCTTTACTGATAAAAATAAAGCAGCACGTGTGTGAGTAGTTGTTTATGTGTGTGTGTGTGTAACGGTGGTTGCACGCAATAAAAGACTTGAATGAATCGATACACCCGTATTTCTACTATCAAACGCATGCGCAGTTCTCTCGAGAGGGTAAGAATGCATTGAGAGTTGGGAAACAGTGTTGCAAAGCACTAAAAATATAACGGAATATATAAGCTTGATAAGCCATTAGGATAGTATATTTAAAAGTAATTACAACTTAAACGCTTAAATATTAACTCAAAAGTGTTTAATTTTCAAACTTTATTCGATTTTGTATGGTTTTCAATAGGAAAATCTTTACCTCTTTCTAAGTCTCTCCATATATCTCTCTCTTACTTATAAAGTGCTTTCTCTCTAACTGGCTCTCTCTATATTCCCTGACTTGCTCTCATTCCGTTACACATTACATTTTTGGTGGGAACTAAATATATAACAACTCGACCCGACGCTCAGTGAAAATTTCATCACCGTCGTTGACAGTTCAGCTATTTTTTGCATTGTGCGCTCGAAATTTAACAATCAAATTGAAATTACAAAAAACAAATACCATTTTTGTGTTCATCTTTGGATCATTAAAGTCACCAAAAAGGCCAAAACGGTTATTTCATTCGAAAATCAATCATTTAACTGCCTAATAAAAGTGTGGAAAAAATTCCTTTGCTTTACAACGCTAAGAAAAAGCTGCAACCCAAACCCAAAAACGAAGGAATTTGGAACTGCCAAAAAATCGAAACACGGTAAAAATTCTGTATCACTAAGTCAGTCAGACAGGCAGCGTGTTTGTGTGCTGTGTTCGTGTATCTGTATCGTGTGTGTGTGTATATTAGTGTATACGTGATAAGCGTAGACAGACGCCGTAACAACAAACCCCAGGCAGAAGCAGAGGCAGAGGCAGGAACAAAGGCTGAGGCAGAAGCGTTTTATTGAATTAAACGCAAAAACAAAAAGAGCTGAGCGATTAAAGAGTTTGCTAACCCACAGACCCACAACAAAGCAGGGTAAGTGCCAAAGGGGGGCAGGTGAGCGAAGGGGGTGTGTATGTGTGTGGCGGATTAGGGGCGTTACTTGTGCATTTTTATTATGGCATTACTAATTACAAAGTTGGCAAATATTAATTAGAACACTAAACAAATAAATTAAGAGTTTATTTTTAGCAGTCAGCTAAAAAGTATGCAACAGAAATAGAGTTTTGCAGCTTAGCTAATGAGAAGATACACACACACACGTGGGTGGATAGCTGTAAATGTATGTGTGCCAATTAATGTGTCTGCTTAAAGTAAGGCAACAATGTGTTGCAAGTGTTTTTCGTTGTTGTTGCAGCCAGTTGCTTGCATGCAAGTCTTTGACCTCTGACATAAGTCGTGTCACATTTATGTCACAATATTTTTGTTGCTGTTGTTGGTAACGTTTTCAGCTTTAATTACCATCGAAAGGACATTAAACGTTTGAAAACTGTCGAGGCAAAGGAATAAGCCTGCTTAACTGTCAGCAAAGGAAATGCGGCCTGGAAAATGGGTTAGATGTGGCTGCAGGTGTTTGTGGCTGTTTCTTTGGCATTCGAGTGCGGCAACAGAATAATGAGTCCACTGCACCTTACCCAACCCAACCCCTGCCCTCAACCACCTTCCATTGTGCTATACGCCGCCTGTCGAGAAAAGTTTTAAAGTTACTAAAAAAAAAACTTTTGTAAAAGCCAGCTGTGCGCTCAAATGCAACCTCGATGTGGGCGACGTTGATGGATTGTTGTGTCCACCAAGCTGCAATCTACACCCCATCTAAAAAGGCTAAACGGTGTAATCGAGTTTGATGCACGGATTTTAGCTAGTTGCCAAAAATATGTGAGAGTTTTGGGTTAACAATGATGAAAGTTGACACCCAACACGGTATTCTGATTAATAATTCAAAAAGTTTTTCACACGACGCTAACCCCAAGGGAGCAAAAGCCAAACAAAAGTGCGTCAGAAGTGAGGGAAAGCGGTTAATCCTTAAGCTACCCAATTTAGAATAGAATTATGTTTGTGATTCCCAAAACTAACGTTAATTGGTAGATTTTAGTTTGCAAAGCACACAAAATTAAATTAAATGTTAGAACTTTTCGTTTTTCATTACAAAAAGTTTTAGTAGTTGAGTTTTATTTATATATACGATGTAGAACAAAAACGACAACTTTGTTGGCTTCTGTTGGATGCCGCAGTTGTGTTATGTAAGCAATCAAAAGATAAGGTTTCCGATTCATCATTGCTATATTCATATATATATTTATAGATTGCGTGCAACAAGCAATTTGCGTAGCTGCATATAATAATAAACACATTCTATTGCCAATATCGGTTTACTTGCCAGCAAGAATTTCATTTCCATTTCCGATTTAGTTATTCGGGAGAGTCATCTGTCAACTTTGACATTTGAGTACATAGATGGGGAAAGGGTGGTGGGGGCAAGGACACAGTGTGCTGCTTGCAAAATGGCAAAAGTCGTAGGCAACCGCGAGCATGCAGCAAGGCATGAGGCAGAGAGAAGCCGTTTCGGCACTTACACAGCTTCAAACACAAACAAACAGAAAAGAGAAAGAGAGAAGAATAGAGAGAGAAAAAGAATAAGGGAAACCCAAACAATCTCAGTGGTTTTGTGACTTATTCGTGGTACGCTCCCACGCAAATGTGGCACACAGTGTAGGGACCAGACCAACTGACGCCATTTGCCCAACTACATATATACATATATGTGGCGTATGCGTAATGTCGCAAGCTTTAAATAGCCCACACAAAGTGAATGCTTATGTATGTGTCTATCATAAATGCATGTCCAAATCCACACTTTATGCATCTTTTATGATGTTATAAATTTTTGATATTTGCAATTCCAAGTCCCCCATTTGCTGTCTAACGAATTTCAATTTATGTACATGTCATTAGAGCCTGCCAAGGACATCAGTTGCAGCACAGAAGAGTCCAAGTAGTGCGGCGCCTTAAGGCCGCTGCTATGTCAATTTGTTGCACGCACAGCCAAAGTTAGTCAGGTGCACATTGTGTGCAACCAAATAGTTGAAAGTAGGCTACAAAAAGTGGCACATACAATAATAATTTCGTGTCACAGGTTTAATTTGTGAATGAATTTTTTAAAATATGTCACGACACGCTTTCGTTTGCATACAACAAAGTTTTAATCCTTATCGCTGATACAACGAGTAAAAGTCACCTTGGAATAAATTAAGGCAATTTGTAAACTGTGTGAATGAGGTTGGACTAACGATAACGCTGTAATCAATTATGAATAATGTTAAAAATAGTACAAATGTTCGCCCCAATCAATTATTTAATCGTAAAGTGAAAGTCATATTGTGCCATTATTGTGTGCTGAGGGGATTTAAAAACCAATGGCAAACACGAATCAACAACCTTATACCATATTCACAGCCCAAACGGGCAGCAAGGTAAATATGCCCGATTATGGAGTTAGTGTGTACTGGCTTATAAATTATTAAATTGTGTGCGGGCGAAAGTGATAATATGGAAATAACGAAGGTTGACAGGTTGATTATGGACCTTTAAATGTTATGAAGCTATATTTGTGAACTGTAAAATACTTTAATTTCCATTTGAAGTGTTCAGTGATGTTTCTGTGTTCCTGGAAGGGTATGGGATTAAATTTTATAGAATATTAACTTGTGTGTTGTCAAAAATGTAACTTCAATAAGTAAGAATAAAAGCTTTTTTAGCTTCAACACAGATTTCTTATTATAAATGTAGAGTTTTTTGATTAAATTAAAAGCTAATACAGACCTTGTGGCCACTGTTATATTCATATAGTTCGAATGTTCTTTTGCAAGTTTAAAAGTAATTTCTTACATACATATTCCTTACATATATATACAGAGTTTGTCCTATTTTGTGGCTGGCGAGTGCATTGAACCAGCAACAATCATCGAGTTCGAGTTGGCAGCACAAGATACATACAAGCAACCAACATAAAAAAAAGCAGCAGTAAAAATAACAAAACAACAACAACAGACAAATAGTCAGTGAGATAGTCAGACATCAGGCATTGAGTCCTGTGTTCGGGCAACCGAGATAGCTGGTATGCTGGGGCGTTGTTTTTTCTCTCTGTGTACAGTTTGGCTGACAATTGAATGTTGGTTTTGTGCGACATTGTCAAAAAGTTGAAACTTTAAGACGGAAGTTTGCTTGTCACAAATGCTGAGCTTATGAATTTGTGGCACAAGTTTTTAATGCAATTTCATATCTTTCTTTTTTAAATACAGCATTTAGTGGCAACATTTGAAACGTCAAGGAGGCATTCCAAGGAGCAACTGAACAGCGGCGAACTGTTCTGGATTCTCGTAGTCCACGGTCAATATTAGCGCCATTGCAACTGCTGGGTGTGGGCGAATCTGCGCCCCGCCACCGGTAAGGCAGTGCCAATTCACTCTATCATTCATTTATTTCACCTGTTAACTAACTATCTATGCCACCCACTGTTCATCACTATCACAATAGCTCATGCCCACATCTTGCTTAAGCCTTTATCACTGGCACATGCGTTTATGTTTATACTTTTCTGTATTTAGTTTACTGTTCTTTCTTCATTTGCCTTTAAGAATCGAGCAGCTTGTAGGCTGTTGTGTGTGCGCCACCTTTGGGCGTATAGCAGCAGCTGGCGGTTGCTGGAAACGCCACCTTTTGGAGACACGTCCCAACCATAAACCCAAATGGCCCACAACTATAGCATTGTTGCTTGTTTGTTGTGCGTGCTGCGAGTGTTGCGAGTGTTGGGCCCATAATGTCAGCTTGAAAAGTTTCAAGTGTTTGAGGCCTAAGGGGCACAGCACTTACAACATGCAACAACACGAGAAGGCCGTGCTACGTTTTGGCTACAAGTGTTTGACATACTTGTCCGCACCCAAGCTACTCAAATTCATCATTGATTTTTATTTGCCAAAAGGCGCACAATAGCACAGAAGCGCCCCAATGGACATTGGTTGAATGCGGCTGTTGCTAAGCATTTGTGAACAACCATTGTCCTCGGTTGTCCTTGGCAACCGTTCTGCACCTGTTGCCCTCCGCCTATGCTTCCACATTAAGTTTTATCGTCCATTTCGATGTAGTTAGTTTCTATGTTTGCATATTCATACGTGAATAATTCTTTTATGTTATTTTTATTAGAATTTCGCTCTCTTAATTCATTTTTTTTATTATCATGAATTCATTTTTTTTAAACATTTAACTCGACTAACTAACTTCGTCCGTTTGACTACATTTCAAAGCTAAATCGAAACCACTTTATATTCTATTAGCAAAATTTCCATTGCAAATTCATGCTATATTCCAACACACACATGACCAAGTTGGCAGTTTGTAAGTGACCAAATCGAATTTTGTTATAAAAAAATCAAATAAAATAATTTACTAATCGTTTTCTCAACAAGATAACATATGAAATTTGAAATTGGGGATTCCATTCTGTACGAGGCGAATGCAATTACCAATATGGTTTTTTGCTCAGCTTTTGTATACGTTTTTTTACGATTCTTACCATCTTTCACTGTGTGAATTTTCATTCGAAGTGGCCGTCAAGTATACGTCTAGTGTATAACGGTAATTTAATTTCATGCCCAGGTGGCCAATTAGGCACAATAGCTGTCAGACGTCTCAGGGGTAGTTCGGCCTGTGCCTTAATTACAGATTAGCAATCAGGGCCAGTGTATAGGTATTTAATTGCATTTTATGTTTACGTAATGCTTTAAACGTTTTTGCCTTGAATGTATAACATACATATACAAATACTCATAGTATTCGATGTCTATGCACTTAAAAATATATATTAATTCGTTAAATGAATGCCCAAAATTGCAAGCACTTAACTAATGACAAGTTGTTCTGACAACTTTACTCTATTCTATGTGTATTTTTTTTCGGATGCGTGCCGTACAGGAACCAAAAAGCAGCACCCTGAATTTCTCATCGTTCAAGACAAGCTTCACTTCCAATGTTAATTTCCTGAAGAGAAGGTAAAGACCTTAAAAGGAAACGCACCCTTCCTCTCTAGCAGGAAGTTGGGTGTATTGAATGGACGAGACTAATTTGAGATTTCATATGTTTGTTTATTTTTTTTCTCTCTCTCTCTCTCTTCCTCCCGCGCCCACCGAAACTGTGTGCTCTCTATTTTGTCCTTTCTTTCTCTCTCTATATATATTGCTCTCTTTTCACTAAAACGCGCTGCACTTTTCACTTGTCTACTTGTCGTATGGTTCACATTTGAATAACGACTAAAAACAACAACGCCACAAACAACACCTGAACACTTGAACACCCGAAACACTAACAACTAATCCAACAAACAAACGTGCAGATTCAGCTCGGGAGACTTGTCTTCCGAGGTCGATGATGTTGATCCCAATAGCTTGCCGCCAGCGGCACGTCCTATACAGGACCAGCCAACCAAGCCGCATGTACCCGGTGGTCCACCGAACATGCCGCCACCGCCGGCACCTGGCCAATTGCCACCGCAGCCAACCGGCGCCGCACCGGAGCTATCGCTAAGCTTTGGCGCTGGCAAGGCACCGCCAACAGCGGCTCCAGCACCGCCCCGTGGTGTCAGTGCTCCAACCAGTCCGGCTAAGTCGCGTGAGAGTCTCCTGCAGCGCGTTCAAAGCTTGACGGGTGCAGCACGAGATCAGGGCGCATCCATATTGGGTATGCTATTACTAGCATAAGCATAAAACTATCCTTCTGGCATATTCTCGTTGTCCAATTTCATTCAAGTTTCGTACATTACAATATCAGCCATGTTCTCGTTTCCATTGATATTCAAACCAAATTGCATTAGTTAAACGTAGATTCTTAGAATATTCATAATTTCATTAAAAGACTCAAATAAACTTGTTGTTGGTTAATAAATAAAAGGTATCGGATATCCAGTTACCAACGAGGTATTTATGTATATGATTTACATATACATATCTGTGCAGATTTGTAACTTTTTTTTCAAATATATTCAATTAAATAAATTGGTTTCCAATCGAAAATGGCTGTAAGCGAACCTTGTTGAAATTGTTGAGAAAATGCATTTCAGAACGGCCGATTTGACAGCTAAATTGCATATAATTGCATTTACTAACTGAATTATACACATTTTTGACACTCACAGGAGCTGCTGTGCAGAGCGCCACACAACGTGCGCCCGCCTTCAACAAGGACAGATATTTTACGCTGCTTGTGCTGGATGATCAGAATACGGACTGGTCCAAATATTTCCGTGGCCGGCGTTTACATGGCGATTTTGATATACGCGTGGAGCAGGCTGAGTTTCGTGTAAGCCCTCGACACAAACTGAATTTTAAACACAAATGTTAACCGTCTGTTTTTTTTTTTTTGTTGTTTTTATTTTATCATGTGCTGTGCATCCGCAGGACATTGCGGTGGTCTCCAGCGCCGATACCGGACCCATCGTCACAATGGCCGCCTATCGCAGTGGCACCCGGGTGAGCAACATATTCCCTTAACCCGGGACGCTTTGTGTTTATTCTTAATTAGACGATAACCCACACTTTTCAGTGCTGTCATCCTTGTTCAGGTCCTTTCAGTTGTCTGTTTATTTGCAGTTTTATTTCTATGTGCATGTGTTTTATATTGCTCGCACATTTCCACTTAATTCGCAATGGAGTGGCTTAAGTGTTTCGCTGGCGTCGCCAAGGTCTGTGCACGCATTTAATTTATTTGTAATCCTCAAGGATACTCAAGAGCGACACTCTTATCAACAGTTGCCAGCACTCCGTTTGTATAACAGAGTTCTTCAGTGTTCGTATTTACATCAGAAGTGTTGTGTTTAACTTACAAACTCTTCAAAACATTTAATTTAAAGCTAAAGTTGTAAATAATTCATTTCTACCGTATCCCATGTTTCACACCTTACCCAATTTTAACCGATTGGGTGGTGTGACAAAACTGAACTCGGTTGAATGTTTTCACCACTGGTATAATTTCATATTTCGCCAAGAAGTATGCTACACATTTCTGTAAAACAGCCTTCTTCTTTCTCCCTCCTATGGTGGTTGTTGTAATTCATGAGCTCTCTTCCGACCAACAATACGTTTAACGCCACCGAAAAAGTACAGCGTGTTTACAGCACGCGGTGCTATAAACATCTCAGGGCCCATCTGGAGCAGCGATGATCAAATAGGAAATTCAAGAGCAGATGATATTGAAAACAATCGATATTTTTATGAGCAAGTTAAAAGATGCGCAACAAGAGCGCTTCAGGAACCAACAACAGCAGGAGATAGATGCCCAGCTCTCAAAAATGTGAGCTTCGCTCTCAAACGAAAGTAAGAAAGGAGTAGCAAGGACAGGAGATGCCGAATCAACAGATTCACAATAGGCTGGCAATCGTCTCACAAAGTTCTAGCCCGTAGGAAAAATTCAAATTGACAACATGTTGGGAAACTTGGGTACCGATGTCTCTACTAATTATTCTCTGTGGAAAATCACAAGAGATAAAAACATGACAACACCGAAATCCTATTAGGGACCCTCAGGAGCTGGGCCGAACTAGTCTGATAAATCGGAAGTGTTTGCAAACAACCTGAGCAACGATTCACACCGCATGTCTTTGCACCGAGAGTCACCGCAGGATAGTTGCGGAGGCATTGGAAACACCGTTTCAAATGGCCTGCCTTCAAATACGAACACTGGACGAAGGAAGCAGCTGGTGTCAAAGCTAAACCAAAAGGCCCCTGCAAGACTTACTCGATAACAGAACTATAAGACCCACCAGATCAACACTGTTGTTTTGGTGCTTATTTCAACAGCGTCCTACGTGGGATACTTCCCGAGAGCCTGAAGGCGGAAACATTATTAGATCCTTAAGCCTGAAAACAACCAACTGACGTGGAATCTTATAGGCCGATCAGTCTTCTTCCCTCACTGAGCAAAATAATGGAGAGGTTGATCCTAAACAGGATGCTGGATCTTGAGTCTGTTACCCTTGCTATCCCTAAATTTCAATTTGGTTTCCAAGCAGCATGGCACTCCAGAACAGCTGCATAGAGTTGTAAATTTCGCGTTAGAGGCTATGGAGAAGAAAGAGTATGCCGTCGCTGTCTTCCTGGATATACAGCAAGCTTTTGACAGGGTGTGGCACCCTGGACTTCTATACAAAGCCAAGAGCGTTTTAACCCCAGCTGTTCCAGGTTATAAAGAGCTTTTAGAAGGGCGCACATTCCGAGTGACTGACGATGGGTGCAAGTCCTCAATTAAATTATCGAAGCTGGCGTTCCTCAAGGCAGTGTTCTGGCCCCACTTTGTATTCCTTATTTTCAGCAGATATGCCAACACATATGGCAATCACCTCTGTAAATTCAAGCGATACACTAATAGCGACCTACGCCGACGACACTGCGGTGCTCACAAAAGCACCGCATTCTTCTGGCCAAAAATGCACTGCAGGAGTTCTTAGACGCATTCCAGGAATGGGCTTTAAAATGGAATGTGCATAAACGCAGGAAAATGTCAAACGTGACGTTTACAAATCGAGTGCAGAACTGCCCAGCTGTTTTACTGAATGGAAGAGTACTGGAACACTCATCCACACAGGTACTTAGGAGTCATCTTAGACAGGAGACTTACATTTAAAAGACATGTTACGTCGCTGCAGCACGCTTATAGAGCCAAGTTAAATAGGATGTCCTGGTTGCTCTCCTCCAAAAACAAATTGTCACTGGAGAACAAAGTAAAAATATACAAGTGCATCTTGGCTCTAGTCTATTATATGCCATACAGGTGTACGGAATTACTGCCAAGTCGCACCTAAATAAGACCGTGTGCTACAAGCTAAAACTCTGAGGATGATCTCGGGTCTCCATGGTACGTAAGGACAAGTAATATTGAGCGCGACCTTAAAGTGCCCAAAATAGGAGACAAAATCCAAGCGATTGCCCAAAAATACACGGAGAGGCTAGGAGCTCATCCAAACTGCTTAGCTAGACGCCTTAGTGTGGCCTGTCACAGTAGAAGAGTCAAGAGGAGACTCAAACGCCATCACCCTCAAGACCTCCTACACCGGGTCTTGACATAACTTTCCCCAAAAATTTTACGATCTCCCAGTATTACCGTCACTCATAAGTTATTTAATTCTTTGTTATGTTCTTTCATAAATTACTTTGTTATTGTTTTTAGTTTAATTTCTGATTAGTTTAAGTTGCCTGGTAAGGTAGCAGCACACTTATCTTATGTTAATAAATTTCAATAATTTCTTTATTAAAAAAAAAAAAAAAAATATGTGGTTGTTGTAATTTGTAATTTCTTCTTCTTTCTCTTTCCTATGTGGTTGTTGTATGTCCGTCTAAATTCCGTCCGATTTTGTCCGATTTTTTGTGGCATTTTTGCCGGTTTAATCAAAGTAAGAGCATCTTTTAGGCTGAAACTTTATGTTGCTTTTTCGCAATTGTTGTAATTTTACCTGTTGTTGTTGTTTTGTCCGTCCGTTGTTGTTGTTTCCGTCCGATTTTGCCTTTGGAAATTATGGGCAAATATGAGGCTGCGATGCAAAACAGCGGTATATGTACACTTGTGTATTGCCGATATGGCTCTATGGAGGAGTGCAGATTTGGGGGAATAGCAGGCCAAGTCAAATTATAAACGTGTACAAGTTTTGCAGAATCGCGTACTTAGACAAATAACCAACTGTCCCTGGTACGTACGTGGTTCCACACTCCACAAGGACCTCAATCTGCATACAGTTGAAGAGCAGATTGGAAGGCGCACAAGCAGATACAGCGATAGGTTGCTAAGACACCGCAGCCTGCTTGTAAGAAGACTACCTCCCTGCCCGACCTTTAAGGCGACTTAAACGGCAAGGTTTTTGCCAAGACGCTTGGGCGTCAATAAGCTGAAATGTATTTAAAATCCACATACAAAGTTATGGGGTTTGGTTTTTATGTTACATTGCCACCTATGTGTTGTTAAGGTACTTATCATGATAGTACAGGTTCTTCACTTAATAAATATAATAAATATAAAAAAACCACTGGTATTTGCTGGCTCAGCCAAAAGTATGCTGTGAAACGTTTAAGTTGAGTTTTCATGATAGTTTTCATAGCATGCGAGCATGGGGGGCACGTGATGAGATTATTATATGAGGGTTAACTCAAGCGAGCAGTGTGTATGCAATCTGTAATGGTATATGTGTGTGTGTAAATTGTATACGAGTGCATATTGCGCTTGACTTGTCTGTCATATACAATTACAAAGCATATGTTGATTATATACTACTGTTACTGTATAGAGAGTCTATACTTAATGCTCGGTTAGAGACGTGTGCTGCAATTAGGTGGCGCCTCTGAAAGGGGAGATTAAAGTACCTTTGTGAGATAATAGAAAGAGTAAATGCCATAAATGCTTGATAAACTGTTGATTTTCATATTTATTTTCTCATTTCGCAACTAATAAGTTAAGAGTCAACTAAGATTACAAAATTTCTAATGTAATTTTTGGAATATCACACACCAAATCATAAACAAACAAACAAACAGGTTGCGCGTTCATTTCGTCCGGATTTCGTATTGATACGGCAACCACCGCGTGACGGCTCCAGCGATTTCCGTTCAACCATACTGGGCTTGAAATACGGCGGTGTGCCCAGCATCAATTCGTTGCATTCCATTTATCAGTTTCAGGTGAGTTGTGCGCAAAAATGTGTTAACAAGCGGTTACCTTAACTGTATAATCTGTGTAATCTAATTTCGATTTAGGACAAACCGTGGGTCTTCTCGCATCTGCTGCAGCTGCAACGTCGTTTGGGACGCGATGGATTCCCCTTGATTGAGCAGACATTCTTCCCGAATCCTCGTGATTTGGTAAGTGTATTAAACATTAAGAGCTAATCACTAATTAAGTAGCTACATAGTACATACATTGAATTGTGGTCACAACTAAAAAAAGCCAGCCATTAATAAATAACACATTAAGCATAACGTACAAATTAAAGCTCTACACAAAAAACTCAAATAGATATAGATAAAATTACACACAAAAAATAAAGAGAAACTGTAGCATAACAAAAGCCACTACGGCCAATCCACTCGTCACCTCAATTGTCACTCTTTACGGATAGCTCAGGCACTTTTTGTACAGTTGCGTGCGTCTCCAGCGGCAACGCTGTATCTCACCGTTACGTGTGCGGATATTATGTGGCACACAGGCTGAATAATCACGTTCGCATTTGCCGTACGGCGACCATTTGCAGCCATCGGCATATTCACGTTGTCTCAGACACTGCTTGCCAAAGCATGGACTGATCTGTAAGGGCGGGGAGGTTGGAGTAAAGAGTGTGCTATAGAGGAAGAGTGGATAAAAACTAACCGTGCAATTGCAGGCCGAGCCATAGGCTCCACTGAAGCCGTGACGTTCGCTGATTGTCATCTTGGTGTATTCCTTGTAGTAGCTGCACAGATTAAGCTGTGGCATTCGTCCCGCTATGATATAGACCTTGCCAATGTCCAGCTGTATGCCGCACATGGAGTCACTGTTGGGCGTGGACAGACGCCCATCGCGCAGCATTTTGCGTGCCTCTGGGGTAGCCTAAGCAACATAAATGACACAAGTTTAAGTCACAACTTTTATACTCTTCGCATATAATCAAAGCTTACCTTATAGGTGCGTTTTATATGCACCTTGTAGATGGTTTTGCCCGGCTCAATGGTGTTCGATTTGCGAAGAACACGCAGTTGCACAACTGTCAAGAAAAAACAATGAACATTTATTTTCAAACCCTCCAAGGATACTGTGTCGCATCCTTTAACACTCGACTGCACTCGCCTGCGCACTACTACTCACCATAATCAGCCGTGCAGTAATGCGTCTGTGGATGCGATGGCATGCACATACATGCATCGACAGTTGGGCCATAAAACGCAAACACTGCGAACACAGCGAGCGCCAATAAACTCAAATGCTTTGTCAACTCCATGGCGCCAGATGCAATCCTTCTCGGGTGTCACCAAACCAATAAACAAACCGAGTGTGTGTTCGTGTTGATAGGGCTGTGAGTGGCAAAGAATAGAGAAAAGTGATTACTTTTTTATTATGATATTTTGTTGCTGATGATTTACGGTTCTTGCATTAACCCAAAGCCTTTCTTCTTGCTGAAGGTCAGTTGTTGAGTGTTGATATTAATTTTTGCCTTACTTATGTCACAGTCGGCTTATCAGTTAAACGTGCTGCCCCCCTGTCACCCATCACCTATACGCGCATCCATCAAGGCACTGTCAAGTGTCATCTGTGTATACATATATTGTATATTACGTATACGGCTCAGTGTCCAAACAATTAATACTGCCTTTCGCATCATTATCAGTAGGGGAAATTGATTACAAGTTCCATTGTTTATTGTGGGTTACATTTACTTAAGCAACCACTTCATTCAATATATATATCTGATGCTTTGTATATACTTGTGTCTGGACATAGTGAATGGACACTTTACAGTACTTTGCATGTGAGAAACAAGTGTTCAATTTATTCTCTCACGTCATAAATATTTTTATACTTGTTTCGTAAACTTAACTCAATATTCAATGAAATTGGTTCAATTTCGCTTTTCGAAACATTCACATACATATATTTGATTGGTCATTTGGAATCAATTTAGTGTTTTCATGCAATCAATTTGGATGCCACTGCACTGAGTTGCACGCATAAATCGTATTGAGAAAAAAAAACAACAAATAACAAAAACTATATCATACGAAAAGTAGTTCAATTGCCAGCCAAATGCATGCCAGCAATTCCATTTAGCATTGTTTATGGGAAATTCATAGAAAACTTGAGGCGAAGAAGTCGAAATCCATTACAAAACTGCTGCTGCCGCCGTGCATATATGTATCTACATACATATATATCAACGCAAAAATATTGTATAATATCGAGAGACGGGGCAAAATAATCAGTTCAGTCAGTCGCACTCGCATTTGCAGTTCAAGTCCCATTCCAATTCGAATTCTCATTCTCATTCCCTAACCCTTTGCCAGGTCCACCAACGTCATCGTGTCGAACTGATCGACAGAGATAGGCAGGCCCATATAGACAACATATGCAATGACTATGCCTCAGGCAAAGCCAAAGGCAACGCTAAAGGCAACAGCAACAGCAAACGCGGCAATGTGGCAATTAAATTGAAATAAAATTGAATTAAAAGCATTTTGCGGCAAAAGCCACTAGAAAAAACACAACTAAGAACAGAGGCAACTGAGGAAACACGACGACGTACAAGAGGGAGTGGGTGGGGTGTGGGTGTGGGTGTGCGTAAGGGCGAAGGGGGAAGTAGAAGGGGAGTCGATTGCCTTATTGATTGAATGCAAGCGTAAGAAATAATGCATCAAAACTATTTATTAAGTGGCAGTCCAAAGTGGCAGCCAGACAAGCAGACGCCTTTAACTAATGGGCCAACTGAAGAGTGGCTGTCTTTTTGTTTGTTTAAGGGGGTTGAAGATGCTTTTGTCAAACATATATAGTTGTGTATGATCTAAGCAGTCGTAATGGGTAAAGTATTGAATCAGCTAAGATAAAGTTATTTCAATTCAAACTTTTTCTGTTTTGTTTATATACAAAAACGATTGAACAAAAGGCAAAAATCCACCAAAATATATATTTGAAGTATTAGAGACTTAATTAGAAGATCAGAGGAGCAATTACTTAGCCATTGGCTTCGAGTTGATCCCTCTCTTCCATAAAACGCTCTTACTTGTTGTTTGTCTTATTTTGTTTTCATTTTTGTCGCATTGTTTTGTTGGTCTGGATTTGACACTTTGGCTGGCAATTAACGGCATGGATTTGTTTAACAAACAGCCAAACAAGACAACAAATAAGCGCACACAAAACTGGCACACACACACATGTACACAAATATATTTGGAACGTCAACAGCGTTTAGCAACTAAATCAACTTGAAAGCCCATGGAAAACAAGAAAATCTTTTTACGCTCGTTACAAATTCGCACGATTTCCTTTCAGTTTTCCACGACACCATCGGCAACGGCGTCATAGCCACTGATCGACATCGGCATCGGCAGCCACAATTAGCGTTCCCATATATCACACAGGCACTAGATTTTTTTTTAGAGTTGGCCCGACATAGAAAGTGGGGGCATTGCAGCAGGCGGTGGCAGCATGTCAACTAAAGCTGCGGGGGAGGCTAGGTAGCAGGCGTGTTTTGTTGACAAGCTTTACATGTGTCAATTAAATGTTATATATCATAGCACACGGCATTCATGCACTACAACAAAAACCTACACACACACACAAGTATAGACATTTATTTGAATTCATAAACACTTATGGGCTGTTGCTTTGACGTCAATTTTGGAGCGTTGTCTAATTGCCACACTTGTTGTTGCTGTGTCGTCATTGGCAACCGAAGCTGACATTTGACACTGAAACGCTCGGCAGTCGTCTACAATTTCTGGCTGTCACTTCAATATGCGGGCCGCCAACAAACATTTCGAAATATATATTCACTTATGCATAAAGTCAAATATCGACATGACTTTAATTAGCATTGATTTCCACTTTGCCCTCAGGCCATTTAAACGAATTCCAACACAAATACCCAACAGAACTTTAAGTATTTTAAGAAACGGGTAGTTAGATTTGACATATATATCCGATTGGTGTCATGTGGTGCTGCACAAGATAAATGCTAGCAATCAAACTTTAGATAAGATACTCATGTCTACAAAATGCAAATACACGATCATTGCGGCCGAGATGTTAACGTATACTTAATGGCTTAAAACAGTTAAGAGATGTCTGCTGGCACTATTTGAGAAATTCTTGAACTCTTGAATTAATAAAAGTTTGAAACTTCTTGAAAAACGACTGCAAAATGTGACTTGAAGATGTCGAGCTTTAGTTTTGTTTTTGACACAGCGAAGCGGAAATGTCCTCTAAAAGTTTGAAACAAACTTTAAGTAAACTTTGTTAATTAAATTACAAACAAATTAACTTGTCTTGTTTGAACGATTTAACTTTTTTCCCGGAGATAAGTACATTGCAAAATATTTAAAGGTTGTTTAAATATAACTTTAAAATTTATTAAATTTAACTCGATTTCTTAGAATACACAACTAATCGTAGTTGACAAGGACTTATAATAACTAAAAGGCTTAAGCTCAACAAATACATTTATATTTATTCAAATAAGTTTAATGCGCCATCAAGGCAAACAATGGAAGCGTGTGGCGCCACGTTTAATGGTCTATGACAGTTGAATTTACCATATACACTAAAAGGCGCCACAAATTTCAATTATGTAAATAGATTATTAAACTTGAGCCCACTGCCAGGGTTGCCAGGTAAATGGTTAACTGGGCATTGAAAGGGTTGAATGCCAAAAGAGTAAACAGCAAGAATAAAGGCTCAAAGGGCCAAAAGAGTTTTAGCCGCAAACCGAATTCAAGCGTTGCGATATTGGTTTTTAGGCTTTTTTGGTTGCGTCTTTTTTTGGGATGCTGCTGTGGCAAGTAGCTTACAGCAAAAAAGCCGCATAATTAATGCGCTTTTGGTTTCGGGTTGCTTGGCTGTCGGATTGGGAGTCAGAGGCGGTAGCCCGTTGGGCATAAAACTTAGCTGTAAATAGAGCTGTAGAATATTGTTTTATGGGCACTTAATTGAGTCATAAAACGACGCTAATGTCTGCATAATGTGTATGCATCCAAAAATATTGACATGTTGCGCCACTTGTGGCACTCATACACTCAACTTGCCCTATCGGTTTTATGGCCGGCCACATGCAGCACGAGTTCGGGGCATGTTAATAGTTGTTGTTGCGACAATGTGTCTCCTTCATTTCAAGCACAAAACACAACAAAACACATTTTTTCGCGCCTCAAAACCAAATCAATGCACATAAAATTGAACCACAAATGAGGCAAATAAAAAACAAAAAACACAACAATTTTATTTGTTTTTGTTTTGTCGTTCGCTTTATTTGAGCGCCTCAATTCGGCGGTCATTTACTTTTCGCTTTGCGTTTTGTGACAATTCTCAGTGTGTGTGTGTGTGTGTGTTTGACATTTATTGCTGATTGACTTTCTAAACAATTTGCTGCTAAGAACGCACAACATACATAAGTATAAATAAATGCGTTGTCTTCTGTTCGTTATACACTTTGCCAAAGGGCATTTAAATGCTGTCATCCAATGTGCATTCATGATAAAGTACAGTGAGTTTTTAATGAGATTAAATAATTCTACGAATCACAGAAAAATTGTAAATAATTAAATGTTTATTGTTTAGTATTAAAGCGGATGTGTGTAACCATATAATCAAAATGATTTTCATAATAAGTCAACGTTAAATTAGTTTGTCATAAATGTTTAAGCGAATATTTACTACAATAAGCAAAATTTTATTAAATAATTCAGATCTTAGATCTTTTAAGCATACATGACATTGAATTTATCATCAGAATTTATCTTTTAACTCATGTCAACTCGCTTAGAACTTTCATTGAGATGAATTTTATTCAGATGATTACTTTGCATAACTTTTTTATATGGAAGTTTGACTGTTGTATGTATTAAAAATAGTGTTTTAAATAAATTAAACATACTTAAATATTTTTATCTAAATGCAATGTGCTTTTTGTATTATGTCATCGAACGCCCAGAAAAGCTGTTATTTAAAATATGTATTAATATTTGTTTATTTGCTGCGACTTTGTATCTCTTGCCCCAAATTTGCTGATAAGTACGCGTTTACATCATGGTTTTATTATTGTGCACATGACTGTGCGCAGTTTTCGCACTAAAAACGCGACCTTATCGGTGTTGTGTATCTTTTCATTAAATGCAATTTGTTGCATTTTTGCATTTTGTCTGGTTAAATGTTTACTTTCCATTTGCCATAGCGAATATTTGAATTCCCAACAACTGATAAGCAAAGTGCATCGCATGTGATTTTCTTTTTTAAACGAAAATTTTAGTGGTTTTTCCATTTTTCTTGTACTTTTTGGCAGTGTTCATAACAAGCACGAAACTTTCTTTGCCCAATGGCAACCTTTGTTGCTGCGGCGGCGGCTTTTCAGAGCTCCAACACAATAAGAGAAAATTAAAGGAAAATATCAAAGTCACGATCGGGAACACCATAATCAGGCATGATCAATGATGGCCTCGTCCACCAACCGTAACCCTGACTGGTCATACACAAAACATATTTTGATTAATGCTTATGGCCAGGCCATTTCTTAGCTGAACTTTGACATGCAAATGCAAATGCAAATGCATGAATCGTGTGTGATTGCGAAGCCAAAATAAACGTTTTTCTACTCGCGATCAGAGACACGCAAACCGAAATCTTTATAGACAGATAGAAGACACCTGTTAGTTAATCTAAATGCTTAGCTGATAAGATGTGCTTAGAACGTCAATCTTAATGCCTGCTAATTGAATTCCAACTTGAATGATGCATTAACACAACTTCTACGGCAGCCGCAGTGGCAACAGCTGCAACTGCAACCACAACAAAGTTTGACGGCTTCATTGTAGCGTGACGTGATCTTGACAAGGCGGCGCTACTACAAAAAGCCTACTCAACTGGCATTCATTTGCACAACTGTTGCCAAATCCCAGTCATGTACGGGTCGTAAGAATGAGAACTCGTTACAATTAAGCTTAACATTTTCGGTTACTCTAAAGTTCATGCATCATTAGCTTCACGTACACAAGTCGGATCTTTATATGGATTTACGTACTGTGTATCGGATTAGCATGTTAGGAAAACAAGATGTTTTTATTTTCTGTTAAGCTTGACTGATTTTGATTATCTTACTACCCAAACGGATCTTAGGTCTTAGGTATATGGTTAACATTCAATTAAGAATTTTTATAAGCAAAAGTCTTTCCTTATTGAATTAAAAAATAAAGTTTATTATTTTATTTATTTTTTTGAGTATGTGCATTCTGAGTTGCATTCTGGCTGGCATCATCATCATCACCAAAAATAAATCTTACGCATTTCTCTCATATTTGGGCACTCAATACGCTTGTCTGCTTTTCGGGTAGGTAAATAAACAAAATGCAAAATTGCCACAGTTTTTAAAAATGCCGGCAATCGTCACGTTCGACGTTCAATATTCGACATTCAACGCCCCAACGTTGTTCGTCGATTGTTGTTTCAAAAAATCAAAAAAAGTTTCGGTCGTTGATTATGACACAAATTATAATTGCAAGGCGACGACAACGACGACGTCGGCGGCAGCTTGTGAAAATAAACAAAATCCAAAGCCCTTAAGGTTTCTTTTTTTTTGTGGCCAAGATGCGTAACGAAGAATTCAATTAAAAATGCAAATGTATAGCAAGAGCAAATACAACTTGAACGGCAACAAAATTGGAGAACCTTTGCCTTTGGCTGGGGCATGCATCACTTTTGGCTCACATTGCATTTGGTCAGGTCATAAAAGTTTAAAATTTGTAATGTACGAACCCAATGCCATTGGCAACAACTCATATTAGTATGTGCATATATGCATTTAATATATGTTTGTTCATATTTCATTCATTCTTTTTTTTTGTGTTATTTTCTGAAGGCGCACAGACAACAATGGCCAGCAGTGTGTCATGAAGTCCAATACATATCAATTTGGGCTCAATTTTTTTTATTCAAAAAATCTTGAAAAGAATATAAAAGCAACAATTTATGGCTGTTTGCTGCACGTCAAGCAAAAAATTATTAGCAAACAATTAAGAAAACTTGAAGTGCCGATCGCAATTAGATTATTTAAACCAAAAATTAGTGAGTATCGTTTTAGTATGGTATAGTATAGTATAAATATTCTAAAAGAATACTTCGCCATTATATAAGTTCATCCAATAAAATTTACTGTCTTTTAAAACGTGCTTACAAACTAAGTTTCAAGTCAATCGAACTAGAAAGAAAACTTTTCCGCCGCCTCACAAACTTTTAAGTTCTCATTTTATAGCACTTACGTTAACAAATGTAAAAGTCTTAACTTTGAACAATGTAAAAATAAGCAAAATTTTTTTAAGACCCAAAAAGACAAAACACATAATAATCAAAAGAGTTTTTCATTACATCTGAAGGCCATCTGTAAGAGTATTTAACGATCCAAGTTATGAGTTTGATCAAATTATGGTTTGATTTATTGCAGTCTTTTTTATACTCGCTGTGCGATTCATAATTTTAATATAAAAATTCCATGCTCATTTACAAATTGCGCTGTGACAGATCTTGTTTAATAAATTAAAAACAACTGACAGACAATCGCCTGGCATATTGACAAACGTCAGCGACGTCAATTTGTGCGCCTTTGGCCCACACACACACTCAGACAGAAAAATAAACCAAACAGACCGTATCCAAACCCATCCCCCAACGAGCCCAAAACGAGCTACAGAACAGACAGTAAATGGAAATCATCGTCAATAAATTTTTGCGAGTCTTGTGAATTTTACATGAACGGACCTTATAAATGGTCTGACGCTCTTTGTCGCTGGCGCTGTCTTTTGCATTTCTCTTTAATTGTACAATAATATTTAATTGCAAAGCCGCACAACAAAATTATTAATGGATATTTTTTTGTTTGTGGTCACCATCCAACACCCACACACATTGAATGAAGCGGTCGACAGATAATCCTCCGAAAATCGGCTATGGGTGTGTCGCCGAACAGACATAACACCAGTGACTTGTGCCAAAAGTCAAACAAGTGTAAAATAATAAACATTCATTCATTCATTCGCTGTATAAGGCGAATTGTTTTAAACACACTCGGTTGACTTTTTCGAACCTGAGTGCACAGTGCCCAAAATTGGACACTTAACGATGTGCAAAAGAAATGTTGCATTTTTTGATAAGCATTTTAGATAAGTGAATCATTTTATTTCGTACCTATATCCGTTCTTTAATTCATATATGATTTGGCAAAACATTTGTGTTCTATGTATAAACATTTTATGATACATCCAAACATTTATTAGCTTAATAACGTTGGGTCAGCCCCAAAAAAAAGATAATTTAATATTTAACACGAAAAACTTTTTCATATTTAATAGGTGCCAAAGAAAACATAAAACACTATATCATAGAAAACTACTTTAAAATCATCAGACTTTTCACGTGCCTAAATGATGATAGTTTCGTTGAATCAGAAGCATAATGAGTTTAATGCCAAAATGACATTGGTTATAAACAATTTATACCATTTTGGTCAAATTTCTAGATTAGATGAAAATACTCATAATCATAATATGAATAAAAACTATTTTAAACATGCAAATAATAGATTCTTACTAAAGTTGAAAACTTTTCAAACATTTATGCAACAAAAACCCAATTGAAATGATTTTCTTCCCCGTATGTTCAGTCGGGACTTCTTGACTAGAGCTTTCTTTTTTGTTTATTTTAAAAAATTTCACTTATTTCACTTCTCTTAAACTGATTTATTCTCTTATATATTGCAATAATAACAAAATTCAGAAATTTAATGAACGTTGACATTTTTCGAAATATAAATCTGTTGCCAATTATGAACAACCACAATTCTTAGAAAAGTCAACATAATTAGCTTTAGAAACAAAACACGTAGCAAACAAAAATTAAATTATTCATGTGATGCTGAAAAGTTTTTCATTTCAAAAAATGTAAATGGAATTGTATGAGATTTTGGCAGGATGTTGTTATTATATTTTGTTTCAAATATCAAAAAGCTTAGCCTGACTAAGTTTATTATTGCTTTTAGCAAGCCCCAGTGAATCCAATTACAAATGACCTTTTCTAATCCAATTGCTGAGGATTTTTCTTTCGGGTGCACACGAAAACGTGCCAAACAAAGTCAATCAATAAAAGTAGGCACAATTCGATATGTCTTTAAGAGATTCGACAACAAGAGCTGAAACTTGGCGCCTCGAAAGGCGTAAATAAAAGTCAACAGATGCGTATATATGTGTATGTATTTTGCATAATATAAAAACAACCCATCTACTACATGAATACATTTCCCAGAATAAATACAATGTATTAATATATATGTGGTCTGGGCATAAGCAAAATATTAAAATGCTGACTAAGACAAAAGCGACAGCGATTTGGGTGTCCAACAAAACAAAAGCAAAAGTAAAGACGACTGAACGAAACGAGCAATAAAATTGTCAAAATACTCAATACATGCTAAATCGGTATTAATGGGTCAATCTTGCATAAATTAGCATAATCAGTGTCACCTAATTCTATGAAATTTAAACACTTTGCACTTTACTATTTTTACTTTAGGCCTAGTGCCGCTTAATGGGCAATGCCAAAGTAAATGTGAAACACATGACGTATGCGTAATATAAAAATGCCACTCAGAGCTTCCCTTGACATTTTTGTAGCGTGTTGGAAAAAAACGCAAAAAAAACTGAACATATGAAAATCTGTATGTCCACTTTTTATATACATACATATACAAACATCCAGACATACATCGGTTTGTATAATAAATGAAATTTATGATGCGGAGATTGCACAACTCAGAAATGTATATTTTTTTATGGCTGCAGTTTGTTTACAAATTGGCGACATTAGAAACTATTAAGACAAATCAAAAGTTGAGCAGAAATAACATAACATAACATCGTGGCGGCGAAGCAAAGCAAAGCGGGCAGGCAGAGAAAGAATAAAATAAAAAACAAATTAAAAATAAACGCAAATATGTTCGAGCACAAATAAATAGAAAGAAATGCATACTACATACACACACGTGCGTGTGTGTGCGTGACTGTGGAAAACTGTGTCGCTGTGTCAACGATGCTGGCTGGGAGACTTTGAGTTCGACGTCTGCCACAAATTTATCATAGCTACGCGCGTTTATAATCGCTAATAAAACGCGCGCGTTAGGGACGCACTGCGCCCGAAACTGTATTATCTCCACTTAGTATTCTAAATGTTTCAATGCAAAACATGGCATGCAAATAATTAATTACCTGACTTGTCAGCTAACTGCAAATATTTGTTGTCTATTACTATTTGTTTTGTAATTTCAAACACGTTAAACTTTGTTTATTTAGCACTTTTTTTTTAAAGCACAGAGCGTTTCAACTCAATTTGTTCACTGTCACATGCGAGACTTGACTCGTTGCATTTGTATTTAATAATTTTTCACACAACAATTTTCACCGCGCCGTTAGCAATTGCCGTCGTCTTCTTCGAGCGTTCTACTTCGGTGCGCCTGCGGATCTGCACTGAATCGTCAACTCAACCGTTTCAAGTGTTTTCATAGCCGAAGCCAGCCACTCAGTTCGTGAATCGAGCGAGAGAGCAAGAAACTGATCGTTGAGATGTTTTCGGCACCGTTAAAGAGCGAGCATGAAAACTTTGAGCTTTTTTTGTATTTTGCCGCTGCTTGAGTTGTTTTTGTGCACCCGCACAATGGACCACTCAAGTGGTTGGTGCTGCCTTGAGCGGCTTTCGCCTTTGCCGTCACCGTTGCCATCGCTATCGCCATTGCCGGCCGATCAAAAGCGTCATAAATTCATTGCAAATGAGAGCGAGAAAGAGAGGGGGCTCGCTCAATTTCATGCACATATTTCTGCGCATTATTTTTACCTTGGCAGCTTTATTAATTGCGAGTGCGCGGCGTTGCGCACACCGTTTATGCTCTCGGCTGCAACAAACATATTTGGCGCCACCGCAGCGCCAGCAGATGCAACAGCAACAACAACAACAGCATCTGTCATGCAATAATTTAGTTATATGCACTAAAGTTTCAAGCTATGACTTACTTCCACATCCCATTACATGACCATACAGTCCAAGTGGGGCTGGCCATGTGTTGAGCACACGTGCAGAGTATAATGTGTATGTGTGGTATGGGCATGCTTCATGCTACGCCTACAACAACTACAAGCTGACGTACGAGTACGAATCTGTGATATACGATAATAATATGTAGGAACTGCTAGGTAGTACAAACACACACACATACACGCACACACATATATCGCTCAACTGATGCGTCACAGTGCATATTTTAAGTGCGCTGATATAACCAGAAGAACCTCCAGACAGCCAACCACTCGAGCAAGACACAACTACGCTTTCAACTGCCAGCTTCCAGGAATGCCAGCAATGCGGGGGTGTGACCATGATTTGTACAGTGGACCTTCCTCCACAGACCTGCCCTGCCAGCCTCCCTTGCTTGCGTTAGACACTTGCCACTCGCCACTCGGCGCTCGTCATTGTCATTGATATTCATTGAGCGATTTCTTGCGCCTCGCAACAATTGCGACAATTTTTCTGTCTGCGTCATCATTTGTTATGGTTTGTTGATATATATTTTGTGTTGATTTGTTTTTGGAAAGGGAAGCGCTTTCAATACATTTTCAAGATGATGTCCACATGTTTTGGAGATGATTTATGAACTGTTTACGAATCGGGCGATACATTTTTGGGGATGGCTGTGGACCGTGAATTATGGACATTAATGATTAGGATCGTCTAATGAATAAACGCTTATTTTAAAGATTATAATGTACTTTAAATCATGATATTCCATTATTCCTAAACTTTTTATTATCATTTGCCATTATTATGAATTTATTAATTATTCTTTTCATTTCAACAACTTTTAAAGTAATTGAAAAGATTTTCATTGAGAAGTTTTTAGTATAAATATTTCAAGGTCTCAAACTAGTATAAAAGTTGTGCGTTGTTGGCTTTATTTATAACAAGATTTACTAACAATAAGTTCCAAATAAAATTTGTACAAATTCGTAGAAAGTTGCATATAATGTGAAATTACTTGGCGCACATTCAAAATTATTACAACACAAATAATATACATACTCACATCAATACACAAAATCCGAATCGGAAGTCATGCAAATATGTCGAACAGCTGTATACGAATTTGGCGCTTTTCCAAGCGAATTAATGAAAATACTTCCAAGTACTACATACATAAATTTTCCATAACAAACACAAAGTGAAGCCAATGAATGAATACGTTGTAATTTAAAATATAAGTATATATTGGACATTGAATCGATTTTAACTTTGTAATTTCCTATATATCATTTGCAGTTCCAATTCACCAAGTTTCCCAGTGTGCTGAAGGCTGGACATTGCCATGGCGGAGTGGCCACCGCTCGTCTAGAGAATCAGAGCGCCTTGCAAGATGCCGCCGGACTGGTTAGCGGCGCTGGCAACGATACGCATTGTTATTGCACCATTGAGCCCTACATCGATGCCAAGTTCAGCGTGCACATTCAAAAGATTGGCAACAACTACAAGGCATTTATGTAAGTGACCACAGGTCTAGACCGCAGACAACCGCCAAGCGGCAACTGCCATTCGATTAAAAGCTGAAAGCATTCATATCGATGTCGATGTCGTATGCCGCCGATGTCTGATGTCTGATGTTGATGATGGCTATAAGGTCGAGTGCCTGTGCCTCTGCCTGTCTGACAATTGACCTTGGGCAGAATTGCTAGCAACTGTCAGCAAACAAAAGAAAACCTCAATGCAACCAACAACTGCTGCAATTGGCAATTATCCTACCAAGTGCAGTTCATTGTTTCGGTTCACCAATTCGACAGCAGTTGACGCTGGGTTCAAAGCACTCCAAATGCAAATTGTCTGCCGCTATCAAATTATCTACGCCTGTTTTGTGTTTTCGGCTAATTTATGATGCTTTCATGCTTGCTGATCTCTTCTCTTTTTTTTTACAGGCGCAAATCCATCACTGGCAACTGGAAGACCAATCAGGGCTCAGCCATGCTCGAGCAAATCACTTTAACTGAGAAGTACAAATCCTGGGTGGATGAGGTAAGACCTTTTAGCTTAAAACGTCTGAGCTGACTTTAAACAGTTAATCTTATTTAAAATTAAGTTTAAATTAATGTTTTGCTGTTTGAATACCCTACATAAATTGATGTATAGGGTTTTGTGGGTTGTAATTTGTTTGATAATTTAATGCTTTATTTATTTAAATTATAAAAAAAAACAAAAACCCTCTTTAGTTATGATTAAAAATCGTAATCATTAGTAATAATAATTTTAAATGTTTTTTAATAAAAATAATCAATAATTTAGATTATTTTTCTAAATTTGTTCGATTACAATAATCAAAAATAGTCAAATAAAATTAAATTATATATAAGTGGGATTATTTTTAATTATTTTAAATATTTTAATAATCAAAAATCATTTAGACAAATAAATATTTTTATATTTTAAAAAAAAGGAACCGTATAATTTATATTTCTATGTTCAAAAGAGGCTTTCATTCTGATAAATATTCTTTGGCCTTTTTATAATAATTTGAAGCGTTTACTCTTTATTTCTTTGCTTGGGTCTAAAAATTGCACTGGAATCAATAGTATAATAAAAAATATTTTCAATAACTTCATTCGAAGTACTTTTCCCTTTGCGGCAAAGTTATGATTTCATCTATTTTTCCACTTTCTTCTATGCCTTTATGGTCTTCCTTAGAGAGCCAAGCTACCCATATACAAAGAGCTGTTGGAACGTTTAAGCCGCAGTTACAAGAATGAAAGGCAAAAGCCCAAAGCGCAGCGAACACATTTATCAAATGTTGCCAATCAAAATAGCTGCAAAATCGACTTGAGTTATATGCGGCACATTTTGGGCAAAACAATTTGGCTTTGGCCCCTTTGGGCGGTGTTGGGCTGCTTCCAAAAGTCAGCTTACAAACCGATCAAGAGTCGGCGCCGCTTTAATTTCAAGCTCATGAATATGCAAAACCAAAAACAATGCGCAGAGGAGTAAAATAGAATGCACTTAGACACTACTAGGTTGGGTATTACTTATATATGTATGTATGTTTATGAAGTAACGGGAGAATCGGGTGTACCGCAATAATTACTGTGGAACATGAGAATGCCATCAATTGCGGCATTTGATCATTGGCCATAAATGGCATAGAGCTCAGCTTTTGGAGGCCCAATGGCTGACTCAGAATTTCCGCGTATGCGCATAAATGAAGTGCAATTACTGCAATTTGCACATTACTTAGATAAGCTGGCAAAGCAATGCGGCACAGTTATTTTGAGCTATGAGCTTTTTAGGTGGGTGGCCACCGCACCACACTGCCTGCCACACGGCTAGACAGCTAGTTCTAAACAGCAACGCGACGCTGCTCCTAATCAAAGCAAACTGTGTTTGTAATTAAAACCATAAGCTTGCGACAGCAAACAACAAAAACCGCATAACAAGTAACAGCAGCAGCCCACACAGAACACCAGAGAGTTTGAGAACTGTGCATGAAATCGAAAACACATTTTGATTTCGATTTCAATTTTGCTGGCCTGATTCAATCGAATTCTAGACAAACAAACTCACTTAAAGCATCAGCAGGTATTAATATTTATAGATATGCAAGAGTTTATTTTTTAACTATTAATTTATTGTTTTGTTCTTAATAATTTTATAAATATTGTTATCTACGTTTAAGGTTAGCAAGCAAGAATTAGTTGTTCACTTATTTAAAACTTTATACTTTAAACTTTGTCTCTTTAAATGTAAGTTGTTCTCTGGAATTTGCACAGTTCTATGACATGCGTAAACAGTAAATTTCCAGTTCTCCTACAAAACGTTTCCGCTAAAAAATGCTGCACTATAAATTAAATATTTCCATCCGTTTTCTCAGAACGAAAAAGTTTTTAATGCAGCAGCAAATTTTTTAATTTCAAAGCAAAAGTTTTTCTGTTCTTGAAAAAAGCGTGTCATCTACAAAGTTTTTAATTAATAAATAAACTTAATTTTAATGGTTTTCTAATGAAGTGGTTTTTTTTTGTACTTGGGTGGACAGTTTTTTTCTCTATCTTCTGCAAACTTTTTTTAAAACCGTTTGAGCGTTGTTAGTAAGACCCATCTCTTCTGTAAGCATTTGTTACAATGCACTTGCAAAATATTTTTAATGTTTTATGAAAGCAATGTTTTGAGAAAACCTTAGGTCTTGCCTTAAAAACTATTGTGATTTACTCCCAATCGCAAATTTAAATTCAAGGAACCAAATCAGCTTACTTTTATTCCTCACTTACTTCCATTCATTATTATTATTTTTTACAGATATCGGAACTGTTTGGTGGTATGGAAGTGTGCGGTGTTTCTGTGGTGGTGGCCAAAGATGGGCGTGAGTACATCATCAGTGCCTGTGACAGCACTTTTGCTCTGATTGGCGACAGTCAGGAGGAAGATCGCAGGCAGATAGCCGAATTGGTATCAGGACGTATGCAGGTGAGTCTTACAGGAATCCTCTTGATTGGTCAATAAGTCCTCATGCCTCTTAAACCACACACAGAATGTTTGCCGTCCTAGCATGGCACAGACGGGTCCCTGGCAGGCTGCCATCTCGTTCGTCGGTCTCCTCTAGAGCCGAGAGTCCCACTGATGATTTGGCACCGACACCACCGCTGCCAGCTGGACCACGACCAGCACCAATGGGTGGACCACCACCAATCCCAGAGCGCACCTCGCCGGCAGTTGGCTCAATTGGTCGTCTGAGCAGTCGCAGTAGCATTTCGGAGCTGCCAGAGGAGCCCTCGTCGTCTGTGCCCAGTACAGTGGGTGGAGTGCGTCGTGATTCGCAAACATCGCAAGCATCAAGCATTTCGTCGGCATCGAGGGTTGGACAGCGTCCTCCGCAAACTCAAAGCTCGGTCGTTGAGGATGCGGAGGACACCATGAAGAACCTGAGGAAGACTTTCGCGGGGATCTTTGGCGACATGTAGGAAATCGCTAATAAGAAGCGCGGCAGAACGGCGAGCGAGACTAGCAATGGCAGCGGCTTGGGCAGCGTGCCCAGCAGTGCTGGGCCCACAACAGCAAGCAGTGCAGGAAGCGGTCCATTTAGCGGCTCCTTTTTGGGCAAGCAGTTCTCGTTCGCCTCGGGCGGCAAATCTGGCGGCACGGATGTGATCTCTACACAGCCAAGCCGACCGCTAGAGGAGCCAACAACAATGGCCAGCTCAGCCATACAGTCCGCTGCCAGCGTTTCGGATAGCGTTAATACAACTACGGATATAACAGCAACAACAACAACAACTGGTGGATATATGCCAGTGACAAATTTTGAGCCACAAGAACGCGTTAATCCCTTTGACAAGGAACCACACAAGTCGGTTAGCATTGCCAGCATTGGTGCTGCCTCCAACACCACATCATCGTCCTCCTCGGTGTCATCATCATCGATATCGTCGCGCATTAATCGTAATGGCAATCCGATTAAATCACCGCCACCACCCGCAGGGCCACCACCACCGCCGCCCACAAATGCCAACATCAACATCAATACAAACACAAATACCAATAGCTCCAGTGTGAGCGCTTATCGCAGCAGCTTCAGCAGCTCTCTCAGCAAGGACAAGACCAGCTATGGCAACTACGATAGCACCAGTTCCATTGAGACCATCACACGCATGGACACCAATACCACAAACACAGCAGCAACAGACACAGGCGCCGGAGAGGCAAGTGGCGCCACGGCAATAAGCACGGGTGCTGGTACTGGCACCGCTGCTATTACCAGCTCGGCATCGAACAACGATTGGCGCTCAGCCATTGGCATTCGATCGGCGAGTGTTTATAGTGCACCGGCGGCTGTGACTACAGCTGCTCTGCCTGGCGATACATCTGGCTACGATTCGAATTCATTGGCCTCGCAGACGGGCTTCAACAATCCCAGCGATTTGCCCTCGTATACGCGGCCCTCTTACTCCCGCTCCGAGAGCAATGGTAATTATTTAGCTGTGGGCGTGCTGCTGGTCAGCCTAACGCTGCGAAAGACCTAAAAACGGTTCAATTTTTAACTTACGATTGTTTATAACCTTAACTCATATTCCATTCTCAATATCATATCAGTCTATTCGTATCAACATCAACACATACATACATACATACATGAACATAATAATCAACATTAATTCATATTAATATATACTATAGATAAATATTCATTAGCGAGCTAAGCTAAGCATTTAAACATTAAGGAGCGACCAAATAAACCCTTAAGAGCCAAGTAGGCAGCGTTTCGAGAATGTTAGCCAAAGCAAATTAGGTGCCACTGTTTTTGTTTTCCTTATTGATTTTCTTCTTCGATAGCCAACTCATACAAAATGTGTAAGCCAAATAATAACGTATACGACATGTGTGTGCGCCGCAAAACTGTTTGTAAGTTCGCCATCTTACCACAAGTGCCGCTATTCGCTTGCCTGCACGCACGATTCTTCACGAACACACTCTCACTTCAAACTCAAACTCGAAACTGGGGATCGTAAATAATTTCCCAAAATTCCACTTAGCATAGTTTAATCGATATTAACTTGAGTTACTTACGGTCCCTGCTTGAAACACTTTACACATTTCTAACAACAACTCTTTCAACAGGAACTCTGCCATACAGTAAACTACTCGCTAAAGCGCACCGCAATATCAGTTGAAATTAATTTATGGCTTTTTTGGCACGCAAAAATAATTAAACACGCCAACAAACAAAACACAATCAATAAACAAGTAACTAACGAGAAGCTTCAAGTAGTCCAAAATTTGATAAATGTTAATGCAACTCTTTTTGTTTACTTTTTCTTTTATAAGTTCCCTTCCCTAAATAAGTGTATGCGTATGTATGTGTAAGTGTGTATTGAAAGAGTTAGACCAAAAAAAAAAAAACTATCATAAATTCAAACAGATCAGTTATGTAGAATGACCCCGTATAACGAATCAAGAACTAAATTCATAACTCATGTGAATCATTTACAACTCATACGCACTCATTACAAACCCAATACAATAAGCTACTTTGTACCCTCAGATCCATATCATATCTGTCATATCTATCACATATCAAGTTAATCAGTGTGTATCAACAATTGGCCCAAAGTAGTGCTAATGATAAGCGCGCTAGAATTCGATATCAACTGCACCCACGCAAAAAACAAATTGATGTGCATCTCAAATTTGAACTTTCCACTTTGTGATCTTATTAACATGTACTTGTATATTTGCAGCCTCAAAGCAATCCGATTTGGACATCATATTCGGTGAGCATAAGGCAGCGAGCTCCAGTCCAGGCAATGGCAAATTCACACGCTCTGGCGGCTCCATTTCTGATGCGGACATGATCTTCGGTGGACCACCTTCGCACTATAAGACCGATCGCTTTGGCGCTGCCAAGAGCATGAGCATGAGCTCCAGCGGCGTTGGTGGTGCCAGCTCCAATCCCTACAAGATCTATGAGGGTATACAGAATGCGGCGTTCAGTGACTATAGCGATTCGGGTAGTATTGCCAGCATTGGCTCTGCTACCAAAAGATGGAGCGCCAAACCAGATGAAGAAGATGAATTGGATTTGAAATAAATCCAAAAACAAAAATCGTAAATCATTTCATAGCTCACAAACACTAAACTCTACACTTAAACTATGGGAAAACTGTCATTTTCTGCCTCCGAAGTTTCCTGGTTTCATGAAAAAATGAACAAACACACACACACACACATGAATCATCATCTATATATTTATCTAAATACACATTGAGTTACTATCATTTTCACTATCGAAAAAAAATTAGTTAAATATGCTTAAATATCTACACATATGTATATCCTGTTATTATATACTATTCTTATTATAAAAACAAATATGAGTGCAGTTACTTTTCATTTGCAATATGAAGAAAAAAAACAAAACACAATACTATGTTGAAGAAATAAACAACTATACAATGTATAATTATAACCACCAAAGCAACAATAATGAAACAAGAAAAGCCCATAAAAATATGTGCAACTTCGACGATGACTTGACTGGAAAGAATGAAAGAATTATATACAAACATAATAATAAATATTGAGACAAATTTTATGGCATATTAAATGTTGCTCGCAAGCGTATATTACATGTTAACTTGCTATTTAAAATCCATTTCAAATATTAAAGAGAAAAGTTACACATTAAATTGTTACACGAAATGAAAAATATGAAATTTTAAATGAATAATAATCTTTTAAATCAACTAAAGCGCGAACTCTGTTGGATTCGTGTACTTAAATAAAAAGACAATATGCATAAAGTATGAAAAAGAAAGGAAACTTTAACTAATATACTAAATGTTTATATACAAAAGAAACAAAATTGCGATGGCTATTATAAATTATATACACATGTATGTATGTACTTATTTCAAATAACTATATATGAGAGCAAATGTTACATACCAAGGCATACACACAAAGGCTAACAAACACACAAATTAAATGTTTATTATATATGCCCACAAATATTATTATATACAATACCATACAATATACATACATATATATTAGTAGTTAATGTTTATACACACATACACGAACAAACTCATATATATATATATATACTTGACAAACCGATGAAGTCTCCCAATTTCAATGGCATCATAAAGCAATGTTACACATTAAGATAAAAAAAGTATATAAAATTCCAGTGTCTACATTAGTGTGAAGGAAAAAATGAACAAAAATTATTGGCAAGACATTGGCACATTCAATACTCTATATTTACTATATAGATTCACTAGTGAGGAATGTTAAAAGCAACAACGAAGTTATCATAACATGAGGAGAAGCTTATTGAAGTATTACAACTGGAAATATCATATATAGTTTTAATAATACAAATGTTTTAATATAATTTTGTTACGCACATGTTTAAGCATTATTTTTAACAATAGCGAAATATTTAGATTGATTTTGTTGTTTACATATCGCAAGAACTAGTTAAACCAAACGTTTTGCTTAGGTTGTATACTACAGAACATTTTAAGGTTACGTATTTTAAAAAGGTGTTATACTTATTAGTCAAACAATAAACGCATTTTAGTCCCAAAGTCAAATTTTAATATAAAACTTTACAACTCGTTACATAACATATTTTCATTCCATAATGTCTCCTCAATTTTAGTAGAGTTTTACCAAGAAAAAAATCTTTTGAAAAACATATATCGAATTTATTAATAATGTTTACAAAAAAAAGTTCTCTTTAACAATATTTTATAAATAACTCTGAGCTTGAGTTGTTCTTACAGTTTATCCCTATGATTACATATTCATAAACCTTTCGCGAATACCAATAAACATTATCATTTTAACTGAAACCCATACCTTAAAACATCAACTGGCACATATTCAAGCATACTCAATTGTTTTAGAAACAAGTATTTACAATGGCAAAATGTAGAAAAAACCAAGTACGCATTAGATCATAAACATTTCACACATCAGATAAATATCATAAAGCGCATAATGAATGCAAATAATGCTGAAATATTACAGAGGATCACATACAACAACAAGTAGTTAATAATCACAAACCAAAAATAAATAAATACACATACCTACATTTATTAAGAAATGCATAAATAATTCTTATACATAACTACATATGTTTGCAAAATATACCAAAATAAAATACTCGTATTATTGTGAAAGTATAGCAAAGATTTATCTTAATATATATATGGTACATATAGTACTTGCATACTTATATACATATATTATGTACGTGTATGTTGTCTGTAATTGCATAACAAAAACAAAATATATATGATCATGAACATTTATAAAGCATCTACAAGCATTGGAATTATACAAACAAAATTTATTGCAATTTCATATATACAAACTTAAATACTCTCCAACTATTCCAACGGCAATACAGCAACCACACAAAACAAAAACAAAAAATCCAAGTAACAATAATAAACGAGTTGATGATTGATACAAAAAAAAAAGTTGTACACTAGTAATTGTGTTAGTTTACTTACTTACTGTTAGGGGCTTGTGGTACGCACAATTTCGCATGCGATTACCTGGAAATGTTTGACAACATTGACATTAGCGTTGCAGAGGGAGAGAGAGAAAGAGAGCGAGATAGAGCGATAGTTAATCCTTGAAGTGGAAAAATGTCTGGCCAATTTTAGGCTAATGACACCAGGAAAAACACTCTCGATCTCGCTGTTAATCTCTGTGCCTCGCTCTCATTTTTATGGTGCAGCCAGGCACAACATGCATGCATTGGGCCTGGGTATATTAGCCAGGCCTTGCTACCTGTATAAGCGGAACAGTTTTTGGGCCCGTCAGATGCGCGACAGATAAAAACCAAGCACTTGCCACTGCCACAGACCAGTCACGACGCGCCAACTGACAAACAGACACAAACACGCGATCTTCTGCCACAACCAAAATGCAAGCAATAAACAAAGTGCAAGCCAAGTGGGATTATGCAAGACTCACACTGCTGGCAATCCTGTGCTGTTGCTGTTGCTGCCTCTGTCAAGCTGCAAGCGTAAATTTACAGCTGCAACCGGTGGAAAATGCAGCGCCAATGTCAAATGACAGCCAGACTGAACTGCGACCTCATTCATGGATAAGGAGCGCTCAGGATATGTTTGCCAGTCCCGCTGGTCATGTTGTGGTACAGGTGGCCAAGGAGCTATTGCATCGCTCAGCAGGCAATAGTCAAGTGCGTACTTTTACATACAAATTTAGAGAAACTTACAAACCAGACATCATTACTGCAGGTGCTCAGCTTGAATCTGACCAATTTGCTGATCATAGTGCTGCTCAAGGTGCTGATCTTTTCGGCTGGACTGCTGGGCGCCGGCCATTGGAGTGGCTATGGGCATGGCTATGCCAGATCCGCTGCCCGCATCGATAGCACCCATGGCCTGGGCATTACCTCTGGTGATGACTATCTGATAATGGGTTTTCTGGCTGCCCAGGGTGCCGGTCAGGATGATTGCCTCTATGCGGCAGCCTGTGCCTGTCCCAATGCTGCCTACGAGTATGCCAAGTCCGCTCGTGCGCTGCTGGGCGCCATTGAAATATTCCAAGGGTGAGCATAAATAGTTTCTGTTGTTGCGTATTAACTAATTTATTGATGTGAGCAATTATTTACAGTGTACCCTTGCAAAAGCCACGTTACAATGATCTGATCGTGCTGATGGAACGTGCCGCCTACGATGGCTATCGTGGCGTTAGCTGCAACACTACCCAAACTTGCGATGGACTCCTATAACAGTGGAGCAATGCGATTTATCATAAACATTTGATATTGTAGTACAAAGGAAATATGTATTTATTTTAGTATGTTGGTAGTATTGCTTTAGGCTGCAGCTACACTCAGAAAAACTGGTTCAAAAGAGCTCAGAAAAAAATCGAAAGAATTGTATAATTGTATCTCTGCAATCGATGTGTGCTTAATTTTTCTGAGTGTATGTGTGAGCAAACATGTTTTTGTATGCATGGAATTCTATATACAGTCTCAATGGCTCAGCGTAGAAATACATATAAATGCTAAATGTAATAAATTGTAATTTAACTATTATATCTATTTATTGTGTCTAAGGGAGCTCCTTTTATTTTTGAAGAGTGTCGTTTAGCGAAGCATATTCCTCTCTATGGCCAGCTGCTCCTTGCCACCAGTAACGGCCTTCACAAACTCTGGATAATGCAGCAGACCATCATTATTATCGTCAGCAATCAATAGAAACTTGTCAATTGCCTCTATAAAATTGTTGAAGAAATTTAAAAAATGATGGTGTTTAAAGTTGATTTAGACATTACCTATGAAATGATCAAGTTCATCGCTTGCATTTTGCAAGTAATCGTTGCGTTCGCTGTTCTTAAAGTAATCATAATTATGATGCATGGCCGACTGTATCATTTCCAGGCCATCCAAAGCATTGTTGTTGTCGTTGTCATGCGCCTGTAAGTGTGTTGAAGATGTGTGAGTAAGAGGAATCAGTTACAGTTGAAACTCACTTACCTTAAACATGTAAAAAATCTTTTCCTCTTCAGTCATATCATCCAAATTAGCTTGAATGCCCATTTCCTTTAAATCATCATCGATGCGACTATTGAACAATTTTAAATATTCACAAAATACTTTTCATACAATGCCGTATAATAACTTACTGGTCTTCATGTGTCAGATGCTGGTCGACTCGGCGCGTTTCGCCGCGCGGATGATGCGGTCCACGCTTCATGGCCAAAGTATTGTCAAATGTTTGACTGAAGCTAGCCATGCATATGATAAAGTTAAGCACATTGGACAATTTGTACATTTTGTGCATAAGGCAGACCAAACAAGTTGTTGAGCAAACTGTGTACATACATACATATACACGATTTTTACAGGGTTGAACAGCAACTGTCAAATTGACAGTCCGTAGATAGACCAAAGAGCGCAGACGCCATTTGAAATGGCGCAGTTTTTGCCTCCCATTCAAATAAGTAACTAAGCAACCTTTGCTCTTACTAACTATTTGTTCAATAAACGTAAATTATTGCACAGTTAGAAATTAAACAAAAAACAAACTCAGAAACAAAAATTTCATATATAAAGTTACGCGAACTTCAAACAAAATGTGCGAGAATTTCTGTGATGATTTGGAGACGTTCAACCCTGAAGTTGAATTTCTAAAATTTATTAAACGTAAACCGGTCGTGCAGACAGCCAAGCTCTATGAGAACCTGCACAAACGCGAAGACATCAAGTGTCCCTGTAACTAACTTGCAAAAAAAAAACATTATTAACTATTTGTAATTCCTTGTTCTTTGATTAACAGACAACTTTAAGGGCTATGGCGTGGAGAAGGACACCAACACAATGTATCGCACCTGCAACTCGGAATATGGTTATTATGCACCCAATGCCTATACCATACCCACGCGCTTCTATCCACTCTCCCAGCGTTTCTCCAATGATGTGGTGCGCTTCGGCATGTATCGCAATTTCTCGCTGAATACGCACATGGATCGCACGTTTTACTGAGATTGGGGTCTAATCTCAGAAAGGGGTTTTCTATGGTTTTTTTATTCGAATTTTAAATTAACTAATCTACTATGCTTAACGTCTTTCGCATTAAGAAATCTATTTCTGGCTAACTTACCTATCAAATGTCTGACACAAAATTAACTCTGACAATTTTGGCAACATTCAGAAGTTATTAATGTACCTAATTGCACAAAAGGAGAAACTTTTGAAAATAAAACAAATATAATAAAATTAAAGTTTTTAAAAAAAATTGAACGATGAAGATTTTGTTTTTAGTAGCACTGCGCCGAGCTAATGTCTATACGCCAATATAATAGATATTTTAATTTAATGGAGCATTTGGGTGCCCATACAAAAATGCGGGAGTCGTCTTCAAGCCTTTGCAATGTACATATGTGACAAATTAGTATTTTTAACTTTTTAGGACAAAGTTGACTTTGATGATGATGTTCAGATTGAGAACTTCTCTCCAAGTTCAGCGCCAGTCCATCACCAGTACTTTTACCAGAACTGTCAACTACTAGACTTTCGGCCCTACTGATCAAGAAAAATGTTAGTCCGTCTAAAAGCATTCCCACACTTGGCATTGACAACAATGTTAATTCAGTTGTAGTTATATATTTTGTATAAAAATAAAAAACAAAAAAATTCAAATATAAAAAAGAAACCAAATAACGTAAGGAAACTCCCACCGATTAACAATCAACTACCAACTGCTGTGTATTACTATCAAAATGAGGTGAGCTTTGCATAAATGCTAATTAGCATAAGGTTGTGATAAGCATTGACATTCAATTCTGGCAACTACAGCGAAACCAAAACTCTACTAAATGCATTACTATGCGACATTTACGGCAAGCAGCAACAACAAAAAAGCAGGATAAGGCGCAAATCAGTGAAACATGTGGTCTCGTCGGCCGATCGAAAACCTTATTTCAGAGAAAGCAGGATAAGGCGTCAAGATCATCCCCCCTTTTTTTTCCTCCCTAAAGCATACAATAAGTGGAGGTTGCCGACGAGACCACCTTATGTTATAATGGCCAATCATCGAAATTATAATGCCAGCAGCATGACCGGAAATCAAAGTGCGCTGGAAAAACTTGACATACGTCAGCTAATCGATGTGTGTGCCATGCTTAAAGTGGAAATACTAATGATGGGCTATTTGCTGGAGCGTGTGTTGATTTCTAAGGATCGGCTAAGGCGGCATCAGGAAGTGCTGTGTGAATTTGTCACTGCCATACTTATTGTGGAGTCGCGTAAGTATAATAATTATAGGCAGTGTAATCAGCTGTTAGTTGTATTTGGGGCTATTGTGAATGGGTTGCAGTGCGCATGTCTGACAGCTGGCTGATGTTGGTGGCCTCCGGGTTAGACTCCAAAGCAAACCCAAATTTAGTCAAGTGCGGAACTCTCAGCTGTGTGCGTCGTTCGGAAAACCCCAAAAAGCTAGAAAATAACAGCAAAGCTGAAGGAAATTCACTACACGCAACGCAACGCATGTATGTGTGTTTGTTTTATGTACATAGATATGCATATACATATATAATTGTATATGTATTTGTGTTGTGTTGGTTAAGTTCATTGAATGAATGTTGATTTCCTTTCGCAGTGTGTGTGTGTACACATACATAAATGCATGTGAGTGTGCGTCTGTGTATGTTGTGGTGGGCAGGTGAACCTACGCATGTATGTATCAGTGGGCTGTGTATGTGTTTGTGTGTGTTGCTGTTTGGGGGTTGATGACGACACAATGCCTTGTGGCGAGTGAACATGAAAACAACTCACTGGCGGTCGCTTTAAGACTGTCTGACGTGCAACACACACACACACGACACGGACACAAATTTGTGTTTGTAGTAGTGTACTGGCACGTGTAAATGTCGGTGTTGCTGCTGTTGCTGTTGCTGCTGCTGCTTGGCCTCTGCAAGTATATTTTGCCACATTTATCTATGGTTTTATATCTCTGTGCGCGCTCTGGCTCAGTCGCGTCGTCATTGTGTGGGCTCGTTTTATGCGGCTACTGAACATTACCCTTGATATTCGTGCATATTACAACCATCGACCGACGTCGACGTTTGCGTAAGCGTAAGCGCCAACAGCAGCAGCAGCATCGGAAATAAACACGCACACGTGCAAAAAAGTCGTTTTGCTTTCATTTATTTATTTATGCCTGCTATACTATATTTTTATACCAAAAAGGAAACATGCATGCAAACAAAATACAATATTCAATCTCTATAGTTGTGTGTGAGTGTGTGCGTGTTGGCTCTTAATTGAATAACACAATATTATCGATCGGCCGGAAAAAATGCAATTAAAAACTGACTGCTGCAAGCAGCTAAGCGTTTGCAGCTGGTTGCATTTAAATGAGCAGCCCAAAAGTATGCTGCACAAAAGTCCACTTAAATCGAGGCGACTTCCGTTTTTGCGGTCGAGGACGCTCGCCATTTTAGCAGCCCATTTTCAGTCAGCTCTATTGAAAATACAAATTGCTGACTATTGATGATATTGTTTGTTGTCGTCCCACACACACACACACACAAAATCATACAAACTCGGTCACACATGTGAGCATGTGGGCGTGTGTGTGGGTATTTTTGCTTTTGAAGCGTATTCGATTTCTTGTGATTCACGTCATACGTTCACACACAAATATACACAAACATTAAACAAGCGCACACGTGGGCACTGAAAATTGTTGTTTAAGCTTATCTATAAAATGTCACGATTTTTGTTTCTTGCTGGTTGAGTAAAAATTATTTTATTGACCTATTGCATAACTGTCAATTAAAATTTAATACGAGATTTTTTATGAGTCGAATTTATAAAGCATTTGATTAATTAAAAGCTGCTTGTCATTCAATTAAGCTCAAATTAAAGACGGCAAATTATTTAAGACGGTCTTTAGAACGCAAAGACTGTTCCAACTCAATCTCAATTTTCTTCTTACTTGGGTTAAGCCCTTAAGACCGTCTATGCCAAAGTCAATGCCAAACGACTTAAAGCTTCGTTTACATTTGCTCAAAGGCTTCGGTCCTTTGCGGCACCCACAAAATAAATCTTAATAAGCCTTTCAATATGAATTTCCATTTTGAATTAGTTTGAAAAGAACTTAAAAGCCAAACTGAAATGTGAGTAAACGTTATTTGGCCAGGAGTAATTTTCTTGTTGGTTATTGCTTGGTTATTTTGGCATGGCCAGCACCAAAAGTGGGTCAAGACGCCAGTTAGCAAAGCAGCTGAATCGATGAACGGCAGTGCAAAAGTCACACAATGGCACGGCAAACTACGACGTCGACTGTGACGCCGTCTTCTTACCTAATCCAAATCCATGGGCCAGCAACTACGATATGAAACTGGCGCAGCTTTAGTCGTTGTCAAGGTTTTCAGCTACCTCTTTGTGTCATGAATGTTATATATTTTTCTTTTTACTCTCACTTGTTTGTTAGGCACACAAAAAAAAAAAAAATAAGCAACAAAAAAAAGCAAAAACATTTTTCAATGACATTCGCCATGCCTGTTGTTTGTTACCATTTTGATGTCAGTGTATGTGTGTGTGTGTGTAGCAAACATGTTACATAACATTAATATATCAGCATGCCAAATTCTTACTTATGTACTTATGTATCTTTCTTGTAGTGAACTATTTGTATTTATGTAAATTTACGTGTATATATTTTGTGTAAACAATACTAATGATAGGCCACAACAACAACAACAACATACAGCTGATACGAACAACGCAAAAATGTAAAAACTAACAAATAGAATCAACTACAAAACAACAACAACATAAACTACAACTACCAACAGCAACAACAACTTGATTTTTAATGAGGCGCCGCTGAAAGCAGTCGCAGAAATCGTAGCATAACAAGCAGCGCACGTTTACTTAACATGGGTAAATATGCCAACTGTATAAATGAAAGAGAAAAGTGATGAAAAAAAAGAAAGAAATACTTAGTAAACTATGACGTCTACTCTACTAAATACATACATACCGATATGTGATATACATAATTGTTAATTAATGTGCTCCCTTTATTCCCCTTAGCGCTCGCGCCCAGAAGCCACCAACCAAGTGCAAATTGTTGAGCATTTGCCTTTGTTGTGTGTGCGTGTGTGTGTTCAGCATTGATATTTTAAAAATATTGTACATTTATTGCCGTTCTTTTTGTCTTCTTTTCCTTTTCGTTCTTTATCTCTCTTTCTCGCTCTCGTTTAATTGCTCTTAATACTGCAACAACATATAAATATATATATTTACCAATTACCAAACGAAAAAGGTAAATTTTACAAATGAAATTTAAAAAAGCAAACCAAAATCCAACCCATATTTAAACAATTTTCAAATGGCGCTCATCAAATAAATAAGAAAGAAAACCTCACACACATACATACATAGCAACACCACCCATGCCACATGCCCCATACCTCCCGGCATTAGTCATGCAGAACGCGCACAGTTCTAATTTGAAGCCGCCGCTTGTAATTAACATTTGCATTTTTCACATGAATATGCCTCACAACACAAAGGCAACTCCCCCCACACCCCCACCCCATCCGCATTGAATGCTGCTTGACTTGGGCATATATTTACATTATAAATTTCGTTATTATTAAAAGGCGTTTGAGCGTTGGCCCTTTAAACCCTTTTTTCGTTGGCCATTTTAAGACCAGCAAGTAAAGCGTTTAATTAGAATTTGCCTTCACTGTTCTCACTTAAACATTTTGGTTCTGTTTTTAGAATATTTCTCATGACATCGCTTGTCATTAGCAGATTTCACACTCACACACACATCACACACACACACACACACACACTTACCAATACTTTAAAGCATGTTTATACACGCAACTGTTGCATGCCTCTGTAATGTTGTTGTTGTTACCCTTTTTTAATCCATTATTGTTATTGTTTTGTGCTCATTATTGACGCTTTGTCAATTCCTCTAAGCGTCTGCTTTGTATTCAGTGTGATTTTTTTGTTCCTCTCTATTTTTGGTGTGTATGTAAAATTTGACACCTTCAGCTTTATGCCATTAAATTTTAATTACTGTGAAATCAGCGACAAACTGCGTCACAATTTCATCAGACACCCACGGGCTTACACATTTTATATTTTTATGGGGCTATCAGGAGTGACAGCAACTGTAGCTGAGTGAGGTTTAAATTATCATAAAACAAGCCAACTTAATAGCTGTAAAGTTTAATGATAGTTAAATAGTTAACAAGTGCATGTCTAGCACTCAAATGTGAGAGATTTCTTACATAAATGGCATTTCAATCGCAATTGCCAACAAATGTAGAAAATGTAAAATAAGAAAAGGTTATTCCTTGAATGTTGTACGAGCACGCATCAAATTTTGAAATCTAATCAAAATGAAATCTATAAAAGCATCAACCTGCCAAAAACAGCATGTCTGTGTAGAGCCCTTATCACAGCTCTGTATGCTTCTGGCTCCTTCAGTCGCATATCTCACATTTTACTGCTGCCTGCTTCGTGTGCGCCCAAACACACGAACATACAAACAGCAACACCAACAGCAATCATATAACGCAGATGATTCTCTTTTTTTTATTTTTATTTTTTTTTCTCGGATTTTTATATGCACAACGCGCAAACATACTTGATTGTGTACATTTGAAATGGCGAGGGTCAGAATTGCGTAAACTTTTCAGAGAGAGAAAAAAAAGCTTAACTTTAATATGAAGCTTAGTGAAATTGACAGGCCGAAACTAAAAACAAATTGATTGGCTTCATTTTGTTAGCCGCGAAACGAGTCCATTATTTAAAGAGTGACAACTAAAAAGCCAACGTACTTTGGAGTTGCTGGCATAGAGACACTCTAAAGGGCTTGAAAACAATGGCAGCCACTCCAGTGCTTGCAACATTCAACAAACAACACATAAGTACATAAGGGTACGTGCATGTGCAAGTGTGTGAGAAGTACCAGCTTAATCGGCATTTCCAGTTTTTCGCTGTGCAAACTGCAAAAATTCCAGTGAAAACGCGATTCAATGGGTTAATAACCCAAGCAGCATCACCATTTGTTATGTAACCGTTTCGCTTATCCTTCTACACGCTGTCTGTCGTCTTAGCTATCTGGTTAGAGAAGCGTTTGAGGCAGCTTTAATTGACGTCAATTGCATTGAACGTGCTGGTGCATTGGGCACAATTCAGATTCATTCACAGAGTTTCTTGTTGGGTAGTGTGGAATGGGGGAATTACATAGTTAAGTAGCGTTGCTGCAGACAAACTGACGCTGCTCTGAGATTCCCAAAGGACAAGTACTTGTGTGCTGTTGCTATTAACCCAACTGTCTCGTAAGGACACTGCTTTGGCTGCTGCCTTTGGGGCCTGGTTGTTTGCGGATTCTGTTTATTTATTTTTGTATCTCTAAGTACATAAGCCAAATGTGCGCTTGGCTCATTAAACCAAATATCGCGCATTTGGCTTTTCTTTTTTCGCTGTTTTTTGCACTCGGCTAGCCAAATATAAACGCACACACACACACAAGCACTTAGACACATACACAGCCAAAAATAAGCACACGTGATGCGGCTTAAGGTTCAGTTCTGGTCAAGGCCTAGTCAAGCGCTCAACCAAACTGCCCAGGCACAGCCTTGACACAAACACACACACACACTGACATGGGTGTATTCAACACACGCCCCGATTGTCATTGTGTTCTGCATTTAAAATAATTACGCGCAGCAACAGAAAGCAAAACAAAGCAAAAAGAAAAGGCGTCCTAACTATTTTCGTATCTATGCGTGCCTCGTAGCCATTGTTATAAAAAATCTGTTAGAATGCATTCAAGTTGTGTTTTCCCTGTACAAGGGGGGAGAGCGAGGCAAGACAGTGGAGGCAAGGAGTCGTGCCCATCGCTGGTCATAAAAAATGTTTTATGAGCTGCACTTAATTTGTGCGCCGCAACGTTTGAGGCCCATTACATAAGTGTTAGTGCAATTAGTAATTTATTAGCAATTTGCCCAGTTGTTTGCTTGCCATCAAAGCTTGCCATACAATCTTGAGTTTTCTTTTTTTCCCCACTTATGATACACGTTCCCGGGCACACTCTTATGCAAACACAGCAATATTTGTATTTTGTTTGTTTACGCTCGCAAAAACTCACACACAGACACACAGACCAAAATGGCGAACATTTCATTGGTGCCATCAACTCTAAGCAGCTTATGTAATATACACACACTGTGAATACAAATGTATATTTATTGTACATAGGGAGATGAGCGTTGCTCAACATTTTAAATGTTGCCTCAAGCACTGGCAAAGGACTTTATGAAAGCGAAAAAGTTGATGGCCTGACTTTGAGCATAGGTCGGAATTAGCAAACTTTACCTCAGACTACTTCATAATTTTTCAATTAACTTTTCATAATTTCTTTGTTTTTCGCTTGTTCAGTGAGTTTAATTAATTATCTTGTCTGAAGCAATAAAAAAAGTTTACAGAAAATAAGAACAACAAAGAAACAATTTTCTTCACTTTATTGTACTGCAGTTAAAGCTTAAAGACATTCATTATGTGCATGAGAATAAGTTCTTGTATAAGTGCACATACAATAGGAAAGAACATTTCAAAGAGATGTGCACAAGTTGCACAAGCTTAAGGATGTCACTCCACGTGCTGGCCAAGGACTTCACGTTGCAAGCAATGCTACGTGCATGAGCTTGAAATCAACAAAACTTTTCCCTTGAGTCCTTCTATCCCGAATTTCAATTACCTTTTCACAATTTCGTTGGCAAACTTGCAAATGACAATTAGTGGATACTGAAACTATCTCTCAAAATACTATATATACAATTATTTTATCTGTTGGTGTCCGGCTTTGCAAAAGTTATGCAAATTCGCATATAATTGTTAGTTGGCTGAGGGTATAATTTAATTTGTTAAATTGAAATTGGATTTTCAAGCGCTGAAACTTAAATTTTAAATGCTATTCATATGATTCGTGTATTTAATACTATTCATGCATTTTAAATATAATGCTTTTGATATTTCAATTCTAAAGCTTTGCAGAACTTTTGATCAAGTATATTATTGCAATTTGGCATTAAATCCCAGCTCACTTTATTGCCGCTTTTTATTGCCTTACGCAAATAGCCAACAGTTAATGGACTTCAAAAGAAGACAATAATTAAATTATTGGCCATTGAGTGAAAATAAAATAAAAGAGGGAAATATCGATTTAAAGCAACAACAACAATTCAAGCTGAGTAAAGTAAAGAAAAATCAACAAGAAGAAAACTTAATTTATGCAGCCATCACAATTTCTTTTATCAACTCGACCTTTGACGCGTGTTTACTTGTGCTTCGTCCGCTGTGTGTAAGTGTTTCTGGGTATTCAAGCGTGTTTTTGTGCTGGCAAAACAAGCAACAACAGTGACTATAATAACAATGTGTAGATTTATGCGCTCCAAGGCGCAGATAAGAGTAACTTAAGTAAGTTTAGTTTTCATATCACAATGTCAGAGCGTATCAAGTGGCGTGTGGACATGTGTTGTGTCCTGGAGCTAACCAGCAATAGCATAAAAATAAACCAAGTATGTACTAGCTACTATGATAAACTGGCAGCACGCGTACACTCAGAAAACCAAACTGATTTAAATAAACTTTTCGAAATTAAATCATACACAACATTGTATTGTTAAACTTCAACATATTTTTCCGAGTGTACACATTTCCACACACAATTCGCCCACCGACTGCCACCCACATATCGCATGGCAATAGAGCACACACTCACACACACACATGGTCAATTTCAGTCGTAAAAAGCCAGCTAAAGATAGCATCAACAGCAACAGCATCAAGTCACGCCTTACTTAGTAGAAAGTGGCTTATGATGTTTGACTTTCTCCAATGTGTAGCATACATATTTGATCACAATGTATCACAAAGCAACTAAATTGCATTTGTCAAAGCATGCCTTTTATATTATTTTCTGTTGTTGTTTGAGTCCTTTTTCAAAGTGCCGTCAAAAGCTTGCCATAAAAGTTTTCGCTCATTGTTGACATTTCGTTCTCATTGCCTTTGGGCTCCAACTAATACTATTTTACTGATCAAGTGTCTAATATACTATATATACATATATATTCTTTTATATTTCTTTCTTCTTCTCTTTCGCGTGTGCTCTTTTAATATATATATCGAAAAAAAAACCCAATTGTTTATATCTTAACATTTATCTATACATATTCTTGGGTAAAGTTTGCATACTGCACGGATATTGTAAGTCAAGACACACAAAAATCTCCAAAACGAAAACAATTATTTCATTTAAAAAGAAACTAACTATATTTTATTTTAAAATTACTAGTTAATCTGGCTACATTAATTATTTTCATATACTTAACAAATATTGCAGACGATGCACAGCCTAAAATGCGCTTTAGTCTCTCACCACCGCCATCGAAAGTCAGCCTAACCTCACCCACTAGCACAACCACCAGCAACAACAACAATAGCACCACCTACTGCAAAGCCCTCAGCCGCAGTCGCAACAACAACAACATGCTGAGCTCCTCAAAAGCCAGCAATGTTAACGGCACGGACGATGCTGCCTCGGATTATAATCAATGGCTGCACGCCATGAAATTGGTGGCTCGTTTGCCCGGTGGTACGCCCCCAGAGTTTCGGCGCAAGGTAAATAATTTATCAAGCTAACCCATTTAAGTTGAAAATGTTGTTAAACAAAGTTAAAGCTTATAGTTTTCAATTAAGAAGAATTAATTCTTGGCTCTATCTAAGCTAATCAAATTTTAAAATTCATACTAAAAATGTTTATTCTAACAACGATTTTCTTCGAATTAAATTCTTGACATTTTTTGGAGTGCAAAGAAAAATTATTCTTTGGCATTTTGATTAAATCTTGTTTTGTTTTACAGCTGTGGCTGTCGCTGGCGGATAAGTATTTAAAGTCTAAGAATGTGGACTGGGCGGAGCAGCGAGAAAAATGCTTTTGCGAGGAATGGCGCGAGGATGATGAGGAACTGGGCATCCAAATTGTCAAGGTAAGTCCTAAGCCATTACCTTTGTTATTCCAAGATTCAACACTCTGCATTTTAATAGGATCTTCATCGCACGGGCTCCAATTTGTGTACAGGCCCCGCTGGCTCCATTAACCAGGCAAAGCTCAAACGCATCCTACTAGGCTATGCACGCTACAATCCTGAAGTGGGCTACTGCCAAGTGAGTGCTTGAATCTTTTACTTTTTCATTGATTTTCAGTAACTGAAAACATTTATCTTTCTAGGGCTTCAACATGCTGGGCGCTTTGATATTGCAGGTAATGGACAAGGAAGAGGAGGAGTCCATGAAGGTCATGATATACTTGGTGGAGGGCGTTCTGCCCACAGGCTATTTCTACGGCTCTATGGGCGGCCTTCAGGCGGACATGGGCGTGTTTCGCGAACTAATGCAAACAAAGCTACCTCGTTTGGCCAAGCATCTGCAGCGACTGCAGGGACCGGTGGAGAACGCCTATGAACCACCGCTAACTAACGTATTCACCATGCAGTGGTTCCTCACCATGTTCTGTACCTGCCTGCCCATGTCCTGTGTGCTACGCGTTTGGGATCTGGTGCTCATTGAAGGCAGCGACGTGCTTTTACGCACGGCTCTCGTCCTCTGGAGTCTGTTAGAAGAGTGAGTAATGGGGCAGACACATTTTGGGGGGTGGCCATTTTGTCAGTGTCGGTGTCGTTGTCGGTGTCTCTTTGCTATTCGCCTGCAGCCAAAAAATTTGTGTCAAGGCTTTTGGCCGCTGCAAGGTTGCTGGCATCTGCCAAAAGTTTATTTCATATGGCAAATGCATTTTTTGTGTTTGTGGAAATAAAGTTTTGTGGTTTGAGGCTTGAGCTTAAATATCAAAGGTCATCTCAACTCATAAGCAGATAATTAATTTTGAGAGTTCTTAGTAAAAGATTGACAATTTACTTAAAAGTTGAAAAAGCTTTAGGAAGACCGGGATTATAAGTTTTTATATCCTTAAGCCTTACATTAGGTGCAAAATTATGTAAAATACAGCAGGAAACATCTCCGACCCCAAAGTGTATATATATTATTGATCAGCAGCAACATCAACATGAAGCAAACTTATTAAGCATTTTGGTTTTCCGATTTTACAGGCGAGTTTTAAATGCGCGCACTGCTGATGACTTCTATGGCAAAATGGGCTCCTTCTCGAATGAGTTGCTTAATGGACATTTAATTGATTCCAATGGCCTGATCGAAAAAGTGGTGCAACTTGGCCCAATAGCCGATATCAAGCAGCTAAGGGACAAGCATCTGTATAACATTGCACCACTAGGAAATAAGCAGGGATTGCAGTAAGTAATATAAATATTGTTAAAAAAGCAACAGCTTAATATTTTGTGTGTTTCAGTCTGTATTACGACGATGAGGACACGCACTCCGATGAAGAGTCGCGTTTGGCGGTTGCCACTGTCTTTGGCTTGAACTGGGGCAGACGCGGCTCGATGGGAGTTGGTCCACCAGCAGCCGGTAAGCCACAAGCTGAACAAAAGGATCGATTGGCCTTGGACATCTCCTTGCTCAAAAAGCAGTATGATCGCCTGAGAGAACGTCAAAAGCAGGCACATGTCATATTGACCACCGCCTGCTCAACAGCGACTTCTACTCGCCAAGCACCGTCCAGCAACGTGCCAGTTAACCAATTGCTCCAGGGCCGGCCAGCCATAGTGACCAACAAGGGCAAGCGAGTGAGTGCACCTTTGGGAGCCATTCCGCCGGCCCGGAAACCATCGTTGCCAGCTGTGCTGCATAGCAAGCCCGTTGCGGAAAGGCAGCTTAGACGAGGCGAGACATTGCTATGGCGGGACACGGATGCCACTCGGAATCGACGCGATAGCTTGACGTGGAAGGAGATAAGGGCAGATCGAGCAGCTCTGTTGCGGGAAGGATCTGAGATGAAGGAGCATAAGACGCAGAAATTGCGTTCACGCTTGGGCAAGAGCGATAGCTCATCGTACAGTGAGGAGAGCGACGGTGATCAGGAAGTGGGTGACAAAGATGGCTCCAGCAGTGATACGAGTCTTTGCGATGACGATGATCCCAAGTCCATGGAGCAAAGTCCCAAACGAAAGGCTAAGCTAGCCCGTAAACTAAAAGAGAAACCGAAGCTAGCGGCTAAACAGGACTCTACTCAGGAGCGACGACGACCCAAGTCCTGGGCGCCAAGTAATCATGAAATTCCATTTATGCTGATGGGAGCGGACAGTGGTGATGAAAAGGATTCGGGTCTTAAGGCTGAGGAGGAGGAGGACGGAGAGATCAGTGCAACCGAAAGCGGTCGCTTCGGTTACAGCCGCGAGCTACATTGGTCCCAAGCAGCTGGGGATTTGGCCAGCACCAAAACTGATCCACTACACGTAGACACAACCGCTCTGTCAATTACTAGCGTGGCACAACTCTCCCCTCTTCCAGATATTGCCAGCTACCTAAGTACTACAACCATAAGTCCATTGCCCACGCCCAAACCGGTTTATGTTATGTCGGAAATCGAACCGAATAAGCAACTGATTGGTTCCGATAGTGTTCAGATTTTTGAAGGAAAGGAAGAATGTAGCCCGAAACGATATGATATAAGTGACAATGGAGTTACCAATCAGTATTTTGAGCGCGTCAATAGTGTAGAGCGTCCGAAAAGGCTTGAACTCCCATACTCCATTAGCGTTGATGATTCGGGGGTGACTTCCGCAAAAGAGGAGCCCCGTGCTATTGTGGAGGGTCAAAGTGTAGGTAATGCCCCCAAAGCCATGCCCTTCGAGCTTCCAGACAAACTGGCCTTAGATCTTACTGGCGAAACACCTCCAATTCGCGATGACAACATTCCAGGTGAAAACAAAGACGACTACAAAGAGCTGCTGAGCATGACGATAGAGCCACAAATCACTGCATTACCCTTAAGCATGAGCTCTGCCGCCCGCAAACGTCGAGATCCCCGACGAAGAACCCTAACCAGATCCTCGACTATAGAGCTTGAGGAAAGATTTCAGGCGCTTGAGCACAGACTCAGTCAAGAACAATGTGATAAGACAGAGAGCAAAGAGTACATTCCGACCACTGCGTCGCTAGAGGAGCGCTTTAATACACTGGAAAAGCAACGCAGTGCAGAGAAACAGCGATTGGAAGAGGATGCCAAGCCCATTTCCGACTGCTTCGCTAAGCCGGAACGTATACCATCGACGGCAGCTCTTGAACTGCGTTTTGATGCCTTAACTAAGCAATGTAGTTCCAGTGAATCGAGTGCTAAAGCGCCCTTAGACCTAGGGGATCGGGAACAGCCAAGTCGAAGCAGTTCCAAAGAAGAAAAAGAAGGTGAGAGAGCAAGTGAGCTAAAAGATACAGAGAGATCACAATCAGAATCCAAACAAACTGCAACTAAAAGCGAACAGTCCGAAAAAAAGGAAACTGAAAGTCAAGAAGAAAAGGAGAAACCACGACTTAAAAAACTGCCTTCAACAGCCGAGCTGGAAGATCGCTTTAATGCCCTAGAACGAAAGATGAGCGTACAAAAAAGCAGCCCTGCAAAAGCTAAAAAGGAGCCACCTGATGGTGAGGCGGAAAAAGAGAATCATAGGCCAACAAGAAATGAATCTCAAACTCCCGAGACAGTAGAGGATAAAAGCGATAAACTAGCCTCGAATCCAGTTGATGAAGTTAAAGTTGAGACAAGCACGAACAAAGAACAAAGTTTGCCAGAAAAAACGCACGAGGAGAAAGAAAACGATGCTAAACCTGTTGAGGAGAAATCCAAAGTTACACCAAAAACCGAGCAAGCTCAGCCTCTAAAAAGCAATTCATCATCAAACGCAGAGGAAAAGATGCGAGGTTGAGGAAGTTAAACGTAAGCCACCACCATCTACAGAGGAGCTGGAAAAACGTTTTAATGCCTTGGAGAAACAGCTTAGTACCACGAATCTAGAATCAAAAGATGAAGCTCAAAAAGGCAGTTCTTCTAAGGCAAAAGAATCAAAGCCAGAAACAAAAACCCAGCCTTCTAAAGATGAAACAGAAGCAGACAGAAAAACAGATAAAGAAGAAAAAGCTTTAAAATCAATAAAGTCATTCGATGATAAAGTTAAGGTAATGAGCGCAACATTAACTGTTGAAAACAAACCAAGTAAAGAATGTGAATCTTCAACGGAAACTACTGAGAAGCGCCAAGATATTGACGACAAATGCAAATCAGCTACAAACTCACCAGACGCTAAAGAACAGCCTGAAAATGATACTAAAATCACTGCCAAATCCAAACCGGAAAAAGAAGCGACAGCCGAGCAACCGGAGCTAAGCCACAGACGAGCTTCTGAGCCACCTTCAACAGATGACTTGGAAAAAAGATACGAACGGTTGAAGCGTCGCATGAGTAGCAAAAATAATATTGCTAATGAAACAGTGAACGAAGCACTAGAACGCATTGAGCAAGAAATGATTGCCGAAATGGGAGACACTGGTGTTGTTGAGGAACAAAAGGTCACCAAAAAAGAGCCACCCACAACTGAGGACTTTGGAGAGTCGCTTTGAAGCGTTGCATGGCAAGGACGCGAAAGATACCAAAGTCAGTGCAAAGCCAAAGATTAAATCGCCTCCTCATAAGAAAGATGTGGCCATTGAGGCTCATATACCCGAGCCCCCACCTCCACCACCAGTAGAGCACAGAATTATCATCGATCCTAAACAGCATCAGCAGCAAGCTCTCATTGAAGAGCTGCAAAGTAAGATGCAAGGTCAGTCACCTGGCGAGGAGAACCTCAGACCTAGCGATATTAACCCGCAAAGGAAAAGACAACAACAACAGCGACAGCTACAACAACGACCCACACCAATGGGCGATGAGACCTCGGAAGCACCTGCAAGCACCGCTTACTACAGATCGGGAAATTACGAACCCAGGCAAGAGCAGCGTACGGTTCGTCGTTTCTCCGATTTGCCATCAAGAGCCGATCTGGAAAATCGATTACAGTTCTTGGAAAAGAAACTGTACAAGAGATTCTACAAGCAGAGATGTGCAAGTGATTCCGAAGTTGCATCAAGGAGCGTTAGCTATGACGACAGGCCGAGTACCTCACAGCAGGCGGAGGTTCTGCTTGAACAGCGCGTCCAAGCCCTGGAGAAGCAGCTGAGTGAAAACAGTCTCAAGCTGCTCGATGCTATTCGTCAAAAGGACAAAGAAAAGGAAAGGACTCTTGTTGTTAGGGATGACAGCTGCACGCCAAGGCGTCTAAGCACTGACACCGAAACGGGTAAGGAGTTGGTGCGCTACACTCAAAACTTTAGTGAGCTGGAGGAGTCGTCCGATAAGCCCATCAACATAAGCATCAATATCAAAATGTTACTCAACAAAGACAGCGAGCCCAAGAAACCATCAACAGAGCCTACCACAGACGATTTAAGGCGTCGTTTGGAGCAGCTCGAGCAACAGTTGGTTGAAGAGCGCACCCGTAATGGTACAATCATACCCAGATTGTGAGTTATCAACCGATGATGAGCTTCCGTTGGCCCCCAAACAAACTGAAGAGAATGATGCATGCAAAAAGCAGGATAAGGAAACTCACAATCAGAGCGTTAAGTGTGATGAATCCGAGAAATTAGAGGAAATTTCAGCACTAACAGCTGATAGTCATGAGCCTGAAACGGTTAAGGAAACAAAAACTTTGCAAAATCAAGAAAAAGCACAAAGCCGAAGCAAAGAGACTGAAATAGACAAAGCAATCAACGAAGAACAGACAGTTGTCGTTGAAACCGCCAAGCATAAAGTCAGTTCGGAAGAGGTTGATCATACCCCAGCTCCCAAAGAAGAAAATAAAGTTGAAAAGGTTGATGGTTCCACTACCAAAGAAAAAACCGAAGTGAAAAAGGATGATCCCTCCTCAGTTTCGAAACAAGAAATCACAGTTGAGAAAACTTCTGAGTCAACATCCAAGCAAACAAACAATTTGAAAATGACAACTTCTGATGTTGAACACAAAATAGAAAATGTTGAAAAGCCAGAAATTGTCAAGGACAACCCAACAGCTGAATTAAATAACGAATCAGAAGCGAATAATCAGGTAATTAATGCCTGTGACATAGGCTCCGCAGATTCAAATAATAAAACTGTGGTACTCCTAATGGACAATGAGCCGAAAGCATTGAAAGTTCGCCGTTTGACAAGAGCCAATACTGAGGAGCTTGAAGGTCTATTCCAAGCACTTGAAAAGCAGCTCAACGATCGCAATCTCGTCAAATCCAAAGATGGAAAATTGGTTCATGCAGAGACCAAACCATCTACCGAGGAAATTGAGCAGGCCCAAGCCAATATCTGATCTAAGCAAAGAAATTGAGAACTTTACCAGTGGTAAAACAGAAGTAGAACCTGATCCGGAACAAACGGTTGAAAAGCCAGCTGAAGATGACCCCAACTACGACTGGGGACCAAATCCAGTGAAACATCATCTAAAACGCAAAACTGTATATTTGCCCTCCACTAAAGAGCTAGAAGCGCGATTTCGTTCATTGGAGCGCCAAATCAAACTTCTTGAAGACGTTGAGAAGATCGATGTCGAGTATAGATTATGTGAAATCGAACGCAAGATCAAGTTGCAGTACTCCTTGTCGCATGAAAAGGACCTAAATAAGTTCCTTGAGTTATGCGAAGGAAAGGGTTTAGATGATGACGTGCCTGTGCCCGAGGAAACCTCCCCAGAGCCCGAGCGTTCACGCAGTCCAGCCCGCAAGCAAGCATCGAAATCACCATATACTTCGCCTTCTCGCAAAACTCCAACTAAGTCACCATACGTCTCACCTTCACGCAAGTGCAAGTCACCTTACACTTCACCAACGCGCCCGAAAACACCACACACATCGCCTTCGCGCACTGACGTCAACAAAAAGAGCCCCTACACATCGCCAGCTCGACGCCAGAGACATAAGGATGATCTACCCATTTCGGATGACTTGGAGTACAAATATCGTGTACTTGATTTGGTGCGCTCCAAGTCCAAAGACAATTTGTCCAAGCGAAAGAATGATCCCAATAAAAAGCAACCCATTCATCCACTTGAAATGTTGCTAGACTCAAGCCCTGACGATAGTGAAATACCCACAACCGGACAGCTAGAGCATCGAATTCGTGTTCTTGACGAGAAATTAAAGTCGCCCTCACGACACAAGTCACGATCGCGTTCCCCCACCATCGATGATATCAAGCGTAAGAAAATGTTAGATGATCAGCGACCCAAGACTCCTGTGCATAGTCTGGAACGGTTGGTCTACTCACCCACCAAACCTGAGCCACCCACTGCCGAAGAACTAGATCAACGCATACTTGCACTAGAAAAGGATCATTGTTTTGATTATAAGACCCAAAAAGACTACAAAGAATTCAATCAAAAGCTCAAAAATGTGGTTTCGCCCTCTGTCTCTTTCGAGGAGTTCAAAACGGCCAAGTCCCGCGAACAAAGCCCCCGACGACCGGCCGCTACAACGCCCAAGTCAGCAATGCGACGCGATGACAACGATGAATACCGTGACTATCGCCGTGAAGACACAACTACTACTTCATATCGACCAACCAGCCCCAAGGTCATACGGTTTCGTGATGAGGACGAGGACTACTTTGAGGAGAAGTGGAGACCCAAGTCACGCCAGGGACATGCCAGCGAACGAATGGTGGGCAAGATTTCTGAAGTTTTATGCTTAATCGAGGGGAATACTAAAATTCTACAACGTATTCTTAAGAAGAATCTTGCAGATCGCAGCTATAGCAGCAGTACACCAGCAGCAGCAGGATCCGTATCTGAGGGCCTTGACGAGCTGGGATGTCGCCTTATGCGGGTAAATAATAAATGCTCACAATTTAACATATAATTAAATTATTTATTTGCAATCCAAGGAAACATCACCCATTACACGGACTGGAACACACACGGGCGTACCGCTGCGTACGGCAGATAACATTAACGAACGTCTAAGCTCCATCAAGAACAGCATCAAGTCCATTGACAGCTTGTGCGAAGAGAAGTCATATCAGAAGGAGAAATGCCAGCGGTATATAGACTCCCTGTTCTCGGACTCAACACACTTTGCCAGCAAAAAGAGCTCAGCTGAGGATTTAGCGCACAGCCGAAGCGAAAGTCGCGGACGTGGAACCCAACGGGCCACTGACTATACACCGTCCATTCGCATTAGCTCCGAGCATCGCTCGTTGGGTTCCGCAGAGTCCTTGCGCACAGGTAGCCCGCTGCGTGGCGGTATCAGCCCGCCGCATCATCGTTCACATAGGGATATTAGCAGGGAGCTGTCACCGAGTCGTCGTCGTCGGGAGGCCGAGGAACTTGAGGAGCGCGAGAGTAGTAGGGTAAGACGTGATAATATGTTGCCAAATTATTTTGTCGATAATCGTAGTGAACTAAGTAGCTGCAGTAGTTTAACTAAGTTTCATAAAGTAGATAGACAACTAGAAGAAACCTGCGCCAAGTACGCCGATGACAGACGCTCGGCCTGCAAATCGCCATTGAGCTCACCATACGAGACCCGAACAACAGGCACACGATACAACAGCAACAACACTTGTACTCCAACAGCAGGAGATAACTTTAATAGGCCCATATCGCCCTACCGTCAGCCCTATGACCCAAACCGATCTACACGTTCCAACACGCCTGTTTATCAGCCAGCCAAGCTGGAGATTCGGCACACCACTGTGACCTCAACATTCTACGATCGTTTCCTAACCGAGCGACAAATTGAAAAGCAAACGCTGTCACGTCCACCAAGTCGTTCCCCCGTTGTCTCGCCATCGGTAACAACCAAAAGCTACACAGATCTACCTGGCTCTCTGTCGGCCCACAAGTATAGTCGGGAATCCACACTAGACGTGGCTGTCACCACAAGCAGTTACTCCTCGTCCATGTCCCGCAGCTATGCGGGCTCTAGCAGCAATTACTCATATCTCACCACCCATACAGCAGCTAGCGAGGCACCTGCTTCCAGCTCTTCTTTTGCTCCTCAGCTTAGTGCTTCTCCCAGTGGCAGTGTCTCAGATCTGCGCTCACGCTATGAAACCAAACCCACCACCAGCATTTCAAGCATCATCAGCACAAGCACATCGATTCCATCATATTCAAGTGCTAATATCACTGCATCGGCATTCACGCCATACAATTTCACCAGCTCATTTAGCAGTCGATTGAACGATCCTATAGCCACCACCACCACCAGCTCTGTTGTTTCTAATCTCAGTTCCAGTCCGAACTCATATTCCACTGGCGTTTACAATCCCATGATGTCGTTCACATTGCGAGAGCCTTCAATAGGCAGCACTAGCACTGGTTTATTGGGTCAGTATCAATACAAGAGTGGCTTGAGCACAAATTATAGCTATTCTCCGACAAAAAGCGAGGCAGATAAGCCATAGATCCACATTCTCAATTACTGTTCTTAAACATACATACAGCTCAAACTAATTACTTTATGAAAACTTTTAAAAATTCAAGCAATATACATATGGTAAACGTACATAAAATTTAATGGTCAATGGAATTTACACATAGTAAGGGGCACCTATATCTACAAAATATAATCTTTGAAGAAATCTCTATTATATACAATCTTAAATAACCTACATATACGCTTCGAAAAAAATATTATGAAAAACTCTTGCACCATGGCATTCTAGCTTTTTGCAACTTACCTCATCTACATTCAAGGCACCAATCAATGTAACTGATCACAGAACAAAAGGATTTTTATACTCTTACTTAAAGAATAATAAGATTATATACGAAATACTTAAAATACTATGAGAAACTAAAGTTATGAATCAATTCTTTAACAAACACTGCATAAACTCTTAATTGTATTGTATTTCTTCCTTAACAAATTTCAATTCCAATTTTAATAGTTATGAAACACAGAAAATGTTTGTAAAGGGTTTGTTTGAAATGTTTACTGAATATACATATATATACACACAATTAACATACATATACATATATACAAGATTATTAATTATTTACATATATACAGATATACTTATTATAAAACAATTGCAGTTTCTGAATTCCAATAATGCGAAAACGATTTCAAATCTGGCTAAACCATATGCCAATGGCTTCAAAAACTATTACAATACCAAGCAGAGAAACAAAAAGATTATCAAAACGATTAGAAAAATTTTATGATGATGCAAAAACAAACACAATGGAGTTCATTTACATACATAGATATTATGTACCAGTCAGTTGACTGCTGCAACAAAAATATTATTATGACATACTCGTACGAACATGGATATGTACCATTAAATGCAATTGTTAACGAATCGTGCAACAACATACAAACATACTACATAAGTAGGCAAAAAAAAGTTATGGGCTTCAGTTTTAGAAAAAAAAAAAATTATGAAAAAAATAGTTAATATTGATAATGTTGTTTTTTCAGTTTTTGTAACTTGTTGTTGAAACTTTTTGTAATATTTATTTGTTAATGTTGGAAATTTGTCAATACAAAAAAACTATATATATTGGATATAAAATATTTTTGTTACAAATCGAATATAATGTTTTTGATTTGATTAGCAAAATGCAAACAAATAAAAAAATGTAATGCATTAAATGCATTAGTTCGCATTGAAAAAGCACCACTTACTGAGTTTCCATTTGGGTATGGGAAACGAAAAAATATCTCTCTCCCAAGCCGGAGATGAACAGCACCTTCACTGATAGTACCAAGCGGCGCATTATCAGCTCTAACGGACAGTCGCTGCTTGACAGTTGTGTGGATTGGACGTGCTTGGTGCGAGACAAAGGCCAGCCAGAGTCTTGATAATACCTTTGACTAGTTTACTAAATTATCTGTGAATAAAATGCAACGTCTTGTGACCAATCGCACCTTCAGCCTAGTGCTAAGGTTCCACAATCGCTGCCTGGCTACCCAGCCTGTGGAGGATGTGCTCTTCCCCACCAAATCGGATTTTCCAAGTCGTCACATCGGACCACGCAAAACGGATGTTGTTGCTATGCTAGATACCCTGGGCTTTAAGGTAAGCAACAATAGCTCAGCTTTTACCTTGGTACCTCATCAGTTTCTTTGCTCTTTGCACAGTCCTTGGCGGAGCTGACCGAAAAAGCTGTGCCCCAAAGCATACAACTAAAGCGGGATTTAAGTCTGGACAAGCCTCTGAGTAAGTAGTTGGAAATGTGTACAAAAATAGCTTAATACAACGACACTTGACAGTCTGAGACCCCCTGGCGTGTTTTTGCCATGACGAGCGATAAGCCCAGTTCAAAAGGTCCGTCAGCACCCGCTTATCATCTGTTACTAGACTCTCTCCCTCCACGTTGTCATTCAAAATAAGATTTTTCCATTCGTACAAAAGCTGATACAACGCATACTTGATATTATTCTTTAGTATCAGCTGCAGTTCTTTGCAATAGAATAACGACCATGTATCTCAAAGCACAAATTCTAACATTTTTTTCTCAAAATGATCTCTTAATGCTACAACTAGAAAATGTTTAATCAAAAGGTTGCAATACTACAAAAACTTATTAGGTAAACAAGTTGTTTTGAATTTTTTTTGCTTCGAAGGTTTAGTAAAAAATTATTTACATACATATTCCATACTATTTATTTTCTTGTAAAACAAATTTTTAAAGGTTTAAAGGTTAAAGGATAATATTAAGTATAATAAGGTAGACATTTATATTTTTTAAGCACCCAATTCATAAAATCTTTTTATTTTTGAAAATACGAAAACTTTTTTTGGAAATAACCATATCCTTAGATACCAATCTTAAGCCTATATGTGTTCATTATTCCGTTATTAGATGCCCTTATACTCTGTCCATATCAGGAAAAGAGATTTAAATAACCAAATACATACCTTAAATATATAAACGTTTATTTTTAAAGCTCAATCATTCTACTTACAGATGAGCACGAGCTGATTAAACGCATTCGTGATATTTCATTGAAGAATCAGCTGTGGCGTTCGTACATTGGCATGGGATACCACAACTGTCATGTGCCCCATACGATATTGCGCAACATTTTTGAGAACCCCGGATGGACGACACAATATACGCCTTATCAGCCAGAGATTGCCCAAGGTCGTCTCGAATCGCTGCTCAACTATCAGACTCTAGTGTCAGAGTTGACCGGCTTGGATGTGGCAAATGCCTCACTATTGGACGAGGGAACCGCAGCCGCCGAGGCCATGTGCCTGGCCACACGCCACAACCGGCGCAAGAAGCTGTATCTGTCGAACAAGGTGCATCCACAGACCTTGGCCGTGGTAAAGACACGTGCCGAAGCTCTGGATCTTGAGATTGTTGTGGGTCCCATCGAGCAGGCCGATCTGCCCAGTCGCGATTTAGCTGGCATCCTGCTGCAGTATCCAGATACGCATGGTGATGTCAAGGACTTTGAGGATATTGCTGCCTTGGCACGCAAAAATGGCGTAAGTTTTGATATAATTTGGATTTGGGCTTAAAACGTATACTTAATTTTGTAACTCTTTTAGACCCTTGTGGTTGTGGCCACAGATTTGCTCTCCCTCACCCTTTTGCGCCCACCGGCTGAGTTTGGCGCTGACATTGCAATTGGCACATCCCAGCGCTTGGGTGTCCCACTGGGCTATGGTGGCCCCCATGCTGGCTTCTTTGCCTGCAAACAGAATCTGGTGCGTCTGATGCCGGGTCGCATGATTGGCGTCACCCGTGACATGGATGGCAATGATGCCTACCGCCTGGCACTGCAGACTCGGGAGCAGCACATTCGCCGAGATAAGGCAACAAGTAACATTTGTACGGCACAGGCTCTGTTGGCCAACATGTCGGCCATGTATGCCATCTACCATGGTCCCGAGGGATTGAAGGCAATTGCCAATCGCATTCATCACTTTGCATTGACGCTGCAGACGGGTCTGCTGGAAGCGGGACACGAGGTGATCAATAGGAACTTCTTTGATACGTTGCATGTGCGCCTCTCCGCTGACCTGACGCTGGAGGATCTGAAGGAGCGCACCGCCCACAAACGCATCAACCTACGTTATTTGACCGAAAATACTGTGGGCGTGGCTCTGGATGAGACGGTCAGTGTGGCGGATGTAAATGATTTGTTGTGGTCCTTCAAGGCGCCTACAAGTGTGGAGGAGCTCATAGCACGCAAGGATGTGCTGAAGAACTCCATTGAGAACTCCAAGTTCCATCGCACATCGCCATATCTGCAGCATCCCATTTTCAACAGCTATCACAGGTGAGTCCAATGGGAATGTACACTACAGGGCATAAGTATTTTGACAACTTTAAAGTAAAATCTTCTCATAACTAAACCTTACTTTATAAAGTGTTTGGTATCAATGGAAAGGTCATTTAATTTCCGTTTGAATGATACAATACTCTTCCTTACCCCTTAAGTACCTATTAAAAGTTTTCCATTCTTGTAAAAGTCTATTTTAAAAATGTTTCCCTCAGGCTTAAATAATAAATTTTAAGAATGACTGAAAAAGATTTGTTTAAAAATCTCTTCGCATGTATTTTTTATGATTTTTTGAAAATTGTTAAAAATTACTATTTTTAATGAAAAGAGGTCAAAATAGTAAATTTTAGCAGTTTTCAAAAAATCATAAAAAATACATGCGAAGAGATTTTTGAACAAATCTTTTTCAGGTACTATTAGAATTGCTTGAAGTAACTTTTTGAATCAAAACATTTTTTGTTTAAGCCCGGGAAAAAAGTTTTGTAAAGATACTTTGGGTACTTAATGGGTTAAGAAGAGTATTGTATCAACAAAACGGAATTGAAATGGCCTTTCCATAGATACCAAACGTTTTATAAAGTAAGCATAAATAATGCATAGATTTTACTTTAAATGTTGTCAATCCATTTCATGGTCTTAGTGAATCCCGCATGGTGCGCTACATGAAGAAGCTGGAGAATAAGGATATCTCCCTGGTTCACTCAATGATACCACTGGGCTCCTGCACCATGAAACTTAACGCAACGACCGAAATGATGCCTTGCTCCTTCCGTCACTTCACGGACATTCATCCCTTTGCTCCGGTGGAGCAGGCACAAGGCTTCCATCAAATGTTCAACGAGCTGGAGCAGGATCTGTGTGAGATTACTGGCTACGATAAGATATCATTTCAGCCCAACTCTGGCGCCCAGGGCGAGTACGCTGGACTGCGTGCCATTCGTAGCTATCACGAGCATCGCAACGAAGGACATCGCAACATCTGCCTGATTCCCATCTCTGCACACGGCACGAATCCAGCTTCAGCTCAAATGGCTGGCATGAAGGTAAGAACTAAACCATTTTCTAATTTACTCAATATGTTTAATCTTCAATTTTTCAATACAGGTGGAACCCATTCGCATTCTGTCCAATGGATCCATTGACATGGCTCACTTGCGGGACAAGGCGGAGGAACATGCTCGAGAGCTGTCCTGCCTGATGATAACATATCCATCGACGATGGGCGTTTTTGAGGAGACGGTTGCAGATATTTGCACCCTGGTGCACAAACATGGTGGCCAGGTGTATCTGGATGGTGCCAACATGAATGCCCAGGTGGGTCTGTGCCGACCGGGCGACTATGGCAGCGATGTCTCCCATCTGAATCTGCACAAGACCTTCTGCATACCACATGGCGGTGGTGGTCCCGGAATGGGTCCCATTGGCGTCAAGGCGCATCTGGCACCTTATTTGCCGGGGCATCCGGTCATCAGTCCGCTTAGTAGTGAGGAGCATAGCTTTGGTGTCGTCTCTGCGGCTCCCTTTGGCAGCTCAGCCATTTTGCCCATATCGTGGTCGTATATTAAGCTCATGGGCAATCGTGGCTTGAAGAGAGCAACCCAGGTGGCCATTCTCAATGCCAACTACATGTCCAAGCGTCTGGAGGGGCACTACAAGACCCTGTACAAGGCGGAGAACTCACAGTTGGTGGCCCATGAGTTCATACTGGACATTCGGGATCTGAAGAAGACGGCAAACATTGAGGCTGTGGATGTGGCCAAGCGGTTGATGGATTATGGATTCCATGCTCCAACTATGTCCTGGCCAGTTGCAGGCACACTGATGATTGAGCCCACTGAGTCTGAGGACAAAGAGGAACTGGATCGCTTCTGTGATGCAATGATTTCGATTCGTGAAGAGATTGCTGAAATTGAGGAGGGCCGCATGGACAAGGCTGTCAATCCTCTGAAAATGTCACCTCACACTCAGGCCCAAGTCATTTCGGACAAGTGGAATCGTCCTTACACGCGGGAACAAGCTGCCTTCCCAGCAGTAAGTCTCAAATTACTTTAAAACAATTTAATTTTACTTATTATAATATTTTATATTTGTCTCCAGTTGTTCGTTAAGCCCGATGCTAAAATTTGGCCAACTGTTGGCAGAATCGATGATGCTTATGGCGACAAACATTTGGTGTGCACGTGTCCTCCCATCTTGCCAGATTTGTAAATGTTGAATTTAATAGAAATCTACCTGTGTAAAATATGTACAAAAGAGCATCATATATAAATAATGTATTGCATTTCTTACAAATTGTTATAAACTTAAAAGTTTTTTTATTCGCCAATGCTTTTTAGTATTAGTTCGTTTATTTGAAAAAAAAAAAAAATAATAATCAAAAGAGTAAGGCTGAAAAGATAAATTTAAATTATAAATGGTGCGTTGTGCAGTAACGTTCAAATTCAATAAGCGCGCCCGGAACGCTTCTTCTTCTTCTGAACATTCACAGTGAGCGGCAAGCTATAATCGTTCACTGCAAGAATATCGATATTCTCAAAGTTCTGCAACTCAAACAGCACTGTTAAGTTTTTGTTAATTCATTTAAAATTGTGTTATTTAAAACAAATGTCTTTAATTTACAGTGAACAAATCTTTATAAAACTTGTTTGCAATAAATATTTTAAATGTTTTTCATAAACTGACTTAAAACCCTCTTTTTACAAGGTTTTCAATCAAAATTACCGGCAAATCTAGTACTCACTGTTAATAACATCCGAGCATATGTTAATTTGGCAAATGCCATCTCAAATAAACATATGTTGTTGGTGTGGTGACAGAAAAAAAAGCGTGCGCAGCGGCAAACAACAAAATTTTGTTGAAGTAAATTTGTTTGATCAATAATTCAGATTTAGTTGTACTTCGCTTTCGCATCGTTAACATTTTCCAAGATTTTCAAACAATTCATCAATTGAAATCATGAAAATCGAGGAAGTTAAAAGTACGGTGCGCACTCAACGCATTGCGGCCCACAGCCACGTGAAGGGACTCGGTTTGGATGAAGCCGGCAATGCTATACAAAATGCCGCTGGATTAGTTGGCCAAAAAGCGGCACGCGAAGCAGCTGGCATTGTTGTGGATCTAATTAAATCAAAGAAAATGGCTGGACGTGCTCTACTTCTAGCCGGGCCACCAGGCACCGGTAAAACAGCTATCGCCTTAGCCATTGCTCAGGAGTTGGGCAACAAGGTGCCATTCTGTCCCATGGTTGGCTCTGAAGTGTTCAGCAATGAGATCAAGAAAACGGAGGTGCTCATGGAGAACTTTCGTCGCTCAATTGGCTTGCGCATCCGTGAGACAAAGGAAGTCTACGAGGGTGAAGTAACCGAACTTACTCCAGTGGAAACAGAGAATCCCATGGGCGGCTATGGTAAAACCATAAGCAATGTGGTCATTGGCTTAAAGACCGCCAAGGGCACCAAGCAGCTAAAGCTGGATCCCAGCATATTCGATGCTCTGCAGAAGGAGAAGGTTGAGGTGGGCGATGTCATCTATATTGAGGCAAACAGTGGTGCCGTCAAGCGTCAGGGACGCAGCGACACCTTTGCCACCGAATTTGATCTGGAGACCGAGGAGTATGTGCCGCTGCCCAAAGGAGATGTCCACAAAAAGAAGGAAGTCATCCAGGATGTGACTCTGCACGATCTGGATGTGGCCAATGCCCGTCCGCAGGGTGGTCAGGATGTCCTTTCCATGATGGGACAGCTGATGAAACCCAAGAAAACAGAAATCACAGGTAAGTCATATGCTTGATATTCCCAAAGATAAATATATTAACTTTTACTTCTGCCTTCAGATAAGCTACGTATGGAGATTAATAAAGTGGTTAACAAATACATTGATCAGGGCATAGCTGAGCTTGTTCCCGGTGTGCTGTTCATCGATGAGATCCACATGTTGGATCTGGAGACATTTACATATTTGCACAAATCTCTAGAGTCGCCAATTGCGCCGATTGTCATTTTTGCCACCAATCGCGGTCGCTGCGTTATTCGGTAATTGATACTTTACTTTCCCTTTAGTTCATATATTAATATATTTTGCCTTTATTGCAGTGGCACCACCGATATAGTCTCACCTCATGGCATTCCATTGGATTTACTTGATCGTTTGCTGATTATTCGCACACTTTTGTATTCCACATCCGACATGGAGCAGATTATTAAGCTGCGTGCACAGACTGAAGGTCTTCAGCTGGAGGAGAATGCTTTCTCGCGTCTCAGCGAGATTGGTACCAGTTCGACCTTGCGTTATGCTGTTCAGCTTTTGACTCCGGCTAATCAGATGAGCAAGGTGAATGGACGGAATCAGATAAACAAAGAAGATATTGATGATGTACACTCACTATTCCTGGATGCAAAACGCTCATCAAAGCATCTGTCTGAAAAAAATAATAAGTTTATGATGTAAATTCTATAATCATCCCTTTTCTATTTCACAATTCATTTTCATTATTTTTGAATAAAGCTGCAAGCTATCGATAAAACTGACATCGAGTGCTTAAGAAACTATCGATGGTCTTAAAGAGAAGACTGTTAATTAACATTTGTCTTAAAATTTAACATAGAGTGTTGGTAAATGTCAAAGTAGTTTTTGATATTAGAAATATACACATTGTCAAATGTAATTTATTTCTATGTTTGTCAAAATCAAAGCAAACTTATTAATTCTTTGTTTTAATAAAGTGAAAAATATATAAAACTTAAAATCAGCTAAGACCATTCAAAAATCGCAAGTCACGCGCGCAATAAGCCAACAAGCAGGTGTTTTCTTGCCAAGGCTGCCATACTTTTTCTAAACGGGCATACTACGATTCGTTCGTTCGTCATTCCGCAAGAGCAAATGAGCAAGCTCTGTGCTTCAGTAACATTTAATATTTCGGTGCGTGCACTGTGCTCCGCTTGCCGCCGCTTTGATGTTGTGTGTTTTTTAATAATTTACCAAATTTCTGTTCGTGTACAATACAACACGCTCACGCAACACTGTCGCACACACTCATACACACGCACGCACGTACATATGGTTAAAGCATAATTATTAAGTGTCAAATTGCCGTTTAAAATATTTAAAATAAATAAAAGTTGAGGGCAACAAATACACCGTCTCCAAAGCCCAATTACACATTAAAAGTTATTTACTTCTTGCATATTTACATACACACATGCATCCGTGTGCATGTGCATATGTGTAAACGCCAAATATTGTGTACGGCCATCGCAATAACAATTGCTTATGATTATTTGTGTGCAAATTAAAAGGTGCATTGTGTTTTGTTGCCAGTCAAAGCCTTCTTGATGGCTGCTTATTAAGAAAATGGAAACATTTGGCGGCCTTTGGGTCAATGAGCAGCTGCAACAACAACAACAACTACAAAACGACGGCAGCTAGAAGATACCGCGTGTGAGTGAGCTCGCAACAACAACAGCAAGCATCAACAACCGCATCAGCAGCAACAACAACAACAACAAATAAGAGACGGTAAGTGCGTATGTGCACGTGTTAGTGTGAATGCCTGTGGGTGTACTCTCTCCTATGTGTGTGTGAGAGTGGGGGCCTCACCTCCCAAGCAGCAAATTAGCAGTGGCATTGGCCGCTAGCTGTCTGCGAGCGCGTATCTGAGTGTTTGTGTGCGTGGGTGCTCGTTATATATTTTTTTGACATTAACTGTTATTATTATTTAAGTAGCACGCCAGCGAATTACATAATTTTTTGTTATATTTTTTTTTTTTTTGTATGTTTGTGAAAACGAAAGTTGCGCTTAGCAGTCAGCTACTGGTTTTTTCTTCATTCTCTTGATGTTTTTATTGTTGATTGTTGCCTCGTCTTCATTCTTATTGAAATTCTACGCTAGTTTTGCCGTTTGCTTTGTTTGCGCGTATAATTTGAGGGTTTTGTTGTTTGTGGTACCGTGTGAGGCGCGTTGTTTGCTTTATTTATGAATGAGATTATTACAATTAATTGCAAGCACACGCTTTGATTTGTTTTCTGCGTAACAGTTGATTAGTTGTGCGAGCTGCTTCGCTAATTAATCTTTTATTCTTATTGTGTTTTTCGCTTTATCTTTTGCTCTCTCCCACTTGCATACGCAAGCGCAACTGGCTTTGTATTTGATTTTCGCCGTAAATCAAATCAAGCGCTGCGAAAATAAAATACATACAAATATGCATATGTATGTATATATAATTTAATATACGAGCTCACAGCTGCGATTTCGACTTTAAATACACAAGTATTATGTATGCATATGTATGTAATTTTCAGGCGAAATTTTTGGCTTAAATATTTAAACACATTTTTATGTGCCGCCGGCAACAACGACATAAACGTCGACTGCGTCGACAGCGCGAGTCGCCCACTCACCGTTGTTCCTCTCGCACATTTGGCTCTCTTGCTTGCTGTCTCTCACGCTGATTCGTTTGTTGCCCAATTTCATGCCCGTTGTCTTTTCTTTATTATTATTTTTTTTTTTTTCAAACATTTTGACCAAATTCAAGCATGTACACACGTTAGTACATAGCTACGTATATGTATGTACATATGTGTGTATGCACGCATGTTTAAACGGCTTGTACGTTGACGTTGTTGAACAACTGCTACAATAACAAAGCGATGGCAGCTTTTCGCCGTATTTATTACTATTTGTCTGTATGTATTTTCGCCTGGCATATTCAGATAAATAAAACGAATTTATGCTGCTTAAACAGTGCGCACTTATTTTCTTGCAATTAGTTGTTGTTAGCTTTCAAGTTGTTGCTGCATACTCATTTTCATAAAGTCAACTGCGCGAAGCTCTCTCGTTATAATAGCAATTGTTGTTGTTTATTGCTCTAAGCTACTTACTGTCATAGTCACAGTCTATTTATTGTTCGCAACTACGTCAGTTTCTTCTCGTTTTTTTTTTTTTTGCATTAGTTGTTCCACATAGTTTGTAGATAGAATAGGTTTGGATTTGCTCATAATAATTGTGCGCGCCCTTCGCAAGGTTGCTTTTGCTGTGGCCACAGCCAAAGGTAAGCTATAGAATTCTACATTAAAAAACATTTGTTGTTGTCCGTCACAGCAAAGGCAAACAAAAGCAACAGCTGCGTCGGCGGCTGCGGCTGAGAGCGGCGGCACCGACTGTGAAAAGTCCATTGTGAATGGGCCGCAATCAGTAGCAGTAGCAGCAGCAGCCTTGTAAGCGCCACCCACACAAAAGCAGCGGCGTCCACACAAAAATTTGTAAAGCACCAGCCTCGAGATATACCCCAAGACCAACACAACACCGCAATGATTGTATGCATTTGCACTAGCAAACATACACATACTTATGTACATAAATATATACGCACATATATATAAAAATATGCATATTTGTCTCGCTCACACACTATGACGTGAGCGACAGCTGCCATCGTCGTTGTCGTCGTCGTCGTCTACGCCTACGCGGACGCTTTTCAAGTCGCGCTTCAAAAGCGTCATGCGCTCAGCTGAGCGCGCAGTTCTCTCTTATTCTTTATTCACGCGGCTTTATGACGTTTTCCAGCCACTTCGCTGCGCTGCTCTTCATGCTTCGTTCTTTGTGCACGTGTGAGTTCATCTTTGTATACCCTTTACTCGGTAGTAATGCTCAAAACGGGTATATGGAACAACTATATATAGAACCATACGCACTATGAATTTCTTAAAAAATTAGTATTATTGTAGAGTATTTCCTTTTAGGTCATATAAGTTTGAGCTTCTGAATTCCCTTTTAGTTGTTGCCTTATTTAGAGCGAGCTTTGAGTCATTCACTACGCTGCCTACGCTGTGACTAACTGTAAAATATGGCACATTGTCAAATGAAATTCAACATGAAATTGAGTTTCATATTAATTTTATTGCACTTTGAGTCAATATTATACACACACACACTAGCATGCATATGTTTGAAAAGAAGAAGCTGCCACGAGAAGTGGCAACAAAGCCACACCGACCGCATAAACTTTGCCATTTTCAGCATCTTTCCTTTGTAACCTTGTGCCAATAAAATTGAAATGCAGCTGAAGAGAGAGCCAAAAAAAAAATAAGCAAAATACAGAATATTTACACACACACACAGACAAACATACTGACATACATACATGCATATGATCAAACTATTTTGAACTAGCTGCTTTGTTGTTATTAGTGCTTTACTTGCATCTGCCGCATGTCTGTTGCACTTTAAAGCAATAACTGTCAAGAGTAAAAGAGAGGGAGAGGGAATGAGAGCAAAGATATAAAATAAAATAAACATAAAAGTTGAACAACGCTGCTAAATGGGCCAACAACAAGCAGAATGAATTGTTGCTTAACGTTTGGCTAGACAAATGGTTACGCATGAGTTAAGTTGTTGATCTCAACGCTAGATGGCGCCAAGTCTAGTATACTGCAGCTTTTCAATTGATATGTCTGCACTTCATCTCTTTTCCGCTTTCTCTGTCTCTCTCCCCACACTCAAGCAACAAGCATATTTCGCACCTATGCTATTGTACAGGTTTGTTTACGAGTGTCTGTGTGATTGTATGTGTAGATGTGGCTTGGGCTTTGTGTAGGCGGCTTTTGACTAAGTCGGCTGTTAATGAGTGGGCCGCTCACAATATGCTGACTCAATACACACACACACATACACAATCAAACGCCACTCGACAGCTTTAACTTACAGTTGTATTGAAGTGTACTTTGTTTATGAATGTATGTACGTTTGAGTGTATGTATGTACCATGTACCGATAAGGTGTAAAGAAAAAGTGCTAAATATTTGCACACATCGATATCAATGAGCACCTGGTTGATGACATACACTCTCTCTCGCCATCTCCCTCACTCTCTCACACTGAAATGAGTCGCATTCTTTTAACTGTGGTTTCTCACACATTCGCTTTGCGGCTGCCTTAACGTCTGTGCTTATCAATATTATTTTCATTGCGCCGTGCCGACAACTTAATTTACCTGCATATGTATGTGTGTGTATATTTACATTTATACTTATTGCCGCACCTTTCATCGGTGCTAACAAAGGTGAAGAGAAGAAGAGCTGCACGGCGAATTGCATGATTCATGCGCTTGGCATTTCGCTGTCTGCGTTGGCGTTAACGTCTGCGTCAGCGTCAGCGTCTCTGCTTTGCTAGGCACTGTGGGGTGGTCTCTAGTTTTTTCTTTGGTTTTTAGTTTGCCGGCTGCGTTCGCTTGTTAATTTTAATTGATTTTAATTTGATTTTGCTTTACCGAACGCAAGTGAATTTCGGGTTAGCCTCGTCATCATCGTTTTCTGCCAAAACAAGAAATGGCCAAAGAAAAAGAAAACTTTGGGAGTCCGTTTCGCATCGGCTGCCACTGAGGACTGATGTTGACTGGGGTGACCCACTTCCACAGGCACTTCCACATCGACGCACATACGTACGTACAGACGTACCACTACAATGTTGCCAGTAAAATATTCTATTTTAACAATGCAACTGAAAACACACACACACACACTTTGCATGCATTTCCAACGCAGACGCAAACACACATATACACACACACACACCAGTGCACATCTAAGAGCTTCACTTCGGCTCTCCAGAGATCTCCCAGCCGACACTGTTGATGTTGGTGTTGGTTCGTCCCCTGTAATACCTGGCCGAATCGCTTGAGTAGCTCTGCCTGAGCTGGGCTTAATGAAATCCGCAAGTTAAATAAAAAGCAAGCCACATTTTTGATGCGTTCTCCACACCACCCCACCCTCTTCTGCACCTGCACTTTCAGTCTGCTTGTCTGCCAGTCACTCAAGCTGAAGGATGCAAGACGAGAAATATGAGATGAGAAAAGATGAGTTGTGGCGAATATGAAAGATGTGCGGAGTCGTCCAAGCAAACAAACGCCTTCGGCAGGCTTTTTCCTTTTTTCTTTTCTTTCCTTTGCCTTAACTTCCTTTTCTGTACCTTTTACTTTGCTGTTGCTGTTGCATGCATCTATTGTGTTGTGCGTGTGTGTGTGTGTGTGTGTGTGTGTGTGTGTGTGGAGCCATAAAGTTCAAGCATCTAAAAGAATTACTTGAACCTGGACGCCAGGGCTCAATGCATTTTTATGCGTATTATAAAAAAAGAAAACCTAGCAAATGGCTTTAGTTTCATTTAGAAATAGCTCGAGTAGTGTACTTAAGCGCACACTAAACACTGGTCACGTTTATTGTGAATTGTTGATTCGCATCCAGGCATTTAGTAGCTGTAGTAATTGTCGGTCCGAGGATTAGCAATAGCAATTGCTATGGAAAACTATGCAATGTTACAAGAAATGCAAGAAATATATAAAAAAGGTTTAAAATGAACATTTCAAAGAAATGAATCCATACATATATAAAGAGAATAAATGAAAATACAATGCTCCAGTTTCTTGAAGTATATAAGCGCTATTTTCATTTTCTTGGTTAATTTCTTAATGCAAACTGCAAACCGCAAACTGCAAATGGCCAACAAAAAGGTTCTTGGAAGTGAAAAAGGTGTTTTGTTAAAAGATAACGTTCAACACTTGCCTTGAATAAGTGGTTTAACGTTTTGCAATTAAGGGTTTTCATCAATTGAACTCATCTCAACTTGTGTTAAGCTAAATTTTGGGGTGATATTTCCATGTTTCTAAAAAACTGACTATTATTCTTTAGTTTTCCAATTTATTAGCATTTTGCTTTTTATTTTATTATTCAAAAAAACTCAAATTTTTTATTAAAATTTGCTTAAACAAATATATAGCCCTTTGAAAGAGTAAAACCCCTTCTTAAGAGACATTGAAAAATACTTTGACATCCTTGATTAAATTAAAAAGCAGGCTTAAACATCCTTAAATGCCTTTGAGTACAGCATCCAATGTTGTAATTGGTTTGTCAATTAAATGCAGCTTTTTCTCCAAAGCCTACTCTTAACTTAATAGTGTTCCACATTGTGTGATTAAATAAAAAAATACGAGAAACATCCGCAAAAAAAAACAAACAACAAAAATATGTTTAAATCTGACACATGATGGCATCCGAATGGCGGTAAATGAAACCCAGGTAGCAACAACAACAACAACAACAACAACTAAACAAAATGCGAAATGGCAAACCAAAAAAAAATATATGTATATATATGCATATGTGGCGCCAGTTGCGGCCTCATATCCAACCACCCACCACCCCTTTTCTGATGCATGCAATCATTTTAAATCTGGGCAAAGAAAAAAATGCAGCCACTTTGCAGTGCGGCGTTCATCACACAAACAAACATACATATATATACATATGAAAAAGTTGCGAATTCTCATATATATGTGCCACATAAATAAACACACATACACACACACACACATGTGTATAGTGTACATATTTATGTATGTAGTTTTACATAATATTTGTGTGTGCGGATGGCTATAAGCGTAAAGCTTGGCAATGATGTTGGCGCGTTCTTCTCCAAGACTGCAAACAGCTGTAAAAACATAAATAAAAACAAGAATTACTAAACTACTTTTCGGATTGTTAATACTCCTATAGAAATATATTCCAGATTTTTCATTCAGACACGCTAAGAGCTGTGTTTAATGTTTATTTATTTTGACCTAGTTTTTGGCAAAATTTATATTGTCTATCTAATAACCATTTATTTTATTAATAATTTTTTATACAGCTGCAAGAAAAAGTAAACTTTTTAAATATTTTATAAAAATTATATTTAAGCATAATAAATTGCTGAATGCTCCAATAATTTATATTGCCGTCACGCCATCTAAAGTTGTAACACTTTAAAAAGCAATTAGTTTCTTAATCCAACCAAATTATTATATATAAAAACACTTTATAGATGCAGTTATTCTGGTCTTAAACACATTGCATCTGTTGTTCGATCTACTCTCTAACAGATGGATAAGTTATGCCACACAACTAAGAGATACGATAAAAAAATATAAAATATATATTATGCTACTTATATGAATATGCATATCAGTTTTGTTTCAAACATAACGAAAAACTTTTCTTACCAACCTTGAGGCGGGGTTTCTTTTTTTTTCAAAGCAAATATGTATGTATATATTTCCATAAAATTTTTGTATGTTTATGCATATAAAAGACCGACTATGCGGCGTATGAATGATGCTCTATGCTCTTGTTCTACGATGCGGTTTGTATTGTAAATATGCAAAGCTTGCAGCTACACACACACACACACACACACACACAACAAAAATAACCTTTAGCGGATTGTGAATGAGGTTTTGGGGTGGGGCAGGGCATGGGGTTTCCCACTCTTGGATCCACTGCACTTCTGCTTAAAAACCTAAAATGCTTAGCGTGGCAAAATCAATTTGATGCCATTTGTTAAAATGCTTTCTCTACGTGTGTGTGTGTGGCAAAGTAAGCGGTGTGTGTGTGTGGGCGTGTTTGTGAATGAGTGTGCATAAAATATGACGGCACATTTTGGGAAAAGTTTGTTCAAGTGCAGTAAAAGCAGCGGCGTCAACATTGCCACATGCAGCATTTACTTTTTTTTCTGCCACTTTTTCGTCATCCACGGTTAATGTATGTACAAGTATGTGTGAGTGGGTGTGTGTGTTTGTAGTAGTTGTTGTTGTTGTTGTTGTGTTTGCCGCTGAAATATCGGTCAAGGCTGCCAGCTGCTAGCTAGATTGCATTTAAACGTCGCGTCGCTGCTCGATTCCAAGACAACTGTGCCACTAAATCAACACTTTTGAACGATGCCATCAAATGCGTTACGTCCCCCAAATTCCACCACTCCTTACCATCATTAATGACATTTTCACGTTGTATGCACCCTCACCTCACCCTCAGCCCTTACCCGCCACACAATCCCTTTCATTTCTTTTCCCTTTTGCATGACAATGTACGAGTACTTTTAGCTGTATCCCCGAATAAGGTCAAGGATATTTTTGGCACCAACACACACACAGTTAACACGCGAAACTTTTGAGATACTCACAAACTATAAATGTACCATATATTTATGTACTTATATAGGGTAAATGGTACAAACCATCTTCCTGGGGGCATGCCACTGTTTGTTTTGTTGCAAAGCTTGCGTGTTTATTATTTGTTGTAGAGTAAAGGCGTCAATATTGCATTTAGTATGTGGTCACTGGCATCACCTTTTGAGCCGGAAGCATACTTGCATGCACGCCACTAACAAGGAATGCAACAGTGGGCGTGGCTGTGCATTCCTTATTACGAGTCGGACACTAAAGGGTAATGCGCTATTTCTGCTCCAATTTATTTAACCTTGATTTAAGTGCTTCCATAAAAGTGTATTTACAAATTATCTGCTTAAGGTTTGCAATAAAGATTGGTTAACGTAAACAAGCGAAAACATGATGAAAAATAATGAAATGCATAATGAAAAACTTGGCTTAAGACCTAAGACCTTAAGAATAGCGCGTTGTTGGCTGTATTTATATTATGAGGCAGTCAGGCCTTTAGTTAGTTGCGCTCTTTTCGTCTCTTAGCTTAGAATTTTAAATAAAATGAAATAAACATTATTCTTAGACCGTATTTTTAGGGCCATATTTATTTATTTTTTATTTATTTATTTGTTTATTGTCAATTAATAATAAATAATAAAATTAAAATTAAATTAAATTTAAAAAAATAGAGCTTAAGCTACAAAAATGTTTAAGATTAATTAACAAAATTTAAATGTAAATCAGTAAGCAATCTGAAATGAAATAAAAAAGTTTAAAAAATTAAAATATTCTGGGGAATTCAACAAAAATTTAATGATCCAACATTTGTTGCAAGGATTGGGAAAAACCTAGAAAAACTCAATCAGATTTTATTCTTATTCAATTATTCTAAATTTGCTCAAATATTAGTTTTTAACGTTATATAAAATACCTAAAAATAAAAATTAATCGATGTCGAAAAGCTGGTTAAAATGTTAATCTTGCTTAATGCTTATCTTGACTTTAAGAAATTGGTCCTTCTTATCCTTATACTACTTACAATTACATAAGTACATTGTCCCTTTAAGCAGTAAGTGAAAAGTAAAGCAACAAATTTAATCAATAAATTCAATACTTAACCCAGTTAATTGATTCAAAGTTTCGTTCATCCTGTAGCCATAATTAAAACTTGATTGCTGCTTTTAATAAAGCTCCTTAAATCAATGTTGTTACCGAGAGAGTTGTTGTCATTACGCTCATTGGAGCTCACTTGCGGCTGCTCATTATTGCGCTTGAATATATTTCACTACATATAGGCGGAACAGATACTTTATACACAGCGAGATCCTTTCAACCAATGAAGCGTATAATATGCCTTTGTGAATGCACGCAATTAATATATTCTCACACACACATATCGTAGGCACAACCACAAGATGAATTATAGTATATGATCCATTGCGCTTTTTCGCTTTTGGTTTGTTTTGGCTTGTATCAAAATTAATTAAGTCTAAAGTTACAGAAGCTACATTAAGCGTCGTTTTGAATGAGTTGTGCGTTGAGGGTGTGGCCAGCCTTTCAGTTGGTATTACAAACGTAAATTACGCATACGCCGCGTTTGACCGACCCCGACAGCAACAAGATATAAAAGTGCTTTAAGGCTTCGCCCTCAAATGTAATTAGCTTTATAAAAACTGCAGCAGAGACAGCAAAAGCAAACGCTACAAGGACACGGACACAGAAAGAGATAGCTTGACACAAAATAGACAAGAGCAAGAGCGAGAGAAACAACAAAAAAAAAAAAAAAACATATAAAAGAACAGAAAGTGCTATAGGAAAATAAAAAGAAAGTTTGTGAATTTGTTTGGACATGCGGATGCCATAAAATTCGCTTCAGATTGCTGCCAGCAAGCAAACAAATAGCAATCAGCAGCACCACAAGAACTTCTACACTAACTATGTGCCACAACCAAGAACAGCAACAACAACTCTCCCAGCGCCATTGAAAAGCATTCAATGCACTACTGCCTCTTTCTTTCTCTGTCGCCATCTCGGTTTCTCCACAAGCACAACCGCACAAATTTTTGTGTAATCCCATATAAGCAAGCTGCTGTTTCTGCTTCTGCTTCTGCAACTGCAACTGCTACTGCTGAGCTGTTGCAGCTTTGAGACGAAAGACGTGCGTTTAAATCTGCCATCAACACTTGTTTATAAAACGTCGCTGCTGCTGCCCACACTGGCGAAGCACTGGAGCATTGAATCACTCGCCCCAAACCAAACAACATTCTTACCAAAAGCAGCAAATAATCCGAATTCAGAGCTTACGCATTTGTCGTCGTCGTCGTCGACGTCGATGTTTGTCGTCTCAGCTGCAAGACGACGACAACGCTTTCTTAATCCATTTGCTGGAGCAAGGAAAGGCAATAGTAGTACTAGTGCCACGCCCACATGGCGTCACGCCTTGCCAATAAAACTTTTACTTTAGCTTCTTTACTCAAGAATTCATCGATGTTGCTGTTGCTGTTGTTGTTGCTGCCTTAGATTCTACGATTGCTGCTGCTGCTGCATTTTTTACTAGCCACGTTGACGTCGCATCGACGCTTTTGTCAATGAGCTTCTTTCTTTCCTTGAGCTGTCTGCTTTGGGCGAAGACAACGAATGCAGAAATTGCTGCTCTATCTCTCTATTTAATCATTCGGGGAGTTGACAATTTTGTCACGGGTTTTGTAACACATTAACGAACTTTCTTTATGGTAATATCGATTAAGCTGCTAACTAAAAAGTATGTTAAACGTTAAATTTTATTTTTACTGAATATTACTCCTAGGTCCCAAGGACAATTTTTATTGTAATTTAATGGCTCCCTTATAATTTTGTGCAAAATTTATACTTTCATTATATGGTATATTAATAAAGTTGTTTAATTTACAGTGTTTACTATTACAGTGAAAGCCCAAAAGCTAGAATTCTTTGAAATGTAAAATTCTGAAAATTAGCACCAGTTTTCGCTTTAAAGACTTTAAAATTAATGCGAAATAGAGCTCTTATTTTAGGAACTTCATGTTTCCGAGAGCTCTTATTTGTGTGCGTCCAATGAACCTTTAAAGCTTTTTAAAAATTTAGAAAAATTCTTGATTATATGTATTTTAATCAAGGTAAAGTACACGTTTATATATTTTAGGACATGTCGAAGAAATCTTCTATATTAGGTGTTATTCGACAAAGAAACACTAACAAACAGTGGACCAAGTAAGTTTAAGGTTACCAAGATTGTAAACCATCACAACACATTTAAATCAATCCGTTTAGAGTATTAAAATCTTCGTTAAACATTTGTGTGATGCTGTCATCGCCGTTCGATTCTATTTACTTGGATTTGTTTTCATTTTGTATTTTTTGTTTTTTTTTTTCGAAATTTATTTTCGGACTGACCTACATTGATGGTGTTTGCTTCTTAGCCTTAAGAACTTTGCTTGTTTTGCTGATGCTGTTGCCGATATTTTGCCGCTGCTGCTGCCCGCTGGTGTAGAACGTCATATGATTTTTGATTATAACGTCAATGGGTCGATGGTAACAACAGCTGCGTCTGGCAAAGAGAAAGAGAGAGACTGTCGCTGTCAGCTTGTTTTGCCTTTTGCTTAGCGCCGTTTGTCTACGCAGAAAGATGATTGGGAAATGTTTGACAGCTGAAAATGAAAGAGTGCATAGCTGAATAACTACAAAAGAAAAACTGAGAAAAATCGGAAAAAATAACTGTCGAATGTCGCACAAAAAAAAATCGCAATCTTCTTGACGCACACTAACTCTACATACATACATTTGAACCACATACATACATACAGACGTACGTTCATAATACGACATGGTTATCCCCGGATGCCACTCCTCTGTCCAGGACGCCCACTCTGGGCCGGCTAATGTCACGCTCTTCCGCCTTTTTCAATAGCTTTTTTGGCCTTTTGTTCTCACTCTGTGCTCTTTGTCGTCTGTGTTGTATCTTTGCCTCGCCCGATGCTCTGCAGTCAGCTTCCTGTTACCCGCTGCGCCAAAAATATGAAAATTGCTTGTTGTTTTATGTGGCTGTGTTCCCCACACCCGGCATTATTTCTTCACTTCCCCCACATTCAAGCCAACCCCATCAATTCAGTTTTAGTTTCTTGTGTTCTTGTGCGCTAAATGTCGTACATTAGATTGTTGTTTTTGGTCTTTATGGTTGTTAAAATAGTTTTATGACATTGTATTTTCTTTGATACGACAATGAGTTGGGCGATCTGATCTTTGCTCTTTGCTTTTGCAATACATTCTTGGTAATTAACATAAATATTTGTGTTTGGAAAAAAACGTATGGATCCAAACACAAACACAGCTGTGTAATTATATCAAGGACGCTTAGAACTTCTTCTGCAAAAATCCTCGTGGGGCAACAGAAGTAACAGAAACTTTTCTAATGACTTTATTACCAGTTTTCTCATTTTGACTTTATGTTTTATATTATACCAAATATACAATGCAACTTTGGTATTGTCTTATAATTGTCGCAAACAGCCATAATCATTATTTATGAGGCATAAACTAAGATAAAGCTAATTTCAAACTTACATCTTACGCAAAATAATATATTTTAAGGCGGGATGAATAATTTTCCGATCAGTGTTAGAAAAAAATATTATTTTAAAAGATATTTTAGACCTTGAAAGTTTAAATTTATACTTTTAGAATAGTATAGATAAATACTTTGATGACTTATTTTAAAATAATACATTAAATCCAATCTTTGATTTATTTTAAATCCTTTTTTTAGTGCAGCTTGGCCTTTTAAAATACAAAAATAACCAACTATATTATGTTTTGAGGCTAACTTTGATAAAAGTAATTTAGTCGGGTTTATTTGTATACGAAAGTGACCCAAAATGTTAAGTGGACTGCAGCTCTTATATATTCTATTTTATTTTCACTTTTCTTTGTTTTTTAATTGCCAAAAAAACTAATATTTGTTTTTTATACAATTTACAAATGGAAAAATATTCGTTTTGACTCGTTTTAACCCACAACCCTTCAGCTCTTTGCACATTCTATGTATATGAACATGTAAATATGTATGTCAGTTTTTTGGTTAGTGTTTCCACACAAATGTTGACCCTGTTCGTATTGTTTTTTTAGGGCTTGGCCTGATTGATAGTCGCCAGTCAGCCAGGACAAAGTGATTTATTTAGATAAATTTTCAAATGCACAAAAGTATTTTTACAATTTACAAAACAATTTTGTTTGTTTTTTTGTTTACTTTGTACCATTTATTTAATGATCAATTTCCAAACATTTTAATTTGCTTACTTTATGAGGTTATTTGACTAAGGAAAACTTTACTCAAAGTTATGAAAACGGAGGAGCATACGACGGACACATATTTATTAACTTTTGCCTGCTACCGCGTATGAAGTGTATGCAAAGTGGCTCCTTTTAATGTATTCATAATTTACTGCATATGTTGCAGCCACAATTCAGCCGCCCACAAAAGCAGCCGGCGTTCAATGCGGGCGCAGATAAAACAGCTTAATATGCGTACATATATATGAATATATAAATATACATGCATTTAATTAATTTTTATGAATATGAAACATGAATGAATATTTTTTTTTATATTAATGTCTATAAAACTATGCAACTTATGCCCAACCGCTGATATTAAAATAATAAACATATTGAAGTTGAAACAATTACGCAAAATGTGTTTAATTTCACAGCTCATTGTTTATTTTAAAACGCAAATCAAAATAAAATTATAACATTCCGACGAAGATGGGATTCGAACCCACGCGTGCAGAGCACATTGGATTAGCAGTCCAACGCCTTAACCTCTCGGCCACCTCGTCTTCTTCGCTGAGCGGCTCTCAGAACGAAACTCGAGCAACAATTCTTGACTGCTTATCAATTTTCGTGCTGACAAAACTAAAAACAAAACAGACAATATTTAACAGCTTATTATTGTAATACAATAGCATAAAAGGATTAATATTTTTTTATTTATTCTACTCCTCTATCAATTGATATGCACTTTAACTATATATAATTGTTAAATAAATACATAAAAAAAAGTAATACAGTTTTCGCACGCCATTGACAGCAACGAGGCTAGGTAGGCATTGGGGGGTATCCGCCACATACCCCCCTATACACGCACTGCATTGTATTTTATTTCATTGAGATTTCACTGCCACTCATTTCTTTAAATCAATTGTAAAATATTTGTTTTTAACTCGTACGCACCTACATACATATACATATATATTTAAACATATATATTGCATTTGCATTTGCATTGTTGACGTTTAAGTTTTTTTGTTGCTCGCTTTGCTAGCTGGTTGGTTTTTCTGCATTAAATTAATATAAATTTATTTGCCAGTTTGCAATTCACATCATTAACACTCATAACAAGCATGAATGGGCGATGAGCCATGCAATGTTTTTCATTGAATGCATTTTATAAAATGAAAAACACAATTTTTTAGAAGTCATTTGGACATCTTGAACGTTTATTTGTTCGTATATTAAATATTTTATTCTATTCTTTATATTTTAAGTCACAATTTGTAATAAATAAAGTGATGAAATAAAAGAACAATATACCTTTAAACCTAAAACGTCATCATAATTTGTATGCTGTATGGATTACAGTCGACTTTTTTAAATTGACTTGGGATATTCAAATTTACCTAATTTTTATTTTAAACGTTTTTCTTTTAATTAAGCGAGTTAGAAAAATGAAAACAAGCCACGTCGAATTGACGAACGGTGATTGCCTAACTAAAGAAGGCTTTATTCAGCTTTTCAAACTTTACTACTTAATATTTTGATTAAAAAATCTTGTAAGGGTTATTGTGATCCGATTTGGCCTATTTTGGCAAATAATTTACCTGCAACAAAGAGAGGACCCTGGCCAAAGTGCGTTACACATTCCATGACTACAACTTACTAACCCGGTCGTACATAAAGTGCGTGCAAAACTGCAATGCTTATATCTTCGGTGTTCATTGAGATTATTCGCAGTCTTTGATAATGGTCACGGCGCAACAAATTTTCAAGCTTTTGATGCAACCGATTATTGTGTATGTGCATCGAAAACTGTAAGACCCATGGATAAATTTACTTATTTGCAATTGTATTAAGAGCTTGTGTTCAACATTTTGAAATCTTATCGTTTCTGTGATCAAAAGGAAGAAAGACGTAAAGATGACCATTGATGCTGATGAATTAAGAGATTAGAAAAAATTCAACACTTTACCTTTAGGCACTTTTAGACATTTTTTACAAATATGTATTAAGGAGTTAAAGTTCTTTTTAGGGTTACAGTTAGGAGATTGTATAAGCTAAACAACACACGATTGTTTTTTATAAAATGAACGTATTTTTCACAAATACATAAAAAGAAAACCATAAAGAAAACAAAATGTATGAGTATAGCAGTCGAGGAAAATGCCTCTAAGTCGGTATCTATGTTGTGGAACACATTTCACTAGAAGAAGCAGCCGGAGTATTTGCGTTTGGATTCGCCTTGCAGTTCGCGTTTTGTAGCATAGTTTTCGAGTTGTGGAGGATTATGTTTACCAACCACCTCCATGTTTGCCGCCGCCGCCACCGCCGCCACCACCATTGCCCCAGCCGCCGCCACCACCGCCTCCGTGCTTGCCACCGCCGCCGCCACCAGTGCCGTAGCCGCCGCCACCACCGCCTCCATGCTTGCCACCGCCGTTGCCACCTCCGTAGCCGCCACCACCACCACTGCCAAAGCCGCCGCCTCCATGCTTGCCGCCACCACCGCCATAGCCGCCGCCGCCTCCACCGTTACCACCTTGCCAGGAGACTGAGCTGCCGCGATGGCCACCCAGGGACTTGCCACCACCACCGCCGCCGTGTCCACCGCCTCCACCTCCACCCTTTTGCCAGCCGCCTTGACCGCCACCACCACCACCGTATCCACCACCTCCTCCACCTCCACCCTTTTGCCAGCCACCTTGACCGCCTCCACCTCCACCACCGCCAAGCAATCCAGCCGAAGCCATGGCGAATAAGGATGCGCACAGGAAAACAACAACCAAAGCGTAACGCATCTTGAACTGTTTATAACTTTTGTTGCTCAACTGTTGATTGTTAACGCTGGAAGAACTTTAAATTGACTGATGCCATTTCTAGGCCCAGTGCTGCGCTTTTATAGCATTTGCCGCAAACTAAGCTCCGTTCCCAGTAACGCCAGTAACGCACTCTAAAAGGCTCGCAAAGCTGAGAGATAATTGCCAGCAGCAGCAGCTCAAGTGGCTACACACGCTGCGCATAAGCAACACGTTTATGCTGCACATGCCGCACATACCGCGCATGCCCCAGCAGATGCGCCCGACAATACAGCACTTGTTAGCTGCTGAGCCATGGTGATATCATTAATTACGAGCATTTGCCCTGCACAATGTATGCAATTTGTATGAAAATTAACATTTTAATATTTATTGCATTTGTTCTCTAAATCATTAATTCAATTTGTTCTTATACCCTGATATCGTAGGTATAGAGTATATTGGGCTTGTGCAATGTGGCTTTCGGAAATCTGTTAAGTCTATAAAAATCGATAAATCACACATATTTTCCCCATTTTAGCAGCTAAATTACCACCAAATTTAGAAGGAAGATAGCTCTTAACATCTCCCAAAAGAAATGTATTAAAAGATTGAAAAAAACTTGATATTCCCATACTTCCCATTTACTAGTAGAATCTTAACCACATGATACCATTTGATATCAGAGTATTTTACAGTCAATAACGTTCGACGGAAAATTGAAAATTGCATACAATGCAAGTGTGGGCACAACCTGCACAACCTTAGCTCAATGTCAATTGTTGTGCATGCAAAAAACAAATCATAAGCATAAAATGCAAAATACAATCTCAAACTCCGAGTTACAAACAATTAAGTTGCCTTTTCAAGTCAATTACTTACCATATACACCATGTACTTTATGAGCTTTAAGTGTTGCATCTGCTTTGCTACGTCATGGCAGTTCGCATAGCCACGAATAGCTCCTCAGCCAAGTACCCAAGTTAACCTTAACCGTCAAATCAAGAATTATGATAGATGTTTGCCAAGTCGTTAAAAGTTATATCTTTTAATATTGCAATCTATTAGTAGTTATTCTTATTTAGCCAGCAACTAATAAGGTTTGTTTTCGATCATAAAGCATATCCTGTTCAGTCTTAGAGTATACAATTTTGTAAAAAAAAAGTTTAAAAAAATTTTATATATATATATAACATAGGATTTCAAGCAAGTCCTACAAAACAGCAAAAACAGTTTAATTAAGGCAGCTTTTTGGCATTTAAGGAAAAAAATACAACATTGTCACCTATAGAAAGTTGAGTTAAGAACAATGAGCTCAGTGTTTTATGCTATGAAAGTTTTAAGATAAAATACTAAACCCAAAACGCAAATCTCTTAACTTAGTTGTTTAAAGACACGGTGACCTACAATTAGGGTTAAATACTTTTAAGAGATCAAATTTTTATTTAAAAAATCTTTTAAAAATCGCAATTAGGGGATATCTAGAACCCACTACAAAACAACTTTGTTTATTTTTATGTCTTTTTGTACACGCTTACATGGAAACTGCATAATAAAAAACTTAATTTTTCGATATCTCCGATGTTTCCTAAACGTTTTAAAACATTTTTCATCTATACGACTACTTGTGTATAACCTGTATGTAATAAGCCAGAAAAGTAATCGCTTCTTATATTTACGCCCTATATACAAAAGTTTTATTTAACAGATTTTTAGGATTTTACCAATAACAAAACGTTACTTGGTTCTTTTTAAATTTGTCAAACAAAACCTTGATTTAAATAATATGTAAAGGTTTTATGGCTTTCGACTTTCAATTGCGTTCAGTTTTCTTTCAACTCATTACCAAAATAATTTTGTTTTCTACTGCTTGCGTTTAAATACAAAATTTCATTAATAATATAATACTATACGCATTTACAAATGAAGTCCATTATAATGTCATTTTGGGAAATTTAGAAACATAGTTTCTTGTTCGCATGCAGCTCACATTGCACATGATTTGGGCAAATGCATCTCATCCGTTGCAATGTTAACGAAAAGCACTCAGCACTTGACGTTCTATGCTTTTTTTTTATTATTTTTATTTTGTTGTTGTATATAAATATATATAAATTTTAAAAGGCACTTTGGCGTAAAAACAAAAACTAAACTAAATGGCAACAACAGTTGCAAAACTGTGCACGCGCTCCTTGGCGAATTTCTGTGCAATGCTTCCCTTCACCTACCCTCTCCCCCTCCTCCTTCTCCCATAGCGAGCATGCCTCCCTGTTTCCCTTCTACACGTACATATAGAGAGAACTGTGCTCTCGGGCTCTTGAACAACGGGCAGAAGGCAAAAGCGCAAAACAACTTGAAAATGCATTTTAATTACATGCGTCTCAGTGGCAATACACACGCCTTCGTGCACCACACCATCCCACCCCCAACCGTTTTGCCCTTGCCCCATCCAATGCGTATCTAGTGTAAAACTGTGCTCTTTAATTTAATGTACTTAAAGCAGCAAAAATACGCAATTAAATGGTCAACCCACTTTGGTCGGTCAACGGACAGCGGTCACTTTGGTGTTGTGTGGCATGGTGTGGTGTGGCGTGGCGTTAAGGGTGCACCGCCAGAAAAGTGTGCCACGACTATTTTACAGAAGTGACGACGACGACCTTCCTTCTGACCGAACAGACAGACAGACAAGGCAGTGAAGGCAGACAAACTGACGGACAGTTTGTCAGTTTTGCAGTGCGAATTCACTTAAATGTCGAAATAAATTCAAGAAACACACAACTTGCACCAAGTTTTCTTTTCTTTTTCTTTATACCAAATACACACGAAATGTCATAGTATATACAAAACAATCGACCGCCAAAAAGCCGTGCAACTAATTGACCGACAGTGCAACAAGATGTGTGCCCTCAGACATAACAAGCTGCTACTGTTTCATCAATGATGCAAGCAAATTCAATCAAAGTTTTTCAATTAAGTACCAAATTGCTGATATCTGTTCTATCTCTTCAACGTTTTCTGTCTCCGTCTCTCTCACTCTCACTCTGTCTGTACACGAATAGTTGTTGTTGGCAGATGCAGTGAGCAACATTTTTATTGCATCATAAAATTGAGCGCAATTCTTTTTGCACCACAGTCTAGCAACAAGAAAAAAGTGAAACGTGGCCAAAATCAATTGGCGCAACTTCATTTTGTATGTGGCAAGTTTTTAATAAAAGTTTGTTTGCACTTTTCGCCAAGAATTGGCGCCAGGTACAGCTAACACTTTCCAAGTAAATAAACACGTTTGCATTCTATTGATTTAAAGATCGTTTTTATTCAACCACTTGCAAGTGGCGCTATAAAGAAGTTATCTCTGTCTGTGGTTGTTTGAAAAGAAAGGGTGTTAAAAAGACTTCCCTTAAACTTTTATTTATAACTTCTAAAAATATATGTATTGCGGTATGTTTTATACATTTAAGCTTAAGCTTTTATATTAGATGAATGTTCTCAAAAAAATTCACTCATAAATGATATAAGTAATGTTTCTTTAATATATACAAGTTTTTTTTTTTTTTGTATATATAGTTTTTGTTCCCTCAGTTAAAAATTCAGTTTATTCTAATTATCTGTTCTTTGTATAACAAAATTAAATTCATAATTAAATGCAACTTGACGCAAACTTAAGCCCCATTCATAGTGGACTTGACATTTAAATGCAATTAGTTGTGATAAAAATGTGAAATTATCAAAATCTCGAGTTTTAGGAAGCTTAAGCACACAAAGTACGTCCTTGGCGCAGCAGCACCCTTTTGCTTGTAGTAGGAACATTACAAATTCACGGCAGCATTCAGCAGCAACTTCAATTGGACAACAAGCAGGCAGGCAGACAGACAGGCAGGCATGCAGGCACCTAGGTTTGGCTGTGGCACACAAATGTTGCTGATTAAGTTGTTGCCGCAAGCAATTTGCGTCAAGTGAGGCGCATGACTCTCAGCATGTGTCACACACACACACATTGCACGAAGAATAACCGTGCAGAAAATAACAACGAAACAAAGCGGAACACCAAAAGCCAACAACGTGCGACAATTACAACCGTAAATTATGCCAACAAGAGGCCGCGGCAGAGACACTGCCTGCCACTCTTTCTCTACCCCTTCTCCAGTCACCCTTTCTCCTTCGCTTGACTGCCCACAAGTTGGACGTCGCAACACAAAAGAAGCAGAGGAAGAAGCAGCAACAAAACCAAGTGCAACAAAATGGAGCGCGACAAGCGACAACTCAATTAAGTAAATGAGCGAAAACCAGGCGTTGATGCTGCTTCTGTCTGAATCTTTTTGTTTGCTACTATTACCAGTCATTATTTGTTGTTTTTGTTATACCCTTACTTTGAGTACATAATAATGGTGATAATTGAGAGATGTGTTAAACAACAACTGTGCATAACGTATCAGAACTTGTCCAAGTTTTAGGAAAACTAAATTAAATATAATGGCTTAAGGATTCTTTTGTATTAAAGAAATGAATACTTCATCCAAAAATAATCATATTCTGATACACGTACTGTTTAATTTAAGATTCAGTAACAATTGGTTCGAAATTTTTTTCCATTGAATGTTATATTTGCCTTTATACTTCTCAGAACGTATAACGTATACGTAATCTTAAAAAAATATTGAATTAAGTTGTAGTAACTGTCCAAAATAATGATTTACTAAGAAAAAAAATCATTCTTAAATGCTTTAAAGAAAAAATCCTTGCAGCCTTACGAATCATAACAAAACTTAAAACATCTTTCGATCTATGAATAATTTTAACTCCAAAAAAAAAACCAGGCACAATTGCCCAAATACGCAAATTTTCTACTTTTTTTTAGTAAATCTATGAAATGCGCTACAGGTGCAAATTACTTTATGTCTTTAAAATCAGTTGCAAAGTCGTTTTCTTGTTAGTTTAAAAGCAAAACTTAATTATCGCCCAACACACACAGGACCGAGAATTAGCAAAGGTAGAAAAAAGAGTGAAAAAAATTTAACTTGAGGACCGGCGACAACATAACTAACGCTCTCTCTCTGCATCATGCAAAGTCAATTAAGCGCGGCGAGAAAATGGCCAGAACACACACACACACACATGCACACATAACTACACCCTTGCACACAGACACAAGCAACGTGGCGCCATTTTGCATCGCAGCCTGTATGCCGCCATTCACAAAGTTGATGAAATTTGCCACATGCACACACTGCAATGCAATGAAATGTATGGCAATGGGGAAAGCCTGGGCTTTATGTGCTGTGTGCCAGCGGCTAATGGGGCAAGGTGAAGGGTTAGTGATGGGGTGATACAGGGTTTAGCAGCGTCATGCAAAAAAAGGGGCTCGGCATAAAAGTTATTTGAAAATTTGTTAAAACGAGCCTTTTTAACAAAACGCGTGTCGGCCACAGAAAAGACTTGCCACACACTTCTATGGCAACTACTTATTTATGCTTTGAGGCAAGCAAAACTTTTCGATTTATGGCAATAAACAAACAACAAGATACACAGACACACATGCACACACACACTCAGATCGCACCGCACCGCAGTATTGAGCAAACAGAGAGCCCAAAATGACATTTCCGGTTAGCATTGGCGCAAAATTCCAGCAGTGTCGCATTTATTTTTGGGCATACAAATTACTCACACCCTCAAACTGCTGTTTGCTCTTCTTGTGCCCATTAAAATTGTGTAAAGTCACATAAAGCATATTAATTGTGCGAAATGTATGGCTTAGTTGTGAGCAGCATCATCATCTTTAAAGAAATTTTCTTTGTGTTATGTATATAAGAATTAATTGTAGTCAATAGTAGTTTGATTTTTTTGCTTTCAAGTTGAACCAATCATTTATCAATTATTTTTAGTTTCGAATAATTTTTTTTGCATTGATAACGAGTACAAAAATCTGTAATAAGCCTTAATAATCGCAAATTTAAAAAACAAAGTCAAATATTATTATTTTTAGAAATCAAATTATTTTTGGTTACTTTTTACTTTTGGCAAAATTTTTAACAGCTTAGAAAAAATAAAATAAAACATAAAAATTATATATGAACTTCTAAAAATTAGATTTTTTCTAAAATCATTAAATAATCATACATTTTTTAACAGCGAACTACATATATAGTCACCTCGACTATTTTCCAAAAATAGTTAAATTAGTTAGTAATTCTTACAATTTAACAGCTAATGTGTAAAGTCCCGTGAGGCCAAGTAATTCCGAGTTGAGTACTTGGGTATCTACTCGTCAAGCACTCCCGACATGCTTTATTTTGTTGTTGCTGGCAACGTTTTTGTCATGCAATTTGTTAGCTTTCTTTTGTTTTTATTTTGTTGGCTTGACGGTTTATTCGCTGTTGCATAGGCGAAAAAGTGGGCGTGGCTTGAAGTAGGTCGATTGGTCTGTGGGTCACTTTTCAAAAGATACATTACTACTGTAATAGTGTGCGCGAATGACTGCGTGTGAGTTTGTGCATGTGGGCGTGAGCGTATGTGCTTGAATTTGATATAAAGTCAGGCACGCTGACAGGCAAAAGGCGTGCGGAAATTATATAAGCTCACTTTATGCCGTTAAGGTTGACTTAGTGCCCTGGCCCCAATTACGTAGACCATACACACACACACATACCAAATACATATGCATATATATGTCTGTGTATATGTGTATGTGTTAAAAGGTATAAGCAACGATTCGATTCCGTGCTCCATTTCTAGGTTGCTTCCTGGCACCCAAGCGGAAGTCGCCAACAGCAACAAAAACAACAACAAGAAGAAGAAGAACGACTAGTCTAGTTTGTCGTGGTAAACTCTGCCAGGCATTTGATAAATAGTCGACGGCTGATTCTTGGCAAGCTGCCTGGCAAATATTTGCCCTGGCTTCAACTAAAAGGTGATAAACTTGGCATAATGCAATATTTAGTGTTTGAACAGGCATTTAAAAGGCTATGCATACTTATAATGCAGTTTTACCATTTACCCAGCGATGCCACCATCATCAGCATCATCATCATCATCACTAACAGCCTTGCCATCATCATCATCATTTAATGTTTGCCCAGCGATGATAAGCTTTGAAATATTTTGCACGCTTTTGCATATGCAAATGTGTAGCCATACGAAACAAGTATCTACACTGAGAGGAAACATGCAGTACGAAACAAGAATGTTAAAGGTTCTTAAACATAAAGTCCCCGATTAAAACCAGTGTTTATTCTATAATTATATTTTTAAAAACAACATGACAATTAATTCAGACATCGTTGCACAGAAAATATTGTAATAAGAAGCTTTATTTTGAATTTAATGTAATGCACATTTGTTTAGGTGAAAAAATATACTTAAAGCAATGAAAAGTGTATTTTTATGTTATACACTTTTTATTTAAATGTAGCCACTGTCCACTACCCTCAAGCTCTCAGCTATACAAAACTAACACACACACAGTCACACTCACACACATATATTTATCGTAAGGGTCTTTTGGTATGTGCTTACAGGATTGACTTTGTTGATTAATGTTGCTCCTGTTCCCTGGCTCCTTGACTCTGCTGCTGCTTGTGCACCGTTGTTTGCTCTGCCCTCAGGTCACCAGCCAGCTGAACACAGATATGTAGCTTTGAGTAATGTTAAGTTGTTTTGTTTGATAAATCGTCAATGGCGTTTCGATGTCCGCATGCCACACAGCATCATACTAAAGAATGGATCAAACATACGTCACGCTTGACTATACTCTATGCTCACATTGTTGTGAATGCGTGGGGATTCATATTCAAATTGCGTCAATTGAAAATTGTAGTATGAAAAGAATCCAGGCAAGCACCTTTCATTGTTACGCACGAAATTGATTTTATGGTGCTTATTTAATATGTGCTTTAAATATTTTTTATATAAATAATACGTTTTGCTGTTTCTGAATGTTTTATGTATTTAATATTCACTTGAAAAGTCTAATTCAATTTGGGTTTTTATACCTTTTACTGATAAAATAGCTTAAAAGGGTTAGACGGAATTGTCGTTAGTCGGAAGCATCTTCGATCAAAGCCATCTCCATCATCTTTATCCAGTAGAATACACATATAAAGCTTATAAAAACGCATTTAATCGGGGGTTAAAGATATCTCCTTGTGAAGCCTTTTCTTGCGTTTGAAAACTTTTTGCTTTTACATGAAAGCTTAGCATTTTGTAAACAATTTTTGAAACCAACCCACCGTCTTATATCAGTTTGGAAACATAATTCGCTTTAAATAAACTCGTAATGAAAAAGTATTTAATATAATTTTGTGATCAATAAGTAATTAGTGGCTAACCATGATGCTCTCCTGTGTCTGCCCGATTGTAAGAATCTGAAGCCTTCTCCAAGCTTCTGTAAGTTCAGCTATGTCGTCTGCCCTTTTGTGCCTGTGAACGGCGGTGAGGAAGGTAAAGTAGGTGCTGTCGGCGGAATTTGAAAAAACTGACAGAAAATATGCAGGACGCTGTGGCAGTGGCGGCGGTGGCGTTGGCGTTAGCGTTAGCGTTAGCTGTTTTTGACAAGCGCCACCGCAGAGCAGCCTCCATTTTGAGCGCATTTATGTATGTATGTGAAGCAATTGAGGAGCGCAAATTACCAATTAAAGGTTGGGCTGGGCGGGCTACCACATTCTTAGCATTAAAGCCAAAGTTGAGAATTTATTGCGTTAGGCATAAAATTTTCTTAGTATTAAGTCGATAAATCAGGCTACAAAAAGTAATTTGGTCTTATCAGTTTTTAATCATAGTTTTTTATATTTTTCTTGACAAATTTTTTTGAAATGTCCTTTTTTATAAAAATAATTTATGGATTATTTTTCGTATATTATTTTTTCATTTGAACATAAACTCTTATGTATGATATCATTTCAGCTTTCGTTAAATAAACATTACATTTTATGCGGGAAGTTCATTTGAGATTTTAGTTAATTAAACAGGCAACTGCATTTGAAGCTATTTTTGAATTTTTTTCAAATATTTGATATTGCATATGAAAAAGTTCTTTTACGTTCTCATTTATAATGTATGTATGTATGTATATATACTCTCAATATTGTGTGTTGCGGCATTTAGGCAAATTCTATCAAAATAAATCAATTGCTCATTTTGTAGCAAATAGCAGCCATTATAATCTGTGCTCTCGCAACGCTCCCCAAATGTTTATACAGTGTATATAATTACGTTAATGTACATAAAATGTTTGTATGTACATACAGATGTACGCAATCTATATGCACGATCGTGATCTCGTTGTGTTCGTTTCACACATAACGCTGTGGCACGCGCCTCTCCCTGACGCACGTGAGCAGCAGAACACACAAGAGAGAACGAACTTAAAGAGTGTGCGAGCGACAGTGAGAGCGTAGCAGCGGGAGAGTGTTGACGTTCTTTTGGTGTTGAGAGTAATTTCGAAGTTTATTTATAGGATAACAATGCGGCAAGAGCATTTTTGGGTAGCACAGGAGCAATATACACACAGGCACTTGAGTGTAATCTTTTGATTTTTTGGGGAAAATCGAGAAATATTTTGCCGAGCTGCAGCCAGTCGACCGGATAGATCAACACGAACAAGGTGGCAAAAACGGCAAACGGCATAAACGGCGGCCAAAAAGACCAGTGCGCGAAATAATTGTACATATACATAATTAAACAAACATACATACATATAAAAAAATATATATGCATATAGAAAATATATAGCTCGTGATATATATAGTATGTATGTATATAAAGGCGTGCTGCTGCAGATACAGATGATTTGTACTATATATGGAGAAAGTATTTAAGTGAAGAATTCTCAGTTTGAAACACAAAAACACAACAACAAGAAAAGTGAAATGTGAAAACTGATGTTGTGCAACTCATATTGGCTCGTGTGTGTGTAATTGTACGTACGTGTGTGTGTGGGTGTGCTGGTCATGAAAAATTATTTTATGCACCACCAACAAGATATCATAAACTAGGAAGAATTAAACTGGCATATATGTAAGCATATTTACTTATGTACTTTACTCAAAAACTATCCCCATCATTATAGCCCTTGGCATATTGGGGTGTATGCATTGTACATATAATGGCGTTATCCCGAGAAATTGCCACAGCTTGATATATATATATATATTCTTCTAGAGAAGCGAAGAGACCAAAAGTTGCTTCCTCGTTCTCTCGCATACTTGTGCCTTTGTGTGTATGTATGTTTTTGTCGCTGGCGCTTTTACTTTTTCGTTGGATCTCTTTTGCTCGAATCAAAATTCTTCTTGCGTGTTAGCTGAAAGTTATTTTTAAAAATTTCTTTTTTTCTGTTTTTTTCCCCCTCATTTACGAGATACGAGATTTTAAATACGGACGACGACGTCGTCGCTGTCGATGGTGTTCTATAGTAATTTTTTCAAAAAAAACCCAAAAAAAATACTTTTCTTGTGTGCCCTCGCTGCTGCAACCAAGCAATGCCATCAAAAATTTCCGCATCTTGTTGCAACACAATAAGTAAAATTAGCATGTGGAAAACTTTTGGCAAATTATTTATAAAACATATTTACTATTTTGTGTGGTATTAATGATAAACAGTTGCCAGTCTTCATATACATTGCGTATACGTAATACAATATTTATTTGATATTTCTTTGTTGCTGTGAAAAGCTATCCAATTATAGCTTAAAATACATTGTTTACTGTTACATTCCTGATAACAACCATAGAACCAACAATTTGAATTTGCATTATTACTAATCTCTGAACATTGCCTTTGACACGATGCGTATTAAACTAATTGAATGTGTGCAACATTGTTGGCATTCTCCTGGTTGCATTTGTTATGAGGTCCCTTTTGCAATCGGATATATGTATGTGAAATCTGTGCTCGAGTGTTGTTGTTCAAACATTCTGTAAAGTGACAATTAGGCCCAACACTTGTTTGGCTACCGCCAAATGCCTAATGCAATATCTGTGAAAATGGACAGCTAGACGGCTATCAACTGCAGCAAAAGCTACAACAACAATGGCGTATGCGGCAACAGCAACAATGTATTTGGCTGGCAATGGCAACAATGTCACAACTCAAGTGTCAAACAAAAGGCGACGATGGCAATGACAGCAAAAACAATTTGACAGCGCGCGAAGGACTGAGAGATAGAGAGCGAGAGAAAGACAGAGACAGAAAACAATGTTTCTATGCAAAAATATTACATAGCTCGTGGAGGGGATACAGTTTTTAACAATTTAAGCGTAAATACTATCCTGATGAATTTTATTCAACAAGACAAATAGCAATAGATCTAACCCCAAAACCGCGTTATTTGCGAATTTTCGCTAAACAGCTCATAACTAAAATGGAAAACCAACACAAAAACTATTAAAACACACACACATACTCGCATTAAAAATTCAAATTGCAAACAACAACAAAGGAATATATACACTCACATATACACACATACAACAAAAAGAACACCAACAAAACAGTGCATGAAAAAATGAAAACTTTGCTCAGAGCTGTTTTTGCACCGGCATAAAGAGCGGAGCGTAAAATTCTTGTTTTCCACTCACACACAGACACACGCCAAAAAGCATTAACAGACACCCACACACACATATATATAGAGAGAGAACAGACGACTGACGGCGCTTTCTGTTGCTGTTGTTGTACGCAGGGCTAGAAAAACTTTTTTTGCAGCATATGGCGGCCGCTCATTGCACGTCAGTTGTGGGTGTATGTATGTGTGTGTGCGTGCTTGTGTGTTGGTGTGCCAACTTTAGTGCAAGCAAAGGAAATGCTTGACATGTCTTGTTGTTCGCTTTGCTTCCTCGGTTATACTATTTTATTTGTTTTTACATTTTTTTCTGGTTTAATTTTATTTTTGTTTTGTATTTTTGTGCTTTGCCCACTGGCATTAACAACATTTTTGTTGTTGTTGCTACTTTCAACATTTTAATTATTTACTTCTTGGTTGTTATTTACTTTTTCCGCTTGTTCTGCTCACAACTTTTGTGCGGTTGTTACCTGAAGCTTTGTGAATTTAAACAAAAACATTCGTTCCAGATCCAGCAAATTGTCCCGTCGGGCACATCATGATACTGATTATTTATAATTTCATCGTGTGTGTTTGGCACCCGCACACAGTATGTGCCAAATTAATGATAACAATAAATTTGTCTGATTTATCAAATACAATTATTGTCCATGTTTATTCGGTTTATTTGGTTAAAAATTGCGTTCAATGAACGTAAATTTTGGAGGCCAAGATGTTCTGACTTATTGACACATTAAATTGCCAGTTGTTTGGTTTAATTGTCGCTGCAGACGTTCCATTTATTAATCGACTAGCCAAGCAAAAATCATTTGTCTGGCGGCGGCGACTGCTCTACATATAAGATTGCATGATGAAAATCATTTTACTGTACAGTAATAACTGTTGGACTTTCTTTTTCAATAGAACATTTGTGGAAAAAATATGTTAACATCTAAAGTGACTTTAATAATATTGTATTTGGCTCTGGTTGTTAAATGTTGAAATTACCGAATAAAATAAACTGAAAAATCTGTTTTGAATTTTTCTAATTGTTTGCATAACATTCCCAGAACTCGTTCAAATGCAGTCGATGATTTTTGAAAAGTTCGTTTTGTGCATATAATATTAATTAATATTAAAATAACATTGCGAAAACAACTAATTAAAACAACTTCGAATTGACCAGTAAAATATTCAGCCACAGGGAAAAAATTGCATTGCAATAAAGTTTCTCGAATAAAATATTGATACGTTGATATGTGTGTGCGAGTGTGCTAGTGTGCGTGTGTGCATCTGTGTGCATACATAAGCACCGCAAAGTACAAATAACTTGTCAGAATTCAATTCAATTATACCACGATGTGGAATTGATTTATTTCTGTGCTGGCCAACAAGAGCAACCGCAATTTTTTATCGACAGTTTATGGTCATTGATTAATTTATGCGATTAAATGGCACATTTTTCTCATGACTTGATCAGCTGCTCATCAAAATATCTCTGTACTGCAACCGAATTGGATTACACAGGATAAGTAAGGCAGGATAAAGGACACTTTCGTCACATAAATAAAAAAAAAACTCCCACATCAGCAAATTGTAATATTCAACTTGACCCAGTTGCAACAACATTTCATTTGCATATTTATTTGGATACACGTAATGTCCATGTATCTAAAAAAAAAAAAATAAAATAAATAATTTACATTGTTGTTATTGCTTGTGTTGTGAGGCAACAGTTCTACCGGCATTGGCAACCAAAATAAGAAAAAATATAAAATAAACCTAGGAAAATATTTTCCCTTGACGTAAACGACAACGATGCACGAAGAAATTCCAAACTGACGGAAAAGCAAGCGCAGATATTTCAGCAACTTTGCCTTGAGATGAGATGGCATGAAATATGTACAAACATATACCAGGGCTGGGTTCGGTTCGGTTGGTGGCAGGAAGAGATGGTCGAAACGCGTTGTGCTCGTGTTTATCTCTCTGCCTGCTTTTGCTGTCTGTCTGTCTGTCCAACTGTTCCTCCTCCATCTCCTAATGGCCACCCCGCTCTTGCTTGGCACGTAGTTAGTTGTTACGCTATCAGCTCAATGACATGTGCTGAGTTCTGTGTGCCAAAAAAAAAAGCACCGACAAATACTGGACGCATTGTATCTGGCAGATACACAAATTGAATTGCCTGATGTGAAAATGAACGAAGCGAGTTCAGCGCACTTTAAAAACAAAATACTTTGTTCATTGCACCGCACACACACACACACATACATACGTGCATCAAGTGTGCTGCCCCAGCAGAAGAAGAAGAAGAAGAAAGATAAATGAGCGTTAATACAATTGCGTGCCGAGATTAATTTCTTCATTCCCGTTGAGCACGCGCCCCCATCACATTTGTAATGCATGTGCTCACTATCTCAAAAGATAAAACCCCCCAGTTTTAGATATATCTGTATGTATTTTTGTGTGTGTGTGTGTGTGTATGAGTGAGAGTGAATGAGTTTGGCTCGTGCCATGCCGAGTGCACATGGCTTCTATTGCATTTTAAAGTGTTTTTTCTATGTCTTTTTCTGTCTGTCTGTTTGTTGTTGTTTAGAGTTTTGTTGTGTGGCGTGCTGCTTGGCTCTGTTTTCTTGGCGTGCTGCTTGAATTTGCTGTGCACCACATCCCTGGTGTTTTGAGTAACTCTTTAGTTTCGGCTTTGATTCTGTTTTCTGGCAAAAGGGTATCTCGATTTTATTGTGCATTTCGACCATTATAAAAGACAAATTTGTTTATTTGTATAGGAGGCAATAATCTTTGCGTAAACTATTCATATAAATCTTAATATTCGTAACAATCGGGGAATCTCTTTTTAAACAAGCTTCTTAGTTTAAATATGTTTTTATGAAACTCCTAAATTGATTTTTTTGTATCAAGACTTACTATTCATTTATTAGTATTTTGTTTTTTATTCTCTCCAAAAAGGGTATGCAATGTTTCGGCTTTCGAAAGAAGTTTTTTACGTCTTCTGTTTTTTGTTTTTTGTATCATTTTGTTGTGGTTAGACTCTAATTTAGTAGCCATCAAGTGTACATTTATAATTGGAACATTGCCAGCTCTCGCAAGCACGTCGAACTCTTTCCCTTATTGCCACAATGTGGTTCAGTGCTCTGCTTTCAAGTCATAACTGTCAAAGCCGAGCGGTTTGTTTTCAAAACTCACTTATACATTGTACATATGATTGTACATGGTATATAGAAGTTACACACACACATGTACAAGTCTGATAGATTGGTTTTTGAATATGTGTACATACCATGTATCTATATGCCGAAACAAACACAATGTGGGCCAATCAAGGGGTTGACGGGAAACAACCGATATACTATTACTAGAGACCACTGCATGTCACACACTTGACTTTGCTCTTCCTTTAACCTATTCCATACCTCTGCATCCTCTTGGTTGATGCAACTTTAAGCATGACAGGGCACAACAGACAGATAAACTGGCACACTGAATAGTTTGGTGAGCGGGCGGTTGATTGTGGGCGTTTCGGTCTGGTCATGACACACTAAAACTGCTGTATAAATGTTCCTTAAGCTATGCTCTCAGACTTTGTTGGCTGTCTCAGATTGTGCCAAGACTTATCTTGAGCTTAATCTGGGATAAGTTCTGCTCATGCTTTAACATGACATATCCTACTACAAAAGTTAAACCAGATTTACATATTTTACATAATGTGCGTGTAAACAATTTGGCCCCGTTTATACAAAATATTTAATCAAGCCAGACATGACGAACATTTAAACATAACAACGAGCTTTAACTACTACTACTATCTTTACACTATTAAAAACGCAAATCAACTTTATTTTATGTTAAAAATCTTTCAAAGTAGACATTTTATTTTTGCAAATTACGTATACTTTATTTGTTGACAAATATCAATTTGTTAGAAAATCCCTTCCCGGCATTAATCCTTTGCTCTGTTTTAAATGGCAGTTAAAGTGGTTGTTTGCAAATCTTCTTGTCTCTGGGCACATTTGTCGCCTTGCCTGGGCATAATTAAAAACTAGGTCGAGTGTGGATTTTCGTGACGGCCCTGAAAAGCGCAGCAGCCATGCTAAAAGCTGGCACTATTTTCAAAATCGTCTGCTCTTCATGCTGCTGCTCACCCACGCTTTCTTTTTACTCCCCCTCTTCATATATATGTACGTATGTATATAGTAGTATGTGTGTCGTTGTAGTCGTGGATAATTAATTGATTGCCCATTTGATTGAACGTTTGATGGATTGGTGTGCAACGGTGTGTGTGTGTGTGCAATGTTTTTGCCCAGTGACAGACTACATATTTGCCTTTGGTGCCAGTTGTAGAACTATTTGCTAACGGGGCCTGTTCCCCTTTCACCCCTTCCTGTATCCTTTTGCAGTAATTTGCCTCGACAACACAACCAGACACAGCCACAGCAACAGCCAAAGCCATGGTGATAAGCAAACCCGATGCGACGCCAAATGGAGGGGCGACGGCGTCGACGACGGGGCCTGCTGCTGCAGACGCAGCAACTTCAGCTTGCTTGGATGCAGCAGCCGCAAATAGTATGGCACATCGGTCGGGCATACCACAGGATCAAATAGACAATATTTTGAGCGGCATTGCCAACACTGGCGATGTCAAAATGAACAATCATCGCAAAAGGCTGCGACAAAGGTAAGCAATAAGATCCTAATAAACTCGATGTACTCATTACTCATATTTGTTTTATTTTGCTGTACAGATTTGATATTATTAAGAAATTAGGTCAAGGCACTTATGGTAAAGTGCAGCTTGGTATTAATAAGGAAACGGGCCAAGAGGTGGCCATTAAAACGATTAAGAAATGCAAAATCGAAGCAGAAGCCGATTTGGTGCGCATTCGACGAGAGGTGCAAATCATGAGCTCTGTGCAACATCCCAACATTATTCACATATACGAAGGTATTTAATTCTCTCCCCTATACAAATATACATGAAATTAATATCGATTGTTGCTTTCTTACAGTATTTGAGAACCGCGAGAAAATGGTGCTAGTCATGGAGTTTGCCGCTGGCGGTGAGCTTTATGACTATCTGTCGGAACGTAAGGTGCTCTGCGAAGAGGAGGCACGTCGCATCTTTCGTCAGGTTGCCACAGCTGTCTACTATTGTCACAAACACAAGATTTGCCATCGCGATCTTAAACTGGAGAATATTCTTTTGGATGAACAGGGCAATGCTAAGGTAAAGTTATAAATAAAATGCACATTAGTACGGGTTTTAATATTCAGTGGCTTAGGCTTTAAGATAAAGTAAGAAAACTATCTTTAGGATGCAGAATATTTTTAAGTTTTTTTTAAGATAACATATAAAGTGCTCAGATCTGGTTGATTTTGACAAACTCTTTAGCTGAACATAAAAAAGACCTATAGCAAAGGAATTATTTGCATAGATTTATTTGAATATCGAATCAGCTAGCGATGCTGATTATTGAAATCCAATATGTATTTTTCCTCTGTGCTCTTGAATAAATTTCGAATTAGGTAACTTAATCCTCCGTTCGACGCCAAAGACCCTTTTTTATTTTAGTACGTTAATTTACTATATTTAAATTTTTGTCTTGCGATTTGAGCTTCCAGGTAGCTTTCTTGAATTTCATTGGCTATCCATCTATGAAATAAAAAAACCCTTATCCTTTTAGAAATGGAAGAAAATGTGTCACAAGAAAGATTATAAAATGTGGTGTCGGACGGTGGGTTAAATAGGACTCTAAAATATATATCTTTTGAATAAGGAATAATTTGAATAAAATGTTTTGCATCGAATTCTTTCTCATTTTTAACTTTTGGCATTTATAATGATATGTGCAAACTATTTTTGAAGCACTGTACTCATTTTTGTTTTTAACAGGGCCAAAAACCTTATCGAATATTTTAACCAAAAAATCATAGATGGGAGTGTTAGGATACTTTAAAACAAAAGACTATTACTTCCGTCAGATCCAAAACCATATTCAATATTATTAAAAAAGTACGATTAACGGTTATTTTTAATTTTAGTAAAAAGTATTTAAATAACAATTATTATGATTAAAATTTTTCATCCAAAATAACAGTTATTTGATTTTAATTAAAATCAAAAAACAGTACTAATTTATTTTTCTCACAAAATAATTTTATGTATTTTATTAAAAATCAAAAAACTTTAGAAAGTCAAATAAAACATCATACTATAAAAAAAAAACAATTATTAAAAACACAACAAAACACCAAATAATAACATAATCTGAACACGCGTACAAATCATTAAAAAAGACACCCCAACCGCCCTTTATTTTTACATAAAAAAAATTTTCGCAAGCAGTAACTTTTTATCATCTGGCCTCAACTATGAAAATATAAATATTTTTGTTTATTATTATTAGTAGTTTTATTGATTCGGTCAACCCGACTTAGTAACCTTGTACGCGTGTCAGATTATATATAAATTGTCTCATCGTTAAGACATGAGATAAAAAAACTTATTTCAAAACAAAATAAAAATCATGAGTATTTTATATTTTGCTTTTAATAAAAGCAATGACGATTTTATTAAAAGACTTTCATAACAGTTATTTTGATTTTATTTCGATTAATATTATAAAAACATAAGATAACTGTTATTTTGATTTTATTATAAAAATCAAAAAAATAGTTATTTACAGATTGAAAAATAAAATCCATTTTAATAGTTATTTCTTAATTTTTACTAAAAAATTAAAAATAACTGTTATCTAGTGAGGAATTATTTAAAAATCCAAAATAACTGTTACTTATTGATTTTTAGAAAACTAAAATTAACTATTAAATATGATTTTATATAAAACCAAACCGTACAGTCCCTGGTTTTTAAATCATATATTAATAGTGTGTTAATTTTTTCATCTTTTTTCGCTTGATTATAAAAATCGCGGTAATATAAGTGTTAGACTAATTTTTTTTATTTCTTACAACTTAAATTAAACCAATTTTTTTTCCAGATTGCTGACTTTGGATTGTCGAACGTGTTCGATGATCAGCGCCTGCTGGGCACCTTTTGCGGCTCACCGCTATATGCCTCGCCAGAAATCGTTGAGGGTACACCGTACCAGGGACCCGAGGTGGACTGCTGGTCCCTGGGCGTATTACTCTACACTCTAGTCTACGGTTCCATGCCCTTCGATGGCTCCAACTTCAAAAGACTTGTCAAACAAATTAGCCAAGGCGACTACTATGAGCCGCGCAAGCCGTCGCGTGCCTCCACCCTCATCCGGGACATGCTGACCGTGTGTCCACGAAAGAGAGCCACAATTGAACAAATTTGTTCGCATTGGTGGGTCAACGAGAATGACAATGTATCCTGCCTGGATTTAGCTGAAGATTTGGCCAATCAAACACCTGTTCGCCTCGATGTGCTGCTTTCGCTGACACCGGCAACCATCACAGCGGATCAGTTGGTGGTGCCATCAGCCGAGGGTGCCGCAGCAGCGGCTGCTGCCGCCAAGGCAGCGGCCAATGAGCGTGTTCAACGCTCACATTCAGTTGGCTCCATACGTGATATTGTTGCGCCCAACACGGAGGCAGAGCGTCGCATTCTAGACATGGTTGCTGGTGAGTAGTTTGACGGACAACAACAACATCAAGAAAAAAACATCATGCTTGGCCAATCCCATAAGACCCCAAGTAGTCAATCCTCTGCGCAGAACAACATTTGTATATTGTTTGTATATTGTAAAGTGCTCTGAACTAACTTGGCATACACACACAACAATGCCCTCATGCCCAAAAACTAACTGCTGTTGCTGCTGATCATGCGGTCTACCTTGTCCAATTCCTTCCACTTGACCAATTTAACTGATCATGTTATTACGGACTCCACACTCAAGTGCACTAAACAACTTGTTACCAAACTCCATTTAACCACGCTCATTAAATACCACGCCTCCCTTTCTCTCTCTCTCTTTCTCTTTCTCACTGTCTCTTCCAAGCTGGAGGCGAAGCCGCTTTGATGCCATCACCCACACGCACCATAACACCCGCCCAGAGTCCCGTGCAGACCAAGCGCAAGCTGCAACCAACTGTGTCCACGGAGAATGCGGCTGGAACAACGGCCAAAAAGAAGGAAAAGCCAGCCAACAACTTGTCGTTTGTCGTTAGCGAGGCAGCAGTGCCTACCCAAGCGCCACCAACACCTACAGCACCCACAGCACCAGCACCATCATCAACGTCATTAAATGCACCCCAGGCCATGGAGATTGAGAGCTCACCCGCTGTGGAGGAGCAACCAGCAGCGGCGGCGGCTAGTTTCTCACCTCAGGATATGCAGCAAGTGGGCAATCTTTGTGAGCAACTTATCAATGATCCCGTTGCAACAGCTGCACCACTCGCTGCCAATGCAGTTCCCCGACAACCCACACGCACCAAGCTCGATGCCGTTGCGGAAACGCCCGAGGAGAAAGATGCCACCAAAGTGATCAAGAAGTTTGTGAACAAACACAAGACTGCCGATCTGGTGAATGCCATCAATGAGAGCACCAGTGGCAAGCCGACTCCCGCTCCAACACAGCAACCAGCACCAGCACCTCCCTTCATCCGCAAGTGCAGCCTGCAGGATGAGTCCACGCTAAACAAATTTAATGCCGAGCGTCGAAAATCTCGCATTCTGGAAACAGCGGAAAAGTTTCAACCACCACCACCATCAGCACCACAGGCGGCAACTGCTGCTCCGGAAAAGCCCAAAAAGCTAAGCATACCCGGCGTTAGTGTGGGCAGCTTTAAAAAGGAATACGAACGCAAGGCAACGAATCCGACGCCTGTGGGTGGACCCACGCCGGGCGAGCGTCGTGCTCAGGAACTGGTGGCCGCAGCGGCAGCTGCAGCACAAGAGGCTGAGGCCCAGGGGGCTTTAGCCACGCCACCACCATCCCCATCGTCGGCAGCTGTGTCTAGCAACTTGGAGGGCAGCGATTCCAAGAATTCGGTTGCCTCCATATCACTGGACGAGGCACGTCGCTCCATGGAGAACTCGATAGCGCTTTTAAGGCAGGCACAGAACGAGTCCAACAAGGAGCTCGATCAGCTTTGTGCCCAGACCGAAACGATCGGCGTCAGTGAGCCAACAATTGAGGAGCGTGAGCGTAAGTTGAAGAATGCTCGCGCCATCATTGGAAATGCCATACAGCCGGGTAAGTCTTAAATGCATGCGCTTAATATAATAATATTATTTTATATTCGATAAATAATACATAAAGCTAAGCCCCGCAGCGCTTTCGAGTTGACTACCAGCACTCTTTACTCTATCTAAATACATTACCAAGCCTCTGTTTTTACCTACCAATTAGCATCTGGCACAAGTCGAGCGGCTAAGCAGTTAAGCGATCATTTTTGAAACCCTATTTGAGGAAATATAGCAGACATCAGCTTATATGTATAAATTTGATTTACTAATGAATTTGTAAAACCTTTTTATTTAAAAACAAATAATAATTAGGATTGATTATTGACCAAAGGCATTCCACAAATCCAAAGTGGCTAAATTTACAGCAACGAAAAAATATACTATGAAAAGGAATTATAATACCCTTAAATCACAACCGGTGAAAGAGTTGGTATATACTCATTCTGCAAAAGCAACGCACAATCGACTTTTCTTTATATAAATCTGTCATAAGCTTATCGATTATCAATTAAACTAAGGTTATGTTCAATAAGTGTTTTACATTTTCAAGTTAAAATTATAAAGTGATCAGAAATTTAGTTTATCGCAGCAATAATTCCACTCATGTTTAATTTTTAAAACCGATATTTATCGATTGTAACCAGATCCAATATTTATGCTGCATGCGTATTTATAGTTTAAGAAGAGACCTTTAATATTTAAAGCAATATTTGGCTGTAAATATTTTATATGTTTCCAGGCTTAGTATATTTTTTAATCGTGTTACCCACTCTTTATTTAAATGGCATTACAAGCCAAGTTAATCTGTCTGTCCCTTACTTTTTCTATCTGAGTTGGAATAAGACATAGCCAAAGGCAGGTCGAATTAATTTTATTTATAGAAAATGAAGATAAATTAATGTAGTTAGCGGAAAAAAAAAACCTCTAAAAATAGTTTAATATATTTTTGAGTTAAATTTAATATTTTTCTTATCTGCCAACTGTTTACAGACTTGTGCGTAGCTTTAAGTTGTCTTGTATTTTCACATCAATATTATTCTATCTATTATATAACTACAAATATTCCCCAAAACTTTCGATGTGTATGTTAAAAACGTATTTGCAAGCGGAGTGCTGCATGGATTTAATATATAATCACAAATTTAATTCGATACCAATTGCAATTCGCTTGGTCATGCCAACAACCGATCATCATAGTCCCAAAAGTAAACAGAGCACAAATGCCATTTCTCATTGTCCCAAAATTCACCTGTTCTCCCAACACACACACACACACTCTCTCTCTTTCTCTATATATCTCGCTCTCTTGGTTTCTTTGGCCATCTGCTCACACAACATACCTACACACACCCACACACAGACACCTACATGTTCCCACTCTCATCATATTCATTGAATCATCATCTTAATTTTAGTGATACGCAGGCCAACCCCATTATTTGGCATCGGCAATGGCTTTGGCAGCGGCACTGGCGCTGGCGCCGGCGGGCTTGGGGGCGGTGCCATTGCACCTAAGCGCACTGAAAGCAACAACAATAACTTTATTGGCAACTTGAACAACACAAATAACAATAGTAACAGCAACAGCAACAGTCCAATCACTGCATTGGCAGCTGCCAAACAAACTATACAGCAGCGTCTCTTTGGGGGCAGCTTGCCGGCAACCCCAACAGCAGCAGCAACTACAATGCAGCAACAGAAGCAGAGAGCCGGCATTTGGCAGCCTCAGGCCGCTTACAGTACTGCAAGCATATTCCAACCATTGCCCACAACCAATCCGTTCCGGCAGCTGCAGCAACAGTATCAGCAAAAGTGCCACGAGCAGCATCAACAACAGCAGCAACAGCAACAACAGCAGCAGCAACGTTCATCAAGCAGTGCATTGTTTACACCGCCGCCCTCGCCGCTGTATGCCCCCAGCCTTGCCCCCAGCTACAGCAACAACATCAGCAACAACAACAACAACAACACGATGCCTATTATCAATTACAATGTCAGCTCGCGCACGAGACCATTTCATAATCAAGCTCAAGACACTCTCAATAATACATCTGCCTTGCCTGCGGCTAGTATGTGGCTGAAATGTAAGTCCTGGGCAGCGGCTCCCAAGTGCACCACCCAACTGCCTGCCTGCCTGTCTGCCCGCCCGCCCAGCCGTCAACCATTTACGTTCCCGTTCATGTTCCGTTCCCAATGCGTTCCTTTGCAGTTGCTATGAGGCTGGTTAAAATTTCAAGTTGAACATATATTTATGTCAAGAAATCAAATTAAAATACCAAAAATTATAACGTCGATCACTTATTAAAATTTAAAAAAAATGTTTTATTATTTTGTATCTTATCACAATTATTTTAAACACTTTGGATGTCATGCCATATGCATGTATATTTCATATAAAGAATAGTTTTTTAAGCACTGTTAATGATTTTTCAATACTCAAAAGTTTGAAAAGAAAAACTTTAGCATAAAAAAACAAGTATTTTAAACTTTTAAATGATATTAAAATATTTAAATGTTAAAAATAGACGAAAAAAGTTAAGTTCTAGAATTCTTAGCTATTTTCTTGACATACTTAGGTTTAAATATAATTTATAAATCCAATTGTAAAAAGTTTTAGCCAGTCTCATAGCATCCCTATCCTGCGTTTTGTGTGTGTTCGTTCCTATTGTAGTCACTTTTTTTACTGTTTCACTCGCTATCATTAGATGTATTCCTTAACTAGTTGTTCGTTGTTTGTTGTTCGTTGCTCTGCTTTCCTTTCGCCTTGTTTACAATAAACCAATCTGTATCTGATCTGTAGAATTTGTTCGCTCTTACTGTTTACTACTGTTGTTGCTCTTTTCGTTGTTGTTGTCGTTGTTGTTTTCGTTGCTCGTTGTTGTTTATATTCGTATCTTAGCTGCTGCAACTGCTAGTCGCTGCCGCTTCAACTAAAAACTCCCTATACGCATATACACACACACAAGCACATATGTACAATACAAACACGCTTAAAGCCCCGACCTGTTGGCCCTCAAATACTACTTCCAAGCGAACCCTCAAGTTGACATTTACAAATGCTTCTTGCTTAATTGTTTGTCTTACAGCACCACTTGACCCACAATAAATACAAACGACTAACATTAAATGTGCTTCATGTCTTTCATACTTTAGCTTCACCCGGCGGAGATGCAACAGCAGCTGCAGCGGGCGCAGTCAAGACTTCAACTGCATCGATTACACTCAAATCGGCGACGTTGCCGCGCCGCAAAATCAATGCCAAATCCGAGATACAGTTGGACATTAAGCCGCGGATTGCAGAATCGCAGCAATCGCCGCAGCCAGCAATGCGTTTCAGCACTGAGATGCAACATCCGGTTGCCGATTTGCGCAGTGCACCACCTCGCGAGGGCCCCATCCCATACAGTCCCATTAAGACTACGCTGCAGGCGCGCGCAACGAGCCTGGAGCCCAAAGAGCACATTATTACCATACAGCGGCCACCAACACAACAGACTTATGGACGCACCAACTCCAACTCTACGACGGCACGGTAAGTGACAACACTATGCACATTTTAATAGATAGATATGCCAATACTAAATCCAATTGGTTTTGCAGTTCCGGCTCGCTGTCACGTCAATCGACGGCCGATTCGGAGACAGAGACAATATCGACCATGCCATCGCAATCAACGGTTACGGGCGGCCCCAGCATCTCACAGCCCATCAAGAAGAGTCCACGCGAATTTATCATCCCCATTGCCGTGGAGGGTGGCGGTTTCATAACGCCACGTGAACGCAGCGTTGAGCCATCGGAGTCAAGTCACACAACGGCATCCAGTCGCTCAACGTTCAGCCGTCTGCGTCCATCACATCGCATTGGGTAAAGTTTTTGCATGCTGGCCAAACTTGCAGCACAATTTGACGCTAAATGTTTCCAAAAACTTTGTTGTTCTTGTTTTGCAGCTCACTGCTCAGCGAAACCGGATTCGATGAGAGTTCGCCATTCCAGAAGATGCGCACAACTTCTATAACGCGCGATGGCGGCGACGATGAATCGCTATTTACTCCGCACAGACTAAGGTTTGCATATATTAAGACACACCAGCAGCAGCCCCCACAAGCTTGCATCTATGAATATTTAACTTAATTTCCGTTGTTGTTGCTTTTAACTATTCACAGGAGCTCAAGGCCTGTCAAGAAAATTAGCCAGGACAACGACTCACAGAGCTCTGGCGAGGAGGACGATGATGATGGCTTTGAGATACTTACCGCGGAAAATCTATTCTCAACTCTGCTGCAACGTGTAAGTTTAAATGTTATTAAGCGTACAGGGGAATTGGTTGTCGGATCATTTTATATTTCAAACGTTTTTTTTCGTTTTATAATTAAATTTTCTGTGTATTTCACAGGTGCGTGCTCTGACGAATCGCATGAACGTTAACAGTGATCTAACAGCCGGCTTTCCCAGTCATTCTAGTCGTCTGTTAACAGATATTTCGCGTCAGGCACAAGGCCATCGACCATTTTGGGGCCAGAGCAGTCCTTTTGGCAGGTAAGTTATTGGCAGCTTAATCTCAAGCGAGTTGTTCATAAATAATTGATAACATAACATTCATGTACATTATAAATCAAATACAAAACAAACATATGAAAAGTTGTCTAACATATCTCTATTGTTTTTCGTTATAAATCTCTTACATGCTGCTTACCTTAAATAATAACTGCAACTAATAATGCTTAACTGATTAACTAAACTAACCAAATAGTGAGCATAGGTCTCAAGTTAGTTATAGCTATACTCAAACGGTTGAAAAGAAGCAAGTGTAAGTATGCAAAGAGATACGAACTTTTAAAGTTTTGCACATTTTACAAAGCAATCTTACACTTTTTATCAAATCAATTAAACCTTAACCCAAACTTTTGTTAAAAATACTTAAAAGCTATACCCTACTATATATACTTAGGTGCAGACAACGTTTGCTAGGGGGCTTAAGCATTATGAAACGCTTACGCTATTGGCTGATCGGTTCGCCTGGTACCAAATGCTGTCTGTAAGTTGGCCCATGTGAAAGTCCCTTAGCTAAACGTTGCCTGACACCATGCGCATATTCAAAAGCATTTTCATTTAAAGTATATGTTATCAAAAACACAAAAAATATTTGTAACATAATATTTTCTTTTGCTCGACAGTCGTTTGAACAGTGGCAGCAATAGCAGCGGCTTGGGTGCACCATGGCGTCATAGCATGTCCCGGGATCTGGGCAGCGATATGGAGTCGATGTTCTCGCGTACGGGCGCCACGCTGCCAAGAGGTGAATATCACAGATTAAAGAGTAAATATTTAGATCAGTAGGCCCAGACAACAGGCAAGGCAGAGAATACCGCAGCGCGTGCCGAGGCAAGGCACAGAAGAATAAAAAATAAAAATAAATAAACACGCAACTTAATACAAAATTACTACAGCTGCAAAAGTATGCTACGTAAATAAGAAACATTTTTATTCAATTTCGATTTACTATTACTTGTATACACATTTCTAGTAGTTGTTGATGTATGCTAAAAAACAAAACAGAAACAAAAAAAAAAAAAAAAAACATGAAAACCGTAAAGCAAAACAAAACAAGTGAATACCTACTACATACAAACATACATATATCTACTTATTTAGTCTAAACAAGTTTGTGCAGCCTGAAAACACCCCTAAACCAAACAAACAAACAAACATAAAGCAACAAAAAATAAGCAATTAATTAAGTGTCTACTGTAATTATGAAATGAATATGCCAATTAATACTTTTATTTGACAAATCCTTTTCTGTTCCATTTTGGATTTATTGTTTTCTTTTATTTGAAAATTATATATTTGTTTTTGTGCGCGCACATTTCTCTTAAAAGCATATCCTTGTCAATAAGATGTGAAACTATCAAAAACAGTACTCTATATATCTATCAATCTATCTATTTATCTGTCTATCTATCTATCTATAATATACTTATCAATCTATTTAGCTATCTATCAATCTATCTTTTGCTATCCTGTCCTATAGAGCACAATAACTTTTGTTATTAACATTAAATGCTGCTGCCGCTTTAAAATTTACATACTACATACATACATATATATTAAAATGTATCTACGTACATATTAACTTCTTATTTTTCGCTATATACTTCTTACATAGAGACATATTCTAGCTCGTGTAGCCCAATGAACCCAAACCGACTCAGTTTCAATGTTCTCTTCGTAATGTTTGCACAGTTTATTATTTATTTATTTTTATAGAAACATATTTATTTTTGATTTTCATTTAACAATGTTTTTTAATTTAAATTAGTATTAAAATATAATGCAATCAATATTGAAATGATGATGATAAAAAGAAAGGTCAAATTAAGCAACAAATCGTATTCAAAGTTTTGAATATCTGCGCAATTAAATAGTTCTATATAAACAACTTTTTCGCTTGGCCAATACAACAAAATGCTCAAACACGATTTAAATAAACAACAAATTGTCAGAAACAACAAAAAATTGGCAAAAAATAAAACTTTGATTCATTTATTTTCCCCTCGTATGTTATTTAAAATTGTTAAAAAAAATATATATACATGAACACAAAATAAGGAAAAAATAATATCGACAACAAACAAGAATGCAAATGTACTTAATCTTAATAACAATGCAATAAACCCGATAAATAATTTTATTACATTTTACAGTGAGAACAATTTTGATGACAATAAAGCGAAGCACTTTTGTTTTAATGTTTAAAAAAATGAAGAAAAAACGAAACAAAAACATAAACAGCAGAAAAACAAACCATGGCTATTTTATTTCGATTTTACAAATTGTTTGACAACCAAAAGAATTTTGTTAAATAAATATTTACATATCCATACATAATATTTTAATTATTGTTGTACAGTTTGCAAATGGCCCCGCTACCTTAAATTTGTTTTAGTTTTACATATTCTACATTTAATTTTTTTCACTCTAAACACAAACCACAAAAAAAAAACCGAAAAAAAAAATTGAAAAAGAAATTTTGCGCTAACCAAGCAAGTTGTTTTAAAGTTCTTGTTCATGTTTTTAGTTTTATAATTAAACCAAATTTGTGTTGTACAAGAAATTAATTTTTTATAACGCCACTAAGCACACACACACACACCACATACACCCAACACATACTCTATATATATATATATACATACACTAGCGACCGACACATGCATTTGAAGCTTATCGATGTAGTTAATTTTGTCCACGCTGTTTAATGCTGTGTTTAAGCTGATCAACCACAACCGCCAAAACCACAAAATAACTAACTAAGCACCAAAAATAAAGAGACACCAAAAACACCAAACGAAATATCAAACAATTCCAATCAATATCCAAAAATCAAAACCAAAAACAAGTTTCTGAGTTCTGGGCTATTTTTAATCAGCAAGAATAATTGAATAATTGTATTAAATATGAATTTTGTCTAAATGGCAATTGAAATAATGTATACACAAAGGCTATGAATTTTCTCCATCGATAAACAGAAAAATTTGTTTTAGAAAACTTAAGAACTACTTAAACTTAAAAAATGTCCAAAACTTTGAATACGATAATGTACAAAAAATGTTCAGCTACTAATTGTTGTCATTCTCTAAAGCGCAAACACATTTTTTTTTATCATCAGCAACAATCGAAAATGTTAAACACAAACCTTGAGCTGCTTTTAATACTTGAAAACTTATATTCTATAACCCAAAACGCATACTCATTCATACATAATGTAGGTTCAGTTAAAAGTTTCATATTATTGTTATTAGTTATTAAATTAATAATATTTTGTTTTGCAATTCGTTGGCCGTTTTACACACATTTAATGCTTATTTCGTTTACAGTTGGTTTATCATTAACTACTACTACCACGCCCACAAAGCATGTTATAACCATTAACAACAGTCCGTTCAATACCAAAACCAAAATGCAACTGCAACCCGCCATTGTTGCAACGGCCACAACAACATCCACAAAGGTCGCCGTCGCCACAACGCCGCATTTAAACATTGACCAGGAGAAATGTAGCAAAGTGCTGGCGCTACATGCCACAAGAACACCACCAATACCACCCAAGACGGCAAAAGCCATCAGCACCACTACCACCACAGCCACAATCACAACCACACGAAACCTCAAAAAGCCATAAAGCACAAATGCTGGAAGAAAGTGCAAAATAAGCAAATTGGTGTCTCGTGTTGCAGTGTGTGGCATCATTAATTAACTTTTATGTTTACAAAATTGAATTTTACATACTTGTTGATTATTGTTAATTTCAATTCATCTGTAACAACACAATCAATGGACAACAAAACACAACATTTAACGTTCTCAGTATTCGCTTAGAGAAATACTGTTATGAAACGTTGCAAATGCTATTAAAACACTAAACACTAATGAAAAGCTTTAAGCAATCGAAGTTATTTGAGCCACGTTGATGCACAAATAACCGAAATTTGAGGACTGCCAATTGGGCCAAGTGTACAATTGTTAGACTTAAACACTTGACACCACATTGTGATTTTTAATTAATTTTAAAAAATTTTTTAATTATTTATGTACTTGCTCAATTTGAGTTTGAGTTTAGAAGCAACTAAAAAAAAATTATCAGCGCAAGATAGAACTTTATTTTATTTTCTGTACATCATGTTCATCAAACTTAGCGCAGAATTCGACATCAAGCATTAAAACTAAGCAATATTTTTATACAAAACACGGTACTAAATAAAAACAAAAAATCGTTGGAGTAATTGATGAAATTACTAAATACATGAAATCCCAAAACCTAAGCCCGATAATTGTTATTTGATTGCTATTTCTATATACTTATACATACTCCTGCACGTGAGCTAAACATTGTTGTTGATTGGAACGAAAATTTGTTATTGTTGTATGTTGTTTTATGATTATGATTTCTTTCTAATTGCTTTAAGAAGCTAACCTAGCTAAGTGTTACTCTAGATCGATCCAGTGTGCAAAGTTCTTTTGGTTGCAAGCAAAACAAAACGTTTACAGGTGCATCCGGAGGATCTTGACTTGTGGATAACAGGTAGTAAGTAATGTTAACACAAACATACATATATACCTAACGGCCAAGTAAGTAAGCTTTTGTCAATTTCGCCCAACAGCATTAAACTGTCACTCTTCAGTCGAAGAGTCTTAGTTACATGAGGCCAGACACTTAGCCACACCTTCACTTTTACCTCTACCATTTACAGGTCACCACGCCAAGATCAGTGCGAGCAGCAAGCCTCGATCAGCGGCAGCCAATACCGTAGAGAATGGAGAAAGCCAAAAGCCTACAATGGCGACTAACACAGATGTTAGCGGTGCGGAGCCCTTTAGACTTGGCCGACTTGGATCTCTCGCGCTTGAGACTGAGCAAAAAGGATCTCGAAACGCTTTCGAGCATTACGCCAGGTTTGCCCAAATGCTTTCAGGAGCAGCTGCTGGCCAAATTGCCACCCACACAGGCGCGCAAGTTATCCCGAACGCTGAGTGTACAAAATGGAGCAACAACCAATACTCCCTCTATAAAGGTATACAAGCGTAGCCAGAGCAGCGGACGTAACTATCTGGCCGAGCAGCCAGAAGAGGAAAGCAAGCCAAAGCAACCGCCACAAACACTAACAGATGCACCCAAGACAACAGCTGCAAGTACGGCCAATCTATAGACGTAGTCTAAGTCGGGCACCCAGCCAAGGACCGCAGGGAGTACAGGAAACTGCATCGAACAGCAACAAAAGTCGCAGCAGCAGCGTTTGCCGCGATGACTATGGCAAATCGTCGTTGTGCAACAGCAGCTACACCAGCGACATCAATGACAAGTATAAATATTATTCGCCATATTTGAGCAAGTCCAGCAATGGCACAGCAACAACAACAGCAGCAACAGCGCTGACGAAGGAGGTGCCGGAAAAGCGTTATAGCGCTGCATTGGGGCGTCCTCCAAGCGGTTACCTATCGCCTCCACCGCAGGCACAGGCCCCCCCCCGACACTGGCTGTCACTGTCACTGCCGATGGCAGCAGCTCCTTGCGAGGACGCTCCACGCAGCGCCGAATCTCACGCTTTCTGCGGCCCGACTTCTTTGACGAGCCCCGTGATCGTGATCGTGACCGCGAACGCGAATCTCAAAGTTTACTCAGAGAGATACGCGAAAAGTCCTCCGATCGCTTGGAGCCTACAGATCTGCGTCAACGCAAGCACAGTTTGCCCAATGTGGAGGCTGAAGCTGACGCAAACCATACAACGAAGCGGCATGCCCGCAACAAGAGCATGGAACAGTTTACAGACGACATAGTCGCAGAACCCACAAAGCAGTCGGAGAAGCGTCGCAGTCAGTCGCGCTCACGTGAACTAGGAGCTGAGCTCGATAAGCATGAACTGGCAAATAAAATATTGCAGGAATTGCAGCTTCTATCCGCTGTGCGCACAAAAGCCGAGCACGAACAATTGGCAGTAGTAGACAGATCAGAAGAGGAGACATCGACCATCAAGAAGTTGAAGAAGGCCAAGTCCAAAGAGAAGAGCACGGAACCAAACAACGAAATCGATGTCAGCAAAGCTTTAACAACAACAACGACGACAACAACGACGCTTGTACGCAAAGTCAAGAAGGTAGTTAAGAAACCAACGGATGAAGCTGCTACATCCCAGCCAGAAACGCAACCAACTGAACTGCCTGCACCAAAAGAGACTAAGCTAAAGCGTCCAAAATCCTATCCCATGAAGGATTTGGGTTTGAGTCTTAAGGTCAATGCGGATATGCCCTTGCCCGAAACAACAGCTTCGGCTCTGCCAAGCAAGCTGCCCAGCAAAGTAACCATGGCTGGAACAGAGACTTCTGCTGATGCCGCACCCAGAGAGAGCCGTCTCATGCGTCCAAAAAGCTATCCGGCCACCAAACTAGCTATGCCCAAGGATGTTCGAAAGGTAACGCGCAGTGGTGCGGCCATACCCAACATAGCTGAGACTGCACTGCCGAGCACCACTGCGTCGAGCTCCAAGTCCACTTCCGAGGAGAAATCAACATCGGTCACGCCCACGGGAACAACGGACACTGTAACGGATAAGGACACCAATGCCTCATCAACTGAATCGCGTCCAACGACCATTAAAAAATTAATCAAAGTCTCGAAGAAATCCAAACTGGTGCCACCCACACCCATTGTTCCATCAACGCCCCCAACAACATCAACGCCCGGTGACAGCTCAAAAGAGTCAAGTCCAGTAATAAAATCAAAAGAAAAATCACCCGAAAAGAAACCCAGCAAGGGACTGCTGTATGCCATTGGGCAAAAGTTCGAGAAGTTGCGCGACTCAGCGATGAGCAAAGAAAAGAAATCAAATGCCACAAGTGCCACTGCACTGGCCTGCACACAGAAGCAAGGATCGCCTGAAGCGCGCATTTCCCCGGATAAATCACTAACTGGCACACAGATGCGTAAAAAGAAAATCCAGGAGTCCTCCGTAGAGACGCCCAACTCAACCGATGATAAACGTGTCGATAAGCGCTCGCGTTTCGACAGCATGCTACGCTCGCTGCGGGAACGCTCTGTGCCACGCACCCAGTCCTCCTCAACGGCCAGTGTCAGCCCCAAGCGATCCGCCAGCGTTGAAGAACTGCACGCTCCAAGCGGCAGCAGCAGCGGCAAAAGTGGAACGGTTAACAAGATGCTCGGCGGTCTATTGCGACGATTCGATCGGGAGAGCAGCGAACAGAGACGAGTGCGCAGCACTCGCTCCACCAGCAACATCGAGCGACAGGTACGCGAAGAGCAGGATGTCTCGCTGCCAACATCGCCCATTTATCAAAACGTTGTGGCTAAAACAAAAGTCCCAGCTGAGGTGAACTGCAACTGTGAGACAATATGTCCAGAGTGCATGCAAAATCGCAGCACAACATCATCGACAACGGCAACATCAACAACAACCGATACTCCAACCATAGCGGTGACCCTGCAAAGTAACAAGGAGAAACGCAAAGGACTCATGCTAGATTTGAGCAATGCGTCGAATGGAGCAAGCACTGCAACAACAACAACAGCCACAACCAATACAAGTGGCAGTTATCGTGGTGCTAAAACAAATCCAGCAATGCTTAATGGCAACGGTCTCTATTCAAATTTGCCGCCATATCCGGGCGCTGTCAAGAGTGCCTCGTCGAACAACAGCTCGAGTCAGCAGTCCATGGAGAATGCCACCAACAACAACTCCATCAATACGAACAACAACTGCAGCTCACAGACATCGGGCTATCGCACCTCGTCGGCGCATGAGATCAATCGAAATCATCTATTGACACCGTCATTTGAGAACATCGCCAACTATTCGTCGGATTCGAGAAGTTATCAGGATGATTGTGCCTCCACCTCGACGTTTATGTCGCCCACCGAAGAGCCAGAGCTGTACTTTGACAACTGGTCCATATGCTCCGAAGATAACTATATGTTGCATGCAACACCTTCACCCACGGTCTCGCGTCTATCGCGCGCCTCTCAGCTCTCATCACCCACACGCTGCTCGGAGAGCTCTGATCCCAATGAGAGCGTTATAGATCGCATCAAACGCCGCAGCTTCTATAGCCGCTTCAATGAGCAGAAACCACGTCGTACCAGCAGCATTGTCGGTCCCTCGGCAGTACGGGATTACTACCGAGAGCAGCAAGCCGCTGTAAAAGCGCGTTCCAGCCAGAAGTTACATGCTGCCGCCGATACGTTGGAGACGCGCGCCCATTCACCCGACATTGCACAGCAGTTCTTTAGGCCGTTAAAGCTTAGTCCCGTCGGCACCGAGCTCAAGCCACCCGTCTATCGCTCGCCGCTAGACTATTCCACGTCATCGTCAGCAGGTGCTACTAGTAAGCCACGCAAGAGCCTCAATGACATTCGCAATACGTCGCCATCGTTCCTAAGCTCCAAGCGCTATGATGCACACGATTATAGTTCCGTGCCTATGCGCTTTAAAAGCTCTTCGAGTTCCAGTCCCAGCAATGGCGCCGTTGGTGGCATCAGCAGCAGCAGCTACTACAGCACATACAATCCCAAGCGTCGCTCCTCCTACACGTTAAACGGCACTGGGCATCTGGCATCGGGTAGCTCCAGCAGTCATCATCATAGCGCCGGCGCAGCCAGCAGTCATTTGGATGGCTATGCGACACTGGGCAGGCGTTCTATTCGTCCATATGATCATCGTACCATGTCTATGTTGGAACCACCAACGACAGCTGGTACCAGCAGTAGCAGCACCGCTGGTGGAAGCTATCACAGACGTGAGGCACGCACCCCCGCACGTGACTACACATCAAGCATTTCACGGTAAGTAACTTAACTGATTTAATATTTATTATATCTTTTTGTTACCATAGATCAGCATTCGCTTTTAAACTAATAAATATATATACATACATATGTAGTATATCTAAATAAAGTGGTTTTTTGTTGCCTTGTGTGGTGAGCTTTTAGCTATATTTTACTTTATATAGTATTTGTTTTCAAGCAAAAAAAAAAACTCAAGAAATATTTATTGTTCAACTTGTAAAATCAATAGAAATTCTAATTGATCCTCATATACGGTAAAACTTATAATTATTACAGCCAGTGAACAATAAAAATAAAAAACTTATCACTAATTTTCAATTCACAATAATTACTTAAGTGTGAGTTCTATGGAAAATGGTAGTAAATTATTTTATTGTTTTGCGCAAATGATATTAGTTAATAAGCATTTATTAAACTTATACTTTTATAACTTATAATGATTGTGGTCCCTTGTATTTAAGCTCCCGCTTTTCTTGATCTTGCTTTAGCTCTGGATCACGTTATCGCACCTCGTCGGCAACGCGCAGTCCCACAAACATTTGATGTTCCACACCGCAGAATGGTTTCTGCATCTTCTGCTACTACACCAAACGTAAAAAGTCGGACCATCTCTCGGGTACAATGGGCACGACGCCGCCAAACACAACTGCCTCCTCGTCGGCCTCGGCCTCATCCTCGCGTGCCAGCAGTGGCGGCATCAAGAAACTGCTGCAACCGGCACAGACCACACATCATAATCAGCATAGGTTCTAGTTGCCACAAACAGAACCAACATTTAAGTGCACCACAACACATAGGCATAAATAATTTTTGATATTTTTTTATATAGCCAAAGTTAAAATTTTAGTGCAGGCTGCCTTGCAGCTCTGCTTGTAGTTGTCCCCAATAATCAAAACAGATACATACTACAATTAGGTACTTAGCAGAGTTTCAAAAATGAGAAAACAAGTCAAAAAAAAAACAAAAAAAAAATTAAAAAAGTTAAAAAAACCGTAGATAAATGATTGCATAATGGCTTTGGTTTTTAAACAAAAAAATCCATAGGCGGAGTTTAAAACCATCGACCATGAATGCCATAAACGATTTTCAAATGATTGTGCCTTGGTTCCTTCGGCGTTTTTAGATTTAGCCCTAGACATAAAGTTAATTTAATTTGTAAGCAAGGGAGATCGGGTTGGGGGGATTGTAAAGAAAAATGTTAGTTTTTTAAAACAGGTGTTTCACAAATATTTTATACGATGTTTTTAATAGTCTCGCGCCGAAAAATGCGTTAAAATTTTTTCAATAATTTTAACTACATTTTTATTTTGCATACACACACACAGAACTGAATGATTATTTAAAATTTTTAGAGGTTTTGCAATGGTAATTGAAGCTTTCTTTGGTTAACTAGGACTATTGATGTTATTGAAAGATAATAGAAAATATGTTAAGAAATAACTGGAAGCGAAAGATTCAAATGTAGCAAAAACAATAAGCGAATTTAAAATTTAGTGGGTAGCATAATTCAAGTTTGAAAATGTAATGAAAACATTTTTTAAAAATCAATAAACACCAAATACATACTGATACATACAATTGTTTAAGTACAAATCCTTTTAATAATCTATTTCGGGTTTTTTTTTTCTAATTATATACAAACATACGAAAAGTTGAAGAAACAACCAACAAAAAATTCTACACAGAAACATTTACTCAGTTCTGTTTCTTTAACTTGTAGGTGGGTAAAAATGGAACGTGATAGGTCCATTTCCATCTTCTTAGAGTATCCATGCCATATGGAAAATCGTAATCGGTGGCAGTGCCATCATTAACATTGTCATCACCCAATGGCATCTCATTGGCCCAATCCACAAGTCCACGTTCAACAGGTGTGCCTACAAATGAATCAAAGATGAGTAATATTTCATAGTAATGATTCTCATGATGCTTACCAGGAATTATGTTATCCAGAAAGCAGCCAAGTAATCCGCCAACCAAAATTGTCGTTCCTAGGAGCACTGACAATGTAGAGTCAACCGTTTCATTGCCCGTATTTATAGCACCAGGATGTTGTTGCATCCACGGACACAATACCATAGGAAAGAATATCGAAAGGCCGAGTATATATAGATTTCTGGCGGAGCGCAGGTCCACATACTGCAGTGTGGACAAGCCAAACGCAATGATCATGCCAAACATTACACAAAATATGCCACCAACCACTGAATCAGGGATGAGAATAAATATGGCACCAAACTTTCCAATAACGCCCTGAAGCACCATTATAAAAGCCGCCCATTGAATTACGCGACGCGAACCAATCTAAAATGAGATAATAGGGAATACAGTTTAATAAGATACGATTTTATGGGCTTGCATTTTTTAACCATTGAAGTATTTATCAAAATTTTCCATGGGAAAATAATGAAAGATTTATGGCTTTAGTTGTTGTTGTTTATCAGCAAATACCACCATGTATCTATATGATCCAGAAGCTTATCTAGCCAAAACCTTATGGCAAGAGCTTACTACAGTTTTGTCGTAAAGTTGTAAATGCGTTAATAATGACGTTTTCGCGGGCATCAAGTTTATTTGTTTGTTTTTGATCAGCATCACTTGCAAAGTCAATAGAGCCATGTCTTTTTGTCTAACTCTAATCAATCATATACAGTAAGCCCAACAATTATTCGTACAGGCTTAATGTGCGACTTTGACAGTGAATAAATACATACTTTATAAAAAGTTTGGTATCAATGGATAAGTCATTTAAATTCCGTTTTAATGATATAATACTCTTCTAAACCCATTCAGTACCCATTGAAAGTTTTCAATTCTTATAAAAGTCTATTTTCAAAACTTTTTTTCCAGGGCTTAAACCAAAAATGTTTGATGCAAAAAATTGCTTCAAACAATTCTTATAGTGATTGACAAAAAAATTGTTTAAAAAATCTCTTCGCATGTATTTCTTACGATTTTTTAAATTGAAAAATGACCATTTTTTTTCTCTTATCATTAAAAATTGTCATTTTAAGTAATTTTTAGCAATTTTCAAAAAATCATAAAAAATACATGCGAAGAGATTTTTTTTTTTTTTTTATATATCCGTTATTAAATAACATGTAGTAACTTAATTGTATGCCAACTGCTTGAACAATCTTGCAAAGATTGTCGCTACTTGTAACTATTAGGATTTGTTTACTTTTAGAGAAACTATCTTCGACTCGCCGATTTGTTGCTTACCTTAGTTACACCAATGGCGCCCACATTCTCACCGAAGGTATTTGTGCCATTGCCTGCACCCCAAAGACCGGCCAGAACAGTGCCCAGACCTTCAGTGCCGATGCCACGATTAATGGCATGAAGTGGCGGCGATTGGGCTCCAGCCATTTGTGAGACTGTGGGATAATAGCTCAGAGATTCAACAGTGCAGGCGAGCACACCAGCCAACATGCCCAGAACACCGGACAGCGTCACGGATGGCCATCCAAACTGGCCAGGATATGGCACGTAAAACCATTTGGCACTGGTCAATACATTGAGGCGAACATCAGTGCGTGATGGATGCGATGGTGGAAACACATCAGTTGCTGTGAGAATGCCGCAAAGGCCCCACATTATGACGATGGTCAGCAGAACGGGAAACAGGCGAAACAGTTGGAATCGTCGCACCTCCAGGCCATGGCCCTTTCTATAGGCAATCACTGGTATGGATACATCGCACATGATTTGCGAGAATAGTGTCAGCATGCCCGTCGTGCTGCAAAGCAAAAACAAAGCATGTATACGGATGGATTTGTGGGATTGTTTTAAGCTTACCCCACAGCAATGCCCCAGTGCTTGGAGGCAGTGTCTGCCGCATGCTGGAAGAGTGTTAGACCCACCAGGGAAACCGTTGGCACAATTGTCAATGGTGTTACATATTTTAAAATCTTGCCCACGAGACCCGTATAGCCCAAGACGACTTGCACCATTGCAGATACTGCAATTGCTCCAGACAGTTCGCGCATTCGTATCTGCCATAGCTCTTCGCGCTCCGCCACATCCATGGCATCCAGTTCCTCTTGCGGTGGACATTTCCATTGGGGTAAAGCCAGAATAGCCAATGTGGGCACTAGAAACGATATGGTGCCGCCCTGTACGATGGGCAAACGCACGCCCCAAGTGGCTTGAAAGTAAGTGACAATTCCAGTGACAAAAATCATTGTGGATATGATAATGCCACGATTTGGATCCTCATCCGACATGCATAGTGCTGGTGTTAATATGAACGGTATGGATACAATCGCTCCAATCATTGTCAAATAATGTTGAAATGCCAAAAATATGCTCAGATACCATTCTATAAGAATTTAATGAATTACTATTATAACCAAGGATTTTACAAATGTCACGCTATGGTACCTGGATTTTCATTGATGGCATATAGCAGCTGAGGCTTGGAACGCTCAGCAGCATGTGGCGCCTCATGATTCGTTGTGGGCGGAGCAGCTCCCACGGGCGTTGGTCTGCTGTTCAATTCATTCAGTTTCTCAACATCAACCTAAAGCAAACGACCCGACAAAACTTATTAAGCAATAAACAAAATAATATATGCAACGATAAAACCCCAACTTATAATTATATGTACATAGATATTAAATCAAATTTCTATTGACTTATGCTAATTTCGGATTGTTGAAAGCTAAAACACACGCTGCAACTTGCAACCGCATTCTAATGGCAATGCATTTTTGTTTAACTTAGAAAACCCGCAGCAAAAAATATATATATATATAAATATATGTCTTGTTGAATTAATTTGCATTATTAAATGACAATATGATTAGCTCGATCGTTGATTTTCATAGAAAACTTCCCCGTCTGCACCTGCTCACCCCGCTAAACACTAACAAATTCTCGTGTCGGCATACTGATTAATTGAGCGTGAGTATCAGACCAGTAACTATATTGAATTAATCGGCAGTTCTCAGCTTGTTGTCAGCTTGTTAGACACTAGACAAACCAATAAATTACCAACGAAAATACCTGATCGATCTGATCGAGTAAATCACCAGCATAAATTTTTATCTCGCACAAAAAAAAACACTCTATGACAAATTGTAATTAGCCATTGATCGGACACTAATGTCACTTCAATCAGTCATATGATACCATACAATTCATTAATTCCGATTCACTCACTGCATCACTGGCATCCTTTTATTAATATGGACAAACGGGTATAGATAAAAGTAACAGAGAATATTGAGACTGACAGTTAATATGATAAGAATCACAGAGGGAAATTGACAATTGAGAGCACTTGATATGTCATTTCGAATCTCCGAAAATTTACAGCTTACATAAATCACTAAAAGATAAACCAATGCTAGCCCGCCTAGCTATGATTTAATTGTCACTCACGGTTAGGCCATCTCCAATCGCCACATTTTTTAGCTCCATCATCAGGCAATATGCGTTTTTATTGCCTGGTATAAATTAACTAAAGTTAACACTTTTGTTATCCTCACTGCAGCAGTCGCGATGAACTGTTGTAGTCAAGTGTTCGGGAGAGACTGATGAAAGAGCCAAGACACATCAAACCCAGCAACCACAACGACTACGGCAGCAATGGGAAAGATCTTGCGCTGAAAGCCTGACGAAATTTGCTCAATTGATTGTACAGTTAGTGTGAGAGCGCACATTGTGCGCCAAATAGAGCGACCGACCAATCAATTAAAGAGCAGTTGAAATGGAAATTGAAGAGAATGCGATTCGATAACAAGGCTCTCATCTCGTTATTGATTTTATAATGCATTTCAATAATTCATATTTGATACATTGTCACACACTTCCAGACAGCCCTATTACATTTTTTCTGTTTAAATTTATGGACTTACGCTCTTTATGAATTAAACCAAATTATTCTTAATTTCAGTTGGCAAAAGATAAAAAATAAAATTTTGTGTGTTTGCCTGTTAGTTGGTACTCTGTAAAAATGTCGAAAGATCGCCATATAGATACCGCTCAATTTGCCTGATAAACAATATTATATCTTACGCTTAATTGGTAAGGCTTTTTTTTTGAGAAAACCGAAGAATCATAAAGCTCAACAATGTTAGCACACGAACAAGCTTATCACGTATTTACTCTTTATGTACCAAATTCTGACGTAGTACCAAGCATACAAATAATTTAAATTTGAAAAAAGAAAGAAACAATTGTTTGTGAAAATCCTGATAAGCCCTGTGAATAATTGAAATTTTCCAGTACAGTCATAAATACACAAAATATCGGCCCAAGCACGCAAACAGTCTTAACACAACTAATTGAGATGCAATAATCATAAAAATAAGACAAAAAACTTACACAGCTCAATTACAATATTCTACAACAATAATTAAAATATTCTAATTAATTTGTGAATTTTGTTTCTGTTTTAGATTATTTTTGACCTGAGTCAATATTTCCAGCCTGTCATCTAATTGGTGTGTGAATTTCGGGTACATTAACACATTGTCCTTAAATAATTTTCGCACTATAATTCAGTTATGTGCATAACTGTTTGCATTTTGAATTTTTTTGGATATATATTTATTAAGTGAAGAATCTGTACTAACATGATGATTTTAACTGTCTTATAGGATAAGTTATTGGCATTAATCGCATGCTTTATATAATATATACAATACTGATACAACCTAGCAAGTGTTTGAATTTAAGATGGGGGCCATTAACAATTGGGGTAGCCCCACACTTAGTGTAGTTCTGCGGGTTCACTCGATATACCTAATGGGTGTTTAGTTTACAAGCAAGTTATCAACTAGTTTAAATCTATCAACTTAATGTACAATTTATTGTATTTGGCAATAAGTAAAATATGTTTTTGGTACTAAGATCAATTTTGAATATTTTTCTTTTAAACAGTCTTATGAGAGCCTTTGTGTCGCAAAAGGCTATGTTAAATGCATTTCTTCTAAGCGCAAATCAATGAAAAGATATGTTGAATTTATTTATTTATTTATTATTATTTGAAAGGAGAAAAAGGTAAATGGAATCAGCACAAACACTTTTGTTCAACGCGCTTGCGAAAGCCAAATTATGTTCTTATCAACCAAAAAAAATTTAAACCGAACAACGAAAATCGAAAGTCGCGCGATCGTTTTTGATTTCAATTCAATTTGGCAAAAGTGATTTTCGATTTTCGATTTATATGAAAAAAAAAAAAAAAAATCTTGTAATTTTATTTAGAATTTTTCTGCATTCTCAATTTTTTTTTTTTTTTTTGACATTTTTGGCGTTTTTTAATTTAAAAAATTTAATTAATTTATTAAAGGTAGAATTATTTGGGCATGAATTTTTTGTTATACCTCAAAAGTCTTGTAATTTTATTTAGAATTTTTCTGCATTCTCAACTTTTTTTTTTTTTTTTCGATTTTTTTGCCGGAGTTTTTTTTACCATCGCCATCTAGCGCCGGGTGTCAGCGAAATTCACAGGGGAAAGTCGCGCGCGGTTTTTGATTGGTTGTTGGTTTTTTCTTCTTCTTCATTCTGCCGCGTTTGGCTGTTGGTTGCTGATTGCTACGTTCGAAGTGCAACTCCATCTGCTTGGTTTTTTTTGCAAAAACTGCTTGCAAGCAGAATTGGTTGGCTGTCTACACTACATTCATTTTTTTTGGAAAAACTGCTTGCTGGTAAGCAGAATTCGCCGCCAATGGCCGGAAGATGGCGATGGTAAAAAAAACTCCGGCAAAAAAAAAAAAAAAAAAAAAAAAGTTGAGAATGCAGAAAAATTCTAAATAAAATTACAAGACTTTTGGGGTATAACAAAAAATTCATAACTGTTTGCATTTTGAATAATAAATAAAAATAAATAAAAATAATAAATGGGGGCTAATAAAAAAATATTTCTTAGTAAATTAACGTAGCATAGTTTTAGGGTCGCCGCAAAAGAAGGTGAGTTTCCATGCTAGTTTTATAGCACAAAATGGCTTAAAAAAACTGTATTTCGATAATGTCCAAAAGAATGTGAATTATGACAAATGGAGCCCACAGAATATATATATTTCAATCAGGCGAGTCGATATAGTGATATTGGGAATTGAGACTCTCTATAATTTACGATAGCAATTCTAATTTCTGATATATACATCTAAATATAAAACAATGAACATTTGATCAAAATCGGTTATGAAACACCGGAGATATCGGAGCTTAAAGTTTGGTCAATCCTGTCACTTCGTGGCAAATTATCTAATTATACAAACGGTATATCCTAGCGGGATTTCTCGACTAAAGCCTTCTGACTTGTTGAAAAGTAATCAGGTCTAAACGAATTGGAAAGGATTAAGAACAAAGGCTGTTTGGAGAAACAAAATTTATTTTGCGTTGCATTTTGATTGTAAAAGTAACTGCACATCTTTGTAAATATTTAACTAAATCACTACATTCATAGTTTAATACACATAAATTTAGTTTTGGTGGTGTTTGTTGTTGTTGTTTAAGTTGTGATATTTTATGCTATACACACAAATTTAATTTATTTATATTGATAGATCCATTCAATAAAGCATTTATAAAAGTTGCGTTACAATAATATAGATTTTTTTGGAAAATTATGTTTTTATGTTTCTTTTCTTGTAGTGTAATGTTTTCTTCACAACATCCATTTGTTGTGTAAATGGGAGTTTATATAATATGTATTCATGTATATAGTATTTAACTAGTTTTTTTTTTTTTTGTCTCATAAGGATCAAATCGATAACATTAATTATTACGTTCTCAATATGTAAAGCACACCAAGTTCTGTTGCAGTTGCAGTCTCTCTTACAAAAATCAAACAAAACAAAACTTATAACGATTAATAAAACTGTCTAGTGCGCGAAAGCGGCATTCGAGGAGCGTTTTTATGGTGTATCCTCCTCTTTCTCCTGCCATACGCTGCTTTCGTTTTCCGTATCACTTAGAATTTCGACCACCTCCTCCTTAAAGAAGCCAGCTGGCATCGGCATATCGCTGTCACCGTTGTCAACCATCAGGTTCAGCTCCGGCACCAGTGAATCATCGGTACCCACCTGTGCGTTTACTGTGGACGTCGATGCAGCTGTTGTGGAAACATCCATAGGGGGTAGCGTGGCCACCGGATTGAAGGGCGCATCTAGATCTTCCAGACCCCGTGGTGGCTTCAGCTTAGCTAGCTCTTCGCGCAGATGACGATAATGGCGGCGCAAAACCATCGAGTTAAATGATATTGTACGACTGGCTCGCTCCGTATACTGTGGCTTACTCAACTCCTCAATCCAACCCTCAATTTGCATGCAAATCTCCTCACGCTTAAGCCAAAAGTGCTTATGTATCACCTAAAAAGAACAAATGGATAAGATAGACCTTATAATGGACTTGAAGAAAACACAAACTTACATCTTTGAAGCAGGGATTGGGGTTGCGTATTTGCTCCAACATTGCCCAACGTACGCACGCCTGATAGATGTTGCTGTTGTACTCGCGCGATGAGTTCGTCCCGCTGGGTGTGCCTCGACTGCGTTCAAAGCCCGGCTCGTTAAAGTACGGCTCCGGCACCAATATCAGGGATTGTATGGAAACTAGCACCTGCAAAAAACTGGAGGTCTGCGCATTCCATTTCTCCTCGGGTCGTCCGTGCCAGGTGTTCAGTACAGACAGACACACTTTGCCGTCATTGTACAAATTGGGGTTAAAGCGAACAGAATGACGACCAGTGGTCTCCAGATTGATGAGCATAGGCAAGTTGGGATAGTCCGGTGGAAAGAAGACATCAAATTCGAAACAGCCATTGGCATAGGGAGTGTCTGCCGGTCCGGTTATAAGCACCTAATAATTAAAAAAAAAACAAAATGTTAGTCTTAAGTAAAATGAAAAGAAGATAATTACTGTTATGGAGATAAGTGTAGGATAGTATTCACTTTTTGACTTTAAGTTAATTTTCAAAACAAAACTAAAAGTAGAAATACTTGTGCTTAGCGCTAGGAATTTTCCATATAATTAATATAAATATAAGTTATTTAAAAAAGTCAAATGTTAACTAATCGTTACGGTATAAAAAACTCACCTTCATTATATCTAATCTGTCCGTATCACAGCGCACAAATACAGAGCTACTAAAACTAAGCGGCAAACTGGTTGACAGTGTGACTGCCTCCTGTGCCAGCCGCTTGACCCGGGATGGATGATAACGATCCCCAGCTAGACGCACCATTTTCTCAAAATGATGTGAGACCACAAAGCGAAAGCTGTTGTTGTCCGATTCCACAATCATATCGTATGTATCGAACTGACGTTTTTTCATCAACTCCAGGTAACGCTGCTCAACCGATTTGCTTAGCGGCCGCTCAATCGAACCCATACCATCCTCATGCGTATGCAACATATTGATTAAGGCATCTGCATCAGTCGTTTTCTGAACTAGCACGCAAGTCTCTTGTATATCCGGTATGAGCAACGCTAGCCCCTCATCCTCGCCATCATCAATGTTAAACGTCAACTGATGGGTTTGGCCCTTAATATTCGACTTTTTGTTGACTCTGCGAATATAAAAGAGAAAAAGGTTTAGCAACTTGAGTTGGATGTTAAGTGAGCTTAATGGACTTACTTGAGCCGCTTGGCATATGTATCAACACAGGTCTTCATGTTCTGCAGAAGCTCCGCAATTGGCGGTGTGCTCTCTCCGCTGGCACTCGAAGTCGGCTGCAGCAGCGAAACCAAATTTTTCGACAGCGACAGCGCACGCAACAGCTTCAATATGGCCCGATAGAGAGGAATGTGTCGTGTTATGTCTAAAACTGAATCGTTACGCAGGTATGAGCTGAGTGCCGGTATCAGACACGATTGTTGCAGCAGAGTCTGGAATATGGGCGGCAGTTCGCCAGCCATATCGCGCACGTCATGATAGGCGAGAATATCCTCTCCACTCATATCGCTGGGTATACAATCTCTAGGATTAATATAGCTGGATAATACCGATAACAGCACTGTCACGTGTTCCTCTTCACTTTTCTGGCGCAGCAGAGCCTGCTCAACATTCCATGACTGTGTTGTGGAGCCAGTGCCAAAGCCAGTACCCTTGGCCCAGTAAATGTGGCTCTTATCATCTGATGTTGTCGTACTTGGCAGTGCGTCTTCTGCGGTGCCATTGTTTTTGGAGGCTGCTCCATTACCATTACCACTGCCATTACCACTGCCGTTACCATTGCCATTGCCGTTGCCATTGCCGTTTCCATTTCCACTGCCACTGCTGTTTGCACTGGTAGTCGGCGGTTCGGTTATTAGTGCACCGATCTTGTTGTTATGCGTCTGATGCGAAAAGATTCCCAGGCAGTTGAGCACGAGATGCATAGCTCCCACTTCAATGACAACGCGTCGCAAAAGGACGCCGTCGTCAGTGGATAGCGATACACTGTCCAGCAGCTGGCGGAATACTTCAAATGGCAAGGTGGGCAGCGAAGGTGCAAGCGATAGACTGTAGATATCATCTATAGAGAAAAAAATAACAACATTAGCATTGACCAATAAAATGAAATGTTAATACTCACTGCCATCGCCGTCGCCAGTGACGCCAAGCACTAGACGCAATAGGCACTGGGCACGCTGTTTATCCCTGAGCAAAACATCCGAGTAAGCGGGCAGGCGTAAGAAAAGTCCAAATGCGGCCAACGAATGCTGAGGCACGGAGCTAACTGTAATTTGTTTGGCTGCTGGCTCACAGATTGTATCTTCCAGATCTTCGTAAATCTCATCATTCGGTTCAAGTTTAACCCAATCCGACAGTGGTGGACTTTTCTCCTTTTCAGTTGCAACAACAGCAGCCTTACGACCCATGTGCTCAGGATACACAGTAGGCAAATAATGAGCTAGCAACGATAAGCCACCGCTGCTGGAGAAACGCTGCAATGGTGATGGCAGCGGTTCTGTGCAAACAGCCTTAACTTTTTTCGACTCAGCAGCTTCGTCTCCTAAAGAGCGTTGCGGAACGAGATCAAGCGTTAGGCAGGGTGAGGATAACGAGTGACCAGCATCCTGCAGTGTGGCCAACACCTGTGAAATGGTGGCATCGCCAGCCAGCACTATATCAGGGTACTCCGCCACAACCAACTGGCTGCCATTGGTGGTATTCGCTGCTTGCAGCAGAAATTCCTCAATATTGAAGGTATCTGTAAAAGGAAAACATGTTATTCTGCTGTCTAGTGATAGATGATTAGTTTACTTACTAATGGGAAGCATTTGCATGGCTGTTGTTTGGGTCTCTTTGTCTTTATTTACGGCTGCCTGGTTTTTGGCGTCCTTTATACGCTTGTCCTTGGCCGCAACTGCAGCACCCACTGTCAGAAACTCCAGGCTGCCACCAATGTTGCTCAAGTTCAAGTAGCAGGATCTTTCAAGCTGGTTCTTGTCAACTGTCTTTGCAACAGCCGGATTACTAGTCGTTGCCTCTCCAGTACGCTGATCTGTTGGTTGTTGATACACTAAGTTACTATACACTAGGTTGGCAGGAATGAAATTAAAAAACAATAATGTATAAAATTATTAAAATAATAAACAAGAAGCAATATTCACAAAATATATATTAATTCATTTAATAACTAGAGTTAACTATAGCCCGAAAGCCGCTGTCTGTTTAAGCGATTTTGATTATAAGATAATAACATTTACTTACCGCTCACACAGTTCTGCATAATCTCCTGGCAGGTGGTGTTCGTCGTCACATTGAACAGCATTTGATGGGCGCTGCTTCGCTTTGCCGGATGATGATTGACCGAAGCAATGGGTAGACTGTTGCTGGCACCTCCGCCACCCGTTCCGCCCATAATGGCTGACAAAGTATCACGGCGCTGCAACGGCTGCTGGCTACGCACACAGACCGTTATGTGTTCGTTCTCCAACAGCAACTGAAGCACCAGTTGTCGCGTAAAACCAGAAATAGTGGGTCGAATGCCACCAGCCGAGCGCAATGGCTTGCAGATAACGGCGCCAATAAGCAGAGAGGTGAGCACCTCTTGATTGGCTGGATGGCATGCGCTGACACGTGTAAAGAAGTTGATGGTGGCACGTTCCAGACGAATGAACGATTGTTGCATAGGCAAGGACTTGCTAAACTGCGCCAAGTGCGTGTTGCAAAGCAGCTGTAGCAATGGCTTCCAAAACAATGAGCCTTGCAAAGTACCCAGCCAGTCGCGCATTGGACCCTCAGCACAGCACTCGGAAAAGAAGTCGAGCACTTTGGGCACATTTGCGCTGCTTAACAGTGGCACTGCGAAATTGCCAAGATGAGCCTCCGCCTTGTCAAAGTCCGTGAGTGAGGAATCACCGCCGGCAGCTGCTTGGCTACTGCAACAGGCCGTGACACTTGTGTCTACTGGCGGTGCCTCTGTGGTGGGTAGCATATGTGTGCAGTACTCGTAGATGGCATGCGCCAGCAGCTTGGGCAGACCCGAGTCTAGCATTTGATAAACAGCCACAGGCGACTGGCAAGATAATGCAAGGGTTTTTAGAAAAGCTGGATGTTGCATCAGCTTTGTGAGATTCTCACTGCCCTCACGCTTGAACCAGGCGCAGCCGCTCTGAACCTTGCTATCGTCGGTTTTACCGCGCGTCTGTTGCTCCAGTTTAACACCCAGCTTTACAAGCAACTGGTTGAAGAGCTCTGGCTTTATATAGCACAATGCGCAGATAAGTGCATCAAAGCTGCTCTTCAATGGCTCATCGTGCTCCAACTCGGATATCCATTGGTAGCAAGTTTCAAACAAGGTGGGCGTTATAAGCTGTGGCAGATCGGGCACCTGTTGTTGACGCTGCACTTGCCACAAAATGGAGGCAATCACCTTGACAAATCCACTTTGGGGATTATTACAACGTGCTTGCTTGCTGTAATTATCATGCAGCTGCATAATCCAGTCGAGCAGCACACGCAGCTTATCCAGCATGTGCTCTGTTGAGCCGGTAACTACTTGGTAAATGAGATCGCATACAGCATCGCTGGAGAGTTTAAACACTGCAGAAAACAAGTTTCCCAATTATTAGAATCCAACCAATGGGTGGCACTTAAGTAAGACTTACCCTGCGGTGTAGTATGCCAAAGTAGAGTTCGCAGCAGCTGCAGACTTAGCTCATTATTGTAAGCGCCCAGCTTGATAAGAATGGTCTCGAGATGCTGTTGCGCAAAGCTCGGTATCATGGGCATGATGTTTAGGAGCGAGCAACAGGCCTCCAAAAATCCGGGATATGCAGCTGGATACGAAGCTATCAAATCAGCCAGCTTGCTGTCTGGTTGCAAAGCTGCCACATGAAAACAACGGGATAAAATGCGCACCCAACCAATGCTTGTTTTTGCAAAGGCATCATCCTCGGGCATTGCATCTACATCCATTGCTGACAACGCAGACGATGGCAGTGGCGTTGAACCCATAAATGCATCACCAAAAGCTCCTTGGCTGCGCAATCCTTGCATACGATTACCAAATATAGTCTGGCCTAGTACAGCAATCTGCACGAGCCCTACATTTCCACAGTCCTTTGGTCTGAAAAATAATGTTTGTTACAACTGTTTAAAAGCTTGATAAGACGTAAGTCATGCTTACTTGTAGAGTCTCAGCACAATGCTGGTGGCCACCTCAGCTTTTGCTAGCTTTAGACGTATGCAGGTAAGGCCCGTTGTCGCCATGGGTGCGCCTACTGGAATGGAGCCAACACCGTAGTCGCGGGATAGCTCCAAAGCTACAGCTGAGGGGCATGATGCCAAACTTGAAGTATGCGGCACCAGCTGGACCTCTTTAAGCAAAATGGCCGTGGGCAGCGTTATGGTCAAATCAACATGCGTCTCTTTTGGATAGAACATATAGCTCCAGGCAGGCGAGCGTGGTCGTCTGTGTGTAGCATTGGGGTTTGAGATCAGCATTTCGGCACTTTGCGCTGCGTCATTCTCCGATATAATGTGCGAGAAGGGCGCAAAATTGATCAATCCATCGTACTGCGCGCTCGTGTTCCTAGATGTTTGCGCTGATCCTGTAGTCGATTGACCACCTGCGCTTGTGGTTGCCTTTTTGCAAACGTTACTGGCGCTTAAATGATTGTTGAGCTTAAGCCGCGTATTGCGCGTCATATGTTGCATAATCATTGAGATCTAAAAGTAAGCTATAATTGTTAACACCAAACAGTTTCGTTTGTTACTGCAGCCACTTACCAATCCTGGTTGCATATTTATGATGGTTTTGTTGAGTCGCACCAAATTATGGCAAATGATTTGTATGCCACCCAGTTGTGTGAATATTTGCACAGCCGCTGTCACTTCCAGCACCTTGGATATGTACCAAAGGAATGGCTCCGATAGCTGAAGGCGTGGCAATGTGGTATTGCGTTGTATGGTGGCTGCAAGATTATGAGCTTTGAATAACTTGGCCATAGTTAAGCTTTTGATTTATGACTTACTCTCTTCAAGATATTGGCATATGGGTGCTACAACTAAGCGTGGATTAGAGGCCCTTTCACTCAATGTGATCATCAAACTGAAAACGGCATCTGCAATAGTCTGCGGCTCATCCAATACCATGTTCGTTTTCAGTGAAAAGAAACAGCTTGAGGACATCATTGTAAACGTGTTTGTTGAGCACTGGGAGAGAGCACCAAACAGGCGCTTCATGGTGGGAAACTGGCGCAACACTAAGACGAGAAATAAAAAAAAATATTCAATATTTAAAGCAAACAAAACGTAATAGTTAATGTACTCACCCCAATCTGCTATGCATGGCACCTTGCTTCGATGACCATCCGTGTTAAGCTGCTCGGCTTTGGTTTCATCCGTTTGGCTTTGATTGGATAGCTCTTCCTCTTCGGGTATTGTAACCTCCTGCAATAAACATAAGCCTTTTAAAAATTGTTTTCTTTTCGTTATAAGCTAAGTGAACGTACGCTAGGTTGTCTAGGCATCTCAGTCAAAACCATGTGCGAGGACAGCTTAAGTAGATTTATTATGAGCGAATTGTCACATATGTTTGCATTTTGTTTACTGGGATTCTCGGATCCCAAAACATTAGCAAATAAATTGCTAAAGTTATTGCCAGTAGTGCTGTTCTCATTGCCGCGCTGACATTGCAGTTTCTCGCCATTGGAAATGTTGTTGAAGACTAGAAAAGCTGATAAACAAAAAAAAAAAAGATTAAGTATTAAATTGAAATTAAAGCCACAGGAAGTTATGATACTTACAAACACTTTCGGTTATTTTAAGAGCAATGTTCAAGTCGCCCTTGTCGTTTGGCATTAAAAGCAGATCGCGAACCAGCTGGTTCTGAGCGTCGATGGGACCTTGCTGGTTGCTGATTGCGCCGCCGGGTTGCACCAGTTGCAGCACAACATGCAACAGAATGTCTTTAAGTCGGCGCTTGCATGGAATGAGACCGCCGCTGCTCTCGCTCTTGCCATGAAGCCAAAGAAGCAGCTCGTGTAGATGCTTGCAGATGGTGGGACCAGCCTAGCAATGCAAAACAAATATGTAAATATAACAAAATGAAAAAAGCTGAATGTGTACTTACACATCGGTTCGTAATGATGGAGGAGCTCATGCCATAGCCAGAGAAAAAGCGTAGCAGCATTTTTTCAAAGTTCTCATCGTTTACGATGACTTCATTTATGCGCGAGCAATCCGTAACATCGTCGCCAATGGGCAGTGAGTTGCATGCGAGGAACAGACATTGAAAGCCCAAGCACCAAGTTCGCAGCTTAATATCACTGTGCCAAGCCAGAGCCAATAGAAGTCCCTGTACAGCATTGGCCCCAAAAGGAATTTTTGGGATATCTGTTTGGGTGATGCCCGACGTGTAGGGTTTCTCGGCTAATTCGCAATTGAGTGTCAGCCACATCTGCAAGACTTGCTCCAGATGAACCCACGTATCTTCATAGTGTAGATCGGCCAGTATTGAATCAAAAACATTTTTCAGCATTATGTAGGTGTTTCGGCCACTGTAATCAGGGCCAGACCACAGCTGAGTGAGATATTCTGGCCAGGGTGGAGCATCTGGTGGTGCTGATAAGAACTCATTGGTCAGCACTTGCGGCAACGATGAGTACAGATCCAGTGATGTGCGGTTTGTTAGGCGACGCAACTGTGCTTCAACATGCTGATCCAAACCAGCATCTAAGCGCGCATCCATCGCAATGGATAGTGACTTGCAAAAGAAGCTAAATGTGTTCTTGCAGAGCGCATTACTCTCCTTCTTAGTAATTGGCTTCGTGCGCTCAATCATATCAATGTCGTTTAGCATTTCATCAAACTCCGTATCCTCGCACTCAATTAACGATGGCAAGTAATTGTGCCGGACAGCTGTAATGGATAAACAGTATTTTAGAAATGACAGTGCAAAACAATGGTGTGGGATTGTAATGGTAGTATGGATAACATGAGGATGAGCTTTGAGTTTTGGTTGTTGCGTCTGGACAAGCCAAAACCAAAGCTCAACTCAAGGGGAATATATATTGGTATGTGGTTATTTTTGAAATCTCTCTTTACCCTCCTGATAAAAATCACTTGCTGTCGGCATATGTAAGCCAGCCTGTGCGATGGAGGAAGAGTAGGATGCTAAAAAAATGAGAAATATATTTTTCATAAGCCAGCTGTGAACAAGGGGCACATGCCGAAGCTTAAATACATATTCTTATACCAAGTAAATCAATTTAGTTGATTAACTACTAATTAAAGTACTATAAACAGCATACTAAATTATCTTTATATATATAAATATCATATATTTTAAATAGTTACTTACAGGTGTAGTCACTGAAAATGTCGCGACTTTCCTGCACCGTAGACGTCGCCACGGATCGAGCAGTATCGTTGGTTGGTGTGGCATCATTATCTCTGAATTGCTTGTCTGCATCCAAAAGGTCCTGCACAAAATAAATATATTTTACATAAAATACCAATCTAATACATCAAAAAATTACCTGAAGTAGGCAAGTTATGGCATGCACCGCCCAGGGCTGCTGTTGGTCATTCCACACGGCTAGACGCACCAGCTGCTCAAGCTGTGCGGTTGTCACAATTTTACACAACCGCACCGAGGGTCGGCACGCAGCCACCAGACGTGCTATCACTTTGCATGTTAGAAGGAACTGATCCATGTTGCAGTCGAAATCCATTTCAAGCAACAGGGCGAATAGTCCACGAATAACAACCTTGATGTTGGCCATGCTCAGTGTCTTCAGTCCCTTGTCGAAATTGCTATCGACATCAGTACCAGCCCCTATGCCGTCCAAATGTTTAGGCGATGATGTGGAGGTGCCGGTGGTTTTAAGTGTTGTTGTATTACCGTTGGCATTGGCACTGGTACTTGCGCTGGGCGCACACATGCCGCTGCTGGTTACCATGTTCGATTTTCCAGGCGCAGTCGTGGCTTTGCTGACACTGCCTGCCGCCTTTGATTTGGTTGACAGCTCCATAAAAATGCCGGGATGCTAATACACAATAATTTATGTCAATTATATTTAGGATATTTGAAAAATGTAAATGTACAAATACCTCATTCTGAATCATATAGATTTTCTTTCCCCAATCCGTGTAGGGCTGCACAGAGTATTTGTTTTGAGCTACAATACGCTTCTTAAAGCAACGCAGTTGCTTACTATTCGACGAATTGTTGGGTCGTGTCTTTGTAAAGTCGCTTTCGCAGCTCATGAAATCCCAACGTGCGGCAGCTGTGTGAATATGCATATGATAATGTTATCAACTTTACTGGCATCAAATTCAACGCTTTCACACTCACATTTGTCCTTGCGCTCATTGTTGTCATCCAGGCAAACGGAAAGGAACAACAACAACCATGTGATCAGCTGAAGATCGGACGTGCTACCCATGGCAGTACAACGTTCCGCTGCGCTCGCTGAAGTGCTCGGCTGCTCCGACTGAAATTTGTAGTGAGGCGAAATTGGCGCCAGCAACTTGACTAGCGTCTTGAGCACTGCATCTATGACAATGGAACGACAAGCTCCCATGGCAATGCTTCGTCGTCCCAAATACGTAAGTAAAAAGAAGATTCTGTGGAAGAGTGTAAAAATAATTATTTGAATAATGCCACTAAGATTGAATAGCAGTTGTTTTACATACCGATCCTGTGGAAATGCTTTACAGTTCTGTGCTGAGAACAAGCTACAGAAAGTGTCAGCCAAAAAGTCACCCCACCAGGGTTGAAAGCAGCACATGCGAACCAATAAGGAGCAAGTTGTCAGTTGCAATTGTGCATCTCCATATACAACCAGGGAATTGAACAGCGCCTTAGCGGTAACCAACATTGAAACGCGAGTGCACAGGCAAAATGTTCTTGATGCCGTACTCAATGGAAAAATGCAATAACACCTCGACCAGACTGAGACTTAGCACACGCAATTTATCCCGCGACGCTGTGCGCAACGAATCCTCCGGCAGCCCAAGATTCGATGGTACGAACGGTCGGTGTACTTTGTTTGATAGTCCACGTTCCAAACGGAGCGACACATTTCGAATGACATTGATTTGGTATTGCAACAGCATGCATTCCTCGTACAGGGAAACAACTTTGTTGTTATTCTCCATACCACAGCTTAGCTCCTCATCACGTTGCTTGTTTATAAAGGCCTGGAGATGGGCTACATTAGATAGCTCGCTGGTGTGCATTGGCGACAGCAGTTCCATCAATTTGCAACTAGCCAAGCTATAGCGGCAGTGGACATCCTCGTACAGAGCATTAAGCGCCTTCAGGTGTGTCTGCAACGATTGTGGTGGCTGCTTTACAAAACGCACCAGCTGATCCCCGTAACCATCATGCTCCATTACAACGGGATGACCGAAGAAACTACCGAGTGGCACCTTACACTTGGTGGATGACATGCCAATGCGGCCAACGATTGTCAGCTTTAGATAACGGCAAATTGGTGGTGGCTGCATATCGCTGAGCACCAGTGTTTTGGTCTGTATATCAGACACCTGTACAAGGCGCGTGCAATCAGTTTCCTCGTCAAAGCACCAAATGTCAATATTTAATGATGTGAGCTCATCGCAAGCGGGTATCACCACATCGGTAAGCAGTATGTGTTGGCCAAAATCAAGCACAACAAAACGACGAGCACCCGAATGCATGCGATCGACAACAATCATTAACTTTGGTGGAGGCGTAAGCAACTTATGCCAAGCAATTGGCGGGCAAGGGTTGGCACTCAGATTTTCCATTATCTTCTCTTGTTCAAGGGAATCGTCTGCCACATTATGTGCGGTGTCATTGGCACCAACTTGAGAGGCTGATGGTGACTGCTCCGAAGATTGTGAAAGCGAAACCTCTTCGGGCAGCGCATCTAACGAAGACTTCATGCCTGGTTTCTCCCAGCTTTCAAGATCTCCAAAGGTGTCGCAGGCGTTTTCATCGGCCATGCCAAACTTCTTTTGTATGTAGCTGTTCCAAAGTGTAAGCTGTGGCAAAAACTTTGATATCTTTATCTTGTGAAGGGATGTCTTCTGCTTGTTTTGTACCTCCTCCTTCAATGCGTTTTCTAGATCGGCTAGAGATGATACAGCCACTAAACAAACATAGAATAAAATATCAGTACAAAACAATAAAACATATACCTCAGCAAACACAACTTACAAGCTTTATTGTTAAATCCATTGAGCATACCAAAATTGCCAAAAGCCGGCTTGGCATCTTTATCTTTTAACTCTTCCACCAGGCACTCGACATCGTTAACCAGGTCATTCAACTAAAACCGAAAAATATATTAAAAATCAGAAAACTTAATGTGACTATACAAGAAACATTTGAAAAATACTCTTCTTTTAACAAATGTTGAGTACTGCGTTTTATTTACATACCAGTTCTTCATCCTTCCCTTTGGTTGCTATCATTTTTGGCATCATCATGACATCCTCAATGACCACACTGGCAGCACCATTGACTACGCTATCAATGTTGTCAATGCGAGTGGCCTCTGAGGTTTGTACACAGTTAAAATGCAATTGCACCACCTCCAACAGACCGCGCAATTGATTGCTAATACTCTTGCCTCGAATCAGATGCGGAAATGTTCGAAAGTCGACTCCATCTGGAAAATAAATAGTCTTAGTGATTTTCACACATACAAATTAAACACATTAAATATTTACCTATCGAGCTTAGTCGCTTGATGTCGAGTCCAGTCACCGGTAAAATAGTTGCACTGCTGCGTATTACATTTGTGAGCGCCACAGGCGAGTTTGAGCCATGTCGATTGATATTTGGAAAGTCAAAGTCAAAGATTTCCGGCTCAAAGGGAAAGCCATAAAGACCGAATCGTGTGCTTAGCAGTGCACAGTGCGGATCCCATCTTTTATCAATTTCGTTGGCGATGTCTTTTAATAAATTGATGGCATACTCGGAAATGCTGTTGTGTGACTCAGCGGTGGATGTGGCGCACGTAAGCATCGTATACCAGCGCACCACACTGGCGCACTGTGCTTGCGGCAGCTCCTGGAACGTATTGCTTATCGCCATCTTGATGCTGTTATCAAGTGAACAATGTTTCTGCAACTCTCGCGGCAGGTTTGCCATACCCCTGCAAGAACATAAAAATAAGATTAAAACCTATTTAAAACTGTATATAAGATTGTCGTGGGACTTACTCAGTCAGCGATATTATAAGCTTCACACACTTGTGAGCCGTGCTTCGCTCACTAAAGATGATGCAGTTGCGCACCATCTGTTCCATGTGCCTTTCGGAGATATTAATGCACTCAAACTGCTGCGCCAACAGATCGTTGATATTGGCTGCTGTTTGTTTGTTTATCTGATCCTTTATGCGCTCTGACTTGGGCGAACGAAAACGATTAAGCCGTATGCAACAAATCCAGTTAAGCACATCAAGCGCCAGATTCTTGGCAAGCGGAGTTGATTCAATGTCACTGGCAACACGATATAGCTGCTCCAACAATGCATTGCTGTCCAACATGGCAATGCGCTGAATACGTGCATTGCTGATGCGATTATGCGACTTAACGGCGCGCACACTAATTGAGATCTCGTGTAGCCAATCGCAACCTGCATTGAGAAGACAAGTTTTATAATAGCACTTGATAGATAATAAGGAAGTAAGGAGTTAAAGAAGCCCGGCGTGCACTACCTATAAGTTGTCTATTGCTTGAGAGATCTATTGGATCAGCAGCATTGGGACTTTCCATCTTGATTGTTTCAAAGGAGGCTTGAAGATTTGCAAGTTCGGCTAAACATTCATTTGAAAGCTCTGAGCCACACATATTAGCTAGTTCGGGTTCGCACACATTCAATAATTCAGAGTAACACACATGTTTCCTGATCAGACGAGCCTTCATTTTTCTAGGTGTCCCATAGCCAAGACCCGAATTGTCCATAATTAACTTTCTTTTACAGCCACGCTTACGAATAAGACAACTTTCAAGTGGATGCGGACTTTTTTGGCGGTAAGAAAAGGCTGTAATTTATCGGTTAGTTATATGCTTTTTCCAAAACCAAATTTAGGCAATAATCACATTAAAAACCCGAAGATCATATGCTATTGCAAATAACTAACTAAGCAACTATTTTTTTTAGTAACATATACCAAAAGGCATACCTCGTGTTTTGCTTTGACCCTCCTTTGATGGATCCGAAACGGTTTTAATATGTAGCAGAAAATTACGGGTGCGCGTCTTGAATAGCTTGGGAGAGGTCAGTGTGGCGGTCCCGCCCTGATCACACAGATCAATGCACGAAGACAGTTCGATGGGGCCGGCAAGCACTTCGGCGTTGTGGGCTAGCAGATATTCTTCACTGAGAACCGGATTTTCACTAGCGACTGTAAATAATACAAAAAATATTTCGATTCATAAAGGAATGAATAAAGAGAGTTTACTTTTACTTACTGTAGGAAAAGTCAATGTTATCTTCTATGACGTTGGGCTTGTAGCTAGCGTGCGGTCCTTTCATTCTATAGCCAAAGCCGTTTGTATTCTGCTTAAGCAGGGTGACCTGTATGGCTGCTGGATTGGAGCACTGCTGGTAAACAGTAAACTTTAGATCGATATGGCCCAAAGAGACCGGCTGGGCAAGGTTCAGCTCAATGATATGCTCATCCCAGGTAGTTCTGCAAGCATATTAGAACATTGTTAAAATACAGTACAAAATTTGTAGTAAACAAAAACTTACGCATCGTTATGCAGTCTCCATGTTCGTGTAAAGTCGCGCTCATCGCCGCCATGTCGCATATTTTGTGATTGCTTACGCTGTTTTTGTACCTGGCCCAAATCGTTCCAGCAGCTGGGAACTTCAGCCGAGTACACCGTTAGCTTGTCATCAAACTGGGTCAGAGCATAAAATACACGCAGATCTTCGAGCGTTAGATCAGTGGTTTTGTAGGCAAGCAGATTTGCGTTATTGCTCATTAGTGAGGCAACCGATGGTGATGTCTGCACATTTATGTTTTGACCCGATGTCCCGGCTCCTGCTTCGTTGCCCACATCCACCGATATCATTGTATCGCCCATTAGGGAGTCATTTCCAGCCGTACTACGAATACCGTCAGTAACGCTCAAGTCCATAGCATGTGTCAAAGTTGTACTACAGTCATCCTCCATTTCCAGCAGCTCGTCGCCAGAATCGTTGTCGCCATCATTAAGCGAGTAGAATAGCATACCGCCCTGGCGCGAACAACAGCAAAGCCTGTCCAAGTTACGACAATAGACAACGGCCTCAAAGTGTTCACCCTCCTCCTCGATGACAGTGGTGGCCTGAAAGTCGGCTAGCGAGTAAATTTCAATGCAGCCATCAGCGCACACCACGCAAATGGAGCCCGCCTCTTTTAACTCAGCAGATGCTGACGACGAACTGGGTGGCAGGATGCACAGCTGTTTAGGACACTTGGCACGGCTAAAGGTCATGGCAAGCGTATAATCGTTTGAGATTTGTGTGTCATCGTAGTCAAAGAGCAGCAGCTGAGCGGCCACATTGCATTCAGCATTGTTATCGTCTGCAATTGTAATACAAGCATAATTATCATTTGCAAATTCTTAATAATTAATTATTTGCGGCAAACTCCAGCTAACTTACCCATATCTGTGGAAGCATCTTGTTGCTCTTCTTCCTCTTTGGCCACTGTTGCCATTATGATTTTGGAGTCCTCCGATTCGGGTGCTTTTGTTCGCATCAATTTCACCAGAAGTTGATTGCACTTGGGACTGGTAGGCAAGATCTCCTCTATCTCAATAATCTCTTGAACATCAACAGGTACACCGTTTGCACTATGGGCCCCATCTAATGCATTCATGCGCTTGACACTTGTCCAGCTCTCAACAAGGCAATCGATCTCCTCATTAGGCTGCAATTTTTCACTAGCACTGCTGCCGCCGCCGTTCATAATGATTGTATTGTTGTTATTGTTGTTTGTGGATCCCATGCCCAGAGCGTTGTCATTGTTGTTATTGTTGTTCTGATGCGATGCCTCGGCCTGGTCGATAAGCTTGTCCATATCATTGCTTATGCCCAGCAAACTGTTGCTTACATTAACAGTATTGGAGGTGCCCATTAAACCGGAGGAAGAATCGTCCAAATTGCTATCAAGTATTTGTGACAGTGTGGACAAATCAAAGTCATACAACACAGAGGAATTGTTGCCGCTCTGGGTAACATCATTGTTCTTGTTATATGTCATTAAAGCCGACACAAAACCATTGCTATCAAAGCCATCGGCAAATTTTTCATATGCCATCAGCGACTTGTTGTCGTCGTCTTTTGAGGATTCAAGACTCACTTGGCTTGCAACCACATTCGAATCACTAGAAGCTGCAAATGTGAAATGCAAAAATGTATTATTGAATCACTTAAAAAGCAAATTAGAGTACAACTTACTTGTCCCTAGCTGCGAAGATGTCTTTTTCATATGCCCTCCAATGCTAGACACGGTGCCGCTGTCATTGCTGATAATGGCCGAGTTTTCGCTGTATCTTTCCAACTCCACGATATTAAGCACCACCATGCGCAATGCCATTTCACCGCTGCTTTGTCGAACGGTCACGCCCAGCACTATCTTTGAGCCCACAACACCGGCGCGCAATGTCGATGTTGATGTGATATGCTGTGCATTAACGCCGCCAAACTTGCCGCTACTGTTGTGCATGCTGCCGCCATGAGCAGCACTGCTGCTATTGCCGCTTCCACTGTAGTTAGCCGAGTACACATAATTAACCTTTGTGCGGGCGCGTGCATTTGGCAAAACACAAATGGCTGTGACACGAGCCCACTCGAAATTCTCTTCGAACACGTCCTTGAGCAGTGTGGGCACATGGAAGCTGGCCATGAGCTTAAGATGACGCTCAATGCTCCAAACACTCAGCTCGCCAGTCTGAGTGCTGCACGTGCATAGAACATTGGCGTAATCACTATTGGAAATGATATCGAAGCCCATCCCCGGAGCGGTTAATGCTGGACTGGTGGCATAACTGATAGAAAGCGGCACGTTCTGTGTGAACTCGCCCTTCACAAACGGGCACAATGGCGAGTGTCGTTCATGCTCGCTCCATGGCTCGTCGGTTTTTTCCCAGCAAACTAAGCAAACGTTGCATGTAAAACACATGGCACGATCCTCACCCGATGAGGAGGGTTGATGATAAAAACCGGCCTGTGCCATTTGATCTGGTAGCGCCCATTTATAGTCCATGTGCGGCCATTTCTCAAACGTCTGACGACGCACTGCTTCCGAGTGCATGAGTACTCGCTGAAAGTGGCTATAGTTCCATCCGTAATCCGGAAAACGTGAGCCCATTAGCATATCAGTGAGACGCTCATTAATGGCTGATGCTATTGCCATAACAGGAATGTGTCGTTCCAAACGTTTCAACAATATGACCACATTGTTTGCAACCAACTTCAGACTGGAATAGGGTACCTCCAGGCAAATCGTGTTCCACTGTAACAGTTAATTAAACACGTATAATTATTAAAACATTTCTACGGCATGTTAAATAATTTTCTTTCTAATTAACGAACAGCTTATTATAAGGAATTTGCGTTAGAAAACGTAAGACAAAATACGTTGAAAATGCAATTTCAAAACATTGCTAGGCCTATAATGCTTAATCAGTTATTGAAAACTTACGCGTTGAGCTTTTATTCCTTTTTTGGCATGCAGCTGGGCCTGATTGATTTTCAGTGTCAGCTCGTTACTGATATCGCACGGACATTCGAGACCTTCGCTTTCCAGTTCGTTTATACAATTTTGAAAGATGATCGCCTCCGACAATATAAGCTCAAGCTTTATATAATCCTCATTCTGACCGATCGGCGCCTGCAGTATGGTGTCCAATAGCAGTACACCGTTGTAGTCGCCGCGTAATCCCAAATTATGACCATCCCAGAACAAGATTTTATCTTGCAGTGGCATATAGCGTCCCTGGATTATACCTTCAGCTGCAATTAAATATGTTTAATTAAACAAAAGTTAATGAAGGCTAAAGAAGAAGAGGGCGCGCCCATTGCTCTCCACCATGTTTCATATTTCATCACAGTAAGCAATTCATAACAACAGTAATCGCAAAATATGTACTTCCCCCTTGCACATGAAACTTGAATACTTATGCGAAACATATGCGCAACTGCGTAGTAACCAGATGGAAGAACAATAACAAACAAATTGTTATCGCAAAATCAATAAACAAACAAAAATAAATAAACCACTTCTGCGTTTATATATTGAAAGCAAAAATATATCAATTAAAATTAACTTAAGTTTTTACTCTACATATGTTTTATCTTTACTACCATGTTAATCATTTAACACATGCATATTTTCAACATAAAAACATAGATTTAAAACCAATGAAATAAATTCGAATTCTCTGGTTTGTTTGTATTTGTGCGTCTGTGTGAAAATTTTTTCCATACACGCACATGTAATGTATATATAAATATTTATGTATATGTGTTGCTTACCGTTTGTACCCAATTGATACGTCTGCAGAATAACGCCGGAATTGACATCTAGAACTTTCACATGATTGTTGTTACCAAACGCAAGCAACACATTTAGTTCCGGATGATAGGCAATGCTGCGTATTTCGAACAAGGGTGCTCCGCTAGGCAAGACACAATCGTTGCTGCTATCATCGCCCACATCCAAGTAGCCGTCTTGCTTAAGAATACGTTGTTCCATTCTTTCACTACATGCGGGCGTCGTGCGCGCTTTTATGTTTAATGATAGTTAAAACTTTGCCTATGCTTTGAATTTTTTGATTCACAATTGATCAAGAAATTTTTCACAATTAAAATTACTTTTCTCGGGACAATTGCTGCTGCGCTGCAGTTTTTCCTATATGTGTCCCCTTTTCTTCCTTCTGACAGATGAGTATTTGATTTGCCATTCGCGTTTGTGTTTGCCAATTGTCAGAAATTGCAATTCAGTGTTGTGTAAGCATGTCGGAGCAGTTTAAAATTTAGTATTCAAATAAAAATGTGGATTAAATACCAGCCTCTTTGATGCAAAACAATCGAAACTAAAAGCACCAAAAATCACATTCACGTTACACAGCACTGTGTTTGCCATTCACAATACAACGCGTTTTGTTTACAATTGTCAGAAAAGTTTTACAGCAACTGCAATCAAATGAATATCTTGCCCAAAAAACGGTAAAAACATAAACAAAACATTACGCAATCCACTCTATTTAAATAAACAACTGTTTTGTTTTTTTTAGCTGGCATGTGCGCACTAAAGACAATATTGCACGTGTGCGGCGAGATGAAGCAGCCGCACAGGAAGAAGAAAAGAAACGCCTGGGCAAACTAGAACTGGCCGTAAATAATAATATTGCTTTACATAGTTAAAGCTAAACACATTTAATGTTTATTACCCTTAAAAGGAGAGCGAAGCGCGCATTAACTATTTGAGACGTCAATCAGGGCTTCCGGAAACTGTGAAAGAAGAAGCCAAAGCAAGTGCTGTGGAAGCGGACGCAACCAACAACTCTGACGCTAAGCGCCCTGTCGATCTATTTGCAGACTACAGAAGTCACGTGAAACAAACAAATAAGGATTTAGAAAAAGAAAAAAAGGACGAACAGGAGAAGTATGAAAAACAAATCGGATACCTCACCTATTTGGGACAGGATACTAATGAGGCACTCAAAGTGCGCAGTTGGTATGAAGTGGCCCCAAAACGTTCCGAAATTGGCCACAACTTCAATGTCACTGAAACCAATTTAAAACAGAAGCTATCACAGGATCCACTCACCCTAATTAACGCTCTGATACCATCAGAAATTAAAAAGCCCCTGCAAAAAAAACGCACTACCACACCAGAGCCATCTACATCGCCTACTTCAGAGCGTTCGTCCAAATCAAAGAAACAAAAAAAACACATGAAAAACATGCCAAAAAAGGCAAAAAGCACAAAAAGCATAAGAGTGACAAACTTGATAAACCAACTAAGGAACAAGCTGAAATGGCAAAGCGTGATAAACTAAACAGGCTGCGCAAGGAAAGACTGTTGCGTGAAGCAACTGAAAAACGTCGGCAGGAACAGTTATTTGCACCTAAGGAACCGGCGATTGCAGCCACGGCAGCGACTACGCCGGCAGCCACGCCCAGAATTGTGCAAAAATACAACAGCCAATTTAATCCAGAACTTGCTAAGCAAAATATGATGTGAAAATATACATACGATGCAATGAAGAATAATTGTATTTTTACTAAGCACTGTTTATAATTAGAATTCTGTTTGTTTTTTTTTTCTCAGTAATAAAGATGGAACAATTTTAGTTATTGTTTCAAGAAGAATAAAATTGTTAATTCATATTCGAGGAGCACTGTGAAGTTTAAAGAAACGATTAAAACTAACATGACATTTGTGTTCGATTTAATTCGATTACAAATTTATATGTCAATTTAGATTTTTTCTAAGTTTTTGGCCACTTGTGATAAAATACGTTCCTCAATTCAATAAAGCAATCAGTATAGACAAATTCAAGCTGCTATTGTGTTTTTATTACAATTATTGAAAATTTAAAAGAAAAACTTTAGTAAATTTAAAATACTAATTTTATTGGCGCCCAACCCTTAAGGTTCGTTCGTTCTTGAGCAACAGTGTGTGCAGTGTTGAAAATCGTTTAGAGCCCACTCACACAGGCACATGTGAGATTTTGGCGGCGCTTCGCTTATTTCATCGCTAACTTTAGCGTCGTCTGTGTCGATGTGCCGATCTCACTTGCGGATCGAAATTTAAAATTGTATGTTTGTTAGATAGATTAAGTAAATAATTTCAAAAAGAGCAAAAATCACAAAGCAAGGACAACCGAAATGGATGAGGATAACAACGACACACCGCGTGGTAAGTATCAATTGACATACATATGTAGACAATTGATTGCGAAATATCTGACTATGTTCGCGACAAGAAGTACCGTTTGAATTCAAAATGAACGCGCTGCAAAAAAAGCGTGTTGCGCTTCTGAGTAAAAAATAAAAGGTGCCGTTATTAATACAAATGTCATAACCTATTATGTGATTCTTGTAGTTACTCGCGCGCGGACACGTCGTATGTCTGCCCTTGAACACGAACGTCCTTTGACACCGCAGCTTGATGTTATTGCTGAGCGTGGTAAGTGTATTTTTGTTATACGCTTTCAAGAAATTGAATTTCATAACAATGTGTTGTAGCTTCGCCGCGGCCAACACGACGCAACCGCTTAAATTCGTCGACAATCGATTTAAGGACACCCGTACGCTCAACGCGTTTGTCGCTTGCACGTGGAGAGAGTCTAGAGCCGATAACGCCCACAGCAGCGAGCCTGTCGACAACAAAGCGGCCAACGCGCACGCCAGCTAAATCAGGACGTAAGCAGTTGACATTGCAAGAAGAACTTAAAGAAGAAGATGCTAGCGAAGTGGTTGAGGTTGAAGCTAAGCGGTCTACTGCAAAGGCAGCCAAATCAGTACGCAAGCAGCTAACATTACAAGAGGATGTCAAGGAGGAACAAGCTGCGTCAACCGATACAGTGGTGGCAGTGGTCAACGATGTGCCTAATGTCAAAGCCAAGCCGTCTGCTCGTACGCCAGCCAAACAAGCGGAATCAACCGATACAAAGATGGCAGTAGTCGAAGAGGTGGCTGAAGTTGTTGTAGAGTCAACTCCAACACGTAGTGGACCAATTGTTAATGAAAGCACACCGCCATCAGATGATAGGCCTGTGACGCGTTCAATGTCTAAAACACCACCGGTTCGTGTGACGCGTTCTATGTCTAAAACACCACCGGCTCGTGGACGCTCAGCAAACAACACGCCAGTAAATACACAAAATTCGCCGAAAATGGAGCCAAAACGTTCAAACAAAAAACAGATTAAAGATACAACAGTTTCAGAACAACCACAGATGCAATCCACTGAAGCCATAAATGACAAATCCGTCACTGAACCTCATGTGGAAGTTGAATCGATGGAAATAGATGAAGAAGAAATCATTGACAAATCAAAATCCGAATCTAATTCAAATGTTAATGAAAGTCTTGTGGTTGCCACAACCCCTAAAGTCATCCTCATTGAGCAAAATATTCCAGAGCAGATGAAAGAGTTGAACGAAATCATTCCAGAACAGAACGAAGAGCCAGCTGAATCTGAATCAAATAAAGAGAACATACAACATTTCGATGAAATAGTGCCATCATCTGAGAATAAAGATAAAATTGATCCTAAATCTTCATCAGTTGATGTTGAAGACAAACTTGAGCCATCAACTGTTGCATACAGAGCTATATCAATTGGACGCGTCATTCGTGAATGATGATGTTGGTGCTAACATCACAGTTACGGACGACATCCGTTTGACAGACGTTGCCATTGTAACCAAAGTCATTCGTTTGCCTGACCTAACGCCAACAACCAAGGGTTTACTGATGGAACAAAGTGGTTCGGAGTCCAGGAAAACTGTGGCCTTTAATGATGGCATGCATGTTGACGACGATGCCAAGCAAAAGTACCCAAAAACGCCAGCGCGCCTAAATGAGCCGCCAGTTAAAAGTGTAAACTTGATCACCGGCAAGAACGAGAACGAGACACCTCTAAAGCGTCTTTTAAAGGGACGCAATAGTTCAACACCTGTAACAAAGTCACAGGTTTTATTGAGTCAGGCAGATGATGAGCCTAAAACGCCACCACTACAAATTGATGTCATTCAACCATTCTCAGCATTGAAAGATGAGGACAACAACATATCACTAGATTTACCAATTACTACAGCCAAACTTTCCCGACGTCTTCTCAGCGAAGACGAGAATGAAGTTGAAACTGAGAATAATACTCATGGTAATCGCTCAGTCCGATACAGCGACGATGAATATGATGATGCAGAGGATGCCACATCCCATGACCGCTCTAATTGCGAATTCTTCGATATGGAAGCGGAATGCATTGAAGATTATCAATCGGGCGACTCAATGAACAGCTCTGAACGGCGTGAGGTTGTGGAAAATGAAATACCGCACGATGGCGAATCTGTTGGCAGTCAGGATACTCCTGATGAACACTCGGAGGAGGAGGACAGTGCCGAAGAGAAAATGTCATTCATTGTAACTGACAGTGAGGAGGGAGTTGATGATCAAGATGATGATGATGATGATGATGATGGCGACGCTGTGAACGATGATGATGATGGTGGCGATATTGAATGCTTGTGCTTTTCATCTGCCTCTGAAGAAAGTGTGTTCGACCCGGATGAAGAGAAGCCTAAAAAATATCGCCGTATTATATCAAATGACAGCAGCGATGATGATGATGATGATGAACAAATAAATAATATGGAAATCAAAACAGATGACAAAGAAGTTAAGGTTACAGAGAAACAGGTTAATAAAAGTGTCAGCAGCGTAGAGGAAGAAGAAGAAGAAGAAAAGCAGCTACCAATTAAAACGCCATCATCAAATACCATTGAAAGCGAAAAGGCCGAGATTAATGGAGTCGTCAAACTGAATGGCGAAGATGAAGAAATGGAGGTAGAAGAATTAGTCTTTAGCTCAGACGACGAGAATGAGTCACCAAAATCTAAAAAGAATATCAGTAACAACAAGTCTATATATGAAGTGCTTGATTCTTGCGATGATGAGTCGGATCAAATGAATATAACGGCGGGTCCGATCGCTGATAATCTTAACTTGACCGCAAAGAAGGAGAAACCATCCGAACCAAATGAAAAACCTTCTGATTTGGATGATGATGAAAAACCCTTATCAACTTCGCACCAAGAACCATCTTCTACGGAGTCGGTGGCAACTGTCCATGAGAAACAAAAGCGTAGTGGCGAAGAGGAAGCGCTCCTGGCTGAGATTTCCTCCTGTGACCTATCGCATTTGCATCAAATGTTCAATCCGCTTCAGAAGTCGCGTCGTCAAACGCTGTACGTTCAGGATGTACCCGTAACCACAAAGGAGCCAAAATTAAAGCGTCGCAGTGTCCAGCTAAACAGCGATGTACAACCCTCACAATCCTTTATCGAAACTCTTGCCGAGGAGAAGCGTCAACAGTCAAAGCGTAAGCACATGTCAAAAAGCTTTTGTGGCGCTGCTGATGATGATGGCCTGGATGTCAGTGGGGGTGTCGTGGAGGAAGTTCAGCGTAAGAAGGCTAGAAAATCGTGCGAACAATCAGAGGTGGCGCGTATTGATGTTATTGAGCCAGATGTTGAAGCTGCTAAAGACGAGGCGAAACTGTCGCCATCAAAGGAAGAAAAAGAGCTGCCTGCTGCTCAAGACCAGGAAGAAGAAAATATGCCTGTTGCACAGGATGAGCCAGAGCTGGAGACAAAGCTGACTCCTACCAAGGTTGTGATGAAGTCGTCGCCAGTTTCCAAGATGGACACAAATGAGAATCAACCAGATCAAAAAAATCGTAACTTCTATCTGGATTATTGCGATTCAATATTGCAAGCAGCCAATGAAGCAAAGTTGCAACAAAAGAAACAGGTTAGCTTAAAGAATTTTACAATTTATAAATTAAATTGTTTATTCATTAATATTTTTTTTTTAAATCAATTGTAGCGTGTCGCTAGCAACAAGAAGATTAAACGTGAACGTCCAGCTTCTGTTACTGATGATGCCATAGACACCACAGCTTCGACTTCTACAGCCACTGTTCACCAGGAGAAAGCTAAGAAGGATCTTAAACGCTTGCAAGCCACCAAGCAAGCTTTCAAGCATGCCGTGAAGCTTCTTGTGCCAGAGAAAGCTATTACTGGCGATGCCATCGACATCGCCACTCTCAAACTGGAGAAAGTGAAGATTGAGAAGGATCTTGAACGCTTACAAGCCCTCAAGCAAGCTGTCAAGCATTCCGAACAGCTTCTTGTGCCAGAAATAGCTAATCGTCCAGCTTCTGTTACTGGCGATGCCATCGATACCACTCCTTCGACTTCTACAGCAACTGTCAGCTTGGAGAAAGCTAAGATTAAGAAGGATCTTAAACGCTTGCAAGCCAACAAGCCACCTGTCAAGCAGCTTCTTGTGCCAGAAATCAACAATCAGGTTAGTTTCACACACAATGTTTTTGGCTTTATTCATATATTTATTTATTATTCCCTCAACAGCCTCAACAGTCGCAATCATTGGCTCGCAAACTGTCTTCGCAACCGGATGCTAAAACCAAAGCTGGCAAAACTAAGCGGAAGCTAAATAAAAAGAAGAAACAAAAGCTGATGACGCAGTTGAGCTCGGATGAAGAAAGCAGGAATGGTCCTTATCGTTTTAGGAACAATGCAGGCATGGTCACTGTCACCAAATGCGGTGAAGACGGGAGCAGCGAAGACGACGACATCATCACCAACAGTGGCATTGTTAAAGTTGAGCCTTGCACTCCAATGCCAAAGTATTTTAAAGAGATTCCAGTTACACCCGTGGGTTCGGGATTTCGATCGGAACCAAACAAGAAAAAGCCAAAGGCTGAGCATAGCGCAGCCACAGCGGCAGCGTTGCGATTTAAGATGAAAATGTTTGGTGGAGATAAATAAGAATAAGAATAATATTAATATTGGTTAGTTAATAATCGTTGGATGTAGAGGCGAAAGATCGCTTAATTTCAGTTTGAGTTCTGTTTGGTTTTTTTTTTTCTTTCAATTTTTTACGTTCTTGAATCATATCGAAAATTGAATTAGTTTTGCATTGTTTATTATTTTGTTGTTTTTTTTTTTTGTTTATGCCAGACTAGAAGTTCTCTCTATTATTTGTTATTCACCTGATATTACACATTTATGCTACACAACTATCCCAGTTTATTAACTTGGTTAAAACCTAAGTTACAATTTTTTAAAGATTGTTTAAGTTCACCTTTAAATTGTCATGAAAATATATGCTATACTTAATCACATTTAGTTCCACAATTGTTAAAATGAAACTGGTAACAATGTGAATATTTTCCATATTAAAATATTTTGTTTCTTATCAAAATGTTCATTTCATCACAGTAAAATAAAAGTCCAGCATAGTTAATTTAAAAATAATGTGCTATTTTGTTTTGCTATGCATTGTATTTAATTTCTTAGGAAATGCGTTCTTAAAATACATTTAAATAATTAACCGTCATTCTTCATGGGTCGAACAGCTGTTCGCGAAAAACAAAACGCATGTTGCATGGATTTTTTAACATTTATACAGCTGTTTAATGGTGTTCGACCTTTTTGATTATACCTTTATTTAACATCTGTTAAGCTCAAATGATCTGTTAACTGTCTGTTGCTGCTCAGTTGAACTGTTAACACTTACGATATTCAGTTTCCCACATATCGATTAATTGTTCGATGAGAGATTTTCTACCATAAAAGAACGTTTAAATTCAAAACTATTAAAATAAGTCTTATATAAATTACAGTCTTTCGTAAATGTATTTAAAATTTCATAATAAATATCACATAGACTATAAATAATAATATTTGTTGAATATCAAGTACATTAGGGAAGCATTGCACCATTTTTCATTATTTATTTATATATAAGCATTATTGAAAGTGTTTGTTCTATATTTTAATTTATTATTGTGTTGGTGAATAAAAAAAACTGCTTTCTTCGCAAAAGGCAATGTTTATATTAATATGACTTATTTTTGCAATGCAAACAATTTAATAATAAATAAATAAAAAGGTATAACAATATCGATATTATTATCCTCGTGCGTGTCAAGTATCGTATGCAAACTCATAACTTCGAGCAATCGGCATGCATGTACGATATGACCAGCCCTTGTCAAAAGCAACAACAAAGCCGAACAGAGCGGTCGTGTGCGCGGTCGGTGAAATTGTGATTGCTTGTAAATATTATTTTTTGCCAATAGCGAGAAGTAAATTAAAATGTGCGGGAATAGAAAATTACAAAGTTCCAATACTTAAAGAATATCACATATATATATGTAAAATATTTATTTATATATTTAAAATAAAAAGTGCTAGTGTAGTAAAGCATGTAATATCATAAAAAAGGAAGTGCGGAGCAAAAACAAACGGTTGTTGTTTTTCTTATATACACGGCGCGTAACGGTTTTTGTACACATATACACCTACACGTCTTCAACAAAAGTGATACCAAAAAGAAGGTGACAAAGGGAAATTGATCAAAACAAAAGGCATATGCAACAAGAGATTTGAATAATTGATCGGTTGCACTATGTTTGAATTAGAGGATTATTCCAGCAGCATACACGAGGGATTCTTCAGTAAATATGCAGTAAGTCCACATACAGACATACATATATACATGCGAAAATTATTAACTCCCGCACAAAATGGCAAACGTTTATTGACATACGTCTACACATGTGTGTATTTGTTCAACAGCAACAAACAAAAATTAAAAACAACAACAGTGACATATAAAAGTTGGCAAATTCCAATTTGCCGGCCGGTTACACGCACACAAGCACATGTACGCATACAACCACATGGGCTTTTATCGTTTATTTTCAAATTCGTAACGTTCGTTTTCGTTCAAACTCGCCGCAGTCGACAAAGCAGAGCTACCAGCAGCAATTCTCCACAGTATATATTTTTCCTAGTATTTATGCACCCACATTCCCCTACCCCACCACAAGAGCCCTCCACTGCTGCGCAGTCGCCCCAAGAACAGTTTGCCGCGTACCCCTCTCTGGCACTGTTAACATGCGGCGAAAACTTGCGGCTGTTTTTTTTTTTTTTGTCACTTTTGTTTTGTGCTTGTCGACAAATTCGCTTTCGCTCTTAACGTACATTTTTTAAATTTTGTACTTTGTTAGCTTGCCGCAGCGGTTTCGCACACTAATGTTCATGTCTGTATGTATGTACGTACATATGTATGTAAACATGTGTTTTTCTTTGCGATCATTGTGCTTTGAAATTGCTCTTGAGTCGTCGTACTCATAGAAACCGCTGATTAATGTTGGTGCTGTGTCGATGAGCGGGGGGTTGGCTATAACCGGAACAGAGCTGCTGCGTAAAGTGGAAACAATAATAAGATTCTAAAATATATAAATTTACTTCCTTAATTCGAAGATCTTATATTTTTGGTCTTTTATGCGATTGTTTTTATTTATGGTGGTGATTAACTTGGCTATAATCTTGTGTGTGTGGAAACCAAAGTTTATGTTAAGGTTTTGTCGATGTTATTGCTGAGTCAACAGAGCCGTTCTGTGTGTACTAAAATGAAACTTGACAGCAACAACAGCGGCGAAAACATTTCTGTTGTTCGTTGGAGTTTGAGTTGCAAAATACGTTTGTTAAAGGGAGAGGGAAATAGCAGAAATTAGCTCTCCCAGACTCTGTTGTCAGAAATCATGATATTTGGGGCTCTATTTTTATTTATTTTGCAATTTTGCTTTTGTTTGCGCAAAATGTAATTTTTTAACTTTGTTTAGTTATTGCTAAACAATACACACAATGATGAATAAAATATATATATATACATATGATATAGTTTTATGTATGTATATGTGTTGGTATATATGTAACTGAGCTTTGTCAACTTTGCTGTTGTGAACTGCTTCTTTGCTATGTTTTTTTTTCATTCTCAATGTATCATCTTCAGCTTTTGCGTTTTAAACTTTTTGAAGGCCAAACATTAAAAGCGTCTTTGCTGTCGGCTTCTTTTGTTTTATATACATTAAGTACATACATATGTATGTATGAAAGCATGAATATAATGATATTAAGCTACTTTAACTACAAAGTAATATACCTATGTATGTACATGTGCTCCTGACCTCCTACAAAGATTTTTGCATTTTATTTATTTATTTTATTTATTTTGCCAAGGGGGCAAACACTTCTAAAACATGTGCGCCTGTTAAATGCAACATGTACCAACACACACAAGTACACGTGAAGGCAAAGCCACAAGTGTGTGTTTAAACTGTGTGTGTGTGTGTGTGTGTGTGTGTGTGTGTGGTGGCTTGTGTTTGTAGGGAGGAGGAACAAAGAAAAGCAAAACTTTACACAGCGAAACGCTTTTATCTTGTACTTTGTTTTCAAACGCTACAAGTTGCGAAGGGGAAGAGAGCCTAAGCACTCACTCATTCGCTCAACGTGTGTGCGCTCATACATCAAAAGCTTTGTTTCTCTCGCGCTCTCGCTCTCACTCAAATGCAAAAATTCAAATGAAAAAAACAAAGCAATAGACTTCAAAGTTCAACGTGCCGACCGACCGGCCGGCCGGCTGGCTGGCAACTTTGAGTTTTGAGTGAGTATGTATGGGATACCACCTACCGCACACACACGCACCCCCAAAATACTCATGCTTACATGTCGCTGGCGTTTGTTCGTTCATTGCTCGAATATGAGCGCCCAGCTGTATGCCGCATAGATTTTCTCACGGCTCGCAACCAACACACACACACACAAACACAGAGAGAGACATGCTCGCGAAAGGAGCCTGCAGTATGCAGTTTGCGGTTGTGTAACCCTGGTTTTGTATTGGGGCTTCATAAACTGTGGGCACATTTTAAACTTTATTTTAAAGATTAGAATTTGTTTTAGAAACTTTTTGGAGAGGATTTAATGTGCAATTGATCCATTTAACAGTTAAGGGAACAAAAACTCTGTTCTTCACAGTTCTTAACTGATTTACGACCTCGCATATGTGTGAGTATTCAGGATTGTCCCGCGCTACATAAAGTAATTTACAAATAGGCGCTCATAACTAAAGCGCAAGAAAGAAACATTAACAGCGGGTCAGCTCTGTCGTAAGATAAATTTTGTGTTTTGTGCCTACCTGGTACCTGGTCCTGGATTTGGAATTTCGTTTGTGTGTCAGATATTTCAGGCCATTACAAATAAAATGGTGAAAGCGGCTGAAATAAGAAGAAATGCTTAAGAATGCTGGAGAGGTAAGAAATGCACTCGAGGCAGATGCAAGCAGCAAGGGCAAGAAGACGAAGACGAAGGCAACCAAAAGGAATTACCAAAATATATGCACAAAAGGAAAACGTAAAATGTATACAAACTATGTTGCACCCCAGGCATGGTGTCTAGGCCAGGATTCATTGCCAAGGGTGTGCGACACACGATGTTTCTGGCATGCTGCCTGCTTCTTGTATGCCCAATTACAAACACATTTATAGATTGATGAATGTGTGTATTTGTGTGTGTGAAGGTATGTCATTGCACAACTTGAAAAGGTCATTCAAAGGAGGAAGGAGAAGAAGCAAGGGGCAACAGCTGCTGCTGCTGCTGCTTCAAGCCAAAGTTTCGAAAAGTTTTCTTCTTTCGATTTTTGCAATGCTTGCTAACAATTTTTGGCCGCCTGTTCAATGCATTTTTATTTCGGCACATTTTTTTGAAAACCCAAGTTTTTTTTTTTTTTTTCGGCCAACAACAAAAACAACTAGAACTTTGTGCCTACCGATAACAACAACTATGACCAATTAGAGGCAGGAAGTTTCCTTTCCGTTTGCACAAATGCAACTCACAATTTACAAAGGGGAGAGAGAGAGACACAAACTATTTACATGTTTGTTTTTACATGCATACAACGTGAACACTCATACATGACTGTGTGTGTGTGTGAGTATTGAGTACAGCAACAACCCCTGAATGGTTTTTTTTTTCCAAATTGCAGCTGCCTGGTCTATCTGCCTGCCTGCTTCATTTTGCTCAGCCTGACAAAAGGTTATCGGAGCACACAAAACACAAACACACAGCACTCACACACACACGTACATGCATAGATCCAGATCCACTTTGGCAAAGTATATGCAAAGCAGAAGGGAGAAAGAACTTCACTATCATTTCATCATTATAAGCCTTGTTTGTAATGTGATTTTAATAAAAATGTAAATGCAAATGCAAATGGTGGGGGGAAGTAAAACATCGACTTCCTGAAAGGAACGATGTTGTGTAGCCACGATTTTTCTTGGATAAAATTTTATTTTTTTGGGCTTTTTGAAAACATTTCAATACATAAAAATTATTTCTTAATTGAAAAAATATACTGGAAATATCAAAATGAATTTTATGACATTTTAAATAAGAATATAAGGCAAACGCTAAATTAAAAAAAATATATTCAACAAAAAAAATAAAAACAAACAAGACGTAAGACATAATATAAAATTTTAAGTTGAACCAGAAAACATACAGGGCTGGCCAAAAGTATTTACACAACAAATATTTTTTTTTGCACGCTGTGCTTGAAAAGCTTTTAATTGCTGTTGTTGTTGTTTCTTCGAAAAAGCTTTTTCTCACCAAGCTTTGTCTGAGAAGAAGCGATCGAAAGAAGAAATAGCTAAAATAACGGAACATGCTTGTCAGTTGTCGAAAGTATTTACACACATTTTTATTGGATAAAATTTTATTTTTTGGGCTTTTCGAAAACATTTCAATACATAAAAATTATTTCTTAATTGAAAAAATTATACTGAAAATATCAAAATGAATTTTATGACATTTTAAATAAGAATATAAGGCAAACGTTAAAAACAAAAAAATATATTCAACAAAAAAAATAAAAACAAACAAGACGTAAGGCATAATATAAAATTTTAAGTTGAACCAGAAAACATACAGGGCTGGCCAAAAGTATTTACACAACAAATTTTTTTTTTTGCACGCTGTGCTTGAAAAGCCTTTAATTGCTGTTGTTGTTGTTTCTTCGAAAAAGCTTTTTCTCACCAAGCTTTGTCTGAGAAGAAGCGATCGAAAGAAGAAATAGCTAAAATAACGGAACATGCTTGTCAGTTGTCGAAAGTATTTACACACATTTTTATTGCGCCTTACGTATTTACATAATGCAAATTTTTTTTAGTGTGTAGTCGTTTACTCAAAACGTAGTGTCGGTAAATTTAATGAATTGTAAAAGTTGGAAATATTGAAGTAAAATGGTGAAAACAAAGGAATTATCAATTGAAACCAGATCCGCGATAGTTACCAAATTTAAAAGTGGTGTTTCGGCGTCGAAGTTGGAGAAGTTGTACAAAATATCAAGAAAAACAGTGTATAATTTGGTGAAGAAAAAGGATACATATGGACATTTGGAAAATTTAGGACGAACAGGGAGGAAACCAGCATTGAAAGGCAGCGAATGTAAAAGACTAACAAGCACATTCTTAGGAAACCCAGGAATAAGTCCCGTTAAGGTATCAGCAGCATCAATCGATTTAATTGGTGAACAAGTTAGTAATGCTACAATTCGTCAAAGATTTAAGAATACTGATATAAACACCAATGTATGTTCGTGTGCGTAAAATAATGAATAATATAAAAATAATTATAATTGTATATCTCAAGTTTTATTACTCAGTTTGAGTCAAATTCAATACTTAGCTCTGGAAATTTTCCATTATTGTATTTATACACATTTTAATGTACTTCCTCCATGAAGTTCATATTGATTTCCTTCAAATGTACATACACATACATACATATGTACATATATGTGTGTACTTCCCCATTACAAGACGAAACAATCAAATGATGGCTGTCAATAATTAGGCAGCTGTTGCACGAAAAACGAACTACAAGGGGTAAAAAGTGCAACACCTGCTACTGCTGCTGCTGCTGCCCCACATCACCAATTGATGTTGCACGCAAGAGGGAAGCAAAAAGCATTGGTAGCATTAACTGGTTTTCAGGATGCGTCACATTGAATGAACTTTAAAGAAACAAAAAACATAAAAAAAACTCGAATGTTTTGTTTTTTTTTAAATGTATCAAAGGATTGCGATTCACGCGAATGTTTTTTTTTTTTTTTTTTTTTTTTTTTTTTTTTTGTGCAAATGAAACTGTCCAGACAACAGCCAGACACAGACAAATGATGTATGTATGTTTTTGTGTGTGTGGGTGAGAAAGCAGAAGAACATTTTTGGGGACTGCGGACAACTACTGATAAAAAGAATAAGCGCCAACATTGGGCGGCGTGCATAAATTTATGATATCCTGCTAAATTATGCAACTTATCATCATTCATGGGGCATGCGGCATGCCCCGTGAGGCAACAACTGGCTGTATATGCCTTGTCTATCGATTTTCTTTCTGGCAGGGAGCAGACAAACCCTGACCCAAGGGCGGCGGCAGGGTCAATGAGTTGGAATGTGTCCAAGGACACGCTGACATTGCTTACTCAAAACGCCACCCACCCCAACTCAACACACCCACCACCCCAGCCATAGCTTCTCGAGTAACAGGCGCTGCGCAATGCTGCCTTTTTTTCAGAGCTCGCTTTTATTGTATGGAGTTTTGCGCCTAATACAGAAAACATGAAATGTCAAAACGTATGTAGATGGTAAACATGTCTCAACATGTACAAAACTGCGCTGCTATCGGAGTGTCAGCCTACTGGTAAAACTGCTAAACTGGCGCCTACTACCCTTTTTTTCGTAGCAGACTTTTCAGTTTCAGCAACAACAGCGCAAAAAAAAGTACTCTTACCGGAGTGCTCAATTTTAGCTCTGCTCTTTTGCTGTTGCTGTTTCCATTTGCAGAATGTTTTGTTGCCAACTGTACTGCTCTGTCTGGCCGCTTATACGGTGCTCAACAGAGAACTCTGTTGTTCGTTCGGTTCGGTCGTTCGTTCGTTTAGTTTGATATTCTATGTTTCCAACGAAAAAGAGTAGCAGAGTTTTTTCTGTGTGGTTTCTCTTTCAGCCGCATTTAACATGAAACAGAACAGACGTCAACGTCAACGTCGCAGCTTGCTGCTCGCTGCTCTGTTCGCCGCTATGCATACACACAAACGGACCTCTACACACATATACAGCGTTGCTGCGTTTGTATTGCTTCCCTGTTCGTGATGTTGCCGTCGCCGCTGTTCTGCGCTGCCAGTTTATTGTTTATGTACGGCTTTATTCCTTTTTCTGTTTTTTTGCTTTTGTTTCTCAATGAACATACACATGCATATATATGCCGCGTTTGTATGTACGTATGTATGGTTCTTTCCCCTTTATTTTGTTTCGGTTATTCGCTGTTAACCGTCGGCCGGCCGCTCGCTCTCAACTCTCGTGCAAATGTTGCTGAAACATTTTTTTAGCTTAGCAACACTTCCACCGGTGGTTGTTTTTAGATCAACTCTTGCCGGCATAACATCCAGCAAGATTTAAGAATATGTTTATGAAGCACAATGTGTGTATAAGTACATATACATATAAGTAGATTTTGCGTCTGTAATGCGAGCATATTAATGAATAATTTAAACTTGGAGATTTCGAATATGTATATAGGTATGACTGTAAGTATGTTTTCGTGTTTTGTCAAAATTTGCAAAAAATCTTACACACATACATATATATTAACATACACAATATAAATCAAGTTGTAAGCTTTGTTCATGTCCAGCAGCCGCCTTTTGTCTGTGATTGCATAAAACTTTCAATTTTGTTGGTATCCGGTTTAAGATGGTGGCCTTCTCATCGTTCCTCTGACTCAAATAAAAACATATTTACATGTATCCCAAGTCCAGCCTGCTATGCGCAATATATACACACATACATACATGTGTTGTAAGTTATTTTTGTTGCTGTTGCTGGACTTCACTTTGGCGCCGAGTTGTAAACATACAGACATAAATATGCATGCATGCATGTACGTATGTATGTATGTATTTATGCATGTGAGTGTATGCTGTGTGCCATATGCAGCCTGTGTGTGTGTCTGTCTTTCGTTGCCTGCCTGCCTTGGAACGTAAAACTGGTTTTTGACATTGCTCCTGCTTCTTTTCCATCAACATTGCCGTTCTTCGTGTTATTATTATTGCTTGCTGCGCATACATACATATATACAAAAAAGGAAAAGTATATACTGTATGTATATATGGTACAAATGAAGTGTTTACAAATTAAGATGGCGATAATAATGTTGATTATGTTATGATGAATATCGCTTACACTTAACATATTATGTACATAGAGGAATGTATGTACATACATACATATGTATGTTTATTATTTTTGAAGCCACATAAGCGTCAACAAGTTGCAAGATTTATGATGGAATCAAAAAAATATGGGACATGATCTGAATTGTTTATTTTTTTTTTTATATATTTTTTATTTTTAACAAAATATTGAAACTCATGTGTATATGTATTAAGAATGCCTTTTGCAACACTGGCCTAATTTAAATGTTTTCGCACTAAAGGCATGCAACTTAGGGTTTAGTTGCAAAGGGAAGAAAACCTTAAGATTGCATGCAACTAGTTGCAAGCAAATATTCTTAGTGATTTGTGTTTCTGTTCGCATCAAAGTTGTATTTAAATTAATGATGTACATTGTTTCTTTGCCAACAGGATGCAGCTGGACCCTCGCTGGACTTTTATGTGTCCGACTCAATGCAGGATATGTTGGACGTGGACATACGAGCAGAGATTGCCAATGTGGTGGGCTGCTCAGGGGACTTAACCTCATCCCTTGATCATGCGCTCGAAGCCATTTCGTCTGTAAACAACAACAATAACAATAACAATGGCAACACAATCGCACCACATAATGCAAATGCAAGCATACTTGCGAGTAGTGCATTGCAATCCTCACCCACAGCCAAGTGGATGGGATCATGTGCGAATTTCTGGTCCACATCCGATTATTTTGCGGATGTTGGTGCTTGTGTGAATCCCATATCTGTGATGCCGCTCATCAATTCGAATTCGTTGCTGCTTAGCTCTGGATCGCCACAGAAGTCGTCGCGTGGCGGCAGCATTGCAACATCGACCCAGAGTAGAGCTGGCTCTTGTGCTAGTGGACAGGTGCCACCTGCATCGCCATGCGGCCAGCACAAGTCCCACTTGACCTTCTCGCCGGCACAGATGAAGGTCAGTGCGGGCTCAATGCGTCGCGAACAGATCATGGCCCACATACCCAAACAGATATCATCATTGCCCATCTCATCAGCCACAAACGGAGGAGGAGTAGGAGTCGGTACAGTGCCGGCAACCATGGCAACAAATGCGGCACAACAGCGTCGCAACTCGTCGGTGGATGCTGTGCGCAAGGATTTGGGTACGGAGCTGCGCAAGGTGCAGTCCTCCAACCTGGAGGAGACAAAGAGCACACAACGACAAAAACAAGCAGTCTGTTGACAACAAATGGCGGCGCTACCAATACCATCAAGCTGGGACCGGGCATAGGTGGTCTGACCTTTGCCAATAGCGCAACGTACAACAAATTGAAGCAGCAAACGTCTGTGAAGTCACCGAACGGTGGTGGTGCCCCTCACCTCCAATGGTAACATTGTGCTTAAACGGGATCGTGAAGCGAGTCCCTTGCATAACCACATGACCACATTGCATGCAGGTGGTGCCGGAGGCGTTCCAAAACGTGGAATTGCGCCAAAAAGTATTGCATCGGCAGCGCATTCGCCGCATCATCAGATGCATCAGATGCAGAATAGCATTGGTTCGCCATCGTCGACATGCTCGTCATCGGCGAGTGGGCGTCCCACATCCTCATCCTCGCCCTTATCCTTTGCACCACTTGCCAACAACAACAATAATAATAACAATAACAACAACAACAATATTGGCATAAGCAATAATAACATGAAATCGCTACAGCAAAAGGTTAAGCAGCCGGCGTCGGCGGCATTGAGTAGCGTATTCCCTAAGCCTGCCTACTCCTATTCCTGCCTGATTGCCTTGGCGTTGAAGAACTCGAGAGCTGGCTCACTGCCCGTATCGGAGATCTATAGCTTTCTATGCCAGCATTTTCCATACTTTGATACTGCGCCAAGCGGCTGGAAGAACAGTGTGCGGCACAATTTGTCGTTGAACAAGTGTTTTGAGAAGATTGAGCGTCCGGCAACGAATGGCAATCAGCGCAAGGGCTGTCGCTGGGCCATGAATCCGGAGCGCATTTGCAAGATGGATGAGGAGGTGCAGAAGTGGTCGCGCAAGGATCCGGGTGCAATACGTGGCGCCATGGTGTATCCCGAGCATCTGGAGGCCTTGGAGCGTGGCGAAATGAAGCATGGCTCAGCCGACTCAGATGTGGAGATGGATTCACAATCAGAGATTGAGGAGTCCTCTGACTTGGAGGAGCATGACTTTGATGAAACTCTTATTGATGCCATGCTTGTCGAGGAGGAGGAGAATGATGATGTCGAGTAGGTTTTTTTTTTTTTTTCAGATCCTTTAAATGTTTAACAATATTAAAATTGAGAAATTCTTTTTTATAGTTGGCCCAATAGCGAGGATGAAGATAACCTGCAGGAGGAGCATATGATGCATGAGTATGAGCAAAGTAACCAATCGAATAATCACCTGCCAACGGATCATCAACTGCTCGAGGTAAGTGTGTCAAGTATCCAATCATTTCATATGTGTTAATGATGTGTTTATTTTTCAGGTTAACGATCTGTACGATGCCATCGAAATAGAGGATAGCAAAGTCGATGTGCGCCGTGCAATTACCGCTCAATCCGCAAGCATCATTGAACTCAATCCGGCCGACCTGAATGCCAATGATGGCTATCGTTCACCCAAACGTGCTCGCTTAGACATCAACTATGCCATCGGCCCAGCCGGTGAGCTGGAGCAACAGTATGGCCAAAAGGTTAAGGTGCAGCAGGTGATGCAACAGCAGCCGCCAACATATAATCGCCGCAAGATGCCGCTGGTCAATCGCATCATCTAAAAAGGGTGAAGGGGGGAGTTACCTTAACTCCATACAAAAAAAATAATACATACATTGTATAATACATACACTTAGTGTTAGGTTTACGTTTAGGGATAACTCGTCAGCTACGCTTAAAAACTTTATATTCTTAGTTGAGTTTTATGTTCGCACCTAGTTTCGTTTCATATGCATTCATGTACATCATTACATAACTATGTATGGGTATGTAAATGCATATGGAATGAATCTGTTGATTCCAAATAATTTTGTTATTCAATTTAGTCGCACGCTTTTGTAGTCGCTTATAGCAATTGTGTCACAGTACATCATTTCTATGTAAATTGAAAGGGGCTTTCAAATAAATGTAAATGTTTCAAGCATTCATGACTGAGATCTCTTCAAACTCTTTACGGATATACGTATGACACTTGACTAGAAAGTTTTGTAAAAACATTTGACGCTTGAGAATAAACTCAAGATCAACTTAAAAAATATATTTATATAATGATATAGTATATAGTATTTGTAAAGTCGTCCTAACACAACTCCAAAACAAAAATGACGAAACATTCTGTGTATTAATTGTTTTCCAAAATCTTGACTATTGATGGCGTTTTTTAAAATTGATCTCTAGCGAAAACAAAATTGTTTACTAATAGATATGTATGTTGTAATTACTATATTGACGAATGTTTTCTATAAGATCAATCTTTTTGGCAAACACAATTATACGAAACGAACAAATATGTGTGTGTTTACCAAAATGGTTTTAATTTTAAGTGCAACATATAACATAATTGATTTGGACAACGAAATATTGAACTTATTTCCACACTTGTTAATTGTACATAAAATGGCATTTATAAGCATTTTCTGCGAATACTTTTATATAAAACATTTGTGTAGGTAATGTTGAAAACAACCATCACCCAAAACTTGCCGGTCCAGTATTCATATATGACAGAGGTTGGTACAATTATACCAAGTACTATATATATACAAACACATAAACTTACCTACGTGTAGGTATAACAATAAAAAACGAACGAACGTAACGAAATCTTTAATTAACAATTGAAAACGCAGTCAATTAAAGTTTTTAAATATATATACATATATTATATATACTTTACATGTGTAAATATTTTTGACGTTATATACGGTATACTACTATTTTAGATGTAAGTGATAATGATGTAATGTTAAGTCAATGTTTAGCATGTATGTAATTATATCAACCAAATCCGTGCAACATTTGCAAAATCAAATTCCAAACGAATTGTCAAAATTCCTAAACTGAAAAAAGACTTAAAGATCAACATATACAGCCGAACACATTCAGGAATCAGTTTATATAAACGTAAACAGGACCTCAGATTTTAAATACAAAGTACAAACAGTTTTTAAGTTAACAGAAATAAGCTTAATTACACGTTGCTCAATTTAGAACCATAGCATTTAATTATTTTTTTCCTTTTTTCATTTTTCAATACCAATTTAACACATATTCAATAACCATTTACATAAAACGATATTCTTGCAGAATTTTGTTGTTAAAATATTTTTTTGATTTACATAGCATTAAATAGAATTTAACAAATTATACATTTAAATATAAAATATGTATGTGTATATGTAATTTTCTTTAAGTAAAACATTTAAAAAACAATTTTTGTATAGAGTTGTTAGAAAATCAATATGTACAACACAGTTGAAACCAAAAAAAAAATTTTAATTAAAAAAAATTCCAAACTAATATTGTTTTTGTTTTTAACTTTAATATTAAATACGATTGTGGTGTTGCAAAAGATGCAAATGTGTAAATCTGCTATCGTACTTGAGGAAATTGATGCTATCAAATGTATAAAGGTTGGAACGCATTTTGTGATAAATTAAATACATTGTTAATTATTATTGCAGATTTCAGATTATTGGCATTTATGCGAGCCGCAGAGGCGACCATGTTAATGTACCAAAGTCGATTTGTTGGCGGGATAACAATTGACCGCTGTTTGTTTTGATTTAGCACGTTTTGCAACACCTGTCACGTTTTTACTGTTGCAATCTTCCAACGATGTTTGTAGTCAAGGGTTGGGGTCTAGCACGAAGTGCAAACTTCACTCAGAACGAATTGTTGTACTTAAATCTGTATACAGTTTCTCTACCTTAAATGATGTGGTATCAAAAACAATTTGTATTGGCCTGCCATAAACTAATTACACAATATTAAAAATTTCAATAACATATGAAGAGCCAAAATAAATATATGAACGCAATAGATTGTGGTTTATCAGGATTTTCAGGGTCTAGAATAAAAATCGTAACTCAAAATCACGTTTTTAGGTGTTGTCGATCGCATCTTCTTAAAAAACCTGACGTAATTCGGAAATTTCGAAACCAAAATCATGTAAAGTACGAAAAGAATACAACGTATGGCATAAAAAATATGTTTCCTTGTGGAATTTAAACATGCATTTATACAACACTTGCTTATTTTCGATACCTGTTAAGTAGTAAATATTATTTTTGGTTATAAGTAGTTTGGTTATTATTGTTTAAAAGTTTAACTAGTCATTAAGCACATAAAAAAATAAATTTTTCTTTAATATTTAAGATATACTATACGTATATTTTGTATACCTCATTTTAATTAAAAAGCAGTAGGTAAACTTTAAATTATGTTGAAAATAATTTTTTTTTTTTTATTAAAGCTTAAAATACTCAAATATATCAGTCATTTGATTTTTTGTAATCGTAATCATTAAAAATTCAAAAACTTAGACACGACGATTAATTTCCCAAAAAACATTTTAATTGATTAGTAATTGGAACAAAAAAAAAAAAAAAAATACTGTTAATAGACAAATTATAATTTATAATATATACAACACTTTGAGAAGGATCAAAAGCATGTTTTTCAGTCATTTCATTCGGCTTAGAGATACCTGGACCCTTGATCTTAGTAAACTGAGTTTTGTCAATAATTTTTACCTTTAATACCTCCAATGTTCCTTCACTTATTTTACAGGCGAACTTCCATAGAACAGCAAAGTTTTTAATATGACAAATTTATTTCCAGAACGTTGCGGTTTGGTTTCATCCAAAAACCATTATCCATGTCCCTTGTGTTTCGTTATATGAAGGTTTTACGATATTCACGATTTTAAAGTTCAAGACTTTCTGTTCGTTAAATACTTTTAAACATATACATTTTATGAGTTCGGAGTCTAGAAACAAACTTTTAGACCTCTGTTATTTATAAATGCAATGTTTTCTAGAAAAATCTAAACAAGAAGGCTCTAATCGAGATCTCGAAACAAATATGACTAATCAATCTGTTAAACAAAACCATATTATCCTTTTCACCCATTTAATGGTAGACACAAAAAAAGTCACAATAGATTTGCATTCAAGACATCTTTATTTCACATTTATAAATAGGTAGATCCGATATCAATTGATAATTCAATTGATATCGATTTTCGTTTTATTTTAAAATGTTTCTTCTTAACTTTTCTTTTTGTTACAACCAATAACCAATAAAGCTCAAGATTTCAGCATAGTACTAACATATTGAGTAATGAACTTTGTTTGTAAAGGATTTGCTTGGCGACGCAAACGTTGAGCATTTTCCCGGTCTGATTTCAGGTTTAAGTTTAATGTTTTCGTTTAACAACCACAAAATCGAATGTATAAATGTAATGACATTGAGTTTTTTTTTTAAATTTTTTTGTGGCTATATTTTTAAACTCAGTTCTTAAACTTAAAGGTTATACAACAATTTTAGGGGAAACATACAGATTTTAAATATGCATTAGTAGAAAATGGAATAATATACACAATGGGCTCTTTGATCGAATTTCATGCCAAGAGTATTATGAATGTAAAATGTTCTTGTGTTTTAAGACTAGAAGTGTTTGCATTTCCTATTTTCTATATATGCTGCGCTTAGCTAATTCTAGTTGAATGACTTACAAAAAGGATTTGTTGCTTGAGTAAATACCTAAAATGGCATAAAATACTTTGTTAGGCGCCTCTGATAAAATATTACTCTGTTCTTCGTTTGTTTGTATATGATTCAGGAATACAATGACAATACAATTATTCACTTGCACTTTAAGATTATGTATATAGATATATAGTATATGTTTGTTTGTGTATATACGTATATGTAGGTATGCTGTAAAATGTATTGTATTTTTTTCAAAATTGAGTGTTGATATTTGCACATTTAAGGCCTGTTGTTCACTTAAATTAAGTATTTTTGTTTTGTTTTGAGCAAGCTATTCCAACATGAGCTTTTGGTTTACCTTAACTTATCTTTACAGTTGTTGCATTCAGTGCTAATGCCAGTTAGTTATTGTTGTTTGTGTGCTTACCTACATATCTATATGTAATATATGTAAATGTACTTGCTGTGGGTGCGTGTGTGCGCTTGTGTGCGTGTATGCGCCGGGCGCTATGCTATACAATTTATGTTGAAACCAGACAAAACTGTTGTGACAAATCGTTAATTATTTGCTTTTGTTTTTGCTTTTGTTTTTTCATTTTCATTTTGATCTTAAAGTTAAACACAAGTTTCATTAGACGCTAAGTTCACAAATATATATTAATGCACATGTACTTAAACTAAAATGTATCCCATGAATACATCATCAGATCAGACAAGGCAAACGCCAACGCCAACGCTGCGGCTGAGCGTGACTAGCTTGCTGCTTGGACGGTTCAATACTTGAATGCGGGGGCAATTCCATAAATGATTAATGCGCAGCTTTATAACATTTCCATATGCCTAAAAGCTAACCGATTTTGTTTTACAATTTTACAGACAAGAACTTAAATCCATATGCCTAAAAAGCTAACAGCAAAGAAAACGGAATAAAAACAGCAATTTCATGTTTTACAATTTTTCTCTCCAATAAATTGTGGTTTCAGTTTTTTTTTTTTTTATGTTTTTCTCGTTTACAAGAACTTAACAGGTTAACATCAAATCAATTTTTTCATATTCTACATTACAAATTAATAGAAGAAGTATATTCCGTTTCAAAATCGGTTAACGGAAGTAGGGAAAAAGGATTACCTAAAACAAGGCCCTACATTAATATATAGATACATACAAACATCGTTGACTATTAAATGCACAGGTGAAGTGAGAAGTTATCAAGGTTAAAAGATGTGCACATCGATTAGATTTCATTGAACATAATATTTACGATTACTCTTGATACAATATAAAAACTGGCAAAAATTCGTTGTCACTCATTCCTGCTTCAGACGTTTGGCTTCGTTGCCAGTTGCATTTGTGGCACCTGTTGCAGACGCACCACCTCCAGCACCACTGCCTCCGCTTACTGAACTGGCCGCCGCTTGCTGCTCCCCATCGCTTGTGATATAGGCGAACTGGCACTCGAACTCAAAGTCCATTTCCTTCTTCTGAGCAAAGGTTGACAGGTTAGTACTTGTGTTGCCAATCACTTTTTAGTTGCTTTTTAGGTGCTTACCATGCGCTCACAAATTACAGCAATGGCCGTCTTCTGCTGCGCCTCGGCTATCTTGTGCTCCACCAGATAGAACATATACTCGTCAAACAGCAGGCGAATGAGATGGAAGCTGCCAAAGCTTGATGCTGACCGCAGTGTCAAGTCTCGTATAATCATTGAGCTGTAGAAGCTCCACTTGAGCAGAAATTGACGAGCGGCACGCGCATAGCTTGGCTTCCCGGTATACTCTTCCATTGCGGACTCAACCACTAGTTGCAGCCAGCTGGCCCATTGCTCCAATGAGCTTTGCTGCTGAAGTGCTGCCTTAAAATCGTTCTCCAAACGCTGCACCACATCCGGCGCACATTGGCTTACCCAGGCGGCTTGTTCCTTTAAATAATCAACCATAAGAATATGTATTAATAAGTGTGTTTAGCATAGGTATTGATAGTATTAGGACTCACTTGCACATTATGAAAGTCCACACGATTTAAATCGTTGAGCATTTGTGATATTTGTGCACCATTTTGCAACACGGCTCGTGCTGCTTGCGCCAAATGGTTAAGGGATGTGTAGCGACGCAGTGTCTGACAAAATGCTGAGACGGCGCTGGTCTTGATCTGTGACAGCTGCTCCGGCACGCCCAGCATGCTTTCACACAGCCACAGCTCCAGATTCTTTGCAAAATTGCGAATGGCCTGAGTCAATGCATTGGGTATCGAACGCAACACATCGGGTATTATAACGTCGACGGTGTTCTGATAAAACTGATAGTCCACCTGTTTTAAGGTATACAAAAATATGTTTTAGTTTTAATTATATACATATGTACTTGTACATTTTATCGTTGAATTTGGATGTGTTGTTTGTTTTTCTTTTAAACTTAAAAAGTTTATTTAAATTATATCCTTTACCCATAAAATGGCTAATGTAACAGACAGAAGAAAGCATTTCCGACTCTATAAAGTATATATGTTCTTGATGACCATCTGCAGATGAGTGGATGAAGCTTCCACGTCTGTCTGTCTGTCTGTCCAAATGCTCCGATCTCAGAGACTATAAGAGCAACAGACTACAGATTCAAAACTTAAGCTCTCTTATACCATAAGCATAAGTTTGTTTTAATTAACGATAACACTTCTGGTTTTTGATGTACACGTGAGATCCGAGAATTCTCGACTAGAGCTTACTTGTTTTGTCATGTGTGTCAAATGTGTAAGCATAGATGAATTAAAATGATACAACCCAAGGGATATAGAAACAGTTCATCTAATCCAGTTCTTATATTTGTATTTTGTTTTATTATATTTATATTTATTTATATTTAAAGGCATTGAGCGGTCATAAGGGACACACCCCTGGGAGGGGATTTTGATATTTCTATTTAAGCACTTTGGTTTAAACAAAATCTTTAATATATCTGAAAATTTGATGATATAGCAGTTAATTACCCATTCTGGGATCTGGTATTGATGTTCTAGGCGGATAAACAGAGAAACATGTGTGTTTATTTCGTATGTATATATTTATGTGATTTGATGTAATTTTTGTTTTTACTACTTTGATACGAACGGTATGCATAGTATATCTCGAGTTCTACGCAACCGATCCCTCATGGAATCTGTAAACCGAGCTGTCCGTCCGTCCATCTATACTATCCGTCCGTATGAAGAGTTTTTTTCGACACCCTTAAACGAAAACCTTATTTATTTTGCAAATATCTTGGTACATGTCTTCGAAAGACAAAAAATGTTAAATGTGGGGCTTTTTTCGAACTCAGGCGGCCATTTCGTAAACAAATTTTTTTTTTTTCAAAACGATGTGCAAATCGATAAAACACAAATATATCCCTCATCTTTACGAAGCATTGAGTGATTCCAAATTTGGGGGCAAGGAAAGGATGTCATATCCTCAAAAAATTGCATTAAATTTTTGGATCCACCCCACATTGTCGGCCCCCAGCCCCCTCAATTATAAACTAAATTTCCTTTTTTTTATGTTATACATGTTTTGAAGCTATAGCCACAATATCAATAAAAAGGTTGATAAAGACATCTGACAAAAAGAATTTTGTTTAAAAATTGATGCCACGCCCCCAAAAAAACGGGAAAATGCCCCACCGCCCTAAAAAAAACGAAGGCATATCTTCGCCAGTTTTTAAAGCTAGAGTCACCAAATTTGGTATGAACATTGGTAGTGACACCCGTGGGAAGGGACATCAATGTTTTTGGATGCCACTTTGGCCTTATTCAAACCACCTTTAATATATCTGGAGTTTTGATGATATAGGCTCTTAATTACCCATTCTGGGATGAACATTGAGTACTAGGCGGATCCGTAACAGATCTGCATCAATGTTTTGGATGCCGTACGCCATGTATTTATGCGATTTGATGTAATTTTTGTTAGTTTTGAACATAAAAAGTCTCCAATTTTATAAGCGGCAAAACCCTCATATATTACGTATTGGAAGAAAGTTAGTATTAAATCTATGTGTTCTTGATATTCAAAGTACAACAACAAATAGTTGACTAAGTCCGACTTGCAAGATTTGTAAACTTGTTTAAATATAAAATCAGTCTCCCTTATAAGGCGGCAAAGATTCAAAATAAAACCAGCAAAATAAAAAAAAAAAAAAATATGAGTTTTAATATTCAATGAGAAAAAACGGCCGGGATATCCCTGCAACAGCAATAACAAAGGAACATGTTTGTGTTGACTCAACTGTTGTTTCTGCTCTAGAATATGATATACCTTATGCTTTATGTTCAAAGATGATTAATTATTGGTATTTAAAATTTAAGATAACTTATTGGCAGATTAAATACATCTAAAACTTCATAAAAGCGTTTATCTTTTTTTTTTTTTTTGGTGATATTGATATTAATTGAATATTTAAAACAAATTAGCACAGAATACAAGGAACAAAGCCAATTTTCTATGTGGGATTTGTCACCAGTTTTCATTTCTTATTTTAAGTTTAAAATTCTTGGTTTAAATAACATTATATAGTCTTAACAACATGAAAAGGGTATACCTCTTAACGAGGTACACCTAACAATGAATATAGAAATCTATTTTGAGTATTAAGTGTCGGACTTTTGAAAGTGCAATCATTTAAAGGTTAAATCTTTCTCTCATATAAACACAATAAGATTTACTAGCATTTGTTAAACTCACCTCGCGCACAAACTTTTGCACTTCTGCGCAGTGGCACAATAGATACAGCTTTGTCTTGCTCAAATACTTTTCCTCCTCGCACTCATCCAGATTGTTGTTGTCCGTGGTGCGCCAAAAGTCACGCAGCAAAAATTCGACAGTGCCAAACTCGAGATTGAGCACAGCATCCAGAAATGATTCACAATGCTCACGGTAAAGCGCACGAAAAGTGTCCACATCATCCAATGTGAGCTCGCTGTGAAAGCTATGGCTCAGTTCAATAGACGGAAAAACGGGCATAGCGCCAGCTCCATCGCCAATATACTAAAGAATCGAGGTTATATTAAAGTCTTTGTGGATGTAAATGTAGAGATTTGCCGCCTACCTGTATGCAAGCTTCGTAGGTTTCTGGCTTGAAGGTGTGCTTCTTGGTACCAGCTGTGCGTTGGCCAGAATTGGATGACATGCCATTGCTGCCATTGGAGTTGCCCAACTGGTTGGCGCCGCCGCCGCCGCCGCTATTGCTGCTGCTCACATTGGCAATGGCACCATTGCCCGTTGGCGTGCCATAGCCCTGCATTGATTTTTCATCCATGGATTGATGTATTAGCAGTGAACCGGGCTTGATGCGTATACCATAATAATGGTATTTGGAGTTGCCGCGTGTGCCCAAGCGACGTGTGCGCAGTCCAGAGAACACGGAGCGTATTAGCTTGCCGAAGCTGGCTGCATTCACCGGCTCCAGCTTCTGTTCGTTGCAATGCTGCATGTAATGATTATATAGCGTCGAGCGTGGCAGACTGACGCCATCGGCCGTCTCATAGTTGCGCGACAGCCACTTAATCTGCAATGAGTGCGAAAGAGATGTTAGCAACGCTGCTGCTGATGCTGTCGTCAGGGGGAGCAAGATGGGAAGCGTACTTACCGTTGCCGAGGCAATCTTGTTGCTGGTGCCCATGGCGCTCTGGTCACTATCGGGTGACGCCCCATCGGCACCATTGCCGATGCTGCCACCGCTGGCTGAATTGGTGGTTGTTGTCGAGGTGGGCGTTTGTGGTGTACTCTGCGCCTCCTGGATGTAGGCAACCTCATGCTGCATGCAACGACAACCCAAACAAAATTGTAATTGTAGTCGAGAGTCAATGTCATCGGGCTCACTGAGCGTCCGGTTTTGGTTTTTGATTACTCACCGTCAGGCTGTGCGGCGAGTCCCGGCTGTGTGATTGCGAGGACCCATTTAAAAGCAGACTCTCGTCCACAGGTACCAGATATGGCAGCGTGGTTGAATGCGCGTTTGCCGTACTCCCAGCTGCTGTTGTTGTATAGTTGCCCGTTGCTGCCGTTGTGGAGTAGTATGTCTGGCCATTGCTCTGATAATCGCCCACCGGACAGAATGGGTAGGTCCTATAACGTAAGTATGAGTATGTGTGTGTGTGTGTGTGTGTGTGTGTGTGAGACAGGCCGTAATGTCAAATTGTGGGGTCAGTCAATTTAAATCAGGATGTTGTTGCACTATATATAGATGTATGTGTGTACTTACATTTGTGTCTGGCTCGAATTGCTGTGATATAGCTCCGAATCAACATATTGCACTTGATAATTTTGCTCCTGACCAGAAACTAGAAAATAACGAGAATAATAATAGTTTTGTTTTGAGTAAATAAATGGTTAGATATAAAAAATTAAATCAATTTATAAATTAAATTCATTGTCTTATTTTACGTAAATTTTTTTTATCTTTTATGACCGAATTAGTTTGTTGTTGTACATCTTCAGGTTGTTTTTATGTGATTTGATTGTGATGATTTCTTTTTAAGCCCTTAACCCATTAAATGGGTAAATAAGGGTACAAAGCAAGTTTATATATTCTTAATCAGCATCAACAGCCGAGTCGATATAACCATCAGATCTCAGAGAATATCAAAGCTTCAAACTTTAAACTTAAACTCTTCTATACCATAAGCAGAACCAGTTTGTTTTAAATTATTGAGAACACTTCTGGGTTCTGATATACACATGTGATTGATAACAAAAAACCTTGAATTTCAAAACGAGGTTTAAAAAAAATTGATCAAAATCGGTTAAGAAACACCAGAGATATCGGAGTTTGAAGTTTGGTAATGTTGGTCACTGAGTAAATACACGCAAATTACTGTACGTGTTACGTATCGGGTTAAGGGTATGTCCTAGTCGGGACTTATCGATTAAAACCTTCTTACTTGTTTTTTGGTAGCTCAATCTTGTCATATAATAAATTCGCTTAGGTATCTTAAATTAGAATAAGAAATACAGCAGACGCAAAGTCGTTGCATTTTGACCTTTTTTGAGAGATCAACAATGGTCATAGATTTCATATACATACATCACTCTCAGAGAATTCAAAAACGATGGTAAGATACAGTAACTCTTCTGGTCTTAAAAATTGTTTGATTCAGTCTTAAAAATTGTAGAAAATAGTTATATTTTTGATTTAAAATTTGAACAAAAGAGTTTCTCTAACATTATATTTTACAGATCCATAATACCTCATAAACACAAAGCCATTTTGATGCAAAATCCTTTCTTTTCATAATAAGACCCATCTTTTTTTGTAGCTAAACATTTTTCTTAAAATGTTTTATAAAAACATATTCTCAAGAAAGCTTATTATCGGAAGGCCATGGAAACAAAATTCTTTGTTAAACTTTCACATAGGTAACAAAGTAAAAGCATAAGCAACCATTTTTTTCAAATTGTGTCCAAATTAAATCGCATTGTAACTTATTTTGACTAGCGATCGAAAGATCAACCGATTTAATTAAATAAAAATATCAATTTCGTTATTAATATGGATTGAGGAAAACTTTCTTTTTTTTTTCTTCACCCATTACCTTTGAACTTATGTTTTTATAAGTTCTTTCTCAAAATTAATGCAGAATTTACGTACTTAATATATTAAAAAAACCACTGCGAATTGAAAAAGATCCAAATAAAATGTTTTATTTGCGAAAGTTCAACTTTAGTTCAACGGAATACGCAAAAAAACAAAGACACACGAAACTGTCATAGACTTTATGTTTTTAAATTGGATTTTTGTATGGTCATCAAATATGTAGAAATATTAATGTATCGTATAATTTGCATATTTTTATATTCACGATAAGAGAAAACTGTTTAAGACAACTAAAATATTGGTACTTTAATTTAAAATTTCAATGTTTTTCCGACGGCAATTCACGTTTTAATATTCTTCAAAAATATCGTCTTAAACTTGCGCAATTGCGTATCAAATGCCCAAAGCATGTCCTAAATCATTTTTTATTTTTCTTACAAATTTAATATATTGAATGCCGTTAATAGTTTTGTTAAGTTGTTTTATTCGCTCTCACGGAACAACAACTGAAAGCAATTGAACTTCGAAATTAGGAATTACTGTCCTAGATTTGTGGTATGGAAAAGTGTTTAAGGATTCATAAATTTTTACAGAGAAATACACTTGACGTCCAATGCTAGGTTATTTATAAAATGGAGGATTATTTTGAAAACCACTATCCAATATGAAGATAAAGTTACAGGGCTTGAAAATGTCTTAAGTCGAATGAGATTTCAGAATTTGTTACTCACAAGAAACGCTTCAATAAATTACTTTGAAAATTTGATTCTCGGTATATCATTGAAATAAAATGTGGATGCAATTATTTGGAATACAGTTGTAAACTTGCAACGGGTTATGTAAAGGGAATTTAATCTTCGGTTAGTCAAACATCTCGAATAGCATTTACATTTCGTTCACTTGAAAGTTTACAACATGGACAATGATGCATGAGGAAGACACTTGACACTTTCGTTTAACTTGCCCAAGTTCGGCACACACACACACATACACACAAACACACACAGGCACACACTCGACGTAACACTCGGACGCAAAAGTGTTTAAACAGAGCGTCAATTAAAAGCCATTGATAGAGGATTCGATACTGCAATTGCTGTTGTTGTTGTTGCTGTTGTTGGTTGATGTTGTTGGTTGTATGTAAAATATTTACCACCGCAATAGGACAAATTGTTGTGACGTCGATGATGATGGTGGTGATACATTGCTGTGGTGGCTGCTGCTGCTGCTGCTACGGCTGCTGAGCTCGAGGATGTTGCTGCTGTGGAAGCGGACGCAGCGGCGGCGGCGGCGGCACCAATTGCCGTACAACTGTTGCTGCTGCTGCTGCTACTACTGCTGTAGTTAACGGCACTGGCCGTTGCCACAAACGTCTGATGGTGATGATGATGATGATGATGATGCAGTTGCAACTGCAACTGTGCCGCTGGCAGCGGCGCTAATGTTGCTGCTGTCGCCGCCACTGGCAACTGTTGCTGATGCAACTGGTTGGTATGTGTTGGCTGTTGCTGCGGTGTATTCTGATTCAAATGCTGTTGCTGCTGCTGCTGTTGTTGCTGCTGCTGCTGCTGATGCTGTAGGTGGTGTTGGTGTGGATGATGTTGATGGGATTGATGATGATGATGCTGTGCGGACTGCAGCTTACAGCGACATTTCTCCAGGAGATTGGTATAGGCGGCGGCGATCGGCGGTGGCGGCGGCGTTATATCCAATTGTGGCTGATGCGAATGATGCTGCTGCTGCTGGTGTTGCTGTTGATGATGCAGGTGGTGTTGCTGGTGGTGACGCGTCTGGCAGTCGAAGCCGAATCGCGAATGCATTCGTTTAGTTTTTATATCGAGTGGGCAGCTCGCAAATGACTAACTGATTGGATAACTAACTGGGAGTGATTTCTGCGAACAGCTGATGTCGATGTAGATGCAGTCATATGTCCGCAAGCGGTGGATGCCACCGATGTGATTTTGTAAGCCGAGATGCTCGTCGACCCGGGTTGCTTTGGGCAACTGTTTGCTCCAAAAACAGAAACAAACTGCGTAAAAGTGAAAGTGAAATTCGGAAAAACCCAGTAGTGGGTGGGTGGCGGCGGCTGCTGCTGCTGTTGCTGTTGCTGCTGGCGATGTAAATGGCGGAAATGTACGAGGACGTAGCAACAACAACAACAATGACGACGATTTTTTGTGACGTAGCAACGGGAGCAAGAGCAACCAGAACGTATGCACGGTAGAATTACAACTGAACTCAAAATCAAATGTTATCCTAGCAATATGCCTCCGAAAAATAATGATGACGATGATGGCGATGACGGCGGCGGCGCAGCAACGAATTAAATTACAGCGGTGGTGGTGGTGCTGCTGCTGGCACCATGAATGATGTGGTGGGTGGTTGTATGGTATGGTATGGTATGGTATGGTATGGTTGCTTGTCTGATGCTGCGTTGTTATGATTTGTGATGTGCCTGCCCACCACCACCCCCCCTAGGTAGCAACCGCTACAGCTCTCAACTCTCAACTCAACCCACAGCCCACAACATTCAACATGAGCAGCATTGCCGTAGCAAATAATCCAACCCAAACCCATGGAGCTGGAGCTGGAGCTGGAGTTGGAGATGGGTAGTGAAAGAAGCGTTTTATTTTTCAAGCGGCGCCAGCTAATTCCGGGCTCAAAGTCGCATTTTCTGGGATCTGAACAAGTGTCGAGCGTAGCCCGAAGATGCTGTGTGCGTGTGCGAGCGAGATAGCATGCAGCAGAGGCAGTGTGGCATGTGGCAACAAGGTTCGGCGTCAAGGCAACGCAGCCAATCATTCGGGCGCGCAGCTGCCACCGTGTGCCACCTACCCTCGTTGCAGCCACACATCCCCGGTGGTTGCTATGAGCATCTCTCTCATTCTCTCTCTGTATGTCTTTCTCTCACACTCACACACACACACACTGTTGCTCATTCAACCCCCTGATGGATGCTGCGTGGATTGGTGCTGGCCAACCAAAAGCGTTTGCTTTCGGCACGCGCTTTTCTTCTCCATGGGAGGGCGGGGGGTAGAGCAGGGCTTGGATCAAGGATGGGGCAGCAGGTGAGCATACATACATACGTACACACACACGTGTATGCCTGCCACTTTGGCAGTGCGTGCACGCGTGGAATTTATCCATACATGATGTTTGTATGTATGTACACATATTTCTTTATCTCAGCATCATCGTTCTGTTTATTCATATTTTTTTTTTTTCCTGTTTTCTATTTTTTGCTTTTGCTTCGGAAGCAAGCAGAAAATATTTCGCATATTAATTTGCTTTCCTGAAATGAAATGCACGCGTGTCCACTTTGTAAACATTAGGGGGTGTCCGTTTTGGATTTGTTTGACTCTTGTTCGTCCATCTGTATGGACCCTGGCTGGGTGCCTCGGTGTAAGGTGCTGGCGACGTCACAGGAAGTATTTTTGCATCTGCTTTGACTTAAGGTAAGGGGTTTGAGAATTAAAACCTTTGAAGCATATTAGAACATTCTTATGGTTTGCATAGCAAAACTCATATATTCCATACGAAAAGTGACTCTGTGGTTTTGTGAGTCAAAAGTTTTTCATGTTTTAAGTTTTTTTGGTCGACATAGCTTGCCCGATTTATGGTACACAACCGAATTAAACAATAGGCAAATAAGTTGTGGTTGTGATGGTAAAATCGATCAAGATCATTTGTTTACTAAGCTCATAATCCGAATCTTTGGAAATTTTGATATTGTACACATTTTGTAGCTTTGGAATGTTAAGGAAAGCATCTTATTGATGTTAAAAATGTTAACTTACATATAACCATGTAAACAAAATCGTGTACTGTCCATAATTTTTCTAAATATTAAAATTTATAAAGATATTTATATTTTCTAATTTGTGCATTATTTTTGGGATTTCAGTTTCGTTATATTATTTTTTTTATAGTTTTTTGAATTTGTAATTTTTATCATCTATAATTCATATTTTAATAAATTCACCAATGATACTGTATATTTCGTAAATCGGTATACGGATTATATTATTTTTTATTACACCGACTTAGGTTTTAACTACACCAAGTGCAATAATAAAGGTAGATAAGTTATTATAAAAGGCACGATAAAGACTCCAATGGCAAACGTGTTATTTTACAATAGTTTTGGAAAACAAAAAACAAAACAAAATGTTGAAAAACCTTAAGACCAGGCTTAAACCTTTGACAGTGAAGTTTTTTAAATTTTTTAACTTGCAGCTCGATTTTGTGATTTAAATTTATGCCTAATTTAAAATGGGTAATTAATTAATTTGAAGCTTAAAAATAATTAATTAATCTATTAAAATTAAAATACAATAGAGATTTCTCCTTTAATTAACAAAACCACCACGATTTTAAAACAAGTTAAGATCATGTAAGTATTAAACTTTAAAAATATTTGGTCGCCAATAGAAATTATTAAAACTTTTTAAACTTAAGAGATGTTAAAAAAGATTTCAAGCTCTTGCAATAATTAATTTATTCAAATAATGATGAACTAAAGAGGCATATTGCTTTGAAATGTTTTTCAAGTCATAAAAAAAACAATGTTTTGAATTATCCTTATTCGACATTTCAAATTAGAGTATTATTTTAAGGTTCAAATGCATAGAAACGTGAAAACAATAAGAAATTAAATTAGATTTTGAAAATTATGATGATTATTTCATAATATTTTGGTTACAATAATAATGCATAACAATAAATGCATTTGAGCCACTTGTGTTTATTCCCAAAGCCACAATGCCATGTCCCAACAAGGAGATAACAAACAACGTACAACAACAACAACAATAACAAAACCCCCCCCTAGACAAATGTTAAACTACGCTTTTGTGTGTGCATTCCATGAAAATCAGGAAAACTTTCTATATATGCTTACAAATAAAAATAAATTGCCAGGATAACCGACAAGTGCAGAGAGAGAGAGGGGGGATTGCCGCATCCCAAGCCATATAGTTTATCCGTGCATCTGCAGCAAACAAAAATCATCGTCGTCATCAACAACAACAACACCAAACAATTAACCTTTCAAAAATAGACTGCACCTTGTTCTGGGGGGCAAGGGTCGGGCCTCATTGAATTTAGAAACGCTTTATAGTGCTTCAAATGTTGATTCGACCTAACAGATAGTAAAAAAGAAAAAGCTGCCTTTCATAAAAATGATTGCGATCTTGAATATTTTTGCACTGTTTACCCAATTAAAAGAAGCCCAACATATGTTGATTTTCCCTAACTGTTAGCTAGTTAACAGTTACAACCACCTGGTCCAAGTCGTGTGTTTGGTTAAACGCTTCAATAGGTAGTCTGGCTGGTAAGGATTTGTGCTTGTCAGCTTTTCATGTTTATTAGTTAAAGTTGTTGCTTTTATTAAATTTTTAAGCTTTAGTCGCATCGTTGGTTTGATGAGCATCCTCCCCTCGCTAAGCCCTATCAATTGATATATATTCCCATTATGTGAGAGCTTAACAAGATGTAAAGGGCCGAGCGAGCGGGGGCGACAGATAGCCCGTAAAGCCTTTTGAGTATTGTTGTTGAACACTAAACATGATGCGCGTCTCGTCTACCTTAAATTGTCACTATCTATTGATGTAAAGTCCAATAAAGTACAACAAAATGATGGTTCAAAGTCGACATTTGTATACTCTCTCGCGTTGTTCATACTATGAAGTTTTTAGCATAATGATCAAGGCGTAATACTTTTCGGAAAGAGCCATTGTACGTATTAATACACAGCGGGCGGTTATTAATGAGTCGTTGTGTGAGGGATGTCTACGCTTCTGTCCTTCAATGCCCTTTGCCACCAACCACTGTAACACCCTCTCATCCTGAATAGCCCACTGACAAGCCCATACCCAAATGCACCTCAATTTGTTGTGATTACTTGACGAATATTTGTTGTTGGTGGTGGTGGTAATTTGTGCGCTAATAAAATCAAGTATCATGGCCAAACAGTTCTCCCCACAGCCAAATCCAAGCGGCAGCTTGTGATCCTGCCCTATAGATAGTGTAGACCAAGTGTAATCTCGATTAATTCATTGTGTAGCGCTGAAGTGGAATATAATAATTATGTGTGCGCTGTGTCCGTTGGATATCATTCGCATTTCTATTTCCCCTTTTTATATTATCCAAAATCACACAGCTGCACTTTGCTACAATTTCAGTTACTTTGTGTGTTGCACGTGCCGCAACTGGTGCCGTGCCGTGTCCTCTTGTTAATGCTGCCCCCCTCCCTCCCTGGATTTTCTGCACAGGTAGGACTATCATCCGCAACGGGGTGACGTTTGTATGTCTGTGTCTGTCTGTGGGTCTGTTGTATGGCTTCTTGTTACCCGCTCATCTCAGTTCGTTTCAGTTTTCAAATTAAGTCGTTTTAATTGTGATATCAAGCAAACGTTTAAAAATGTACAGGGGATTTAGCTGGTTGGTTCGTGGTTCCTGCACCCTGCGCCCTGCGCCCTGCACCCTGCCCTAGGGACGACATGCTGATCCTGTGATTATGTTTGTTTACAAAGGCGCGACTTTCTGCCGTTTGCTGTTTACTGTTTGTTGTTTGTTTGCTGGTTTCCACGTTGCAAGTGCGAGCGGAAGCGATAAACCGCCAGGCGATTGTCAAGAGCGCTTTTTTTCAGTTTCTGTTTTTGTTTCTGTTTTGTTTCTTTCTCTTACAAAGTAAGCTTAACAAATGAGCATATTTTTTTATGTTCGTAACACATTTCATATTTCCGTCATAATTAAAAATCCGAGTGCCACTGAATGTACATTTTTTTTATAACCGTCAATATTTTAATGCGTAAAGTTGACAATTTGCAATTTGTTATTTGTATATTTTTTTGTGCTGTTTTATAAAACGCATTTGAAACATGTATTTGTTTGTCATTCTGCTATTTGATGGCGTTTTTTTTTACGGCGCTGTGGCTACAAATTGGTTACTCAAATAAAGCCATCAAACTTATTTTTTTATGTAATAAATGGTTGAATGACTATAGCACTTGAATTCTTAACTAGATTTACATATAAATGTACATACGTATACTGGCATTAAACTTTAAAATTCACATAAGTGTTTAATGTTTAAATAAAGTGGAATTGTATTTTTATGATGGTCATCTTTATACACAGTTATCAAAGGGTCAAACATTATATTATAATTTACGATACAAAACCTTTACTTGAAAGTAGAAGACTTTAATCAATAGAAACAATTCAATTGAAAAACATTCGGTGAACAAAGTTCTTCATATAGCAAGTTTTTGGAATATTGCAATTATTGAATAAATATTTAAAATGAATGTGTTTTTCTACTGAGAGAAGAACGTTTCCCATAATCCAATCATTGTAAAGAAAATATTCAAATTATTATAAAACCTTTAATCAAAATCAAAAATACCATTCAAACTGAATACTTAAGGTTCTTAATGTTTCTAATGTGTCGTTAACAAGTCTTGCAATATAATAACAACCCCAAAAATGATGTAGATATCAAATTAAATATCCTAAAAAAGGCAAATTGATTTTTACATCGACTCACCGGTCACCGTGATGAACGGTGTGCCATCATCATCCTCGCTGGTCTGCACCACAGTCAACTGTCCATTGGCCACTTGTTGCGCCAGATCGACACCATCTTTGATGGCACCCAGACCCGGTATGGTGTGTATGGTGGTTGTTGTGTGGTTTGTTGTTGCTGCTGCCGTGACAGCATCGCTGCTGCTAACATTGTTCACGGCATTAATGTGGGCATGCAGTTGCGCATCCTGGCTAGAATCGCTTGTGTCCATGGGCAGCACAACACGTATGACCTCCAGTTGATCATTGGTCGTTGTGGTGTCATCACTAATGCCATCTCTCAGCTTCTTTTGCAAGAGCTGACAGTTCTGCAAGCAAAAGCGCAGCAATCAATGAAAGCAATCATAAATGGTAAGGCATTATATGAAAACTAAGAGGATAGAAAAGATGGCAACCTGTGTCATGACATCCTCCAATGTGGCAGCCACAACGACACCATCCTCTGTGCAAAATTCAAATGCCTCGGCATGAGTGGTTGGAGTTGTTGGTGTTGTTGGCTGTTCCACTGTTAAAACATCGCCGCTTGCTGTTTGCTGCTCCTCGTGATCTGTTTGACTGGCATCTACTGTGGCGGCCTCAACGGCGGCGCTCGTCGTGATGATAAATTGACGCTGGGTTGCCAGACGTGTGCTCATTTCATTTGTTGAATGCTTTACAAGCTAGGACTTAATTGTAACTGTAAATATCTGTATGTACTACACTATAAAAAAGTCGTAGTTATTTAAAGGCCAGTTGTTTGCACTTTCGATGCGAAATTCGTTGACTAGTTAATTGCTTTTCTTTTCTCTCTCTGCGCTTCTCGTTCACTCAACGTCTTTCCTTTTCCGTTTATTTTTAAGGCAATTGCGGTGCTTAAATGTATTTAGTTGCTTAGGTTTCTAACAGCTGCAATGAAAGTGAAAATTTTTGTTGCTTGTGTGAATTGTAAGGCTATTAAAATGGAATATAATGTCGCTAAAATTAGAAACTCAATCTGCCTCCAACCCAAAATCAAGTGCCATACAAATGCCCCCCCACCAATATGATGTTCGAGTGTTTTGTGTGTGCATTTTGAGCTTTTTTGGGCTGATGCTGCTGCTGTTGTTGTTGTTTTTGATATTCCCACTTGATGTCTTTGTTGCCTGCCTACTTGCTATTTTTTTGGGGGGATGGGAGGTGGTTGACTGCTTCCGATGGGGCGTTGCTATGAAATTAAACATTTCACAGGTATTTTCTACATACTTTGATTTCCTCAACGCTTTGTTCTTCTTCAAGGTAGAAGCAACAAAAGCTGAAGGCATAAAGCAAAAATTTCCGCCAACTTTTGTTATCGTCAACATGAACAGACGCCATTTTGAATTATCGTTCGTTTTATGTGGCATCTTTTAGGCGCTTTATTTCATTTTATATGTATCTTATGAAGCTCTTAAGCTTCGAACTGGGCATGTTTAGTAAGAGATATACAAAATACCCTATCATTTAAATACCCTTTATTCATTAAATAAGTGAAGGGAAAAATTGCACACAATTATCTGCTTAATTATTGAAAGTGAATTGTATAAAATACATCAAATAAAAGGGAAACACATATTTAAATTAAGAAATGGTATCTAACACTACTTTTATTGGAAAAATTAACAGATATTGAAAATGCAACTGATATCTTTCTGGGTAAGTTAAGCAATCAATCTTTTGTCCTTCTATTTAGTTGAAGTTGGTTACTTCACAAGTTTTTAGAGTTGTCAAAAATTAAAAAAAAAAAATATTTTAAAATGTCGACTTTCACAAGATATAAAGTATGTTAAAGATTCTGCTTCACAAGGCTATATGAAGTACTTCTATATGGGTTTTTTGATGTAATAATACCCGAAACAATAATGTTAATTCGAAAAAAACTGGAGCTATACTTTTTATTTAAATTTTCATTAAATTTCATACCACATTTTCGTATAGTTTGTTACTAAATGTTTTATATTTTTATGAACTACAAATTTTGATTATTTGTATAGCCATTACAGATTTATATAAAAAAGTTGTAAAATTGGATTAATTTATGGTACTTTTATAGCATTTTAACCTTTTTTAGTTTAACAGTTGCCACTCAAAAATAATTCCAAATATCTCAATCTAATTAATTTTTTTTTTAGTTCACAATATTTTCTTATCATCTCCTTAATATTGCACAAAATCCGCACTTTACATTTATGATTTTCTCACTCGGATTCACACTCTCTGTGGGACATCTTTCACACGCTATCCCTTTGGCCCGCAATTGTGTTCACTGGGCAACCGGTTCAATGTAAATAATGTTTGTTGAAACGCCGCTGGCAACGCCAAGCCCACAATCACAGTAAGTATCCAGACAGGAGACGGCAACTAGGATAGGGACTGAGTGTGGGACTGAGTAGTGTATGTAGTTTGAGGTAACAGGACGCCGATGACGACCCGGCATACGTCATGTTGAAGTCGAACTTGTAGACCAAAAGTTGTTGTTTATAAACAATAAACGAAGTCAGAGCGTCGTTTAACTTGTATTCGGGGTGTGTTCTAGTGGGTGTGGGGCAGTTATGCTTTGGAGTGGAATGGGGAGGCAAGTGGCAGAGGGTTAATGCGTTGCCCTCTAGCGGAAATGCAAAGTGCTTGCTTCACAAATCAAATGGTAAAACACGACGCGGACAAGTTCATAAATTCGAAGCGTGAAAAATGCAGCTTGGAAGTCACAAACACAAACAAGAACACAGACAGAAACACACACACACACATACAGTCACAAATCACTAAGGACGCTGAACGGCAAATTATTGATCAAATAACTTTGGCTTTTTTTCATTCCTTGCTCTTTGCTTGTTGTTTTTTTCGTAGCTGCTTTTCGGTTGGGTTTATTAAAGCTTACTTCAGCTATTGCTGATTGCATTTTAATAGAAAGCTTTGCTTCCCTTGATCTTTCACTTTCCGATTCAGATTTTGTTGGTATTTATTATATACATACATACATAGATATATATTTTGTGTTTTTTGTATTTGTGCAGCCGTTTTGCTGTGCTTGCAACGAGCGTAAATGTGCAACTACAACACGAAATATATTCACGTTGCTATTATTGTTCTCGGGGCAGGTGGCCAGCACAAACTCAAGTGCCAACGGCGCGGGGCGTAGGGGGTAGTTAATTGGTAATAGACTTGGTCAATATGCTGCTGCTGCTGCTGCTGCTGCCACTCGCTGCTGCAGTTGCTGGTGTTTTACTGGTGGTGGTGCACTATAGCACACATCAGCTGCAGGAGCGAGACGGATGAAATGCATTCTGTCATATTTTGGGCCGAAAAATAAGCTACGTCCAATACATTTACAGGACATTTGTTGGTAATGCACTTGAGTCTCGTTTTACACCCTTTTCGTATACGCATTTTCTATGCTAAGATCCTTAATTCGGCAGCGCAGCGGCAGCTGGGTTGGCATAGGAATACACGACAGTTGTTGTTGGCTCAGTGAGCGTGACGCTTTTAGCCAGAGGTACGCAAATACTGTTTATGTTCCTGGTTCAGTTAAGGTTCAGCTCGGTTGCTGGATAAGCGTTGGGTCAAAGCTAGCACTAAAGGAATACAAAATGTGAAAACTGAATAAAAATATTAGGTTTATAAGGCAGCTGCCAGTTGAAGCAATTTAGTTAGAAATAGTTTTAAAAAGTAATTGACAGTCAAATAATTTATGGTTGTAAGATTATATCTCTAAAACAAAGGTACATAAAAGTTGGTAACAGAACAGTCATAACCATCTTAACTTAATGCAATTATAAATAATTTAAAGCTGAAATAGAATGCTTCCAGCTCGAATAGGAAACCTTTATAAGAGCAATTAAAGACATAACCTCAGTTAACACAGATTCATTTAAACATTCTGCAATAATAACATTGCCTAAATTGTTGCGCAAAATATCGTATTTCGCAATAATTCGCAATGGCTGGAAACCCGAATAAAAAATCAATAAAGGATGCAATAACCGCTATTAAACAACTAACATAATTTAAGATTTAACCAAATTTCTAAAGCCGCTTTTACACTCTAATTTTATTATATATTAAAATTAAAGCTATAGTTTATCTTAAAATTGAGCAAAATAGCAAAGAATATTATTTTTGAAAAAGCTATGCAATAATGTAAAAAGATTAAGGCATGATGTAAGGCATATTTTAAAATTTATATTCTTAAAAACAAAATGTGTTGCCTTTAATAACTGTTTCAGAACATGAATGCAGGTACTTCCAAAACGCAGAAACAAAATATTAAAATTGCAAATAATTAAATGATTAACGTTCTGTTGTTATAATTTGTAAGTACATATTCGTCATTTAAGCAGATTATGATGTGCTCCAAAAACAAATTAAGCTCTCAAAATATTAATAATTGCCTGCAAAGCTGTGGTCAACTTGAAGTAGTTGTTTTTATACACTTGAAACGTGTATATTCATTTTGTCATAAAATGTTCAATGCTATAAAGAAGGACATCCGGCCCGACCGGCATCATAAACTAAGGCGAAGAGGAAGTTCTTCAGTTATTAAGCTAAAACTCAGTATCTAAGAAACAAAGCCAAGTTTTTATATTAATCGGCATACCAAAGATAACTTTCTTACTAGTTTATCTTAAATATAAAGGATCCTAACTAATACTAAAAATCAGCATAACAGTTGCATATAAATTCCACATGGAGACTCAAAACTTTGAAAAGGAACAAAAGTACATAGTTTTAGGTTGCAAAAATAAAAAATTCCGTATCATAATTTTGATGATGATGGTGGTGGTGAAAGAGCGTTTTGACATTGACAGTCATTATTATGCTCATCAGTCATCAAATGTTCTGACAGATATTGTGCGAGCGTTCGTTCGCTTGGTATGCGTTCTTCACCCCCATCCCCATCCCCGTCCCCTGCCCATAACCATACCCATACCAGTTAACATAGCAGGTCTGCCGTTGGCTCGGGCAGTCAAGCAAAACGCGGTGTGCGAGGCAGCAAAGCGGAAATATGCACCGAGATGGTTGCTTTACACCTGGTGGTCGGCTCGGGACATACAAATATACGTTAGAGCTGTGTGTGTGTGTTTATGTGTGTAATGTAAGTGCAACCGGCCATGGCACACGCCACATGGATTTGGATGCGAAGGTGGCTATCGCGGGTGGCTGTGCCATGCCATACTATGTACCTATTTCTATATCTGGGGGTTGGTTGTGGTGTTGCAGCAAAGTAGGACTCGTCTTAATTGCCTTTAAATGTTGAGCCTGCCTGGCTGGAAAAGTTAAAAATAAAAATATAAATACAAAACTCAAGGAACATGCGGCCGGGGGGTGGGGTGTGTGGCGGTGAGTAATTTTCTCATTTTCCCGTTCAATGAAAACTCATTTGCTGCTCAACTCAAATGTACGAAAATGAGAAAAGTTACGTGCTTTTGATCTTTGTTAGCGCCACTTGAGCAGTCCTTAAAAGTTTTTCTATTTTTTACTTTCTTCTTTCAAATAATTGTGGCACTTGCTGTCTTAGCGGGGGAGGCATGCGGCATTCGTGTGGATGGCTCACTAAAAAATTGGTTCAATGGATTTTTCTAGCACTTACCATAGTCAAATGCGTAGTATCATCTAGGTTTTTGTACGTTATCCTTATAAATGAATGCCATTTCAAAATTATAATATTTTATTGCATGTTTTTTTAATATTTAATTTGTTTTAATATTAAATAGAAATTTAAAAATCGAATGTTTGAACGCGTCTGTTTTGTGCAATTTCCTTTATTTCGTATAAAAATTGGACCGGAAGGAAGTATGGCGCACACACACACTCGCATAGGATCGACCGAGCACCGACGTAACTTGTTGTGTTTGCGTTTTGCGTTTCCTTGGCAACAGTAGGGGACAACAACAAACAAAGTGATGGCATTTTGTTGGCCAAATGGCGAGGCGCGAATAAAAACTCAGTTATCGGTGTAGCTGCTTAGGGCTACTATTATGTAAATATTGCACTTTATTATCATTAATATATTGTTTATAAAAATTGCACTGTATAAATATGTAATGTCTAACTTAAGGTAAAATTGCTGAACTAAAACGTGAGCAGCTGACTCGGCAATGTGCAGTGCTGTAAAGCGACCAAGCCGCAGCTGCTATCGAAATCTTGTTTTCGCTGTCTGGCAGCACGTCAGTGTTGCTTGTGTTGGTTTTGGCATTCACAGCGGATTGCAGACATGGTGGTTGGCGCGTAAATTAAAATGAGCCGTACTTGTGAATATCATTACCTAGTTGAAAAAATACTTAAATGGATTTTTTAATCATGGAATGTGAGGCTTAGCAAGATCAATTTATGCACATATTTGTTTTCGCTATGTCATAATTTATTTAACTAATGTGTCTTAACGATTGTTTGCAAAAAAAACGTGAACAATTTTGCTGCATATTACACACTTGTTAATTAATTTGTTACGACTTGCAATTTTAACACTAGACTGGCATAGCAACAACAACAATTAGCACTTAAATAAAGCAATAACTCTCTTACTTGTGTTTGAAATAATTGTATGTACAAATATGTCGTATCAATGTATGTGCATTTGTTCAATGCTCTTCGTGTTGTAGTTTTGTTCAATTAGCCAACCGGTCAGTTTCTGAGTGCTCGCACACGTGTTGCACATTAGCAGGCTTGCGAATTCGCTCAGCCACAGCCCGGCCAATTGGTGCATATATGGATGTGTATATGTATATGTATGTATTATGTATATGTGTATATGCACTTTCCATGCACAATTTAATTATCTATGGCGATTGTTTTGTTTGTGTTTGTCCGCACTGTGGTCAGCGTGGAAGGTGAGCGTGTTATTTGTTTTTTGCATCTTATATGAGTTAAACTTGTGCAATAATTTTGTTTGTTATTTGTTTTGCTTTCAACCACTTTTAAGCATGACGCATTTTCTGACATTTTCCACAGCTTTATAGTACACCTGTCACCTGCAGGCGCAGCTTGCACAGCACGTTTGCTTGCGTGGATTTCCGTTACGTTACGACAGGAAAAAACACAAAAACAAAAACAAAAAAACTGCGTCAACCGGCACTGCCTTACACAGATACTTACGAACATACTATACGTAACTGGGGCGATACTAACCAACAAACACACACATATCTATGTGTATAACACTTCAAGTATTGGCAACTGGGACCGTGTTGCAACATTGTCAGCGGTTCTTGCCTTTGGATTGACATAACAACGTCTTTTAAGTGTTCGGATTACAGTTCACCCACACTTGTCGTACGCGTAACACGGACAGTCGTCTTCGTCGTAGTTGCACAGTGGTGCCAACGTCTAGAAAACTTGTCAAAAAAAATTTTAGTTGTTTTGAAAGTTGATGTATAATATTATTTTTACTCATATGTTTCTTCAGACTCTTGAAGTAATATCGCTTAAATCAAAAATAGATCTTAAAGAAAACATACTTACATTTGACTGTCGTATAACCTCATTCTACGGACAAGAATATCTTAAAAGGCTATCCACAACATTTACCGTGAAATCCATAGGAAAGGTAACGAGAAAAATCGAAAAGAAAAAAAACTGACCTTTGTTGAGATAAAATATAAAATTTCATTGGCAAATGTTTACCGAAATTTGGATAAATTAATAAAGTTAATTTCTTCAGTAGAGAATAATTTAGTTCCTTTCCTCATTGTAGGCTTTTTTAATTTCATTGTTAACAAACATAAGCATACCGAGATTTTCTTTTATTTACTATCATTCTTTTCAGGCTATTTCCCAAGCTTAGTCTTAAGAATGTACATACATATACTTGTTTATTCAGACATTGTGCATGTACTCAAGCTGACCATGGTCAGGGCAGCTGGCCCTAAAAAGTCACATGCGAATTCAACTAAATTATATGCTATTACAAATACAAACAACAATATAAAGTGTGTGCATATCATTAAGTCGATTTCCTCCACAACGAGGTTACGTTTAGAAAAAAAAAACTACTACTACTAAGTACAATGTATACTCTTGTAGATATATACATCATACAGTATTTACTTACTTTACAAACAACATCAAAACAAATAGCCAAAGCTGCGGCGTCACCTTGTCGCCAGAGTCTCAAGCCTAATAGGAAATTCGAAACCCGCTTTGTCTGATTTATCAGCAATAAGATTTGAATGCAAAACGTGTAACACAACTTGTAACTTTTACATAAGTTGTCGCGCTGCGAAAATAGAACTCGAGACCGTAAACAAATAGAAAATACTTTGAAATCAAATGAAATGCAAATAATAATAAGAAAAAATACAACAACAGTTAGCACCGACACTATACACAGTTGCCAGACTAACAGTTACACTGTCTTCAAAATGCGGAAGCAACCCTTATAACGTTAAGTATACGCTGTGTTGACACAAGAAAATTAACTGCATAGACTCCAAAACGTGCCTAAGTGCTTTTTTTAGTCTAAATATTGCAAATCAATAAACAATTATGGGCGTAATTTATTTTTATTGATTTGAGATGCTAAAATTGTAATAGATATACACAAATTCATATACAAATATATATATGAACTCACATACAAACAGTGGTTGGCAAAATAATAGCAACAAAAACTTTGTAATCGTTTAATGCTCTATATATTTCCAAAACATACATGTTTCGAATAAAACTCATGATAAGTATGTGTTTTATGTTTTATTTTAATATTCTTTGCATTTGGCTATTAAAAAAAATTTCCATCACATAAAAAGAAAGATAAATATTAAACTCAAAATTGACTGTGCTAAAAATAGCTGTAATACAATAAATAGCTCACCACCAATTATAAATATATTTAACAGATCACAATATTTCTTATTAGTAGTTGACATTAAAACTCATAGATTTATAAGAATGCAAAATGTTTAAAATTAATTTATTTTCATTTCTGTGTCTGGCTTAGTATTATTAATAATGTTTGTATTTATTTAAAAATTAAGTTTATATTAGTATTATTTAAAGCTCTATAGCTCAATATTTAACTTGGGTTAACTATCGAAAAGGTTCTTTCAGAACTGAAATATCAAAGTACTGCATAGTGTGCCTTTTATTTCAGAGAACAATATACAAAAGCCAAAGGAAAACCCTCCATTTTAAATGTCATATGGTGTAAAAAAATGTTCACAGTCTGATTAAAATTTTATGAGATTTAAAAGTCGTGTCCGACTTAACTTTATGAGCAAAGCACGATCCCGCTTGCAGAATTTGCGTATCACGCCTGATAAAAAGGGAGTGTTAAACGGCTTCTGTATACTTTTTGTTACCCAACTTTTCGCTCTTGAAAAATTTGTGTGTGAGCTGTAGGTCGTTACGACGATCCACAACAATATTAACAGTTAGTTGGGTTAAATATAACGTTTAACAAGGATTCTCCCTACAACTACACTATTATTAGCATTTTTTAACAATACTTTGTTAAGCACGTTCTTTCTTACTTCATGATATGTTCATAAAGTATCTAATATTGAAGCTAAAAATATTTTTGCCTTCAAACTCATTTTATTCATCGTATCGATTTGCGACATCAGTTTCTACAGGAAGCTAAGAGCTTTAAAATATGTTTTCATTTTTATTCTTTCCAACCACTCAAATGTACACAAAAACAAAAACAGGCTGTCTTGAAGTGGGGCACACCCGACAACTAACACTCTTACTTGTGTATCAACATTTATACGTTTAATTAATACAGCAAATTTATTTTTGCAACTCGGTCGACTGTTAACATTGAGAGACAATGTAAGTGTGATTGTGCGAAAGAGGGTATGTGTGTGTGTGTGAGGGTGTTTGTATGGGGGTTTTCTATTTTGATATTTGTTCAGCCGCGGTAACACGTGTCGGGGTCCACGACTGCCGTCAGCCAAGCGCCATTTTTTCTTAAACAAATATTTCTCGAGATTTCCAGCAGCAACAGAAACGAATAAAAACTGTGTTTTATACTAAGTGAATGTATTCCTATGTATGTATGTCTGTGTCTTTTTGTATATACATACTCCAATACAGATGAACATTATGTACATTTGCCTATTTATCAAATGTTTTTTCGTAGATTTACCTCGACTTTGAATTTTGAATTATGGTAGCTGATAAGAAGAAAAAAAAGAGTTCGCTATCGCTATCAATTTGTACATACATATAAGCCAAAAGCGTGCACGTCTTCATCGTATTTTCAAACACATACATATACATCAATTAGCATGCAAATGTATATGTACATATATATATGCAATTCGACGTGTATAAACATTTTTTAAGTGTGATGCTAATCGAATTCAGTAAGTTTATGAAGCAAAATTGATTAGTACACACCCATTTTATTTGCACCGTTGTGGGGCCTTGCTTTCCACAGCACTTCAGACTCTTTAAGGCCCGGCTAAAGTCACCGCTGCGCCCTCTGCTTGATCAAAATGCAAACAAAATGTGCAAATTTTAGTGAAAATTAGTATAACTACTTGTTATGTCCGTATATATATGTATGTATAACTTAAATATGTTTGTAGTTCAATAGTAGATTGCTTGGTTTTATTTGCTGATCATAAACTTTCTATCTTTTATCTTAAAAATATGTTTAAAATAGACAATAAATTATAGAATAGAACATATAATTGTGGGCCTGACTTTGTTAGTATATAATCGAAACAAATCGATAAGAATCGATTTTTAATCAATATTCACATCAAGGATTTATTTCAGTAAATTGCAACAATGTTGTTTGATTTATTCTAGATGTTGTTTGGTTTTCAATCAGATCTTAAGTGTCGAAACGGATATATTTTTAACATGCTTATCTAACTGCACGCTTTAATTCTTACTGTCAATGCATACAAATATCATTAGCTGCAACATTGTTATTTCAGTATTTTGTTATTATTCAAATGGACAGGGTAACGGCTGAGAAATGTGTTCTTGACAGGCACAAGCTGTGATTCTGAGAATGCGTCTTCTTTTGTTTTGTTTTTGTTGTATCTATACATCTGTGATTAGAAAACAATATTTGTTTGTATATTTATTGAACGAGAGTATTTGTCAGTCTTGTGTGCTGTATGAAAGCGCTTAATAATTTTATTAATTTTTTAAGTTAATTAATGACTGATCAGCTTGTTATTAAACTCCATACAAAAATGTATGTATGTATGTAATAATATGAGTATTTATAAACGTAAGCTAAGCAAACACAAACAGACCAATAAAGATACAAACAAGATACAGATAATCACAAAAATGCATGCCCATATGTATGTAGTACAAGCATACTACAATTTATACACAAATATGTGTGAATGTATGTATGTAGACAGTCAGTGCTAGGGGCCTTGCCCACATATAAACAATCCACAAGTGTTTGGTTTTTATCACCCCGCTTGCGTCGTTCATACAAAGAGAGAAAAAAAAAACAACTTTGTACATTTTTCTGCTGGTGTTGTTTGTGAATATGTGTCGCTTGATTGCATTTCATTTTTTATGGAAATTCACCGGCCACGTAACGCATTTCGATTGCCAACACGTGACCAAAACAACAACCCGACTGCTTATGAGTAAATATGGAAAAGGTTGAAAAAGAAAAATGAAAAAATCAACAACAACATGCTTTTTTACAACTAGTATGTACATACTTACATATTGGGCAACTGAACCAATTTTAAGTGTAGATAAGGCATTTGGGTGTTTAGAGGCGTGTGACGTTTTCATCATCACTTTTGTGACGGTGCACGTGCCAATTGTAAACGTATGTGTAATAGTCTGGTTTGTTTGTTTTGTTTAGGCAGCGTATACGTAATGTCATGTGATACGCCGTTAGAAAATGGGGTTTAAACTGCAACCGTGCACGTGCCACATATACATACATGAAGTATACGTAATGTACATCACATACATACTGGGAAATGTAATTTAGTGTGAGATCAGCAGCACAACAATAACAACAACAAAACAAAATAAACAACAAGGAATGCAAGTTATGTCAGCCAGCGCCCATTTTCCATTGCGCATTGGACTTGGACACGTTTCTGACATTACTCGATCGTGCTGGGCAGTGACTTGTTGCTTTGATTTGTTTCTGACCTTTGGCAGCACTATAAATAGATTGCATGCCTTTTGTGACTGCTGGCATTTCAATTTAATTAAAGTGCTGGAAAATAAAGCCAAATCAACAAAAATTACGTATGCATATGTATGAACGGATATATATACGCATTGTATATATGCATGTTTGTATGTTTGTTTGTAGCAAAAAAGCAACGAGCTTTGTTGCTGATAGTCAAAAGATACAGACACACACACACACACGGTTAAACATTTGCACAACACGTGACCAACAACAAACTGCCAACAACAACTGTTATGTGTGAATGTGTATATGGCTTAAATATATATTTACATGCATACACACATTTCTGTTCACACGTATGTGTGTGTTTGCAAAGCTGACACGCTCGCCTCGCGTGAGATATTACGTCATGCGCCATGAATTTTTTTAGCGCTTGCTATGGCCGCTTTCAACGTGTCTTGATTAAAAAAGCTGCTCACGCTTATACCAAACAGAGAGAGAGAGAGAGAGAGAGAAAAAAAAGAGAGCTCCGTTAACAGATAAAGAGAGGGGGGAGGCAAGTGGCGATGTTAATGAGGGGCCAACGCAGCGTATGATTATTATTTCGATTAATAATAATATACGAAAGCGTCGACCAGTAAAATGTTATAAAAACAAAATGTCTGCCGACTGTGAGAGCTTGTGCTGCTTGCTTTGCATGTGTGCTACCTGCATATGTGTGTGTTTGCCTCTTTCAGTGAGACAATCGCTTTGTTGCCAAGCAATGCTCGCTCCGTCGCAATTCGCCGTCAAACGCTGTCGGCGTTGACAGCGCCGCCGCCCAATGTAACAGCTGCAAATCGCTTTGGAATTTGTCACGTTCACGTGTTTTATTATGTGCTGCTACTGCTACTGCTGCTGCTGCTGCCGCTGCTGAGTCTTGTTATTGTTATTGTTTTGCTTTACTTGCCTTGGGTTTCTACGTCTGCCTTTCAACTTGAAAGCTGTCTGACAAACAGCAAACAACAACAGCAATGGCAAAAATAGCACGAAACGCACGCCCCGATGACCACTGAGCTCTGTAACAGTAATCTTTTTGTGCTTGCGTGCGTGTGGGTGAGTGTTTATCACTAATAAATAAAATATACATGCACACATAAACGAAACACATACATATATTGCTATACATTTTTGTATGTATGTATGATTTATATTTATGCCTATAAGCACAACAGTCATCTGGTAAATGATAATAACTAATATAAGTTGCCTCACACATACATACATATACATAAATATATAAAGTGTATTTGTAAGTAATTCACACGCAACTAATAATAACAATGCTTGTGCTTTTTGTTTTTGAGTGACAAATGTACATACATACATACACACATACATATGTACAGTATCATTTAAATAGGCCCATGAACCGCTCTACAATGCAGTTCTCTGACTGTAAAATCGCTGCGTCTAGTCATCAAAAAAATGCACCGTAGTGCCAAATAGTTGAACACGTGATAAATATTTTATACAAATATCTTTAACTGCTTCAAATTCAAATATGTAAGCTTGAAAAGAACCAGATAATTAATGATATTTATTTTTTAAAACATATGAATGTATGCTAATAACGAAAACAGGTAGTTCTACTATTTGTTTTCGTGTTTATTTTTTTAAATACTAAGGAACAATAACATTCGCTTAGTGTCTGACACCATTTGCATATTTCGCGTTCGATTTAATCCAAGCCATCAATATATTAATTAGCTAAAATATGACAAAAATATGTGAAAATGTATTCGTCATGGGCCCCACTGTGGCAATCACGTTCGCCGCGCACGAAATGCGATAACATCAACGCACGCACACACACATTTACAGAGATCCAACGCATACCAGCACACACACTTTAATACAACGTCAGCCGCCGCAGCCCAGCATGACTTGACAAAGTGTTCGCTCAGTGTCAGCGGGGCGGTTTCTCTCTTGCTCTCTCACATTTTTGTGTTTTTGCTTTTGCTTTTTCTTTTTTTTTTTTTTAGCTCTTTTGCCATTTTCATTCTCTGATAGCGCAGGCACGTCATCAAACTCTCTCAACTTGCTCAGAGTTTTTGGTCTCGTGTTGTGTATTTGAATGACCTTTAGTAAAAGTTTAACGGCTTTGCCAGCCAATAAGTACCCTGAGTTATGCAAATACTTACAATAAGCTACTAAACTGATGCGAATGTGATTATTATTTTGTCTATAACAAGTATATCTGAACATGTAAATTAAATGCAAGTTTACAAACATCATGTTTAATATACTTTTATTAAATATGGTTGACTCTAGCCTATGTAGGGTATCTACCCATCGGCACAACATATCTTTTTGTCGACTTGGTTTTAATTTTAGCCCGTTCGCCGCGTATTTTTCATTCATTTCAATTCGGCCGTTCGAAGTGAGCAGTTGATGTTAGCAGCGTTTCGGACAGCGCAAGTGTTGTGTTAAACAAAATAAAAAAAAAAGAAACAGAAGAAATACAAAAATTATAGGCAACAGCCGAGTGAGCAGCAACAACAACAACAAATTGAATACACACATACATACGTACGTACGTATATAAAAAAGTGCTGTGTAGTAAATTATATACATACACACGCATACAGTGTTCAAACAAACGTGCGGCTGCTGGTAAAATTCCACTGTGTATCGAAGGAAGTTGTGTATTAATAAAGTAAATATTAAATTAATAAAAGTGCAAAACGTGTAAATCGCAACTGTGTGACAAAGCAAACAAAATTATAAAAATAAAATAACCGAATCACGTTTTTCGACTGTCGTTCGGTGCGGTGCTGTGTAGTTGTTGCTGCTCTTTTTCTGTGTGTGTGTGTATGTGCGTATGTGTCAGTGCCTGTGTGGGACAGAGAGCAAGTCCCGCGACCAAAAACGAGACGTGTGAGTGCAAAGAAATTTCAAGGTTTCCAACACAGCAGTCGCCGCCGCATCAGTCGTAAAGAAAACGCGTGGGCCCAAACTGAATCAACGTTGCTGGGCAGTGAACGTACTAGATCCAATAAATACATATAATAATTACACATTGAGCCTGTGAGGCTTACAGTGGGTTCAACAAGTGCGGTTAAATTGCCACTTTGATAAACGTTCCAAAAAAGAAAAAAATAAAACTGCCATCGCTTTGTGAAATTAAGCCCCATATGTACAGCGTGTGTACATAAATGTGAACATAGAGAGTGTGTTTGTGCGTGTGTACATAAAATCTTATCGCGCCCATTGCTGTCTCCGTTATCGGCACTGAAGTAACAAAAACAAAAGGCTAACGCTGCTGCTGATAAGAGCGGACAACACAGTCATCACTAAACATATTCAAAAGACAACTGACGCTGACGCGATTTATCAGCATAATAAATTTACTCCTTCCACAACAATATGACATGTTATGCTCCATAGTCGTGGTAGTAGTATAATAGAACAGTCGAGAGTGTCGCTGGAATGCAAAGAGTATTGGATATTATTCAATTGTGATTCAAATCAATTAACTATCATTTAAAATATTCAGCATACATGCATATGTAGATATATATATATAACTTAGAATATTCAAATACACATACAAGCAAGTCAACTTGTGTAATAGTTGTACCAAAAGTGAACCCACCTGAAAATACCACCAAGCAACAATTTGTAATTCGCCGTCGTCAGTGAATTCGCCGTAGCCGACAACCGACAACCTGTTTGCTGTCATAAATTCGTGCGCGCTTGCTCGCTCATTCGCCCGGCGTTTTAGCGCTGCCTTTTCTGCATTGACGTAGAGAGCATTCACACACACCTTCCACCATTCCACCGCAACTGCAAGCAACGTCGGCGCAGCAGCAGCAGAGGACCGGAGCCATCGCAATTTTGCCCAGGATCGCCGTCTCTAGCAGCAGCAGCAATATAAGTAGCAGCCGCAGCAGCAACAGCAGCAGTCAGAGCAGCAAAATTAACATGGAGCCCTATTGGAGTGAGTCCAACGGACATGCCGCACATCCGGTTAAGTATGAGAGGTAGGTATAAACGGAAACCTTTATCCACAAAAAACACAACCTCAACAACCAACAAAAGCACACACTCACTTTCACCTGCGCGCGTTTAAGTTTATGCATAATTTATTGTTAGTGTAGTTTTAAAAATACTTTATCAGCTTTAAGTTGTAGTTTAAGCGTTTATATTTTTTTGTTTACCGGCTGTACAAAAACGGTGTTTCTTATGTGAGTGCCAATGTGTACCATATGTAGATGTGAGTGTTTGTGTTGATTGGGGATTGGGCGTGGATCGTTTGGCTATTTTTGGCAGTTGAGCAAAACTAAACAAAAAAAAAACTCAAGCGAAATAGGAAAAATAGGAAAAACTGAAAACGTGGGCAGACAGAAAATCGTTGACGGCTTGACGCCGATGACTCTATTTTTAAATTGGATTTTTGTTCATATATTTATTTATGCAAATATTTGAAAAAAAAGAATACAGCACACACGATTGGGCAAACGTGATGCTCAGTTTAAAGGTGGGGATTTACCCCTTTCCATCTATTTTGGTTTTTTCATATTTAATTTTGAACTTGAATTTTGTATTCAAAATGCGCCATTTCATTTCATTTGGAATTCTGTTTTTATTTGTATTATATGAATATGGATTTTATGTCCATAAACAAATAAGAGCTTGGGCGACCGGACTTGTGGGGTTTTTTTTTTTGTTCTAAAGCCAGCTTATTTATACTAAATGTCAACGGCCAAAACGTGGCTATAAATAGCGTCAACAACAGCCAATTTGCCCCTCTTATTTGATTGGTTTTTTTCTTTTATTTTCCCGTTTTTTTGTGGGCGTGCGCTTAACACGCACGTGTGTGTGTGTACGTGTGCTTGTAGCAGTCGGTGTCCTTTTGAAGGTCAGCAAGTGTTGTTGTTGATTATTGTTATTTGTTTATTTTTATGTATTCCGGTGTCCCACTGGTCAACCTCTTTCAAGTGATTCCCTATAAATACATATTGGTTTCAACACAATTAACGGAAACTATTTCCAATTCTCAATAATAATCAACTGTGCAACAAATAAAGATAAATAAACTTGTTTCTAGCATGTGTGCCTTATTTAAATACACAAATACATTTGACATCAATTACAGTGTTTGGCACTTGAAGGTTATATTTAATTTTATTACGTATGCGTCACGTGAGCCATTAATTGAAGCTAGACATGTAAAGTGGAGGCAATAAGCAATGAAAATTGTGTGTTTGCTTCGTTAACTTCATCTGTGATCTTGCTGTGAAAAGTTAAGTTGATATAATGGAGCCTTTAGTGTAGCCTCGGTTGGTTAACTAAATAAAATAGTTGGTAAATTTCAAAACATTTTGAGAAAACATAATTTGTACAACTCTATTTTTTTGTCAGGATCGTCATTATTATTACTGCGTTATCGTGATTGTTATCGTTGTTATTGTTATCGTTTTCTTTCTGCCTCTGCCCATTTCGTCACTTGACACTTGAGACAAACACGCGTCGCCGCGATCGTCATCATAAATATAAATGTTAAATGTTTATAATTTGCACTAGCAGCAATGCTTTAATCAAGAACAACAACTCAACTACAAACAAGTCATCCATAAAAAAAAGTATGAAGATAAGAAAACACACACGCATACACGCGATAAAAAAAGAAACTCGTGACGCAAATGCATACCGGATAACATATATAACATGTATATTGTTGTGTAAATAAGGACAAAGATACAGTGTGTACATGCGTAAATGGTTGAGAGATACATATATATTCAATAAGATCTCGGGTTTGTTGCACGACGAGGCAGCTGGTCCATTGCGTATATGCAAAATAACTATTATAACGCAGCTGTCTCTCGTTGTTTTCGATTTCGGGATCTTGTCAACAACGCTGATGATATGACCTCAACCATCATCGCCCATGAACCAGTGATTTGTGTGATTGTTATAAGCACGAGATAAATCTGAGAAAGTGTGTTTGTTTGCTGGCTACGTTTGTGTTACATGCTGAGCCCACAACAGGTTCAGCATGTCCATTAAGTAACACACAAATGTTCAGCAAGACAACACGTCAAAGCAAGCCGCAATTGATTCGGGAATATCGACACACACAAACAAAACATGCACTCTATAAATAAACCAAAATATATACGGTGCGAGCACAACTATATCAATTGGGAATTCAGTTCGATCTCTTTCAAGTTAAAATAGAGCAGACTTATGCTGCATTCTTTGATACTTTCGATTCGCGAAGCGACTTTCAATTTGCCATTCGGATTTCGCGTCGTCTTATCGACATCGTCATCGTCATCGTTCTCGTCTTCGTCTTCGTCCATTGGCGTTTCCAACGCAGGCACGTAGTCACGAACATTTCCATGCAGCTCAACTTACACACACGAACGTACAAAGTTAGTATTTGTTTATATGCATTAGCTTTGCATAGCTTTTCTTTATAGTCATGTATATTTGTTTCAACTTAAATTGAGCTTTCGATACCTCCTGCAGTTTGCCAAACGTGCCGCAAATATTGAAAAAAAAAACTTGTTACACAATTTTGTGTGTGTATTTGTTTTCTTCGCTGTGATTAATGCACTCGAAAACAATAACAACAACAACAGCAAAGGCAAGTCTCTGGGGCAAGTGGGGCAGGTGAGTCAGCCGAGCAGCAGCGTTCATTGTGGATGGGGCCCACATTGCATTTGATTGCCGCTAAATGATTTAAATAGATGGATTTTGATGTTATTTGACCCAGTTATGAAGAGAGAGAATTCCACATGAACGCGCGCGTGTTCATATTGTTTTGGGTCATGCAGTTTGATGCCCCGAAAGAGACATCTAGAACTTGCCATGTAAATATTCTAATTCTTTTCATTCTTGTTCATGTCCCATGAAGGTCAGTTAACTTTTATACTTGAACAAGGTACATAGTATATGGGTTGCAAGCCGTCATGGTGTCCGTCCGTCCGTCCGCCGTCGTCCGTCGTCGAGAACGCAACTTTTTCGACACCCTAAGCAGAGCCGAAACTTGCAAATATCTGGACAGTCTCGCAGACAAAGGTTAAATTGGGGCTCTACGACCTCAGGGGCCTGGAAACGATAACAAGTCGATACACCCGATGGCGAATCGATAAAACACAAATAACCCACATTTTAGCAGCAGATTCACCAAATTTGGGGGCAAGATAGCATGGCATCCCAAAAATGCATAAAAGTTGATGCCACCCACCTATTCCGCCCCCACCCCCCTTAAATTATAAACAAAAATCCGACACAGTTTTGAAGCCATAGCCACCAAAATTGACAGAGGTAGAAGCACATCGACAAAGTTATCATCAAAACATTGGAGCCACGCCCCAAACAACGGACAGCCCCACCGCTCTAAAAAATCGGAAGGCATGTATCTTGTCAGTTTTAAGCTAGAGTCACCAAATTTGGTAGAACATTGGTAGTGACATCCGTAACAGGTGGCATACAAATTTTGATGCCACGCCCACAACCGCCCACCTCTATATCTTTGTCGGTTTTGCGCTAGAGTCTCCAAACTTGGTAGGAGGATAGGAAGTGACATCCGCCACGGAAAAGCCATACCACCCCTTCGCCTGATTTTAACCCAAAGCCCTCATATATTACTATTTGCACTAGGAATCCTTAAAACAGCTATGAAACTGGTATCAAAGTATATCGCAGTCGGTTGCGTCCGACTGCAATGTTTTTACTTGTTTATTTTATATTTTAGTTACATGATTAGTTTAAAATTATTAAAAAGGAAAAGTTTAATTTTTCTCTAGAAGATCTTAGAATAAAATTATTTATCCAATGCTCAAGTGTATTTTTAGTTAAAATTCCACTACAATTTTCTAATTTATTAAAAAAATAAAAACTTTCCCATCATTGCACATGAATTTCTGACGTACATGCAACAAATATTTCACGTGGCTGATTTAGACGATGTTCATTTCCGCTGCAGCGTCATCTCTTGGGCCGTTGAGTGTGTGTGTACCAAGTGGCGTATACGTTATGAATCAAATGTTATTGTTGTATAGAGCACTCAACGTTCGTATTCGTATTCATGTTGATGTTGTGGTGGTTGTTGCTGTGTGCTCAATTGAGCTCGTTGCTGCTTGTTGTTATGAATTGCTGTTGTTTATGTTTATTGAAATGTTTTTTTTTTTTGTTTCTGCTTAGACAGCACGCCAGCAAAGTACTATTTGCAACGTAAGAGGATTGGCTCTGCACAAGGGGGCAAGCAACTTAGTATAGTTCCGTTTAGATTTCTTGTTGCCAAGCACTTCGTTCGACACGTGCACACGTTTTCCGCTTTGTTGGCGTTATTCATGATGGGCTAAGCACTCTTCACATTGACGTCTATGGAGAGTGTGAAGCGACGCTCGGCTTTGCAGGAGTTGTCAGATTGTGCAGATTCTGGCTATTCAGCAAGTAAACAAATAAAAATAGCTAATGTTGAACAGCTGCAAATGGTTGCGAGCGTTATTCAAGCAAAATATATAGAAAAAATCTCTCACGTGATCAGCGTGAATTAAAACTCAACTAGTTTTAATTGCACAAATATTCCAGCAGCTGTACTATGTATTATTATTTCTAATCATATTTTTCGCAATCGTTTACGGCGTGCATTTGTACACGAGTATTTGTATATAGTACTATGGTCTGGTATATATATCTTATCAGTTGCGTCGTACAACCTACAACGCAGACTGGTGCAGGTGCAGTCAAGGTTATTGCGGCCAATGATCAGCAGGACAGTGACAGTGCCAGTCACCAGCTAGGCAATTCGACGCAAGTCGCAAGCACTTTTGTTTTTCACTTGATCGTCGACGTAGACGTCGTCGTCGTCGCTAATTTGCCTAAGTCAAGAGACAGCAATTTATTATATTTATATGTTTGTGTTTACTTTTTTTCTGCTCTACGAAGTGCGTCATTGTTATTGTTGCCTTGTCGCTCGTTTTATTTATCTATTTCACAATTTCCATTGCCCAATGTCAACAGAAGAATTCTCCGTTGGAAATATGGAAATTCTATGAAGGTCTCTTGCATTTGACACACATTTTGTAACGGAAATGTGTGGCATTGAAAATGTATATGTTTTTTTACATCAACAAACAACAAGATTTGACAGAAATTATCTTCCACTTGACAATTGGTTAAATATACATATTAATGTCTCTTTTGCTTAGTCACTTTGCTGAGTCAGCTGATTAGAAATACACTTAATAAGACATGTGATGTCAATCAGCCGATACGTAGTAAGAGTATACATATGTTTATATATGTATTAACTATTCAAGTAGCTTGTCACATTATCTTTATAGCAATGTAAATATAGTAAGAAGTTCTTCCAAAAGTGGCACTTGGACATTTCCAACGTTTTGTGATAAGACAACTTAATAGTAAAGTTAAATTTGGACTGTACGCCTACTCTTCGTATCTGTAAGTAATCAAATTGATTCTGATTATTGGCATATTTATTCACACAAACACATATTTGAAGAGCCTTGTCTGTCACGTGTAGCTGACAAGTTATCTTATCAGTGGGGTCGAATAGCAACAGGAAGCCATAAAGCTAAATATCAATGGAGTACAAACTATTATTCATTTGTTTTCTTTTTTTAGGTTAATGCACGATATCGCTGAACGTGTGCAAAAACATTCAAACCAAATAATATTTTGTAGAGATGGTTTATTCTGTTCCCTCAAGATCTTGGCAAACCGCTTGTAGCTGATCAACAGTTGGCATCTTTTTGCTTGTCGCATTGACAACGAATACAATTTACATTGAAATGCACTTGCAGCGTTCGATCGATCTATAAATTTAGATGAGCGCCGCTGGCTGCCAGTTACTTAATAGCTCAAAAGTGCGACAACTGTTTTGGCCCCCCCGAAAGACGCCAACGAGATGTGGTTGCCAGCTTTTTGGGGCGGGGCGTGTCCGCTGGGTTCAATGTGCAGCGTTCAGGGCATCGCGTCGATATCATCTCATGAATCAAGCGAGTGATTTGGTATCTGACTGACGCCGTTTGCCAAGTCCAAGGGTCGAACACAGTTGCACTTGAGACGGTTACTTGCAAGTGATGCAAATTAAGAACACGCCCTGCACACGGGACTGTCATTGCGGTGATTTGGCGCCCTTGTAATGCCTGTTGTTGGTCATCCGATATCTCAGATCACAGACAGTATACAAATCAAAGTCATACCTATGTACTCAAAAGAAATCTATATACCATAGATTGTTCTATGTACAATTATGGCCTTGCAAAAAGTTAAATGTTGCGAAAAAAATATGTTTCTAGATATTTTTTAATGATATTCATTTGATTTATTGGGCTTTAATCAATTCTATCTTTAGAAGTTTGTTAAAGTCACAACAGAATTATGAGTAATTTTGACTTAAAATGCATTTGGGTTCTATAAGGGTAAAAAAGATTTTCTGTGTTCAGTTTAAAGGTATTGCAAAAATTTCTATCAATCAACTAGATCTTAGGATTTCTAACTTGTTGATTTTAACCTTCTGCAAACATTGTGCACTATTGCAGTCTAGGAAAAATTTGGCATCACTCATACGCCGTGTACACTGAGATATGTGCGTGACATTTATAGCATCGCTTGGCTTACAAATAGACCAATAAATGCTGTCTAGATACCACAATGAAAACAAAACGCCCAGCATGTGGTCAGATAGCACTGATACGAGATGTAGTACTAAGAAGTAGCTAATTTCAAAGTTTGTAGTAGATTTGGCCAAAAGTTTGTTGCTGTTAAAAAAGGGGTGAATAGAAAAGTAAACAAGTTATAAGCGCCATGCGCTGCTTTGTACTAGTATATATACAACGTGTTCATATAAATATGTATGTATCACTCAAATACATATGTACATTCGTCCAATCGTTGCGTGTTGGCGCTTATCGCGTCGCGCTGCCTCGCGTCGCTCGAACTCGCAACAAGTCTTCTAGCGCTTTCTGACGCTGTCGCGCCTTCAAAGCTTTTATTTATTTTTTTGTGTTTTTGTTTTTCTTTCTTTTTTTTTTTTTTGTCGATTTGCTTGTTTTATTGTTATTAGCTTTAGCTGTGTTTGTTTTGGTCATTGAAATTGATGAAATGCTTGCATTTCGTTTCTGCTCGTATGTACTTTGTTTTGAATGCCTCTTTTTTTTATCTCGTTTTATTTTTATACTTATTTACTTACTAGCCGCACTTGGCAACTGTGTTTTGTTAGTTTTTTGCAGAATTTCTGCTCTGATGCTGAGTTTGACTTTGAGCTAATACATTTTACAATTTGTTTGTTGTTGTTAAATATTTAAAAAATATTTATATGCCATAAAAACGTGTAGCGTCGAGTTTTAGATTTGGCATCGATAGCGATATTAAAACGTGTTGGGAACATTTTTTATGGCTATCGTATCGCTCAATTTATGTGAATAAATTTTTGTAAAAACCTAGCTTAAATAATCATGGAAAGTAATTAAAAAAAAAACCCAAGCCCACATAACACAAAAATATTCTCACCAAACAAAAGTTCCGTTTTGTGTAAATGTGTAAGTATTGAAGTGTTTTGTGTGTGTGTAACTTAACTATGGGTATGTTTTTAATTGAAAAACTATTCTTTACTTTGCTAATTGTACTTTAAGTCGCATTTATAATTTTTAAATTACAAACCAAACAAAACAAACCGCTCGTTTGATTTTAGACAAGCGACAACTTGGGGTGCAAAAATTGCTGGCCCATTTTCGGGGATGAGCTCTGGGATTAGCTGCTGGTTGACTACCAACAACGGATCCATTATAAGTGAAATGAGTGTGTGATATGTAAGGAAGTATGATGATGATGAGGAAAGGGCCAAAGACTGAGAGAGTTTAACAATTCGATTAATGCATTTTTTCTTTTCTTTTTTTGAAATTGCAGCCTAGGTTTATTCTTTAATTTTACTTACCTTACTTACTTACCTACTTGAAACGATATAAAAATAAAGCATTGCCCATAAATAAAGCAAAAACAAACACACATATATAATTTAACTACATATTAAATATAGATTAATTAGCCGTAAGTTTATAGTTTTAAGTCAGTTTAAGTTATGCGCCTAATAAATGCATTACTAAAACAATGAAAACAAATGAAAAAAAAAAAAACAATATCGAAAAACAAAACCTTGACAAACTTTTGAAAAAGATTTGGACTTATTTGTGTTTCTTATCCTTCCCACTTCTTTTTGCATATGAAACAAAACGCATACGAATTATAGCGAAGCAGCTGTCTCCAGTTTTCCTTATTGCACAGAATCTAGTTTAAATTTTTCAACATCGGCAACAGCATACAGCGAGGATGATGCTGAATATGCCACCGGAAGACGTAATAAAACATCGAGGGTAAATATTACAATTTTAGAGCGAACACAAATCGCGACACTAATCGAATACCAAATACCAAAAACCAAATTCAAATCGAAACAAAACAAAACAAGACAAAATCAAAGGATCAAAAGAAAGAAAGCGCTCGAGTACTCATATTCTGTAACTGGTGACTAATTGATTACCGATAACCGATAGCTGACAAATGGCACGCGATGTTTGACGCCCACTTTTACACGCCTTCAACTCGTACACAGATCGCACAAGCACCGCATCCCGAGAAGTCGCCGCTTTTGACCCTTTTTTATTGTACGCAAGCTATAATACAAAATAAAGTCATACCAAAATTATCGATTGAATAAAAAAACAAAGAAAAAAAAAAAAAAAAAAAATGAAAAAAAAAGCCAGAATCATTATTTAGCATAATAATGATTCATGAACGCCATGATCTTTTACTTAATACCTATATAGGCTAGGCTCCTTTGTTCGAATCTTTATTAACTTTTCTTACTTGTATGCATCAACAGCAAGATCCATTGTCACATCGCATCATTGAGAAACGTCGTCGCGATCGCATGAACTCCTGCCTGGCCGATTTGTCCCGCCTCATACCGCCACAGTATCAACGCAAGGGGCGTGGCCGCATCGAGAAGACGGAAATCATTGAGATGGCCATCAGACACCTGAAGCACCTGCAGAGCGAATGCCTTCAAAAGGAGAGCGAATATCGCAGCGGCTACACGGACTGCATGAAGGAGGCGGCCAAATTCCTTTACGATAGCCAAATGCAGGACTTTTGCTATCGTCTTTTGGCCCGACTGCAGGAGCACATCGATGAGGTATTTAAGGGTAAGTAGCTACAACTCGATGTTAAATCCAGGACCGTTATTGTTATTATTCTAAAAGACAAATTTTGCAGTTGTACAGTTATCAAAAATATAATGATTAACACATTTAAAACTTAAATTTCCTATATGTACAGAGTATTCCTCAGCTTTAAAATGTGACTTTCTAGGGAAACGTATTTCAAAATGTAGCTTAAATTAATTATTATTCAGATAGATAGATATAAAATTTTTAACAGAAATTCAACAAATTTTCCATGAAACTGACAAATCGTTCTATATCAACTCTCATGCGTATTGGACTTTACTATCCTATCTATATTACAACTTTTGCCTATTTATCTCTCAATGATTAAATCGTATGATGTACAAAAGTTGATGACACGCTTTTAATTATGGTTATATTATCTTTATGACAACATAAAATACTTGTGAACATAACTTTTTTTTTTTTTTTGTTTTTTTTGCCGTAGTATAAAAAAGCTGTAAATAATTTAAATTAATTATTTGGCATCAATTCTAATATTAATAATAAACGGTCCTGGATTTATTTTTTTTATCCCTTCAAATTTGCATAAATTAATTCCTTGTCTTTTTTTTTTTGTAGCTGATTGCTTCAAGTCCAGCCGCAGCTGCCACATGCCGGACAATGTGAGCGCTTCAAGTGGCAGCCCGCATCAGGCCTACCATCCCCCTCTGTGCCATCTGCGTGATATGCTGGGCGCCTCGGATGTGGAGCACAGCAACGATCATAATGATGTCAAGGATCTGAGTTTCCGCAATCATCTCAATCAGCTGCAGCGGAATCAACAGGCAGCACTTGCAACTGCAGCAGCGGCAGCAGCAGTGAACAATGCCAGCACCTCAACTGGCAGCTTAGATGCCCATGGAAGCCCCAGTAAGCTGGCCTTGGGCAACGGTTGCGTCAATGGCATTGCTGGTGACAACATACCCAGCAATTCAACAGCGAGCAGCACTGCGGCAAGTTCAACAACATCGACGTCCACAGGCCTCTTGCCGCTGACGAAGACGCCTGCCAGTGCCACTGTTGCTATGGCTGCCCATCAGCAGCCGCATCAGGCGCCAGTGATAACATCGACGGCACCGCATCATCATCACACCGATAGCAGTCAGCATGACTTTGATTCGTCGCGGGAACCATTGCTGCACACAGATACCTCGAACATGCACTCGCCCCCGCCGCGTGATTCAATGTTGCAGCAGCATGCGCATCTGTCTCACAATCATCACACTTCAGATGACTTGCTATCGGTGCGTATGCGCAACTATTCGGAATCGTCGCACGAGATTGAGCACAACAACAACTACAAGTACAAGAATCACATAAAGGAGCGTTTTGTCCATGAGCTGCACGACGAGGAGACGAGCAGCGAACATGCCCCACACTTGCAGAGCGAGCATTCGCACTCGCATTCGCACTCGCATTCGCATTTGCATGCAATGTCCGATCACTCCAAGGATGGCACCGAACCAGAAATAGCCCCCATCATGGCCAAGAAACGCAAGCTGGCCGAAGCTGCCTGCAATGGTGATCTCCCGCTGGATATTCACAGTGAGACAAGCAACACAAATCCGCCACGACCCATGGGTCTGGTGCGCGACGAAAACAAGCCGTCGTTTAACTTTAGTGACATCAAGGATATTAAGTCGGAGCTGCACAACAGCAGCTCCAACTCCAGCCCGCTGCTAGCTAAGTTGAGTGCTGCTGGCGCACAGCTAAGTACACCCAGCAGCACCACCGCACCACTGCCGCCCCGGCATTCGTTCACTGTGCCGATCTTTGCATTACACGGCCAGGGCAACTATTATGTGCCGCTCAATGTGGACTACAATGCACTGGTGCCGTATCTCAACGGTGTGGATCTGCTGGAGAAGAGTTACACCAGCATGCCAGTGGTGCATCCCATCAACATAAATGTCAACTTTATGCCCAGCACGCCATCGGCTTCGCTGTTAGCAGCAGCTGCCGCAGCCGCAGCCGTTGCAGCTGGCAAGCAGCAAGGTGTCGTTGCTCCAGCCGTGGTGGGACCAATGAGTGCTAGCTCGGCAGCGGCTCAGGCGGCTGCTGCTGCAGCAGCGGCAGCTGTTGCCAAGGCCAAGTTAGAGCAGGCCATTAGCAACAGTTGGTAAAAGGACCGGACCCGCCGTTCTTAAGGGAAGAAAACAATTCTACCTCACTACTTCTGTGAATAATCATCAAATGATTGATTCCAAATAAACATACATATTGTGCGAAAATTAAATCTGTTGCAAGTCGCTTGACTGTGGCAGTATAAACACACCAACACACACACACATTTACACAAAACATATATTTCGGCATATATAAGACAGTTAAGCTGGGCCTTGGTCCCAGAATTGTTGATCTTCAGAACAAAGAGAAATGTACATTAATTATTATTATTATTTGTTTTAAAAGCAAACCCTATTCAAATCAAATGTGAACAGTTGATAGTTAGTTTTTTGCATAAATGTCTAAAAGATATATAAACCGAAATGTATCTATGTATGTTTGTAGTATGTATGTGCATGTTATTGATGCCAAGAGAAACCAGCCCACGTTTGAGAAATTTTATGATTAAAAAACTATACCATACTATATATAAATGTGAATTAAATGTATTTTTAGATGTGTAACAAATTTTATGCAAACTTAACTAAGCGTTGTGGTTTCAAATCAGGCTCCCAGAAATTTCTAAACCACTAGTCAAATCAAGCATAGTGAAATATGTTAACAATTATAACAAAATGAAACATTTTGAAAAGTTAATGTGTATATATTATTAACTTACAAATTATATCCACTTTTTTTTGTGCTCTTGTTATAGGTTTTATAATTAAGTAACAAATTATTTTAAGTTTATAGAGCTCGAGATTTTATTGCAAGAATCAAGAGCAAATATTAATAAAACTAAAACAAATTCTGTTAAAGTTTATACCAAATTTCATTTTCGAAATGGGGTTTTCTTTGTAATATGTAAATATTTAGTTGAACACTGTTTTTTTTGTCCTTAAGTTTAATAAATGAAAGTTTGAACGTTGTGACATGTTATATGACTCTTTAACTTTTAACAAGTATAGACAAACGTGAAAAAGAATAAAAACAAATTATTTTCTAAAAATGTTTGATGCGTGTAACTGAAAGTTTATCGCACAAAATATTCATGTTTTATGGATTTAAATATGATTATTACGTTTACTACAGTACAATTAATATATAAAATAACTCTGTTACTGTTTAATATATTTTATATATGTATGTATACTTATGTAATAAAGTTGAATAAAAATCAAACACAAAAAGTCTATTAATGTACGTAGAGCAAACCATTTCCTTTCCATGTTAATTTGTAAATGCTATATAAGGTAGGTACTTTTGATGGTAAGTTTTAAACATGATCGATGATTTATATTTACAAACGCACAATTTTGCAATTTGCGGTTTATGTATTTATGCATGCATGTCGATATGCGGTAGGCTGGATGATCTGGTGTGCTATTTTCCAATTAAATTTATTAACAAAACTAAGTGCGCGTTTAAAGAACTTAAATTCCAATACCTAACTTCTTTCAACAAGCCACCTTCTATGAGCAAAAAAACTACAGAAGATACAACCAAATATATGTACTAATAATATTTGCAAAACCTTTGCTCACTACTATTTAATTTGTTGAACTATAGGTATTAGTTATGAGCACATCTGATGTGTGGCGTTTGGCGCTATAAAGTTAACTAAAAAAAACTGGAAATAATCATGTAGGGTTAGTAAAAGATCTATAAATATATCCAGCAACTACGAATTCCGTGACGTCGTATCTTAGCGTATCGTACCTATTTTTAAGTCTTAATAAAAATATAAAACACACTCATAAAAAAACTGAACGTTTTCGATTATGGTGGCATTCAGTCTCGACATAATTATTATAATAATGGATATAAATACAGATCCTACCGCAATTGTAGCTACCAACGTAAAATGTACCATGTGTTGTATGCACTATGATTAAATAGAACCAACTCTCATGCGTGTTTTCTGAGTAATCAATACTAAAATGGACCAATCGTTTCGTTAAGTTGGATAGTTTTTACAAATCACTAAACAGTTTACTTCCACACAACAACGATCGCACTACTGGATCGGATTAATCAAATAAAAATAATAAAATAAAATATGAGAGCTGTGGCAGTTTTCCACTTCTTAGTTGGTGTTGCACAAATAGCTGAAATTTTGGGAGATATTCCCGGCTGTGATTATTTCGATACAGTCGATCTTACGAATAGCCAACAATTCGAAAATGGATCATATCAGTACGAGGATATTATAATACCCAAAAATCAAGTCGGACTATACAACTACCAAATACTTTTTGGTGGTGAAAAAGAATCTGTGCCCGAACACATGAGAGGTTGTGCCTGTCAAATAAAATCATGTGTTCGATTCTGTTGTGACCCTCAAAAAGTGCTTGTTCCAAATGGAGGAAAGTGTGAAGATGTGGGCAACATAAGCTACAATTCGACTCTGTTAATCTCAACGGACAATGAGGAGAAGATGGAAAGAAATGTTATGGAATTTATTGTACAAAAACATTTGCCCGTGCCCTGTTACGATCATCTACTCCTAAATACAACTGAAAATGAACTCCATGGATGGACATTGTTTGAGGTTACTGGTGCAAACTTTCAATTTAGTTTAATATACTTTATTTCAGATATTTCTTATTTCAGAATGGATCGCTGTTGCGTCATTATGCTGGAGAGTTTTTGTCAAAGGGAGACTATTGTCTGCAGCCAGTTGAACAACAAGATGGTCATTATAACTACACGCTAATGGCTCATCATTGTCTTCCACCACCTGACCTAACCAATACGTATAGTATGATATTGCTTATTTCAAGATTGTATGTTACAAAGTCAAATTAATGAGCATGTTTAAGTATCACATTATTTAGTGTGAATTTTTAGGCAACCGATTCATTCATTTATATTTTTTATTTTTTTCTGTACAGTTCAGACGGTCTCGATTATCTGCTTGATTTTGATCATTATTCTGTACCCATTGTTGCCAAACTTTAAATCAATTCATGGTATATGCTGCTTATGTTACTTCACCTGTCTAACTGTGGGCTTTTCACTGCTTAATATAAGTATTATATGGCTAAAAACAACTCACGGAATCATCTGCCATGTGTTTGGTATGTTTGACGGTACTAAATACTTTTCTCCACTTAACATTAAGTATAACTTATGCATCAGGTTATGCTGGATATTATTTTATCATGTCCACATTCCTTTGGCTGCTAGCCATCAATAGTAATCTGTGGAAAACATTTAACAACATTGGTGTTGGCCAAAGATCCCAATTTAAGAAATATAACATTCTTGTTTGGGGTGGTGCTGCTTTCCTGCTTGCTATTACATGTTTAGCTGATATTTTTCTACCTGAAGACATGGATATGTGGAAGCCTGGTGTTGGACGTTACACCTGTTGGCTAGATAGTAAGAACATAGTATTTAAGCCTTGCATTTTAAATAATGATTGTTTTGCATTTCCAGCTTATGATAATACGGCATGGATTTATTTTTATGGGCCAATATTGTTTTTACTATTGTGCAACATAACACTTTTCATCAAAACTGCAATTCGAATATTTGTACAAAACAGGAAAAACAGGCAACAGTTAAGGATGTCGGAATGCCAACGTACTTTACGGAACTTGACCAAGTAAGTTTTTTAAACTTTTTTCCCTATTTGATTTTGATTAATACTCTATTCTTAAATGTTTTTACAGTTTTGAAATGTTTTTTCGCCTCTTTATCATGGTTGGTGTGACCTGGATAGTAGAAATATTATCTTATACTGTTGCACTAAATAATATTGACTCGGTGTGGATTAAAATTTTTGATGCATTCACTTCTGCTCAAGGTTTAATCTTGTTTATAGTAATAATCTTAAAGAAGGACGTGCTAATATTTCTTTTTAACCGGTTAGTAATCTTCCTTTTCATGTATTTAGTAATATTTATTTGTTTTTGATTAGTGTGCTACAAAGGAAACCGCAAGGCGATACGTCCCTAGCGTCGAATACAACTCATCTTCCACAAACTGAGCATCGCTTGCTGCCAAAATCTCCGGAAGCATCTTCAATTGTTGTACAATAAGCAGGGCTAATAGAATTTTACTCTTTAAAAAAATATATACATGGATTTCTTAACTAATCAAAAATAGAGAATTAAGAAAAGATGTTTTCAGAGTATCAATTTGATGTTTTGATAAACTTAACCGAGAAGAAGAAGGAATAACGAATTTTAAAACAATTGGAAGGTCCCCTTAATCAATTGATTTAAAGCTAGTTTTCTGTCTTAAAATGCTTGATCCATTTAGAAGTATTGAGCAACAACGTTAAGCGTTATTCCGAGTGAACGCAAATTTGAAAACCCAAACATCTTTAAATCATGATATGTAATAAAAATGAAAGTATATTTTCTAAATAATTTTCTTAAAAGCTGTGTTTGCGCTTTTTAATTATACAAACTTTATCAATTCACCGTTTGACGCTTTAAAGATAACTTAAATAATTAAGAAAAATTTTTGGATTAATGCAAACATTAAGAAATATATCATGTATGTGTACTCGTAATCTTAATTATTTTCAAGTCTTAATGAAATTATAAACACACATAAAACCCACAAAAGAACTGAACGTTTTCGATTATGGTGGCATTCATTCTCAATATAATTATTATAAAAAAACCTTCTTTTTATTTTTGCACTATGGATCTTATCGCAATTGTTGAAGCTTACCAAAGTCAAATATGCCATGTGTTAGATTTATATTTTTTTTTTTATACCCTAAGCCCTTAAAATGGTTATAAAGGGTATAATGGCTTTGTACCAAAGTATGTTACATACAGAAGGAAGCATCTTCGACCCAATTAAGTATATATATTCTTAAGCAGCATCACCAGCCGAGTCGATTAAGGCATGTCTTTCCTTCCCTAAGTACTAGAGACTCCAGATTAAAAACTTCAAATCGCCTGAGCCCTAGACAGTTCAAGTTTGTTTTAAATTATAAAAATCGTACCTGGTTTCCAATTTACACATGGAATCGATAACAAATTTGAACATGGGATTCGAACCCATTGGTATATAAAAAATATCTGCGAAAATTTTATTGAAACCCGTTAAAGATATTGGAAATTAAAGCTTAGGCAGGCATTTTACATATATAAACGTGTTCACGAAAATTGACTGCACGCGTTACTAAGGGTACGTCCTAGTCGAGATTTCTAGATTGTTTTTATAAAAACAACTCCCAACGTGGGGATTTCTGAGTAATCAGTTTTGAAATGGTCCAATCGCTTTGGCTTATTGTTTCTACGAATGAATAAAGTGCTGCAGTTAGCTCTAACACAGCAAGGATCGCACTTCTGCTTCGGATTAATACTGCAACGTGAGTAAATTCAAATTTTAGCTGAAAAAATAGAATTAAACTTATGAAAGTGACAAAATTAACGAAACATTTTGGACGACCTCTTTAAAAAGATTCACAAATGTGGTGTTATATCTGCGTTTTAGAAAATGAGCAATGCGGCAATTTTCCACTTCTTAGCCGGTGTTATACAAATATCAGAAATATTGGGAGATATTTCCGGCTGTGATTATTTCGATACAGTCGATCTTACGAATAGCCAAAAATTCGAAAATGGATCGTATCAGTACGAGGATATTATAATACCCAAAGATAAAGTCGGACAATACAACTACCAAATACTTTTCGGTGGTGAAAAAGAATCTGTGCCCGAACACATGAGAGGTTGTGCCTGCCAAATAAAATCATGTGTTCGATTCTGTTGTGACCCTCAAAAAGTGCTTGTTCCAAATGGAGGAAAGTGTGAAGATGTGGGCAACATAAGCTACAATTCGACTCTGTTAATCTCAACGGACAATGAGGAGGAGATGGAAAGAAATGTTATGGAATTTATCGTACAAAAACATTTGCCCGTGCCCTGTTACGATCATCTACTCCTAAATACAACTGAAAGTGAATCCCATAGATGGACATTGTTTGAGGTTAGAGGTGCAAACTTGTAATTTAGTTTAATACTCTTTGTTAATATTTCTTATTTCAGAATGGATCGCTGTTTCGTCATAAATATGAGGAGTTTTTGTCAAAGGGAGACTATTGTCTGCAGCCAGTTAAACAACCAGATGGTCATTATAACTATACACTAATGGCGCATTATTGTCCTCCACCATCTGACCGAACTAATACGTATAGTATGACTCTGCTTATTTTAAATTTGAATGCTTCAAAGTTAAATCCAATTTTTTAACCGACTTCAAAAAAAAGATTTCGTTTTCGTGTTTTATATTTAGCCCGGGAAATCTCCGAAATCGCTCGCAGAACTGGGCTATTAAGAATGTTATATCGAAAAAATTGCAATAGAGTTTTCTTGTTGGTTGAGGTGCTGTACAAATGCATTTAAAATGTATTGAAGTGATAGTAATTCTCGACGAAATGTAACGACACGAAAGCAAGGCTTCTTTTCAGCATACACTGCTTTCCAAGCAACAAAAAATTCCTGTTACAAAATATATATTTTAAGGCTTAAAATTAACGCCAACTTCAAAACCACAAAAAGACACTCAAAAGCATAACTAATTTACAATATAAATTTTAAAACAAGGAAAATCTTTCTTTTCTAAAACACTACTGGCCTTATGACTTGGCAACTTCCAACTATAAATAGATGAGAGGGCAGAGCTTATTATATGTATTTTGTTAGCTTGTGGTTAAGAAGTCGGCTTGGGTTTTTTTTAGAACTGTTTTTTTTTAATGAGTATATTCATTGCTTTAAATTTAATTTGCTTTTGTGTACAGTTCAGGCGGTCTCGATTATCTGCTTGATTTTAATCATTATTCTGTACCCATTGTTGCCAAACTTTAAATCAATTCATGGTATATGCTGCATATGTTACTTCACCTGTCTAACTGTGGGCTTTTCACTGCTTAATATAAGTAGTGTATGGCTAAAAACAAATCACGGAATCATCTGCCTTGTGTTCGGTATGTTTGACGGTACTAAATACTTTTCTCCATTTAACATTAAGTATAACTTATGAATCAGGTTATGTTGGATATTATTTTATCATGTCCACATTTCTTTGGCTGCTAGCCATCAATAATAATCTGTGGCAAACATTTAGCAACATTGGTGTTGGCCGAAAATCCCAGTTTAAGAAATATAACATCCTTGTTTGGAGTGTTGCTGCTGTCCTGCTTGCTATTACATGTTTAGCTGATATTTTTCTACCTGAGGACATGGATTTGTGGAAGCCTGGTGTTGGACGCTACTCCTGTTGGATAGATGGTAAAAAAATAGCTTTTAATTTTTGTTTTGTATTATATTTTGTTTTCTATTTATAGCTTATGCATATTCGGCATGGATTTATTATTATGGGCCAATATTGTTTTTACAATTGTGCAACATTACACTTTTCATCAAAACTGCAATACGAATATTTGTACAAAACAGGAAGAACATGCAACAGTTAAGGAAGTCGGAATGCCAACGTACTTTACGGAACTTGACCAAGTAAGTTTTTTAAACTTTTTTCCTAAATTGATTTCGATACAATACACTATTCTTACATGTTTTTGTAGTTTTGAAATGTTTCTTCGCCTCTTTCTCATTGTTGGTGTGATCTGGATTCTAGAAATAGTATCTTTTGGTATCGCATTAATTAGTATTGATTCGGTGTGGATTAAAGTTTGTGATGCATTCGTTTCTGCTCAAGGTGTGATCTTGTTTATAGTCACAATCTTAAAGAAGGACGTCTTAACATTTCTTCTTCATCAGTAAGTGATCATTCTTTTCATACATGAAGTAAAATTAATTTGTTTTTGATTAGTGTGCAACAAAGGAAACAGCAAGCCGATAAGACACTGCCTAAATCTTCGAGAACATCCTCAACTGGTACAAAATAATCAAGATTCTTAGTTAATTTGATAAAGAACAAACGCAAAAGTACGATAAGGAAGTTCCCTGAACCAAGGACTTTAATGTATGCGTGTGCTTAAAAGCATTCATTACTAGGATTTTAAATGCTTGACTCAACCAACATTTTCAATAAAATCTTTGTTTAAATCTTTTTCTTTGTGTTAATTTTTATATCCTTAACCCATGAATTGGGTAATAAAGGGTATCTTCGAGAGTTATCAAAAAAATAACAATTAAATAATAACCCACAGGCAAATCCCAAGTATCAAAAATAGTAGGGAAGCTATCATATTTTTCGATGTTTAAGCTTGCGGTCTTAGTCATTGGCATTCCAGCTGAAATATTAAAGAAAGATGATGTTTTATATGGTGTTAAACAAATTAACCTGCAGAGTTTTCAATCCATATCATGTTGACAAATCAAAGTAATGATTTCAGAGACAGTTGCAATAAGCAATCCATGTTAAAAATAAAACAAAACAATAAAAATTAAAGGATACAAATATTTTAAACGTATAAATATATTGAAATAATGGTTGTCATGACTAAAGTATTTTCTTTTTGGCCATAAAACCGTTTTAATATGTAACTCACTCAAGTTTTGTATTATACATAAAATAGTTGATTAGATTTGTATATTTGTATGTGTACCCATTAGACAGGCGCAAACTAACTAAGTGGTACCATATATCCAAGTACCACATGGATAATTCATAGGGTTTACTAACTAATTATAAAGAAGAATGTGTTTTGTGAAATATTTGAAGTTATATGTATATACATATGTATGTGTTTTTGTATGGATGTCATAAAACTAGCTAAGAGTTGTTGTAGTTTACTTAAACGACATCAGTCAAAATTAGGACGCATTTCAACCTTTTGCAAAAGCGTTTCGTTGCACTAATAAAAATAAAGTTACTTTAAAACTAAATACAACACAAGGTTTTGTGTTTGTAACTGAACTAGAAGCACTTGTACGTTGAGAGGGTAACGGCAATTTATGCCGTAGCCATAGGAACCCATTAGATTGCTCAGAGCATTTCGTTGTTTGTGCGCTTCAGAAAGAACTCAACCATATTGTCCAAATCGCAAATAGATGATTTCGATTTTTTAATATCCGATGTGAGAACGCGCAAATTGCAAGTATAGTCTGGTAGTCGATGATTGAGACTTGCTGACATTTCCTGTGCCATCTGTTTGGCCACCTGTGCAAAGGTCAGACGTGATTTGCCCAACCGTTTAAGAGGGCTAAATGGCTCGTGCATTTCCTTAAGTTCGCCGTAGTCGAGCACCTGCCATTGTCCACTCTCCATGTTCCATGTGAAAAGAATGCGACATTCGTATTGTCCCTTGTGGAAGTTACAGCCCATGCGACCGGTGCAATACATGCAGTTTGTCGGAGTTGTGGGCATCTGATCTCGTGCCGAAAATTGTGCCATCAATAAGCAGCTAATTGTTTGGCTGAGGGGACAAACATTAATGACCTCATAGGCCCAATCGTGGAAAACATTATACATCTTTTGATGCTTCTGGCAGATCATGCTTATAACATAGTAAGTGAATGTCTCGAGATCAAACGAATGCTGTGTTATGACGATGCTGCTGCAGCGCAGGCGTTGAAAGGATGCCTGTGAAATCATTTGCATTTCTGAATAGCACGAGCCGTGTACCTCCATCGGAAGTGAGGTGTGATAGCCAGGCGAAATACAGTCGTCTATTGATTATATGTTAATGCGATGGTATAAAATGATGTTCAAATAAATAAATCGACTTACCCTCCTCACTGGTGATAACGGAAGTGGCATCATCCTCTTCAACATAGCGACGGCGTAATTTCTTGGTGCACACCGGCTTTTCTGGCATAAGACCACCTTGGACAGGCATCTCGACAATGCGCTGCTCATCACGTCTTGGCGACAGAAAATGACAGACCTGCATTGGGTGACATGGAACCGCCAATGTCGAAACGTTTAGCCATGGATACCTGCAATGGCGACAGGGCCCCCAAAGGTCCAACGGGTTTATAGCTGAGCATCTGTTGCGTCGCCTGGGACAGTGGAGGCGACTTTTGATTGTATATCTGAGCAGCAACAGTGGCTGCATTTGCAATGCGGCTGGGTGAACGCATCAAATTCGAGCTTGAAGGCGGTGAACGAAAGCCAATATGTGGTGGCGTCTGAGCTGGCTGTGCCGGATGGGGTGACGATGATGGCGACGCACAAGGAGAATTGTGGAAGAAATGTGCTGTTGGCGAAAACCGATGCAGGTTTCTCTGGGCAGTTGAGCTGGCAGACGATGGACTGAACGTGGTACGACCCGCTGAACGTATTTTAGTGAATGGTATAATATTTTCAGAGTTATCTTCGGAGAACTCGTACTTTTTGTCAGCAAGGCGACGCTTACGAAATATTGAAATCTTCTCGCACTTTTCGTTGTCCTCAGAGAACTCATAGGCATTGGATTTATCTGTCATTGAGCTAGAAGTCGATGTGTTCTAGAATGTACATAATATATACAATTAGTATTAAGTCTTAATCTTTTTAAAGGCAGTTGAAACTTGCCTGCATATCAATAGTTGTGATTCCGTTGCGATAAGACTTGGTAACAATGCGCTGATTGCGTTTTCTAGCTTGACTGGAATCATTGGAGCCAACTGTATTTTGCATAACGACTGGGAGCGTCGTTTCCAACAGTGTCATACTGGATGGAGCCATACTGTTACTACCATTTGATGAGAAAATTAATTTCTCGTAGCAGGCATTGTGTTGTTCTGTATAAGGACGTTGATTATGCTCCGATTCAATATCACTAAAATCGGCAATTATGCGCGCTACAACGCTGTGCTCACTATCAGCCTCAGAGGCAGTGAACGGAACAGAGAAACGATCCTCTTCGCTTGCTATTGGTGTACGTGGCAGCTGCAGTGGTGTGGTCAGCTGTGTGCAGGGCAGGGCGTAGTTATGCTGTGGCAAGGAGCTGCTGTTGCTGCTGCTGCTGCTGGATACGGCCGGCGTGTCCCCATCGATTCGCAGCATATGCATAAACCCATTCGAGATAATAAGAATGCGCTCCGGACATAGAAGGTTGATGGTCGGCTCGAAACGTGGATCTGTTTCAGTTGAGGAATACTTTGTGTGCACAGTCAAATGACAATTGATACAGTGTGCGTTGTAAAAGGAATCTAAGGTATAAATTCAAACAGAAGATGCTTTTACATACGTTAATTAGATGTTTGTTATTTATATTTACATGGACCGTCATCGGAAAGCTTTTTGCACTCCAAACAACCGAGCTTAGGAACTTTAACATATGTTATATAGCTTTCTTCACCCTCTTCTGTAGCGGCGCCATGCACCACTAATATTTGCTTGTCTGCATTCTTCCACTGTGTCATGGTAACAGATTTTAGATTGTCCACTACATGATCATCGAACAGACGGCGCGAGAAAAAGTAACGCAGTTTTTTGTGCGGTTGAAAGAGCCAAAAGTAAAGCCTGTACGATGCAAATTTTATTAGCATACATGCTGTGTGTTTGCCTGCTTGTTTTGCTACTTACGTATACTTGTAGCCCACATTAAAGGAGTAATGATTAAGTGACGTGTTATCGTTGCACACAACACGGTGACTGATCATGTACTGCCCACAGGCCGTCAGTCCCATAAATATATGCCTGCAATAATTGTACACTGTTAAACAAGTCAACTTTCGCTTTATGTGGTTGGTGGTGCTTACCCCTCAACAGTATTGCTGGACAGTACGTCCTTGAGATACAATTTTAACCTATTTGGCACACGGTCATATGGAAGTTTCTGTTTTTGGCCCGCACGTGATCGACCTGAAAAATGTCCTGTTCGCTGTGGGTGAACAATTCATTTAGTTGTATTAGTGCAAGTGGACATTTAAGAGTTATGTGTGCCTTTTCGCATACCTCTCTGTCGTACAACATTTGTGCCAAGTTTCGCGTTTGCGATTGCAGCTGCAGTGGATGGTGGTGGTGCGAGCTGGTTGGCTCCTCAGCCTCATCGGAGCTATCCACTGTAGAGATGTCATCGTCGTCTGAGGACACTCCCGACAATGACTCAACGTAATTTTGGTAATCAGTCTCCATTGCCTCACAGACTCGAAAATCAGTCTTAAAAATTTACCGACAACGGCAACAACGGGCCGACAACATGAAAATCAATTAACAATTTAAACGCAGGCGTTAGCAGTGAGAAATTCAACTCCGCCGCACGCATTGAATTCCATTTGCTTTGTTGGACAGTCTTTTTATATTTTTTTTTACATTGGAAGCGACAATTTTTTCGTTTATTCAGTTTATTCAGTTTATGGATGATAGATTGTGGTGGCCAGCCAATACTCGACCGATAAATGGTGTGACCGTTTTCTTCGATGTATTAAAATATCGGCTATTCGTTTGGTATTTAACTATGTGGCAAGGCTATTTTCGCGCCACAATAAAAAAATGTTCAAAATTGAAATCGGGTAAGAAACATAAACTCATGAAAAATTAGTTTAACTACTTAAATAAGATACTTAAGGGGTAGCTATAATTTTCAATAAATACATTAAATAAACTTAATATAATTTGGCATTTCTAGTGCTCTCTCCCCTATGGAGTTGCAGTTCCTATTTCTGACTGTGTCGTGTTCAATTCCATTGGTTTCTCCTGTATACGCTTTACCCTTATAAAAGGCTTTGGCACCTCCGCCGTTGGCTCTGCACCGGCACCCGAAGTCACTGCCGGCGGCTGCGGCAAAAGCGGTTTTTCGTTTGTTCTGTTAAAGATTAACCCAATTGTCGGGTCTTTAAAAAAGAAAAATTAAAAATGAAGAAAAGTTTGCCAGTAAATTTATTTGGCTTACTAACCTGTCTGGCTTTGTTAGCACGGTTATAGGCGCAAACGCAATATTAGCTATCTTTTTCTGCTGTAAAATTGTTGCTCGTTCGTCATAGTCCTCGGTTTCGGCTAAAATGTTGCTTCCCAATTGCTTACCAAAGCTGTCCGGAAAAACTGTAACGTTGGTCGTAGTTTTCGTCGTGGTTGTAAGCATTGGTCTAGGCATTTCAGTGACGTATGGCGTTTGTGTGTCATTTCCTTTAAGCAGTGCGGGTAGTACAAAGTTGTCGTCCAAGTAAGTCGAACTCTCAGCCGCATTTTTCGTCGTCGAGTTTAAGTTGTCTTTATCGTATGTCCTGGAAGAAGTTGTTTGGTTTTTCTTTTGTTTGTCTAGTTTGTTGAAGTCAATGTTCTTGGTTTGTTCGTCCTCGTCATAAACGTAATCGTCAATGCTTTCTTGTACATTCTCGTCCTTGGTCAGATTTCCCAGCGTTCGGCTCAAATAGTCAAAGTCCCGTTCAATGTCTAGTTTGTGGTTTGCATTTTGTATCTCATTGGTGGTACCATCTTTTGCCTCCTTTACGTCCGGCGTGCGTCCGTAATACGTCTGAGTTTGCGTTAGTGTTTGTGTGATTGGTCGGCCGCTTGAAAAGGGACTAATATTGCTGCTCTGCTGAACTAGTTCACGATCGTAAAAAAGTTCGCTCTGGCTTACAGGATAGTCCGGCTTGTAAGGAGACTGAGAAGAGAAACCATAGCTGCCCCCGGAGCTCTGTGGGCGCGGGTAGGAGCTAAACGCGGGATTAACTTCAGGACGCGGACGTATATTAAAACTAAATGTACTGTCCGCTCCATTGGCACTTGCTGAGCCCGAAATGCTGCCAAACTGACCCGAGCTCACGGCACTGCTAGAAGCGTGGAGGAAGTTTGTCTGTGGATTCCCACCAATTTGGGAGCTTGTCGATACCGGATATGACTGCGAGAGTGGTGAAGGCGCTGGAGGTCGTGGTGCATACACCGTACTGCTAATTACACTATGGGCTCCACCGCTGAGTGGGCTATTTATCACATGGGTTTCCTGGTAGGGACGCTCTTTGTGGACTGATGAAATCGGACTTGGCCCCTCGGGCGCCTGTGTAGGACGTCGATTGTTGAGTGGGTTGAGTCCATTGGTGGCAAAGTTAAAGATATTTTGAAAAATGTTCGGTGCTCGTGTTGTCGTCGTATGTCGTCGGTCATCGTTGTCAGTTAAGTAAATAATTGTCGGTGGCTTGGTCTTCTGTGATTGTAAGAGTGTGTCCCTATGCGTTTGAAAATAATCGTAGTTCGGTGTTGTACTAGCATAGTCCAAATAGTGGGTAGCATAGCTGTTCTCGTTGTTACTAAAGATGTTGGGTCTGTAAATGGTCGATGTCGTGTACTCGGCATACTCAGATCCGAGTGGTCGTGATACAGGACTTTTGTTTGTCTGTCGTATGTTTATCTCAATTTCGTACTGATCGTTTGTACTTGGGCCGTTTACAACTACCTTTTGAGGGTACACGGGTCGACTTTGGTAATGGCTACGTAGCTCTACACCACGCTTCGTTGTTTTCGATAGTTTGGAAGATTTGGTGGTGCGACTGATTCGTGCTAGATGTGTCGTTGGGTTCGTTAAAGCTCTTGTTGTACCAGTTGAAGTCGTCTGGGTTGTTGTCGTCGTTGTCCGATTGCGTAGAGTGTGTAAAAGTCGAGTATCCTTTGGTGTCGTCTGAGTCTGATCTTTAGAGTTTTGCACCCGCCGTTGTAGCCGTTTGCTTAGTTCGTCCGAGCTTTGTGTGGTATTGTCTAAGTGATGGTTTGTGCTAACCGTTGTTGTTTCTGGTCTGTCTTCATCATCAGCGCGGAATTTGGGTAGGTCGGTTACAGTCTTTGAGTGTAAATCGTCGTCGTCAGTTCTAAATTCTGGTATATCGGTAACAGTTTTTGAGTGTAAATCGTCATCAGTTCTAAATTCGGGTACATCGGTATCTATTTTTGTATCTGTAGGTACTTCGTCATCTATGTCAGTCGATGTTGTATTTCCATTGACGGCGCTTCTTAGCTCAATGGGTACATTGTTAATAATAACCGTTCGCTTAGGTGCCGTTCCTCCTGGCTTCCTGATGTTAATGCTCTTAACATTTAGGGTAATTTTGGGTGATTTGTCAAGCTTGTTATTTATACCATTTACAGATGTCTTTCTAGTTGGTGTCACATGTCGGTTGTTCGTCTTTTTCGTAGTCGTCGTCTTTCGTTTAAGGTCAAGTTTGTCGTTAATTTTAATTATGCTGCCATTAATGGGGCGCTGAAAGCCAGTAGCTGAGTTGGGACTAAAGTCCACATGGGGACTGCCTGGCTTAATGCGATTAGAGAAACCTGCCTTGTCCTCCTTGAGGATGGAAGCTACATTCATTTCATTTTGTGCTGGTTCCGACTGTAAGATATTAAAAACATGATCGGGCTCAGACTTGGTTGCCGTGAACGGATCCTGCTCCAGCCAGGGTGTCAAATCAATTGCGCCCAGTATGCCAGTGCCGCAACTCAGACGCTCGTTGTCCGTAAACTCTGCCGGTATGAAAATATGTGGTTGAAATGTGCCACCGCCCACGGCCCGGCACAAGACCTGTGCCAACGAGACCCTTCTCAGCGAGTGGAGCTGTGCTGGGCGTAAAGGAGCTTTCAAAGTCACCATTCTCGTACCAGAAACGATCACCACGTCGCGAATTACTGAACTGTTGGGCAATGATGCAGGCAAATGTGGGACCCACAAGTCCACCCACAACTGGTCTCTCCGCAATGCCTCCCACAAAGAGATCGATATCGTGAACGCTGCGATAGGCATGACCTATACGAGTCGCTGATTCCGGACCCACAACGTTAGCTGTGGATAGAGAGATGGTAAGCAAAAGTGGGTATTATCAAAGCATTGCAAACTTACCAAATTCATCCCAGCTCTGAATGGGGCTTAGGCCACAGGGAACACGCCACGTTGTATAGGGCGGCAAACCATGATCTCTTCCACGCTGTATGTTAATGGCAGCCAGATCTAATCCAAAGGGAAAGCCAGGTGTCTGGAAGAGATGATTGGTCAGCTCGGGCGTTATAAATTCATCACGTTTGAGCGCACGCTGTGAGGCCATTCCACGCAGCAATCGATGCAGGGAGCCCGCTGTGCCAATGTCACCATTTTGGAACTCTTCATGCAAGCTGACATCTGCGAGTATCGTATTTGTGTTAATAATGTTCATAAAATTAGGAAAAGTGTACCCACTGTTATTGATCACATTGTGATGACGATCGCATCTCATGTAGGAGTTCTGCACCAGAGAGTGTCCAAAGCGAAAAGCAGCCGAGGAGAAGGCATTGGCCACAGTGGGATTGACCTTTGTGTCATAGCCCTCGTAGTAACCAGTTGACTGAAGTTCCAGGTCAAACAATTTGCAAACCTCTTTGCCCAGCACCACTGGGAGAAACTCTCGATATGTGATGTGCTGGAACATGGCACCGACAATGCGTCTTGTCTCCTGATAGATTTTCTCATCACTCCAATGCGGATTTAGCTCACTCAACTCGAGGGCAATGCGATTGTGCTCACCCACCCAGACATGATGCATGGCCAGAAGACCAGGCTGTTCGCCGCTGCGACCATCGCCCGATCTGATGCACTGCGTCGCAATTGCTCCGCGCTGGCAAACATCATCTGCGGCATTGCCGCGACCATAGATCAGCTGGCCATTGCGAAAGATGCGTGCGTTATCGGAGGACTTGGCACTATTCGAGTAAATGGGCGAGGCATCAATGTAGGATGTGGCCTGATTGGTCTGTTCTCGCCAGGACAGGACACAGTCGCGACGCTGAGCTGGCGCCGAGCGCAGAAACTCCAAGCAGCGTACCTTAAGTGGTGACAGCCACGGATCGTCTAGTGGAACCTTTATTGGGAAGCAGGATGGATGAAAGTCCTTGCCCCCACAACAGCTGGGTATGGAACCGTTTATAGAGCTGTCCAAAAACAATAATAAATTTTAGCTAAAAGCAAGGATTAGCAAACTGGCGTCACTTACCGCGGCTGTGCTGTTGATGTCATGTCATGGTCAAGCATCTGGCCCCACTGTGCAATCATCAGGGTCAATGGCGCCTCACCGTCGCGTGCTCCATGCACCAGCAGGCTGACAAAACGTGAGGATGACAAAGTGCTGCCATCCGTTGAGCTGCGTACGCTGTCAACGCCATCACCATACTCTGGCGGCAAAAACCGATTGAAAGGCATTTGAGCAGCGCCCCAACGTGGACGCCTCTTGTTGTTGCATGTGCCATCGTGGGTGCGATATCGTTCCGATGCCGGCATACAGGGCGGTGGATCTCTCACCGGACAGAGTCCTTCTAGTGCCGTGCGGCGCAGTGAGATTTTGTGCGCATGCGATTGCCGAGCTAGCTCATCGATGTGCTGGAAGCTAAGACAATAAAAGTGTATACTTTTGATTAACTTGTCCACATCCACATCCTTAACGACATCCCATCGGTGCTTGGTAATGTCGCCGACATGGCTGCGCTCAAACTTTGTGTTCAAGTGCTGTCTACGACCGTTGACGGCTTCTATTTATAAAACGTTCAAGTTGGCCGAAGTTGCGCAGACTCGAAACAAGTTCGTCGCATTGCTGCCTGCCTGCCGGGTGTTAAGATGCGAGATCCACCAACAAATTAAAGCAAGTTGCGTTTTCAGGGTCTAACTATGTATGTGTGTGTGTGTGTTTATGGTGGGAAAACGCATAAGAAATTACATTGCGAGCAGCAAGACTTTAATTTTGCCGCTTAAGCTTTCCATTTATGGTCAGGTTTTTACACTCTCACTTTATGTCTATCTCTCTTGCTGCCTGTAATTAACTGCTCATGAAAATTGTGATCGGACACTAGAAAGTCCTAGTCTTAGTCTAACATGTTTACCACCAATATTTACCAATATTTTTGTAGACTAATAATAATATAATAATTATGTATTTTGATAAAGTTGGAACGCACAAATAATTTTAGTTGGTATTGGTTAAAAACCAGTGTTTATATATTTATAAAAGCTATATATGAATAACGCAACAGAAAAATATTTTAATAAGCTTCCCAAATAAAGCTTTGGGAATTTACAAATTTTTTAAAATTATCTGTAAAATAGAATTTGGAATATGATTTTTTACTATATTTGTTTTTATAATCGAATAAAAATTTTCGTCTGCGAATAGGACTAGTATCTAGTATTGCAGGCACTATGGATTTAATATGTTTTCATCGATATTAAATAATAAATTAATTTTGGACAAACAACGGTTTTTGCTTCAAGCACATGTACAATATATTAGTTCTTCAGACATATACTCAAACTAGAATCGTTTAACTACACTTTAATTTGTAGAAAAAGAGCTTTAAACTAAATTTTGTCCTTTTGAAAAATTAAAAAACTCTTGCGATTTGTTTTTCAAACACATTATTATGTATATATTGTATATATGTATATATTATGTATATATTGTGTGCAAGCTGAAAGAGTATTTATTAGTCAGCTTGCTGGCATTGTATTTTTTGACAGTGAAAGTGGAAAACGCTGTCACGTCGTGTATAATTGTTTTTCGCTTTTCATTTTCATTTTCATTTTTCATTTTCATGCCCCACAAAAAAAGGCACGAAACGCCCTTTACCTTAGACAACAAGGCGTATGCGCAATCTAAAGCCCACACGTAAACACAGATACACAAAACGCAGTCGCAGCTGCGTTCAATGAACTTAACAGCTTCGTAACGAAACAAAAACAAAATCAAAATTAAATATATGTTTGTATGCATACAAACGTATATACATATGTATGTTCATATACATATACATATGTATCTACATATAAACTTTCGTACTCTTGGGTGCTTGAGGCCGAATTCGTGCGGCGCTTGTAGAAAACGAAAGTCGCGTCTTGTTGCTTGTGTGTATTTGTTTATTTCGATGTGTGTGTGTGTGGTTTTTTTGTATCTTTCTTTGGCATATCAGTCGCCGTCAAAGCTTGCTTGTTGTTTGCTGCGTCTTTTGTTGTTGATGTAATCAAATTGCGAATGCTGAGAATGAGAGACGACTGACTGAGAGGCTAAGACAGAGATGACAAGAGCATAAATGGGAAAGCTTCAAAGTGTTTTTCTTTACTATTTCTAACGTTTTTTTGTTGTTGTTGTTGTTGTCACTGTCCATATAAGAGTGTACACTCATACAAACATATACATACATATAATTACATTCGTTCACATTCACTGTTCGCTTTCTTCTAATTTTGGCTAAATGACGCTTTTGGCAATATTAAAGAGCGCCAACGCTTGCAACGGTCACATCATCGATGAAGCCAGCGCATTTTTAATTAAAGCAATCGCATCGAAATATTTCGTAATGTGATTTTGAGCAATCAGCAAGTCGAACAAACAAACAAACAAACATAAATATGATATGTCATCAGGTCGAAAATACCCTAGAGATATTATTATTATTTGTTTAATACTTGTTTATAGCTAAAATCAATAAAACTTCATGCCTGAGCCTTAATAGGTTGGGCAGCTAAAAAAATTTGTTTAAAGCATCTTTTCTATTTCCTGGAAAATTTTATTTACAACCCTTTCAAACAGAAAGGGTATCAACATACATGTTAAATACATGCTTTTATGGGCAATGTTAGCGCCTTTGTCATTGTCATGGATTGTTATTGTTGGCAGCTCATTGAGCAGCGCCATTGATTGCAATTACATAAAAGTATTTGGGCAGCTTTGGCTCATTGCACCTGCAATACACAAACATGAGTTTGTATGTTTTTTTTGTTCATATTTATATGACTGTTATGCGAGTGAAAGTTCTGTTTAAACGCTGGCTAAATGCGTGGAAAATTGCACAGATTGGTACAAACTCGAATTTGAACTCAAGCTCAAACTTGTAGCCCGAACTCGTTGTGAAAAGTGAAAACTTGCAAACTGGAAAAACTACAGCTTGGTCGCTTGTCTGCTATTTCCCGTTGTACCTGACCAAAGCGTTATAATTTTATTGTAAATTGAAAAATAAAAATATTTATTATTTATTAAAAATTATTTTAATTATTAAATAATTATAATAAAATAAAAAATTATTATGATTTTATATTCAAATTAAATCATAATTTATTGTGATTTTATTTAAAATTAAAATAAAAATTATTAGTTTAAATAAAATAAAAAAAACCAAAGGAAGCAACTATATATATATATTATGTGACACTAAACATATTATACATACAATAGGTATTGATGAGCAGATTATATATATCCCAAAATGCAGCCCCCGTTCAAAAGTTATAATTGAGTTAGTCGCAGACACTAGTTTATTTGATTTTATATAAAACCAACAAATAATTTATTTCAATTTTAAAATAAAATCACAAATAAAAATTAATTAAAAAAAATCAAAAAAATAATACATTTATTATAAAAATAAATTAAAATAAATACTAAAAATTAAAATTGAAATAAAAGTTTATCGTGTTTCAGTATCCGTACAAAATAACATACTTGTTCACACTCATCAGGAGGCTTTATGGTCTTCAATTTTTTCAATTCATAATATTATTTGCGGTCCCTGGACCAAAGAGGTCATTTACTTTTGCACTGCCCAGTTTCAGCTTCAGTTTCAGCTTCAGCTTCAGTGGGCAGCTTTAATTTTTACCTTCACCTATCATACAATTTGGCTTAACGTTGTTGGAGTGTTCCAAGAGCATGACGGTTGCTGCTGATGCTGTCTTGCAATTATGTAGCATTTCAATGTCAAAGTGAAAGTTGACTCTTAGCCACTCACAGCAGCCACAACAGCCACAACAACAATCGTTGACTGTCGTTTTAGCTACGATTTTTGCCCGTATCTTTACCCATTCACCCCCTCTCCCTATCTCTTTCGCTGGTCGCATTTTTGGAGCACTTTTTTTTTGTCAGCGCACTTCAACTTCAACTCATTAGCCAGCCATGGGTGCCATGGAGCCATGGAGTAGAACTCGTTAATCAAGCGAGAAAGTTACAGCTGTATTGCTTATACGTAATGTAAAGAAAGGGGTGGCAGCGGTGGCAACCGACTTGTATGGTCAGATTATTGTTATTTTGTGGTGTGCTTCTTCCTTTTTATTTTGCATTAGATTGCCTGCGGGCGGGCCACTCATGTGATCCAACTTTTGACTTGCAAGGGCTGAATAAAAAGTTTAATAGGTCTAAAGAAATAAGTTTTAGTGTCTAAACAAAAAGGGTTAATAACATCACCCTTCACAACAACACACATGTTTAAACTGTTGTACAATTCCCCTTATCGGTTAATAAACCAGCAGGCGTCTTGTTTCGCTAAAGTTAATACTAGGGTTAGTGGATTTACCATCTTTCAACAGACGGAAAAAATGTATTAAACAAGTAAGCTCAGCGAAAGGAATTTTCTTACTCGATTTTGGAGATTTCAAAAGGTTATCGATAATTTAACAAACTTATTACTTACTATAATATAAAGTATTCTTGCTCTTATTTCAATTATGACATACCAATTTTTTTTAGTATTTTTATGCTCTTTCGAATCGGCTGTTCGTGCTAAGTCAAGAATATGATTCTTATAGAGTCGCATTAGCTCCTACGATTTGCATATTCTATTATATATCCTTTTTATCAGTTTATGAGAAGGGATAAAAACGATTTAACACAATTTTTAAACAAGGAACACATGATACGCAATATCACTATAATATAAAATATTTCATTATTAAACATTTTCGACACTTATTAAGTAAATATTTTAGGTTTAGAATGTTCGAGTTACCCATGCCAACCATAATGCTCTATTGGCAGCAACTTTGCTTAAACGTCAAACCACACTTATTCACCCCACTCATCCTAATACGAGCTGGACTAAAAAAGAACTTACTTTTGTCGAAAGGCTTTGGCGGCTTCAATTGTTGCATAGGCTGCCATCTCCCTTTGCTCCGAATCGGCGTTTGGTGCGTTAAAGCGTGAAAGCAGTGCGGCCGGATGATTGTCCTGCAGCGTTTGACCTACGCAACGCGAACAAGACGAAAAAAAAATGTTTTTGCATATGTGGCTCAAAGCAATGAAATATCATATTGCACACCATTGAGCAGCATTTGTGGTTGTATCTTGCCATACAGCTCGGCCATGGCATTCAGTCCCTGCTGCACGCTCTGTTGCAATGCCACATCCATCAGAGTGGGTCGACGTGAGCGCGCATTTCTCTCACTCTCATTTGAGCTGGGGCCAAATGTCAGTTCTTTTAGCGGCTTCAAAGGATGTGGTAGCTCATGAGTGGGCGGCTTACTGCTCGCATAGCCCATCTCCTTATCCAGTTTGTGTCCTGACGTCAGCAGCAGTGTCAACAACGACAACTGCAGCAGCACAAGCTTGTGCCTCATGTGTGTAGTGTGTGTAACCAAAGCCCCAGCAGCTGCAACAACTTTAGAAGCACAATTAATGAAATGCAGACTACATATGCATATTTATCTGTCTGAACGCATGAAATGCCTTAGAGGCTAGAATTTTATTACATATTAAAAAACCAAAAAAAACATATTGTTATACTATCTATCAAACAGAATTGAACATATATATTATGGATACATTTGTCTTGAAAAATTTTTGTCAATAAATTTTTTGTAAGATCCTTGCTACTATTCTATATATTTTCAACTTCTCCTTTTCTTTTTATAACAAACTTAATAAAACTAATTTTAAATACGATTACACACGCTTGGTTACATATTTGTATTTATAGCTGCAAGTCATTACAAATGATTAAAGTTCATTGGATTTTATCTTGAGGCAGAAAAAAAAAGTTATGATGAAAAAAATAAACAAACTAACTTGAATCAATAAACGCGCAAATTAACTTTAATTATGGATGGAGTTGCGTCGCAAAAACGCCGATTGTAATTCCGATTGTGGTTGTTGTGATTACATCAACGTTAAAAAATGTGCCACAATATGGGAATGCAAGCGGAGTCCGTGTTTAATTTATGGTTATTTATTTAATAATTTTATAATTTTTTTTGTGTACAAGCAACAACCACAAAAGCAGTCTTAAAAAAACATTTGTTATGTGATATACATACAGTAAATATTTTTATTAAAGTCCGTTTTTGCTATGTTCATCATTCTTTCATCGTTTTGCACTTTTTGTTGGTTTTGGCCGACTGATTTTTGTGCATTTTTGTCTTGCACCTTTGAATTTGCTACATGTAATGTGTACTGTAGTCTTAAATTAAATGCTTCACTGAACGCATAACAGGCGTCAAGAGTGGCAGTTCTCTATTTGTATAATATGGTTAGAAAAACGTATTAACTGCATTTCTGTGCAAGTGTTAAACTCGTCATGTTAATGGTCTATTCAATGACCAGCTACGCTTATTTCCAGTTCAGTCCAGTGGCATTGATAGTAAGTGGGGAATTCAGCACTGAGATTTTAGCCTTACAGGTGTAATTTATACAATATAATAGGTATTTCAAAAATAAATCAGGGTTTGCTTTTAAGCATTCATTTTTCCCAAGGGAATTGAATTTTATTGATTATTTATTTAATATTTTATAGCACTAACTTATAATTGTTTCCTGTGACACTTTGCTAGCACCGACTGCAAATAGATGAGGCTATATATGATTTTTTTTTTTTTCTTTACCTTCATAAAAGGGAATTAATTTTTTTGTAAATTTATGAAGAATCCGATTTGATATTGTATAGACATATGATTATTGTTATCAAATTTGTGTCTATCAAGTCATTCAGTATTCGTCTTTACCGATCTCAGAGACTATAAGAGCTAGAGACTTGAAAAAAAAACTCCCCTATACCATAAGAAGATCAATTTTGCTTTAAATTTTCGAACCACCTTTGGTTTTTTTTTTTTTTTTTTATAAAAAAAATTTTTTTTTTTTTAAAATTTTAAAAACGAGGTTTCAAACTATTGATAAAAAATAACATTATCCAAATCGGTTAAAATATCGCAGTTTGAAATTTGGCCACTATTAAAAAAAAATTTAAGATTTTCTATAATTTTTTTTTACTATAATCTAAATTATGAATTGTTGTAAAAAGTTTTCAATCTCGTCTAACCAAATGGTCCCACTCAAACTTGCATTCAAGACCACCTTTGTTATAGCTTAAACGCTTTTACTAATAATAATTCTCTTTTTTTTTTTTTATAAACAAATTATGCAATTTGGTTTTTCCGTCTAACCAAATGGTCATAAACTTGCATAAGACCCTTCGTTGCTTGTACATCGCCAACTAAGCCCCACCTTACCTTACCACCCCTGCCACCGCGCTGCAGTTCGGCCTTGCTTGAGTTGCAGTCAGGAAGAGAAATTGCTAGAAACTAACAACGTTTTGTATGATTCGGTGTGTGCTTTAGGACACGCTCACTTAACTAACTGTGACAGCGCGGTCATTAACAGTAATCAATTATTGTTATATGTATGTTGAGATTATTGCACAACTCTAATTGATTTACCTAAAATGCAATTTGCAATCCAATTGATTAACACCTGCTGCAATTAGCAGCAAATTTGCACAAACACTTTTTGTTGGATCTGTTACAATTAAGTTAACTCGATTATTAATGCTTAATGCTTCCTGCTGATCTGTTCCTCTTCCTGGCACTGTTTCACTGTATTGTGGTATGAGCTGTGCGCGGCACACAAGATAGAAACTTTTTCGCGTTTGTATCTTTGATCGCCGTAAACCGAACTAAATCGATTCTCACCTTACAGCAACCATTAGAAGCTAAAAAAGATACAACACAGAAACAGAGCTAGAGTTGGAGCCACATCGATGCCACAGCTTCCACCAGTCGCGACGTCGCTCACCAAAAAAAATAAAAAAATAAAAAATAAAGAAAGATCAACGTCAAGAGTTCCAGGCTGGCGACCAGTTCTCGCTGTTGAATGCGGTTGTTAGTTGTAGTTGTTTTTTTTTTTTCACTCTTCTACATGTTTATTATTTATTTTCAGTTTGGCGCTGCTTACTCATTCCCTCCCCCCACACACACCTTTTGCCATCAATAAGCTGTGATTTTTTTGTTTCTTCAGTATTTAAATTGAGCGATAAAATAGCCGACGGCAGCAGCAGAAACATCTACCACATATGTACAGACATGGTGGGCAAGGCAACTTCATCGATCGTCATTCATGCGCTCGCCAACCACTCGCCACTTGTATCAAAAGATTCCCAGCTGGATACTTAGCTTACAGCCCCCGGGGCCCGAGGCCCGGACTCAAGCTCAAACACAAACTCAAACTCAAACCCGACCTCGGCAACCCGCTTCTCTATATCGCCGCTTGGTTATCGTCCGCCCCATCGAACTGCTTTCAATTAGAAGAGAAAGTTCTTGCCACAAGAAAAAGTGAAAAAATAAAAACGCTCAACACTTACAAAACAAAGCATACAGACAAAGAAATATGTATATTTTTTTTACCAGGGGCCAAAGATGCTTTTACTCTTATAGACAGACAGACTGAGGGCAACCTCACCCAAACGATTCGGAGAACAGCCAAAAAGATCTTAAAAATTGCACCTCATAAATTAAACAACTGCTATTTAACTGTTACAAAAGGTGACTCATTCACAGCTCAACGGTGTTTTTTAAAGATTGACATTAACTGACAACAATTAAAACTATTAACGTTGGGGATTTCCTGGCTATACTTAGCTTCATGGATTCATTGATATATAGACTGTCTTCACTTACTTTCACACAAGCATCAATGCGAAATGCAGCGTACTTATATGCTCGATTTTAGCACATGCCTCTGCTTAATGTTTTCAACCAGATAAACTCCTTTTAATATATTGATAAATCTTAAGTTGGTTAAATTGTGTAAAAATGTGAAAAAATAATCCATCTTCACATAATAATAATAAACTAGATTTATGTACTTTATTTTATTTGTATTTTAAAATTTTAATTTGACTTTAAATTTTTTGGAAAATTTTAGCTTTTTTTCAACCAATTTTCTTACGGTGGATTGTCACAAATTTAATTTTAAAAAATAAGAACTTTTAGAAGTTGGAACCAATTGATGTACTAATTCAGAGGGAAAACAGGCTCTAACTTTCAGAAGAAAGCTCTAACTTCCAGCAGTCATCGTTGCTGTCATTTTTCACAAGAAAGAACAAAATCCTAAAAAAAGCTTACAAATACTAATTTATTTTTATAAATTTTAAATTTATGTATTATAACAGTATAAAGTATTAAATATATTTTTTAGCAAAATACAGTAAAATGTTCATACAAAAAATTCTAAAAGAAGAAGAAGAAGAAAGCATCGTTGAACTAAAAATTACAATGCGTACAGGCAAGATTAGAGAGTAGGCAAACCATGCAAAATAACAAAACGGTTAACTTTATAGAACGAGTTATTGAATTTATTTTGCATTCTAAACATTATCTGTGCATTATAAGGCAAAACAATAGACGATTTATTAATAGGAGATCGAAAAACGCACAAGAGTTCGATCAACGAACTAAAAACATACTCGTTATAAGGAAATGTTCGCTTTAGGAAAATGGAAAATTTGTTATATGGAGAACAAAACACACTTAAAATTAAACCTCAAGCAGTTTTTATGAAAGTTCATTACATTGAAGTTCGAATCTAATACATATAGAATTACGTTAATTCAATTGAAAATATTCAAGTTTTACTAATGCCACATAAATATTGTAATAGATAAGTTAGTTGGTGTAACAAGAACATCATACAAATCTATCAACAAACAAATACAAAAACACAGACATGTGTACGATTTGTATTTAGTTGAATTTGTTGAGAATTCCGTAAGCCATTGCTTGTTTGCTGATAGTCACTAATTCGGACAAGGCTGCATTTATCAACATGTGCCCATCTAGCGACATGGCTTCCATCAGATCAGATCCGATTCAACTATGCTTTAAACGTATACGTTCCTTAAATGAAGTATACGTAAGCAAATTCATTTGCCTGACAAGACCCACGCACTTGGGTAATTGAATTCAATTGAACTGAGTGCGCAGTTAATAAATAAAGAAAAGAGGGAGAACAACAATCAAACGACGACTTTGATCCACCAAATGCTATTATTTAAAAAAAAGAGCGCAAAAGAGAGCGAGCGAGAGAGAGAAACAGAGAGAATGCGCATATGTAGGCGTCAAATCGAAATGAAATGGAATGTTGCAGACCAGACTACAACAAATACAAATACGAGCTGCTTCTGCTGGCGCTGATGACGATTGTGGCAAAGGCGGACGTGAAGGCGCGGAACGAAGACTGAGTGTAAAAACTGAGACTGGGTCACTGTTACGAGCGTAAGAATAAGCTCAGCAAGAGAACGCTCATACAGAATCGAGTAACAATTAGAAGAGAGATTGAAAGAGAGAAAGACGAAGACAAAGAAGCGGCGTTGTGGATAAAGAATCGTTTGCTTTTGCATTTGTCAGATTCAGACTTCGCTTTCATTTCGTTCAACTTTACTCTATTTGCTGTATTGTAATTTATAATTTATGCTTTTTTTATTCTTCAATTCTTTTTTACTTTCACACGCAGACAGAAAATGTTTGCGAGCATTGACAATGAATCGATTTTGACTTGGGATTTTGACAACGCCCACGTTTGTCTTTGCTTCCCCCAAATTTCTTGCTGCAAAGTTAAATTTTTGTTTTTTTGTGGCTTGTTTGCCTACCTTTACCCTTTTATTGTACATGCTTAATTGAATTTTTGGAATGTCTGTGAGAGAGTTTGTTGATTAAAAAGTTGAGATTTTATTTGCATTTCGTTTTGTGTGTATGTGTGTTATTTTAAGTTTAACATTATAAATAGGCAGTACATAAGAATATATATATTAAAATTATAGTTAGGTATATAATAAATATAATAATATACATATGTATTTTGTTTGTATAAATATATATAGCAGACACTTTCTAAGCTCTCTTCGCTTAACCAATTTGTTTGTTTGCTTTTTCTCAGTTTTTTCCGTTCCCACAAATTGCTTGCAAAATCACTTGAACAAATAGTAAACTGTTTTTTGTTTTTGATATTAAAAATATATTCCAAGCTTTTAACAGCTAGGAACAATATCAGCTGTAGTCTCAAATATTATTGAAAACTATCGATATATGTTGGCCTGTGTGTATACGTGATTTGCATCTGGTAACAAATGTGACTGCTGCTTGCGTCTGGAAGTCTCCAGAAGCGGTCCAACAAAACAAACAAAAAAAACAACAAACAACTGATAAAACGCAGTCCAAAAACTTGTGTGCTGTAAAATGCTGCACTTAAAAGTTAAAACAAACTTAAAGCTATGCATAATTTGTATGTATGTGTATGTGTGTGTGTATATATAGCTAGAGTATTGCACTATATAGTATTATGTATGTATAATGTGTATGTATAAATATGGTAAACAATTTACATATATATTTTTATGTTATTCAAACTTGAATTTATCCTCATAAAAGAGAGTTATGCACCCAAAAGCCTTAGAAAAAGTTTTGCGTGAAATATTCCAGGAAACTGCGCAGAGCTTAGACAAAGATGGAAAGAGAGATAGAGAGAAGAAAACACTATTTGTAACTGGCAACGTCGCACATTGGAAGTATTGAGAGAAATAACTGTATGTTAGTTATGGTTAGATGAAAAGAATGAAAATACAGATAAAAACAAAAGTTGAAGAGTAGAGTTTTTGAAGATTGAGGATATGAGAATACGGATTACAGGGATTACGATTGATTTTACAGCACGGAATGTGATGATGTTTTTTTTGCCTAAATTGTAACTTATTTCAACTGTTTTCTATGCACATTTGCCTAACCAATTGCATTGTCCCCTTTTTTAACACTTTTAAGCCTCTAACATGACCCCCCGCAGCGCTTCCACGGCTTTACAGAAAGGTCCCGATCCCGAAACCCGCGGCTAGTAGACAGCTATCCGTGGCTATCCTCGGCTGGCTGTGCCTGCAGCCCATAAAATTTCATAAATTTTTCACACAGCACTCAATGCACAGAACTCCTGGCTGTCGGCTGTTTTGGCCACGCCCACACCACGCCACCAGATTCCGCAAACATCAGCCCACAACCCGCAGTTTTATATGTGTTAGTTACGCCGATCACCGGCACGAGCCGCCGCATGCCGAGATTGCTGCTGCTCCTTGTCACGTAGCTCCTTGATCGCGCCCACCGTACCGAACATCACCTTGGCCGTCAGCTGTGTGTGATGCGAGGCAGCGCTGCTTTTGCTGCTGGCATTCGCGTTGGCGTCCCGATCCAGGCCCGCATTCGCATTGGCGTAGGCGCTCGTATAGGACACGTAATTGTTATTAAGATCGCGACCGCAGCTGCACTGATGCGACATGTTTGTACGTGTTCTAGTTCAAGAATCGACTGATCGACTGATCGTAAGACGATGTAAAAGACGTGGTCGATATCTTGCTGTAGGTAACGTTGCTTGTTTAATAAATATGTAGCCTTTGCCCAGTTGAATTCAGAGTTGATCCGCTGTGTTGTGTGTGGGTTTTTCGCTTGGTGAACGCGCGTGTGCACGAAACAAAACTCAAACGTTAAGTCGTTTCTGCTCCTCGTTCGTTTTTGGTCGTCCGATAGTCGCTCACACTTTCACAGACTCACTAGAACTAATTTCGAAAAACTGTGGTGTTGTTTTTGTGGCGTTACCAGCCACAGCCACAGTCAAAGCCAGCAACAGCGACGACGACGACGACGACCGCGACCGCGACGACGACGAAGACGATGAGCAATTGAGTATCAAAGAGAGCAGACGAGAGCACGAACGTCAGCCCAGCCATCAGCTGAGCGCGCGTGAGCCACATGGGAGCCAACTGAGCGCCAAAAAAAAAAAAAATAAAAACAAATAAATAAAACTTGCTGTTCACTGCTGCTGCTGCTGCGATCGTTGTTGCTGTTTGCTGTTTGTTTTTGCTGCTGCTGCTGTTGCTGTTGTTGTTGCTGTTGGTGGGCGCTGCAGTGAAATGATAAATTTCTCTACACTTTGCAGTCGATTCACACTGGTTAATGACTGAACTGATAAACTTTTTATATCAATTTATTTTTCAAATTAACTAAAAATCTACATAATTTTCAGAATTTTAATGTTAAAAATAAATATTTTTATTAATAAAACTTTAAGTTTTTTTTGCCAAAAATATGCAGGTTTTGTTTTAGTGTGCGACGCTAGAGATCGCCGATTAGGATGCTGCTGCAGCGCCAATGACGTTGACGTTGTCGTTGACGTTAACGTTGCAGTCGACAGCGGCAGCGGCTTTTTGAGCTTCAGCCCGTTAAGCTGCGAGCGAGAGCTTTCTTGATTGCAGTGTGTATGTGTAGTTTCTAATGGCCGATTCCCGCAAATGCCTGCAAGCCCCCGCCTCTCCACAACATCCCGCGCTTCGAGCTCTAAGCATGTAATTTGTGCAGTCTGCGTCGACGCTGCGCTTGTGTAATCTTTTCGTCGTTGTCGCTTGCTGCTTATTTTTTGTTGTTATTTCTTATGTTTTTTTTTGCCTTTCTGTATGCCAGCAAATTGTTGTTGTTGTGTGTTTCTGTTGTTATTTATTCGTTTTTGTTTACAACAATTTGCGAATTCCAAGCGCACGCTCACAACACTAACACCACCAACACCAACATCAATAACAACAACAGTAAACTATAAGTGCAGGCGCGTGAGTCTGAGTTGCCGCCAGGTGAAAATCACTAAGTGCTGCAGCAAACTCACCTGTTGCCCCTCTGATACCAACATGCTGTTGCTGTTGTTGCTGGCATTCATCAGGTTTCATTCACCTTTCGATCGGCAGCAACAGAGAGCCGCAGACGGAGACAGCAACATCAGCAGCAGCAGCAGCCGCTGAATAGGCAGAAGAAGCATTTACAATATTGTTAAAAATTTATATATATTTTTATGAGACAAAAAAAACTTTTGCCTCTCCGTATGGTTTACATAATGGAAATGCAAATAGGCAAACACAAGTGCATGGCTTAAATCACAGTTACCGCCGTCCACCTGCTCGCAACTTGTCCGCCCGGCTCGTTAAATTGTCGTTGTTGTTGTTGTTGTTCTTATTTGGACAGCTGCACCTTGCACATTGAATGCGCACATTGCGATTGCGGATAAGAAGAGGGTGTGTGGCGGGGGGGGGGCCCTTAAGCGGAAATGTCACCAACACCAATGTTGAACCTGACCTCATTTCCAAGCAAGCAAGCATTTTCTATGATCATCACAGCACATTTAGAATGCATGACATAAACAACGACAATGGTAACGTTGACTGCGACGTTGACGTCAACTTCAACTGCGACTGCGAGCAGCGAACATCGAGCAGCAGAGCGCATTCGCTTTCGATCAAGTGGCCATATCACTTTCGTCCGTTTTGCTGATCACAGAGTGGAACTACCAGTTTTCTCCAAGAACTTCAAGTTGACCCATATACTCAAGCACACAGACATAAAGCAGCGCCGTTGGCTTCAGTGGGTGGCAGCAAAAGAATGCTAAGATGGAAAGAGAGAGAGAGAGAGCGTGATGAGAGGGAGAGAGCAAAAGAGAGAGAGTGTAAGTGTTGACGCATTGGAGAGTTCGAAAAGAAAGCGAAAAAGAAATTTCAATGCAGCGAAGCGTAGAATGGATAACACACACACAAACACACACACACACTATTAGCGTTTGCTGCTCACCTACTTCTTGGCCCTGCCATCGTCGCCGTTGCCGTCGGCGTCGGTACGTTCCAAAAAAAGTGTGTCACTGAGAAGAAACCGGCAGCCAGTGGCAGTTGCCGCATTGAAGAGAGGCCAGCAGCATTCTTTGCTGACTTTCTGCCTCAAACACACACACACACTAACAGAGAGCGAACATGTTTACGACTATAAATGTACATACTAACACATAAAAACACTCGTACATACATACATACTAGATGAGAATAAATGCACATTTGGAGTTCTAATTATACTTTTTAACTATACTAAAAACTTGTGCATTTTTCTATGCATGTTTGTTTATGCTGACTTTTAGTACATGTTGTTGTTGTTGTTGTTGTGCACATGATATCTAACGCTACTTAAGTTCATCTGGATCTCAAGTGCATTTTGCATTCTGCGCTGCGTTTTTCTCATGCGGCGAATCAATTAAGCTCAAAACTTGTTGTGGGAAAAATCGCCGAAAACCGGCATAAAATCGTGATTTTATTTTTTTTTGCTTTTTTTTTTGTCATCTTACAAGTACAAAAAATGTTTTCTTCAACGTTGATTTTGCTGCTTATGCATTTTTTTTTTTTTTCGGTGGGAAGTTTCTTGCAGCTGTATGTGTGTGTGTGTGTGTTGGAGTAGGTGTGGGCTAAACTGGTTGAACGCCAGCTAGTTTGTTGCCCCCACAGCTAAGCAGAAACAGGCCGTGTGGTGCAAATGATGATTTATTGCCTGAACTTGTCTTCTGGAACGCTAAATTGAAATTACTTGAGTGCCGACTGCTTTGGTCAACAGTTGTTTCGGGCCAACTAGATACTTGATGTCCTCGACAGTTGCTCTAACAGCTAACTGCAGCTCCAAAAAGCGCCAACAAACATATGCCTTGGGATACGGACCAGTGGGAAATTTATGAACCTGTTCCGGTGTAGGGCAACGCGACCTTAGTGATAATCTAGCACGCTTTGAACATTTGGTCATGATATGTATATCAGGCCATTTTGTGTTCGTCATAACAAAAAAAAAAAAAAATAGAAGATTTATGATCACTTTTGTGGCGTGGTGAAATATTCATGGAGTCGGCTGACTTAATAATAATGACTAAAAAGCCAAGTTAACCTCTCTGTCATCAGTTGACGTCATTACTTATGCATTTGTTGTTGCTGCAATTAGGTTTTTATTGTATAGCCATAAACATATACACTCACAAATCTCAATGCAATTTCAATGCTCATCATGATTTGGCCATATCATTTCACGCTGTGACCTCCCACCACCTTCACTGTTAATCAATAGAGCACGTTACGCATACGCCCCAGTGGCAATTATCAACATTTGCCCTGTGTATCCTCGCATAATATTTTGCAATTAGCTCTTAGCGATTTGTGTATTACGTTGTTAAACTATTTACTGTTGAGCGCAGCTCAGCAGGTGGTTAACGGTCGATTTCTTCTAGTTGGTAATTTGCCATCAGCAATTTGCCAGGACACTTGCCATCGCCTTTCAGAAGCAAACAAATTGACATAATATTCGTTTTTTAGGGGTCTGGGTTTGTACTTTGCTCTTGCCATTACGAGTTTTTAGTTGATCATTGACCTAAAAGACGAACACAAACAACGCATTTATTTTACAGCTTCCAATGAAGGAAATACTCAAATGTAGTCACTTCTTATACAAAAATTATAGATATAGCAATGTGAGCCTATTTCATTTCATTTTAAATATTAATAAAAGCTATTAATACTATATACAATTTTTTAATATAAGTAATTAATTTATTACTTTAGTATTTAATATTTTTTTATAAACCTTGCCATGACTTTGCTTTCTGTATTCGATACACACATCGCAAACGAAAAAAAAAAATTATTTTAAAATTGAGTTATAATGTAACTATGAATAAAATAATGAATATATGAAAAACATTTGACAAACTTTGATTCGATTTTTCCAAAAACAGTCATTTTTACAGCATTTTTTATACTCTTGAGTAACAAATCATTTTTAAGCTTAAATCGCACTTTGAAGTGCTGTAAAAAATACAAAACAGAACAAAAAATCACTTTCTTGAGAATTTGATTACCATAAAAATAACAGTGGACGCTCACAAATTAGAACCTGTTGGTTCCTGGGGTAGTTCTAATTTCTGGAAAGTTCTAATTTCTGGACGCATTTTGAAATGTCGTATAAGGCAATAAACGGCCTCTTTTCTGCTTAATAGGCTTCGAAAAGAGTGTTATTTTAAGTTAAATCAAAAAAATGAAAATATATCATACATAATTGAGCAAAAAAAGGCTTAAATGACTTTTATTAAGAACTTTTTTTTTTTTATCATTTATAGTTATCATTCTTACTGTAGTAGTCTGCTAGTTTTTTTTTTTTTTGTCTTAAAATTAGACAGAACAATGTCTTTACGGAGCTCCAAAAGATTTGCCGTGCGAACTATTATGCGTATTAAATTTTTGCATTCCATTGCCGTCAAAGTGCTTGTCAAAAGTTTGAATGAAAATGACCGAATATAAGTGCGTTTAAAAAAAAAAATTAAATAGGAACACACGCAGTTGGTGAATGCCCTTTTTATATGCAATTCGTTAAAAGGCAAACCAAAATAATAATTCACGTGAAAAAAAAAAAACGCTCCGAAATTAGAACCGCGGTTCTGCAAAGGCGTTAAACACACTGTGTGCGTAATACAGAATACAGAAGTCAAATCACAAAAATAAGATTTTTCCTTTGTCCCACACCCCCTAAGAAACACCGGAGTTTAAGCAGATTGAAGCTCAGTTATTATGCAAAGGCGTTAAACACACTGTGTGCGTCACGTAACCGGCTAAGAGCATGTCCTGGTCGGGATTAGAGCCTGTTTTTTACAACTCATGGTCAATGGTGTCAATAGTTATTCCCTGGTTGCAAACAACTTAAACATATAATTGACATGCAAAGCTTTGTAAAAAAAAAAAAAACTCTTCTTTTCCAATATTCAATTTGGCATTTAAACAAACGTTAGAAGCAAACATACTGAAATAAATAAAAAAGTCATGTCGTATAAAACTACTAGGCGTATCGCTCTTTTGAAATGTTACAGCTTCAGTTAAAGGATGCACGTATCATGCAAAGAAAACACGCATGCACACACACACAAACACGATGGCAGACAAACAAATGGCATGCATGTCATTTGAACTGTCAACGGACTGGCTTCTAGAAAGCAAAACAACAGAAAGAAAAGGCTCTGCCAGCGGCAAGAAGAACTCCCTGCTTTTGACTAATGTGCTGCTGCTCAGCTTGTTGACAATTTTCAATGAAATTGAGAAAATGTTGGTCCCATATTTACATACGTACATGTAGGTATGTATGTACACTGTGACAAAAAGTCTAAAAAAAATATTAAAATTTTACGGAAATGATACATTGTTAAAACTCGCATAGCCTTTGGTTTCTTCATGTATGTATGCATGTTTTCAAAATAAAATATGTTTTTTTTGGTAAAAGGAAAGCTGAAATCCTTTTTGATTTTTTTCTAAGTGTATATAAGGCTTGTATACATATGCGTAGAAGCTACTTGACTCTTCTTAAAATTAAGCAACATTTGCTGCTTAGCTTAAGCCTCACCTGATTTAATTGAAGCACTCCGATTTTGCATCTGCAATTATCACAAATCTTATATAGAAGTGATTTGTGTAGGAAAACTGCCAAAACTATCACACTTGTTACATTTCGACAACAGCTACGTACATATATACGTCGCAAGGACACTTCGTGTTGAAATTCAACTACGCACAATTCACCACACTGGCCAGAGCCAAGCAGCCAAACAGCAACAGACTGTCGTCATCGTTTGACGACTGTTGCTTATCCCGTGGGCGTTACGCTGATAACGGCGAACGCGGAAAGCCCTCGGCTCGCTCATATAAGAACGAACGTATCCGTGGCTGTGCATTCAAAAGTTAACCGACATTTGATCTGTCAACGTGCTACTGCAACGGCAACCAACAAATTTGCCCAATTCGGCAAAGGTCCGTTTTGAACATTTTGGAGTTTAGAAAGTGTTTGTGTTGAAAGCGAGCCCAACAGTGGTTTCAAACATTTATAGATTGTGCATTTTTATTTGTGAAATTTATCGTGACAACAAGGACAAACGTTTCGTTTCTCTATGTAAGTTATATAATCAATTAACTTTTTGTTAACGATTGTTTTTTATAAACAAATTTGCGAATTTTATATAAAATCTATAAACAGACTTTTTCTTAAATCTGCATTTGCACACTAACAGTTAACAAGGAATATGAATGGGGATTGTATTTAAAACGTGTGCTTGCAACTATTTATTTACATTTGCACAATCAACCTTAAACTTTTTAACCCCTTTATTGAACACAACAATATTATTACTTTATAAATTAATTTGGCAAATTTATTGACCTCAGATATAAGGACATAAAAATTTTAATTTAAAAATAAATGCAATATGTATATTTAGATTTGTGGTAATCGCTAAAGCAGATTTAAGGCTTGCTGTTTTTAAAATTCTTTATATATGCTACTATTTTAACTATATGTGAATATAAACGCATACAAATTTATAGGTTTTGGACTATTATAAGAAAAAAAAACTGTTTTTGATGCAAGACTTAACTAAACTAAATTTAGTTGTTTGTAAATTTTTTCCTTCCCATTTAATGCAAGTTGTTCATTAATAATAACAGTATAATTAAATTTAAAAATATAAAAATAAATTAATAAGATGAAAAAAAAATGTTTTGCAAGCGCCCAATACTAGTATTTTTTTTTTTTCAATGGATACAAAAATATTTTTTAATGTTTATTGTCAAACGATCTAAAAGAAAATGGCATAAATTCAATACAATTTCAATCGTTAGGCATAGAAAAACATAAATTTGATTATGGTGAAATGGCTTGCAGCGTTAACTCACATACGACGTAGGGGAGGAAAATGTTAGAAGTCGATGTGGCATATAAAGGACATGTGAAACAAAGTGCCCAAAGACATAAGACAAGCCTCAATCAAATCACAAATATCCAAAATATTAAATAAACAAAACAAAGAACAAAAGAAGATTGATATTGATGGTAAATGTTACTTAAGGTTCAGTAAAATATGTCCTCAGGCAGCATATGTTACTATTCAATCTATTGACATATTAAAAGAAAATATCAATTGGTTATGCAACTTTAGCTTTTGCTCTCATTAATTTGCATATATTTAAGACATTTCATCCATGCCTTGCCGTAGAAATGTAAGCGACTTCGTTACCTGAGCGTAACTGAATTAAGGTTAAGAGCAGCTGTCTTATTTACTTACCTTTCGTTTTCAATTTAAACAAAATTTGATGAAGACACAAATTATGCTTCAATTGTTCTCAGCTAATTTTTACTTCATTTGCCAAGCTTCACCTGCGGCTAATACTCGTGTATCCTGACTTTTGTGTACCTGTGTACAAACATTGCTTGCTATGACGTTGGCTAAGCTGTTCATATCCTTTGTGGCTGCGCAAAAGTTTTACCCAACATAATTACAAAAATAGCAAAAGAGACCTTTTTGAATTTCCGCTGCATTTTTGCTGCTGGCGGACAATCTAATCGCCGCGACGGATATGAGAAAGCCTGCGGGCTTCAAGGCAACAAAAGTTACGAGCATAAATTCATAAACAGATAATGCCGTCGCTGCTAAAGTCTCATTTTGCACCGGAGCTAAAAAAAAGGTTTATTGTTTGCAATATTGCGGCGACAAACGTGTTTTTATTATTCTTGTGTTCAAAGATGGCGCTTTGCAAAAAAAAAAAAAAAAACAGAAAGCGTAGAACTTTTGTTTTGCAGATTTACGATTGTTTTGTACAAATGCCAACATGGGCCATGTCCATACATACATGTTGATGTCGCTTGATAAAGTCCGACAAATGTGACGATTTTCCGCCTATTATCAACGTGCGCGACGATAGGTCGTCGCTTTTATTGTGCAGCGTGGAAAATGTTCAGCTGTTGTGCAGATTGTAAATCATGGCCGGATGATGGGTAGCTTCTACCCTGCGGTCTGGGGCTCACATGTGTAACCTGTTGCATGAGTTGTTGTAGAGCCCATATAAATGTTGCACATGCTAGCTGCAATTTATGACAGCCAACGCGGCGTATGGGTAGCTTATTAAACAACGCTTCCAAGGAATTCACATTATATTTACAAATCATTATGTGAGTCAACGCGCAAACCAATTATACTTAAACGTCATTAATCGGTATTGAGAAGTAAAGCCCGGAGTCGCCTCTTTGCATAAAACCGTTAACGGAGAAAGCCACAAGGCCAAAAGTTCAGCAAGTCGTTGCTTAATTGAAAACTCTGCCATCTTAGGCGGCCAACTCATTTGCCTATGCAAACAACAAGTGTCTTGTCAAGGAAAAACTACAATAACAATTGGCCGCTGAGCACCATAAAAACACTTCCTTTTAGATGATACGTGCTCTGAGTTTAAAGATGCTTGACTTAAGCAGTCACACTTAAAAAAAAGGGTTTATTTAAGTTTTATAAAGTTCTAAAATTTTAAAGAAAGGATACGAAAATTAGATTTCATTAAGTACCATATTAAAATCTTCAATTATTGCACAGAATTTATAAATCTTATGAAAAGAGTTTGAGAATTAATTCTAAATTATATTTTTACAAGTGCAGTTGTCTGAAATGCATTCAGCTAATGCAAAATACAAGAGCAATAAGATGGCGTCGGCATTTACTGTTCTGTTATAGTATACTTTAAATGAAGAGCGTCTGTCGCATAAACGATAATGACATTGCAATACCTTGCGCGTGTTGACAGTGCTACAAAAGTTGATGGCATCATGACTGGCACTACCTAAACGTAGATGTCAAGATTCTGACGCAGATTCGGACTGCAATAAACGTGAGCTGTTTAGCAGTACCGTCGCCCACTGTTGCAGGCAGCTGTCAGCTACTAAAGAAATTTCTTAAGTTTTTAGCTTGAGCATAGCTGACAAATTTAATTGTGGCAGAGTTCGCGGATTAAGCTCTGCAAAACACTCAGCTCAGCAAACTTCAATGTCAAGGCAAAGAGCAACTGCAATCCTATTATCCGTGGCAAAAATATTTTGTATGGGTTCAAGACTTAACACAAACTCCTTTGTACAGCTTGCAAGGTTAGCAAAATGCTTGTCAGCTGCATTTTAAGCTTTTAGCTTTTTCGACTAGACCGCATTTGGGAGCGTAGAATTTCACTTTATATACATTTGCTGCTTGTCGCCGAGCTGTCAAACTGTGTGAAATTTGTTGCCATTTGAAATATGTGCTAGTGTATATGTATGTATGTGTGTGTGTGTGTGTTTTTTGGGTTTGTGGGTGCCAAATTCCTGTCCGTTTGCATGTACAAATTGCATATTTTTAAGGCATGTTGTTTGTTAAATGTAAACAATTTGGGTATTTTTATTTAATGCCCTTAAAGAACTATTAACAAAATAAATAGTTTTAGTTTTGATAGAAAAGTTTTAGCTTTGTTATTGTTCAGTATATTAAGGCGTTACGAATTACGGACATACATTTTTTTTGAACTAAATTTTTATGTAATTGGTATTTTTTTTATTTATTTTTGGGCATAACAAATTAAATTTAAAATTAAATTCTAAATTTAATGGGAGCTTAATATTGTATAGCTAAGGCCTTCGAGGAATTGGTATAATAAAGTAGCTTATTCTATTTTATGTTTAAGAAATAATAAAATGGAGGCGTATTGGATTTTTGAATAGAAATAGCAACACTTAATCTTTAGTAAAGGTCAAATTTAAATAATAAAATTTAGGAAATCATTTAATATTTTCAAACAAAGCCCAAACGTGTTAATGTAGTATGTGTAATGCTTAGAGGCAAATATATTCGACCAAATCAATGATCAGCATCGCGGTTTTCAGCGAAAAAATTGTGTGGCAGGATAAAATGAATTGATGTTTATTTTTACCTAACAGATACGACAGACGGCAAGACCGAAGACATCCAGCCGTGACATGAATACCATGCTGCATGCCCAACTACTTCTTTTGGCGCTCTGCTGCCTTGGCTACGTCTGCTGCTCACCGGTTATTGGCCAAGAGGCACGCAGCCAAGGCACAAACGATGCCGATGCTGAAAGCGATCTGCTAATGAGTGCCGGTGAGGATTTGACCGACAGTGACATCGACAAACGGGCGGAACGCTATGCATTCGGGTTGGGTCGACGCGCCTACATGTATACGAATGGAGGAGGTGGTATGAAACGTCTGCCGGTGTACAACTTTGGATTGGGCAAGCGTACACGACCATACTCATTTGGTCTGGGAAAGCGCAGTGACTATGAATACGATCAGGATAACGAGATCGATTACAGGGCTCTGCCGCCTGGTTACATGTCTGCTATTGCAGCTGCCGGTGAGTTTATTGAACATCCATTTTGTAAAATAAACAAAGCAATTTGTTTTTCCATTAGCAGCCAGAGGCAGCAGTCGACAAAATAAGCGAACGACGCGTCCACAACCGTTTAACTTTGGACTGGGTAGACGTTAAGACGGCCCAAGTGACAGCCGTGTGCCATTTGTGGGAAGAGAAAGTAACTTTTAACTATACAGCATTCCAAAACTTATCTAAATCTGAAAACTTTGCGTAGACTTCCTTCTTCGCAAAATACAAGATTTACGTTGAAAAATCTAGTCCTTCAATTGAGGCTTTAAACTGCAGCAAACATTTTAGTTTTAAATACACACACATATACAAAAGCAAAGATGAAATGACAAAAAAAAAGAATAAACTTAAAAAATATACTACTTAAAAAAATTTTATATATTCATATTAGCGTGTGCAGGAGTATAAAGTACTTATTCAACTATATACATAATCGATCTAATCAAAGTTTAAAAAAATATTTAATACATATAACATATGTACAATTTAATGGGGCATTATTATATCAATAAATACTTCTAAGTATATAAATATATGTATTTATGTACATGTATTCGGGTCTCATTGAGCAGAAGCGCAGCAGTCAAAATCATTCGTTGTTACCAAAAACGAGAGAAATTCTACTAATTAGTACCAAGTATATACTACACTATATATATATATTCTATAAATGGACACTTCAATGCGTATGTATGTATGTATCTATTGTTTAAATAAAGTGATTATTTATTCTTTTAGTATATGTAATTGTTTTGTGAATATATTTCAATAAACATATAAATGTGGCACTGCAAAGTTGTGCCAATAAAATAACGACAAATTCATTGTACTTAGAAGAAGTTATAAAAACATGTTGTTCACTTTTTTTATTACCAAAATATTTAAAACACATACAAATCAATACATATACAAAACAAAAATTAAGAAACGTTTATAACATTCAATTCTAGTCTAATTATGAGCTCTCAGTCCAACTTAAGTATTACGCTTTAGCAACTACTTAGACGTTAATTATCTTTAGTTTGTTTAGAATCGTGTCGAACGCAAACACCGAGGATACAAATGTATACGGACTACCGCGTATTATGCCAAAGTCGGGCTCTAAGCTCGGCAGAGCGCGCGGCAAAAAGTTGGGCGTCTGAAGTCCGTGGCGACCCACAATAGATGCAGCTGTCTTGCGTGCATTCTGCTTCATTTTCTCCTTGCGTGCCACCAGTTTTTTTGTTTCACGAACCATATAAATTGCTTCCGTATTCGTCATATAATCATGTATAATCTGTAAAAACGAAAAGTTCTATGTTAAAAACGAGCATATTCTTGGCAAGAGTCTCAGCAACTAACCCTTCGTTTCTTGGGACAGTGAGCAAAGACCCAGATCAGTGTGCACAGCGTGTTAAATATTTCGCTATCCTTATCGCACCAGCGCAATAGCATTTGGGCAATGGTCACTAAGCCGCCCTCCTGGAAAGTGTTGACCGTGGTGCTGTTGTAGCGTGCCAGATTGAGTATAATACGGCTACACCGTTCGATCAGTTGTTTGTCTACCTCCGAGCGAATTGCCTGCGCCATGATGCCGTAACAAAATGTAGACATGAACTCCGAGCACCACATAAGCAGATGGGGTACGGTGCGGGAGAGACGATCTGAAAGCAAATTGTAAATGATTAATATTTAAATAATAAGTTCTTTTTTTGTATTGATATTACCAAGCTGATTGAGTACAGCTAAAGCATCCGAGGCAATGAAACGGCCGCGCAAAATACGCACAGAGTCCTGCACCTTGGTGCGCACGGAATTCATGGCTGTTGCTTCCTGGCGTAACTGTGCCAGACGCTGACGTATGGCTATTAGACCAGCATGTCGTAGACGGCGTCGAATGCGATATCCACGCCAGTAGCGTTGAATTATCTTAGCTGCGCGTTTTTGTCGCAGATACTCCATCATTTCCGGGGTCATTAAAGCCTGGAATTGTTTGCGGGCTAAAAAGCCTCGTACACGTGACTGAAAGTCGACAGTAGAGCGCATAAGAAGCTGGAATTGCTTCTGCTGCTGCAACATCAAACGTTTGCCGCGGAACTTTTGCTGCAAATGAATTGTGATCTTTTGCAGCTGCAAATATTCATTCCGCTTCTGTCGCATGCTTTGTGTTGCACGGAATTTACGCTGCATCCAAACCGTCGCTGACTGCAGCTGTTGATACTGCGCCTTTGCATGCAGCATACTTTGGCGAGCACGATAGCGACGTTGTAGTATGATGGCAGCCTGTCGCTGACGCTGAAATTGCTGTCGCTGCTGTCTCATAAGCTGCTTAGAGCGTATAAATTTCTGCAGCATTCGCACCTTTGCCATGGTCTGCACGAAGATTTGACGCTGCTGACGTGCTTGCAAAGTGGCGCGCCATTTGCGCTGTATGATAATTGTACTGGCAATCACATGTTGATAGTCTTGACGAACTTGTTGCATCTGCTGCAGACTTCTAAACCAGATCTGAATGCGTATTGCTGCTTGCCTTTGACGCTGATACAGATGGCGTAGGCTTCTCATGGCCAGCTTAGCTCTATAACGTTGCTGCATTTGCAGGATAAGACTACGCTGGTATTGGTATTCCTTGCGTGCCTTACGCATTGCCAATTGAGCGCGATAGCGTCGCTGTACTTGTATCGTTGCCAGCTTTAGTTCCTGATACTTTTTCTTTGCTTTCGCATAACCAATTGAGCACGATAGCGTCGCTGTATTGTGATGGCTGCTAGGCGCAGTTGAACGAAGGCTGCCCGCTGACTCTTGCGCAGCAAATGGTTGCGCCAGTGCATCTGCAGGCAGGATACAGCCGCTTGAGTGCCACGATATTTGGCACGCTGGAATCTCATGGCCTTGTAGGCGCGGAAGCGGCGTTGAATGTTAATGATTAATTTGAGCTGTTGTTGGTATTGTTGACGTTGCTCAAGCATTAATTGACGAGCACGCCAACGTCGCTGCAAGACAAGTGCCGCTTGTCGCAGCTGGAGGAAATCGCTGCGCTTTTGACGCATCTGCATCCGGGCTCGTTGCTTACTCTGCAACCAGCTGGAGCAAGCCTTTAGCTGGCGATAGTAGTGATGCTGACGACGCATCAGCATCGTTGCCCTCCAACGTCTTTGCAAGTTTATAATAATCTGTCGTTCCTTCGCATAGTTGCGCTGTGCCTTAAGCATCGCCAGACGTGCTCGATAGCGTTGTTGGAGTATCAAAGCTGCTGCTTTAATTTTCACAAAAGCTATACGCTGCTGGCGCATCTGCAAACGGGCACGATACCTAGTCTGCAATATGATGGCGGCATTCCTTAAGCACTGATAGCTTTTAAGTTGATGACGCATCTGCAAATGTGCTCGCCAACGGCGCTGTAAAGCCACGATGCAGTGACGCGTATGTTCATAGTTTTTGCGTTCATGAAGCATCTGGAGACGTGCACGATATCGCTGTTGCAGCACCACTGTGGACTGTCGAAGAAGCAGGAACTGTTGTCGCGTATGTTGCATTTGCCACTTGTTGCGCACATGTCGCTGCACAAAGATGGTGAGTTGACGTTGTTGCACAAAGCGATGTCGTTGCTGCTTGCCCAAGCGATAGGCACGCCAATGCTGTTGGATGCAGTTAGCAGCTGCCTGATGCTTCTGATCTTGCTGCAGTCGCGCTGTTTGTGCAGCAGCAAGCAGCTTACGGGCAAATATGCGACGACGCCAAATGTGCTGCAAAAATATGGCCGACTCCCGAATGGCAAGATACTGTTGGCGGCATTGATGTCCCAGACGATGAGCACGCCACCAGACCTGAATGCTGACAACGCTGTGATAGATGTGAAACAGCTGCTTCTGGGCAAGATAGCGGCGCGTGTACTTTTGCAGGACAATGACAGCCTCGAGGCGCTGCACTCTATATAGTTTAACGTACTTGCGCATCTGGTGGCCCCGAAAAACAGCCTGAATGCGTATGGCAGCACGTTCACGCATGCGACGACGTATGAGGACAAAGAGCCAGCGACGACGCCACCACTGCTGCAGGACACAGGCGGCAGCATGGAACTTGGGTGAACGGAACTTGTAGCAAAGCTGCCAGAGCAGCGAAAGCGTCTTCTCGCGATAACCATCGACAATATCGGCAGCTGCAATATCGCCACTTAACTGGAAATCAGCATCGCGTAAGGCGCCCAAAGCCAGCTTGACATTGAATATGCGCTGCAGTCGGGATATGGCTGGCACGCGCAGCTGATGAGTGAGATCGTCTCGCAACAGTATGATCTCCATGACACGAGTGAGGCGGACACCGTCACGCAGATCGACAGCCAGATTGCTAAAAGCATAATCGAACTCATCGAGGTAGGTTTGCTTGTGTTGGAGCACATAGCCCAGGCGACGTAGTTCGCGTGTAATATCACCAAGATTGGCCAGCAACTCGGAGGAGAAGCGCTGCAAGATTTCTCTGGTCTCCTTGTGCGGTGACTTCTTGACGAATAGACACGGATTATGCTTAATGATGCGACGCTGCTTGGCCAAATCGAGGAACAGCAACAGAAATAATATCTTCTGTAGTGTGTGCTTTTTTATGGTCTCTGCATATTCCTCGGTTAGAGTGTACGCCTTGCTATATTTTTGTTCCTCGGATTTGTTGCGAAACAGGCGATTCAGTATAAATGTACTTAGACCCACAATATCACGGTTTGATTGCAGATGCAGTTTCTCGCCAAACACCACCTCGAGCCCCAGTCGCAGCCACAGCGGATTGAAGCATAGCAGCAGCTCAAGTATTGTTCGCTGCATAACCACATCCAGGTGTAAGTTTCGATCACTGCGTATGCGCAGTGCCTGTTTTTGCACATAGACTGCTACCTTGGTGCATGGCAGACGCATTTCATCACTGAAGAACAATTGGACGGCAGCACGTCTCAGGGATTCCAGGCGAAATTTGGTCAAATAATTCATCGATTGCTCCTCCTTTGTGGGGGCCAGTGAAAGTTCTTTGTTGCGCACCTCGTTGAACAGCTTGCCCACATCGATTTTGCTATTGGTATCTGCGTCCAGATCGGCGGGTATGCTCACCAAGGCATTCAACCATTTCTTAAAGTCCACCTGATGCCGTTCCACAGCCTGCGGATCCAGATACATGGTGGATGCCAAAAATGGATCAACTGTTGTGCTGGCAGCAAACGGATCTGGATTAATGTATGTTTGCATATACAGATCGGAGTCATAAAGTTTGTTGTGTGTTGCACTCGGTTGCTCTCGGACCTTGCGAGGCGTAGCTGGTTTCTTCATTGTTTGTGACAACTTGATCTTCTTGGGCCATACCTTTGCGTCCCGCGCTGAGGCATTGGCCGGTGTCGATATGGCTGCCATCGAAACGCTGTTTTTTAGGTGGTGAGATCGTCAGTGTCTCATTTCGATGCAGTGACTCGTTGCTGGGTGCGTCCGAGAAGCTCAACTCATGCGAGCGGCGCTTGAGACCCATCATAACCTGCTTTGCATCCTTATCTTTGCCCTGTGCCAGTTTGCGTCCTACTTCGTGCATATTGAAGCGACTGGATTGTGCGAGAATCTCGCATTGATTGAATGCCACATCGGCTTGCGATACAGCGCTTGCTTCACTGCTGCAGGAACTATCAAGGGAGGGCAAAACCTGTTGTTGCTGCTTAGGTGCTGGCAGAGGTGTGTTCGCCTGTTGTTGTAGCTGATAGTAGCGATTCTGTTCGATAGAACGTAATGGCAGCAGCATTTCGTTCAGATTCGGCATTGAGCCTTGTATGGCAATCTTTGATTGTGGCGACAAAAGTGAGAGATTCCTCATAGATTCCGAGTACTTGCGCAACGGCGAGCCCACAACATTGATGTCCCGCTTTAGATCAAGCACCTTTGACTTGTGGGGTGACTGAATTGGTATTGGTATTTGTGGAGGACTGCCATCCTCTTCACGTATGCAGGCAAGGGGCCTCGTCTGTGTGCCATGCACAATTGTTGTTGTCTTGTTTAAAACTAATGTTGGCGTTGCCAGCAACTGATCCGTGCGCGAACAGTCAAAAGTATCCACAGAGCTGTTCAGGGCATCCGCAAGTTTAACATCAAAAGTTTGATTAACGCCAAACACATGGTGTTCGTCGTCCAGTACTGATCCTAGGCGACGTGGACGTAGATCGGCATTGGCCATATGAGTGTACGTTGACTTAACGCTTAAGGTTGGAGTGGGCCAGGCAGCCAAGTTATCCGGCAGAGGGGTTGCTGCTGCTGCTGACTGATGAGCACTTTTCGAGTGGCGTAAATTGCATGTTATCAATCAAATTAAATACGTTTCTTGGCGTCATTGGACTAACATTCTCCTTGCAATTGCGCGCCTTTGGCGACATGTAAGACTTAGTTTCGGGGGCTTCTCGATGCGAAGGTGCTGCCGCCTTGAATGCATTGCGTTCGCTTAGCGGCGCTTTTGCTATGGCTGTGGACCAACGATGTCCACGTGTAGCGGCCGTTTGCTTAACAGTTGTGGATGAGGCTGCTGCCGCTGCAACACTCGACATTGACATACGCTTTTTCTGTTGACTTGCAGATGCAGCGTGGATTTTGTGTGCCTTGCTGCTGCTGTTGCCTGTTGGCGACTTAAGATGCAGCGTCTTGCCAATCGTGGGAAATTTGCGGGTAGTCTTCAGGTAAAAAGGGTATTAGTATTTAAATAGGGGTTGAATATACATTTGAAAGTTTGATGCTTACCTTTACGGGCTGATTGCATTTGGATTTTAGTATAATCATGACATCTTTGCGAAAGTTGCGATTATCCACCAGATGCAGCGTTTCTTTGCACGCTATTTCAATTAGTGGATTCCACACCAGCTCCATGGCAACCTCATCGCGCGCAGGCACAGTTTTCTCCATCCACTCGAGACTCAGATTGTGCTCCTCTTTAATGGCCTTGGTAACTTTGACCTGTATAGAAATGAATTAGGTTAGCAAGGCATTGATCAAATAAATTGGGGTGGGCCTGTAGTTGCCAAGCCGACGACACCCGATCTATATCTGCATTTGGCGACCAGCTTACCTCAATGTCGTCGTCGCTGGGATTAATGACGCGCACAATGCGCTTGGCTGTTTTTGTTATGGGCACATCTTCGAATTGCACAATTGCCTTTGCCGAAAATGGGGCCATAACAACAACAGCCGGCTCGCGTCCCTCAATGCGCTTCTTTTGCTTGAGGCGCGACGGCGTCACAATTATCTGCAACAAAACAAAAAATATGCTTAATGCGCCAATGTCTTTTGTGTTTTTAATGCAAACATACCTCAAAGGCGCTCATCTTGACGCTACAATTGTATTTATTAACAACGAATTTGTCAGTTACTAAAATTGTCAACAAAAAACACACTTGTACAAACAAAAAAATCACAAAAAAAATCACAATTAACTAAATTAAACGCGAGACGCGACCAACAAATTGCTGACTCTAAGAATAAGCGCCAATAACGCCATTTTTAAACCAGCATTCCGATGGTTGCATTGCAAAGCAAATCGGTTTGGTATTATTTAGCACGTTACGTGCCCTCAAGTGTTTCGTCAAGTGTGGCAACGCTATTACACAGTGATGTGAATGGCAACTTTAATATTTAGCGGGCAATTCAAATCGCAAAGCATAAATATATATTTTTGAATTAAATTTTTTATATTTTATTTACAAATCCAACAATAAAAACCAAAAGCGCATAAATACAAGGCATATATAATTTACATTAATCGGCATCGGTGGCACTCTTAATCACGTTGACCTAGCTGGTCTTCGCCACCCGCCGTTTCAGCGTACATATGCTTGAGGTAACCAGGAAACGGTGTAACCGCATCGAAAATCTTCACCAGCATCATCATCTGGCGGTTCGACAGCCACAAAAGAGATGGCAAATCCACGCAATGAGTTACTCTCGTCCGTTTGAAACTTTAACAGCAACGAATCCGAGTTCGAAACAATAATCGGTGGCTTTCGCTTTCCACAAAACCTTCCATGTATTGTGTTCATGGCATTGCCCTCTTCGGTTACCTCAAGGAAATCATAATCGCATCGATCCGAGTACTCGATTTCAAAATGCAGGAACTTAATCTTTACACTGCTATCCGGATCGGCCTCAATACGCCAATCGCAATACATGTTTCGCTTATAGGGTCGACTACCATAGCGCGGATGTGAGTAGAAAGACCTGGGTGTGATTCGTGGCACGTAGATAGCCACCGCACTCGGACACAAATGTGGCTTTAAAGCCCCTTCGCTGAAGGCCTGCGTCCGTCTTAAGCACCATGAACAGCTCGTTGCTGGATGCAATTACCGCATAGGGCTCTCTTCCTCCACAATAAATTCCAAGCGTGGAGCTATTCTCAGATCTGCCATCATAGATAGCCACATAATCGTAGATGCATTCCTGATGACTTTCCACATCAAAATCGTGAAAGGTCAGCTGAATGCGATGCCCCAAAACGGTCTGAAAATGCCAATAGCAATATATATTGCGTGCATAATCGTTGGGATAGTTGGGACTGTGAAGTACTCCATAGGAATTGGTTATTTCGAACTTGCACTTGGTCTCCGTGCAGTTGTGTCCATTCTTGTCCAGCGTATAGCCATTCCTGCAGCTACACAAATAAGCACCGAAAGGTATTCCGACATCTATGCTGACATCCGCCATTATTCACAGCACATTCATCCGCATCTGTTTTTAAAGTATAATTTAAATAAATCTCTCTATTCGAAATAACCGATTCCTACTCACCTAAAGTAAACTTCGCAACGAATCCGCTTCGTTGCACGGTGCGATCCGAATGGAATTCTAGACGTAGAATATTTTGTTCGGAGTTAACTATTGGAGGTAGCTCATTGCCACAGTAGATGCCAATCTTCTTGAGGCGATTGTCTCTCATCTTTGAATATATAACCAGATAATCATAGCTGCATTTTGTGTACTGTAGCTTGGTGCCTTCAAGATCAAAATGTGTAAAGTTCAGGAATACGGAATGATGCGCTGGTGCCACAACTTCCCACACACAGCCCTTTGAGTTGGGATAGAGTTCTGGATATGATGGTGAGTATAATGTGCCATTTGATTCTGTCGCATTCACAATTCCTCCACAGGCATCTAAAGAAAGGCAAGAATGTTCGATATATTATACGTTCAAATAGGTATATATTTTTAAGACGTACCTTCACATGTTTTGCCATTGGCCTGAAGCTCGTAACCGGCATGACAACCACACTGATAGCTGCCCAGAGTATTGATGCAAATGTGCTGACAGCCATGCTGCATAAACTTGCACTCATCGACGTCCAGCATGAGAGCCGCAGAGAAGCCGAGCTTTTGAACCGAGCCATCCGACACGAATTTAATGTACATTTGATTGCTATGGGATCTAAAAAGGTATAGATTATATAGATATATAGATTGCTGGATCTAGTCAACTTCCTTTTTAAAAACTTACTTGATATTTGGTGGCAATTTGTCGCCACAGAAACGTCCAATTAGTTTTGAATCACTTCGGCTGCCATCGCGTATTTCAATATAATCATAAATGCAGCCATCGTGTTTCTCCAATTCAAATGACTGAAACTTTAGCGCTACTTGGTGGTGCGTAGGTGCAGTAATACGCCAAATGCACTCTTTGTTCGGCATATATTCCAGTGGATAGTTAGGCGAGTCTATGGACTGATCCTTGCTCAAATGAACCTCACCACCACAGACAACTACAAGGAATAAATGTTAGTATGTTAGAGGTGATCTCTGCCTGTTCTATGCTCACCTTCGAAACGTGACTTGAATCCCTTATAGCCAAGTGCCGCATTCCGATTCACATAGTTTATAAGCATGCGACTTGTTTCAGTGGAGATAACTTCCCCGCTGGAGTTGCCGCAGAGGCGACGCACAAGCGGCGATCGATGCCAGTAGCCATCCCGAATCTCCAGATAGTCCTCAGTGCAATTTTCCGAGAGCAACAGCTGCAGTTCTTGGATATGCAGTATGATCCTTTCACCATTTGTTGCCGTTATGCGCCACTCGCAAACGTTAAGGGATGCATCTGCAGTGTCACTAGTAGACGATGCCACATCCACATCTCCACTGCCCTCGAAGTCGGTGAGCAATGCATTGCCTGCATAGGCATAGTGGGGCGCCACAATCTGACCCGAGTTCTGTTGAAAAGTGCGTCCACATGCCTCACACTTGTACAAAAGATTGGCTTGCAGGATATCACCGCGACTAAGACGACGCCGCTGACCCAACTCAATGTGAGCACCCGCTGGCAGTCCAATGGGTGTGATTGTGTCCAGGTATGAGCTCTTCGAAAACGAATTCTTGGCATAGTGCATTATGGAGTTATAGTCATAGGGCAGTAATGGTTCATCGAACTCCTCCGGTGAGAGTACATCAAAGTTATATGCCTGACCACGCATTATGTTTGCCTTGTTGATAATGATATGCTTGTCCCGATCTCCGCGAGCGTGCTCATGATGAAAGCCAATTGTGTGACCCAACTCATGTATGATGATGCCAAACTTTTCACAATTGCGTCCAATCGAGATGGGTTGTCGTCCACTGCCGTTCTTGCCCAGAAACGAACAGCAACTAAAATGAAATGCATTTAGGTAATGACACATGTATTTTATAGTTTTAACTGAGACTCACCCGCAACTTTTGACAGTAAAGTATATATGGTTGGTATGCACTTTGGGATCACGCTCCACAAATTTGATGCATGTAAAGTTCTCCCAGTAGCGCATGGCTTGCTTGAACAACGCCTTATGAGCACCACTAAAGCTGGCATCGATCTCATAGGGTATCACTCCATAGTCCCAGGTGCGTTCCTTGCGCACGGTTACGGCTCGTCGAAGTCGACTGCTTTGCACTTGAGGCAACAACACATCCATGGATTCATCTGCCCACAGCAATCGTGGTGCTGGCTCTTTTGTTATAGTTGGTGCAGCTTTTCTTGACGATTTATGTCGCTGTCGCTGCCGCCTTCGACTTCGTTGTGTTTGCTTTCGACGTCGACGATGGCTGCAATATACATAAGAGAAAGAAGGATAAGTCTAAATGGTTAAAGATTCTATTTCGAAATAATAATAATGGAAGAATTAAAATATTTTAAGTGATGATAAATAGTTATTGCAATGCATGTGAATTGCAGAGATTTGTACAATAAACTTAAAAAAGCAGTCGAATGATAAATCTTATTGATGCATTAAATAAATCTCGATTACTCGAATCTTCCCTGAACTTTCAACTTTACTTCTTTGATTTTGTAAAATTAAAAAAAAAAAAATAAAAAAAAAAACCTATATATTACTTATACACAGTGTTTGATTTGAGCTTTTTTTTACTTTTATCTTGCTTTTTTGTAGTGCAAATTAAAAAGTGTTTTTTCCCCCACCCTAACGTTTGTGGCAAGGCATTTTTACATACTTCCCCAATGGTCGTCGTTTCGAGAGCAGCATAACAACAAGAGCAACGTCAAGTGGCTGGGCATAATTGAAACGAATGTTTAATTGTGCCACATTGTGCTGCACGTGCTTCAGTTTTCTTAATGCAGCACAACCAACTTCAAACTTACCCCAACAAATGCCTCTCGTTATTCTCTTTGGAAACTGTTTCAATATTCGATGGATGCGGCTGCGACTGTTTGTTGTGCTGAAGTCTGAAGAGTGATTTATACTCGAACTCTAATGACTTGCTTCTGGCAAATATTTGATGCTCTTTCTCGTTCAAATCTGGTGTCTGCAAAACATTTTATTAAAATAAGAACGGGATTCAGTTAAAAGCGATTTGATATTCTCACCTGAACTGCATCGAGAATGCCATAGAAATCTTCGGGCTTTTCTTTAAAATCAAAATCACAATCATCCTTCGATCGCTGCAATTCCATGCCCCCTGACAATGAGAATGCCAATGATCCCGCCAACATCATAAACAAATTCAATTTTAATGGCATGTCGCACGCTTATTAAAATATTTCCCTTTTTTATATGTGAAGTTTCTTGCTCATCCGATCCGACAGACAACCGTACTGGGCCAGCTCAAAGTTATAACTGAATTCCCAAAAGCGTCGATTGCCGAAATATATGTTTCATTCGGCGGCACACACACATTCCTCACACATTCTTAAGGGTTCTTGCTCCATGGCCAACGGATTCAACAGGTATAAGAGATCAAAGCAGACGGCAGACAAACAATAAGAGAGAGAGTTCGTAAGAGAGAGAGAGAGGGACAGGCAGGAGTCGCTATGGCAACAACACGCGATCTGTCGTCATCGACAACAACAACGACAGAGATTTAATCTGAGAGAGCAGCAAGTTTAGAATGATGACGGCGTCCGCCGAGCCATTGGTATGGCCCATTGTCTGTCTGACTGTAGTATTGCCTGCTGTTGCTGTTGTTGATTGTTCACATTGCATTCAATGGGTTTTGATTTGGGTATCCCTACACCTTGACATTGTGCGATGCGATGCGCTGCGCTGTTCTCTGTCTACCTGGAATTAAGCTGGACTCGCGATCACTTTGAACGGCACTCGACTTAGCCGACAGAACAGCAGCAGCCAAGAACCAACTCGGGATCAGGTGTTGCCTTGGGCATTTTAGGGCAGGTCATTAACGACAAAACCATAAATCCGGCGAATGAACGAAACATTTCGCGGTAATTCCAGCATTCAAGACGCCATAGTGTGACGTTTTTATAATGGCAATGTGCGAAAACGATCATAAAACGGTTAAAAGGGCTCGATTTTTACCAGATTGCAGCGCATCATAAAAAATTAAAAATACTCGTCAAAAATGTACTCAGGTTTTTTTAATGAAAAATCCCTGCTAAGCTCCCAATAAAATCTTGTTTAAATTTTAGTTTTTAAACATACTAATTTGTAGTTTTATTTATATATTTAATTACGTATTATGTTGAGTCGTGAAGATTTTTCAAAATTAAACATACTATACATACATAATTTTTAGTTTTTAGTTTTAAGTTTAGAGATTTGAGTTTAGCCTAAATTGAAATCATACAAAATGCATTATAGGAATAGAAAAGGTTATTCGAGAAAAATGCGTTTGAAAAAAGAGTTGAAACAAGATTGCACATTGAGCTTAAAGTTGTTAAACACTAGAATAGTTTTACACACATATATAAATACAGATATAGATCGGTGTAGTACAGGAGGGGCCGTAGGCGTTAAGGAAACGTCAATAAATATTATATATGGCAAATGTGAATGCATTTCATATACACATCTATTATCATTATTGATATTACATTTTAATTCGTTTTTGATCCTAATTTAAACCGTTCAAACTAGTTAAAGTTTCTGCAATATGCCTGAAATGCTACTTGTATAACCTAACGATTCGTTTTGAATATATCTATGTTTACACTTAATATTCGATAATGGTCGAAAAGAAATGAGTTCTATGATTATATTAAGAAAGAGAGAGGAGGAGCAAAAATATGTTGCTATATGTACGCGACGATATGCCTAAATAGTTAAATAAATTCCGTTTTTACTCGTATTATATATATTGTCATGATTCTTTTTTTTTCCGTGCGCTTCGAGCCATGTCTGTGTTTGTGTGTTTTTGTCTAGTTCATCCAGGATGAGTAGCTGATGGGTAAGATATGGCGTCCACGATAATGAGCATTCCTTAACTGATTATCGCTAAAGTCACTGTAGTCATCCGTCTCTTCGGTGTCCTCCTTGTAGATGCTTTTGAGTGAGCCCGGAAATGGTGTAACCATCTCGGAGCTATATGAATTCTCAACGTCCTCATCGCTATTCTCGAAGGGATCAACAGCCACATACGATGCCGAAAATCCCTTCATCGGCACTGAGCTGTCCGTTTTGAAGCGCACCAACAGCGAATCAGTCATCGAAATGATATCTTGCGGCAGCTGCAACGAACGAAGTTGAGTTAAGGCACGAGTACAAATAAAGGAATGAAAATTGTACATACCACATTGCCACAGTATTGGCCATACATGGGCCCGCTGGTGTCCTCCATGCCGGAAAAGACCTGCACATAGTCGTAGGTGCAATTCTCGCTGCTCTCAATGTCGAAAGTGAGGAAGAGCAGCTGCACATTGCTGTTGGGTGGTGCCTGAATCGTCCACTCGCAGTCCATGTTGTCATCGTAGTCCTGATTGCTAAATCGCGCATGGGAATAGAATTGTTGCACGTGATTCGTTGCACGCAGATACCCACCGCAGGCTGCAATGTTGCAAAAAGGTAGAGTAGAGTAGAAAAAACATTTTTAAAGTATTTAAAGGGTGACCTCCTCATACTTACAAGTTGAATGCAATGCCATAAATCCATTCATCTGTTTGTTCTTGTCCGTTTTAAGCACCATGTAAAGTTGATTGGTTGTGGATGATATGGGATAGGGAATCTTTTCGCCACAGAATCGACCGAGCAAGGAGCTCAACTCCGATTCACCATCATAAATGGCCACATTATCATAGGCGCATTCCTAGCAATCAGAGATTTGGTAATTAGCACATTGATTCGACATTAACAAGTAATATGAATCTGTTACCTGATGCGATTCCACATTGAATTCATTGAAAATAAGCTTGATGCGATGTCCGGGAGTAGTAGAAAAGTGCCAAACACAGTCCGCATTTGGGGGATAGTTGTCCGGGTAGTTGGGACTGTAGATGGTGCCAAACGAACCAGATATCTCATTTTTGCACTCACCCTCCTTGCAGTCATGTCCATTCTCGTGCAATGAGTAGCCATTGTGACAGAAACACATATACGAACCAATGGTATTCCGACACTCGTGCTGGCAGCCACCATTGTTCACGGCACACTCATCGATGTCCGTAAAGAATACAGCGGCAAAGCCCGTGCGCTGAATGGACTTGTCCGAGTGGAACTCAACACGCAATGCATTGCTATCGGAGGTGGCTGTGGGTGGTATGGCACTGCCACAGAAGGTACCAATGCGCTTGAGGCGATTCTCGGTCAGTTTGGAGTAAATTGTAACAGAATCGTAGCCACAATCGGATTGCTGATGTGCCGTTCCCTCCAAATCGAAGTGCGTGAAGTTCAATGAAATTTTATGCTTGGGCGGTGCAACAATCTCCCAAATGCACTCCTTCAGCACTGGGTAGAATTCGGGATACGATGGCGAGGTGATGGTGCCATTCGGATACTCGATGACGCCGCCGCAGGCATCTAAACGCGTACACACACACAGACACACACAGTTAACACAGGTCATTAGGACGACACTTGATGACCACCATGCACTTCTGTCCTGTCCTCTCTGTCCATCTGTTTGTCTGTTTTGTGTATTTGTATTTGTGTTTGTGTGTCTGTCAATTACAACAACCACTAACTAGAACTAACTACTTACCTTCGCAATGCTTCTTATCGCTGTGCAACTCGTAGCCAATGTGGCAGCTGCATTCGTAGCCGCCCAGCGTGTTGATGCACTCATGCTCACAGCCATGATTCTGTGTCTCGCACTCGTCCACCTCCTTCATGAATACGGCCGAGAAGCCTGCCTTCTGCACCGATGTGTCCGACACAAATTTCACGTACATCGAATTGCCACTTGACCTGCAAAAAAGACGATGAACAAAGCACAGTCAGGGTATTAAGTCGCTTTCAATGGGTGTGCACTGTACTTGTCGTGGTTACACTAAGAAAATATTTTGTTACAAACTTGAATTCAAAAAATTTGAAAATTCATAAGCAAAATTTTTTTTTTCGAGTGTAGAGTGTTTATCTGGTCGGTGTGGCGTACACTCACTTCATGTTTGGAGGCGCTTTGTAGCCACAGAAAACGCCAATTAGCGGCGCATCCTGTGCGGGCCCGTCTCGCACTTCGACATAGTCATAGACACAGCTATCATGGTTCTCGACCTCAAACGACTGGAATTTCAGCGCCACTTGAAAGCCCTTTGGCACCGTAATTTTCCACACGCATTCCTTGTTGGGCAAATAGTCAAGCGGATAGTTGGGTGACTCCAGCCTTCCCTCTGCATCATCCACAGACAAATCGCCGCCACAGACAACTAGACACGCAAAAAAATAATGTTTGTTCATCATGCTTGTTGCGATTTTATGTCTTCTCTGTAGACTTTACCATCGAATTCAGCCTTAAAACCACGATAGCCGTCGGCACGATGATTGTTCACATAGGTAAGAAGCATGCGACTGGACTGGGTGGTGATCACATCGTTGGCTACCTTGCCACAGAAACGTCCAATTAGCGGAGACTTGAAGTAGTAGCCATCCCGAACCTCTAAATAGTCCGTTTCGCAATTATTCGACTTGAAGATATTCTAAAAATAAAAGACACATACCAATAAGCATCACAATGTATTAAAGCTTTTAGTTATATCTCACCATATTTTCTAGTCTAAGGACTACTCTCTCTCCGTGCGTTGCCGTTATACGCCACTCACAGTGCTCTGTTTCATTACTTAACGCTCCCGCCGTATAGTAGACGGGACTGGAGAAGATTCCAGTGCTTTCTTGAAAGGTTCGACCACATTTAGGGCACTTGTAGAGCAGATTGGCCTGCGCTATGTCGCCTTGACTTAGACGCAAACGTTGACCAATCTCCGGCCTTTTGCGACCCTTCACTTCAATGGGCAGTATGGTGTCCAGGTAGGTGCCCTTGGAGAAAGTGTTACGCGCATAATGCATTATCGAATCGTAATCGTAGGCCATGCCCAATGAGTTGACCTCATCCATGGAAAGCATATTGAAATTATAGTCCTGACCCTTCATAATGTTATTGTGCTCGATGACGACATGTTTCTCGCGATCTGGTCGCGTGTGCTCATGCCAAAATCCAACCACATGTCCCAGCTCATGCACCACAATGCCAAACTTGTCACAGTTTCGACCAATCGAGATGGCCTGTGGCCCATTGCCACGTTTGCCAACAAATGAACAGCATCTGGATTGGCATTAAAAGCAAAAATCATGGTATACTGTTATGCAAATATTTTACTATGTCTTGACTCACCCGCAACTGCGTATGGTAAATACAATATAGTTTGGATGTATTTCGGCATCGCGCTCCACAAACTTGATGCAGGTCGAGTTCTCCCAGTGGCGCATGGCCTGCTTAAAGAGCGCTTTGTGCAGTCCACTGAAGTTGCCATCGATCTCATAGGGAATGACACCATAATCCCATATGCGCTCCTTCTTCGCGGTTACGGCACGTGCCACACGATGATGCTGCTGCTCCTGTTGCTTCGAAGTTCTGGAAGGGAATAAAACAATGTGAAAGACTGAGTGCTGGTGGCCATAAAATCGAATAAAGGTTTTGCATGGAGTATGCGTAATTTTAATTGCCAACAGTTATTCCCAAAATGCCAGCCGAACTTTTTTGGCTCGCGCAATTCTATTAAAATTCATAACTTTTCAACTGCATGCGAGTATACGTTTATTTTAAGTGGCTGCGGGTGGTGATGTTGGTGTGTGTGTGTGTGCGTGTGTATAAAATGGCTGTTGTTTGTGTAAAGTTTATGGCCAAACCTCTGAATTGAATGGCCAGTAATTTACAGCAGCCAGGAAACGGGTACGGAAACGGATGTGGTGACTGCCTGCGGTTACAAGCATGAAGTGGTTGCTGTTGAACTTACTCCGTATCTGAAACTTCTGTTGCCAGCTTGGAATCATCCGATTGCGCCGGCGTCGAGGACACATTGAGTGGCGGCGGAGTGCTGCTACGTCCACGATTCCGGCGACGATGTTGACGATTCTTTTGCTTCTTCGTGTATTGTGCATTATGGTGATGATGCTGCTTCTCTTGTCCTTGGTGCGGATGCTGCCCTTGGGGACGATTAAGTTCATCGCGCAGTCGTTGCACTTTACTAACATATTCATCCCAGTGACTATTGCTGCAAAAAATCATTAAAAATAAGAAACGTTTTATTCATTTGGGCTGAATCCATTTAGGTATTTAATTTGTGTTGTGTGTAATATTTCACTTTAACGATTATCAAATAAATACTTGGAGAAAAATAATTAATTGAGTCAAAGAACCAACCTTTTTAATATGTTGTGTGTAATAACTAATTATTTGCAATCAAATAATTCCAAATCAATATTCAAAAATAATCAATACACATGAAAAGACTACTTCCTCTTGTTAAAAATCTTGAATTTATGTGGCAGCCATATGATATATTTTTTTTTTTTTTTTTTTTTTTTTTTTTTTTTTTTTTTTTTTTTTTTTTTTTTTTTTTTTTTTTTTAATTTAAAAATAAAATAAAAAATAAAAAAATTTTTTTTTTTTTTTTTTAAGTAATTGTCCAATTTGACCGATTTTGACAAATGATCTAACTGCAACAAACAGACAACAGACCTTGACCACAATTTCAGAATACAAACAGAAGGACAGACAGACTTGTCTAACTAACTTTCTAAGTGTATAATGAACAAAAACAATCAACAACAAATCCAACTTTTAATTCTGTTTATTTGAATATTTTTGATCGGATTGGCTCTTAAATCTTTTATAACATAATTCTCATACTTCTTAGTTTCAACGAAAACTTTGTTTAAACTATTTATTTTGTTTTATTTCAATTTAATCAGATTCCGTTGCCTTCAGTTAAACATTGACAAGACAATTTAGGTCGTCGAACATGCAATACAACAAAGAAAATTTTCAATTTAATCGAATTGCAAAGCAACAGCACTGTGCACTGTACAATAAAATGAAATGCAACAAAATCGTTTATCACAAACACGTGCGACGCGTGGCGAAAATGCAAACGATGTCGACATGCACCGAATGAGAAATTGTCGACCGTTTGAAACTAAGCAAATTTTCAATTTTAATAATCGTACAAGAAACCATAACTTTTTTTGATTCAAAGCACAATGCTTGCAAATCACATAAATGTACTTTTGTATCCATTAGTTTGGAAATAAATTATTTCTATCGGCTTAAAAGTTTTCAGACCCATTTCATATCGCCTAGATTTAGATTTTATGGCAACGACTACTTACCGATGCTTGGGACCACGTCTGTGCCTTCGACGCACCACACCTTGGGCATGCAGAAAGTCGACATCATCGTCCAGGTGCATGCCATTGCCACCGGCATTACTGTACACATTTGGCATCGTTGATCTCTGCGTGGGCAAAGAGGTGGGCACAATGTGTTGACGTCGCTCTGCGACAAAATTGTTGCCCGAATCGTCCTCAATGTCCTTGTTGTTCGATTGTATTTTGCGTGTGTCCACATTGCGGTGCAGTGCTTGTGATTTGTTATACTGCAGCTGGGCGGGTGCAACACTCATCTCTGCATTGGCTATGGCAATGCGACGACGCTGAAAAACCGTAGACACTGGCGGCGTAAGCACCTCGTTCTTGTAACTGGGCGGATGGGCGATGTCTGATGGGATCTGCGCGCTGGGCTTTAACGGCTCGTTGGCGCTCTGAGGCGTGGATGATGATAAAAGGTTCACATTCGGAAATCCGCTTAGGCTTTTAGGGCAACAACTACTTACCATGGTGGCGTCATTGTTGCGAATGCCACTAGCTATGGTCAACGGCTGTCCTGTTGTGTGGCTCCCTCCGCTTGGTATTTTGGTCTTCTTTCGTATTATGTCGGTAAGGCCCTCCTCTTCGACCTGCAGACCCTCGTTGTACACTTCCTGCTTGAGCTTCTCGAGGTCCAGTTGAAAAGTCGCATTATATTTGGCCGTCACAGGATTCGCTGCATCCGCCAACATGGGCTCGGTCAACTTTTTCTCCTGTGGCTCATCTCTCACTTCCTCTTCATCATCAATGGGAGTGTGAGCTACCACCGGCCCTGTATCGCCGTCGGGCAGAGCAATATCGCCCATAAAACCGCCTGCAAGAAAAATTAAATTGAATTAAAGAAAAATTCCTTAGGCAATAAGTTAAAAATATATGTTGCAGCCTTCAAAGTGTTAAAAATATTTATGAAATTGATATAGTTAAACGAGTTTTGTTGATTTTAAAGGAAAAATGTTTTAAAATATTCTACTTTGTTACTAAAGAAACAACATTATATACCTAATGCCACTGTAAAGTTTTAATTAAATATATTCTCAAAAGTAAGAAACGAAAGTTTTTCAATAAAAGATGTGGTCAGTTTTTCTAAACAACTATAAATTATAGAGTTGCATAACTAACATATTGTTTTAATTATAAGCGAGAAGACTGCAAGTGCATAAATTTTTATTCTAATTGAAATTTCATGTGGTAAGGCTTGTCTGTGCTGTTAGGTCCTGCCCGTAATTTATAATTTATACAAACAACGTGCGTTGCGCTCTTTGCTTCGGGAACGGGGCAGTAGCGTTTGCAGACTGTCTGTCTGTAGTGTCTGTTGTTGTTTGCCTAGATAGACGCTGCATATCCATTTAATCAGTATATCTCTATATATGTGTGAATGTATGTAAGTGTGGCTGTGGACATCTGTCCAACGGGCCGGGCCCATCAGGCAGTTTGTTTGCTCGGCGACACGCGAGAGTAATATCCATGTTGTGGATACACAGATGTGGTTGGCAGGCAGTAGTGAGGCACTAGCCAAGGGCCAACATTGTCCACAGCAACAATGATAACAGTTAATACGGAAAATATGAAATTGTTGCCACATCAGGCTCGGGCATGTTAAATAAAATTAATTAAGTGCGTTTGTTGTACGCATACATTCCGCATGGCATTAAAGACATAAAGAAGAGGCCAATTATTTCCAACTGCAGATTATGTATACGCCACGTACTCATAATGAGTACTACTTTTTGTAATATGAAAGCTTTTACCAATTATTTTATATATAATTAAAAGCTCTCTAAAAGCTGCAGTTGCCAAAAATAACATGTTTAACTTTAATTTTTGGCAGTCAGCTTACACTAGCATGCAAACATAATGTATTTTTAATGAATCCAGTAGTATAAGTATATTTTACACTAACTCGTACCGGAAAGATTACCTTTCTGAATCATCAGCATGGCTGCAGCTTGTTAGCTAGTGTTAAAATACATGCAAGTGAAGTTATTTTTCACTCTCTTTTTATTATAATTATGCCTCGTACACGCATGAGAAAATGTTAAAAAGCGTTTAACAAAGTTTACAGCTTCCGGCTCTAAATGTATACTGTGTGTGTGTGTTTTGTTTATATTCCTTTTTTTTAATTTATGTAAATAGGTCTTTTTTGTATTCTATGTAAATGTACAAAAGTTCACACACAACTTCTTAATTGTGTTAAAACTGATATTAAAAGAGTTTAATGCAAAATAAGTTTTCGCATAAGGTTAAATGTTAAAGTTTTTGTTACTTAAACTGTGCCTGCAAGTGATATGGTAATTTATAAAGTATTGCAAATGGTTTTATGCCTTTAAAGGCTGCTAACATAAAGTAAGTTATTCTTTTGCCATTTTATACCCTGCTTTGATTCAGTTTGCACCGTGTGCAGAGTATAACTAGATTAAGGAAGAGCTTTATTAGTGTTAACGCTTTTTGACTTTTGAAGACCGCTCAGCGTGCTCCACTTTTCCATTGGCTGTGCAGTTGCAAAACTTCTCTTCTATACGTATGTATATATGTATATCTCAGATGCAGTGACGGCAGGCAATATGATTATTGCAAATGCTGCCACAAATCCAATATGCTTTGAGCCGCCACGGGGGCATGCCACCTGCAACAACTAACAACTAGGTCAACACTTGGGGGAGCACAGCGCATCAAAATACACAGGTTTTAACAGCAGATACGCACAGCTATTATTGTTTATAAGCAAGCATTGAGCTATTCTAAATGATTGCCCCTCTGCACTGTGCATAATGATTAATTGTATGGGTGCGTCTGCCTTTTGTTTGGAAATAACAATAAGCTTTCTGATTCCATAAGCCTTTTGTAAGATTTAAAATTTATGCAAATGCTTTGGATTCTATGTATTGCAAAGCTAATATAACAATATCAGGTGCTGTGCAATATGAAATATTCATATTTTAGTATCGATAATCATGCATGAGTAAGCCCTACTACAGAATAACCAAACTTTGATGCAATCAATGCCTATCAAATGACCTGTGCATGAACCAACTGGTAATTTGGTATCTTTGATACGTTGTGGAGTCGAAGATTCAGCAAGGTGGGTTTCAATCGAATGATTGATATGGAATGTAGCTATATCTTAAAGTCAACCGCCTTGTGGTGGGCAAAGGCCACATTGAAAGAGGACCTTAATGTCACAATGCAAATAGTAGCAAAGACCAAGGCGAAGAGTAACAAACTGGAGCTTAAGGACAATTGATATGAGTAAAGTGAAGCGAAAGCAAAAATTGTGTGGTACAATAATTGCCGGTATATTCAATTCCTGTGCATTTAAGCAAGAAATTAAACTGCTGACTTTAGATAATCTATCGTATTTACAATTGATTTTGGGAGTAAACATGTTTGTGTATTTTGTACCATTTGCCAAATATAGATAAAATATACCCTTAACTTTGCAAAACAGGGCGTTTGAATTTGCCATGAGCTTTAACGTATATTTTAAATTGTATGTTTATTTATTTATTTGCAACTATTAGCCACTGGAAATATAAATAAAAATTTTATACAAGCAAAATTCAGCATGCCTTGAAGGGTATCAAATATTCGTTATCCTTTTATGTTGTTGTAAAAAATATTTACATAGCCGGTCAGATTAAAATTCATGTACGGACCAAAGCGAGCGTTGTACAACATGACGTATGATTGATACGCCATTTTGATGAATTCCCTGTTTGGAATAAATTCGAAATACCAAAAAAGAAACCAGCAAAGGTTTTTTTTTTGGCTGCTATAAACTGAAAAAGAAAAATGTGAATAGAACCCGTTTGCAATTGGCATTTAAACCAGCTAAACAAAACGGATGTTCGCCAGAATGGGATCTGGAACGTTGCGCCGGCAACGCAGCAGTTAAAAGCCAATGCACTTTGAAGCACAGCAGGCGAGAAAACTTGGCACATAATGCGTCACAAATCCAACCGACAGCAACTGGCAGTCTTCTAGCAATAGTTTGTAGCTGTTGCGGCCATCCTAATAGCAAGGATATTCTCTCAGCCCACACAAAATGCCAACGGCCACTTCAGAGGCAACAAACAAAAAAAAACTTTTGATAGAGAGGAAGAAAAAGAAAGAGAGAGAGAGAGAGCAAAAGCAATAGCAAGAAAGGCAAACGTGCGTAGCACAGAGTCCGTGTACAATTTCATTACATTTAAGTTAAATGCCTTTAGCTGGTGCTTTATCCGTCCGTCCGTCCGTCCGTAGAGTCTGGACGCGTGGACTGGTTCGTCTGGCAGACAAACAGTTCGCACAAGTGAAAGTAATTAAATTTTTGAGCCCCGACCCCCGAACTCTACAGACGCTGCCACAACACCCTCGAGCCCGCATCATTCACACTAACGAACTGACGCAGAAACGTGCCGCATGGGGCATAGTAGCTGTGGGGCCCAGTGTGCTACAGGGGGCTGCCGTTCGGCTACTACTAGTGGGTTCAGCAGTTGGCCAAACCCCTTTTTTTATGGCGACCGCAAACATGTTAACACATTTGCCAAGTTGCAGTTTTGGGCCGATGTTTCATGTTTCGCTTCATACCTCGCCGCCTTCCATTCATGCCCCGCAGCACATGCGTAACGCCAGTTTATGAGCCTTTGACGCGATGAGAGCAGAATTTAATTAAAAATAAACTAGCTGCTCCCCTGCCTCCCTGCTCACAGCCAACTGCTACACAACTGATTATGTGATTTAGCTGGCTGACTAAACGCCCAACGCACCATGCAACAATAGCAAAAACATCAGCAGCAACAACAAACAAAACCAATAACAACCAGCAAGAACAATATCCTCTGGCACAGCACAGGACATTGACGCATTTTACGCATCAGCAGCAGTGGCAGTGGCAGCAGCAGCAGTTGCAAAAACGACTACCAACATTTTGTGGGTCAAAATTAAATAATGAAAGAGCACCAAAGAGCTGACCATCTCCCCACCAAACTGATTGCTATTACGACTATTACAAGCCCAGAACCATTTGGAAATAGTTACAATGGGTATAGCGAACATATATATACATATATTAAGATGATATGATTTGTCTGTATGATCGCACGATAAATATAGCATGTTGCTTATAAAATATATTTAAGTAAGATTTATGGTTGCTGGTTTTTTTTTTTTGGCTTTCAATTCATTTCCTGTGCTGTGCCGTTTGCGCCCCAATAAATCTCTAACAATTGGCACAAACATTTTTTGTACAGACTTTGCGATCCTTTTATCCATCGACAGGGTCAATTTTGTAGAATGAATTGCTACAAATGAGTTGCAGATAACGAGCAAAAATGCATTTGAACAATAGCAATTATACATATTTGTATCGGATGTCAGTATAATTATGTTGGTATGCGAATGTGTACGTGATTACAGGCAGGCACATACAATATTGTTTAATTTGCAATGAAAGGCTCGCGGCCAGCAGGAAAAGCCCTGAAAGGCCGGTAGTACATACATATTTATCATGCGTAAATTATGTTTTGATAAGCGGCCAGCAAATGCAAACATAAACAAAGGGAAACAAGCGAACGTTAGACTGAAATTAAAGATGAAATCAAAGCAAATAAGTAAAGGCAGACAAATAAAGGCATCCACACGCTGTCCGGCTGGAAGGCAAACTAATCCGAGCACTGGCAGAGATTGCATTCAGACTCCACCCACTGTTGGCCCATTGTGCCACAGGCCCAACTATTGGCCAATGGCACATCCGGCACTTTGCAAACGAATTCGAATAGTTGACTATGGCAAACGATTTGAAGTTTAGCAAGAGTTTTTGTGATTGTGTTTGTGCACCGACCTATTGCCTTGAACTCGTAACATCCCATGCCCAGCGGGGCAACCAAGACGAAGCACTGCGTATGTATGTAAATAACATTTGTGCCAAGTATACAACATACACAAAACAGAACATTTGAACATTTTCTAAATACTTCCGTTTAGTATATTCATTCGCACAGAAAGTTTCACAACACTGGACGTGGTATGTTTAAGTCGTAAACTCAATTGCCGACAAACAATTGTGTGGTATTGTTTTAGCAAATTTTTTTTTTCAGATTTTGTTTTTACCCAATGGAAAATACTCTTTGTAAAAATGGCAATTCAAGTGTCAGCCGACGATGAGAGATTTCAATGCATACACGCATAAAAGGGCGAATATTGAAAATGTAAATGACAAAAAACGTTAGTGGAGTGTTTAATAGGTCTCCTTTCTGATTCAATAAAACCCATTACCCACTTGATACACATTTTTGAACCGTAAAAAAATGTGTTTTTTCTATTATTTGTATTTTTTTACGAATATATTTAAAATTACAATTTAAATTTGTTAAAACGAATTAAAGCAAAACCAAACTAAGCTGGTAAAAATAAATATAAACATTAAACTCAAGTTTCACCCTATAAAAAAAGTGTAAGCAATTTTGCTAAAATATTTGATTTTGCCGTCATTTTTATGAATTTATAAAAAATGAAATAAAATATTTAAATTGGCAAAACCACATTTTTTTTAACAAAAGCAAAAAAGTTAATAATATACAATTTTAATTTGTAACAAAACAATTATATCAAACAATATTAAACCATTAAACCTCACTCGATGATGCTCATAGAAATGATTTTATTGCCTGTGTGTGATAAAACTACAATTCTATCCATCATCATTGTCTGCGTCCTGTCCATTTCGCTCTGTGCCAACATCAACCAATGAAGAGTTGTGTGTGCAAATCGCAGATAGAACTTTAGTGCAAATGAAAATGGGGCCAATGATTGAGTTGCCCCACCAGATTTATGATGGACAACTGCGTCCAAGTATTTAGGCAGCCGTGCGGCAACACTGGCCACTTTGCACCTACCACAAATATAGAAACTGTATTCTATTGCTGTGCCACACACACAAAAAAAAAAAAAGAAAAGCGAAAAGATAAATATTCGAAGTGGAATCTGACAACGAATGCTGTGCGCTGCGCTCGTAAAACATTTTGCTAGCCATCATTTTTAGAAAAAACTTCGCCATTGAGGCCAAAATATTTTGCGCGTATTTTTTTCCCGTTGGTTTTGAATTGAAACGCGGCTAGAGAACATTTATCTGTGTGTGTGTGTACGTTTGCGTTTTCACCTACACACAATATTCGTTGTGAAACTTTATTACTGTGTAGCCAGGCATCAGGCAGCGGCAGCAGCGGCAACGGATACAGAAGTCGCCTCATGGGTTCAATAAACTCTCATTGTTTAATGCAGCAGCTGCACCCCAGCTAACCTCACTCAGGACAGCTACCCAAGCCAACTCACCTCACCTCATCCATAACTCCGACTGGTGTTCGTTTGTTGCATCTGATAATTGTGCCCTGACAACAACAGCAGCAAATGCTCTCTGCTCTTCTCAGTTTATTTTTGCATAAATGTATGTATGTGTGTGTGTATTTGCAAACAAAAAGTCAAAACAAGCAAAAATATTTGGGAAAACAGCCTCTGCACAGAAAACAAAGCCTAACACAAGAGAGATTAACTACTGGGAGCAATTGCAACTTATGACAAAATAAATTTCAATATTTGCAAAATCTATAAAACGGAGGTACACGAAAAACAATAACCATAATACTGCAAATCCTAAAAGATTCTTAGAAACTGTAATAAATAATAAAATAACAGCTTATTAATTTTGTATTATTTCCATTTTTTTAATGAAAATTTAATGGCTTTCAAGTCAATTTTCTTGGAGACAAAACACAATTACCATATTTCACTGATTTGCATGTCGCTCTTAAACTAGCTATTGCCATTTTCTCAAGGCTTTTTCTTATTGCCTGTCACATGCATGCTTGGAATTTGTTCTTTGCCGAGCCTGCTGGATTCAATTTCGTTTGGCATATAAATTCAGTTTCGAGTTCTTTCAATTTGGCTTGGTAACCAGGCGACAAACGCAGCCGGAGTTTCAGCAGCAGAAACAGCTAAAAAATAGGAATAAAGCAAATAGCATGGCAAGGCAAAACGCATTCAATTTGTTTTTTGTCTGTCGTTTGTCATTTGGCCCGGGCCAGGCCATCGAGCCAGGCCAAAAATCAGCAGCAGTGTTAAAGTAGTTCTAGTTTTTCTCTCATATGCAATTTGCACAGCTTATGGCCGAACAATTAAAATAAAATTAGTCTGTGGACGGAAGCATTTGCATATCACTCACAGATATAAATATATATAGCACATACATATGAACGTGTATATATGTACATACATATTTATATGAGAATTTGATTGACTTTTAAGGAGCATTAGCTGAGCAGCTTTTAGACTTGTGTCTTGTATGTGGCATGCTTACTTATTTATGCCAAATTTGCATAAACAATGAATTCAAGAACATCATCAACAACAACAACACATTCTCAACTTTAATATAATGCCGAATATATCTTAAACATACGCACAAACAATATGTAGATGGTTTTGTGTGCGTTTGCGTGTAAGCAAGACGAAGCCTCAAAGTATGCAACAAAAAATAATATGCAGCTCAGGTCTTATCTAGATGTATGCAGAATACAGTATGTCTGTCAGTTGGTCTGCCTTATACTCACATATGCATGTAGTACTATGCATGCTAAATTTGATAGCAACATGCTGTTAAAGCAGCAGCACAAACACACACACAGCATGCACACACACACAGCAAGCCACTGGCAAAATCCTTTGACATGGCGCTCGCATCGTGCAACTGTTGCAATTGTTTGTCTATCTGGCTGTCCGTCGGCTTACTTTGTGATTGTGTGTGTGTGCGAGCGTACTGTAATTGTGCGTAAGCCAGCCAGCCTCTCCTCCTCCTCCTATCCACCCCTTGGCAAACTACACGCACACTATACACACATACTTCGGGCATAAGTGTGTGCGGCTGCCATTTTGGCATTAATTAATTATGCAAACAGTTTAAATGAAGTTTATTTTATTTACACATGTTGCTGCATGTTTGTCACGCTGCAAAAGGGCATATCCCCAGCCATGTACAAGACCAACTGGATTTAAAATTAATGCAACTGTGTTTGTTCGCACACATTCCACATATACACTCACACATTTCGCACATTTACATATGTATGTGCCGACAAACAAGAGGTCAGAACATTGGTCATTGTGTGTGAAATGCTTTTTTTATTTTATTTTTAGTTTTGTTTAAGTTTTTGTTGACACTGCCACTGGCTGCAAAACGACTACAAAGGAGTTAAGTACTTAACTTTTTTTGTAATTATTTGTTTGTTTGCATTTCAGGGACAGGATAAACAGGAAAAGACAACAAAAATTAGCGCTTTTGTATAGAACGTAAATAGCTAAATCGCTTAAATGAGCAGTAGAAAGTAAAGTTAGCTGCGAGTCCTTTGTTGTGCGTTTCTAAGTATATGTAATTATGTGCGTGTATTTTATGGCTTGCATTTCCGATTTGTCACATTTCTGTGGCTTATTTTCACTTTTTATTATTTCTTATACTTTTTTTGCCAAGCTTATCCTCCCTTTTCAAAGGACTTGCACAAAAAACAACAAGTTTCTTTTTGAGCGGCTTGTTCAAGCCGAAGCTGTTGTTGGCATAACTTAAAAATAGACACTACTTGTGCCCATATGCCATTGCAGAAACTCTTTACATTGAAGACTTGTAAAGGAATAATAAAATGAAATAAAATAAAATATTAAGTCAAATAGGAATCCTTGCTTTACTAATCTTATGTAACAGATTATCTCCAATCTTAGACAATTGTTATTTTTATAATTTCTAAATTATTTTTTTCCTATGTTCTATAATATGTTTTTTTTTTGGCGAAAAAATGTTTTGTTATATCTTTTAGCGGTATTATTTTTATAACAAAAAATCTAAGAAAAAACCGAATTTAACCTAAAAATTGTATTACAAAAGAACCTTTAAGAACACATTTATACCAATTGAGAATAAAAATTCTAATATTTTGACAATTCAGATTAGTTTGTTTTCTGTTTACTCCTTGTAGGATCAAAGTGCTTACATCTCTTGCAAATATTTTGTCACCGTAATAAGTTTGACGTTTGTTATAATAAGTAGTTTATCATTTTAAATGGAGTTCACAAGTCTTGACCCAACTTATATACAGGGATGCAATGCTGTTCCACAATATCCTTATTGGATGCAGTTGTGCAGGGTTCTTTCCTGTCGTCAGTTACTTAGACAACCACACAACCTGGGCATTTGCTATTACCTCCCTGCTGCATCTCAGCTGCTTACACATTAAAGCCATCCATCTACGTCCACATTCACCGCAACAGCAACAGTGGAAACAGTGGCAACTCTGTATACAATGCCGCTAAAAGTGCTAGCCGTAAATAGTTTGTGACGTGTGGAACTATTTTCGTCCCCTCCTGCCTATTCCTGTTAGTGGAATTGTGTTTTGTCTGGACGATACAGGCAATGCCGGGCTAAGTGGCTTTTTATTTCTCTCTATGGCTGCAAGAAGTCAACGGCAGTGAAAAATAGCGGTAGTTTTGGCAAGGTTTAGCGTTCCGCTCTCGTTGTCCATAGGCCATGTTTCAAGCTCCTCAACACATTACTGTCTCTGTGTATGTGTGTGTGTCTGTGTGAGTGGGAGGACAACAACATTTATTTGCCATCGCTTGGGGCCTTGTGTTGGTTGTTTATGCTTCCCAGGCTGAAGAAAACCGCAGGGTCTGACGTTTTGGTAGCTCTGGTTGCGGTCTTGTCGTGCTGTTGTTATTGTTGTTGTTGTTGTAAGTACGTTGTTGTCATCATTACTGTCGGCAACTTTGCCTAGTTATCTGCAGAAGGGCTTGTTGGCTGCCTGCCTGCCTGACTGCCTTTCTCGCGTTTGTGCGCCATTTTCACATTTGTAGTGTCATTTGCGGTTTGATTTCCGGTGGCATGCGACTCAACAGCCCAAAATGTACTGGCAGACAGACATTTTCACGCCCACATGCCCCAAAACACCAGACTAGAATCACAACAACAGCAACAACAACAACACAGCATCGTACCAACCAAGTTGGTCGTCGTCTGGCATCACTTTGATCAAATTTGCATGCATTGCGGCCCATGCAAATTCATTAGCGCAACGGCGTTGACTGCCTCCAACACACACACAACTTACAACATACAACATTCAACGGCATCGCTATCCATTTACTTAAGTGTTCCGTGTTCATAAAATGATTAGAGCAACCAGGCAACCAGCCAGCCAGCCAGACTTAAATGCAGTCTTGAATATGCATGTAATTCCTCAATCCAATGTCAACTTAATTTGGCATAATTTTCAATGCAATTACTCTACAAAGTTTATACAAAGTTTATTTTATATACTAAAAACGTTTTAGTTTCTATCAAACAGTAGAAATGATAATTTAAAATCAACATTGATTATTTCTGTGAACAGTTCTAACCATTTGGAAAATTTTGTGTTTCTCGTGAAAAAAGCAATAACACAATTCAGACTCAAGTAGCGTCCTTGCACAATACAGTAACCATTTTCTAAATTTTCTACTTGGTTACTTTTTTGGTACTTAAAAGTTCAAACTGTTGCCATGAGAAAATTTGAAAAAAGAGGCGAAAAGTGAATAAAAAGTTTTGGTTTCAAAATTTGATACGCTTAATGTAAAGTTGATTGGGTCTTTTGCAGTTTGCTCTTAATTTACCGATTGTTGTTGTTTGTTGCTGTTGTTGTTGTTTTGTGTTCCACTTAGCTCATGCTCTTGTTTCGATGGACATTGAATTTGAGCTCACTTCAAAATTCAATTAGTGTACTATGTGTTGCGTAAAGAAACCCAAGAAAAAATTTGTTTGTGTTTGTCAGCCCTCGTTGTTGCGTGCATTTGCATATATTAGTCTGCAAGTGTGTGTGTGTGTTATGTGAGTGTATTGGTGCTTATGCATTATAAATCTGCTGTGACCCAATTGGTGTGGCAAACAAAATTCAAACAATTCATTAATGGCTAGATTGACAAAAATCACGCGGACGAAACACAGCGTGCAGAACATTCTTTTTTTCCGAGAGCACGCGAGTCCAAAAATCTTGGAAAATGTTCCATTGAAATTACATACATACATGTGTATGTAAAATTCGACTTATAAATTGTACTGAGTCGGCGAGACACAAGTCGACCTTCATCGTGGCCCAATTTGCAGTCACAGACAGTCAGTCACCAGCTGATTACACGGTGCATAAAGATTTTATAACTATCAGGGCAATTACTTGTAATTAAAAAAAAAGAATATTTTAAAATAACATTTTTAAGAATATAAATACTTTATATATATATAAAATTTATGTCACAAAAAATCCTTCAAATTAAGTTGATTGTTTTCTATTAAACCTTAATAATCTTTTATAGTAAAAGCTGATTGGCTGAAGACGTAAGGCTACAAGAAAGTTATAAATCTGAAATTTGCACTTAAATTTTGATGTATGATGTGAAACGAAGTAAGAAATGATTGGTGCTATAATATCTTTTGTAATGGGAACCCATTTTGCTTAAGTTTAATTGTTAAAGTAAAAAACATTTAAAGAAATATTAAGCTTGCGGTAATAATTTCAAAGTCATGTGCATCATCAAGATAAGTGCTTAACACTACAGTATTTTGTTCAGTGAAAACTCCCTAAATGGCACAGAGTCAGTCAAGCTGTGTTTGTCACCTGAAGAGGAGGGTCATACGGTTAGGTTGATTAAGGATTGTTTTTAAGATATTGCTCACTCAATAAACGTGTAAGATAGCAGATGTTTTACATTATATTTTTAAAATTATTTTTTATATCTTTCACTACACAACTCAGAAAGATTAAGTAACGTTAAAAGTTAATTTACGAGCTTTAGGTACACTCTGTAAATTATAGATACATATAAATATGTTTTATTAAATTATTCAATTTTATTTGTCGTATATTAGCTTTCTATACTATAATGGCTCTGTTTAACCAACAATTCAATGCTTTATAAAAAAGTATGTTCAATATGTGATTGATATGCAAATCTAGCAAAACCATCAAGAGGAATTAAGAATTTTTCCGGGATGTTGCATTGGGTTCCATTGTGCGGTAGATATTCGACGACTCCTTGGCCCACTTGACACAACATTGCCAATGGCAGTTAAGGCGGGAAATCGTTTACTCCATGGAGCCAACTTTTTGACAATTGATGTGCGCAAATACTTATAAGTCAGACACACTCTCTCACTCACTCACACCAGCACACACACACACATATACATATTCGCACGCCCGCAGACAAACTTGACTTGAGGCCAGGGCCACACAGCACATCGTAGTTTGGCTGTAGACAAATTGCACTTGTCGTCGTCATCATCGTCATCGAAGTTATTTCATGCACAGCAACAGACACAGACACAGAAACAGAAACAGCTACAGAACACATACAGATACAGATTCGTAGTACAACAAGAGCCATTGATATGCTCGTTCGTTGAAGGCATTGCTGAGTCAATTTCGTTTTTGAAAAACCGAGGTAAATTCAATTGAATCAAGCAGCAGCGGCAACAGCAGGCGGGGCAGCAGAGGGAAAAATGCAAGCGTCGAATTTGCTACAATGGCGCTTAATTTTCAACGGTGCAACTAACGGTGATGAGGCAGTATGAAGGGCGTGCCCGCCACCCATAAATATATTGCAATGTGGAATGCGATTGAGACTCAAACTCAACATCAATATTGAAAACGTGGCGTGTATATAACTCGAGTTTACAAGACTTTTCACTTTTACTCAAAGCCAAAAAACAATTTTCAAAGTCTTGCTTCAGGCTTCAGAAAGAAAATGCCGCACAGGTGCACACATACACACGCACAGGTACATATACCACTTGCCACTTACTCTACACAGAAACACTTTTCAAAAACCATCAAGGAATTCATAAATTACATTATATCAAAAATTATTATTACTTTTATTATTAGTTTTAAGAAAAAGTTTTTAATTTTGTATGTTAACAAGTGTACAAAGTATTGGCAAATTATTCTCAGTGTATGTAGGAAACTTATAGAGATAGTTTAGGGACCGACTTAGCGCTTAAACGATTTTATGCTGAAGCAACGAAAATGTGAAGCCACATAAAATATATTTGGCCCTTGGTGAACTTTCAACTATGGCGATTGTGTATGTGTGTGTGGGGAACATAAAAGTTTGGTGTAAGCTACTCACCCGCCTTGCAGGGATCCATGTCAATATCGTTGGACACCTTTGGTGTCACATGCATGTGCAGCAACTGCTCGATGCTGTATTTGCTATGATAGGCCCGCCGATTGTTCAGCTGTTGCAGATGATGCAGGTGCTTCGACTTCTGGTGATGATGATGATGATGTTGCTGATGTTGATGCTGCTGCGGATGATGCTGATAAGCATGAGTGGCAGTTGCATCTTTGACGTTGCTGTTGCTGTCACGCGCATTCTTGTTGTCAATTGCAGCGCTATTCATGGACGTGGGCGATGCCACCAGTTCCAATGCTGGCTCCTCATGCAGCTTGGCGCTTTTGACATGCGCCGAGATTAAAACCAGCAGCGCGGTGGCCATCAGCAGGGCATAATTTGTATAGCTCATGACGCGTCCAATGCGTCCAGCTCCACGTCCAAGTCTTTGATGCAGCGCCATCGAAGAGCGTGTTGTTCGCACGTTCTTGCTTGCGCTCTTGTCAGTTTTCGTGTTTTGTTCGCTTCTTTCGCTTGCTTTTGCTTTAGCTGTTTGCGCTGTTGACGTTGACTTGTTTGCTTATCGCCAATGCTTGTGCGTTCAGTTCAAGAGCACTGCATTCTCGCCCTGCACGTGGCCTGCAATGAGAATTGAAATAAATGTATTGAATGAGTACTTGAATATGTGTCAATTATTGAATTGCCTTTAACTGGCTCGATTTAGTTTACGTTTACGTTTGCTTTTGCAAATGAATTTTCCCGAGGCCAATCAATTGATATACATATTTAAATATATACATACATATATTTATATACAATAGCAATTCACAGAACAATATATATGTATAAAATATGTATACACAATGAATGCTGTGGCTGATAACCCAACCCAACCCCTTGTAGGAAATATTTTCTAAGCATACATACAGACAATTGTTTATAGGTACATACTATATTAATCAGTACTCAATAGAGTAAACAAGCGTTTATGTAATAATGTAAATGTTGAATTAAAATAACAATACAAGTTAAATATTAACAGTTTACAAATAAATTGAAGCTGGTGCTGCAAAACTAATGGAAGCATAAAGCAAAATCTTTAAATAGCGTGATTGTAAATTCGAGACTGCGTGAAGATTCATGCAATAAGCGAGATAGATTTTCACGAACCAGTTAGCAATTTTTAGATTACATTGTTATAGGATTATATAGCAAATTTGAAGCTCTTTAACAAAAGATAACATTACTTGCTCCATGTGTTCTTAGTGAGAGTTTATGGCAAGACTTTAAGACTACATGCAAGATGTGCCTCCCGGGCATTGTTGTCTATACACATTTTGTTCAATCCAACCATAATAAACTGGAGCAAACAACAAAACAGGAACAGCAGCAGTTGGTAGCAATCAATGCACAGCCGGCATCTAATTTACATATGTGAGCGGGTGTATAAGTGTGTGTGTGTATGTGTGTGTGTGTGTGTACATAGAGGGATGTGTTTGCTCACAGCTGTGCACAAGTTGAAGACGGGACGAGTTGTGTGCATTTACTTTGAATGCTTTTCGGTAGCTGCTATAACACATGAGAAACAAAAGAGGTGTATAATTTCCATATGGAAAACATGTGAGACAAGATGTGAGGGAAGGATTCTCAAGCCGTCAGTGAGTGTTCTGTCAGGCAGTGTCATAAACGCGAAATTGGTCGCCGGCTGTCATCGGCTTAGCACTTAATTAACTCGAGCTAAAAGGTGCTGCAAGGCACAAGGGCAGCTACACATTGTCCAAGAGATTTCTGCCTGTCTGTCATCATCTATGAACAATACCAGGTAATTAAAAATCACTTACAGCATCTTTGTCGCTATCCGCTGACCTTTTGCCTTAGTGTCATCCAAACAAAACTTTTTGTTGGTAATTGAAAAAAAAAAAAGAGAACCTTTTCAATTAACTAAAATGCTGGGGCGGCTATTATCGCCCTGTTATTGTTTCAGGATCCCAGGTCCCAGCCAATGCCGGCAATTTCATTAAATCATTTAATTTCCGGCGCGCACAACGAACAATTACAGCAATAGCAACAGCAATCGTACTAGCAACAAAGCAAATCAAGTGCCGCTCTGGGTTTTATGGCAAATTAAGTTGGCTTCTGTGTGGGGAAAGATGGCGATATAAACTGAGCCAAGCTACCAAGGAATTCCCGCTTTCGTCTTAGCCGGCAAACAGCAAGCAACTATGGCAAATAAAGCCAAAGACAATTCCAACCCTTGGCAGAAAAAGTTGATGCTGCTGCTGTGGCAACAATAGCAAACGGCAACAACTAAAGCACAGCTACTACACTACATTTGTGTGTGGCAAGCAAAAAAAGTGCAACATATTTTCTTAATTTCATTTCATTTCGGTTCGTTCTGTTCTGTGCGTTGTGAGCGCGGCAACAGCAGTTGCCATTTTCATAATGCTCAGTCGCATAATTGCGTATACGCCACATGGGGCACAAGGAACCTGCACCGCAAACTGCCGCCTTCTGCTTATTTGCGCTATATTAACAAATTCAATTGATTATTTTCGATCGACTTGTTTTTCACCCCTGGTTCGTTAAATGAACCACTGCACTTGATCATCGACTCCAAGAACTTTAACTGCTTTGCGCACTGCTTAGTTTTGGACTTCTTGCTGAGTGTTTATCGCACCCACATGGCTGCTTATCTGTGGGTCTAGGTCAAAATTGTGGCACAACAAGATGTCGCAAACGTAAACAAATTAAAATTTCATTGCACGGCTGCGTCATGCTATAAACAATAACAACAGCCATGAATATGTTGCTTGTCTGCGAGATATTTGTGATTTCTTGAAATCTTTCGTGTTTTGCTTTGTGTGCACATAAAAGATATTAAGAGATTATTATGCACGATGGAAATTTCAAATGGAGCGGGACATACACATTTAGTTTAATTATATTAGATAAGGGCCGGAGACAAAGCAGCATCAACATCAGCAGCATCAGCATCAGTTTCAGATATCCTGGCAACGCAACGCAGCATCCGGCTGTTCACTCACAGTCAGGCCATCAATCAGGCTTGTCAAGCGCGCGCCACTTTCAAACTACACGAGCTGACAATGACAAGCGCAAAGTGGCCGGGGATATTCACACACAAACGGCAATCGGTCTAGGGCTAAGCTAGTACATATAGTCAAGTAAAGTGGCATCATCTCCTTTCGCTTCTCTCTCTCCTCTCGCCTCTGGCCACGCCTCTGTCATTTTTAGTGTTTTACAAGCGCAAATCTTGACACGAGCTCATTTCCCCCAAAACTTCTCCAACTCCAAAAAACTGGCGCGCACTCATTGTTTGCTTCGTTTTGATTTGCCCTGTCGCAACTGACAGTTGACATTTCAAGTTGCAAACTATGTACATTGCTCGCAAAGGATATGAATTTTATACCCTTGTCAAGAAGCAGAAAGCACAAAAAGATAAGAAATTTAACTAAGAACAGCTGTTCAAGCTTCCCTCCAAACGCATGTTTTCTTTAACATTGCCAAAGTATGACTTAAATTATGTATACACTTTTCATACTATTTTCAATAATGCTATGAGTAAAGTAGATTAAGTTAGCAGAAATGACAAGAATTCTGAATACATTATTCAAACTCAGCAAAATAACGATAACACTCATCTGTTAAAGATCCATAGGCATGATAACTTATTGATTTAATAGGCTTATTAACATGAATAATTCAATTTCAATGAACATTTTGGTCGACATGGCTGCGAAATATTTAACATGCTGTCAATATGTGTTTGACTTTGTTAAGCTTAAAACTGATCCTGAATGGTTTTAATTATATTCAACTTTGCATATGGTCGGTATTTTGTATGTTCATGTCAATTTTTGTGCCTGATTGCTGAAAAGTATTGCATATCAACAGGCGCCAATTGGAGCGAAAAGGCAAAAGCGAGCAGAACAGGAAATTGACAGCAACAGCAACAGCAGCAACAGCAGCAGCAGGTTGAAAAGAAGTTAATTTCAATTACGAACGCAAAACCGAAAAATCCCCAGACAGAGTGAAATGATATAATGAAGGCAGCATATTCCTTTTCACGACCGGCTGAACGAAGCTGGCCGACTTTTATGCGATTTAAATGCTTTACAAGCGCAAAATGTTAACCTGGTTGGCAAAAACACACAAACAAGCAAACAAACACGACCAAACAAACAGGCCAACAGACCAACAAACCAACCAACAACCGCACAAATAGACAGGCGAAAATGAACGCACAGCGCATAAGGTAAAAAGGAGTAAAAGGCCAGCGTCAGTGGCAGAGTCCGGACAAGGTTCAGGCCACAGCCAACGGCAAATAATTAAGCTTGGCCAGCTAGCACCTGTGGCCTCGTCAGATTCAGCATTACTCTTCGCTTGGCCTGCAACTGTAGCCGAAAAAGCGCTGAGCGCCGGGCCAAGCTGGACGACGACTTGCGCACCTTTCTGGCCAGGTCGGTGCTGTCCGTTGCTGTCCGTTAGGAGCAATGTGAATGTAAATAAAGTTCAGCCATAAAATATACCGCAGACAGAAAAAGATAGGCAGCCAATGTCGCTGCCGGAAAGCTGCAAAGAACCGCAGCTCAAATATATAAATCCAAAAGGGTTAAACACAGCCAAAAGGGTTGTCAGCCAACTGCTTATTAACTTTATATATATGTATATGGTATATAATGCAATTTAGGTATTTACATAGTCGTCTAACAGATGCAACAGTGCAAAGGTTAAGAAATAATTAATACTAACAACGGGAAATGATGAGCAAACTGGGAATATGTTTTACTAGCACAGTGGGGCTCGTCAGCTGCTGCTGCTGCTGCTGCTTTTTTCTGCTTCTTGGCCATAAATAACAATTGCCAACGACTATAACGTGGCGGGTAAAATAAGAGTAAAGCAAGTGCGAGGACTAAAAGTATGACGCCGAGATTCCATTTTTATGGTTATTGTGTGTTTGGGAAAAATCGAGGCACTGGGCAAAAAAGCCGGTAGCCTGGCAGCAGCGATAAAAACCCAATGCAAATGTGAAAAGCAAATGAAATCCTTTTAATTTGGCAAATAAAAGTGACTACCCGCCTGGTCCCAGGTCCAAGCCGCAGCTCCACCCGCACCTCCCAAAATGCCGTCAAAATTTGTTTAAGCCCGAAAAGATGGGCAAAGAAATGGCAGAGAGAAAAAAATTTATAATATAATAAAGCGTTGAGGGATTGGAGACTTAACTTTTGGCATGCTAAATGCTTTTTTCATGTAACCAGCAAAAACGTGTGCAAATGACGGCATGAACAACGTCGATTACGCCCCAAGAAAAAAGTCGGGCCGAGGAGACAAAAAAAAAAGCAGGAAAATTTAATAAGTAAATCCTTATTTTTGGCAGTAACTTTTTAATTTTTCTACGTCTATGGAAACGCCAAAATGCTTTTTTTGAGTTTATATTTTATTTTATATAAGCTGATGAATTTTTGACGATGAAAGTTCCATAATAAAAAGTACATTGTTATGACTAATACAATTATATCAACGGTGAGACTAGTAAAATTAGTTAATGAGACTTAAAAGTCGGTACTGTCAATTGAAATCACACTGTAAAAAACTGGGCAAACATTCTTACGATCAAGCTAGTCAGCATTCCCTAGATCTGCCTTTTGCTTTGAATAAAAGGCCAACTGTCATTGAAAATTGCAGACATTCAATCCCATGCGTTTAACAGATTCTAAGTTAAGTTCATATTCCCCAAAAAATTAGTAAATTGTCAGGGTACTCCAAAGTCGGGCCCTTAGTATGATTTTTCAGTAGTTTTCGAAAAGCGCAGGTAGAAGCAAAAAAATGTATAAAAAATAATTATGATGGAAATTAAATTACACATAAAATGTGAGCTCAAGGAAAGCAAAGCAAAAAAAATGAAATGTGCTTAGATTTCAATTAATTGCACATAATGTTGAAAGATGGTAAAAAATGTTGTTGCCTGGAGCAGAACAAGGACATGAGCACAGTGCACCCAGTTGTCTGTTAGCTGTGCTGTAGACCCCACTCACACACACACACACACACACAAGGAGAGGTTCACCCACTTGCGACATATCATTAACTTTGCTTTATAAGGGCAACAACAACGTAAACGATAACAGAATATTTATGTCAAGTGGAGGTGCGAGACAGAGAAGATGAAGTGAAATACGAAAGCAAATAACTCCTAGCTTCATCTGGAGGAATGGGAGCGGAGGGTGAGGGTTGCTCCTGGTGCTGTCTGCATTATGTTCCATCAGCTGTGCGCTGACACGCGCCTACTCAGCGTCCCTCGCTCCCCCTTTTTTCTTTCTGTCTGCTTCAATGCAAATGCAAATGGAGGACCCTATACAAATATTCATAAAATAACTCAAATCGCTTGCTTTGAATATCGCGCAGATACAAAACAGGTATCTGTCAATGCCCAGGCAACAAGGAGCAGCGGAGTGCTGCTCAAGGATGCTGTAGATTAGAGACCATTACTGAGGCGTAAACAGCCACAAATCAGCTAACCCAGCCCTCCCTCCCTCCCTCTCTCCTACCTCGGCAGATGATTTGCTTTTAATTTTTGGTACATTTGCTGCGACGGCAAATCCGAGCGAGAATATTCAACATTGACAAAGACGATAACCCAACAAGAGAACAAATATAACAGAAAACAGAAAAATGTATTAAGCACGCGCTGCTCCAAAACTGAAGTAGAAGTGCGTGCAAAAAATGAAGAAAAGCCATACGAAGAAGGAGAAGAAGAAGATGGAAGAGAAACGACAAAAGGAAGTGAAATGTGTTCCATTCAGAAATATGAAATGAAATGTCGCAAGCAAACGGAAAGTATTGTTGAGAATTGCATACGCGAGCAATTTTTTAATGCCTTGCTATTTCAGTTCATGGGAGGGGGGGCGATGTGGAGTGTTGAGGGCAACATGAAACGCTTAATGGCGTCGGTTGGCAATAAGCAAGCGAAGATGCCACAAAATGTTTGCCGGTGGGCCAAAGGACAAGGGGACACAAAACATGGGACCACGGCGACCAGTGAAGCAAAAGTGAAATGCGTTTGCAGAAGCTTAAATCTTCTGTGTGTGAGTGTGTGACTGTGTGCTTTTTTGTATGTGTGGGTGTGTGAGTGAGTGCAGTGAAGCGTAAGAAACCTGGCAACAATATCAATATGCGTCTCTTGTGCTGCGTTTGCTACACACAAAAAGCAGCGCTGTCAGCGTCAGCCTCCGCCTCTGCCTCCGCCCGTAACCCCTTGCTGCTGGCAATTGTTTGCCAGCGGAAGTTGATTTTCTGGCAAAGCGGAAGTGTTGAAGCGCTGGAAAAAGGCGGCAGCAAACGGGACCTACATACACTTTGAATTTCATACATAGTATTTTCGTGGCATTTCATTTTTTTGTTGCTTTTTATTTTCTCTTGCTGCGACGCATAAATTTTCATCTAACTCTGACAAAAGCATCAGGCAAAAAGGCGAACGAACAAAGCCAACAAACGCGTGGCATACATATATGTATGTATAAATATGTACATATGAGAGTACGTTGAATGTTCATATATGTATGTAGTGTAGGTAGCAAAACTTTTGCTGAAGCAACAAAGTTGTTCATGGGCAGAAGCATAAGAACAAGACCAACAGTTTCAGACCAAAGCCAATTAAGTCTAATACGCTACTGTTGCTGCTGCTGCTGTTGCTGTCGCTGATGCTGGCGGCATTTAAGTATTTTGCCTTTTTGTGTTCTTACCTTTAATTGCAGCGAGACAGCCGCTGGGCAGACTGCTGCAGCAAACTAAGATCGTTTGGCCAAAAAAAAAAAAAAACAACAACAACAAGATTGTCAGAACAATGTGCGATCCCGATTCGCTCAATCTGTTTGTCTGCGATCAAGTTCAAAGCAGCAATTTTGTTGTTGCCTCATGCTTGCAGCGATACCTTGACTCTTGACGTTGTTCCGTATTGCAATCGCCAGAACAAAAGCACACAGAATTAGTATAAGAAAAAATACAAATATGTATGTATGTATGTTGTACATTTCAATGTTGTATACAGAAACACAAGTAAACACATAATGAGAGAAAGACTAAGAGAACGAGAGAGAGAGCAGATGTTTCTATTTAAATTACGCAGGCGGCCTTTAGAATGACGACTATTATTGACAATTGACCATTTGCGTTTCGCTTGATTTTATATGATGAAGAAATAAAAAAAAAAAAATGAAAAATGGAAAACACGGACAACGACACGAGCCATTCATTCGGTCAGTAGTCAGTGGGATTGTGGAAAGCGTAAATCGCAAAATACCCACAGCGTAAAATGCCGGGTGCCGTTGACTTAATTCGAATGTGAATGCATGGGACGTGCGGTGTGGGTGTTGGTGTTGGTGGGGGGGGGGAGGTTGACTAACAGTGCATTGCAGTGTGCACTCGAAGGCAGCAGCAGCAGCCGCGTGCCGTTTGTGTTATTTATAGCTATTGATGCCGTTTGCCTGTCTATCTGCAGCAGCAACAGCAGCAGCAGCGTTCACTTTTTTTTCTTGTTCGTGTCGTCTGCTCAAAATATGAGCACAACAACAAATGCAACAACAACAATGGCAGCAACAAACAAAAATAACATCGCGGGGCCGACTGATAAGGAGAAAAAAGCGCATAGAATGATCGAACGGCAAAGTGCAAAGATCGCGACAAAAACTGATCAAATTTATGGACCAATCGACCGACCGACTGTCTGACAGATTAAACCAGTATAGCAACAACATATACATCAATAATTTATGTACTATAATAAGTTTACCCATCGATTAGATTTTTATGCCAAGAAAATTTGTTTAATTTAATTTAAGAGTAATTTGCAATGTTTTATTTATTGTCAGTTCCACCTGTAGCTGATTATTATGATGCTTATTTTTGCATTGTAAATAAATTAGGTATATCACTTATTATTATTCACGTTTAGAAAACATACACTTGAGTGCCAAGGATATCCTTTTGGCCCTTGTTTCGTATTGTATTGTATTTGGTTCGCGATCAAACAAGTTTGTTGCTAATAATTCTTTTGTTTGCGTTTTATTCCGCCGCACCAACTTAAGCACACGTCCGTTCACGACGAAAGGTTCTCGCGTTTTGAGAGATTCAAACATAAACAGAGCAAACGATGCTACAGAATCACAGAGAGACACACACAAAGACACACAGCTGTCTGTGCCCATTGCCCCTTTAAGAGCATGCGCTGAGAACAGCTGCTATCATTCAACAGTCGACCAAATCCAGAATTTTTTGACTTTAATAATTCAACTAAATAGCATGTCCATGTGTTTTTAAAAGATAAAAAGCTTTAAATACCCTAATCAAAAAAAAATAATAATAATAATAATTAAGTTTAGAATAGATTTTTAATTTAGTAAATATATTTACAAACATTTATATATTTTTGATATTTTTCTTATAAACAGTACTACACATTAGTAGACATCTGAAAAATTAAATGAAATATTTTTTGAAATATAAAAACATGCATACAAACACATTTAAGTTAAGTTCAAATATTTAGAATAAGTTAATAAAAAATCAGAGTTTGAAGAAATATTGAACAAATTAAAATCCGACACCTAACACTACTGGTAGATTTATTTTCATATAAATTATTAGTGTAAAACATAGGCATATAAAAATATTAATAACATTAAATAGCTGTTGACGGTGAACATTTTTGTTTTGCGTTGGCTGATTCAAAAACATAACGTAATTTATATCAATACATCGATACAGCGTTGACAAATAACAATATCGATATAATGAAAACGATACATTGACATATAAACTTATCAACGGCGTTACAACAAGTATGTTTGCTTCGGAGTGCTAATTTTGGAACAATTTAAGAAAAAAATTTTTCAGGCACTAAAATGACGCAAAATTGTGAAACAACAAATTGCAACAAAGAGGCAACGCTTCAATGCCCCACTTGTCTTAAGCTGGGCATCAAGGGCTCCTTCTTTTGTTCGCAACAATGTTTCAAAGGGTACTGGAAAGAGCACAAAGTAATACACGCCTTAGCTAGTAAGTCAAAATATTCGTAATTATTTCACATATCTACAAAAATTTCTCACTGAAAATGTTAAAATATCTTTTAAATTTAGCTGGTGGGGAGAAACCAGCTGTCAACGATGGTGTTTACAATCCCTGGCCGCATTACCGCTTCACGGGCGATCTGCGTCCATTTCCACAGACACCCAAACGTGCAGTGCCCGAGTCCATAATGCGTCCAGACTATGCAGACCACCCGGCAGGCAGATCGTTGTCGGAAGAAGCATTGCGTGGAACCACAATTAAGGTGCTCGACGATGATGAGATTGAGGCAATGCGTGTGGCGGGCCGACTGGGCCGTGAGTGTCTAGATGAGGGCGCCAAGGGTGTTGAGGTGGGCGTTACCACTGATGAGTTGGATCGCCTTGTGCATGAGGCTGCCATTGAGCGTGACTGCTATCCTTCACCCCTTAACTACTACAACTTCCCCAAGTCGTGCTGCACTAGCGTTAACGAGGTGATCTGTCACGGCATCCCGGATCAGCGCCCACTGCAGAATGGTGATATTTGCAATATCGATGTGACTGTCTATCATCGTGGCTTTCACGGTGACCTAAACGAGACGTTCTTCGTTGGCGAAGTATCTGAGAAGCACAAGAAACTGGTGCGCATCACCTATGAATCGCTGGCAAAAGCCATTGAGCTGGTGCGTCCCGGCGTTAAGTACCGTGAGATTGGAAACGTTATCCAAAAGTACGTGGCGCCTCATGGCTTTAGCGTTGTTCGTAGCTATTGTGGACATGGTATTCATCGCGTTTTTCACACTGCCCCCAATGTGCCTCACTATGCCAGTAAGCCTAATTGATAAAGTTTTTTTTATGGTATAAGATTTAAATAATTATTTATTTTGTTGCCAACAGAGAATACTGCCGTTGGTGTAATGGCTGCTGGTCATACCTTCACCATTGAGCCAATGATTTCCGAAGGACTGCAGAAGGCGGAATCCTGGCCAGATGACTGGACTGCTGTGACAGCCGATGGCCTTAGGTCGGCTCAATTTGAGCAAACTCTGCTGGTCACAAACAATGGTTGTGAGATCCTCACCAAGCGTCGTGAGAATAATGGTCAGCCATGGTTCATGGACAAAATGTAGTTGCAACGGTTAAAATTTCTTTTGAATGGCTTTAATTTGTTTTTACAATAAAGTAGATCGTTTGTATTTCATAAGTTTGTGTATTTCTAATCCCCCTATAAGCAGTTGCATCACTACTTTTCCAGTGGCGCATAATTCAGCAACTTCTCAATGAGATCCACGTGTCCAAGCAACATACGACGACAACAATAGCGCTTCAATCCCAACGCATCCAGAGCATCACTAAAAAAAATAATTGTTGTCCATTAGCGATGTTTTTGTTGTTTTTAAAAGGCGGCAGAAATGGCGTTTGGCTTACCCTTCTGTGTACTCGGCCTGCAGCAAGCCTAAGTAGGATTCCCATTTGTTACCAATCACTTTGCCACACGTAAAGCATCGAATTGGTATAATCATTTTGGCAATTAATTATATTTGTATATTATTTTAGCGTTTAATGTTGTTGACTGCTTGCACATTTATTATGCTTCTTCTTGCCAGCAGGCCTGCCAACTTACGCAACCAAACATATGAAACTATCGATTAAAATTGCCACATGGTTGAAGTACCGATATATCGCAGTGTAACCCTTAATTTAATACCGAAAGAGGCGGACTTTTTAAAAATATATTAATACATTTATTAAGTACACTATCGACTGCTTGCTATATGATTGCATCTACACATGATTTTGTAAAATAAATATTTTGGAAGACCGCTAATTACTACTTCATAACATAAAACAAACAACTATTTACTGCTGACATCAGCTTGACCGCCGGTTACTTCTACAGAAGTCGAAACGGGAAATAGATCCTTATTGGCATTAGTATCATCCAACGCTGGAACATCCTCAAATGTGCCCTTCTTCAGATTGTCCGAGCGCTTCTGAAGACGCTGCTGCAAGTATGATTATAGCTATAAATATATTGATAACATTGTAGTTTTTAATAATTGCTTACCGTTTCGGCCGTTTCCTCATCTGGTACAAAAATTCGCAATGGTGTATTGCTGCCAAGTTGCTGCTGCACAAGTCGCTGATGTTCCTCAAACGCGGCGGCAGCAGGATCTGCTGCATGTTGCTGTGGTTGCTGCTGTTGCAGTTGTTGATGTTGCTGTTGTAACTGCTGCAGTTGAATTTGTTGCTGCTGCTGTTGTTGCTGCAAGTGTTGCTCGTGTGCCTGTGCCTTCAACTCTTCCAAATGCAGTTCCTGCTGATATTGCTGCTGTTGTTGCTGCTGTTGCTGTTGATGTTGCTGCAGTTCTTGTTGATATTGCTGTTGCTGCTGTTGCTCTTGTTGGTATTGCTGCTGTGCCTGTGCATGAAGTGCTTCCAAATGGATCTGCTGCTGCTGTTGCTGCAGTTGCTCCTGAAGATTCTGTTGCTGCAGTTGCTCCTGAAGATTCTGCTGCTGTTGCAGTTGATGCTGTTTTTGCAACTCAAAAGCAGCATGTTCAGTTTCCAGCTGCTGTCTTTGTGCTTCTTCCTCGGCATAAGCCTGCAGCAGCTGCGACGAATCGTGAGCGTTTCCATAATAGTTGGACACAACAAAGCCACCCTCAGGAGACGATGATGCAACAGCTGCAACATTGGGCAAATGGAAAGATGCGGTTTCAAAAACGGGCTCCGTTGATTCTCCTAACGCTGGTGCCGCAATCAGTGCTGCATATTGTGGTGCAGTGTCCAGCACCGGATGGATCTGATGATGTGGATCCTTGGCAGCCTGCAATATTTGGCCATTGCTGGCCACCTCCTGCGTTAGATCAGCATTCACATAACCCGTTTCAATCACATGCTCCGTGCTGGGCTTAAACAGCTGCTGCTTGTGCTGGCTGTAGAGCTGATTGGACTGGGTAACCAGGTAGGTGGGATTATAGATGGGAATGTGGGCAGCGGCAGCTATGAAGGGCTGTGTGGTCTGCTGCTGTGCAAACTGAATGGGATAGATGGGCACGGGGACTGTTTGGGCAGCAGATTGGGCGCCCACAATCTGCACAAGAGGTTGGGCAGGCAAATGATTGCTTTGAACATCTGAGGGCAGTGGCTTCTTGTTGCTGGGCGTATTAAAGCTTTCCGTGGCGACCTTGACCTTGCTGGTTGGCAACGATGGATCGGGATCTGGGGCAAAGAATTTCTGCGAACCCGAAATGGGATCGCGTATCGTTAGATCATTGGTTTCATCCTCGTGTACGCTGTAATACGTGGATTGTGGACGTTGTGTGCTCTGTGTGGCGGGACGGGTCGTGTGCTGTGGGGGCAAGTATGCGCTATCTATGCCTTCATCCAGCTGATTGTCGTGCAGTGCGAGATTTGGTGCGGGTACCGTGTAAATTGGTGCAAAGTGCTCGTTGTTGAAATTATTGTGTGTGTCCAGCTGTGTGTGATTAAGTGTAATAAACAACATTTTATAGAAAAAGTTTCCAAACAGAAAGAAGGAACGAATAAGTAAGGAAGCAATCTTCGCCAAGTCAAATATTATATAGCAGTATAGTAAAATCTTATTTAACATGTTCTTAATGTTCAAATTTGTAGCTTAATACCTCGCATTAAATTAGGGAGTTCGTTCTTTTCTATTACATATATATATATTAATTCCCCTTAAAATTAAAACTTTTCATTTAAAACACTGATTTTATAGACATATTTTTATTTTCATTTTAAAAATTAGTCACCTTGCTTTTAATATCGCAAAATTTAGATTGTAAAATGGCTTATTTTTCGATTCAAATAGTATTTATAATTTAAAGGTAAAGAATATTTAAATATAAAAAAAAAATATTTTAATCAAAAATTTGGTATCAATTATCAAATGTTGGCACATAAGTCAAAAATTTAACTAACTAAACTAAAAGTAAAATTTTACTGTTAAGAATTACTTTTATACCCTTAACCCATTAAAAGTAAAATTGAAAGTTTTTAAAAATTCTTGTAAAGAAGAGGCAAAAATCTATTTTCTATCAACACTTTTTTTCCGTCGCGCCGGGCAAAAATTAAACAAAAAATGAGCTCATACTAAAGATAAGTTTGCTTTAAATTCGATAACAATTCTGTTTCCGATATACACATGTGATCATAAAAAAAAATTTAAATTTCAAAATTGTGAAAATGTAAAACACGTATTAAATAATATAAAAAAATTTGATAAAATCTTATTGAAAACTCTTATCAAAGTAAGCCTGTACGCATATTTTTCTGGCAATGTATGAGTTCGTTCTTTTCTATTACAAATTTTCATTAAAGTATGGTTTTCGCATTTTCTTTAAAACGAACTTTAAAATCAACATATGGAAGCTTAACTGTATTGGAAATTCAGAATGTAGTACGAAAGATAGAAATGCTATATAAGTTATTGTGTTTATAAAATTATGAAAAACCTTCAAAAAATAAAGAGTTTTTTCTTTACTCACCGGCAAATTCTGAAGTTCACTAAAGGCAACAGCAGACGGTTTCTCGTATTTAAAGGGTTTCTCATAGCCAAAAGTGGGCTTAGCTGGCAGCTTTGAGTTACTAAGCTTAATCTTCAGAGGCTTTCGAATGCTACCAGCGTGCTTCAGATACACTGGAGCACTGAGCTTCAGGGGTCGTGATCCACGCAAGTTATGCGGCAATCCACCCTGCAACAGGTGGGCATGGGCATGCGAGTGAGGATGGGAGTGTAAATGTGCGTGATGGGCGTGCTGCAGATGGGCATGTCCGTGACCATGGGACAGTGAAGAGTGAGAGTGAGGGGCGAGATGCTGATGGGCGTGGCTGTGTGAGCCGGGACGACCTTTAAGGACCAATGGAACCGGCTGATCGCTGCGTATCTGGACAACCAAGGTGCGCTGCTTGCCCGGAGGAGCTGGGCCCAATTGCTTGGCACTCTTGGGTGGCCAATTGTTGTTGCTAAAGATCAATGGACGCTTGTTGACGGGCAGCTCACAGCTGACCAGGCCCAACACAAGCGTTATAAGTATGAAAGGCTAAAACGGTGAAAATGACAAAAAAAAATAAAATAAAAAATTAACACGTTAATTCATTAAATATATAAAAATGTAATTATTTGACGTGTAATAAAACTTTCTAAGCTCAGCTGTCAAAAGGGGGGGATAGAGAGGGGAAGGGGGGGGGGGGTAGGGCAAGCAGTGGCGTGTAATCAACTGTCTGTTCGGAGAACCGACCATAATGGCTTTAATTTGTATAAATTGGCGGTTTTCTAAAATTTTATCACGTCGCCTGCGGCTTGCCACTAAAAACCGAAAACAAAAACAAAAACAACTGCTTAAGCTATTTATGTATATATGTATGTATGCATATGTTTATGTACAGTGTACACATACATGCACATGTGTTTTATGTGTTAGCCATAACAACTTGGTTTCGACTCATTTAATGTGTGGGTCATGCAACAATGTCGCAGAATGAAAGTGAAAATTTTGGAATCGATATGGTTCTGTTGCGATCGTTTACTTTAGTTTTTATTGGGCCCCTTCCCTTCCTAACCCCCCACTGAAAGTTAACAATTTGGCATCGTAATTGTTTATTGTTACAACAACAAATTTCACTTGTCCGCTAGACGATGGCAATGACAATGTTTTGTACCGTTAGAGCAGTCAATCAAGTGCACTGCTTACAGGTGAAATTGATAGACAACAACAAAGCCAACCGAGGCGATGTCCACTGTGCACTGTGGTTATTGATTACGTGCTTCGTTTGCTTAATACAAATTACAGCTGTAATTGGAACAAAATTGCTGGCTTCGTTGTTTGCTTAAACAATATTGATACGGCTTTGACGCCCGTTTAAAAAAATATGCATAATAATAGTTAACGTTCAATCTGGACTGTGGCCTGTGGTGCTGTTGCGCTGTGGTGAATGAACTTGCACTCTTTGGAAGCAAAGCCAGCTTGTTGCAAGAAAGTCAAAGTTTGCATGAAGCGGGCAACGAACTTGAAAGAAAGGATTTACATACACACATACATACATAAGCGTTACTACTCTGTCTGAAAGGCCATAAACAATTACCCGTTGACCCAATTTGCAACACCAATTTGGCCAAACCTGAATTGCAACTCATCTTGCAAAAGCAAACGCATCTTGTTTTTTTTTTCAGTTTTAGTTTTAGTATTGTTGGTGTTCCCGCCGCTACACTATGCTGCACATTGAGGCAAACTCAATGCCAATAGCTGTGACTCTGACTACTGTTAACTGTAATTGGTGCGCAAAAAAAAAGCCAACCATTGTTGTTGCTGTTATTATTGTTGGCAGGGAAAACTTGGCGCATCAAGTGCTCTCATTGCAATTGCTGCTGCTGCTACCGTTACAATTGCAGCCACAAATGAAAGTACACACACAATTGCCCGCCAATCGCAATTTAACAAGTATTTAAAACACGAGCTGCCATCTCAATTGCATTTCAATTGAATATTGAAGATGATGATGCCGCCGGCGGCATTGTCTTTGTGCATTGAAATTCAATATTTGTGTGTAAGTATGCAAAGGTGAATGTCGACTATGGATATAATTTGCACATATGCATGTTTGCATTCATTTTGAAAAGTTTCCCAGCAGGCTAGCAATTTGGAACCATCGATAATTACAGCCAATAAGCACAGCGTGTGAGATTTTTACTTACCTTCATATTTTTGCAGCGCATTTGATTAAAAGAAGTTGTTGAAATTGAAAGATAAAAAATATTTCGCTAGAGTTGAGTGAGTTTCGCGAAATTAAACGTGCTGGCTTTGATTTATTCCAGCAACAAGTAGATGAAGATCAAAATAGCAATTAGATAGATAATCACGTCAATTAACTTCATGTCCACGTGCGCCGCGGCGCTTTCCTTTCAAAGAATATACGAGAAAATACGAAAGTTTAACCGGAGCTTTGCAACTCGATAAGTCTGCACCTGTTCAGGTCGCGTTAACAACTGAGCGTAGCTAACTAAGCCAACTTCGCTGATGGTTACTTTTGCCAGCCATTGGAAGTACACGTATCATTCACTGGAAGTGAACAAAGCTACAAAGAAAGTGGTCGGCATTTCTTTCGACGACGGCTTCGGCAGTTGGAACGAAACGTAAAAAAAACGTTAAAAAAAACTTGTTCAGCACGCGACCATAAGATGTGATGCCGGCAAGTGCACTTGGCCATCGAAGCCTCTCGCACATAGTACAGCTGAAACGAAAGTGTTTTCAACAGTTCTTGGCCAGCAGTGTTCAGACTCAGGGACGCAAACAAAAGACTTGGGCAACGAACTTGTCTTGCTAATACTTGCTCTTTAATACCTTAAAAAGCAATGACAACCAGGCGCTCATGATCAAGCAATCGTTGCATCTTGCATTTGGCGCCTCTTTGCCAACGACAAGCAGGAGCACAAGCTTTAAGGCGTCATTGTGAAATGTCATATATGTATGTATGTATTGAGTATGCTTTGTGTGTGCTACTTACAGTGGCTTACAATCGTTTTTTATATACATACTTGCCTACAGCGTGTGTTGAGCATATTTATTTCTTTAACTTGAGCTTAACCATTAAATGTTTAAGCCACATTACACAAATGACTTTTGATAAAACATATATGTAATAATGTAATAATAATAATAATAATAATATATAAATAATTTTTTTTTTTTTAAATAAGAAATATTAGAAAAATAATGGGTTTAGTGTTATTTAAAATTTAATTACAACAATATAACAATTATGACTTTAGCATTGTTTTTTCTTATTAATTGATTTCAGAATTTCTTATATGCCCAACGTGAAAACTCAGTAGTTTTAAGGGGTTATTGGGGAACCTAAAGCGATTTTGACTTTTTATTTGTTATGAGGAGTAAAAAGCGGTTATTTTGTACAGTCTAAAAAGTAAAATTTACCATTTTTATTGGATCTGTTTGAGGTTTTTGTCATACTTTAAAAAATAAAATAAACAACTAAACATAATCTAGAAAGAGGATTTCAAACATGCAATAAGGTAAAGTAAATTGTTAATTATTCATTATTTTAAATCTATGGTGTATAAGCTATAGAACCATTTATTTGGGCAGCAACTGTATGGTTGTGGTACCAAGTCGTATGAAGTCCATATTCTCCAAAATCAACCGGAAAACGTGCTATTATGCTCTTTCCATCCAGTTGCCAACGCGTTAAATAAATTTCAGTGTTAGCCTTACAAGTATATAAATATTAAAATACCAAAGAAGATATGTATATTAAAGAGTTTGAACTCACCTTGTATGGGCATGAATACCGAATGTTTGTATACGGTCTTATATATGAATATATTAAGCTTGGAATCTTATACTTGTAAGGACGCTTAAAGAAATCACATATGTCAACCGTCATTGCATACAAAAAAGGATGCCAACCACCACTTTCACGTTTGACAATTTTAAAGTTTACTTTGCACTTCACAAAAAAAAAGAAAAAATTTAAATGAAAATAATAGAAAAGCAAAATTTTCTATACCTCTGTTATAGTTTTTAACAGCGTGAACCTTAAGTTTATAACATTGCGAGTGCGGTTAAAGGGCTGGATGTGGCACTCCTTGGTTGTGCCCCAATCTGGCTTAAATATTTTGCAGCTAAGGGTTTTAAATTTACCATTCCCGTGGATCTTCAAATAGTGAATACTTTTAAGGTGATACGGATTGATTTAATTACTCTCACTTACTTACGGAAACACAACTGAAGCCAACTAATAGCAAATGCAAAAAGACCGACTGTCCCATATTCGATTGAAATATACAATTGATAAACCTTAACAAACCTGCTATTTCATTTATTGAAAACTACTGATAATATCACCCGGTAGTTATTAAACTGGTTAATGACTTGTATCCATTTGGAAAGCTTAAGTGAAAATTTTGTTTTGAATGTTTTGAATAGTTTGCAATAAACTTGAGCTAGTCAACCTGCTGCATTTAATACAATCAGAGGCAAAATTTTTAAAACCTTTTAATATTCTTCAGTTATATGGGGTATAAAGTACAGATCCATTCACTTGTACTGCAATTGCCTTTTTGTAATACCACGTTGTATGAAGACCATATTCACCAAAATCAACCGGAAAACGTGATATAATGCTTTTGCCATCCAATTGCCATCTTGTTATGCAAACATCAGTGTTAACCTAAAATATATTGTACCATAATGTATTGATGAGAATTTAATGGCAAATAAACTTACCTTGTAAGGACACTTATGACGGACGTTTGTATATGGCTTAAGATAGTAATATATTAAGCCTGGAATCTTATATTTGTGAGGATCTTTAAAGAAATCACATATGTCAACGGTCATTGCATACAAAAATGGATGCCATCCACCACTTTCACGTTTGACAATTTTAAAGTGTACCTTCAACTAAACATAATGTTATGACTTTTTTCGAGGCTTTAAAACGGCATCTACCTCATTTAAGGTTTGCATCAGTGTAAACCTTAGGTTTATTACGTTTTGCGTGCGGTTAAAGGCTTGGATGTGGCACTCTTTAAGGACCGCAAATTCTGGCTTTAAAACTTTGCAATTTAGGGTGTTAAATTTACCATTTCCCTGAACCTGAACAGGACGCTCGTGTTAATTGACGATATATTTTTTCCAACTATAACTTTTACACTTACGAGAACACAGGTTAATAAAACTATAAGCAAAGTGAATAAACTACATTTATTCATCATGCTTTCATACGTGCTTCAGCATTAATGTATTTCAAATGATTTCCTCTTCCATTGATTCCATTCAATTGATTAAAAGACTGATAACAGATGAAGGCAATTAATGAACAATCACAATTATCTGTAAATACTCAAAATCCATAAAAGCGTTAAATGGGGTATATAATCAAAGTGCCTCACTCGAACATTAGTAAACAAATATGAATGTACAATATTTGCTTAAAGTTTATTCTAATAAACTTAAACTTTCTTGTTGTTGTGCTTTATATTTCGTATTTGGAAAACTTTTAGCATACGAGATCCTGAGTTGCAAAACAAGGGTCAATTTGGGACATGAACTTTTTTGATTTAGTTTGAAATGAATGTTTGGAATATCAAACTAACAAATAAATATCTCTATACGCCAATGGTTATACAATACTAATGAGTAATGAGAGGCGACATAAGCAAAACGCTTATGAAACTTGCGCATTTAAATGAACTTGATAATTGGGTGCGTTTTATGCGAGACGTGACTGCAAATTTCTAAACCGAATTGGTCGATGGAATTTCTGGCGCTGGCCCTTCCATAAGTGGGTCAGTTTTTGGACAGTTCGTTGTTGTTGCTGTTGCCGTAACTCAAAATTTCACTTTTAATAAGGAAATGCGATTGGCGCAGGCCGAGGTTTGAAATTTTGTATTCGTATTTTTATTTTTGAAATATTATTTTAACAAGGTTTTTTTTAAACATTAACAACATAATATTATTATAATTATTATTATTATTATTTTACCATTTATTTAATTACAGTTATCTGTTGTGTTTTTGTTTTTAGGTTTATTATATTAATGTTTTTATTTTATCCATAGACAAATGTTTAAAATATGAATTTTTAGGTTTTGGTTTGGCTTCTTATTTAAAATTTCGTTTACTTTTCAAAATGTTTGTTGCTGTTTTAAACAAAACTAATTATGTTTTATGCATTCTCAGCTCTTGACTCGGGTTTTTTTAATAAAGTTTATGTTTATCAGCGTTTGAATTTATATTCTTTGTTAGACCTCCAGAACTTGAAATATGTTTTTTTTTTTTTAAATTGCGAGTAAAAACTAAAAAAAATGTAATTACAGTTATTTTGACTAGTTGATGTTTTCGATTTTTGTTTTTCATTTTATTAATTTATACAATTTTAATGCACATGGTACTTAAATAATTTGTATGCATGTGCAGATGTATATATATGTATGTTTATACATATGCATATATGTACATATGTATATGTGCCAGTTATTCTGAAAGTGCTGCAAAATTATATTATAGCTATAAATTTGGGGGGGGGCATTTATAAATTTAATAACGTTTTTGGTTTTAAGTAATCAATCATTAAAAAATAACAATAGTTTGTTGCTCAAACTTGTACAATTATCATTTGTGGTTTTTAGCTGCAAACGTTGATTCCTATACAAAGTATCTAACTACTGTAAAATTCTTAACATTTACGGGTATGATAATCGGTTTTTTTTACACATTTTACTCACGAAATTTTCTACAAAACGTTTCAGTTGTGTTTAGTTGTATGGCGTTAAGTATTTCTAGGCGATATATTATTATTACTCTTTTCGTTTTTTTTTGTGAACATAGCTGTTACGCTTGAGAGAATTAAGAATTGATGAATAAGAATTTTGTTTTGTACTCATATTTTAAAAAAATCTCGAACGCAGCTTTGCTCAATTTTTGTGAAATTTTCGATTTATATTTAATAAGCTTTTTTGTGGATAGTATTTGTTTGCATTTTGTATATCATTTGATTTTTATGTTTGCATAATTTTTTTATTATTTTTTTTTTAGCGTAAACATGATTTAATCAAGTTTCACAACATCGAGAGTTCGTTTTGTTGTTGTTGTTGTTCTTGTAATTAGGTTTTCGCTGATGTAATGTATATATAAGTGTGTGGTTGTGTCAGTATGTGTGTGTTAGTGTTTGTGTGTGAGTATTTGTAAGTCTAAAAATTTTAAAACTATTTTATTCATTTAAAAATTATGTTTAACTTTTGGGTTTCTTCTACGCCTTTTTTGTTAAGGATTGCAAATGCTTTTTTTTATTTTGTCTATATTTATTTATATGTTTAAATACAACTAACAATAAATGAACTGGCTGCCATATTGGCTTTTATGAGTGTGTTATATTTTTTTGTTTTATTTATATCTTTTTTAATTTGGGCTATGCTCTCATTTTCATTTCGATTATGATTAAGACCCCACTTTCCAATTGTTTGCGGCCTAATTTGCTTTTTTTTATTTCTGCTAATCTACATACGTACGTACATGCATACTTTTATTTAACGTTGAAGGCGCATACTTAATATTCACAATTATGTATTTTTTTGTTTTGTTTTTTAATTTTTTGGTTGTGTCTAATCTTAAGGCTACATTCATTTCATCCTAATAATAATATATATAAAAAAAACGACAATGAACCAAAATCAATCTTAATTGTAAGTTTTCTTTATAAACTTAATTAAGCTTAACTTGTTATTTACTTGTTATATTATTAAAAGCTCGAATTCGATTTACTGTTATATTATTTAATTATAAGCTAAACTTATGTAACAAATTGTAAATGAATCATAAGAAAATCATACAATGTTAGTATGCTCCTGTGCTGGTATTCTGACAATTAAAAAATGTAACTAAAAACTTTGTTTGTGAATTACTTTAATATTTAATGTGATTCCTATACGCTTTGGCAGTGTTTATTATTTGAACAAATACATTAAACCAAAACTAAATGAAAGCAAATATTTCTACATTATCCGAGTTACATAATAATAGGTAGCTTTATTATTTACATGCTATATACAAAAGAACAGAGCGTTCCAATAGCGGTTTAAGCGCAAGCGCGTGAAAGATCGAAAGAAAGGGCTGAAGACACGGGGCAAAACGGTGGACCTAAGACAAAGAAATCTCATCTTTGGTGTCTACAGTCAATGTTGCTTTAATCTAAAAAAGTTTGTTTAGAACACCACAGCTGCTGCTCGTAAATCGCAATAGGCACGCACGTAAAAAGCGCATACATCATAATCATCATCATCATCATACATCACTATATATATGTATATATAAATATTACTAGCTACATTTTGTCGACTGCTCACTATAGATAGTTATATCTATCTACATGTATGTATATCTTCAGCTGCTTTTGTAACTATTGTTAAATAATGATGTCAATGCTCTACTTTATCATATTGAAATGTATTGTATGAGCTGCAGCAGCGCTTAAGTGAACATGTTTTATTAAATATGTGAAGAATTGTTTAGAAAAATGTTTTGTATTTGCTCGGCTTGATGCAATAATTATGTTTTGTTGAAACAACCGTTGGTTTTAGTAATTTTTTTTTTTATTCTTTCAGCCTGCGCTCTAACATTTTTTTTTTTTTAATTTCGAATTAGCTATGGATTGGCCATGTTTTTGCCTTGGATACTTAAGATGTGAAGTTGATTGTTGATTTTGAATTCGTTTTAATTAAGTACCGCTAAGAATTTGTTGTGTTTCTTCTAACATTAGAGTTAAATTATTTTAATATGTTTATATAAATCGTTTTTGCGCATGCTCAGAAACATCTAAATGCAGTTTTTGAACTTGAATGCTGACACAACTTTTGGTATTTGTCTTTTTTCTTTGTTCTGTCGCTTTGCCTTCCATTTTCCACATACGAAAAATGTACGTGGCGGTCAAGCATTTATCGATTATGTATTTCTTTTTGTATCAAGTATTTTTTCTTATTTATGTTAAGCTTGGGCAAGTTTCACATAGTATTTGTATGTTAATTGTTGCATAGTTGTTGTTCTTATTACAGATAAGATATTTAGAGAGAGCTGTTAGTATATTGCATAGCTTTGCATAGATATATATTTTAAATGTATACGTATGTAAGCATTTGTATCTTTTAGTACAGTAGCAATGTAGCCCATAAGCTTAGATATTTTATCATTGCAAAAACAAGATTTATCATGTTTTCATCAGGTTGTTGTCTTCTTAATCAGTTAAGAGTTTTGAGTTGATTTGGTTTTCTTTGTTTAATGTGTAGCTTACCTCACTAATGGTTCCCAATTGCTTACGTCACACCATTAAGATGAATTTTCATTTCGAATTGTTCAATATATATTTGTAATGCAGTGATAGCGCCATGAAGTAAACTCATAATGTAATTGAAATAATTATACGACTAGAGATAAATATGGTAACAATAATGACAATGAAATTATATTTAATTTATACATACCCATGATGATGTTAAATAACTAATGATTGTTGCTTTAAAACGGAAAAATTAAATATAAAATATAATTAAATCGAAAACGAAACGGATAGTTGTACAGAGAATTGGTTTATTTCAAGGATTAAAAACTTAAATATACAAATCAAATAAAAGTATAAAGAAAAACATAGAGAAAGAAATTAAAAAGTAATTGAAAATGTAGTGCTAATAGAATATTGGATTAATAGATAGATCGAAATTATAAGTAAAATGTAAATTTCAAGGTTCTAAAAGGCATACGGAATGGTGTGGGAAGCAATCAGCTGACAATTGAACGATGGATATCAAAGAAGATGTTTTTTCCTTTAATGTTTGTGGGTTTTATGCTTGTGGAGACATCTTACATTGACACCGTTGGTCTTTTACGTGTGCTAGATGTGGTTGTCCCTTGATTGTTTGACAGTATAGACAAAATTTCTCTGTACTGATATCTCCACAAATTTAAAACTACAGAGTAACGCATTTATTGGCACGCATCTACGAAATTTTGAACTTACTTAAAATTTGGATTTTGTTACATTTTCGATCGGTACATACATACATACATACTCATAAGTGGTACCGAGTACATAGTAGTGTCTTTGTGTTATACCTAATGATTATGCCTAAACTTGAATGCGCCTTTTGGGCAAAACTTGATAGCAGATGTTATGCCAATATTTGTGCCATAAATGCGATGCTCTGTACACAATTAACTTCTCCAACGTTCAAATGTACGAATAAGGACCATCAGTTAAGGCGCTACACAGTAACAATCAAGAGTTATCATCCTTGTTGGAGCCGCCACCTCCAACCCCAGAGCCCTGTGTGTTGGTTCCACGTCCACCGGCGGGTGCTCGCACTGCTGGCGGTTTATACTCTAAGCCGGGATCGAATTGCATTAAAACGAATACCTATCGTATTGAAAAAGAGATTTTCATGAGTTGATGGTAAATTTGAGTGATGTCTTCTAAATTATCTCACCTGATCTGTTGGCAGTAATGAGAAGTCATCGGGTGGGTTGGTTATTACATATCGTTTGCTGCTCGCATCACAGCTAGAACTGGTATCCCTAAACCGATACAGTCCTATGCACAACATTCCATACGATTTAAGCGCGGCGACAAACAAATCGCCATACTTGCCGCATTCTCCAAACTGCGCCAGCGGCCCATCATACAACGAGATTTGTCCCACGCGGCATCTATAAAAAATAAAAAATAATAATAACAAATGGTTTTTAAAAATCATACACTGAGCAACTAAGCTTATTGTAGCTATCATTGATCATATTGTGAAATGCACAATTTAAAATAATTTTTTTTTTAATATTTTAACAGCTTAGAATGATCTTAAATAGCTTTTATTACACAGAATAAATATTTTGCTCACCTGTCACGATTGCTCAGACTGTCGACGGTACTGTAACCACCCCTAAGGCCTGCACCCTCGGCGAGTATCAGCTCCAATTCGGGCGTTGCGCCACCAGTTATTAGCGATCGTATCAGCGTTAAGGCATTTTGATTGAAATATGTCTACAAAACATTAGGGTCAGTGTAACAATGTCGACATTGCAAAAAGTTTGGCTGAACTCAGAAAAAAGATTTGCACCGAAATGTAGGTGAGGGCGGTAGTGACAGGATGAAACCCCCCACTCACGTAGGTCAGAATTGGCCCGTTGTGATGAAGAAAACAGTAAGGCTTAATTCATTTCAAAAATAATTTTAAGTTCAAAAACCTTAACACTAGCCAAAAACGGAGACTAGTGACAGCACATAAGGATAAGAATAATATCATTTGCTGTAAATCTACCATTGGGAAAAGATTTTGCTTTTTTCCAAGACTTATTAAGACTTATCAGATTAACCTAAATCCTATATTTTTCGTTAAAGTTACTTATTTTATTTTATTAGGATTTATAAACCAGCAGTCTGGACATTCCAAGCTTAAGAAAATGCTTATTAATTTGCAACCAAGTTTGTTAAAATAGTTAGAAAAAATGTTTTAAATTTTAAAGTCAATTTTTTTTCTGAGTTTGGCGTTTTAAACTAAATCTTTTACCGTGGACATCAGCGAGTCCAACACACTAACAGCGAACGCAGTGCCGCATGCAAACGGTTGCGTTAGATATAGCTCTGTATCTGGATCATCATCGTCGTCTTGATCGAGAAACTGCACGTTACTATCATTGACCAGTTCTTTAAACGACAAACAAAACAACACACAGACATATGGTGTTCAATTAGTCACACAATGCCTCATTTCAATGCGTAGGGGCAGTGTACGAGGCTGATCATGGCACAATAAGCATTATAATCCCCTTCTGAACCTACACCCACCCACTTTGCAGCAGCTGTGCCTGATCAGCCTGACGTACACCGCTTGAGGTAATGGCTTTTTGATCGGTCGTTCATAAACTCGGCCAACCTAGTGCGATGCAGTTTACCTGTTATCATGGGCACATTCGCCCCATAAACTGAGCCGCGACGCTGCAACACAATTGGGCTGCCAGCTGTCGCGCTCAGATTATCAAACTCCGGACCGCGTTGGCTCAGCACACCAATAGTGTCGTCGAAGGTCATGGCCTTAATGTTGAGCGAGGCGAGAATGGCCTCCTTGTCGGCCAGTGTGGGATCATCGTTGCTAGGAACTTTTGCAGACAATATGCAGCACATATCACACAGATTGACATTGACCGCTCGCAGATCGGCACGACTTAGCGGCGATCCATTGAGCACCGATATCTTGGGCAGATTTTGTAGCATCTTCCACTCGCGTCGTATGTAGTCGACGGAACCCACAATTACCACATGCTTGAGCTCGTGGTAGTGGAAATTGGATGCGCGCAGCGGCATCACCAGATTACGCAGCCCAATCAGCGGTGAATCTGGATCGGCGAACAGACAAACGACCACATGACCATTTAATACAGTCATTGCCGCCTGATTGCGATCCTGCAAAAACACACATTCCGAAATATTTAAAATTGTTCCAAAATCTGTTCACAGATTATTTGTTTTATTTGCTTTTACTTACCAATATGCAGTCTTCTAAGCTCTTCGCTGGACTCCAGTGAAACATGCCCGTTGAGTCATATTTCATTTCGGTCTTCTCGAAATCAAAATCCTTTGACTGATCGTCCGCGATGCCGGCGGGCAATGAAACTCCGCCGTTTTGATTTTGTGTGCCTGTGCCGGAGCTGCGACTCGTTGGCCTGGAGGCAAGCGAAATTGTTAAATTGTATTAACTGTCGAGGCTACATTTCAACTCTTGCGAATTTTGGGTTTCTTTAAATCAATTTTGTTGCATATCATTTATTATCAATCAATCAAAATAAACGCTACATCCAAATGCAAAGTGTTCATCGTAACGCTACGAGTACGAGTTTCGTTCAAAAATATAATCATATACGAGTACTTAGAGCATTGAAACAATTTTATAAAAAAAGTTTGTGTGTTTAATACGATAGATAGCTAGAGAGATATAGTAAAAGTAGTAGTAATGTATGTTTGTATGTAAATAGAGAGAAGAGAAGTGCTAATAACAACAGTTGCGAAAAATTACGAAAATATCAAAAAAACACAAATGCCAATGCGATTACGAATGCGATTTACGATACAATTATGAATATCAAATCAATGTTGAACTACGTAAAACGCTTTCAGTCAAAAAATGGTGGCAGACTTAGCTCAGGTCACATGCGACCGTCCTCGGGTGTACTATAATGGTGTGTGGAAAGTGTTAAATCATGCACGAGGGACACGCCACATGTGACTGCTGCCACACCTTCCCCAACACAACACTAAAATATTTTGCTTCCCATGCGCAATATGAATGATTTTTAAAAAGAAGTACAATTTATAAAAGAAAATACAGTACGCTCTCGCTCAATGAAACACATCTCTGCTCTGATGGGATTTTGAATTTTAAGATTTTTTATAGTTTCATTAAGCGAGAGCGACGGTAATTCGATTAAGACACACAGAACATCGTTTTCAAGGGAAAACTGGAGACTGTTCTGACCCTAAAAAAGACTTTAAAGAACCCATCGTGTGTTAAAATATATTGATTAAGTTTATCGAATACGATCTATGCAAAAAAAGTAATTCATACGATATTATTCTGAGAGAGAAGTTCGTATTTAAAGCTTGGGCTGTTTTGATCTGGTCTAAACAGATTTAGTTAGAATATTATATTTTATTGCTTATGATATGATGCACACGACACAAAAAAACACAATCATACACATACAGAAACAATCAAATGATAAAGCAAATCAAATGCAGCAAAGATGAAATTATTGTTATTTACAATTAAGTACAAATACGGTTACACGACACAAGTTTTTCATTGCATTAGACTTAAATGTACAAGAGTACTAGTTACAGTTACAGCTATATACATATATATAGATTAGTGGCACGCAGACATTGAGAATTTTAAAAGTTTACATAATGATAGAGAAGTAGAGATAGATATTGAAATGTTGATGTTGATTTGATAAATGACGCAGTTGAGTATGCGAAAGTAAAATTTACATACATGAATTTGAATGTTTAGGGTTGTGTTTGATGCACAAACATACTGATAGACACACACACATTTGAATACACATAAATAAACGCACACAGACAGCAACGTGATAAAAAATTACGCATACGCATTGTAAAGAATTGTATTTGGTATTGATGTATATGGAATAGCTTTCAATCAACCAATTATTGTGTGTGTTTAACAAAATGCGCAAAGTTTGGAATAAGTATTTACGAATACTAAGTTATAGTAGTAGTAGTAGTAGTTGTAGTAGTATTAGTTAAAAACGCTTTTGACTTTTTTTTTAGTAAATTTTTGTTTTAAGTAAAATTTCTAGGAAATTATGGACGCATACATGAGCTTTTTAACTTCGTAAGCAAGTTGATAGCCCGCATAAGGGTTAGCATCATTTTCTGGTGGCCTGAAACAAAATGTTGTTCGTTTTTTATACATATAAACTGGTTAGAAAATTGTTTTTGTTCATTTTTTTTGTTATGTTTGTTTGTTGTTATTGTTATTGTGACATGTGTAAGTGAGACAATTTGTTAAAGGTGTTAGAGGATAAAAATATATATATTTAAAGAGCATTTACATATGTACGAGGCGTGACCTATTTAAAGGCCATCGATCTGAGTGTTAATTATTAGGTGTTTAATATAAACAAAGAATAACAAGGTGATCGAACTTAAATAATATTAATATGTATAACGTTAAGTTTTGGTTTTTTGTAGAGAAAATATTTGCAAAGTAGGAGAAACCAAGAAATCATAGAATGCAGTTGAAGAGCGAAGGCCTTAAGTGTCTGCTTGTTAACCGATTTACTTTGCTCTATATATATAGGTTGGTGTTGTGGTATATATTTTGCAAGTACATTTTTTTTTTTTTTTTGTAATTGAAGCCGAGAGTGCCCTTCTGTTGTGTTTAAGTAGTATAAGTGTATAAGTTGTTTCCGTGCCTTGTCCCCGCGCCCAACTTGAGTACAACTATTAAACTATGTCTTCAATTGCCTTAAATCCGGCCACTCACCTATTGTACTGCGACGGCGATATAACCTGGCCCTCCACCTGACGGCTCACGTTCACCGTGGGCTTTACCTTGTTCACCTGCTTGCCGGCAGCTGCAGCGGCTGCCGCAGCCGCAGCCGTGTTGTTCATGTGATGCATGCCACCTGTACCGTTGCCAGTACCATTCGGCCGCCTAACATTGCGATTGAGTACTGTAAAGGAAGTAAGGTAAGCGAGAAGTATGTAGTTAAAAGTAAAGTTAAGGCTAATAGTCTTATGCGAATTATGGGGTGAGCCACTTACGATTTGTATCTTCTCTGTCACGTGTAATATCACCTGAGGCAGTTGCAAATGTTAGGTAAGAGAGAAAAATGGAAAGAGAGAGAATGGTAAGGCATAATCATTTTATTAGTAATACTATATGTGAACTTTTTAGTTATGTTGCTGGGCAAAGTGCTTAGGAAAATTTTGTTTTATTTTTCATTAGTTTTAGTTATGCATTGGTCAAAGTTAATCAAGAAAGGTAGTTTTGAGCCGCGTGTCTGTAAGTAAGTAGTAGGTAACTAGTTACTTTAGCTTGAAGGTTGTTGCTATTATTTAAGTTGTTTGTAGCTGTGAATTGTGTTATTGTGGACACAAGAAATAAACGGTGTTTACAACAAGCAAATATGTATGCAAAACGAAAACACAAAACACACACACAAATGTTTACAAAAAGGTATATAGTGAGAAATGCGATAAGTAGGTAGACATCAATATCGAATTTAAATGATTGGTAGTAACAAGTTTTGGTACAATAGAGTTAGCAGTTCTTTAGATAGTTATTATATATTGTATATAAACATTTACATTTATGGAGAAACAATCGTTGTAGTTTTTACATTAGCAAATAACAATTTCTGTTCAAAAACTTAACCACAAAAAACAACAATAGTATGCACAACAAAAAACGGGAAACAATAAATAATTATCTAATCATAATTTTTATAATTTTTGTAACTTTATCTTTTAATTTTTTGGATTCTTAAGTAATTTCATTGTGTGTCGTATCAAATAAATAAATTGATTGGTTGGACAGCTCAGCGCTTTTGCATATTATGAGTGGTCTACAACTAATAAGGCAATGATAAGGCAAATAATGATATACAGAAAGGAAGACAATAAATGAGATTTTTTGTGTTTCTGATAAAAGAGTTTGTATGTGTTGGACGCTCGCGTTCTGTCGTCAAAATAACCTTTCTCTTTAGTGTAATGTTTTTCTTTGGCAGACTTATACGTATCATATGTAGGTAGGTAGGTTAGCACTGTTGTGGGTTTTTAAAGATCTTAAACAAGCTGATATTGAGACATTACCCGATACAGATCCACGCACATGCACCCGCTTGGGTAGCTCTGGTGGCGTAAATGTGGGTGCAGGATGGTGTTCATCTGTAAGATATTTTTGGTATTGTTATCGCACAGCTTCAGGTAATTCAAATTCAATTATTTTTTTTTGTGGTAAATGTCAAATTTGTATTAATTTTTTTATTTTTTTTAATTATGTGAAGCTTATATTTTGTTTTTGCTGTTGGATACATTAAATTTGATTTTGTGTGGGAATATTGTGTTTGTAGTAGGAACTAAAATTGTAAATGTTGCGGTTTTACATAAAGCAAGTACTTTAAATCAAATATGCAAATTAGATGGGCTGGTTTAATTTGGATTTAACAGAAATAGAAAAGGAATTGTGTTCAACTAAAAGTCATTTCAAAAGAAGGAAAAGTGATCAAAATGATCTGGGTAGGAAATGATTGAAGGAAATTCATAAAGGGATCATACAGACATAAACAATTTACAGTGCATTTGGAATCAAGGCCTTGAAAACATGCAAGCTACAAGAAAAAGTGTCAAAAGTTAAAGTAATGCAGGAAAAACTACTTCTACAGTAAGCAAGAAAAGCAGGCGCTGGCATAGGCACATTGACATTGGATAAGTGAATTATTATTTAAGTTCTTAGGTATTAGTTAGCTACAATGAAAGCGTATTTGACAAGTATTTTACATTAACCCTTCTTTCATTAGTTAGTTATATCGTTTTTATTAAAGCATTTAACTGCAATGCACTAGTAATCTAACACCCACTTTAAGAACGCTTTTAAACTATATGCTACTAAAGAGTCTTTTAACTATAATCTTTACTAATTGCTTATTAAATTTAACACTTTGCTTAACACACACTATTTGTTTATTGGCAACTGTCCGGAATAAGGATTTGCTTTATGTTTGAAGCTCGCTGCTTATATGTTAATCTTGTGCATTTGGCGATTGGCAGGGCTGCTGGTGATAATGATCGATTGTGGGTAATACTTGTCATACAGTTATTGTTATGCTTTCTTAAAATGTATTTGTTTTTATTTATTATTTTTCATTAAAATCAAAATACTCTCTAGTTGTATCTTAAAAATTTGTTAAAACCGAGGAACTAGTTACAACACAAACGATACTTCAAGAAGTTTGAAGTATTTAGTACGGAAACAAAGAATTCACAGAAAAATGTAAATAAAAGAAATGGGTAAAGAACGTGCACTGGCACACTAAAGGAAATACATTTTAAAAAAATTCATAAATTCTAAAAATTGTGAATCCTAGTAAATGTATATGACAAATACGAATGCGGCATTAAATTTATGTTCGAGTATATGATTACTTGAGTTAGTTTGACTTACTTGACAACGAGTATTCATCGTCTTCTACACACACACAGACATTTAAATACATAGTACGAGTATTGTAGTAGTAGTAGTAGTAGTAGAAGTAGTTGGTACGAACGAGTACAGGTACGAGTAGGGGGAATATATAGAAGTATGATATGTTTACATAAAAAAGAGCAAACCCCAGAATCAGAAATTTATGTATGTATTTCGTTTTATTTTTTTTTACATAATTTGTGTTCAAGTGTTTTATGGTATACATTTATGATAAGGATAGATGATAAAGATATTTGATACAAATAAAAGAACAAAAAAACATGTAAATGCAATTTGAATTGTATTTATTTATATGAATACGATATACATGTTCAAAAATATTACAACATCTTCCCGTCGAACAACACATTTAATAAATGCATGTATGTATGTTTTGTATGTGTAATATATGATGTGTACTGCTATACAGAAAGTTTGTACAAAATACGAATAAGGATATTATATACGAAAATATATCGAATTAATGGTAAAATTGTAACGAGATTTGAGTATGGAATACATACGAAAACACTTCTGATTAAATTGATATTAATTTATTTTAAGTTTTTCTGATATAAATGGGATTTTTTGTTTCTATCGACTTTATACTACACACACACACACACACTAACTAGTAAAGATACAAAATTGATTATGAAAAGTACACAATTACGAGAACGAGCGATTAGAAACGGTTATGTATGTAGTATATAATATTTCTGTCTGTGAAATATTCTTGTTGTGTGAAACAGTGTACTTTGTTTGAGTACATCTGTGTGTATTGAGTATATGATGGGTTAAGAATCATTCAGGAATCTTCATTGAATGTCTTTAAGCTCGGCTGACTTTTAACTGTTTTAATTGCTGAGCAAAGGCAATTAGTGTGAGTTAGTAAAAGTTGTTTGGAAAAAAGAGGACTTTTTAAATCTTGTTAGTAGTACTTGGGTGATGTTAATTTGTTTGAGTGATTTTGTTGCAGATTGTCAGATTTTTTATGGTTGTTAAAATTTTGATTCATTGATTTCTTTTCTTTTTCGTATGCTTATAGAGGTATAGAGTTACAGTTAAGACATGGAGAAGATATATATGTATGTATATAGAGAAAGATAGATAGAGAGATAGGAGAGAGAGAGAGAGAGAGAGAGAGAAAATAGGGAGAAAGTTATACGTACTTGCACGCCCAACCATTTGTACGGCTCGGACGCCTTTCCGGAAGGTGGCCACTGTTTTGTTTCATGAAAACAGAATTGTATAGGATTTGTGTGAATAGGTAAATGATGGTAAGGTAATGATAGTTGGTTTTCATAATTCATTTTCAAATCAACAATCGAACTTATAACATAATTTAATATTTAATCAAAAATTATTATTATTTTATATATTTTACCTAGTTAAACACAAAAAAAAATTATAGTTAAAAAAATATACAAAAATAATATTTAATCACACGCCACATGTTGTACTTAAACTTTCATTAAATATATGGTATATATATATAAATATATGATATGCAATTTATGATTGTAAGTATGTATAGAATATCAGCTAGTTGGTATGATATTATTTTGTTATGATTTAATGCTCGCGACGTAGTAGAATCAAACCAGAAATCGTTGCAAACTAATGGAAATCTATTTTGTATGTTATATTTATACTGAGATAGAGCGAACAATAGAGCGACAGGAAGAACAACACATGAATCAAAAATCAAAAACAAAAAAAAAAATACTTTTACAACACTGCTTAATTTTTAAACCACGCGCAATACTAATTGTTCGACCTGTCACAACCCAACTAAATTCTCTCTGTCTTACTTTTATCATTTATAACGACGTTTTCATTGTTCTTTGGAGTTAAGCTTGGCGAGGGGTCAATTTATGGCAGAGACGTATGCAGGAACTCGCATTTAGCAGCAGGGTTCTTAATAGCATAAGTAAAACAAGTAGTACACTGACATACATATAGCATTTACATACATACGTATATTTTTTGAAAACAAGTTTCTAATATACTGATTAGTTTTTGGCATTTAATATCAATTTATTCCAATTTAACAAGCATGATTTTTGTTTTTAAATTTGTTTTTAAAATGTTTGTTTTTAATTTTGTAATATTCATAATTGTTACTTATTAGCAAAATGGCTGCCGTTAAGAGCTCGGCTTGCCGAATCCAGTATGCACTCTTCAAAAATAATTTCTTAACAAGAAACGTATAAAAAAACATAGTTTTGAAAAGTGCTTGGCATTTAAATACGGTTAGGTATGCGGTTAAACACTTTAGCAGCAACAAATAAATCATTTTGGCTCAGTATATTAATTAATTGATATAAGGATTTGATTTTGTTTTATGTTTTTGTTGTAAAGCGTACCCTCCATTGTATTCATCACCGATGTGATGCCTTGGTTGACCATCCCCGTCTGCATCATTATCATGCCCACATCTGTAAGACGGTTAGGCATTTCATAGTATTCGTATATACAAGTAACAGGACCACACACAAACTAAACAGATTCAATGTGATCCACACTTAACACTAGACATATTTTAAAAAGTTGTTGTGGTTGTGTTTGTTGTGTGCTCATTATCCCGGTTAAGAGCGTATTTTTGCAATTCATTATTTGATGTAAGCCAGCCGCAGGCAACGCAAAAAAGTTGGAAACTTACTAACTACTTGAGAACATTGCAGCTATGGATACATAATATATGCATATCCAGTTATTTATAAGTATGCTACATAGAAACCAAATACATAAACAATATTTGTCAGTTACAAGACTTATGGATATGCTTAAAATAGCTGCAGTATCCAGTAAGTGCGACACATAACCTGCATTGAAATTATTTACATTGTGGCTTTGTTTTAGTTTGTTAGGAGGGACATCTACTCTTAAGTACTTATTTACAATTATTATAAAATATATAGTATATATATATATATAAAGAGAGGTATATGGGATATTAAATTGTAAGTAAGTGGGGTTAAGTGCCACGCCAAGAAGATATAGAACTTAAAACTTAACATAAATATGTATTTATAGGCTTTAACTGGTGGTTTAAAAACGACGCAGCAATTGAATAACTTATTGCTACTACGAGTACATAGTAAATAGGAATTGTAGTTAGTTTCATTAGTAACGGATTTATAAATTAGAGCTGCAAAGGGTGAGTCAAAAATATTTATCAAAAATATAGAGTTTTGGGTTTGTTTGAATCGTGAAATTTGTGTAATAGGAAAATTGATTTGTTGTGCTCATTTCCATGCACTTCTTGTAAGTAATATATATATGTGTATGTAGGTTCCTCTTCATCAACACATTTGTATAACATATATTAAAAGAAAAAAAACGTATATTGGAGCGAGAGATTGTTATTAAAAATATAGAAAGGGAGCGAAAGGCGTAGCGAGACAGAGTTTTAAAATTGTGCACTTTAAAAATCGTATCGAAAAAATATATACTTTGCCAAGTTCTTTGAAAACAATTTAAGGAAAAAAAAAAATTCAAATTAAATGCATGTGAATACTTTTCCATGCACAAAATAAAAATATATCTTAAATGTTATTTGTATTGCTCACAGAATTGACATCGACACATAGCTTAAAGCCTTTTTGGTTTAACAAACTAAATAGAACATAGGGTAACTATTTTTTGAGGGTTAACACCAATATTAAAGAAATTATAGACATAAAAGTTTGTAGTCACAAAAGAAATTTTACATTTAAAATTGTTATGACTTGAATTCTGTGGCATTACTTATTGGTAATAGTATTATTGAAATCCAAAAACAAGGGTTGCATATTGCGCAAACATATTTACAGTTCAAGGGTATGTTATGAAAAGCCATCAGAGAACTTATTTACTTGTATGTATGTAATATATAGTATGTAATAACGTATATTGTATGTATGTGTATCCGATGTTATATAGAATAAGGTGGATTATATACGAGAAGAGGCGCATATCATAGAATTAGTAGAGTGATCAAAAAATTAACTGCACATATCCAAAGATACGGGACGGGACGGTTGTTCATTAAATAAAATAAAAATAGAATAATGTATTTAAAATGTATTTGTGAGTAAGTTGCTTGGGAAGAATCAAATCATGGCTGCGCACTCATAAAATGTGCTAAGAAACTTCACAGTTCTTTTAAACTGGGTTTAAAAATAATCAAAAAAAAATACTCAAAATCATTATTGTTGACCCGAAGTAGGTGAAGTGCGCAGTAGAATGTGTGAAAAGAAGGATCGAAAAAAATATATTTTTTAAACATATGATGTAAAGTTGAATACAGTTCTAGAAATTGTGGTACATATTAAAAAAAATTAACAAAATTCGATTTTGCATTTATAATCGGAGGGGGAATAAACATTAAAAACTTAGTTGGGAGTGGATCAGTGGGCATTTCTGTCGTTTATGTTGTTCTGTAAAATGTTATTGATGTGTGTGTATTGGTGTATGTTCATTTTTTATTGGGTTAAATTGTTGAATGTTGAACAATTTAGATTTACCTAAGTCATCAAATTTGCTCCTGGGCTGAACAGTCACTGTGGGACAAAGTTATGACATTTATTTGTATTATTATGTATTATATTTAATTCGAAATCTGTTGCAGATCGGGTCATACATACATATGTATGTACATATCCATATACGCACATACATTTTAATGTATTTATGTATGTATGTATATGCACATGTCTGGTTGCAAAAGCGCGAAGAGAATTTTATGTTTGTTATAAACGTTTTTTTTTTAATACATTATAGGGACAGTTAACTTAAATTATATATATTTTGTGGCAGTTTTTTTAGGTAAAGATGTAAATATGTTTGTGCTCGATATTATTTTCGATTGAAGTTTATATATTAGAGATTACCATAGTTGCGCCTGTTAGGACGCTGCTTAATCTATCACTTGCCTAAGCCTTATTTAAAATCTTAATACTATTTTATTCCTGTACTTATCATTAATTTTGTTGAACTTTAGCTGTTCACCTAATAACTCTTGATCAAAAATAAAGTAAACAAATTAAATACGAAAAGTAAATCGAAAACAAAAATTCAACCCAAAGACATACAGAGACATAAATACTGTCTTATCAAGTCAATAAAATGGTACTAAAGTTTGCTTACAGTTTTTGCATTTGCATTTCTTGATAAGCGTCTCGTCCTTAATATCCTCATGGCAGGCCTTGCAGTAGAACCACGCACTAAAATTGAAAATCATATTACATCTTGGACAAGGAACGAGCTTATGAAGTGTTTTGTGATTTACCGCTTGACCTCGTCAGCGCTTTGTGCTATGAAGAAACCCTGCGTATTTGCCTGTATTTTGGCTCCACGCGGATTTATAGAAATTTTGCTATCGACACCCTCCTCAGCGCCTTTAATTTCGATTGCAAGCAGCAGCAACTTCAGCTTGGAGAAGCACAGTCTAAACGAAGAGTGAATAATTAAATATAGTTAGAAACTAGAAACTATGTTATAAACTTAGCTAAACTTATTTCAATAGTGCTACACTACAAGTGTAGCTAAACCTTACTGAAACTTGTACATGCGTTTTGTGTATGTGCGTTAAAAGCGTACACTGTAAAAAACATTTGCATTTCATACTTAGTATTTAAAAGCTGACAAAATCACATGCTACACAAAATGCTTACAAATAGTTAATGGAAAAAAACAAATGCGTCTAGAATGATATTATTATATTTGTTCGATTTTTACACGTGAAAATCCAGCCAGTGGGTGGAAGGTGGGGGTGGGGGATTAAACGATACATTATGCTCATGCAATAATTGGTACATTTTAATGAGAATGGCTTAAATTGATCAACAACAAGTTTGTCTTGTTGGGCTCTACGCATAATTGCTTATATAACATATGCACTCTCAGTGGTTTGTGGTAGAATAATTAGTTTGTTTGTATGCTGTATATTATGCGATATGCTGTTATGTTATCAGTAGAAGAGTTCGGGACCAATCGGAGCGGAACGGAGCGGAGCGGAGCGGAGAATTGGTGGCAAGCGAGCGGTGTCTAGATAAGTAGTATATTCTAAACTTTGTTTGTACTTTGTGGCTGGTTACTATTTTGTTATATGCGAACGGATGCAATGCGATTGTTAATTCAAAAACAAAATCATATAATACATAAAACTGTTAAATGTTAAATATACAAGAGGAGAAGAGATCAACGTTTGCTGCTAAAATTCTTTTCACTTGTATATGGAACTTTATCATATATGAAACTAGGTAAGTAAAGTAAGTAGTACGAGTAGGTAAGTAAGTAGAGTAGTAAGTAGTTATTGGGGGGCGCAAAAAGTAGTTTGATACAATTAAGTAGTTATAGTAGAAGGAATAAATCAAACAAAACAGAATTCAATTGAAGAAATTATACAAAAAGAAAGTGTTTAAATCGAACATATTGTACAAGGCAAAAGTATTTTTTATACAGTTGGTTTTGTTTAAAATAATTATTATTATTTCAGTAATTGTTTTTTTTTTTTTTTTTTTTTTTTGTTAATTTTGTTTCGCTAATTTCTCATTTTGGAGTCTTACTCGCTGGCTTGTGGGAATGTCATGCCGGTAAATGAAGGTGATAGAGTTTCGGTGTACATCTCACACCCTGTACCTTGAAGATAATCATTTTGCCAGGCCTGTGTGTCTGGTGACTGAAAGTTAGAAAATGGTTTTGTTGTGGTTTGGATTTAGTAAGTTCGCTAATGTAACTAAGTGGCGATTGTTTATTGTTGTTGCTGTTTGTTTCTTGTTCATGTTCTTTTGTTGTTGAGAGTGAAGCTTGAGATTTATTCATGGGTACTTTTGATCAGGCTCAAGGCTCGTGGCTGTGTCTTTAGCTTGGGAGTGCACATTTCTCAACACTGGACATTTTGGGCACTTAGAGGCACTTTTTCTTAGCATTCATTGTACTAACATCAGATCATTAAACAATAAGTGTGTTTGTCCTTGTCTGTCTGTCGATTTATCAGTGTGTAGGTGTGTGTTTGTTTTTGTTTGTGCAAGGTTGCATTTGTGGGTCAGGCTTTCATTTAGTATTTCAAGCTGTAGCTTAAGCATACTTCTCATTATATTCGACACAATATTCAATGGCATTTATCTACTTATATACATATTTGTATGTACATTAATGTTTTTGGAGGCTTAGCATCGGGCACTTCTTGGAGTATGACGAGCAACGTGTGGCTTATAGAGAGTTCCAACCAAAATTGAAAAACAAGTTTGTATTAAATCAGAAAAATTCAAACAAAAGACTAAAGGATAAGAAACAAATATAATAAACACATTATCAACTTAAAGGCACGCTGCATAGTTTAGCTCTGGATTCAAAGAGCACAGCACACAAAGATACCATACAATTAGCGTTATACAATGCTCCCGATTTCTTACAGTGTAATTTGTTTGTTTTGCATGTGTGTTTGTGTGTATGTGTGTGAGTTTTTCCTATAAATGCAGATTTAACAGAGCGTTCTGGCTGCAAACTTAGTTGTAATAGAAACAATAACTTCTGCAAGAATGTTTATTATTTTGGTTTTTTTTTTTGTATATTTGCAAACACTGAAGGCATTTTAAACATTGAGAACATTAAGTACACAAAGAATTAGCATAAAACACCGACTAATTTTTCACAGTGTACTTTAGATGTGTAGTTGTTATGTAAATGTGTGTGTTCCAAAAAGTTTTTTTTTTTTAAATGAAATCATAATATTACACCATAGGCAGGCAATTTATTTGAATAGATGTATGTATGTGTATGTATATAAACTCCAGACATTGACACCGATTGTAAAGTGTCTGGAGAAGAGAATTATTAAATTCATATAGAAACCAAAGTAGACAAAAGTATAAACAGTTACAACATCGATTAGAGCTGATCATTAAAAAAATATATAGATCGAACAAAATGTGTATGTGTGTGTTGTTTGTTGTGTGTGTGTGTTTTTTACGATTTTTTTTTTTTTTTTGTCAACGCTGTACGATTAACAAAGTACATAGTTGAATAGTAAGGTATTATAATAGTAGGTAGATACGATACGATATGTTTTTATAGCATATACATAGAAAAATATTGGACTGCCCGCTGCGCAACTTACTCAGTGGCCTGAGCAAATGGTATTCCAATAAATGTGGGACTCAATGTCTCAGTATACATTTCCATGCCCGTGCCGCGCAGGTAATCATTTGTCCACGATTGCATTTCTGGCGACTATGGGGTTAAAGACGTACATACATAATATATAGATTTATGGTTGATATAGGTTGACTTGACTTGGGACAGCCCCTCATCATTATCATCATCTCATCACATTATCATCTTAAATTCATATTCACACAGCTAATGCTTATCATTCGCCTGCTCTCTGGATATCAATCAATGTCCCCAGTAGTGTGCTTGTGTCTGGTATATTGTCAGGAGTAGCCATCGTGTTTGACCACCGTTGGCAATACTTACCGTCTTAAACGAACGCATCGCAAACAAGTTAGCCATCATTGTGGAAAACCCTGGCGCTAAACAGCTCTGTGCTATAAAGCCCAGCTTCAGTTCGGCCAGGCAAATGACATCATCGCCCTGTTTCCAGTCCCACGATGGTATGTTCAGCAAGTACGCCTATGAAATCCCCACCAAACGATCAATCATTTACACTATATTGAACACACTGATATCTGGTAGCTTACCTTGTTGTGGTACTGCATCAACTGTATGATGACACGAATATCATCGCTGTAGTTCTTAATCGAGATAACTCTCATAATATTGGCAGCATCTTCTGCGTCGGGATCTTGGCAATATTTGTTAGCTAGCACCAGGCAGGCGTCGGCTTCGTGTACCTATATTTAGTTTGTTTCGGTAGAATAATATTTAATTAGTAAACTTAATCAATGAGAAATAAAGATTTATGTTTAGAAGTCATATGTCAATGTCTTTGTTATTTGTTACTTTTGTTATGTTGATCTGTTCAATGTGGTGATGGTTTGTTAAGTACTTTGTATTCAGTTTTTGTGAGGTGTTGTTTTAGTGATTGTGAGCTCTTCACGTAAGTTTACAGACTTGTCTTGTATTATAAACAGTTAAAGTTAGTAAGCGGTTTACACGTACATTGACTGAACAACTAAGTATATAGTACAAGTAGTTGAAAATGTCACAAGTAATGTTTTATTGTTATATTTTTTAATTTTTTGTATATGATTAATGGGGCAAGACTTCAAGATGCCCTGTCTTTTCTTGCATACACATTAAGTACATTGGCTTTGATTAGCTTAGGCAACGCCGGCGATAGGAAGACAGTAAGCGGTTATTTAATTTGTGGGGTGTTTTGTTGGTAACTGGATTTTAGTAAATTTGTTTTCAGGTTCCAGTTTGTAGGTGACAACAAGAATAATAACAACTCAAAAAGCGAACGCTCGGTGCATCGGGTGGACAAATAGAGGTACACAGAACTCGTGGCGTTTTAGTAGGGTGTTTGGAATCGTAATTTAAAATCAAAGCAAATATACAAACTTAAAAGCTAAACTCAAGTGGGCATTACATAATTGATTATATTTGTATAATGTATATATACGATATTGAATACAAGCTGCCTTGTTATTGCTGACAATCACATGCAATTCAGCTTACATGCAGCATGCAATATCCATTCCAACAATCGAATATTGAAAATGCAAAAGAGACAGCAGAACACTTGGTTCCCAAGCAATAGCTGAATGCGTGAATAACGTTTTGTTCTTGGCATATTTATATGTACAGAGATAAATTAAGTATACAAATCCTGGTACAAGCGATGTCGACTGAACATTAAATTATATATACCAACTGCATATACTTAAAATAGGTTTTTAAAACCCTTTCAAAGCAATAACATTAAAAAGAAAATCATTTTATTAACTAAAAACAATTTATTTTTATAGACGGCGCTTTTAAATATAAGTTAAAGATTCGTAAAAACGTTTACAAAAAGAAAAATAATTATTTTTTTGTTTAAATCTTAAAAGTATGTAATTTTGTTTGCTACTTGAACTATTTCAAAATCTCTCTATATTAAATCATTAAAATGTATGTGAAATTGATGTCATCTTTTGTAAAAAGATTTAATTTTGGTGACATCAAAAGAAAAGAAGATAGGATCCTCGATTTGAAAAATATAAATATATCAAAAAACTCTCAACTCCCGTACAAAAAAAAAAAAATAAACTTAGCTTCGATCACAAAGTTGTAACTTGAAGAGTTCAAACCATTACATTATTAAATAGTTTAACCTAGTATATCTATGAATCGTTTATTGATTAAAAATTAATGTATTATATTCAAGTATGTGTTTGAGCTTTGATTTAATCTTTAGCTGGTGACCCAAAGCTTTTAAATAATATTATAATATTCATATTTTAATATACCTAAAAGATAATTGATTTAATTATTGTTAAATCAACTTAAATACTTAGCACAAATATATATTAATACATTAAAAGGTTAAAATTAACAATAACATATTTAGAGCTGCTGAAAAATATGCCGCTTAAGCTTATAATGAATCACGATAAATGTTTGCATACACAATAACGTCAACAATTTACAGTGTGTGTAAGTGTTTCTGTGTTGCTCTGTAAGAATTATTGTGAATGGGTGAGTATATTGTTTGGGGTGTTTATTATTAGTTTATACAAGATTACACGAATGTTGATTGACTAATGCTGCGCCTGCAAACGAATTGTAATTCACGAACTGATACAAATGAAATACGTAGTTCCTTTGATATACACAAAACTAAAGCCAGCAAAGAGTAGGCGACAATGAATAATAATGAGCACAATTATAGCTATAACTTTTACATACATACATTTATAAACATTACATAAATACACTTTTGATACATGGTATTTAAAACAATTACAATTACATACACCTGCATACATACATATATTAATATGTATATGTATATAGGTAGAATGAGCGTTCGTTATGGTAAGTATGTAAGTATGTTAACAATAAGTCTGAGTTGGGTTTAGTATTTAGTTAAAGTTGAGCGAACACGCACAAACGAAAAATTTAAAACGACAACGAAATACTCGAAATGATGATGATTAATAAACCAACATAGAGAAACATATAAAATGAAAAATTGTTTTACCTTAACCCTTTGCAGATCAATCGGATTCATTATGGTTCCTTGGAAGAACTCCACGGTGGTAAAATGACGTTTGAACAAACCCTCAAGTTCCAAATCGGGTGGTTTACTTTTGAATTTATCAGTTTAATAATTTTTTTTTTGTACATTTTTATTTTTTGTTTTTTTGGAAAAATAATACAAAGTTTTTAGAGTAGTATTGTGTTATTTTTGTTCCAATGTACACAGGTTTAGGATGTATGGGTTGTATTCAAACCATAAGAATTCAGTGTGTTGGGTAATATCACAAAATAAAACACGTAGTATTTTTAATAAATAGTGCAGTTAAAGTATGCAAATGAAAAAAAGAAACATAAATAATGCAAAAATTATAGTGTCGGGTCAATTGAAAAGTGCGAACGGCTAAATATTTCATGAATTTGACTCAAATTCATGTTAATACGATTTTCAAACTATATTAAAATCAACTAAAATAGATAAATTGATTAAATATGTACAAAAAAAAAGTTTAAGTACTTAAAGGGATTGATTGGATTTACCTTAATAACGTCAGATCTATTCTTAACTACTACAATAGGTAAGCTCTCGTAAATAACTAATAAAATACATACTTTGGTGTACAAATGTATGTATATCACATACATACATAGATAGATATAAAACCTTAAATCTATAATCATCTATCACATAAATTGTCTTATTGTGCAACGAATTAAAAAGACTCGTACGCACATTATAAAGAACATAGCTTTGCCGAGAAATTCATATTTTACAAAGGTAATCGACAATTTATAAAATGTTTTTATATAAAGCATAATGTGCTGCAGCTAAAAATATGTATGTATATATAAATTTAAAGTCTTATACTAGGCAAAAATTAAGTACGTTTGTTAGTTTGTCTTCATCTATGTTATAAAGTAAGTAATAAATAATAGAGTACATAATTGAAACTTGAATAAAATTTCAGCTAAGAGGACATTCCATTGAGCAGGTTATTATTATTACTTAAAGCCAACGTGAACAAATTTAAACATTTCTAGATATTTATTGTAGTTATAGAAAATAGTGAAATCAAGTGTTTTACATAAAACTATTATAAAGTATTATTGAACAATTTTGAAAAATATTTAAGAAAACAAATGAGAAAAATAAACGAAAGCTGTATTCGCAGTAGCTGAAACTGTATAAAATAGCATCCACTAGCGGCAGGTTGTTTGCAGTACCTGACACATGTGCAGCTAACTTAAAAAATGTATATATTTAAAATTTTGCAAAATACCAAATTCATATAAAAAATAGTTAAAAGTGAGAACGAGCAAATTTTTGAGAATAAGGGGTGGCTGAATTATTGTATCTGGCATCATAGCCGATCACGCTAAAGGACTTGAGGTTGGCATTTTTAAAAAGTGAAATGCTATTTTTGCATATTGCTGTCAGCCGATCGCTGCTAACTAGTATTTGTCTGTATGTTGTACTTGTGCAAAGCACATTTACAATGTGACGCGATTTTGATTGTGAGCATGATTCTGCTCAGTTTCATATTTCAAATCTTCACTCGACCAGTTGTTTCAGTATCTTTGTGTAAGTGTGTGCTATTTTTTGTTGTATGTAGTTCTGTATGTATGTAGGTGTGTGTATTTGTGTGTAGGTGTATTTCTGTGTGTGTCTCTTAACATGTTCAAGTGTTTCTCCTGATGTGTTTGTGTACCTTGACTCGTTCCAGATCGACTGCGTTCATCATAGTGCCCTGAAAAAACGCCACTGTTGTATAGTGACGCTTCAGCAGTCCCTCGAGCTCCAGGTCAGGCTCTTTGCTATTTTGTTTTACATATTACGTTTTACAATAGTATACATGTATATGGTTGAGTTTAACAATATAGTTAATTAATTAATTTAGTTATGGGAAATTGATTTTGGGTATAATGAATGTAAAAAAAAATAAACAAGTTGATTACTAGTAACTAATGCGATAATTGCAAATACTTAAAGTGAGTGCTTTTACTAATTTATTTATAAGCTTAACTGATTTTAGAGATCTTTATCTATGTATATAAAGCAGGAAGCAATTGGCACACTTAATCATATCTGATCATTTAACCATTTGGCATAGCATACTTTTAAGGGCACTTGCTTGCTGCGACACATTTCTGCTTAAATACTGTTCTAAACTGATAAATCGTTGCTGTTTCCAACTAAATAATATAACTGAACAAATTTGTACGAAACAAAAATTGTAATAATCAAACATACAAATTGCCAACACAAATACTTAGTGTTTGTTAGGATCTCGTTAGGAATTGCTGGATAACTTACCGATGTAAAAAGACTACTTCGACATCGACATCCTCACGATCTTCGTGCAGAAAGTCCTTCAGGAAATGCGACACGGATTCGTATGTTATATGACCGCATACCACAATATGTCTAAGATCGTGTTTTTTGTGTGTGTTTTTTGTACAATAGAGAAAATCATATATTAGTAAATTGTCTTTAATTGTTTATAGACTATATAATAGCCAATGTTATGCTTAACCTAAGAGTGGGATGCAGTAAGCCGTGTGTTTTAGTCTTGTTTTTTTTTTTTTCTTTTTTTTTTAAGCTGTTTTGTGTGATTTAGTGTGCACGTGTTATGTGTTTGTTTAAATGTATGGTATGCTTATGTGTATGTTTAAGAGTGAAGGTGTAAATGAGAATGTGTGCTGTGTCGCGCTGTAGAGAGCTGTGGCATAAATTGCAAGCAAAAAATATTAAATTTTTATTGGCTTAAAGTTTTCTTTTAGCCAGAATGATTGCCAGGTTAACCAATAATATTGAGTGAAGCAAACTGTAAATCAGTTTTGATATTTAAAATACAATTATGAAGCGCTTGTTGCATATGTCTTAGATGAGTAGTTAATGAGTTCGTGTGACGTGTGTTTGAGTGTTTACATTTTCCTTTTTTTTTTCATTATTATTTATATTGATTAATATTTTCATATTACTTTTATTGATTATAAACTGATTTGTTTTCATTATGGTTTCTATAATAACTTTTCAGTGTTATATTTGTAGTTAAAACAGTAAACAGTATAATAATTATAAATTACATTGTATTTTCATCAAATCAAAATACGAAAATCATAAAAATTGACAGAAAAAATATTAAGAATTACTGCAATATGCATGAATTTAGTCTGCTACCCCAGAAATCTCTTTGAACATAAAGTAAAATTAACAAAATGTTAAAAAAAAAACTATAATAATAATATTTAAATTGTTTAATACATACATACATGTGCAAAGCAACTAGTATATGGTTTGACCAGGTTCCAGCTTTGCATTTGTATTTTTGACAAGTCAAACAATAAGGAAAAAAAATAAATAATTATGTTCTACTAACTAAAAAATAGCTACGCACACCGTTTGTATTTATTAACTTACATGCATCGTATAAAGCATTTAACAATTTTCAAAACTTTGTATATACTTTTTTTTTTGTGTTTTTTTGTATGTATATACAGAGTATGAAATAATATTCTAAGCTCACTTCAAACAAAATCTACGCATTTTATTTTTAGGATAATATTTATGTGACTGTATTTTAATATACTTTAATTACAGGCATGCAATCAGGCAACCGGGCAGGCATACACATTCCTTCTAATCTAATAACTACTATATAAGGGTGCAATCAATTAAAACATGCATACATTCCGTGTGTTTGTGTTCTTTTGTGTGCTTATAGTAGATAAGATCGTTGGTCACTTTATATCAACAACGCTGAATTATGCTTATGTATATTAAAGTGTGTATTGACCTATTAACATATAAAAATATGTTATGTTTTCTATTAAATAATAAATTTAATGTGTGTTTATAAATTTTTATTTATTTTTATTTGTAAAACTTAAAATTAAGACGAGCCAACGCCAGACCCTTTGACACTATATTTTCTGATTATTCAAGTGGAAAATTTTAATTTTATCAGCCCATCATTTTGCAAGAAAGTTCAAAGAGTAACATAAAAAAAAGAGCTTTTCTGAAAAAATATATATTTTAATACTATTTTTCGCCATGTGACTTGTGTTCTGCATAGTGTTAAAATGTATAAAGTGAAACACTAATAACTAATTAAGTGAATAGTCTACGGTGTCATATATTTTTGTGTCTAAGAAAAATTCTATTTAAATTTGTATACGCAGGCAAACCAACTCACTATTATACTTATTAATTGAGGTTTACTGCTTTGAAAAGAAATGTGCTGAGTTTCAAAAAATATTTTTGTTGCTGTTCTTTAAAATGCAATTTAATCACAAGTTTAATAAGTTTGGTGAAAAGTTAAGAAGTTTGATGCCTGGCCACGCATTTTCATTATTTCTTTTCAAATTCTATTCATTTTTTTTTTTTTTGTTTTTTAATATTAATACGGCTCATGTGTTTCTCACATGAACGATTGAAAACAAAAAAAATTCCATTTACAAAAGAGTATTGGTTCAACTTTAGATGAATCCTATATGTGCCATGAAGGGATAAATGTTTGTGGCTAGGTGAAAAGTCAAAAACTAAAAATTAAACGTTACAAAAGTGATAGGAAGTTGAGAGTTTGAAAAACGAAACAGAATAAGAGCGTAATGTGTGCATGTTTTGGGGGGGATTCGGAAACTGCTGTGGAAACGGTTTCGGGTACGTGTTTCGATTTCGGTTTGTGTAACATTTTGCGGTCTCGATTGCGGTCTCGATAGCAGCGAACTTTTCGTGGTTCCTGAAACTGCACTCACCTAAGCCTAACAGGCTTCTTGTAGAGTATATTTGTTGGGACATTTGGATTACACGACGCAAAAATATATTTATTTTTATTTTACAGTTCACAATACTAAGCAGCAACCTAAGCGATATCACTGTTAAAAAATATTACAGCGCACATCAACTAAAAATACAAAAGTAGCCATGGCATGGCTTTTATCGAACCAGATCAATTTCTATCGGATGGTTTCGATTCAGTTCAATATTCTTGATCGCATCATTGCACAACACTAGACACGATATTTGAGTTGCGATTACCGATTAGCGATAATAATGCTTTCTTTGTTCAACAAAAAAAAAAATTCAAAAGTATGTGATTAATGTTTATCTTTAATCTTTGTCGGTCTTGTTATATGCGCCAATTCATTTATTTATTGATTGTATACCATGTTTTATTGTGGTTTTGATAGAATAGAATAGTAATAGAGCACTGAGAAACCAAAATATTTAATAAAACAACCAAAAGGAATACAAAAAATAACAATTACTTAGATTTGTATTATTAATGTATATGAAATCGAGTATATAGCGGAAGATATAAATACAAATTTGTCAAGTACTAGTACAACATTGATAAGAAGTAGCTGATAACTGAGAGAAACAGAGAGACAGTCGGGTAGACAGATAGTAAAAGTAGTATATGGTTTGTATATATAAGTATGAGCATCTTTGGTTTAACTTTGTTATTTATTTATTAACGTATGTCACACACACATATTTCGATTTCTTCCTTTTTTTATGTCAATTCAAATGCATGGCTAGACAGTAGCTTTGTAGGTTAACTCTTAAATTGAGTCGTTAATCTATTCGAAAATGTAACAGACTATTCAAAAATTTTGTTATAATTATTGGTTTGACTTCATGTTTTCGTAAACAGCTGGATTATTTACAAGATAATTTTATAAAAATCGGTTTTTTTCTTAACCACTGACAAATTAAGGTATGTGTGTGAACATTGTTTTATGCATTTCTAATATTTACGTATAATATTTGTTTGTTATGGAATATTATCATATGCATTATTATTAATTATCGTTGAATGTTTAAATCGTTTAAAATTGATTTTCATAATATACATATATATATTTATATACGATTTACGACTTCGATATCAAGGACTATATAGACAATTACGAATATGTAACACAATATTAAACACCAATCACTGAGTCTTCAAGGGCTAATACAATGCAAAAAAAAGTGACTAGATGATGGCATACAAAAGGAATTAAATCAAAGAGAAAACTATTTAACGGCTGTTATGTTACTTTTATCAGTCATTGTATTTAGTTAATTTTTTGCCAATCCTTGGTACATATTTCGTTGCCCCAAGTGACCCCATTTTCCTGTAAGAATTTTGTACTGACAGTAGATAGTTAGACATTTTTTTATAGTCAAATCAAAATTTAACTGAAAACGTGCAACACCTGCGCTGAGAATAAGCGCTGAGAAACTAATAAATAAGACACGACAAAAACAATATACAACAAATGAAGAGCAAGATATAGGTAAGTATGTATTTATAATAAGAGCAGAAAGTAGCAGAAGAGTAGGTTGATATTTTGGCGTTCAATATGGATTTATTAAAATTACAACAAGATAATTTGGTAGTAGTAGTAATAGTAATAGTACGCACATTATTACACTCAGAACAATTTTAAGGTACGATAAAGTTTTTGAAACTGATTTCAATAGTTCTCAAAAATGCCAATCCAAACTAAATATAAGTAAATCAAATCAATAAATATGATGTGGCGAGCTTTTCACAAACCAAAATGAAAACGTATCCATTAAAATGCCTAAAGCAGCGCAGTATTGGCAACTTTTGACGCTCTAAATGGCATCGAAGTACGTAGAGCTACGTAGGCGACACATTAAATTTGAAATCATGTGAAAAGAAAAAGCAAAAGCAAAAAGAACCCAAAGCCGAAACACAAAATGAGTTTGTTGAGAACCAAAAAAATTCAAAGCATAAATTATTTCTGTGTTAAATTTCTTGTTGATTCTTGCTTTTGCATTCGTAATTTGGTTTAATTTTCTTGTGTGAATTGTATTGAGGTTGGTTTTCTTTTCTTTTGTTTTGTGTATGTGTGTTTGATCGATCGAATGTTCTGAATTCGGTTTGAGTTTGAGAGTTTGTGATTGATTGGTTATTGATTGGGTTGGTTAAAATGTTGTGTTACACCGTTTCTGGCCAAGTGGGCCCTCGAGGCGTATGAGTATGTATGTGTATTGCTGCCGCTAGCATTTGGCTATGCTTGTAAGTTTGGCCGTGTTATGTGAGGCTTTTATGTATGTGTTGGGCTCTTGTATATTTAAGTGTTTATACAGGTATAAATATAGTTTATATGTATGTTTGTATGCTTGTTGGTTAATGTTCTAGAAATCAAAATCAAATTTCAGATATACATATATATTTTCACTCGAAAAGGATTCGTATGAATGAAGCGCAAAGTAAAAGTAAATACTGCACAATATTATTATGGTATTTAATAATTTTTCTGTTTCATTTTTTTTTTTTCACTTGCAGAAATTTCATTTTGATTTTGTGTTGATATATTTTGTCAGACACTATGATTTTAGTTAATTTTAGATACGTTTTGAGTGATTTAAACATTTTTTTTGACTTAAATTTATGTTTTGGTTTATTTTTATTATTTTTTGGTGGTAGTAAGTAGTCTGGTTGTTTATATTTAAAAAATCAGTTGTTGATTATTTATTTGTCTGTTGATTGTAAAAAAATTTTGTTTGTCTCACCTTCGCCCTTTTTCATTTTTTAATGTGCCCCCATATTTGGCTCTTGTTCCAATCAAGTCTATAATCTCAGGTATACAACTTGCAAAAATCGCCTGTATACAGTATGAAAGATAATGATAGTGGAGTATTTTCGATTTTGAAATACATTGTTCTTAATTTTTGTTTATATTGATAGAAATAAATAAAAAAAAAACATCATAATACAACTAAGTATGACGGATTCAGAGAACGCGAGGGACAACGAGAGATAAAAGAGAGAGAGAGAGTTAGAGAGGAAGTACAGCTGACTGACATACCATACAGGTCTATTACGTATTATGCACATGAGAGAATATTTCGTGCCCCTAAATGTATGCTATATAATTCGACGACGTAGACGAGATGAAAGTTTGCCTGCTGGAAGTAAGAATTGCTTTGGTTTTTGTTCATTTTTATTGTTGTTGTTGAATATATACATATATTTTGTTGTTTAATGTTTTATGATAACGCCGTAAACTGAAGCTCCTAAATGTTTGTAACATAAAACTCGCACAGGAAACATAAAAAAAAGGAAACATCGTATCAAAACTGAATTGAATCAAACTAAATAGAAAATTATAAATAGTATTTGTAACTTTCTTCACAAATCAACCAACCATTTTAACAGTCTGCAGCTAATTGATATTGTTTTGCAAGGTTTATATATAACACGAGTGTAGTCTCTAGGCTTTCGATTTCTTGGGGGTCTGTGTATAAGTTTATAGATAGATTTACATAGAAAATTATAAATCGAGCATGTATGTATCATTTTAGAAAATGTCTTATGTGATCAGTTTTTAAAAGAAAAATCAGTTTGAAAATTTGTGCCAAGTACACAAACACACACACATCAATACAAATGACTCTTTATATTGATGTTGGGTCTGAGCTCAAGCACCTATTGACTATTGAACAACAGAAACTGTTGCAAAACTACATCTACGGTGGCACAGTGTGGTAGGTGTCATGTGTGAGTTTTTTAAACAGTAATAACTATCAACAAATAAAATTGTTGTATTTTTGTAATGTGCGCTATAGTTTATACTTTTGTTTGGGAGGATTTGGGAAAGAGATTCATATGTAGACATGATGCTGATACTGATAAAGTTTACACAAATACTGCAACTAACTGCAACTGTTAAAAAAAATAAATCGTTTTGTCTTAAAATCATTAAGAAAATTTTTTAGCGCCGATTTGCGCAGTTTCAGTTTTTTTGTTTTTGTTTTTTACTAGTATATGCGTGGCTGCGGCATACTAAGTAGGTGCAAGCAAATTAACAACTTTGATTAATAAGAGATTATTAAGTAGGTGGTAAAATTGTTTAAAATGTGTCGGTATACTTCCGTTTTTGTACCATATATAGTTTTGTAGTAGTATTTAGTAGTATAGTATGTAGCATGTATGTAATTACAAGTGAATTTAATATAATATGTAGTAGGTAGTGGATAAAGTTGCAAAAAACGTATCTACTGCATTTGTTTATGTAATGTATTTAAGTAGAATCATAAAACTTGTACAATATTGGAATAAAATGTTCGTTTGTTAGATAAAATCAATACAAAACTTAAACAGCAACTTGGTGTGTGTTCCAACAAACAAACCAACAAACAATTCAATGTTATGCATTTAATTTATTTTATGTTCAAAAACCAAACTTAGGAGTAAGCTATTTGGTTCGAAGCATTTCAGCGGGTAAATAAAAACTATAAACGCAAAACAAAATTGGTCATAAATTGACTCTGCTGAAGTTGCATAAAAACTCGCGAGCTGCCTTTTGGCAAACTAAAAATGGGATTCAAATGTAGAGCCGAATGTGAATTCAAAAGTAAATCACATTTAAAATACAGCTAACATTTTTCACTTTTTCGAATTGCTTTTTTTTCTTGGATAAATCTGTAATTCTAGTAATTTGTCAAAGAAATAATAACAAAAAAATGTTTAATTTGTTTTTTATTGAGTATTATTTTAACTTTAGCCATGAAGTTGAAATGTGCCAAAAATATCAATTTCTGTGCATTGCGTTTACTGACTTTGCACGCAATCAAGTTCAAACCCTTCTGTAAATTGTCCTCCAAACGAAAGGAATTAAGCAAATTATGTTTATATGTATCGTGTAGTGTAAGTGTATGTGTGTGCGTGTGCGTGTGCATCTGTGTGTTTGTTAAGTTTTGCTCTGTTGACTTGTTCGTAATCAATCGAAGGAAAAGTGCATGCTCTGAGTTATGCAGCAACGATTAAAACAAAATCAATAAAATGTTACTTTCAAAGGAAAACTACATACACTTAAGTATAGTAGATATTAGAGTTTCGAGTCGTTGCAGTAGCAGTTACTGATAATGAGTTTGCTTTTGTTAGAGTGTGTAAAAAGAAATGCCGTGTTGCACATTAGAAAATTGGTTTCCGATTCTTAAATTTCAAAGTTATGCTCGAGCAAAAATTGTTGCATACCCGCCAGGCGATACATTTTCTAAGAATTACATGTACGTAGGTGAATAACATTTAAAACCGACTATGCATAAAGATTTAACGTAATGCTTGAGTAAGAGTTTGTGTTGTAATCAATTTTAATCGAGACAAACAATTTTTGCACACAAAAAAAATTAATTGTAATAAACATGGAAGCCAAGTGAAAAAAAAAGGCAAAAATGTGTATAGCATGTATATTATTGTATAAATATCATGACAACATAATTTACAGAAGGATTTGAATAAACAAATTACACATTTGATCTTTAACCTCATTTGCTTTACTTATTTAACTTAAGAGAGAGTACGTTCTGCTCTCCTTACACATGCCGCCAAGAAACCAATGCCTATTGAGAAATTCGAATAATGTATGTATTAGAACTTTTTCTAGTTTAATTTGATTTGCTAACAAACAATAATAACAGTCAATTTAAGCTGCTGGCAACTGTTTGGTGGTATAGTTCTTTCGTGTTTCTTGCTGTTTCAACTGTATTTAAGTGCAGTTGCTGAGCAGAGTTTGATAGCAAAATGTGTAGGCATTTTTATGCAAATTCAAGTGACGTCAAATAACAAATAAATTTGAAAAGAAAAAGAAAATTAAAATGAAAACAATAAAAGGATAAACGGCAAAAGAAATAATAATAAAGGTATTTTTTCAAAAAAGTTGTTCATTTTCTGAAGTTTAGTAAATATGCAATATAAGATAAATCAGGTTAATTCGTTTGTAGCGATTGTTGCTTTATACTTTCTAGTAATTTATCGTTTTGGTATTCTTCTTGTTATTATCTTTTCATTTATATTATATTTTACTATAATGTTTTTTTTTTGTATAATTTTATTTTGTGGTACAGCCAGCAATGTGTTCGTGTACCTTTTTCTAGGATCCTTGCTATATGTTCCACCATATTTGCTTCTCTGGGCAGCCAGTTCAGTGATTTCTGGTATCCAACTAGCGAACACAGCCTAAATTCAACAACACACATACACATTTAGAATAGAGAGAAGTGCCAAAAAAAAGTTGTTCAGTTTCAGTTACAATTGCAGTTTAAGTATTTGGCTAACTTGTTGCTGGTCTTTGGTTGGGGTGTTTTCTTTTTTTTTTTTAAACTTGTATAAAAGCATAAAGTTTGCTAAATGCCAGGATAACAGAACGACGACGACGGTAACGAAAACAGTTGAAACACATCCTACCTCTCACACTCATTTGACCAATCTAACGATTATTTAGACATCATTCAGAGCAATCACTCCACACACTCATACATATTTACACAATTGACATCACTTGCAGAGATAGTAAGTAGTATTACATCTAATTGTACATTATTTTACATATACGGTTTGGAATTTTTGTTCCGTTACACGGTTCACTTTTATCGCATCTAATTATTTACGGTAGTTACTTAGTTAGATTACTTTTAAGTCTACAAATTTACAGATTTACAGCTGTACACGAAAAGTGCTTGTGGCTGCCTAGGAATGTGATGAGAGAAAGACAGCTCTCAGCTAAGCACAGGTTTATGAATACTTTTTTTCCAGTTTAGGGGGTATTGTAATGGGTATTTTTTTAATATAAATTAGATCGATACTATTCAATTCTAGTGATGTGCTAAATTTGATGCTATGAGATTGATTGAACTCAAATAAACCTAGAAATTTAACAAATGCTTCTTGAAGTTAATGGTATTCAAAAGTGTTAAAGAAAAACTTCGGATTACCGAAGGTTGCAGACAATTTTCTAAGTATTTTTTTTATTCCAAAATTATGTTGAAAAAAATGCATTTCTTTTTGCTTACATTGAGGATGGACTTAGTAACCATTAATATACATTATTCAGACATTTATTTATTCTTTTTTTTCTTAGTTAGAAAATGTCTGTAAATAGTTAGAGTAATTTGAAAACAAAAAATGAAAAGGAAAGTATGTTCTATTTATGTTACGGTGAGACTGACACAAAACTGTTTTATTTTAAGAATCAGTAGTAAATTGAAATTATTGCATTATATAGCTTATTATTGCTCACTTTAAAATAGAAAATAGATATGATATTAACGTGTACTTTATAAGATATTAAATAGTTTATTTGGCAATGCGTGACCGATGCTTTTTAATATGTGTTAACAACAATGCGCCTATAAGTTTTGCATAAATGCTTTGAGATGTTGAATAAAACAAATCTTTAACTATCTCAATTTAATTAACTTCTGGTGTTAATGCAATAAACGTTTAAAGCATGGCAAATAAAAAAAATCAAAAACAGTAACTAACTTTAAAACGAAAAATTAAACATTTAATAAAATCAATATGGACAGCAAATGCGGGCCAAATTTTATTTAAACACACGCCTACATAGTGTTTATTGAACGAGTTGCTAACTAATTCAAAAAATCAAATCTGGACAACAAAACCAAACCAAAATTCAAAAACCAAAACCAAAAAAAAAACCCTAAGTAAATTAGTAGTAGAAAAGTAGCATATACATAATTATTTTTTTTTTATTTTTTGTATGTATGCTCACTACTTCATAGTCTGTGAAAAAATTTATATTTTGTTTTTGAAAGTAAAAGAAAGTTGTTTTTTTTTTTTCAAGAAACAAATAGAAATTATAATATAGTAAGAAAATACTATACTATTTTAACTTGTATGATATATCAGCGTGTCACGCATTTATATAAGATGTCATGTAATTTTCAGTTTTAATATTTTTACTTATTAAAAGAGTAGGTTTAGTAAATAAACGACTCTTACAGTCAAAATGGACTGTGAACTACGTTTTTGATGAGGGTAAAGATATTATTAGTAAAACTTTGCATGACAGTCAACTTTGTATACAAATCCATTTGGTAAATGAAAAAACTAAACATAAGGGTAACAGACTAAGTACTTAACTTGATAATTGAATATTCACGTTACTATACATGTATGTAAAACACTAGTCATGAATTGTTGTGTTGCTAATACGTCTAATTACAACAAAGAAATAATGTACACAGAGTTTTTTTTTTTTGTTCTAAATAACCTAAGCCCTTGTCTGAAATGTGTATATTTGGAAAATATAATATTTAATTGAATAAATGTTGGTAAAAAACACTGCTCATAAACAAACTTCAAGCAACACAATCATCTATACTTGAACACATTTAATGTTTGCACGAAAAACTGATTTCCTATTCTTCAGTAAAAATGTATAGTAGATATATAGATTATCTTAATCTTCATATTGTTTAATTGGTATTTGTGTTACAGTTGTTTTTATTTATTTATATCGAATTATGTAAATTTTATTTTTCAAATTGAATGTGATGTTTTTTATGTCTTTTATTGCATATGGAATGTTATAGACTACCTCTTTCCGTGTTCTCTTTTGAGTTCACCGCCATATTTATTGCCACTACCAACGAGTTCAATTATTTCCGGTATACTGCTGGCAAACATTGCCTAAAATATTCCACACATACGAATATAGCAAAAATTAACAAATTTGTTTAGCAAAAATATATTGTTTGTTAATATTTTAAGTGATTTTGGTTGTGTCTTAGCGATAGGTTCCGATAGAAAACACTTCTGCTTCTGTTTAGTGGGTACGAAGTGAGGCCAAGACAGTCACACCAAAAATATGTAAGCTAATACTTAGTTTAATTTATTATTGTTGTTGCTTATCTCAATATACATATTATGTTTGTGGTAACCTAAAAGCATTATTAGTAGTATTCAAATCAAATTTTGCGACAGCCAGCATAAAAGCATGCAAAAAAGCAAATAGTCTCACTTGTGATTGTTGTTAGGCACGTTTTGAAATATTTATGAATTTTCTACTTGGTGGGATTTGTATCAATCTTAAATGTGTTCCCTTTCTGCCTAATATGCTGGTAATTTTTTAATATTTTTTTTCTTCGCTTAAACCATTTTATAAAGCCTTTTGTCAGGGTGTGTCGGTGTCAGTGTCGGTGTCTACGAACTGTTTATTAGATTTTTGTTACCAAACCAAAGGCAAATTGAAAAAATAAACTATATATTTATAGAAAGAACTGCATGCATTCGATTCGACAGAACAAAAAAAGTAATTAAAAAAATGCAACTGTATTAAAAATGAATCAACTACCAGCTGCTGTACGAGTAAGTATGTTGATGTCACTGTGTGTGCGGGAGAATAAGAATTGATCGAAAGTGACTAAAAATGAAACCGCACGTTGAAACGTGTTAAGCTTACTTTGGGTGATGAGAAAAAGCTAACGAAACTTACATAAATGAAACTTTAGTCTCAAAGTAAACTTTTTAAATCAAATTTGGTGCAGCATTATTTAAAGTCGTTTCTATGTATTTACATAAACGTAGCATGTTTCATATATACGTTTGGTTTTTTAATATTTTGTAAACAATCGAATAAAATATATATGTTTATAAAGAGTTTTGTTGATAAATCCTTATGCTAAAAAGTCGGATTATTGTTGTTGTATGTAGTAGTAAAAAAAGGGACAACGCGTGGTTTGAAGTAAACTTATGTTAAGTGCTACACTCAATATTTGGGTAACTGTTATTGGTAACTGGTACTTGTACTTGTACTGCAGGCTCTTGGTTACTTGGATACTTGGTCACTAAGCTAGTATTTGTGTTTTTATTTGAGGACAACTGTACTACTAAGTACTTTAAGGCAAACAACCAAAACTTTTAATCATTCACACATTTTAGCACTGCCAACACCACAGTTGCTTTGCCTAAAAACTCAATGGGCCTCGATGTTATTTTTGGGCAAGACCGAGAAAGTAAGAGATTAAGAGAGAGAGAGAGAGAAACATTGTCTATATGTAACTAAAAGAAAGCTTAAATATTGTTTTTAATATTTGTTGCTATAAAATTTATATGTGTGTGTGGTAATTTTTAATATTTGTTGATTGTTTAAGCATGTTGTTGTTGTTGTTGTTCAAACTTACCAAGCCGACGAGCAGAAAGAACACGAGAAATGTTCTCCCTAAGACAGTCTCACAGTAAACGTCACCATATCCTACCGTTGACATGGTCACAATTAGGAAATAGACACAGGTCCAATAGGATAAACGATGAGCATTATTAAAATCCAGCGGATCGCCAGAGTTCTCCAGCTAAATTTTAAGTAAATGCAATTGCAATTTATTTCAATTGCAAACCAAAAATGCATCAGCGATTATTCGAATTGCATAACATTCAAATTTCACTATGCCATTGGACACTTGGAAACTCAAAGCGCCAAGCACATGCTCCCCAAGCTCATGCTCTGTAACAGCGTGCAATGTGGCGATAATTATTGTATATTAACTGGCTTAAACACACACTGCAAATCTGTCACAGAGCCTGACTGGAAAATGCGCGTCACGCATGGCTAAGAATGTGTTGAAGTATGTTAAAGAATGTTTATGTATTGTGTGTATGTGTGTGTATTTGTGTTTACATACCAGATGTATAATGCCCGCTGCTGTTAACCACACGGATATAAAAATTGATACTAGTTGAGCCAAGCGTATTGAGCTCGATGTTTTTAGTACGTTTAAATATTGTAAAATATCTGGAACAGTCATGAGACGTAGCGCTCGAAGAAATCGAAGACCTGTTTACATATGAATAATATACACATAATTGACACAAAATTAAAGTTGCCACACATAGAGTAAAGCACATTGCATGCATACAAATCGATCGTGGCACGCCGCTTTGACTAACTATATTTAACTTTGTATGTATGTGTGTGTCTGCGTGTTGCTTTGTGTAAAATGTATACAAGATAGATGGGAAAATCTAAGGATACTTTAAGAAAAAACCGATTTGTATGCATCAAATTTGTTTGGGATTTTCATGAATATTGTAAAAAATTTGGATTTATTTTTTGGGGGGATTTTGTTGCTTACCGATCCATGTTCGATCTAAATATATTGATACGAAGGACGGGGGTATTGTAAAATAATCTACAAAACTGTACATTTCTAACATAAACCAAAGCTTATCGGACGCCGCTATGAACTGCAAAAAACATTGTTAATAAAAGAACAAAAAGGGTAAAAATTTTAACAATTTGTTGAAAATAAAGCTTAAAACTCATTATCAAATTATGGCTTAGCCAATTGCACTTGTCACAGAAATAAAATAGTGTGGTCGTGTGAAACTTACTCGTATAAAAAAGTAAACCATAAAAAATATATTGAATGCGAGATCGATCTGTTGAGTAATGTTATTACTCCATTTTTGGCATCTTTCAACTTCTTCGCTAGATGCATCAACAAAGTATATAATGAGAGATGCAATGCTGAGTATAAATACGAGTACGACCTGAAAGAAAAGTTAAAATAACAAAAGCAATTATTAGAAGTTATGAGTTATATGAATTCATTAATCTTAAACATATTCTTTATACCATTGGCTAAAATGTGTGTGTTATTTATTTGCCCTACGTTTAGTCAGCAATGCCAGCAAGACGCAAAGAAAGATTAATGCGAGATATAAAGGCACAAAGATCAGGCGAAGAAATCCACGAAAACAATGCAAATGTTCATGGCATAGAGCCTTCAACGTTTTCTATTCAATTATTTTATTATTTCGCATAACAATCTGAAATTTTGTGTGCAGTTTTGTATAGGTCACATTGCACCAACCCTATGTTACCTTTCGAAGACTACTGATTTCTTACACAACTTAGTTATATATGTGGTTTTTGGGTGAACTATAAATCAACAACTGTGACATCCATCTTTTGGCAATACCAATTCTTGGCACAGACATAAAGGTTAGCCACAGAAAAACAAACTTTACAGGATTATGCATTTTTAATTGCAGCATGACATTGGCGAATGGGCATGAGAAGCGCTTTTATCTCACGGCTCATTTGATTCATGGACCGTGGTCCGGCATCATTGCGGCAATTAGTCGAGGGCGTTCCGTTGATAAATCTGCGGCAATCATGAAATATTTACAAGGTAATTTCAACGTGGCCATTTCTTGTTTAAAATGCACTCGAGAGGCAGCAGTACGTATGTATAGTATGTACGACAAGGGCTGCCCGTTAAATGTCAGGGCTGTTTGCCAAAAAGGAAAAGGCCAGTTGAGGTGGATCAACTTTGGGCTGGCGCCCACTGCTTGCCCACCAAATTGTGTCTGCTTATGCGGCCGCATGCTATTCTAAATGTGCTTAATTGTTATTGCCACCGCCCAGGCCGTACAAACGTAATTGCTTTGATAATCGAACAAAACGAAGCACAAAAAGGAAAAACTAAATTTGGCACAAGTCGCACGCAAGCTACTTATTTAGGGCCAATGTTTATACTGATTTGATATTTTTGTTGTTGTTGGTATGCAAATACAAGATATATTACAAACGTTTGTAAGTTTTGGTTGAGTTGCGTAACTAACATGGTTAAGTTCTGCTTGAGTTGAATGGAAATCTTCAAAAAAAATATCAAGAAAAATATTTATAAAAACTAAATTTAAAGGCTTTACGCTAAACAATACTGTAAAAATTGATGAGTAACATTTTGCATAAACAGACAAATAAAAAATAATATGATTTTAAGACAAGTTATAGTTAAGCGCCCACTGTTTCTCAGAGTCGTTTAAGTAATGTATTCTGTTATTGGTTTTTCAAAATAAATCCAGCTAAGTTGAAACGTTAAAAAATTTACTATTTGGATTTAGCATATTTACTAAAATGCATTCTTTTACCTTTTAGCTTAGCTTAAGAAAAAAAATACTTTTGTTCCGAGTACTACTACAAACTACAAGATTAAGTATACGCCATGGGTTGTCGGTTGTCTTTTCATTAAAATCGCTTAATTGCCACTGTCCGCTAATGAAATAGAATCTCAATCGTGTTGACGTAAGGCTTTAATAATACAGTATATCGTTAGTCTGTTCACGACTGACGTCACCGAACAAAGGTAATCAATGCAGCGCCCAGTCCAGGACAAGATGGAGACAACGAACAAAACGTAACAGAGCTACAAAGATGAGAAAATTTCCTCGTTTCGTATGAATTGTTCTTGTTGGCGTTGTCGTTGTCGTTGTCGTTGTTGGCATCAGCGAGAAACTGGGTCAATCACTTAGTTGGTAGCTCAACCCGAAATGTGTTTGATGTGGCGCAAAAACCACTTAAGCCTTAGCGCAAAGACGCCAGCTGCACCACCGCGAACTTGAAATGTTGGACAGCCCAAAGTATATGTGATTGTGTGGGACAGCCCAAAGTGTATGTGATTGTGTGGGCGAAACACGTGTCTCTTTTCAAAATACTATATATACTTTGGGCCAAAAGCAATAAATTCTTTTCAATTTTCAAGTTGAATATTAAAAAATCTCTGGAATGGGAAGAACGCTGGGGTAAGAACGCTTGATTTACTTGTGGGGATTATTACATATGTTCTCACTCGATTTGTTTGCTCACCAAACTATCGATTTTAGTTCCTTTTGTTAAGCTTCTAATGCGTCTGCTTGGCAACGATTTATATGATACACTTTTCGCAATAAAGACTTAAGTTTTACATCGACAATAGTTTTAAACATCGCTAGTTCTTAAATAACTTCAAATCCCATTGGAAAACAATCAAGTTACTGTGACAAACCAGATTGTAGTTAGAGTATTGTGTACTCTAACAAACCCCACAGCGACACTTAGGGTTGCTTCACATGAATTAACATGTCATAATACTCGTACATATGTATAACATAGTATACATATATGTATATATGTATGTTTTATTCATTCCTCTTTTTTGTTGCCATCTGCGAGAATGGAGCAATCAATTTGCTTATGAGGCAAACACAACAGCAACAACAATGACGTGGCAAGCAGTTTAATGGCCCCAGTGCTGCTGCTTCTGCTACTGCAAAAACAGTTGCAACGGCGCCTGCCACTTCCACAAATTGCCACAAAATGCGGTTTCTAGTGTGTGGCTCTATGTCGTGACCAAGTGCAATCGGATGTGGATGACACGCCCCCAGTAAGCTGTCATAAGTGCAGCAAGAAGCTTTATGGCTTTGGCTATGGATTTGGCTTTGGCTTTCGCACAACTTCCGCATTTAAGTTGCCCTTAAAGAGTGTTAATCCAATTAGCAGCTTGGAAACATTATGAAGCACCACATGTAGTGCAGTGCACGCCAGTTCGTCTTATGTGAAAAGTTTATTAAAAATACAATGTTATTGATGTTTATAAAGTGTTGTGGAAAGTGACGGTTTAAAGCAAAAGTTCAAACGTACTTTGCTTGTCTTACAGCCAAAAGGACACCCAAAAAAATCCATATTTGTTATACATTCTACCAACAGCTATTACCAGCCATGACAATAAAAATAAAAATAATAATAATAACAACAACTACAAAAAAGGATACCACGCAAATGCCAAAAGGCTTTGGAAAAACGTCGAGAAAGGCATCCAAAAAAAAGCGGACAACAGCTGCAATGCCAACAAAATTTTGCTTGCTGTCTGCCAGCCAATTTAGCGTGTTTTGGCAGTAGGCCTGGCAATAAACACTCACCCCATTTTCTCACCCACTCTCTATGTCTCTCTCTCTCTCTCTCTCTGTTTCATTTTTATTCTGTTTATCTCCCTCGCAGTTAGTTTTCTTTGCTTTCGTTTTCGGCTTCTGTTTGCCGTGCCTCTATCTTGCTTCTTGGCCCTGGTAACAAACAGTAAAGTGAAGCGTGCGAGTTTTTATCGATTTTCTTTGGCATTCGCTTGGCAATCGCCCACAATATTTACTGTTATTTTGTTGTGGCACATATATACAAAATATACATACAGTATCTTATATTCTTATGCCCTTGCAAAGGGTGTTACATTTTGTTCGTTAAGTTTCTGCTTTATTAAAGAAAACTTTTGAAATATTTACTGATTTTTTCTTTTTAAATTTTCATTTGAAAGTCATACTCATGTGTATAGTACACATTGTGCATATTATTTTTTTCAGCACCGAACTTAAAGACCAAATTAAACTTATAACATTTAGGTAATAAAGTTTAGAAGAAAGTGTTTTATTCAAATTGAATCTTAAGTTTCATTTGTCTTAATCCAAAATTTCTGTCAATAGAGATGATCTAGATAAATTTATACTATCCAGATAAAAAATAATTCAAGACTCTTTAAAGTAATATTATTTAAAAAAAAAAACAGTTTGCTATCCGCAAGCGCATCAAATCGTCGACATTTATGTTTTCTGTGCCTTCTTTAGTTTCATTTTGTCCCTCATTCCCATTATTTGGTTGGAGTTGTTGTAGTTGCTATTTTTGTCAGTACTCTTTGCATATAGGAAGGAAAAGCAACCAACTATCAATAAGTGGGCCACACTAAAACAACGAACTTCGCTCTGTGGGCGTCTCTTTGGGAGTGCAACCATTAGTAATATTTCTACTTGAAATAGTTTCTAGCTTTTTCTTCACTTTGTGTATGGTAGAAGTATCAGTAGTAGTTATAGGGCAAAATGCCATGCAGTCTATTAAAAATAGGAACAGTATTTATTGGTCATAGACGAATGTAAGTTTGATTTTTATGCTCATTTGCCTCTGTGTTGCTTTTTGTCGCAGCATTTAACTAACATTTGATAATGATAACAACGACTGCCTCAGCTTAAAGTAGAATTCAATTGCTCTATTCGGTCTCTTTCAATCTGCTTTGATTGATAATGGCTACTAGCTGAATGTTAACAAAGCGCACAATTGGAATTTCAGATAACTATGCAAACTTTACTCATGTATGTGGTAAATGGATATCTCAAATATGTGAAATCAACAAGCTAACAGCTTGTTAATGGCGTTTTATAGATAAGAAATAGAATGTATTAAAATTTGTTTAATTCCTTACACATTGATAATTATTATTACAATTATATAATAATAATAAAAAGCAATAATTGTTTGACTAATAGGTTTGCATATTATCGAGAGAATGTGGAAGTTTTACGCTAGCATATTTTACGATGAACGAACTAGATCTTCCTATGGTTTAAATATTATACTTAATGGGTATCGGAAATTCTTCCTCCTGTCTGTTACATACATTTGCTAAAAGAAATTAAAACCTTTTTTAGTTCAGGGTATAAAAAGTGCCCCAGTTTTAAGAAATATACTGTGTAGTATGTAACATCAGTTTGCCTACCACATTTCGGCTCTATAATAACTTCAAAATGTGCCGCATACTTTTAATTTTCTTTTCGTTAATTTGCAAGTCTTAGTTTAAATCTCGTGTCTCACGAATTAAGTGAATAATTGCGAAACTGCAACCAGTACGCCCTAAACAAAAAAGAGCCGGCAACATCAAGCGATTGTCATGCAATCCGATAAAAAGCCCAAAACTTAATACCCATAGCTACTTTTGGGCTTAAGCAAGAGCTCACATTTAATGGATGACTGTATAATGTGACATATGCATAAACATATTAAAATATGTTCGTCTGTTTGCCCATACCTATCATTTAGTTATCAGCACATATGTTTCTAAGTCATTTAGATCCAGCGACTTATTCAAAGCACCAAAAACAGACGACTTTGCCCTTCCATTAAATCAATTTGCCTGCTGCGCATTTGTGTTGTATATGGAAATTGTTGATTTACTTAGCTGCTTCCGCTGTTGACATGCAACCAACAACAGTAACGGCCACAAAATGTGGCACAATAAAATGTAAATGTTTTCATTTCATTGTGCACGCACCTAGCCAAATCTTGTTTAACAATATCAACTAAAAAGTGATACGAAAGCGACTGCGATATACATACTTTGATACCAGTATAAATATGGGCTAAAGGGTTTCTGCTTGCAAGGAGAATTGCAAAAACATTATCGATATAGAATCTTTGTAATCTAAGAATGCTTGGAGGAATGTCGCTAGCTGTCTTCCATATATTCTACCAAATTGATAGTGATAGATGTGTTTTATCGATCTTTGCTTGGCGGCGTATCGGTTTCTTATCGATTTCCCAGCCCAACTAGGGTCGTAGCGCCTCTAAAACGACACTTTATACTACGAGGACAAGGGCCAAGACATTTGAAAATTCGATAAATGTCCAAGCAAAGCAAGCTTCTTAACCATGTATAATTAAATTGCACAACGTACCAAAATTCGACCAGTTGTTGTTTGACCCGAGATAAGTTCTCCAGCCCAGTCTTTTGCTTCTGTCATAAATGTTCCCTCGAACTCCTGTTTGTTGCGTGACGCCTTCTGCTCCTTTTGCTTGGGATCGTTGGGTCCCAGATCCGGCTCCTTGCGGCAGCAGATGAATGCAAATGCACGCCATAGCAGCACAATAAGCAGGCCAGCAAGGAATGTGAAGATGCTGGATAGCAGGAAACACCAATATTTGCGAACTTTGAGACAATCATCGGCATCGAATGGTGAATCTGTTGGATCATCGGCCAATGATTCGACAGTGCTTTGATCACACCCCGACATCCCCTGCAAAATCGTATAATACAATATATATTAGTGGATTTAATCAACTCTCTCATCTTTTACCAATTAGCCGTATATATATATAGCAATAATAAGTTTTAATACATATACCATCAAGATAATGACAACATTTTGAGTACAAGGCGGCAGCAATTATTTTCTTATTTTTATGTTTAAATATACATAAGTATGTATGTATGTATTTATCTACAATTTGTATGTATTAATGTGTGTTCATTCGAATGAGAATATGTATATTACACATACGTCACGTTTGACATTTAGAATGAGCGCAATTTATTTGGCTCAAGTTTGCATCGCAAAGCGCATAAATGTAAACAATAATATTAGTATTTCACGACAGAGATAGAATAGTATGTGTGTGTAGACCGTAAATATGTAAGTATGTACTAAGTGGCGAATGCTCTACAAATGTACATGATTAATATAGGAAGATGGGGACCGCAATCGCAAAGGTTTTGCGTACTATATACTGTTTTTGAACATTTCTGAATAACGATCCCTAATGTTAGATAAGTCTATTTGGCTTCATTGCTTACATTTGTTATTACACTGATATTTGTGCCGATCAATCCACTTGCCATTTCAGTTGCTTACATTGCGGCACACTTCAATATATATTTGTATTGTTGTTGTATATATAAATATGTACAATTGGTTAATTTAATTGTGATTAAATTTTGCTTTTGAAACTTGGTTCTAACTGATGGTAATGCTCGCAGGTCTTTCAAGTGCATACAGTTGTGGTTAGTGACGCCACCAACAGAGACGCGCCGCCAATAGACCCAAACCGACGCAAAACGCAACGAAACGCGACGAGACAAGATAAAATGAAACGGCACAAAAAACTTGGCACGCCTTTAAAAATAGCAACAAACAAATCTAGTCTTTTATTTTTAAAGTGATCTCGCAATGTAGCTGAAAAACACCACACAAACACTAACACAAACACACGCGCACACACTCACATTCAGAGCATAGAACGCGGCGACAATTTGCTTAAAATTTCAGCATTAGCCATGCGACATTTTCATTTGAATACTATACACGAGTACGTGTACATTCAGATATGTATATATGTATATTCAATATAGAGAGAGATACGTAAGTATCTGATCAATGCACATTGGCCAAACTTAATGCACTTTATGAAATTTCACTGTGTGTTAATTCCAATTATATCTGATGGCAAAACACAAATTTTTGCACGCTTTTCAGGGGCCAACGCACTCCAATGAATCACTGCGTATACGCTATATGCAATATTCTATATAGCATATATCTGTTTGATATACATTTGCATTTGTCACACACAAGCACACACATACGCACACACACGAAGCAGCGCACACGACCAAGATCTAGCCAAACAAAAATAACAAGGAGACACCGAGCGAACAGTTCGAACAGAACGCCGCGCAACAACTGAATATAATAAACGGCGGCCCGTTATGATGAGAATGTGCGACGATAGCGTTGAGGAGTCCAACGCCAACGACGCCGACAGCTGTGTGTTTTGCTATCTCCTGACTCGCTCCTGACCTGCTGGCTGGCTTGCACGCTCTCTCCCTCTCTTTTTAGCTGGCTGACCGCGAAAATTGTCAGCGCAGGCGACAAACTTGAATTTAATTAAATGCCACGAATATAGTAAAAGGAAAAATCGAACAACTATGCTTAGCGAACTTGGTAATACTCTATCTTCAAGGGATTAAAACAAGTGTCCTAGAAAGTTTATCATGATTCCGAAAGTGTTATATTAATAGCTTTAAGTTATACCAATTTTCTGAAGCTAACAAAAAGCGAGAAAAAAAATCATGATTTTTACGAACCTATTTTTTAAAGTTATTTACAATCATTGATCATTTTTTACTTATTTCTTTTCTCAGATTTTTATAAACTATTTTTAGATCGTTAGTGCTTAAATTCTTATATTTATTCAAAATAGTAAAAATCTTCTCTGTTTTTCATTATATTTTTTTGCTATTTTTTAATTTGAAATTTTGTTATTATTAGCAAATTGTGTCTAATGCTTTTAATGATTAGAAAAATACGAACGCTTTGGGAAAGGAAAGGGTATTCGTAAGGTTTATATATACACTGTACAGCTAGTGTGTATGTGTGTGTGTGTGTTTACGTCTTTGTGCGTGTGTGTTGCCAACAATGAATTATTATTATTACAACAAGAACAACAGCAGGGTAAATATAAATAAATAAAATATGAGTTCCCTTGTTTTGTTACCCTGCCCAGTGGCAACACAGCTCTAAGCATACATACAACAAACAAACACACACATAGTCATAGTTACATATAGAAATTTTGCATTCCTTGTTGTGTGTGTGTGTGTGTGTGTGTGTGACCTGTCGCCCAGCAAATGGCAAACAGAGCAAATGGCCAGGTTAACTCAGCCTAACTTGGCCTAACTCTGGCCAGTCACGCCATGTTGCCAGTTAGCTGTCGTTTCATAATTTACGCGCTTTGTTTGCTATTTCCTGCGGGGGCAGACCAACAACAAAAGCGCCCTAACCCTAACCTCCTTTAGCACACACAGACGTGAGCACCAACGTTGTTGCCATTAAACATGTTGGCCCAGTTTGTACAATGGCAGTTTGTACCCCAACCCCCCCTTTCGACCCATTCTTAACTATGCATTTTGAGTGGCCGTAATTGCTCATCACCATCATCATCATCATCAAAAGCGGCGACGTGCATTTTATTTATAGTTGTTTCCATTTTATATGTGACACTTAGTAGCTGGTTAAGTTTATCGCTTCATTGCAATTCGCCAATTACAACACAATATTTTTCAAATCGTGTACTTACAAAAGTATTTTTAAATTCATAGCTAACCTTGAAATTAGAAATTCGAAAATGTTCACAACTATATACGCGCATGACGAATATGCATTTGATTAATACATGGTACTAGAAACAAGTTTTAGAATCATAATCTAGGAATTTGAATGGGAAATACCGAGGCTTTAATTAATTGAAAATCATGTGACCTCTTATTGACCTCATATTTTGAAGTGTAAACAAAAATACGCATGTTTTGCTTTTGTGTATTTTAAATATTATTAAATGACACTAAACCCTAGAAAGTTCAGCTAGAAATGTTTATTTGCGAATTGTTATCACAACTAAATATATATAAATACTGTCAATTTTATATAGTATCAAATCAATCAAACACGAGCAAACTAGATGTTAATGATAATGACATGACGAAAAGTGATTTTCCCATAAAATGTACGTTTTATAAATAAACATAGACAAATTCAATTTATCGTTGATTTTTCTTCGCTCGTTGTTTACGTTTAGTCTACGAAATAAAACTACAGCTGTCGAGATTCAAGTGAATCATTTTACACACTATTCATCATACTCAGACACCGAAAGTGAAAAGTATATTATATTTGTAAATGGTATCCGTCCGTCTCTCCCAAAGAATTCATCATATTTCAGATATTTTCCACGATTAAGCTTTTTGAAACTTCAATCTTCATATTTTCCTTCCTGCAAGCAGAGTATTCCGCAGTTGGTTGTGTCTGAGCTTAAAGTTTTTACTTGTTTTAACTTGAAATCAAACATTTAATTCAATACCTATGCCTTTATTAAGTTTATGATAAACGTAATAATATTATTCTAGAACTTGTCACTTGCTCTCAACACAATGTTATTACCTGATACTTTGCCCTACTTTCACGCTACTTTTGTCAAAGTGTCTTAACTGGAATTTAGATACGCGTAAGGCAACTAACCGCGCTGGCAACTAATAAGTGAGTCCCACGGCGTTTAGATAGCCGAGTGATATAAATTATGCCCCCAAAGACTAAAGTCGATTTCTTAGGTTGTCAAATCGAAGGGAGGGGGCGGGTCGGCTGGCAATCAAGCGGATGAAGTCACACAAAGACCGAATGGTAATAATTTACATTGCGAACTATTGATTTTTAAGGCGTTGGCGTCGGCGAGGGCGTGGTCATTGGGCGCGTTTATGAACACCCATTATATATGTATATATATATATGTGTGTGTATAGATAACTTGACGCATGTCCGTCAAATGGTTGGAAAGCGAAAGAAATTGTAAAGAACGAAGATAGCGACAGAGCCGGACAATGAAGACGGACGACTTGTTTGGCACAAATGCCAAGCGACAAGCGACAAGCAACGAGTTGACAAATACCCTTCGACTTTTTGAGCAATTTATGGGTCGCACTTGGCACGACTGATTGTAGCCACTGATTGCTGCCGCTGACCGCTGCCCGTCGCGACATTTACCAAGGCCAAAGGGCTTAAGCGGCACCCGCTGTTTGTGTGTGTTTGGCGTTGCGCCTGTTTCGGTTTCAGTTTCTGTTAATGTAACATTTTTCTGTATTTCTGTGCCACTTTTGCCAAAAGGTCACGCGAGCTGCAAGTGTATACAAACAAACCGTACATGCCACTAAGTAAATGATATGACCAAGTTTTAGAAGAGGGCAATGAGAGAGATTGTTTAGAATTAATATTTAATTCATAAAGAATTTTTGCCGAATTTACTCTCAATCTTTAAAGTAACATTAAGCTTATATTTTCTTAACAATTTTTTAAACTTTTCCTTTATTTTAATCGTTTCTATAAACTAGTTCTTATGCTATTAAAACTGTTTCTTTCTTCTTAGGTTTATTATTTTCTAAACATAAACTTTCAATAATATACAATAAAATATAAGGCTTGTTCTTATCGAAAATCAAAGCTAGTTACTACACCGATTAATATCTAATTACATCCGAAATAAGTTTGATTTACGCTAATGATGATGACCCCAATATGATTGATTGATTGACTGATTGATTGCACATCTATATAGCCAGTACGAATACAAGTAAGCTTTCACGATAGCCATAGCTTTATTGATGTTGTTGTTATTGCACGCACACACACGTAAAAGTTTTTTGGTTTTTGGTTACCTTTGGCGAGATGGGCGGATAGAACGGTGGCAGCTCATGACAATTGGGACACCAGCTGGCCATGTTAGCTGTTTCTGTTTCGGTTTCGGCTTTGGATTTGGTTTTGGTACGTGGTAACTGGATTTTGATATCTCGTTTGCAATTAGAGCCAAATTAGCAGCCGCAATCGTTTCAATTGTTGTTTCCTTTCTCATATTCGCTTCTTGAAAATTTGATTGTATGCATCAGATACATACACATTTGATAGATATGTATATATATGTATGTGTGGAAAAGTGTTAATAATCGGTTGTTGTTGGTACTCACCTAGTACAGGCTAAACCACCGAGGCAGGGCTCCAGGGCTGCCAACATTCACACGCTCAAATCGCACATCAATATGTAGACGATTTGTTGAAATTGTTTATAGATATTGAGCAGTTGTTGTTGTTGCTATTGTTGTTTGCATTTAATTTTTGTTGTTAGCCGTCGAATTGAGAATTGTTTGACTTGTTGTTGTAGTTTTAGTAATTTTGATTTATATAAATTTGTTTGTTTTTTTGTTGTAAGTAGTTGTTGTTGTTACTTTAGAATACCATTATTAACTTCATTGTGCGTTTATTTGTATTAAATTTAATCAAAAAATTAGCTTTAAATAGAAATCATTATTTGTTATTGATTATGATTGATTATATCAATTGATTTAGGACACTTCACATTTGTGCAACGCTTTCCTTTATAAAAGAAATTCACTTAACGGGACTCGCGTATACCGTTAACTGGGCAACTGCAACGCGGCCTGGTAAATAAATAAATAAAGACGCGAAGCACATTCCAAAGCAAAAACAGCAGCTGAGCGTCGGATTTTATTAGGACTCAAATTCGTTACTCGCACTCTCTATTGCTCTCTTTCTGCAGAGCTGCGGTTTCTTTCTCTTTTGAGCATTTTGAGCGCATGTGCTTTGCATTAAGTCCGAAAGCTTTTTTCTTTCAAGTTGAACGCACAAATTAATTTCGGTTAAGCATACGCAGCGATGTCTGTTGCAGAAATTGAAATTGTTATTTTCTATTGTTTGCACAATGGCAAATTGTATTGAAATAAATGAGCTTGCATTTGCATTTCTACACACAAAAAATAATCATAATAACGTTGCACAATTTGTACATTAAACACACACAGAGAATGCCGTATAATTAATATTGCGACAATGACGACGCCAGGTTTTGGCAACGCGTTGCCAACGGGGCAACGTACGAACGAACGAACGAAGCAGAAAAAGGAAGAATGCGACGAACTGTGCGCGTGAAGCGTGTGCGAGGCAATGAACGCTTCCAAGAGTTTTGCTTCTGCTGCAGCCTGTCGTTGAAACGGAAACACACTGCCCTAGTTTTTAGTTGTGCACACACACACACACACACACACACACAATACATACACGCATGCATGCAAGCACTGTATCAAGCGGCATAGGGATTTTATTTTTTAATGGCAAACAAGTGCTGCTTATACATATGTATTTATTCTAATTGTGCCTGGACGATATACAGTTTTAAACACGCTAATTTGCCATAAATACTACTTGTGTGTGCAAGTATGTTTAGTATGTATGTAAGGCAGGGCCAGTGTTGCCATTGTAAGCCAAAATGTAAACAGACCGAAGAATGCCTGGCCAAGGCGCGCATTGAACTCGTTTGGAATTGGGCTTTATTTCTTTGTAGGTATCTACTGCCACGACAATGCAAGGCATACATGTACCAACACACACACACACACACTTATACATACACACTCGGTGTCGGGCACTGACTGACTGACACACATATACCAATGAACGGTGCACACGGACGAACGCAAACGATGAGGACGACGAGTAGGAAACAACAAAAATAACATTGACGATGACAACGAAGCGTCGACTAGAACGGGGCCAAAAAGAAGCTCATTCGGGCAGCAACAACAACAACAGCTACAGTGACTGGTAAAACGATACCCACTGTACTATATCTCCGGCTGCCCATCGACTTTATCATCGTGTCCTTTCGTTTCGCGCTGTCGCCCCCGCTGCCGCCGCCGCTTTCCCTGTCGTCGTCGTCGTTCAAAAAACTTTTGTGTGCGCTCGTTTTGTGCGATTCAACATGAAACTGGCACACTGTGTATGTGTGTGTGTGTGTGTGTGTGTGTGCGTGTGAACGAATGTATCTTTCTAGCCATGCGTATATGCGGGCATGTTCCTTTTTTTTAATGAAAACCAGCAGTATCGCCCGAATTTAACAGGAAAAAATTTGATGTCAAGTTACAAATGCTGTATTGGTTATCCTTTAATATTGGTTGTTTTTGAAGAAACACTTTAATTTGTATTCAAATCTATTTCACATTTGAAATAACACAGACGAATCTTTCGAATAAGCGATTTTAATTGAATTTCCTGTCCAAAAAGATATATATGTATAGTGTGTCACCTCACAATTAATCATTTTCATTCCTTCTTTTTTTTCCTTTTTGCTTTTACACACAATTTTCAGCGAGTACAGAAATTTTTTGCCGCTTTTCAAATGCTTTTAGATATTTGACTTAAAAGGTATTTGCTTTAATTGGCATACGCAGTTTGAAAATTTTTTCACTTTCACAGCATTTGTGTATGGGAAAAACAGCGTGAGTGTGTATGTGTACACACATACATATATTTATTGAGGAACTTTTTTCATTACTTTTTCACACAGGCACACGACGCGCACAGGCCAAGAAACACCAACCTTTCTCGTCCGCAGCGTATACAATTCTGCGCGCTGTCAGCTCGGCCAAGACACGTCGCACTGTGCAGCCCAAGCTCGACTTTGAGCTTTTTCGGAGTGCTAGGGGCCTGGCACTGGCTGGCAGGAGCTTGCGATTCATTAACATTGGCGCCAAAATGCATCAAGAATGCTTTTGTTAGTGTTTGTGTGAATGTTTGTTGATGATCTGCACACGTGGCGTATAAGTAATGCTCGTATCACTTTTGGTCCTTTTCAACTTCGACTGGGATATTTAGTTATTGCATACTTTTAGGCTGTAATTTTAAATTCACTTTATATGCATTTGAATTTTAAATGAATATTTAACTATGTATAATCTATACCCTAAATGAAAATTATCTATAGTAAAATTTTAAACGAAACGATTAAACTTCTATCAAGAAAAATGGACTAGTTGACATTATGGTTTTTTTGTATTCAGATGTTCACACTTGGTATGTACTATGAGCGAAAATCAAGTGGGCTTAAGATAGAAGTAAGCAACAATTGAATTCCATATATATCAGTCACTAAAACAGAAAATCATAGGAATTTATAAACATCAATATAAAAACGTTGATAATTTGCATAAACAATAAACAGAATTATGTTTAAAAAAATCACTTTGTTATTTTTTTCTTTGCTGATTGTTGCACTTTATCTGGGGCCCTGGTTCAACTATCGATATAAATATATCGCTGGTGAGTGATAAGCTCCGATAATCAAAATATTTAAGACATTACAACCAAAAAACTAGGTTGCTACGATTTACTTTTCAAAAATAAGTGGAAATAATTGTTTCTCCAATACGAAATATCAATTAACAAGGAACTCATAACCCAACTCTAATTACACAATGACAACAGCCGTTCTTGGCGGCGGCATTAGCGGTTTATCCGCCGGCTATTATCTTATGCGGCGGTTTGGCAAGCCCTTGACAATTTACGAGTCATCGCCCCGAGTGGGTGGTTGGATACGTTCTGAATGGCACAAGGAACGCGGCTTCCTATTCGAGGGTGGACCGAGAACAATTCGTCCAAAAGGTTTACCTGGTGCCAATACCCTGGAAATGGTGGAGGAACTTAAGCTACCCATTAAACCTATACGCAGCTCTCATGTGGCGGCAAGGAATCGTATGCTCTATGCAAAAGGTCAGGTTTGCATGCTACCCAATAGTCCCAAGGGACTGTTTGCAACTACGCCACCCTTTACAAAGCCACTGTATCGAGCCCTGCTGCATGACCTAACCACCGGTGGAACAGTGGCCAAAAATGCAGACGAATCCATCTATAGCTTTGCGGAAAGGCGGTTTGGCAAGGAGATTGCCGACTATGCCATCAGTCCAATGATCTGTGGCATATGTGCCGGCGATGCGCGCGAGATAAGCGTGCGATTCCTCATGGACACTCTCTTTGACAAGGAGCAAAAGTATGGCGGTGTCATCAAGGGCGTGCTTTACTCGCGCTTCAAGAAGGACAAAGATTTTCCCGACGAAGCCAAAATGGACGAACCCCAGCTGTATAAGCAAGCAGTGCAAGAGAAATGGGCCATGTACGGTCTGGCCGACGGTTTGGAGCAACTGCCTCGCGCATTGCGTAAATATCTGGGCGAGCACGATGTCAATGTCCAGTTAAATAGTCGTTGCAACAAATTGACTTTCAACAGCAGCGGCAGCCGGTTGAGTCTTCGTGATACGGAGCGAGAAGTCGACCATGTGTTCAGCTCCTTGCCGGCATATCAATTAGCGCCGCTGGTGCGGGCACAGCATCCGTCGCTGGGTGCCCAACTATTGGAAATACCATATGTGGACGTTGTGGTAGTCAATTTGCAATACAAAAGCGATCAGCTTCTAAAACAAAACGGCTTTGGTCTGCTAGTGCCACCCGTGGAAAAGTTGCCCATACTGGGCGTCATCTTTGACAGCTGCTGCTTTGACATGGCCGGCAATACCCTACTTACCGTCATGATGGGTGGTCGTTGGTTTGATCAGTGGTTCGGTAATCAGCCCAGCCAGAAGGAGTTGCGTGACATTGCCCAGCAACATGTGCGCAAGATCCTTAACATCAACGAGGAGCCGGCATTTAGTCGCGTTCACATGCTCCACAAATGCATTCCACAGTATACTGTGGGCCACAAGCGACGGGTGCAAAAGATCAGGGACTACATTAGAGATCACAAACTGCCACTGTCGCTGTGTGGCGCTGCATACGATGGTGTTGGTATCAATGATGTCATCTTATCTGCCCGCAGGCAGGTTGAGATGCTCCCAATACCCAAAACGAACTGAAATTTTATATAGATCCATAAACGTTGCCTTCTCTATATTTGTGATTTGTAACTTTTTTCCGTTTTGTACATAAACTGTTGTCTTTAGCCTTTACTATTGAATTTATTTATTTACCAAAACCACCTAAACAGGGCGGACTCTTTTCTGGCTCCTGTTCGGGCTGCCATTGCTTTGGTGTTTTTGCCTCTATAGACAAAGCGTGCATAAATTCAAATCCTGCTGCTTTGAGCGCTGTTTTAATTGTATCGTTCACTAGCCGATGGCGCTGCATAAAAAAACGTTACAAAATTAAATTTTAGCTCAAGCAGAAAGTGTTTAGCTTACCTTGATCAGCGACAAATCATTAAACTTCTCCGATACAACCAGGACGCGAAAATGTGACTCTGCTTGCTTGGGTGTATTGTGCATGGGAGACTCGTTGCTTACATCGAGAAAAACGGGCTTCAGTTCTGTTGTTAGCGCTTTTCTCATGGCCGTTTCAACCGGCGGATACTGCGACTCCTGTGACATGGTAGCACGCGAATTCCTACTTACGAATAAACTGCTTGTGTTTAGCAGTTGATTCACCTTTTGTGTGGAAACTCTAATGGAGTGACGCAAAGTTAAACCAAACATGTTTCCAGTATTAGCGAACAGCTGTTTCACAATTACATAAACAGTGTGGTGTGGAAGCCGAAATCAGTTCGTTCTGTCAGTCGCTTTGCTTGTGTTATCGATAGTTGCACGTTTGAATTCTAGAGTGGACCTTAAAACTATGATTGGAACTTTGTTTAAATAACCATAAAATTGCGTTAACAAAATTTTAAATTCGTTTTTGTTAATTGTCAAAATAAAAGTAAAATACTTTCATAATACTATCTCCTTGTGAAAACAAATTTGTATACACGTATATTGTTTTTTTTGGATGTTGTATTTATTTAATTAAAAAACGTTAATCGTTAAAATTTCAAAGAGGAACAACGTGCCTAAAACACAATCTTACATTATAATTTTCTGGTCTCAGCTAACTTTTAATTTTTAGATACTTCTTAATTTATAAACAACTGCTATTGCTCTAATAAAGTGTTTATTTCGAATTGTGTTTGTCTTCAAGCATAAGTGTGATTTAATACATTTAACAATGCACCAATGCAATAGAAAAATATGTGTTTGTACCCTTAAAAAAACAATAAAACGTTGAGCGGGCGAACAATCTTAAGTATTTTTAATTGGTCGTGTCAGTAGTCAACGAGCTTCTTAAGCTTGGGTGGCGCGGATATGACGACTCTTCCCCGATTCCCACCACCACCACCGCCACCACCACTGAAATGGCTGCCATGAGGATGTCCCTCATCGCGTCCTCCGTGCGAGCGTTCATGCTGCTGCTGCCTATATCGTTCACGCTCCCGGTTTCTTTCCATGCTGCGTTCACGTTGCCGTCTTCGCCTTGTTTGTGATTGGCTGCGACGACTGCGAGATCTTCGGCGTTCGCGGCTGCCACTTCGACGTCGACTGTGTGATCTACGTTTTCGTTCCACGCGACTGTTGCTGCGTCTGCTACGAGATCGAGACCTTTGTCTTCTGGTTCGACTGGCGCTGCGGGATCTGCGCTTACGTTGCACACGACTCGCGCTTCTTCTACTACGTGAACGGGATCGTTGCCTTCTGTTTCGGCTGTGACTACGACTGCGCGATCTGCTGCGGCGTGTAGCAGGTTTGGCTGGTTGGACCGGAGCTTGTGAGTCAGCCGATTCCACATCACTGCCGGACAGTTTGCCACTTGATGGCGTTCCGTATTTGTGTCGCAGTTCGCGACGCCTGTGAATAAAGAGATGTGAGAGGGCTTTCCCAAGAGCCACACACAACTTATTACTCACCTGCGGCGCAGCTTTAATGCCAGTTCACGCATCTCATCCTCGCGCTCCTGCTGCAGCTGACGCTCCCTTTCGGTTTTCTCAATCTCTGCACGCTTATCGGCCTTATCTAAAATACAAAAATTGGTTATTTAAGTCAATTGTTTTACACTGATCATTGCTAGCATATTGTTGAACTTAACACTACACTCGGCGGCTTACATTGCCTGTTTAGCAGGTTTTGCATCTTGCGCTTAAGACGCTCACGCAAGTTGGGCCGTCCACCGCTTGATGTTTGTCCAGATCCCTGTAATGGTCATCAACGATTATTATACAAAACTTTGTTGCCAAAGTAAGTGACAAAATATTGGAGTCAGTTCTGGTAACAGTCGAAAGTGTCGTTGCATAACAGACATGGCAACAAAAAAAGGGAAAAGTAAATTACTTTTTTTTAACAAAAATTACATAAAAAAATATTTTACAAAATTTACATTTTGGGTAAAAAATCCTCAACATTTTTTTCTTAAGAACAGTTATTTTGAGAAAGACAATAATACTAATTAAAAACCAAGGCATTTCAATATGAATTTGAAATTTAAATGACCTAACAATTTTAAAGCTGCTCGCTAGATAAATAAAAAGCTATTCAAAACGTATGAATTATGGGAAAAAAAATCGAAGGACGTATAGAAAAGAGAAAAAATTCTATAGGCAAAAATGCTCGACTCATAAAGGGTATACTAAGTCTAGAATGATTGTTTTTATGTATTTTTTTTTGGTGTTGAACGCTATTTTACATATTTTACTGATGAAAAATGTTTTGTACTTAGGGCAATGGCTAAGGTACTATGGGGTTTAGTAGTCAAGAAATGTGCAGTCATAAATAGAAGAATTTTCGATCCCATAATGGGCTTGGTAGTCAAGTCATTGTCTTGGTTTCTCTGCAAATATAGACGTTAGTTCTTAATTTTTCGAGTTGACAATTAAGCTAAGGTCTTCCTCATTTATAGAAATCGAACTGGTGTAACCACTATAGCATATAGCTGGCATTCAATTGCAAGATCTTCAAACGATTTTACAATTTTATAATATAACTATTATTTTGAAGTGTTTAAAATATTCATGCGTGCTTAAAAAAGCCTTCCTGACTTTTTTTACAACAATGTGAGTTTGGGGAACGTAATTGTTTTTGCTTTAACTTATGAGATCTTGAATATCAATATTAAATTCTTTTACTCTAAATTCTAGAAAATGCCTGTATTTTTTTTTGCTGCCAAACAAGTAAATGTTTACTTTATGCTCTTGCTATTGCTTCTCCTTACACTTAAAAGATATGCTCGCTTTACACATTTTCAATGATGTTTGTTTATGATAAATGTTTATACGACTGCAAAGATATGATGTGGGAGGTGGTGGGGGGTGAGGTATATCGTCCAAGTCTGGGGTATAATCAATTGTTATTGTCTTGCCGGACATACACAAATTGTTTAGGTTATATTGATTTTGGTTGCACAATAGATTGGGGTTTGATAGTTTTTTTTGTTGTTTTTTTTTTTAGGTAGAGACGTGAATTTAGTGGTGTACTCCAGTTACATAATTGAGGCAATGGGACACTTTGGTTTTGCTTACTGACTTTGGTTTCGGTAGCAGAACTATATTTGCCTGTTTGATTACCCGTGCTGGATGACGACATCAATGGCTGCGAACGTTCCGAGCTGAAACAGAAGACAATGTTGTAATTATCAAAAACTTTTTAAACAACGAGAGAGTGAGGAATTGATTAAATAAAATTAAAGCTAAATCTAGACTTCGTCTTTGGTTGCTCAACTTTACCACACGGCTGCCGTCACTTACGCGGTATCCACATCCAATTCCTCGGAGTCATCACGATCTCTTCCGCGCAAAGATTTGCCAGGCTGTTTAATCATCGTCGTTGCCATCGTGGGCGTCTCTTCCTCTTCCTCTGCTTCGCTGGGCTCACTGCTCTCCGCCGACGACGAGGATGTGTCATTGCCACGCTTGCGTCCATAATAACGTTTAAGTGGCGGCGGCGGTGCCTCTGTCACTTGTGGCGCCAACGCTGCTGTACTTGCCACCGCCGGCGTTGTTGTTGTCATACTAAGGACACGCGTCGACAGCGGATAGCTTATCATGGGTACATTTGGAGCAGCAATCGGTTTAGGTTGCAACTGTTGTTGCAACTGCCTCACATGTGGCACATTCGATGCTGTTGTCAATATTGTACTCGATGTCGTTGTTGTTGTACTAAGGCAAATCGTTTTGTGTGTCGCCGGCGGCGTTGTTAACTTTTTACCGCGTCGCTGACTGGACCGAGACAGGGAGCGAGAGCGGGAACGGCGTGGGTGAGAATGGCTGCGTGAACGCCGTCGTCTGGACTGCGTGTACGAGCTGGCACTGGAGCTGCCCGAAGAGTAGGAGTAACGTTTGCGGGACCTTTTGTAGCTAGGACTGCGTGACGTGTACCGCTTCCAGGATCCAGAGCGCGATCGAGATCTCGAACGAGAGCGTGATGGCGAACGGGATCTGGAGTAGTATCTGCGCCGTCTGCGGCTGCGTGATCGGCTGCGACTGCGTCGATGATAGCTGCGACGTCGACTACGACTGCGACGTCGATTTGGACTGCGGCTTGTGCTGCGGCTGGAGCGACGTCGAGCACTGCGTTTTGCCGTCTCGTTCATGACCTTCAGTTTGTCCAGATTGTCTTTGACTTTTTGAGCATAGGAAACCGAGGCAGAGGCTACAGTCGCCGCCGCCGCACCGCTGCTGGCATTAATACACGACTCGCCGAGCGTTTGGCCCGGTTTGCTAAGATTGATGGTGATCTTGGAGTGCGGTTGCATCTCATCCTCGCCGCCAAATGAGGTGATGTAGGTTATCTTTTCGCCACCGCCTTCGGCTGGTGAGGGCGAACGGGATTCCGACTCCTCGTCTTTGTCCTTGTTTTTCCCTTGATCCTCCTTGGCCGCATAGCTAGGCGGACTGAACGGCCGGTTGGCAATGCGTCGTTCCTTTTGGGCACGTCGCTCTCGACGTGATTTACGTCCGCTTAGTAGCATCTTTTCCTGTTCCTCCTCCCGAGCGATGCGCAACGCGTCAGCCTCGTCAGCATCCTTGGTCAAATGCGAGAAGAAATCGTTACTCTTCATGCCATAATTTCGTCCACAGGCATTTAGCTCGTGTGCCTGTGACGTGTCCAGTTTGCCAATGTCAATGGACACATCCATATCAATATCCGAATCGGATTCATCCGAGTTCTCAGCTTTTTCACCGCCTGCAATAGCCGTGCTGCTTGTCGCCGGCGCTGTGCCAAACGGTTGGGGTCCAATAGCCACAGTGGACGCATCCCCGGCATCATCATAGGAGTAACCAATGGTTGCTCCTCCGACAGCGTTACTTTTTTGCTTCTTCTTGCCCAAATTACGCTCTGCCTCGAGCTGTGCATTGGCCCCAAACTGCTCCTCCAGGTACAACTGATGCAGAAACTTATCCTCACTCACATTGAGAAAATCATTTTGGGCCAAAATGCGATACCGTTCATAGTTCAACTGACGCTCCTCGACCGTCAGATCAGATTCATCATCCCCTGTCGTGGTCTCGTTGCTACTGCTCTTCGCCACGGGTGGAATGTAATCCAAATGTGCTCGCACATCAAACCGATCGATGAGATTATCCTGATTTCCCTGCCAAGGCACACTGCAATAAGAACACAAACAGGATATAAGCAAAATTGCAACATTTTTTCCATAAATATGATGTGTGTAAGATTTAAGGTAATTCTGCATTCAATATCACTTGCATGATTGCGTCCCCATCACCGGCGGCCGCAACGGCTGGGTCTAGATAAATTTTACTCCGCCGGCCGTGCAGCTGCAGAAACTGTGTGGGATCAGCCTGAATTTTATCGTAGAAATATTGTCGGCGCTCGGCACGCTTGCGATAGTCCACGATTAGGCCGCGTATGCGGCGTTCCTGTTTTCGAGCCTCGTGCCACATTGTTTTCCATTAATTAAGGAGACTTATCACAGCACAACGTCAAATTTTCATTAGGTTTCACGTTTGTCGTTCGGCCGGCAAAAATCATCTATTTTTTTTAATGGCTCATTTCCATTGCATCTCTGCGACAGTGCTGTGAAACGTATAAAATCGACGCCCCTGAAAGTGAGCTTGTTCTTTTAAGCTAATTGAACTATAAAATGAACTAAAAAGAACCAGTAAGCGAATGGAAAAGCCGTTGAAATTTCAAAAGAAATGAGCTTAAAATGGCAGATTTCAACTAATTGGGGTTAATTAAAAAGCTAATGGGGGTTGCAATTTGCAAAGTTGCCTATATTGACATAAGCAAAAGACTTAAGGAAAAATCTAAAGCAATTTCTTTGCAATGTGCCGGTTGTGCTCCGTACAAATGCGCATGTCTTACCGAGTGGGGTTGGGGTGGAAACGGAAATAATGCATAATAAATAACAGGCAAAACTGGAATGAGCCACAACAACACATACAACAATTGTCAGTTGCTGCTCTTATTGCCGCCGCCGCCGCCTTGTGCACACAACACATTTTGCGGCATCGATTTTAGAAATACGTTGTTCACATCCTCATACTTAGCCAACAATATAGTTTTTATAAAACAAAAAGGTGAAACTAGAACAACCAGTTTTCCAACTGCATCCAGTTTTATCGTCTAATGTCTGCTAGACGTTACTATTTCGGAGCAGAGAAACGGTATAATACCTCCGGGGACGAGCAGGCCTTAAACGAAGATGATGATGTCCCCTTCAACAGCAGCAACAATAAAAACAACAACAACAACAACAATGACGATACAAACAATGAGCCAGAGCCAGATGGTGAGAAGGACGATGACTCGGAATTTTTACATGAGGTACCATACTCGTCCAGCAGCATCGATCGCAGCTCTATCGGCTCCATACCCTGGGCGGACGATGCCATCAAGAAGAACAAACTCGATTGGGAGCGTGTCGATCGAATGCTCAGCGGTGAGGAGGAGCTCCCGGAACTGGAGCCAGAGCTGCGAAACGAGATTGCCGACTGGCAGCGTAAATTCCCCAGCTTACTGGGCCGCAAGGCAAAACCTCTCAAACAGCAAAGCTTTGACAGCAGTCGGCACAACCTAACGGTGCCTGATGAGTCTGGTGATATCGATTCCATATCCGATCTTAGTCTTAACTCTTTGGATGATTATGACGAAGGGGATGAGCAAGAGGATGGCTTTCTCACGCCAACCGCAGAGCGTTTAAGGCAACGCGAACGGGAGACGTCTCATAACTATATGCGTTCAGGGCAGAATCTAGTGGCGATACTTGACAGGGATTTACACATAACATCCGTAGCGCTTAAGCTTAGGAAGCGAGGGCAGCCGGCGCCTGCACCAGCACCAGCACCAAGCACACCCCAATCAGCTACTGTAGCTCGATCTCGTTTGCGTATGCCGCCCATCCTCAATGTGCTCGACTCGAATCGACGCTTTCGCGGATTGCTCAACAATCGAAGTTTTGTGCAGCTGACTCAGGTGCAACAGCAGCCCAAATCGGCGGCATTAACATACGCCGAGCGAAGGCAACAAACGGGCATTCGATCTGCTTGGAATATGCCCATGGCGGCCAGTCGATTCCTCAATAATAAGCATGCAATTGTGTTGCCCTCGCTGAATCGTCATCAAAGGGATTTTAGTACGACTGGGACGCCTTCTAGCCAGAGCATTTCAAGCAACAGAGAATCCTTTGGGGCAACTCGACGGGGAACGGGCAGCCAAAATGTCCAGCAACGGGATCAACATCGCATCAATGGACATCATCATCATCATCGTCAGTATGGCTTGGATCAAGTGACAACACATTCAAATACACCTTCAACGGGTCGTTCGATCTCGGCTGCAATACATCATCCGCGTTCGGAGTTTGCCAACAATAGTGCCTTCTATATACCGTACAGTGCCTCAAAATTTAAAGCCTTTAAGTAGCCAAAAATCATCATCAACTTGTAAACAACAACTAGCAATAAAATCTCATCCAATTTGAAGGGATGAAATATTAAAGACCAAATATGTTATTTGAGTGTAGGATGAATTATTTCATATAAAGAATTACAGTTTGTCAAGAAAGTGTTTTGACAACATTTAAAGTTAAATCTACGCATAATTTATACTTACTTTACCCTTTTTTCATGAAAAATTGTCATTTTTAGCATTTTCAAAAAATCATAAAAAAATACATGCGAAGAGATTTTTGAACAATTTTTTTTCATTCACTTTTAGAATTGTTTGAAGCTACTTTTTGCATCAAAACATTTTATGTTTAAGATTTAAATTGCAAGAATTGACAACTTTCAATGGTACTAAATGGGTTAAGAATAGGGAAAGAAGAAAAAAAGTTTTGAAAATAGACCATTGGAAGAGTTGAAAACTTTCAATGGGTACTTAATGGGTTAAGAAGAGGATTGGATCATTAAAACGGAATTTAAATGACCTATCCGTTGATACCAAACTTTAACTTTAACTATAAAGTAAGTATAAATTATGCGTAGATTTAACTTTAAATGTTGTCAAAACACTTTCTTGACAAACTGTATATTATTCTTTCAATGTCGAGTAAAATAGCTATTTATAATAATTATTGTTATATTTGCGTTACGGTAAAGTTTCCCGAGACTACCTAACATGACGCTCTCTGCATGCTAATACATTTTTCAAAGTTTACTTTTATAAACCTAGGTTATCCAGACGAAGGCGACCATCGTTCTCAGTTAAATAAAGCGTATCCGCTAAGCATTGTTCCGTTACAAGTTCTTCTACGCGTTCGTTTATCTAGTTCAGGAAATAAATATAAGATAAGTAATCAAAGTTAGAACTATAAACCGAATATCTTACGCCCTTAGCCTTGCGCTCGGTCAACACCTCGGGGTATTTAAAGGCTGGTCCAAAGTTCACACTGACCGTAGCGCTTTTGTGTATCGAAATGGCCGGAAAGTAGCTGCCTCCATAAATGTCCTCAAACGCAACGCCCTGCGATTGGCCATTTTTGAAGAACTCAATTCGACTGCCAGTCAAAATGTGAAGATTCTTTGAGAGTCTCAGTTATTTTGTCCTTGTCCTCATAGTACAAATGTGATTTGAACTTAACCAGAGGCTAAAAAAAATAATATATTTAAAATATAAACCAAAAGTTGCCTAAAAAGACTTACGCGATCCTTAAACGTGTTGGGCAGGTAATCGATTGATGGCAGTTCGGGTAGCTCAATGAGTAGGCCAAGAGTGTCGCCCTCACCATATGCCTCACTATAGTGCTTGCCGTGGCTCTCGGTGAACTTTGTACCTTTGCGCGAGCGCCAGGAGTAACCAAATTTATCATAGCCCAACGGCGCCTGCAGATTGCCATACTCCCGTCCCCAGCCGATGCGTGTCGCTGCTCCCTCCGGCATCTCCTCAATGGTGATCTCATAGTACCAGCTACCACGATTCACAGCTGCAAAAAAAAAAAGGGAAATTTTAATATATTTTCAAAGCCCAATATGCTGTACTTACAATGTGTAGCGCGAACTTGGGAATATCCACGCTCGCCCGTCACGGCCAGCCGATCCTCACTTATTTTAAGCTGCGGCGCACGATCATGCAGTGCCAGCAGGACCGCATGAGGGACCAGCGTACGATATAGCCAGCCAGGTATAGGTTTGCCCGCCCAGTCGGAACTCTCATCAAACTCCTGACGAAATGGTGCATGCGGATCGGGCTCGGCCAGTATGTAACGATAGCCATCCTTATTAAATGGATGCTCCAAGGGATAACCATGCGGTGGCAACTTTACATTCGCTGTAACATCGGAGCTGGGTCGACCCTTTTTGCCCGTTGGCCCCGCATCAGTTCCGGGAAACTTGCGCTTCTGTCTATTGTTTTTGGCGAGGGTAGCTGCAATGTGAAAAATATTTAAGTAAACATGCATACGTGACTAGAGACAGGTGGGAGGAGCACTTCTCTTGAGCAATCTCTTCCACTTACAATCTTCTTCGCTGCTAGCAAATGACGCTGAGCTTTGTGTTGACGTCATTGCAAGGATAAAATATATACATGTATGTGTGCGTAGAAAAAAACAGCGTAATTGCGACACGTTTTTTAATCAATAAACTAGCAAATAGGCGACAGCAAAACGCACACAACAATAAAAATGTAACGCAACTATTTATTATTTATTAGTGTAATGAACGAGTTCCGCTCACGAGACCCAGCCCACCCCGCTGCTGTTGTTGTTGTAGTTGTTGTTGTTTTGTTTGTTTTGTGTCTTTTCTTTGTGGGTGTGTGTATGATGTGGAGACGACGACAAATAAGAAACTACACAGCGAAACGTAATTACGATCAGCTTTCGCTGAGGCAGAATTGCAAAAAAAAAAAAAAAAAAACAACAACAGCGGCGAGAGCGAAAAGTTTGAGAGCGAACAAGAAGAGAGCGCAAAAGCAGTTAATATTATCGCATTTGCAAAACAAATGATAAAAAATGTGAATAATTTACTGCGCTATATGCGAAAATTATTTTGTTTATATTTAGTGTGCTCTCTTTATTAGCACGAAAATACACACACACACACACACGCATCCCATGTTTAGAAAGAGCATGAAAACAAATACAAAAGTATTTGCACTAAAATTATTTTAATTGGCTCCACTGTACATGCTCAGCTGTTACGAATAGTTGGCACAACAAAACCGATTAGCTACGTACATACATATATCTGCAACTTTGCAACGAATACCAATTACTCTTGTTTTAACTTCGGTGCAAAGCATATTATTCGGATTAAATATTAATATTCCTACCTTGTATGTAACCATCCTCGGTGAGACGCAATGCACCAGTTTTGCTCATAATTTCGTAGTTTGGTTTAATTAAACGCAGATCTTGATGGAAGAGTCCATACATGGCACCATGCTCAGCATGCTCCTCGTACACAAAAAGTGTATTTACATCCTTGACGAGAGATCGCTGCACCGTGGAATACCAGGACTGTGTTAGACGGCGTGGCATTGTTGTCATGGCTTCCCAGTACTGTTCGATGTAGGGTATGATTTCCTTGTCCTTGCTGAACTGTATTTGATGCTTGCCTTCGCGCAAAGCTGCCTGCTGCATATTTGCAATAGCGCATTGGCACATCTGAGATATTGCTACAAATAAGAACCATAAAGACATTAAAAGAGATTCATTTGGGCTAAATAGTGTGTTGTACATACTGGCTTGGCTTTTTCGAAAGCTTTCCAGGCCTGTGCCTGAACAGTTTTTGCACACAAATATATAATTTGAGATAAATGGCAATATTTTGCCCTTGCCCAATTGATATGTTATGCAGGTTTCATGCACCCAGCGAGAGCATGTGGCACACAGCAGCTCGATAATGTTCAGATTCCGCTCCTTGCCACTAAAAACGTAGAAACATTAACATGTAAACAAAGTCTGATAGAATTGTGCTTATCAAAGCAACAAAGCGTCTGGTCACATTTGTGCATACATACCAATAACAAATGCCGGCTGTGGTCGGCCTGTCGCTGCTGTCCCCAACTACAGCTGCGCCGCCAACAGCAGCAGATGCGCGCTGTTCTTGCAATTGCATTTTTTCATCATCAGTGTTAAAGCTGAGCTCAGTGGTGGCCTCAGATGGTGAGCTAGTCTCCATTCCGCATTCGTCCATAGTAAATAATGATATTTTGCTGTATGTTTTATTCACAAAATATGTAAACAAATGTGAATGATGCTGTCACAATATTAATTGCGAAATCGGCCGCGATTTATCGAAAAACGTGCAAGAGCACAAAGTGTGGGAAACAAATGTGGTCACCCTAAAAACTCAAATGTTATTAACAGCGCACTTGAACCCGCGTTATCGGTTTGCAAAACATTTTTAAAATCATTGCTTAAAAAAGATAAGGTATTATAGATCAGTAATAATATGTAGCTTTTAATATCACAGGAAAAAAAACGATATTAAAGCATTACAAATTGAGAACAGCAACTTAACAGACCAGCCTGCCTATATAAATATATTATATTCCCATACGAAATTGACCGGCCAAATATGTGGGTTGCACTTAAACCTTATTATCTTTTTTTACAGATATAGCACAGAAAAGCGGTATATATTAAACTCAAGCTACATGTTTGGGAAAGCTATATAAAATAGTATGAAGAAATTCTATCAATAGGCTTTAAAAAATTATTATTTAAATGTAATTAAAAGTCTGATGGTTCATATTGGAGCTATTAGTTCCAACGTGAACTTGCCTGCTGCGCGACAGAAGGCTAAAGGCCTGTTTACTCAAAATTTAATTTAATTTAATTTAATTTAGTTTAAGGAAATGAATGCGTTTACTCAAAACTTAATTTAATTTAAGAAAACAGTGTGTGAAGCGTGTAAAATTATGTTAATAGTGCTGTTAACTCTCCGTTACATTTTGAATTGTTATTTAAACACAATTTTACTTGAGCTAATGGCCATATACTATATAAGCCCAAACTTCTCTTTTTAAATTAAATTTTTGGAGTCTTTTGACTTTTTATCATTCAACAAAATATGAAAAAATTTTGAGCATTGTCACTTCCGACTTCATAATTTGTTTACCATTCGAATTTGCTGATAAGCTTTGATATTTTTTTCTATAAACTCGCTTGATGTTTGCTCATCTCATTTAGTTAGTATTAAGAGACTAAGAAAGCAAGACAGAAGCGTTTTAAATATGCTGCTAAAAACCATTTGCACTATAATAATCATCAACATATCGCTGACCCAGTGCCAAGGGGATGATCTTCAGAACTTTGGAAAACTAGACAATTTGACTATCAAAACGTTGTTAGCAGAAATCGAAACCTTGCGGTATGTAATCAGAGATGTTTGATCAAACTTGGAATGCATTATCTTTTCAGGATTGAGCTGGGAAATGTGACAGAAAAGTTGGCAAAATTGACAGAAAAGTTTGATAACGTTTTCTTAAACACTTTGCAACCGAATCAGTTTCCAAAAAGTTGTGCGGAGGCAACAGCATTGACAGAACGCAGTGGCGACCTACCAGATCCTCCTGCCTGGTCACAGCGTTCATCCCATTTTGGTAAGCTGTGATGAGGATACTCTGGGCGGAGGCTGGACAATTGTTTTGCAACGTTTGGATGGCAGTGTGAATTTCTTTCGCGATTGGCAAGACTATAAAACAGGTTTTGGTAATGTGAGTAATGGCGAGTTCTTTATTGGTTTGGATATATTGCATAAGATGACTAAGAAGTACGACCAGGAGCTGCTCATTGTCATGAAGAATATGGCGGGTGAAGAAAAATTCGCAAATTATGATCGATTTGTGATTGGAAATGAAACGGATTTCTATGTCTTGCGTAGCCTGGGTAAATACTCGGGCAACGCTGGAGACTCCTTAGCTCAACATCTTGGCAGCAATTTCTCCTCAAGGGATCGTGATAATGATAACTATGATGGCAACTGTGCTCAGATTTATACTGGCGCTTGGTGGTACTACCATTGTCACAGAAGGTAAAAAAGTTTAAATAATTTTAAAAATATATAGATAACTCATCGTTTATTTTATATTTTAGTAATCTTATGGGCAAATATAATGACAGTTCATATGGTAAAGGCATAAACTGGTTTACCTTTACGGGTATTGAAGCATCTTTGAAACAAGTAAAAATGATGATAAGGCAAAGACGATGAATCAGAGAGCGTGTGAACTATATGTTTACAAAGAAATTTAAGTTGAAACAAAAATAGCTAAACAGCTTGAAAGACAACTCTATTAAATTGACTTTATATGATTTTTATGGAGTTACATTAAGGGTAAACTACTTGAAAAGATATATAAGGGTATTTCAAATTCATTATCAAAGCTATGTTTTTTTCATTTGCCTGCTATATAATCATTCACAAGCTGTTCAGCATCATAAGCCATCATTATATAAACCCAAACTACTCTTTTTTAATTGTATTTTTTAGACTTTTTATCATACAACAAACTATGATTTTCAACTAAAATAATTAGTTTATGCTCGTTCATTTGAATATTTGAAAATGTACACGATTTGCATCACACTTTTTGATCAGCTGTTTTGTATTTTCACGCTTATCAACACCAAAAAATGTAAACAGGCCTTAACTGATATCGATGACTCTTGTAGCTCCCAAAGAAAATGTAATAAAACAGAGAGGTAACCAGGTAACCAAGCTGTTAAAAATGAGCTCACCTTGACAATTACACTAAGGTTTCATGCGTCTTTCAAAATAAACAAATGGAGTTTGCACATGGCATAAGATCTGTTGATATGAAATATTTTCCCTATTAATTTGCACTGTTGAATATAAAACTATCGATATAAAGAAAACGTTTTGGCGCCCGCTGTTATTAACATTGTATGTTAAGCTTACAGATGGGCAAAGAGTATTCAATACTAACAGAGGGGTAACCAGAGACAGCAACTTTAAAAAAAAAAGAACATCGCTAACAGGGGAACATAGCGAGTTAAGTTGGCGGCGTCTGCCTTTTCAAATGATGTGCCGCCTTTTTGAAAATCAGCTGGTGACAAAGAATCAACGGCGATCATTTTTTCACTTTGTTTTGATGGCAGTGGCGAAGAAAGCGACAGCAATAATATGTTGCTGTTCGTTTCTTCTTGTGTTGTTGTCAAACTCGTCTTAGCTTGAGTTTGGCAATTTTACACTTTTGCTTTAATCGACTGGCTGCTTAACTACATGGGAGGGTAGTATAGAATTTTTATAAGCTTTGCGTAAATAAATGGGTAATCATAAGATACTAGAATATAATTTCAGCATTAAAGTCTGCAAGTTTTTTATTAATTAGGTAGGGCATGTATGAATAATAAAGACATTTTATTATGAGTTTGTTAACTAATCCTAGAGTAAGGGTATTTGCATTAAAATAGTCAAAATAAGTTATGTATTATATTTAAATTATATGTAAGTGGTTTCATTGATTTCCACCTAATATTGCCAGAAAGGGTATTTGAAAATAGCGCAGGGTGCTGCGTCTTGTTAGCTTTGCCTATTGTAGTTGTGCTGTCGCAGAACTTGAGCTTGGTCATTTTATGTATGCGGCTGTTTTGTTTCACTTCTTCCGCCTTTCCTTTGTAAGACAGGGACAGTAAAAAATGCATAAGTATTAGTATGCGTGTGATGCGTTTCATTTTGTGCTGGCTTCGTTTGCAACATTTTGATATTTATTCTTTTCAGTTGCCTTCAGCTACCCTGTGGTAATTGGGTGGTAGAGACTACACAGTAACTTTGTACAATAACACACCTGAAAATGAAATACCCTAGCATGATTCCCTTCAAATACGTTTTCTTATAGTTTTGGAATTAGTTGGTTATATATATTTAATTATTAGTGGCTAAATATTAATTTATAACCAAAAATAAAAATAAAATATTTTTTTTTTTTAAAAAAAAATATTTTTAAACCTTTTATTTGATTGCCATACTGCAAAAATGTCCATGCGATTAATTTCATATTGGGACAATGGGTATTTCTAGTTGTGCAGCTTATACATACATATCTGCTACAACAGCCAGCCTTTGGGTACACATTTATGCATATACACAAAGACGTGCCTGACCTGCGATACGTTTTGTGTTCACATGCAGCCAAATAAGTATACCAAAACGTAAGCAGCAAAAAATCAAAACAACAAATGCGGCGGCCAGCACAGAAGTATAAACAAAAGCAGCTGTTCAGTCTTTTCTCTACCTACGACCTCTCGTCAGATTTGTTCATGGGCGAGTAAAATTTTTTCGCCAGTTCTTTTTACATCTCTGTTACCTTTACATACTCGTTGACAGATGGGCAACAAACATGCGACAGTTGAATTTCGTGTGTGGTGGACGACGGCTCGCGAGTTAAAACAGCGCATGTTTGTTAGTGAAACAATAAACGTACAATTTATAGAAAACGGCGTAAAGTGTCATACAAATTAACAGCCAATACTGCTTGTGTACGTGTGAAATTGCGCAAATCTTATACGCTCATTGCCAAATCTTGTGAGCATCAAACAATTTGTCACCATGAGGCTGTACGCAACAGCAGCAGCAGCAACAGTTGCGCTCTTTTTGTTGGCCACAATCCAAACAACGCCAGCAGCTGCCGAAGAGCAAGAGGAGGTTAGTTTGTTTTTGTTGTTTATTTATGATTCACAAATGTTTTGGACAATTGTAAAATGCTTTTAAAGTGCAAATTTTAACTGGGGGCAGACAGTATGTACAAATGTACAGCTATTGCGTTATATTCGCTTGCTTGCTGTTTTTAACAAAGCCGACACACACACACACACTCACACAAGACAATAAAAACACACAGCTACACACTCACACACATGCATGCTCCGCGTACGCCATATTTATTTACTTTTTGTCTTGGTTCTCCACCGCCTCTTTTTCCCCATTAACTTTGATTAGTCAGCAAAAGAAAATCGTATGCATAATATAACGCTGTAATGGATCACATAAATAACTATAAGAAAATACATTACATCTACTCTGACTGTATTAACGCTTTTTACGCTTATCATACATACATATGTATATATTTGCAAATCTACCGTTTGTTGTTGCTTTTCTTTTCGTCGACACTGTTTTCTGTTGTTGCGTCGCCATTTGTGCCGACAATCAGCTGTTGTATCAGTTTGACCGATAGAACACAAACATATAAACCCCATTGATCCGTGCCTCTTTTATATTTATGGCAAAGTAATTGCGTCGTCAGTTTACAGCTTGCCTGCACTGTTCTGTGAATTTTTAACAGGGTTTAACAAGAATTTTAGCATATTTAAGTTTTCAGCTAAAGAAAAATATAAAGTATAACTTTTATATTTTTTTAAAATTTTTTTTATATTTTATAGCAGTGTCACATTACCAAGTTCATTGGAACTACTCAATGCCATAATTTATGAATAAATAAACGAATTTTCTCAGAAATGCAAAAATACGAAAATTTAATTAATGTGCTTTCAATCTAAGATATTCATAATAAATTTGTTTGCTTATTTGACAAAAGTTAATCATTCATAAATCTTATAATTCTGTTTAGATCTGTCAAATGCATTTAAGCAATAATTCAGTTTTGCCTGTAATTAATTGCATCGAAGCCCAATTTCCAATGAATCTTTTGCTGCACACATACATATACATCATATAATATTAGCTGCAGTGGCCTTTTGTTATCCCGTCAGATGCACTCAAGCATCCAAATGCTTAGAGCTCAGTGTGCCCCAGTGGGACGCATGTCTATACATATGTAACGTATATGCACGCTCAGCTGCTTTTACTTATTGTTTGGTATTGGCTATACATACGTACACATAAGTATGTGTGTGGTGTACGTGTGCAAGCTAAAATTTCCAATCACACACAGAGAGGGCAACATTCTCATTGGCTTTGGCACCGCTTTTCGTTGCCAAAGCTCATTATAAACTTTGCCTTCAACGCTCCCCCGAGTGATAATTTGTGCCTTTTGTGTTTGTGTTTGCCATAAAAGGGTATTTTGATCGGTGTTTGTCCGTTTTGTGGCGCCATTTAGTGGCTTCAATAATTTCAAAACAACCCATACGCATTTATGGGGTCCCATACGTAGATCCAATTAAGTTTTTTGGTAGAAAAGATTGTTAATTTGGAAACTAATTTAGTTGGACCATTAAATTTGGGATAGTTTTGGGATTATTTTACTTTGAGTTTTTAAAAAATTAAAAAAATTTTGTTAAATATATTTTTTCAAGAAAAGTCTATCTATCCTAGGACAATAATTTTAAGTTACCCGCAGTCTTGTTTTTCCCCAATTTTTGGTACCATTTAACTATTCTCCTTCTTTAATCTATCTCATAGTATTTATAAGTCACAATTTTTTAATTAACTGTGTTTGAATACTTTTTAAAATCTAGATTCTTTAAAAAAAATCTGCTGTTTTGCATCGATACGTATAATTTTTCCATAAAAACAACTGTCAAAAATGTAAGTTTGGATTATTTAATCTCACTTCGATGAGTTTGTAATCAATGAAGTAAGCAATACTTGTTATTTGATCATTTTAAGCACATGCTGGCATTGCCATTTGCAATTACGAGGCCTCCAATCATGATCAAAACCAAACAATGACACAATGAGAATAAAATTCGCATGAACAACAGAGAGATAGAGAGATAGCGAGAGAGAAATAAACAAAGAATCAGCTGGAATTCATGAACTAATTTTCTATAGGCTAAGGAGAAAGAGAATGAATCGCATTTGACAATCGCTGCGCAAAACTCAGAAACTAGAGAAAACGGATGCTCGTTCCGCCTGTTTGTGAATCATTCGTATGTGATTTCCTAAATGACAAAAACACAGTCGGATGACAGCCATAAAGCGCCTCCGGCAAACATTTCAACTTCACAAACTTCTTCGGTGCTAACTCGTAGATTTATATTGTCTAGTTTTGCAATTTGGATGCAAGTTTTGTGTGTCCGAGTTTTACTGAATGAATATGAATACATATGTATATGTTTGTGTATATAATATGTACTTCTGAACATTTGTATGTTCACACATATTATATATTCTTCGCACAGTTCCGCATTTTATTCATTTATGTAAATATTTTTATGCATTCGTTTCGTTTTTGTTTGTGTTTGTTAGCATATGGAAATCACTGACAGTTTTTTTTGTCTTTAAAACTATTTTAAGTTTTTTTTTTGTTAAGTATAAGCTTAAAAAGTTTATGGTTTATTTTTCTTAAGTTCTCGATCTTATTAAATTTTAAGAACCTGTCATCAGCAAAATTTTAATGACAATGGGCATAAATCAAAGTCTTAAAAATTTAATAAATATTTTGAAAAATTTAAATAGTATTCAGTAAAATATTTTTTAGTTAATTGACATATTTATTGACTCTAGCGTAAACTAAATTGATTCGATCCAGAAACTGCATGTCATATGTAAATATAAAATCATTATTTTTGCTCATATTTTTTTTAATTTGTTGATTTATTTATGATATCCGCACTGTTTTTGTTGCTTTTGTTAAATGAAAGCGATTTAATTGAAATTGATGACTTGGCCAAGAGTAATTGCCGTTTTCCAGTTGGTGCGGGAGTGTCGAGAGCCTACAAACGCTCGCTCGTTTCAGCCCTGTTTTCTGACCCTCGCCGCCGACAGCCATGTTGCGAATCATTAATCTAATATTTTTTTTATGCTGTTTCTGAATCAGTTAAGTAAATGCTACTCAAGCCGTGATTCGTTTATTATGATTATGATAGCAAATGATATTTAGTCTGTTTCTGATTCATTGCAATTTGAGGTTTTAATTAAAAATTAAAAACCAGTTTGTGTATTTAAGTGTTTGAATTTATTATTCAATGAGAACGGCAGCATTTGTGCGTGCCGAATAAATATTGCGTTTATGGTGGATTTAAGCAAACAGAGAACAGCTTTATTTACACAGAACGATTAATAAATATATGAAATCCAAATACAAAATTTAAAAAAAAAAAAAAACCTCAATTATAGACACGGAGCTTAAAATTGATCGTTAAAGGTCTTAAACTGGAAACATTTCCATAGTTTTACTGAATGTTGCAAAATAATATAACTCACTAAAAAATTATGCTAAGCTTCAAAAATAAATAAAATAATTTTGTGCTTATTTAAATTTTAAAATAATTTGTATGTGTGCTTTATTTTGCCCTAAATTTTATTATAATATTTTTAATGCTATGATTGTTGTCTTCAGATATTATTCAACACCAAACAGAGTTAAGAAATATAAATAAAAAATTTTTCTTATTTTTTTCAAGAACCTTTTTTATTACATTATAAAATCAGGTTTTTATATTATTAAGTTGAATTAAGGGTATATACGCTTTAGCAAAACATTTAACATTAAAAATATTTGGATTTTGGCATAAAGTAACATCTAAGAAAAATTATTTAAATTTTTGGAAAATCTTAAGCAAAGCACGACTTCATGCCATTATTATGTTCTTTGGTAACATTTGTATTATTTTAATTAAATCATAACTCGAACTTCAAACCAGTGACATCATTTAATTTAACTGTCATGCTCGAGATAGAGATGAATGTTTTAATTAAAAAACTCATTGATGCTTACACATTTCGCACCTGCTTTGGAAGACGCGTTCTTGCCATAAAGAAAGCGCTTGAGCCAAGGTAAATGTGGTCATTAAAACAAAAACAAAAAAAAATTCGGGCCTAAAAATGTCGAGCACAAAGACGAGGAGAAGCGTCTGTAAAACATGTGCGTTTAGAGCACGTAACCTTGACTCGTTTGCACAATAATACTCAAGAGTCAGAAAATGCCCCCCAGGTGTGTTAAAACTACTACTTAGTACCCATAAAAAATATAAAAAAAAACACAGCGCTCAGCAGGCAGGCAGGTAAAAGATGTTGACAGATTTTTTAGGGTAATACCGGTTTTAATGTGGCTTTTATATATATGTATTTATGTATATTGTGGTGTTAACGATTTTTGAGCAAAATGTTAATAAGCCCAAGTGACTTTTTGGTGGCTTCTTGCAAAAGTTTATTTATTTATTAGCGTGGGCAAAGCGTTTTAATTAAGTCTTAATTAAAAACAACAGTTTACAACAAATTGCCAATTTGCAATTTACAGTTCTGTGCGCTGTGGGGCTTCCTCTTTACATTTTGTTGTTGTAGCTGGTGTATTGTATTTTATTTGTATTTATTCACGTCAATTCAATTAAAGTTTTTTTTCAACATTGCATCACTTAATACCCCAGCGCATCTCTTTTATGCGTCAATCCCCAGAACCCAATACACCATGCCCCCGCCGCACCCCATTCCAATTCAATATTGATGCACAAAAGCTGGTTAACACTGAGTTGCTGCACAGTTGTTGCAACAGCAAAAAACATCATCAACAACAACAACTGCAGCCTCAACAACAACGCCCAACTTTGCCATCAGCGTTAAAAGTTTCGATAAAAGTCAGGCCAATGTAGCACTTCAATATGACTATACAAATTATAATTAAGTGCCAACGTTGGCGAGGATACAAAAATAAAAAAAAAACACCTTCAATTCTATAAAACTTTTTTTTCTTAATTAGATAGTTTCCTTGATCACGAATTATATGTATTAAAAATCGATTTGAATTGAGAAATTCATTTTTTTTATATATTTTTATACAAAAAATTGCATAATTGAAAAGAATCATTTCAAAAAGTCAAAGATTAAATTTCGTAATACAGTCAAACTTCTATAACTCGAATCACCATTATCCATGAAAAATAATTCGACTTATGGAGACTTCGAGTTATGGAAGAAACATTGCATACATTTTTCTCGCTACTGCACGCTACTGCAACTCGATTAGATTCGAGTTAAAGAAAATTCGAGTAAGGGAAGTTCGAGTTATGGAAGTTCGACTGTATATTTGTAATGACAATAATTTGTATATAAAGAAAACAGTATTTAAGCATGATAAAAATTATTTTTTTTTTTTCATGAATATTTATAAAACTATTTTATTCGGAAAAACAATCATCAAAAATAAAAAAAATATATAAATATTTATATATAAAACGGTAAAAGTTTATAATAAAGATTTTTGTTGTCAAAGTCAGGAAATAATAACAGTGGCAAGATATAAAAAATGAAATCAAATGTTTTTAGCAGTTTTTTCTTCATCGAAAATTTACATATTCATTTAAAAAAACGCGGCTTTTATTAAAAATACGCTGGAATTTATGTGAATTTTTCTCAAACATTTTTCTGAAATTTGTAAAAAGTAAAAAGTGTAAACAAAATATCCTTACTACTTATTATATCCTTACTACATTCAACCGTAAAACGTATGTTTCGCCTGTTAATGAATCTTTTTATTTTACAATAAACAGTACTTTGGGTCTTAAAATCAGAAATACCGCAATATTTATGTTGGCTTTTGCTTGAAAAGCAGTGTTGCAGTTGCAGTTGCATGGCGTGGCATGGCATTAATTTCTGATGAGCTTTATACTGCAGACAAGTGCATTAACTATGCAGCACAAAGTTAAGCCTTGGACTGGATGTGGCGTGAAGTTGGCTGCGCATTTATTTTTTTACTTTACTTTTTGCCGTTACGCATTGAGTTTTTTTGTTGCTGCCAGGACAACTAAATCCAAGATGGAGGAGAATGTTGCGTTACGTCTTCTCTTCATGGCAATCTCAGAAGCCATCATCGTGTTGTTTATTATATGCGAACTTTTGGGTTCCGTGGGTGGGGGAATTGTTTCTGTGTGTGTGGGTGTGTGTTTGTTGCTTAAAGTGCCATAAAGTTTAATTGAAAAACAAGCTGCAAACAAGCTGCAACAGCAGCACCGGCAACAACAGCAGCAACAACCACAACAAAAATAATAATACAATGCCAAGACCCCAACTACTGAGGCAGTAAACCCACAAATGCCACCCAACATTGCCAACCATTCGCACAGCGCACACACAACATAATCAGCTCAAACATAAGCCAAGCGGGCGGTCGGTCGGTGGGTCTATCGGTCGGTCGGCCAGCCATCAACCTACTACTGCTAGTTGACGCTGCTGTTGACGGCTTTTGTGACGCAATCGCCGTCAAAAGTTTGTTGTTTTTTTTTTGTATGCATTTTGTTGTTGCTGCCGTTGCTGTATATGTATTTTTTTCTTTCTCTGCTTATTTTCGTTTTCGGCTTTTTGTCACGCTGCAGACACAAATGTCAGCTGCAATAAGGATGAACGACTGAAATGACAACAATCTGTCTTCACTGTTCGCGCATCTTTTCAGTCTCAGCTTCCCACTGTTTTCATCTCAATACCCAGTAGTTGTTAAAAGTGTTTAAAGGGGGTATGATGATTTTTATAGGTTCAAAAAATAAATGTATTACTCATTAAATATATGGTAAATATTTTAAAGAATTAACATGAACGATTTTAGGGTTATATTATTTAAAGTTGCTCTTTAAATGAAATTTAAGATATTATTTGAAAATTTATTTTCTAAATTTAACTGATAATGATGTAGAAAAAAACAAAGATGTTATATTTTATCATTATTAGTTTAAAAAATTTTTTAAATCCCAATTTCAATAAGTTTCTTAAATATTAAGCTTTTTTTGTTATGTTAATTTTTAAAATTTAAATAATGTTTATTTCGATTTCTAGTAAATAAAAAATTATATAAATATCAAAATTTCGCACACGTAAACTTTAAAAAAAAATTTTCAAGACTACGAATAAATTTTCAGAACACTACAATTTGGTTATATCAATCGTTTAAATTATCTAAGGGGTCAATATAGGAAATTTTCACGGTTTTTTTTTTTCAAATTTGCATTAAAAAATAAATAAGATCAGATAATTTTTAACCTTAATAATATAAGGCGTATTTACTTACATATGTTGGTTAACAGATAACATTTTATACAAAATTCCTTGAAGAAACTATTTTTGAAAAACGGAATTTTATATTTGCACACAGGATATTTTTAAGTCGAACAATTATTTGTATCTCACCAACTCCCTTTGGCTGTAATACTTTGAATATCTGTAAATTATTCAGCGTTTGGTAGCTTGTCTGTTTGACGTCTGCTTGCAGCATTTTGTGGCTCATCATTTATCGATGAGCTTTTGTTAATGTTGTTGTTGCTATTGGTTTGGAATGGCTGCTGTTTGCTGCTGCAATCTCCCAAACCGGTTCGCTATGGTGCGGTTTGCCGTTTGCATCGGCGGTTAATTAGTTTTTGTGTGACCTGCCACAAGCCCAGCGAAGCGTTGCTCTACTGATTGACTTGATTGGCCAAATGTCTGCTCTATCTCTTACTCTTCGACTGCCTGCCCAGCCATACACTAACGTTTGCGATGCCGCCTTCAACTCTGCTCCTAAAGGGAGCCCGCAATGTAATTGCAATTATGCCGAGTTCATTAGGCCATCCAAGTGATGGGGTGAGATGGCGTGTATATGATGCTGCAACATCAGGCTGCTGCTGCAGGCGCTGCCTCAAAAACCACAAAAACACACAACCACACACACACATACTCAAACACATACAATTTAAGCTCTTGCCACAGTGCGCTTTTTAAATCACTTTTTTAATTTAATCGATTTTCATTGGCTTAACTGCATTACATAAAATTGAACGCATTTCATATTTCGACAGGCAATAAGCCATAGAGTGGCTTCATTTATTCGACACTGACTTCCCCTCCCTTCCCTCTTTACCCTTCTTGTGCCCGCCGCCTTATAGCAATATGCGCTTTTTTTTCTTTTTTGTAATCTCTTTTTAAGTGCACTTAAGAACGTCATTAAAATGCATATTATATAAGCGAAGTTTCCAGAGTTATGCACGTACCGTTTATTTTTTTCATTACGAAAGAACAACAAGGACAAATTATTATAGGATTATAGGGTGGAAAGTTGGCAGCAGGTGAAATTTATACATATAAATAATAGGTGGCTTTTTGCCAAGCATCATAACTTCTTTATTAAATTTTTCCTGTTAAAAAAATGCATAATCGTAAAGTATTGTTGCATAAATTGCGAAATTTGTGACATGGCAAAATCTTCTTTGATATTCTTTGCGCATAAACCTAGTTCGTTGAACAAGTATAATGCAATATTCAGCGAAAGCTACAAGTTAAATGTTAAGCAGGAAATACGGTATGTTTGGGGAACACATTTAATTAAGCATATAACATTGTGAAGAAGAGCAAACATACAAAAAAATATATATGTATATAAGTAGATGTCTGCGATTTGTGTGTAAAAATCATATAAACTTAAAGCCCAAAGTTAAAAATATATAAATCAACATTTTTGTCGTTTTTGAAGAATTTTTTAAATGATAATAATTAAAGTTTTTTAAATTTTTTGTACACTACAGGGCATAGGTATTTTATTTTTGATTTTTTATTTAAAGTAAAATCTTCTCATAATTAAAACTTACTTAATAAAGTGTTTCGTATCAATGGAAAGGTCACTTAATTTCCGTTTAAATGATACAATACTCTTCTTAACAAATTCAGAACCCATTGAAAGTTTTCCATTCTTGTTAAAAAGTATTTTAAAACTTTTTGCTCTGGTTAAAACCAAAAAAATTCTTATAGTGACCAAAAAAGTATTTGTTGAAAAATCTCTTTGTATGTATTTAATATGATTTTTTGAAAATTGCTAAAAATTACATTTTTTTTTTGAAAAGAGGGTAATAAAAAAGTCATTTTTAGCAATTTTCAAAAAATCATAAATAATTCATGCAAAGAGATTTTTTAACAAATATTTTTTCAGTCATACATATGTTATTTACCTGTGCAAAGCTTATTCAAATACTAAAAACGTTCAAGAAGCTGTTTCTTAAATGCATCTTCAACAATGTGCAGTCAATATAAACTTTAATCTTTGACTCTGTCTTGGACCCCTAAATGTTTATTTAATCAACCATGTTCTAAGGCTATTAATTAGGCAAACTAAAACAATTCCAGCTCCAATTAAGTGTGGTATATTTATGCAGACCAACAAATATGTCTAAGATAAATTAACGCTTTCATTGCTTAAGAAAATCAATAAATATACATATACCGAGTAATTACCAATTTTAGTTTTGCTGACTTAGCAGTTGATTTGTTTTTGTGGTTTGTGGCACATATAAAAGCGGATATGCGTCCTGGTTATTTATTCTAAGCATATACCCAAAGATTTTCTAACGCTTTTGTGAACTCTTGGTGCTGGCACACACACACACACACATACATACATATATACATACGCACATTTAATACATTTATCACTATCCTTTTTCATGGCTTGTTTTTTGCTGTAATCACGCCTTGGAATTTATGTCTTCAGAGTGAAACCGATTCCACTCTCAAACTCAATCTCAATCTCTTTTGTGTGTGTATTCCTCCTTATATGTGATTTTTTTTCTCTCTCTCTTGCTTTCTGTTCTTGTCTTTCTTTTGCCAAAAACCACACACTCAAACACACACACACACAACAACCACAACTGAATACAGACAAGCGTTGGGAGCACAGCTGAAGCGATCACCGAGCCACCCATCAAATTGGTCCATGTCCTGAATCCGGGCGAACGTGAATATCTCTCACCCAATTTGATTGGTGTGCAGAATATAGCGATGACATTCCTGCCCCTCTCCATGAACTTTGTGAACATCATTGATGCGTATCGTGAGATTGTGAACGGCGTACGCTATGAAATCTTGCTCAATGCGGTCGACACAAAGGCCAAGGATGCGGATACAATTTGTCGTCTGGTCATATTGGAGCAGCCCTGGATAACGACACAGTGGGGCGACAAGCATCGCGAACTGATCAATTCCAATTGCAGTGATGTCTCAGATAATGCGTTGCCCATCGATTCGGAGCAGCGTTCCAAGGCGCTCAATGACAAATATGTGAGTAACAGCATCTTCAATGGTGGCAAACGCAACGAGCTAAGCGACAGTGAAATGGCCACGCTAGAGGCACAAATACTGACATCATTTCCCAGTGGTGCCAGTGGTTCTAGTAGTAGTAGTAGTAAGCGACGTTTTACCACCACCAGCACCACAATCAGTCCAAGCACTGTGTCTGAGTCCACTAATGAGTCCGCAACGTCAATTAGTGTTAATGAGGCAGCAGCAGCAGCAGTATCAGCAACAGTGAGTGCCACAGCTACGGCTCCAGCTACGGCTTCGGCTACTGATGCTGCTGATGATTCTGCTCCAGTTAGTACAACAGCCGTGGAGAGCAGCAGCACCACCACAACCACTGCGGAGCTCAATGATAATGAGAAACGTTGGTTGGATGATTTCCTATCGGTTGGTGCGTATAATTTTGAAAAGACCATCGAACAGCAACGTTTGGAGCTAAAGCAACAACAACAACAAGTAGAGCAACAGCAGGAGAAAGAAGAGCAGTACCAGCAAGTGGAGGTGGAGCAGGAGCAACAGCAGGTTCAGCAGGTCGAGGCAGTCGAGGAGCAACAGCAGCAACAGCAGGAGCAGCAACAGCAGGAGGCTTCATCATCGTAACCATCATGAGATATGAATATTATAATCATCCCCATACGCACAAGCACACAAAAAACATAATCACAGACTCACACACACCTTAAAACATACAAACTTCAACGAGGGCAGTGCCAAAAGTACCAAAAGCAACATTTAAGGCTCAAAACTTTTACATTTTCTAGTCCCAAAAGTGCTCTTACTCAAAAAAAAAAGAGAAAAACAAGTAAAAACGTTGCAGTCGACAAAAGTTCAAAGCTTAAGGTCAGGCAAATAAATAAAGGGTTGGGAAAAAACTCAGCCAAAAGACAAAGATAAAGGGGGGTAAAGGACAAAAATGATCAGATCGTACGGATGCCATAACAATTCAACCAAATTGAAAGCCTACAAAACAGAGAAAAAAAAAGGGGCGCACAAAACAGAGAACAATCACAAAAGCAAAAATTGACTCAAAAACCAATATTTTTTTAGGGCGGGGGGCATTCACGTTGTTGGGGGGCATCCAATGTTGATGCATAATGATGTCAGTACTACCTTCATGTCAATTTTGGTGCCATAGCTTCAAAACTGTAGAAGATACAGGCATTTTGTTATAATGGAGGGGGGGGGGGAATAGGGGCGGACTCAAACTGATGCAGTTTTGGGGAATGTCACCAGCATCCCATAAAATGGACAGCGCAAAAGGGGATATATTTGAGTTTTATCGATTCACACGAGGTTATCGACTGTTATCGATTTCTCAGGCCCCCTGAGCCCAAATTTAACACTTTGTCCGACGAAGACATGTACCAAGATATTTGCAAAGTTTCAAGGCTCCAGCTTGAAGGGTGTCGAAAAAGTTGCGTTCATACAGACAGACGGACAGACGGACGGACGGACAGACGGACGGACGGACAAACACCAATACAAACCCAATATACTATTATACCTTTGGTATCAAAGAAAAAAAAAAAAAAATTATTAATAATTTCATGTGTGGTTAAAAAAAATTTCGGTTCTTTAAAAATACTCAACCTTTTCTATCAAATAAAAATAAAATGTCACAAACCAGTTAACATCCTTAAATTTATTGACTATTAATTGATTCATTATTGGCACAGCTAATGGAATCAATTTGGCTATGATAACAAACAGGAATAAACGAATAATTGTTAAAATATGTTGAAATAAAGTTAATTTGCGTGTTATAAATATTAACTGTCGTCACGTTAAAAATATTTATAGATACAAAATTTTATATTGCTAAAAAAAATTAGAATATTTTTATTAAGCCAGCTCATAAAAGAATTTAATTAAATGATAAAACAGGTTCTCCAGTTCATATAATAATGTTGTCACAAAAATCGAGTTTCTATTAAAAAATTGATTTGCATGCTAAGAACAGAAATTAAATAATATTTTGGTGCTTTTAAGCAAGAAATATGGTGCATTAAAAACTCAACATTAAATAGAATATTTTTAGATGTTTAAAATAATTCTTAACTCAATTGAATACTCAAAAACTTGTGTTTTTGGTTACTTCTCGTACGTCCCTCGTTAATCTCTGTCACACACACACACTCACCCAGTTGATGTTTTCTATATACTCTTATATATATATAATATATACGTTCACATATACATAAAAAAAAATAATACTCGTAAAGTAAATGCAAACAATAAAAAGAAAATGTTATTTAATTGAATTTATTTAAGCTGCTCGTTTTTCTCACAAACAAACACCTGCCACGGGTGTGAACGGAGGCGTGGCTGTGGCAGTCCATGCGAAACCAAAATGCCCCAACCCCACCCCCATCCAGGCTCCTCTTTCGTCGTCCCGCAACACTTATTTCACCTTAATAATCAAATGAGTTTCCGCTTTCAAATTACGGCCGCAATCTGTTTAACCCGGCCCGTGGCGCATCTGCTTGGCCCTGTCCCCACCTCCTCTGTACTCCTCCCCCCTCCATCATGCTGCAGGCACCTGTCTATATATGTATATGTGTTCATATCTTAAGGGGTGCCTAACTCAAGTGGTTCTCTGTATGTGTATGTGTGAACGCCTCTTGGCTTCAAACACACACATACACAGTGCGAACTGCGATGCGGTGCGGCAAAAGTGCTCTCATTATCCTTGATGCTCTACTTTTAACACCACCCAACTGACGCAGGTGGAAACAGCACCGCCTCTATTGAATTTAGCATTTAAAAAGGAACAAAAAACCACACGAAAAGTGCTCGACTTGAAGATACCCATATGTTTATTTAATTTTATACTTGAAAAACCCCACACATACTTAAGGTTTTCGCTTTTGTGCTTAGAATAACGGAAAGTTCTTATATTTTATTCGCTCTCCCTTATAAGTTGCCAGAAGATTAGAATATTGGAAAAACAGTTAAAAACATAGTTTTGAGTATTCTAAGCATCATTAAAGGTGCATTTTATATTCGAAAAAAAAAGTAATGTCTGAACGTGAAAGTACAAAAAGAGGCGTAGATAAGCCTATTTACAAACTGAAGGTTTAAGAAATACTTTGGAAGATCACATGGAAAGAAAATGTTAAGAGAAAAAATAAGTTAATAAAACTTAGATTGAAAAGTATTGCTGGTAAAACAATTCTCTCACAAAAAGAGAAAAACCGGGAAATAAAAAAAAAAAAAATGAGTATCGTTATATATTAATGTTTGGAAATTTATGAAAAAAATACTTTAAAATATGTATTTCTAGTAAATTTTTTTCTTTTTTAGCCTATTTTCCGATTAAAAATATTATAGTACAAAAGTATCCCAACAAATGAATTAATTTGCATGTTAACTCTTCAACCACGATATACTTTTTTAGCCCATGAATGCAGGGTATACGAAACACTTGACCTGGCCGAAAAGAACCAGCAAGTTTGTATACCGCACACTCACACACACACACATATACCATCACCCATACATACAGTATCCATTTTAAATACCACCCGGATTAATAGTCCAATAAATCGCATTAAAAATCAGTTACCCACAACGTTGTGCGCCGCCAACAGGCATTTTTGTAATTTATTAAGCCGCTTTGATGCTCGGTAATCTGTGGTGGCATTAGCACAATGCAATCGTGTGTCAAATGTCAAACTCCCACAATATTGGAATGCATTTTACGCTCCATTTACGCAATTGGACTCCCAACCAAATATTCAGCTATGCGGGAAGGGAGCAGGGAGCGTGGTCTACCCCATTGACATCATTTACGTTTTAATTCTTATTGAAATACACAATGGGAGCTGAGTAGAGTAGAGAAGTGTGGTAGCAGCACAGGCTGGGCGCCTCGATAAAGTGGCAGCGCTTAATGAATTCATGTCGCGGCAGGTCAGACGGAAACATTTCGATTTCAACTCACCCCATCCTCCAACACTCTCTTCACAGCCAAACCATTTTTAATTATACACACGTCGTTGGCATTACATTTCATTTCATTTCGTATTGTTGTCATTGCATTTCCCCCGCCTCCCAAAACTATACTCACCTGTTCAATGCCTGATCCAGCTTCAGTTCCTCCAATACCCATCTCAGCTGCCATGCACATCAGAGAAAGAGAGAGAAGGAGAATCGTCGCCATTTAGGCTCTTTCCCAGCAGCATCAGCAGTCCCAATAATCTAGCGTTGCCAACAGGCAACAACGAAAATTTTCCAGCCGAAAAATGTTTGGTTTAATTGGTTTTGCTTTTGGTATTGGAATGGTTTTCATTGGTTTGGTTTCATGTGCCGCATCTGTCTCCAGCGTTGTTATTGTTCTTTCTGTGCATGTGTATGTATGTATCCTGGCTAACTGGATTGAGGCGCCTCCACAATGATTTAGAGTTGAGTGCGTGTATTGTAGTTTCTGGCGGCGTAACTCACGCATGACTTAATACCTTGCTTGAACTCCGCTAATAAAAATGAATATATCATATATAACAACAAAAAAAAGTTAATATGAATATGTTAGCATTGCAAATGAATACACAAACATTGCCGACGATGATGAAAGTGTTTTGGTATAATGATAATGTGCTTGGAATTAATGCAAATGTTTGGCAAAGAATTATGTGAGCTTAGCTAAAAGCAACGATATCGATTAACATAAGTAACACTTAACAAAGAACGGGTTTGTCAGTTTAGGTCAAATATTTAATATATAAAATATACTCTTTCACAAATTTTGGTATATGCAGGTTTATTGATTGAGGTTTGATATAAGCCAAAACGCGGAGTATAAAATTGATGGTTAAATAAAACTAGCTTTCAAGTATAACAATGGCCTTTTACAACGTTTTTCATTATCGCAAAAAAAATTCTATAGCACTGAAAAAGTATAAGCAATTTACATATATTACTAAGAATTTGCAACATATTGTATTCATTCATTAAAAATATTCCTTGTCTACAAGTATTACTTGTACTACAAGTAATAATAGCATTATTTTAATAAATTATCTTTATTCATATCTCAATAAAAAGAAATCTCCATGGGAAATATATGGATTTATTCATTTCTGTTATTGATTTAATAGACTTCTAGTTGGCTCTGGACTCTGTTTTCTTATGCACACATGCACCAGATATCCTAGGCTAAAGTTTTTTACCTTTGTTATCAGAGCATAGTTAATTGTAAGGATATTCATAGCACATTTTTTTCTTATTCTCAGCAAAAAAAAACTCCGTGTCGTTATTACAAATACTCAAAAAGTGGTTAGCACTTTTTTGTTATCTATTCCAAATATATTTAATTTTTGTTCTATAAAATAAATAAATGTCGTGCATCAACTCGTTCTTCGTGTCACGTTTGTATCAATTATAAGCACGCACACATCCCTAACCGCATGCAATTTGTGGATTTGAGCATATTTCATCTTTCATGTGTGTGCTGAAACTGACTGAGCTGAGAAAGATTAGTGTCCGAATTGGACATTTCGTTTTTGGATATCCGAATTTGGCACAACACTCAGGCAACACAGCAGGCGCAGCATGTTGCGTTTAAAGCGATTCGATTCTCATACAATCAAAATGTACTTTCAGTTAAATACAAAATAGAAACCCATTCCAAAAACTGTAATATTTTTACGTTTGCTACACGTTTTTAGACATTTTCCACCATACGATTGCAGACGGAAAAACATAAAAATTTCCCAGTATTCGGGGTTTTGACTGTTTAGACTATATAGAAACTACTAAATACATAGAATATGAAGCCATCATCGCTGCTCTTGCGCCTACGTAGCATTTGGATAATGACCAGTTGGATACGCAATGAGACACTGGCCGCTGCTGCCATGGTTGTGCATCGTCAGGAAAGGAACATGGAACGCCGTGAATACGAACAGTTGCTTCAATCTGAAGTTGGTCAAGTGGGTGTCGATTCGCGGGGCAAAATGCGCATCATACGCGTCATGGACGATTATATTGTGCCGGCCGAATGTGGCTTCTAAAGTGATGAAAGATTCAAGCTAAACTAAATTTTTGTTGCAAACATATGGAAGTACTTGGGCAAATATCCTCGAGCTTTGATCTCTAGAGGACGTTTTTGTGTTTAAAATCTATAAATAAACAACGTGGGAAACGCTTTTCTGTGCCTAATGCATAGAGTATTCGAATTTATTTTGAACTTGATAATAATTAGTTTTAGTTTAGAATGATTTTTATTCAAACTGTTTCGATGATATTAAATCCTAAATTCTTGATATTAAAATATGAAAATAATTATATTGGAAGGAAAATAAAATAATTAAATTTATCATAATAATGTGGAATATTGCTTCAAAATAAAATATCTCAAATTGTATTTTTTATCGATAAGTATCGATAAATAATTAAGCTTGAGATTGTTATCATGTGATTACCATTGTTGTGTCTACCTTATACGTTTTTGTTGTAACTTGTGTGCTTTTTTTGTATTGTTTTGTTTGTTATTGACCTTTTTTGTCTTAAATCAAATGTAATTGATATCGATTATTATCGATAAAAGTAAATTCTATGTTTTTTGCCAAAACCACTTATTTATATAATAAAATTTTCTCCTGCAATTTTAGGTGTCCCGCGAGAAGCGTAGCCTCAATGATGTCCCATTGGGCGCCAGCAAGCCCTACGATGAGAAGCAGGCAGAGGAGCAATTGCAACGTACACTGGATAAACTGACCGCTGGCGAGGGACCGCATTACAAGTAAGACAAATTAAATGATCCAAAAAAGTCAAATACTAATATAATCTCCCCTTATCTATGAACAGGATTATCAAAGTGTATTCGGCATCGCGACAGGTGATATCGGGCACATTGACGCGCATCGATGCCGATCTGACTGATAACAATGAGGAAATGCATCGCTGCATTGTAGAGATCTGGGCGCAGCCATGGTTGGAGCAAGGACACGATATCACCATCAAGTGCCGCAATCAGCCAACAGTGCATGCCAGGCACAGTCGTGCCGCCGAGTGGGCCGAGAAGAAGACGCACAAGAAGCAAAGCCATCACAATCTGCACAAGATGGAGCATCTGTTCCACAAGTTCCAGCTGAAATACAAGCGAAATTATGCCAACACTGCGGAGCATCAGATGCGTCTACGCATCTTCCGCCAGAATCTGCGCACCATCACCGAACTGAACCTAAATGAGCGTGGCAGTGCCAAGTACGGCATCACTCAATTCGCGGACATGACCAGCACGGAGTACAAGCTGCACGCCGGCCTTTGGCAACGCGATGAGGATAAACCGACCGGTGGTGCTCCAGCTGTGGTGCCTGCCTATGCTGGTGAGCTGCCCAAAGGAGTTCGATTGGCGTAAACAGAATGCTGTGACACATGTAAAGAACCAGGGACAATGTGGCTCCTGCTGGGCATTCAGTGTTACCGGTAACATTGAGGGCTTGTATGCGGTCAGAACAGGCGATTTGAAGGAGTTCTCCGAACAGGAGTTGCTCGATTGTGATTCCACGGACAGTGCCTGCAATGGTGGACTTATGGACAATGCCTACAAGTAAGTGCTAAATTGTGGACAAAATGTTTGTAATTATTTGTCAATCATAACTCTTCCATTCACAGAGCTATTAAAGACATTGGCGGTCTGGAGTATGAATCCGAGTATCCCTATGCAGCCAAAAAGATGCAATGCCATTTCAATAAAACTTTGTCGCATGTGCAAGTCTCTGGCTTTGTGGATCTGCCCAAGGGCAATGAGACAGCCATGCAGGAATGGCTGCTCGCACATGGACCCATTTCTATAGGTGAGCAATACTTTAAACATTATAAATGCAACTTTTACTAAAGCCAACCATTTCCTTCCAGGCATCAATGCCAATGCCATGCAGTTCTATCGTGGCGGTGTCTCGCATCCCTGGTCACCATTGTGCTCCAAAAAGAATCTCGATCATGGCGTTCTGGTTGTTGGCTATGGCGTCTCGGACTATCCCAACTTCCACAAGACGCTGCCCTATTGGATTGTGAAGAACTCATGGGGTCCACGCTGGGGCGAGCAGGGCTACTATCGTGTCTATCGTGGTGATAATACATGTGGCGTCAGCGAAATGGCCACCTCAGCGGTGCTGGCCTAAATGTGCCACCAAACCCCCAAATTCTATGCGACTATAAATATATATATATAAAGAAATATGTTAATGTTTGAGATAAAGCACAAAAATTCTTTTTGGCTTGCAATTTACTCATTATTATTTTTGTGTTCGTTTTCGTTTCAATGACACGACGATTTATATGTCGTTTAGAATTTTCTCTTTTTTTTTTGGAACTTTTGTTCCACGTGAAGTCTCCAAACAAGCATCAACATATATACATACATATATATATATATATATATATATAATCATGTAAAACACTTGTAATCCATTTGGCAGCATTATATACAAAATTAAGTTTAAAAGCGCAGCATACGTACTATATTGAAATAAATTTAAATTTACAAATTGTAAAGTAAATAACTTGTTTTTTTTTGGGGTGTTGCGTGATTTAGACTTAGGACCCTTAAAAATAATCGCATGGAGTTAGTTATATATATCTATCTATCTATAAATATCTAGGAAACTTATTGTAAGGGAATCCTTGACCAATGATAAACATTATTTAATGTTGACAAATTGTTATAATCATAAAGGAAATATTTCATGGAACCAAAGAAAAAAAATGCCTCCAAATAGTCATGATTTATTATTGTTTTATTGATTCTTTTCTTAAAAATGTTATTTATTTATTTTTTTTTTTTCTTTGGTAAAAATATTTTAAATTTATTTGATTTATAATTTTTATTATAAAATTATTTGATGAACTTTTTCAAGTTCTTTTCAATAGTTCTCATATTCACTCAACTTTATCAAGAGTAAACGTAACTTTCTTGCCTCCAAGCCAATAGTCAATGGCTGTTCTGGAGCCTGCTCTGTGGCCGAATAGATGTTAGCTGGCGTAAACAGACCATAAGCCTCGCAAGATTTTAGAAAGCTAAGCACCTCCTGTACGGCCGTATAGGGTAGGATTATGTTCTGCTTGGCCATGCCAGTGAGCAGGCCCAGTATACAGCGTTTCACATGCAACCAGGTGTCCGCATAGAGACGTGCACCCGACCCACCCTCCAGAGCATGAGCAATGCGCGAGAGACCAAACTCATAGTTGGACTTGGCACAGTAGAGAGTGCCAACGACCAGATTGACAATGCACAGATGATGATACTGTTTGCCCTGATTGCCCTTTTGCTCCTCGGCGTTCTCCACTTTGCGCATCAGCTCCTCAGCCTCCTCGTTCTGGAATGTCATGATGTAGGAGACACAGAGATTAGCCAGCACTGCCGCGGACACGGACATGATCTGCAAATTGGGGATAGATTTGATTAATAAAAAAGAAAACTCATTGCAATTTTAATGCTCATACATCATCGGAGTGCTGACGAACTATGGGCTCATAGAAGGCAGCCGCCTCTTTGTATTTATCCTGCATGAAGAGAACATGTCCAGCATTTAGGCGCCACACAGAGCAAATGGCATTCTCCGAGCAGAATTCGGCACTGGAGCGAAATTCACGTTCAGCGCCAAGAAAATCATCATCACGCCAAGAGATCCAGGCACGTGCCATCACCACGGGTAAATATCTAAAGGGAATAGGATAAATGTCTACTTCACTTGGCACAGTTCTTACTCACAGTTCCAAGGCCTGTTCGTAATCCTTAAGAGCATCCCTCAGCGCCTGCTGTTCACTGGTTGCCCTCACCTCCTGCACCCTAGCAGCCAAGCTTCTCAACTTGCCCGACAAACTGGAGGCCAGAGTGCCCAGCTTCTTCTCCGCCAGCTCTCCGCTGGTCTGAGCCGTTATCAAGGCGTCCAACAGCTCATAGAGATATTGTGATAGATACTTGTAGGTGAGATCCGCATGCTCGGCCAGAATATCAGCTGCAGTCTCGTAGAGCTCATGCTTGCAACAGATCAGCAGGATGTTGGCAAAGGTCTCCTTGGGACAGGCAGGAGCGCCCAACTGCAGCAGGAAGGCCAATTTGCGTAGACCAGCGACTGGACCTTGTACATCCGTTAGAGCCATATTGTGCAATGTAACTGGATCCAGTTCACTCTCCGCCCGTGGCGGCAAATCAAAGAGTGCATCCCGTGCCGCCTCCAAATTGCCATCCTGATACTCCAAGGCGGCCTTCAGGTTGAGTGCCTGTGTTATGCCCGACAGAGCCATGGTAATGGGATTGCCCACACTTCGAGCACTGCCCTCCGTGTCCACCTGAGCCCCAATACCCAACTCCGGATGATTACGCATGCCACGCTCCACAATCTCCGAGGTGTAGTCCAAGGCCTGAGCTCGTTGCTTCCGCTGGAAGTGTGCCAGGGCCACATTGTACGCCACCAACGGATTAAAGCCACCCACCTGAAGTGCAGTCTGAAAACGCTGCACTGCCGCCTCATGCTGATCCGCCTGGAACAGCAGACAACCCTCATCGTTTAGTGTTTCTGCCGTATTGCCAGCCCGCTGATTAAGCAGACTCTGTGCCCCAGCATAATCCTCACTGGAGTAGAGTATGGCACTTTGCAACTGCAAGCATTGCTCTCGCAGCTCCGACTCCTTGTCACCCATCTGTTTTAGAACACGCAACGCGTCCGCAAAAATCCCCGCCTGGTAAAGAGATTGAGCATAGTAAAATCTGCAGGGAGAAAGAATATTTTTATTAAAAGTGTTTAGGTGAAAATTCATAAAAATTTCTTTTTTTTATCGTTAAAAAAATAGGCAGTCAGGAATTTATCAAGATTTATGAATAGAGGATTAACGATAAGATTGACATCTTTTTGATAATGGTTAAAAAAAAATTCTCATAAGTTAAAGTTCTTAAAAACAGGCTTTGCTCCTGTGATATATTCAACTTAAATAAATATACTAAGCCTCACCATATCTCTGGTTAAATCCTAATATTGTCACTTTCAAAAAAAATTATTTTTATAATCCAAAAAAATAAACTCTTTCTTACTTATACTTGGCTTCATTGGGCACAAGCTGACAAAGTTGTTCGTAGCAACTAGCCGCCTCCTCGTACTTCTGGGCATTATAGTAACAATGTCCTAGCGTTGAGAGTCCGGCTCGAGTATTAGCTGCCTCTCCGCAGTTGGCAATGCAGTCAATGACATCCTCATAGCGTTTATCTTTGATCTTACAAAATGGTTTAATTAAGAGTTAAGTCATCTTATAAAAGTAAGCTTACCAGATTATAAATTGTTCTTGTAACATGTCCCTCGCGTAGAATTATTCCCTGATGCAGCATTTTATTGTGTGTTCTTCTTTGGAATAAAAAACTTTTAATCGAGATTTGTTGTGGCGGCGCGTGTTTTGCTGTCATGGTTACCGTTACTTCCTACTGCCTACCTATCCGTTCAGCCTTGACAACAGACGGCAACAGTTGGGCTATAGAATGTGGAACTGGATGAATAGAAATTGTTGGTAAATAAAAAAAACAGTGGTTACTAGGACATTCGAAATGTTTGAAATTATTTTATTAATATAACTAGTTTTATATTCATACTAAAAATAATTCGTAATTTTTTATAATCTTACTAAATATATTTCAACTATTTTAAGTAAACAATATTATAAATACAATTTTATTTTTTTATCATAACAATTTTTAAACGAAAAAGAGTTTGTAGCATTTAAATGCGGTTCTTACTGATATACTTATATCGGTTTTAAATATAAAATTTTGAAAAAAAATTAAATGGAATTTTAAATTTGTCTTTTTTTTTGTTAAAAATTCGTTGAGTTAATATTAATAATATTAGATTATTTTTTGTTTTTTAAATTTTTGGAATTTTTATTTTATTTTTTTTTTTTTTTTTTTTTTTTTTTCATTTTATTTTTTTAATTTTTTTTATTTTTTTATTTGTTTTTTTTTATTGTGAAAAAGAATGTTAACAAACTAGATTATTATTATCTGATATTCTTGAAAATATTCTGTTCTTAGACTTTTTAATAACTAAAAATATCATTGAAAAACTAAAAGTTTTAAACACAATTTTTATATTTTTTTTTTTTAAATCGCAATTCAATTTGCAATATTTTCATACCCACTATGCGCAATGGCTCAATATGCTAATTAGATTTAAACCTAGGCCATTGCATTGAAGCCACAGAAAGGTGGCACAATTGCTGTTGTTTGCTGCCCATCGAATGAATGCTCAGTAGCTGCTGGAAGCGCATTGAGTGCAGTACCCAAAAAAAAAGAGCCATTACCAATGGCCATGGATGAGTACGAAGATGACAGTAAGTGGGGATTTGAATATGGATAACAGCTGGTCAAACAAGTGATTAACCAAATGCTTAACTAATCTTAGTGAGCAGTGTGGGCATAACCCAGGTGCGTATTGAGAGCCAACAGAATCAACAGAGTCAGCAGAGTACGGGTGCCGTGAAGGTGGGCGGATGGCGCTATGAGGATGGCAGTCGCTATATTGGTGAGTGGAATCAACGGGGGCAGAAGCATGGAGTTGGACATCTGCAATTATCTGACAGCACTCGCTATGATGGACAATTCATGGAGGGTCTTAGCCAGGGACTGGGCTGTCTCTGGTTTCCCGATGGCGCCAAGTGAGTAGAAAGAAAGAAAGAACAAAAGCCAAATATCAAAATTCCCGATGAGTTTTTTTTTTTTTTTTTTTTGGAAGAGAAACAAACTTTAGCTTACCCATGAACTGGTATAAAAGGGTATAAAGGTTTTGTGCAAAAGTATGTAACAGAGAGAAAGGATCATTTCCTACCCTATAAAGTATATATGTATATTAAGAGCAGAGTCGATATAGCCATGTTAGTCTGTCTGTCCGTCCGTATGTGTGAACGCCTGGATCTCAGAAACATAACAGCGAGAGACTCTGAATTTTGAACTTAAGTTCGCCTAAGCCCAGTCGGTACAAGTTTTTTTTGAATTATTGATAACAAAAAAATTAATTTCTAAAAGTGTAAAAATTATGTTTAAAGCTTTTAATAAAATAATGAAAATTTGGAAAAATTTGATCTAAATCGGTTAAGAAACACCTGAGATATCGCAGCTTAAACTTTAAAGTTTGGTCATATTGGTCAAATGACGTTGTGCGTTACGTAACGGGTTAAGGTTATGTCCTAGTCGGGATCTCTCGACTGGAGCCATTTTACTGTTTTTATTAAATCTATCAATTCCAGCCTTTAAAAACTTTTATCTTAAGTGTTTACTTTATGTTTTTAAAGTTAAAAATTTTTAATCCACAGATACGAAGGCGAGTTCTATCAGGGCTGGTTTCATGGCAACGGCATATTTTGGCGTGCGGATGGCATGAAATACGAGGGTGAGTTTCGTGGCGGCAAGATCTCGGGCCTGGGACTGCTTACTTTTCAGGACTTTACGCACGGTTTTCCACGCAATGAGGGTTTCTTCCAGGATTGTCGCTTTATTCGACAACGTCGCTGTCCAGAAATTGTGCAACGCGCTCAAAAATGTGCGCTTATGGCAAGATCACAATGCGAACATCCCTATTAAAAATTAAACTTAACAAAAGACAATCCGATGATATGTACAATAAAAAAAAAAGTCGACGATATAACAATTGTGCGTATATTGCTTTCTTTGTCAATACATTTATAGTTAACAACAACATTTGCATTGCATTTGTCGGCTGTCGGTTAATCGCCATTCGGCGCACCAACAAGGAACCAAGCATTGCGTGCCTTGACAGCGGCATTGCGCACAAGACGCTTGGGATCATCGAGAGCAGCTGCAAGTACCAGGGTTACATCCACCTTGTGGGGCAGCAGAACATAAGTCGGATACTTGGTAATGTCATAGAGCAGCTGCAGCGCTGCAATGCGTACTTGCTGCAAAAACAGAGATAAAAATATAAAATCGTATTAAAAAAAGCTTTGTTTTTTTGGGTATTTTATGTTCGCTACAATGTGAACTCTACATTTGTCAAGGCTGAATTAAAACCGTTTTAAAATTTAAATGTTCCAGCAGGTTGCCAAATTTGAAGGAAAAAATTCCAAAAAGGGGATTTTTTAGGGTCAAATTTTTTTAGGAGATTTTTTAGGGGACAAAAAAATTAATTTCTTAAGCTTAGTACGCAAGAGCTAGAAATATTTCTGATAGAAATTTACACATTATTTCTAGTGTGTATCGAAAGTCCCCTTTGTGCCCCTTAAAAATATCGAATAAATCCCAAAAAGGCAATAAAATGGCAAACGAAATATGTGAAATTACATCGTATAAATTGACTTAATTTTTTTTTAGGGTATTTTACGTTAAATTTAGGGAATTTTAAAATACGATTGGGGGAAAATTTTTTTACTGTTTTAGACATAAAAAATTTGAACACAGATCGATTTCAATATTACTCACCATATTTAATTTGGATTTTTGCTTGGATAATTCCAAGCAGCTGGGTATAATGTGTCCCAAATGTGATTGGAAATAGTCATCCTGATGATGTACAAAGTTCTCGCAAATGCCCAACGCGATGCACAGCGATTGTGTATCCGTTTGAGAGTCGAGAGTTTTAAAGAGCAGTGGTCCCAATTGTTTTATATTTAGTTTAACCACTGAATGTGGCGTTGCCTTAAGCACATAGATAAATGCCTTTAAATGATGCTCACAATAGTTGGACAGCTTTCCGCCCAATTTGTCCATAATGGTGTGAAAGAATTTCTGCTTGTATAGAAACTTTACCACAGGTAAATCCAGTTCGGGAAACTCGGCGGCAATGATATCAAAAGCCAATGCCGCAGCGTTGCATAAAGTAGGATGCTCCAGCAGATCAGAGAGCTACAAAATATATATAATAAAATGAGTAAACCCTTATTGTTTAGCATAAACTTATTACTCACATCGCCCACAATATCGGCAGCCTCTTCAAAGCCAGCCACGACCAAGCCCTTGGCAATCCATGCGAGCAGCTGAACAGCACGTTCATCGCCCTCCTTAAGGGCCTCTTTCAGCCGATGCGTGATGCGTTTAACCTTATCCCGATTCGCGGCATTGTCATCCATTTTGTTAACCAAGCTGCACAGCAAATGGTGTGCAATCCCACGCAACTGTTCATTGTCCGAGCTCAACGACAGCTTGGTAAGATCATCCAGCAGACGCTCAAAATGATCATCGAGAGTGATGTCCTTGTGCAGATAGCCCAGCAGTCCCTTGGCCACATACAGATGTGAGGCCAATTGCAGTTGCAGTGTTGGCAAATATTCACTGACAATGGCGCTCTGCTCGGATAGCGGCAACTGCTGCATAATGCGGCTGAGCGAAGCAGCAATCAATTCCAGTGATGATAGTGACAACTCTGGCTGACTTTGTTGGGCGAGCTCAATAAGTTTGTGCAACAAATTCGACTGTTGTTGCAACTCCACCACAAAACGTTGATCCTCCTGATTGAGCAGTGAGCTAAGTGCATCCAAGGCCAGCAAACGTGATTGTTCCGCAATGTTGGCCGTAAAAGATTGAGACATGACCAGCTCCAGGATGCGTTGAGTGAACGCAATTTGTGGCATCAACGGCAACAGGTTTGCATAAATCTTGCGCTTTATAAACTCAGAGAATATATCAAAATTGCGCATGCATATGTCAATGAAATTCGATTGCAGCTCCACCGGCTGCAATGCGCCCAGATTAACAGTCAGGAATTTGAAATCCAAATCGATGTGTGGATGACTGATTAACTGCACCAGCGATTTGTAGATAAGAGCACGCTGTGACTCACTCAGGGTCGGCACACATTCACAGAGAACTCCCAAGGCGGCACGTTGCAGCTCCAGATCCTCTTTCTGCTTGGTATCAAAATCCTCACGTTCGCACAGACGCAATGCAGCAATGACATCATCTTGAAGTGGCAGCAAAATGGTTTTGTCCAGTTTCTCCAGTGCCTCGCGCAAGGCAGCCAGCTTGTACACTTGTGAGACGATATGATAAATTCGAATACGCTCCTCATTGCTGCCGGATATATTCAGTTCGATGGTCTTTAGTTTAATTAGAAACGTATTCAATATCTTGTCGGCAGCGTATTGGGCATCGCCAGAGACGCACATCAACGATATGGCCGTAGCTGGATGGAAGAGACGATGATGCACATCACTTAAATGGGGCAAAACAACGCCCAAGACGGTGCTCTGGTGGCTATGACTGATATTTGGCTCCTTGGGCGGCACTTTTCAATAGTTCAGCTAGTGCTTTCAATGCATTACGAAGCACATCAACATTCTCCGAACCTGGGAAAGTTTCAGCCTTAAGTGCTTGCCAGATTTGTGGAAAATATGGCTCCAATGCAGACGGCTTATACTTGAGAGCCGCTTGATGCTGTTTGAAAAACGGTTAAATAGTGTTGGAAAATGTAACAAAAACTCAATCAAAACTTACCAGCAATTCAATGGAATCCAGTTTAGCAACTAAAAGTTCGCTTTCCAGCTTCTCCACAGCCAGAGAGACAGTGACCTCGGCAAACTCTTCACTGGCCACAAGGCAATTGGTGAGTTTTTCAGCTAAAGCATCACGTGTAATGGCCGCCGGATCCTGTTTGCTGGGATTGAAGTCAATGGGAAAATAGCAGGCAAGGACTTCAACAAGCTCTTCGGCTAAATGCAGCAGTGGATATTGTGATATAAATTCGGGCATAAAACTAAATATGATGTCCAAATTGCGAGGATCACGTTCGCCATCAATGGAATTGATTAGACCATACAAGAAATCACCAGCCATTTTTGTAAGCTCTACAAATGAGTAAGAAATTTAGTGGACGAGCTTATATTGAAAGCTAAAGTGAGCTCACCCGGCTGGAACTGCGCTGTCAGGAACTTGAACATATCAAAGAGTTTGGTACGATCGCTACGGGTCTGCGACTGGCACGTTGTATACTCAAAGAAGGCATGCAACAGCTGGATCACACTCTCGCCCGGCACATGCTTCATGCGCACCAGGGCGCATATGCCATCAATAATTGCCGGCATCACATTGTGATGATCACGCAGACGATCCGTATAAAAGGTGCATAAGAATTCCAATTCCTTGGCATTAAGCAAATCGGCAGGCAGAGCGCTGAGCACAGCTGAAAAGAGAGTTGTGCCAGCGACGCGTTGTTCGGTTTCCGCTGATGTCAGAGCAAAGGCCAATTGCTCGGCCAATTTATCAATGTTATAGGTGCCAGCGGTAAGCTCTAATGGATAAAAGATTTCACATTTATTAAAAACATAAGCAAACAGCTGATTGATGGGTTGGAGAGTTTCCTTCGCTTACCGTTGGCAATCTGTGTGGCGGCTGCCTGCAGTTTGGCATCGCTTTTTAGGGCCTTATCGAGTGATGCAAGCGTGGGCGTTGTCATTTTTACGCCGGCGCTAACGTAAGCGCTTAGTTTAACAAACAAATACCGTTCGTAAGTAAACTTAAACCAAAATTAGTATGAGACTTCCGATAATGTGCTTGCTTCTTTTGTTATCTACTGGGGGCCCTCGGCACGATCAAGCTGTCGTTCAATAAGTTTTAGTGTCATTCAAACGATACTTGTACAATTTGGGTATTTTATCATGTCAAATTCACTTGTCACTCTGAAGCTGAAAGCAATTCGCATGAGCGTGTCAATATCGTTTTCGATCAGAGAGCTATATTTGTTATTGCTTTCTACTTATTTGTTGTAAATAAAATGCTATATTTTTTCAAATGATATATATTTTTTTGTTCGGTATTTTTAGCAAATGCAATATCTATCAAAATATCGATACGCCGCAATGACACACATAGGGCCATCTCTGTCATTGCGTTAGTATTAAGCAACAACAATCGCCGAAGAAGTCGCAGCAGCCGTTTATTTCAGCTAGTGCATAGCATTTAAATTTATATTTATATTGTTTTTTATTAACTTTAAGCGTGTAACGACTCGTAATAAATCCAGTGTACTAATGTCCATAACCGTAAGTAAACTGGCCTAAAAGAAAATAAAAGAAAAAGGACAGAAACGCAATCGTCACTGCTGAGACGCCCCCACGTAGCGCATACAAGATTTATAATTGTTTTAAAAATGCAATTGGAAATGCAGTAGGAATATCGTAACATCTAATTAACGTAAAGCTGCTTAAACTTTGTATTTAATGTACATTTAAGTGACGGCAGCAAGTGGCCCTGTGTGTGTGTATGTGAGATTTGTTTGACGAAACTGAAACGCCGCGGAAATTTGAGCTCTGTTTTTTTTTCTTTGCCCAATTTTGTCGGTGTGAGTGTTGTGTGTGTGTGTGTGTGTGTGTGTTTGTGGATGCGTGTGTGTGTGTTATGTTTTTTTTGCATACAGAGTTGAACGTCGTTGACTTGAAAGAATTATTCAAAAGCGACGACTCAACAAGGTCAAGCGCCTTATATGTGAGCCGCAAGGTTTATAAAATTTCGTATTACATTTTCCACAAATCGAATTCCGATTCAAGTCAACTCGGAAATGGGAGCATAGCGCAGCTGCACGTTTGCTTCTTTAAGTTTGGTGACACCAGCAGCAGCAGTGGCAGTGGCAGCAGGCCCAGCCGCATCGTGCCGAACAATTGTGCTTATAATTAGCGCACTTGCTGTCTTTTTATACATGTTTATATGTATGTGTGTGTGTGCGGTCTAGTATTTTTTTGTAGTTGTCTTCGGTCGTTGGCATTGCTATCTTTTATTATTTTCGGTTATTTTAAGCGGCCAATACTTACTTTCCATTTTAACCTGCAAGTGTGCGTGCGATTGTCTCCAAGTCGGTGTGTAAGTGTGCGTTCGCGCGCGTGTTTGTATGTGTGTGTGTGACAAAGCCGCTGCGTTTGCTTCCGTTCTATTGTCTGAGAGCAAATAGAGTACAAAGACAAGCTCAGACGAGAGAGAGTCTGAGCGCGAAGTTTACGCACTTGAGTATCAGCGGCAACAACAACGACAATAACATCAAATTCTCTTATGACTTTAATTGGGACTAATCTTGTGTTTCTTTTTTTGGTTACAACGACAACAACCTGTTCCGATTTCGAGCAGTTACTGCGAGGTGGCGAGCAAAAGACAACCACTTGGCTAGGAATGACCGTAATGGCCAAGACAACAATTGAAGAAATATGCGAGAACGCCAAATTAGCAAGAGACATGGCCCTGACAGGCAATTACGACTCCGCCTGCATATACTACGAGGGATTGCAGGTAAGACTACACAAAGAGTCTAACAATGAAACCGGAAAGAACAGTTATCTCATATTGCTTGTCGTTTGGTTGTTAGCAAATCCCTTGCAGGCAAACGACATCAACACGATAAATAAATGTTCTAATCTGAGTCATACAACGGTGATTTTTTTTTTTTGCTTTCTTTCTCAACTCAGTTTACAGTTGATTGTTTCTTTATATTATTTGTTGTTTTTATTGCAAAACAAACATGTTTACATCATATATATGATAAAGTAGTCCAATGCTGATAAGTTTATTTTTGTTTAAAATGTCAATACAATAATAACACGCATAATAGCGCTAAGTTCGGTTACGATATCTTGGCCGATATGATAATGGCATGATTTATATGTATACGATGATCAATCTGTAAGATTAATATTTTTATCTTTTTTAAGGGCATGCTGGCGCGCCTGCTCAAAGGCACTGTGGATCCCATGCGAAAGGGCAAATGGAGTATGGTAAGTAAAATCTATCTCTAAATGTAACTCAACTAAAACTCCTTTCTCAATCACGCAGATCCATCAGCAGATCAGTGAGGAGCATGATAAGATTAAGGCCATACAACGCACACTGATGGACATTTCATTCAATTTGCAAAATACGAAATTTGCCCACAAGCTGCGCTCACAGCTCAATGATGAGAGTAGTGTGACCAAAAATCCTGCTGATTGGTTTAAACCCGATCCGGATATATGGACACCGCCACCTAAAGATCCAGATGTCTGGGGACCGCCCAAACCGCCGCCTGTCCAAACAGTGGGTCGACGTGCCGCAGCTGCAAATAGCCGGCGTACAGCTGCAGGTGGAAGCAGCGGTCGGCCCAGCACAATCCCACAGAGCACTGGCCGCAATGGACCGGGCACGTCACGCGGTGGTCGCCTCACATCCTCAGCGGCGGCATCCACCTCCAGCGGTGCACGTAGTGGCGCCAATGGTCGCGTCGGCGGACGCAAATTGTCCACCTCAAATAATGCCAGCCACAATAATAATAACAACATCAATAACAATAACAACAACCATGATAGCAAAGATGATGATACGTCCGCAATCACAAATAACGGGTACGGCGATGTAGATGGTGCCGAGCAACCATCCAGCGAAGAGGAGCGCAAATTTCAGCCCAACAATCATATCGAAGCCGAACTGGTTGACATTTTGGGTAAAAAGAGTTTTGCCAAAAGTAAACAATGAATTAATTATTATATTTATGCTTATATTTTTAGAACGTGATATTCTGCAAAAGGATCCCAAGGTGCGCTGGAGCGATATTGCTGATCTGCAGGATGCCAAGCGTTTGCTTGAAGAAGCCGTTGTATTGCCAATGTTAATGCCCGATTATTTCAAGGTGCGCATAGCTGAAGCATTGATAATGAAATTGCCAAGATTTATTGTTATTATTTTTAATAATTTGTTGTTCATTGATGTCGTTGCACAAATCAACTTATATAGAAACTAGTTGAATTAGTGCCAAGATTTAATTTGTATACGTTACCTTGATGACAACAAAAAAGCAACTGCCAAAAGTGTTTATGTTGTAGGCGTTTTGAGTGATTAACCGGTTAGAGAAAACACGCTGAAATATGTTCGTCTTGTTGTTGAATACTTTGTATAAAGAAACAAATTGCAATAGTATCAATTGTTTATTTTACAATCATATTTTTAATATCTTTAACCAACTTTACTCATGATTTTCTCTTTTTTGCAGGGCATACGACGACCATGGAAGGGTGTTTTAATGGTCGGGCCACCTGGAACAGGCAAAACAATGCTGGCCAAAGCGGTGGCCACCGAATGTGGCACCACATTCTTCAATGTCAGCTCGGCCACACTCACATCCAAATATCGTGGAGAGTCAGAGAAAATGGTGCGTCTGCTGTTCGAGATGGCGCGTTTCTATGCACCCAGCACCATATTTATTGATGAGATTGATTCGTTATGCTCGAGGCGTGGCTCCGAATCGGAGCATGAGGCATCGCGACGCGTCAAATCCGAATTGCTGGTGCAAATGGATGGCGTTGGCGGTGGTGAGGAGCAGGCCAAAGTTGTTATGGTGCTGGCAGCCACCAATTTTCCATGGGACATTGATGAGGCGTTGCGTCGTCGTCTGGAAAAACGTATTTATATACCACTGCCCACGGATGAGGGTCGTGAGGCCCTGCTTAAGATCAATTTGCGTGAGGTTAAGGTCGATGATAGCGTCGATTTGAACTATGTAGCCAATCAATTGGATGGCTATTCAGGCGCCGATATAACCAATGTGTGCAGGTGAGTAATAATCATTATTATTTTTAAATAATTTTTTAATCGAATTGCTTTTTGTAGGGAGGCTAGCATGATGTCGATGCGAAGAAAAATAGCTGGCTTGACGCCGGAACAAATTCGTCAGTTGGCCACCGAGGAGGTGGATTTGCCAGTGTCCAACAAGGACTTCAATGAAGCCATCAGTCGCTGCAATAAGAGTGTATCCAGAGCCGATCTGGATAAGTATGAGAAATGGATGAAGGAATTTGGTTCGTCATGATGGCCCCTTAACCCATGGCTGGCAACCATTTTAGGCATATATATTTATACATACATCCATCTATTTTTTGATAACAATCACAACATTAAGAACAAGCTTTTAAAGTGTTAAACAACAACCGGCCGTAAGAAAGTTGAACATATTTTATATATAACATTTTTAGCATATATCTACCTATATATAAATATGAATATGTGTATGTATATATTTAATATATGCATGGATATATGTAAAACGAAGCTTTGGAATTCAAAAGACTAACAGATCTTAAAAGAGGAAATATTTAAAAAACAACAAAACACTAAACAAACGTGAAATTGAAAACTAAGCAATATTTTTTTGTTGCCCTTAGGTTTATCTATATCAATCACAACATATTAAATACAACACATGCACGATCCTTCCAGCATACAAAAATTTCAAAAAAAAAAAAAAAAAAAACTCATTCTAAGCTATAAGTCCTACTTTAACATGCCTCCCAGCCCTTGGCTTAGTTAACCATTATTTTAACATGTTTTTTGATTTTATTATATTTTTTTAACACACTCAAAACTGAAATGTTTTCACTAAGAAGTTAATGTAATTAATTCTCGCTTAATTTATATATTATATACACATTAATCAGATATAGTTTATAGTATTAATAATAATAAAAGAATAGTTGTGAAGCAGCATATGTACTTAAAAAATGCAATACTGAAAAAACACTTTTTAACAATAAAAAAAAAACAAGATTTTTAACTCGATTTGAGAAGCTTTATTGCATTTGCATTTTCTACAATTGTTTTGTACAAAAGAAACCAGGAATATTGCTTAAACATTTAAATGCTCATTATTTTCTTATTTTTATTTTATTAATTTTAAAAGCAGAAATTAAAAATTTCATTTAAATGTGATTAGTTGTTAACGATAAAATCACGATTATAACGTTTCTAGTTAATATTTTACAGTGGACCCTCGGCTAACGAACGCTCCGGGATAACGAAACTTTCGCATATAATTTTTTTTTTTTTTTAAATAAAAAAAATGTAAACCTTAACTGCATGTAAAATTTTTTACTGTTTTAGCAACGAAAAAGGGGAAACCCCGGTTTCGCTTAACGAAATAGATACTGGAACCAATTGTTTTCGTTTACCGAGAATACACTGTACTTGGAAAAAGTTGATTTAAATCAATAGCGCAGAATTTAACGTTCGATGCTTTTGATAGTTACGTCAGACTCAGCTTCACATAATATTCCAAGTGACGTAAGACATTTTTTTTATAAATTTCGATTATTTGCATACAATGTTCTTTGGGCATTCAAATAAAATATTTATTAATCTTTAGTTTAACTTGTTTATTCTTAAAATGATATTAAATGCATAAAATGTATTTAATAATTATAGTATAGGCTTAGATTTAAATATAGTGTGCATACTAGGCTAGCTTATTTATTTTTTGTTTAAAAGGTCAACTGTCGTTAACAGTGCTGCAAAACGTTTTAAAATTAACTATTCAATTGTCCAGCAATGTTTTGTGTCAGCTGTCAATTTTGTAATAATGGTCAAACCAAAACTATTGCTTAATTATGTTTACATTAATTTTGCATTTAAAAAAAAAAATGTAAAAATCGATAAGCGATGCTTTATTAGCAGATTCTTTTTATATACAAATAAAAAGAAAAAGACTTCGTGCCAAACAATTGCGTTATATATTTTGTGCTTAACACTTCGTAATTATTGTAAACAAAGCAACTATATGACTCATCCATTGTTTTTTGCATTGGCAGCATTTTTGAATTTAATTTAAAAAAAATAATAAAAACCCTAAGAGTGATGATTGTTTAATAGGGCCGCGACGGTGGCGGCATTGGCATCATGGGACCCATCATGGGATAGGGTACACCAGTAGGAGCACCAGGATAGAAACCGCTGCCGGCTCCAGGTAGATTGCCATACGCAGGCATTCCCCCTCCGCCTCCGCCCGTGCTGTGACGCTGTGCTGCAGACTGTTTTCGTATTAGATCTTGCATTTTCTCTGCCTTTAGTTTGCGCAAATGCATTGTGCGCCGAGTGGTGAGGAACTCCTCCAAAAATGCGTCCACATTTAATTCGTTGTCGTTGAACTTTTTAACACACTCCTCCGTTTGTTCCTCACTCTCGGAGGCAGCCGTTTGGAGCAGGGCCAAGGCAGTTTCTTGGCTGACGCCACCGGATTTTTCTTTGATTTGTGAGAGTAGATCTTGGACTGCTGCACAGCTGGTGCGTCCCTCTTCGGTTAGTTCGGCTAGCTTGGCGCGCAGCTCAATCACTTTTGGCTCCTTTTCGATGTTCTTTTCGGCCCGATTGCGATTCTCCTCGAAGAAGCGAGTTTTTTGTGTTTTTAATGATTCAAGCACTTCGTCCACTTTTTCGTCCAATTTGTCATCGTTGTGTAGCAGCTCTTTGAGCTGTTCTGAGTTCATGGGAAAGAGTGATGATTGCAATTGATTTAGATATTCCTGATACATTGTGATAACGCAATTTGTAAGCCTTTTCTATTTTGTTTTTGTTAAAGAATAGTTTATTTTTTTTCTGTCTCTTATTTCGTAGCTACACAACACTGAATATTAACAGTGGCATTTAACATTTTCTAAAATGTTAAGAGTGCAATTATGCCACACTGCAGTAAATAATTCATAAGATGTGGCAGCACTATTATTTAAAAGCTGCCATATAGCCAAATGAATTTAAGCAAGGCGCGCATTTTGAAATTCTTAACTTATTTATTGCCACAATGTTTGCACAAAATATTTACTTAATTAACAGATTATACGCCTGACTTGGCGCATATATCTGCAACGGATTTGCCGCATAGATAGTCACCGGCAAATTCCACACCATTGTCTCCACGGGCAATTCTGCTGGCGCCTTTAGCTCACCCGCTGCCGGATTTGGTTTGCCAAAGTCCATCATGGTGCTGGTGACAAATTCGAAATGCAAACGCCACTTGACATCAACCAGATCTGTGCGAAAACCGGGCGTCACGTGCAAAGGAATGGGCACAACCACCTGTGTCTGCAACGTTGCATAGCAGACCTAAAAAAGAGAATAAAGAAATGTTATCCTTTCTATCTTTTCATGTCCTTCTACACACCTGATGTGATGTAGCAATAGTACTCAGCTTGCCAGTGGGCACTGTTTCTTCCTTGTTCCTGGCACTTCCTGATGTTTCCGATTTGTGCATATTATCGGGCACAATACCCGATGCAATGCTGGCCATATCGAAAGAGTTTATTGACGAAACATCATCCCCAGTGGCCGAGATTACCAATTGCTGTGGTTGTGGTCGCAATGGCAGCTCCTGTTGCTGCAACTTCACCGAGAACTGCACGCAACGCACTTGACAGTTGCCAAAATCCAAACTGCCAACGATATCCTCGCCCAGCTTATAGGCAGGCTTAAACAAACAAAAGCGTCCAACAAATCCACGTTTATTCGAAATGCGATAGAACTTTGGAGCACGTCGAGCCGTAACGTTCTAAAGGTAAAATTAATAATTAATTCAAGAAGATATATATATGAATACGCACCTTTAAATGATGCCACGATATTTCCAATTCACTAACTTCACGCTTCTCCAAGAAAGGATTCGTTGGTGCCAACTCCTCATTCGTTTCTACGGTCACGGGCAGCTCATCCGGCCGAGCTATTAGCGGAATTGGTAGCACTCGAATGGGCACAGTTAGTGTCTGCACCTTGGACTTGACTCTTTGGGTTGCAATGGTGATTTTGTAAAAGTAGCGTATATCATGACCACGATATGTGGGTGGGCCATCCCGAGGCACAAGCTCATTAAAGAAATCTGCAAAAAAAAACAATTAATAGCCATCTTTACAATTAAACTTTTACGTACACATCTTTGTCTCGCCCGGCTGTAATTTTAAATCGCAAAACAGAATTTTCGGCTTGGTGGCAACGATGACTTCGCCTGGAGTTTGCGTCACGGCATCCAAGGCAGTGCGTCCAATCAGCTCAGCTAATTCGGCTGTTTTATCTGCCGTTGGACTGCTGTATGTAGTTTTTCTATAACAATGCAGTTGCACCGATGCCCAAGCCAGATTCTCCAAGCTGCAAGCATAATTAATTATAAGCAAACATATTTGTATGTATTGGAAAGTGGTTTTGTTTACCTTGCAGCGTTGGCATTTCGATCATTTTGTTGCTGTTCGTCGGCAAAGATTTTGTGCGTGAATTCAATTAAACACTCAACGCACTCGCCGGTGGCATAAATAGCCGAATCTGCACGCACTAATTTTGCTTTAATTTCAATCATTTTTTATTATGGCATTACAGCAGTTTGTTTATGTTTTTGCACCGATGACTAAAAACATAAATACATCGATACATATCGGTTATGCAGATAAATGTTAATAACATAATAATGTTCATGTTATTAACAGTGCGCAACAGTTGTGTATGCGATAGCTATCGATAGAGTTGGCCATTTCGCTTTGTGTTTTGATTCGCCTTGCTTGCATTGCGTTTCGTCGCGTCGTTCGCCTTGAGTTCCAATTCAGACGTCGTCGCTTTCAAATGTGGTACGCGCGTGTGGTTCGCGCTTCGTTCGTTTGACAAATTCGTTGGAAAAGAAAAAAAAAAAATTGCAACATCAACAACGCAACAAGTGTATAGTGTTGTGTGGCATAAGCCGTATTTGCACAAATTACAAATATATAAAAGGTGTAAAGCGTTCGCTAAAGTTTTTTTCAGTTGCTTTTCGCAAGCATTTACATATTTCCACGATCAGTGCGCGCGGATCAGTGCGACAAAATGTGCAGCAACAAAGAAGTTAAAAGTTATTTGATTGTTGCGTTAATTTAATTAAGCGTGGCAATAAATGCTGCCACTAAATCTTTATTAGTGAGACGAGTGAAAAGTTGGTTAACAAATACAAAATATAGTGCTCATATATGCCGAGTGGATAATAAACGTGTTCTTTTGGATTTAAACAAGCGCGGCGAAACGTTACAAAAGGTAAGTCGCAAATTATGCTTAATTATTGCCAATTGAGTGCAAAAAAATGAGCATTGGAATGAATTTGTCAGTGTAACCCTGTGAAAGAACCAGTAGAAACAATTGCAATGTCCGGCTTGGCAACAACAACAATTATAATAATAACAACAACAAGAACAGTAGGAATGCATTCCAACGGCGTCGGCATTTTGCCTACATTTGTTTCCCCCCATTTCTTGTTTTTGTGTAGAATGTCGGACGCCACCCGCTATACTCTACATATCTTCTTTTTTCTTTGTAAGGCTCTTTCGCTCACATTGCATTGTTGTTGTTGCTGCATAGGTAAAAGAAGCAACGTTAATTCGGATGTGGTTTTGCGCTTTAAAATCGACACGCAAGAACAACAACAAAACAATAAGAAAAGGGTGCGTCGACATTCATTGTTGTTGTTGTTCTTGTGTGTGTGTGTGTGTGTGTGTGTGAGTGTGTGTTTTGCTGCTTTACATTTTGCTGTTCACCTTCGTTATCACAGCGTACATTTTACTCTGGCGTTTCGTGAAGATGTTGCTCTGCTGCTGGCTCCTCCAGCGATCAAAAAGTCTCCACTCTACTCCACACCACTCACGCATACAAACCCAACACAGTTATACCTGTTTTTGTATTTCTGAGCGCAGACGCCGCTGCTGCTGTCGCTGCTGCTGCTGTGAGTGCTTTGAGAGACTCACTCTGTTGGAGCCGAGCGCCGGCGCGACGACGACGACGACTGGAAGATCGGAATTTTTATGTGCAGCTCTACAACGCGAACAGCGACGCGTTGTTGTTCTTGCTTCTGCTGCTTTTGCTGTTGCTATTGCTATTTTCTTTAACAACAGGTTTAAAAATAAGTACACATACACACACACACACACCGACACAGACAAGCGCGCGCGCTCGCTCGCTTAGTTAGCTACTAGCTTTTAGCTTTTACATACTGCTGCTAGCCAGCCAATTCTACAACTACTACGTTTTCCAGTGGTGGGTGTCATACTGACTACCTTTTTGGCATTGCGCATTTTGCTTTTAGCTACTACATACTGCTTTCGGTCATTGTACTGTTTTTTTTCTTGCCTTCTTTCTCTGTTGTGTTGTTGATGTTTTTCTATGTTGTCTTGCCCACCGCCAACGCAGCAAGAACAACTACAACAGCTAAAACTACAACTGTTACCAATGTATGTTAATGTTTTTGTTTTTTTTTTTTTTTTTGCTGCAGTCTAAAAAGTAAATGTTTCTATGTATGTGTATAAATTATATGCCCAATTGCAGCTCCACTTTTGGCGCCTTACGTTTTGTTTGCTTTGCTTTGCGTTTTTTTCATTTTTGCCAAACTGAACTTTGTACTTTTGCTTGATGCATGAGTCACAAAGCTCGAAGTGGCTCGAAATGAGCTTAGCTTTTGGTTTGTTTTTTATATATTTTTGCAGTACTGGAATTTTAGACTGGAATAACAGAATGGCTGCAAAGCAAACTGCAAAAAAAAAAACTGCGTTGTGTTTATAATTTTTTGAGTACTGAAACAAAAGAATAACTGTAAATTAATGCTCAATATGACGATACATATCTTAGGTTCGGGCTGGTGTATTTTTCCATTGTAATCTTAGAAGTGAACTAAATATTTGCGTTATCGAAAAATGCGACACAAGAGTTTCTTGTTGTCCCAAAAAAAAAAGTCCAACAGATAAGCCAAATATGTATTGGCCCATATAAACATAAGCAAGAACAACAACGAGCCACAATGCAATTGCATTTAGAGCAGACGATAACAATAATGTGCTCAAAAAGCAAAAAAAGGTAAACAAAAGCCAAAATGGATTCCACGAAAGGTGCACAAAATAAATAAGTAAAGACAAATTAAATACAAACTTGAAGGCAAAACACAAAAAACACAAACAAAACAAAGTGCCGTAAATGTAGGCCGAAGCGATCTCAAAAGAACGCCCATGCAGCTTGCAAGGTGCAAGAGTGAGAGAGAAACTGGCACACACATATGCTCGTGTCTTTCTGTGTGTGTGTGTGTAGTTACAGGTGCAAGCTAATCTAATTACGACACATAGCATAGACTCTCGGTATCAAATATTTGCCCATTGATAAACAATACAACAAAAAGAAATGAAAAAAATTTATTTTTATGTGTTTTTGTTGTGTAAATATTGAGGGCAAACTACTTTCCCAATGTGGCGCAGTATACAAAGGTATTGCCACAATCTGTGACGCGTCGCACCTAGAAAATTATCGATGTTAAATATTGACTTATTTATGCCACAGCTAATAGTTGATTTAACAAGACCTAGATTGAAAAGTGCTATTAATGATTTGATTTGTTTTGATTCGTGATGACTTAAGAGGAAAAATAAAAAAGTAATGTAATATACATAGATCTGAAAAAAAACTAACATGAAATAAACTTGGTTTTTTGTCCGGGTTATTTTTAATTGTTAAATTACATATAATCATTTATTCAAAAAATTCTTATATGTATCTGTTTATATACAACTGCGATGAAAATAATAGCTCCGCCTAGCTTTTTTTTTTTTATCGTTTTGAGGTTAAAAACATACATCTTGTGTACGAATATTTTTAAATATTTATTATTACTTAATAGCTGAATGCATGCCTCAATTCAAAAGTATCGGTTTGTTCTGATATTGGCCTTAATACATTTTCTTTTTATTGGTTTTTATCAAAAATGTGCTTAAAATCACCTATCAATATAATATCACCATTAATGAGTTGAAAATCAATATTGCTACTGAAATAAAATATGTTATACCATTTTAATCTTTCAGGTGTAAAAAGGCCAAAATTTAAAGCGCTTGAAAAATACTTAATTGAAAATCGATAAATATTCAAAAGAATAAAGTCAAAATTAAAAATTTGTCGAATAAAATCGATTTACATTGCTTAATGACCAATAATTATTTTGTTGAATAAAAGCGTTCTGTGCAGAGAACTGTGATAATTTCCGGACTGCAATAAATCAAAGAGATGTCCTAGCCGAATATCTCAAATAACGTAGTTTTTAAGCTGAAAGTCTTCCGAAAAACAAACTTTTTTTATGGGTTTGATACGGATATTTTGATCAAAGTTTTATATAGATATGTATTATTATTTGTTTGCACCTGTTGACTATGATCTATATTTTGAATTCTTAACTTTCAAGAGCCAATATTTGTATAAAGAAAAGCTGCAATTATTTCCATATTTGAGCACAGCTGCATTCAAAACTCCAACTCACTGAGACACCCTTTTGTGTTTCTTCCTATTTTGGGCCCTGCTCAACTTGCGCAATCTCTTTTTACGCTCATTTGCGCCTATTTTGCAATTCGTAATCGGAGGCGTCTCGCGGAATGTTTATTTTTGGCATACTATATGCAACGGGCAAGTCTTGCCTTTGTTTACTTTTGCTTTCGTCGACGGATTTTTGGCATCGACATCCAAATTGGTATCGTTGTCGGCTTATTGTTTTGCACAAATTATAGTTTATTATGCTTTGCCTGGAAATTTGAGCTTATTTTTTTCGCTGTTATTCGCTTGTGGCGCAGCTGCCCGCGGCTGTGGCTGTTGTTTCCCCTTTTTGGTTTTTGTTCCGTTCTATAAACAAATCAAATTTTGGTATCGTGTCTATTTCATGCGAAATCGAATTCATTAAATTAGCAGACAAAAGCAAACAGCAAAGAAAATATATTTTGAGATCAATCGCATATGTAAAAGGGGGAAGTATTATGCGTTCTATATACGAATGTATAATGTTTTCATATGTGTATATAGGAAATGGAATCGGGAACAAATAGTTTAGTTTTGAAATTTGGCAAATCTGTCTTTTTGTGACTTATAATAATATTAGATTCCTGTGAAATATTCATTTTAAATAATTTAAAATTTATGTCAGTTTAATTTTTGATATATGAACTTATAAATGATTGTATCATATGGATTAAAAAGATTAAACTGCTAATTTAAAAAAATTTTAAAAGAAAAGTTAAAAATTAACAAAAAAAATTTAAGATGAAAATATATTTTATAATTAGGTCAATATTTTCATTAAAACTAATTTAATGTTTTTGAAATAAAAATACAATTTGTTTATAGGCAAAAAATATTAAACTTAAAAGTTAATAGAAAGATTTTTTTTTATATTCCATCCAACCTACAATAATACACACATACAATATACATATCAAAAGTTTATTGATTTTTGTTTAATCGTCAACAGGATTTCCAATCACTTTTTGCAACTTAAAAACATATTTCCGACCATTTAGCTTAAATGCTTAAAATTAAAATGCAAATGACAAGCCACAAAATAAAAAAAAGGAAAAAGGAGCGCCAAAATGGATTAGACATTTGCGTTGATTTAGTGCGCGGTCAGTGCCACGCCCCCTGCCGCGCTCAACGCCCCTAACAACTGCAAAGCAAACTCGTTTTGCAAATGCGAATGCCGCCAACAGCAAAACTTGTTTGGGTTTCGATACATAAACTTTTTTGTTGTCTACCGCCTGACCGTGATTTTGAGAGCTGAATGTTTGTCCATGAGTTTGTATGTTTGTCAGCTATTGTCCGAGTCCCGATCTGAATTTAAATAAATATGACTGTATGTGTGTGTGTGTGTTTGTGTGTTTGTTGTCGCATATTGTTCCACTTTATTTGCATTTGATGTTATGTGCTGTGGTTTCATGCATTGCATGAAAGATATCTACTTGAAGCTGGTGTCTCGTGAGAAAGTTGTTGACCAAGCCGCCAAGCCAAGCAAGAAAATATGGGAAGAGGGACCACAGCCACAAATTGCGCAAAACCTAACCGACGCCCTCATCCGATTGACTGACCATGCAATTCATAAAATAACACAAACATACACACTTATACACTTTTACACACAACACCATTCACAGTTCCCACTCTCGATTTAAAGTACCCGTAGTTGTAGCTGTAGCTGTAGAAGCCCTGTTTCTTCCCGCACATTCCAAACAAACTGAGAAATATAAACACACACACACTGAGGGTTTCATATTACCGAAGACGACGACATCATCAACAAAAACAACAACAACATGAAGCTACTCCCTTCAAGCAGGGGAGCTCCACTTGAGCAACATTTGTTCCCATTGAGATTTGTTGCGAACTTTTTAAATGGCAATTTTGTTAAACAATTGAAATTTGTGGGGTTTTACATACGCATATAACAGTCGTATGTCTTCTATTTATTACATATAGAAAAGTTCAAGCAAAAAGTTCATAACGCTAAGAAAATATTCAACCTGATTATGTAAAAACAAGAATCAATATTTGATCGGAAAAAGAGTTTTCTTTACATAATATTTTAAAACAATTTTTAATGTGATAATGTCAATGTATTTTCTTTAAGTTTTCTTAATCATTTTTCAGCTCTAAAGACTTTCAGACCTAACAGACTTGTGTTTATAGTACATAAAACAGTTAAGCATAACTTATGTAAATAGTAAATAAATAATGTGAAAATATATTTTTTCTACAGAAACTTTTCCACAATATTTTTAAAGAATTTTGATTTGGTTAAAATAATTTTTTCAATTAAACCTTTAAATTTTTTTTAGCAACTAATAGTTGAATTAAATTTTTTAAAGCAAATATATGTTGTAAATCGTTATTGAATCATTGTGTTTCACGATATAACAAAAATTCCTTTGTACACATTTCTGTTTAATAATGAAATTCTTAAGAGTTTGATTCTCCAAATCACATTAAACATCATCTCACAGCTCACTAAATGGAAATCTCTAACAAAAAAATATTTGTTTGAAACTATTTATTGGCCTGCCTCATGCATGCAACAAGCATTCAATAGGGTGTTTAGGGATATGCATGAATATAGAAAGAGGCGGATCAAGCACTCAAAATTCATAATGCACAACGTTAAACGAATGAATTGTAAAACATTTGCGCTTACAAGCGATTCGTGCTGACTTTTCAAAGATGTTTTATGCAAGTTGTTGTTGTTTGATTGATGGCTAGATTGATTGATTGATGGCTAGAAGTGCGACAAAAGGTGCGACAATGAACAACTTGAGGAGGAGAGTAGAAATGTAGCTGCTATTTGAGCGTCTTTAATGACTGTACTTTTTTTTTTTGGTCGCCTGGAATGTTGCCCTCAAATTGTCAATTGGTATAATTCATATATAAAACTGAAAAACGGTTTTTCCAAAAACATTCAACCACGTTCTGCGCCAGTGCACCGACCCTGTTTCACCTCAGTTTCTCCCTATCTCTCTCTATATCTCCCTCTCTCTGTGTGTATCGTGTGTTCTCTTTATGATCCTTTTTCTGGCCTAGCTACCAGGTATCTACCTACCTGCCTGAACGATGATCTTGATTTTGCCGCTCTGTGAGTCTGTTGTTGGTTTTATTCTGATGTTTTGTTTTGTACCTGGTCCCTCGACTTCTCTTCTCTTCTGCTTTATTTCATTATTTTTTTTTTGGTTAGTAAAGGAGAGAAGTGGGAATGCGTGTTGTTGCTACATTTCCACCCCTAACGTAAACAGCACAAAACACAAATTCCAGCAAGTATCAAGCATTGGTAGTTGACAGTTACCAGGCCAACTTTTGAACTGTGGCATGAATATATAAGGTCGAGTATCTGTTGCATAAGACTTGTTCGTTATTGTATTTTAATGTTAATATCTTTTTTTTTGTATTTATTGTGGAATAAAATAAAATAAAATTTTAAAGAGGACATTTTATGGTTAAGGCTTTTTTCCAATTCTTTTTACAACTTGTTTCACTAAAAAAAATATGTCTAATATTAAAAATTAAAAAAATTTAAATCACATTAAATCTCGAATTTAAAAAAAACAAATTAATTAAATTTTAAAAAAAAAAAAATTAAAAAATTTTTTTTTTTTTTTTTTTTTTTTTTTTTTTAAATTAAATACTTTTAAAATAGATCATGAGCTTTCTTTGAGTCCATTCACAAAAAAATCCATGTTATTTTTAATTAATTTTTACTAGGAACTTAGGTCACATTTAAATTGTATTTTTTTTACTTGTTTTATGCCGTTATTTAATCAAAAAGAAATTGCAAAAAAACGCGCCGATCTCAAAAAAGAATTCAAACTGAAACTAAAATTTGCAAATAAAAAAAATGGACCAACAAAAAAGATACAATTTCAAAATTGTGAAAACAGAGGTTTAACTATCATTCAAAGCGTGTCCCTAATTGCATATTAATTTTATGCCCATGTTCTGCTCATGCGGTATTCAAAAATATATATTTTTTATCTAGAAATCTTGTAACAGTAAAAACTACATACTAATAACGCTGCTGACAGCGTCTTTTGTTTCATATTTGCCGAAATTTTGTTGTTGACTGCCTTTGCCTCTGCCATAAGTACAAGACAGTCTTTCTGTCTAAGTGTCTGCCTGTCTGTCTGTTGTACATATATCTTAGAGCACTCAAATGAATGCATAATGTGGACTTAATGTGCGTCTGTCTGTCTGTCTGCCTGAAAATGTATCTTTATTATGATGTAGTTTTTTTTTTTGTTGACGTTGTTAGGCTGATGCTCTTTGGGTTCTCAAGTGCCGCCGACTCTGCTCCTCATTCAAACTAATTATAATGTTCTGTCTGTCTGTTCGTCTGTTTGTCTGGCAGCTGATTACCTTTGGCTATTTGCCTTTTTGGTTTTGCTCTACAAATGTGTGACGATGACGATATTTGTACAAGATGTGTTTGCACCTCTAAACAATCTTTACCGACCACCTTCCCACTTCGTCTGCTGTTGTAATTATTTTTCGTCTTAAAATCCCGTTTTTAACAGCTGCAAATTTAACGCTTGGCAACACTACAAGAAACAACTGCAGCTACTGTTTTTGCTTGGTTTTCGCTGCTTATTTGCAGCAGCAGCAGCAGACTACTATTTTACAGGTAATTACAAAAGATGTTATCCGCTTTTGTACCGTTCACTCTCTATATGAATACTTATATGTATGTTTGTATGTTTGTGGGTCAAACAACATCCATTAAGCAAGCGACAACATCTGCTTATTTTACAGATTATGGAACAATTTATTCGTTGCTTTTGAAAAAAAAGATTGAAAAATCTTCAAAGAATTTATTTGCAACTTTTGACTGAAAAATAAAATATCTTTAAGTTTTCCCATGCAAATATTTAGGAAAACTGGTAAAAAGATTTAAGCTTGATTTCTGTAAAGAAATTTAAATATTGTTTCTTGGAAAAAAAAAAAATATATTGACAAAAAAATAAATTCAAATGATAATGAAGCTCTTAAGATAATAATTGATAGATGCAATACAATTAAGTTTATTTACATCTAAAATTCAATTCCTAAAAGCATATTTGTGCCACACCAGACCCAATTTGTCTCTTATTCGTTTGGTAAACAGTAATTCCCAGCCAGATTGACGCTTGCTGTCTTGTCATTTCATATGATTTAATTTATTATGCAGCCGACAGATGAATGAAAACATGATGTGTAAATGTATAAATGTATTTATATAAAAACAAACATATATGTATATGAAAATTTGTATCCACTTTACTTACGTTTAACAAATCATAACCGGTTTAAAGGCCACATGTGCTGTGGAATGTTGTTACAAAAAAAAAAAAAAATGTTGGTGCGGCATCTGTGAGTGCTTGCTTCATGGCTTGATGTGCTTTTTTATATACACATATTTAATTAATATGCAACTGCGTCATTGCGAAGTCGCAACTTAAGTCAACTGTCAACTGTGTGCAATAAGCTTTACTTAACTTTTGTACATTGGTCAATTGTTGATTTTGCCCATCTCTTCCCAAGCTTGTTGTCTTTATCTCTTTTAAGTTCTACATGTGTGTGGCACGATTCCGGCTTTTAATTTCAGCTTCGATTTTTGTCTTTCAATCATGTTTTGTAGCAATTAACATTTAATTTATTTTTCGAGCTTTTGCACTTTGTCAGCGCAACCTTAGGCAAGGCTTACACAACAAAATGTGATTTGTTTTACTTCTTTTAGTTCCCCCTTCACTTCAATTGATCTCGGGTGTTGTCGATATTTCGCTGTTAGGTGATGATCAAGCTTAAAGTAGAACATTTGTTCGCTAAAGGATAAAAGTAAAAACTTTTTTTTGGGGAACATTAACATTTTAAAAAAATGATTAATAAAACCAGATGCCCTTTTTTAATTTCAGCTGAGATTTTTGTCTTTCAATCATGTTTTGTAGCAATTAACATTTAAATCAATTTTCGAAACCCAGCCTTAACCTTAGGTCAAGGTCTTACAGCAGCAAATTGTGATTTGTTATACTTGCTTTTACTGCTTGATCCTAACCTCCTTCACTTTCAGTTGATCTTTGGGTGTTGTCGATGCTTTTGCTTTTTTAATAATGTAATCAAGCTTTTAAGTAGAACATTTGTGTCGTGTCGGTAATAAGTTTACTTATAAAATCATTTTTTTGGGTGAATCATTAACATTTTTTATTAAAAAATGATTAATAAATACTCTGCATGCCGTTATGCCGTAAATGTTATTCTAAACATTTAAAAATGTTCAAATAATAAAAAATATTAAATTAAAAATATCCATAATATTAAAACACCTTGAGAATTTTGTCAACTTGTTAAACAAAAATAAGCTAAATTAAACAAAATAAAAATAAACAAAGGAAAAAATGTTTATGATAAAAACAAAATTTTAAAAATGCTATGATTGTGAAAATGTTTTATTCTTTTTGATTGACAAGAGTTCCTTGTGCATTACATTACAAAATATATATAAAAATTTTTTTGCACAAAATAGTATTTTTCACCCCCAACTAAATATAAATTCATCGACTACAGTATTTCCTTCAAATTTCAACTCATAAATGTTACAGGAATAATTTATTTTTATAGGCATTCAAATCGATGTTTGTAGCAAATACTACAGCAAAAAAATCAGACTGCATCGATAGCGCAGCAATAAATTGATAAGGCTAATTCAATTGTGAAAATGTAGTTCAAGTTTTTTTTCGTTGCATTTCACTTGATGTTTTCTCTCGTTGTACGTTTCGCTTCAATGTTTATATGTTTGTCTTTATTTAATTTTCTCAAGCATTTGACATTTTCACGCTAATTGAAATTTTATTGCCGATTGTCAATTGTCGCATTGTTTCGTCTGTCTATTTGTTTGTTTCGCTCTCTGTGTCTCTTTCTGTTTGTCTCATTTTATTGTTGGCTTGCTGCGGTTTGAATTTCTTTGGTCTTTGGATCTTTTTATGGGCGTTGTTTGGCGCAGTGAAAGTTGCGCATTTCCAAGAAGTGTGCAAAGATATGGAATGGATTGGGAAATGGGGACTGGGGAGTGGAGTGGAGGTTATTTTGTACTTTCATACTGGTCGTATCTTGTCTCGGCTATATAGTCTGCCATTAGATATTGTAAGTGCCAAGACATTTTGTTGCTGCTGCTGCTGCTTCTGGCAGGGGGTCGGCTGGGCGAGCGGGTAATCAACATCAACATCAACATAAACTTCAAAGCGGGTTCCGGTTTACAGACATTATGATTTTGTTCCCACATTAAATATGCACCCAATGTGAACTTCTAATAGTTGAGGGGGCCAAGATGAACTTAGTATGCATGCTAATATACTATAGTTAGTATATACTATCTCCTTCACCCGCCTTCATAAATTGCGTGTCGTTGCATTCATAAACAAAATGCGCAGGCAACTCTATTAACCGGTTAAATTGCTTCCTGGCCCAATTAGATTGCAGCAACTACTACTAAAAATATGTAAAATTGCAATAACAACAACAAACAACAATAGTAGTGAATAACACACTTGAGGCGAGCTGGCAACTCTGTCGAGTCATTTTAACTGTTTTCCTGCTGTTGTTTGTTGGCTTTTGTAATTATGCTGAACGCTTTTGACCAACATAAGTTGATGATTTTTTATGTCAACATAAAAAATAAGCCTAACAAACAGTGCTTTGGGGTGTGGTCGACCGACTTTCAGGTACTCTGCATCTTAGTTGTATGAGTTAAATAATTTTTCTTATTAATAATAAAATTTTTTAATACTTTTAACCCAAATAACCTAAGTGAATATTTTGTGGTTTATTGAATGAAAGTTGAAAGGAAAAAAAGCAAGTGACATAAAAGAGAAAACAAAAATAAAAAAGTTAAAAAACTAAACGGAGATCCAAAGTTTTTAAAGAAAATCTGGAAATAATTATAAAATCAATGTTTAGACCCACTTTGTTACATCTTCAATTGACACAAAATTTAAATCTTTTTCTTTACAAATCATAAAAAAACTTTTTTGCCTGCTTCCACCTGTTGCATGCCACACTTTTACTTGCGCACTTAGTATAAAAATTATCTGTTAAAAAAAGTTTGAATTTTTAATTGAAAAAAATAATTACGCAAAAAATTTTCACTTTGTTTACGGTTGGACCTGTGTTGTGTATTGTTTCAAAGTGTGATTGTGAATGAATTTTGTTGTTGTTGTTGTTATGCAAGCTGTGTATCATATGAAAATAGAGGAAAAGAGAGAGTATGGAACGAAAGCGTGTGTTTTTCTCGATTCAGTTGAGTTTCGTTATGACATCACGAATTTCTGCGAGTTGTGCATTTTATAGAGCAAACTTTGTCAAGTTGAATAATAAAGCAAATACTAGCATACATTGTTTGTATATAGCTATTGTTTGCTGGGCTTTAAAGTGCTAAGCGATAAAAGTGTAAAAACAGTTGTCGCTGAATAAACTGGAACAATTTTAGTTGGGAAGTTTAACTTCAAAAAGTTTGATAAAAAGTTAAGTAAATGAAAAAATTAAAAACAAAAATAAAATATGTATGAATAAATAGTAGTTCGTTTGAATTTACCATAATTAAAAAGCAGTTAAGTTTTCTTATTGTAAAAAATTCAAAGACAAATTTTTTTGCGCATTCTTCTGAATCTCGATAAGCGACAATATCTAAAATACGCGTCTAAACTCAATGCTTTTACAACTATAACAAGTTTCATTCTTTTGAACTAACAAAAAAAAATTATAAGTAATAATAAAAATACGCTGAATAGCGGCTACCTCAACAATAGGAACTGTTTGTATAAAATATTTGTTCATCATAATGTTCTTAAGGCCTTAAAATTAACAGTCTAAAAATGTTGATGGCCTAATGCCAAATGATAGATAAGATGATAAGATTGCTTGTTAACGCTTTTTATCACTAGCAAAAAAAGCCACAGCAGCATACAAATGACAAATTATAAATAGATAAAATCAAGTTTTGGTTTTTCATTTGTTATGTATGGCACCTGTGTAATCAGAAATAAATAAAAGCCTAACCAATCAAGACGAAATCACGATAATGGCAGACTGAGAGAAAGAGAGATAAAGCCATAAGCACAATCAGTCAACAACCTGTTGATTGTGGGCCAACTGATGAGCAACAAATTAACAGCAAACGCAAAGCACATAAAATGAAACAACATTTGACTTAAATGGTCATCGCTTTAATTAATAAACACAGCCAACGATATGATGTTTTGAGAGCTACAAAAAAATTTGAACAAGTGAAAGTTGATTTATCGTTTCCGTTTATGGATTGCGTAGCTATTTCTATTATTTCTTGTTTTCTTAAATAATTTTTTTGGTTAATCTCTTTTTTTGATTTTTGCCCATATAATTATTTATGATTCGCGGCACGCAATATAAAAATAAAAAAGAAAAACCCGCCCATGCGTCGTATGAGCAATGCAAATCACTTGCCATCTCACTCGCTCCCACTCTAGCTTTTGCGCATTTTTGCATGCTCAAATAATTAAATTTTTCATATTTTTACATTGTTTTGATTATTTTGATCGTACGTACAGACATACATATAAGTATGTATGCATATACTTATCGCATATATATGAATATTTACCATGTTTTCTATGCATATTCTCACAGCGCTTAGTTTATGGGAAATTAACTAATTAAGTATGCATGGAAGCAACGTGTGTGGGGAGCGGCCATCTCAATACGAGAACGAGACAAACAAAATGTGTGCTTTTTTGCCGTGGAATGCATAATTATGTATACGTATAAGTATTTGTTCATTTATGTTTGGCTTACAGTTGATTGCTTTGCCAGCGACTAGAAAAGGTATTTAATTTTCTCTATAATTGGGTTAAATTGCAATTTCCCAGGAATGGACAAAATGCCATAATTGTTCAATTAATGTTTATGAAAAGAACACTGGGAAAAGTAAAATATTTAATTTAAAGCATGTCTTCAAACTTTTTATTATAAACTGTTGTTTAAAGTTCTTTTAAAAATTTAATAAAAAATATAATAAAATTAAATATTGATAGAATGGGCAATCTTTTTTATAAAGAATAAACAATAACTTATTTGACGAATAATTTATCTCAGCTTTATTATATTCTTGAATATATTTTTCTCTGTAAAAATATTTAGTTATGTTAAATCATCAAATATTGCTTTTAATATCTTAATTTATTCAAAAAAAAAAAAATCAAATCATATTAATGCAAATATTATACACAATATGCACATTGCATTTTTTTTAATATTCCACATTGAATTTGCTAAATTATTCCATTCATTAAAGTTTTCTATTAGAAACCTCTGCAAAGTTATTTACGACAACAAACATATCGTGATCACATCATACAAATGCCAATTGTAAATTGGGTGTAACACTTAACATGTGTTGAACTTGTTTGTGCTTATTTTAAGGTGTGATCACGACGGATCGTGACAAATGATAATTACAATTTCATTGAACTTTTGTAACCGTATTCGAAACATTTGTTGCCTGCACAGAATACAATTTTCTTACTATATCAAATTTAACAATGAACACAAAAAAAAAAATAAAAAGAAGAAGGAAACCGCGTTACAGAATTAGTCACGATCATTACTTGTTGCTTGTCTGTCCCTTCCTGTTTGTTTGGGCATCCTCTATTTAAATTTAAATCTAAGGTAACTAAGCCACATTTCGTTTGCTTAGGTTGATTCATATTCCCCCCGCCCATTTCTTCACTTGAAGCCTCATTAAAATTTCAGCGCTCAACCCAATTCCAGTATCCAATTAAGCATGCGCCCAGCAACAACAAAAGCTAAGAAAAAAGTAACAACAATAGCAACAAACTTGACTCATATTTTGGCGGAGAGACTCACCTGAGTTTTGTGGTGCGATGTAAAAACAAAAACAAAAAAAATATAAAAAAGAGTCAACAACCACTTTGGTATGCCGGTAAGCATTTTGCCGGTTTTCAGTTTTCACATACGAAGCTAAAAAAGTACGAAAAAAAATATGTATACTTCAAGTACATAACTTTTGGGCATTGCAAAGCTTAAAGCCAACAATAAAGCGTCAACAACGGTTACGGCTATAATTTTTTTTAATAAGCTTTGAACCTAATTCCAGCTTCTTAAGAAAAATAAAGTGCAACCAACATATGAACTTAAATGTAGAAGAAATGTGGAAGAACTTAAATGTGGAAGAACCGCACAAACAAAAATATTTTTTTTGTGATAGTTATTAGACATTGCTGTTTAACGAAATTCCTATTTAAAATTTTTTTTCTTGTCCCTTTGGGATTCGTTATATGAAAGTTCGACTGTTCATGAAAATATAGTTGATATGCATGCATTTTTTTAGTGCCTTGTATTATATTGTGTTGACAGACTCTCAAAACTCAGAGTCTATATTTGCATCATTCAAAACTAATACAGACATTAAGGTATTTTGATAAGATTTGTTAAGAACCCCAGGGTATATACAATAAAAAAAAAAAAAAGTAAACAAAATACAAATTTTTACAGTCAAAACTTTTGACTCAAAAGCAAATAAATTACCTTTACAACCTAACAATTGTTTAAAAATATATAACACTAAATAAGCTTTTTTTTGCAATAAAATTATAACAAATGTCGCCAGAAATATTATATAAAACGTCTGTCGGCATATGACAACTGTTTAATTGGATTATAAAATGCAAGTGTTGTGTATGTTAAAATGCTCTTTAGGAAGGGTATATTAAAAGTTAAGACACTGAATTTGAGCTGCAGATGAACTTAAAAAAATGTTTAATAAAGTGTATTTAACTTTATTTAAAAGAAGAGGAACACAAATCAAATAAATCCTTCTATAACGGTGCCTCTCTATGCGATTCTCATGATTTCAAGTAAGGTCTTGGGTCCTTTAAGACTCTATGAAAATGAATATTTTTTAAGTTAGATGCTGAGATAGAATTACCAATTTTCCTGATTATAAATCCTTATGGGCTTTAATCTCTTAGTTTTTTTTTATAAACTGAATTTGCTTATACACTCCAACCCTTGAATTCTGTCCGTCTAGCTGCTGAACCATTTGGAAAGTGTAGCCCTTAGTCGGCTTTAAAGCGTTAACCACATTTTTATTTTATTTTTATTTTTTGCTGACTGTTCTCTTCGAGTTAAGTGCAAAAGTGTCACATACTACTGGCTTTTAAAAGCCCCTGCCTAAGAAGAAGCCACAGAAAAACACATCAAAGCAAAGCAAACAAAACAGCAAAAGGCAAATAAACAAACAAAAGAATAACAGAAAAGAGAGAGACACAGAAAAAGAAACAAATGATTTTTTTCATATGCGCCAAACTGCACAAAGGTTTGTGTCACGGCTAAAGAACGGTTGTTCTTGCTATTGTTTTCCATTCATAAGCTAAGAACGGATTCTGCTGATTGAAGCAAATTTACGCTTGTCATTGACAACTGTTAACAGATGCGCTTTATTGTTGCTTATGTTGTTGTAGTTGTAGTTGTAGTTGTTACTTGACTTAGTGTATTTCTTATTGACTTTCAATTAAGCGCCCTTCAATGGCAACTAACTCAATTAAGTGCGGTCATTATTGCTGGGCTTTGAGCAAAAGTTAGAATGGTTTTTTTTTTTCTTAGGCTTTAAGTCAGTAACGACTTTTGATAGACCTCGCTTTGGAAATTGTAATTTTCTTTTTTACCTTTCAAGAACGCATTTTAATTTCTGTATATTTAAACAAAAAATAAAATGTATAAAAGTTAATTTTAAATTTTACATTTTACACTAAAGTTACTTATAATTTAAACTCTAAAAAAAACAACTCAAAAATCATAAAGAAAGGCAAAAAATCACACTATTATCTTACCCCACCTCTTCGAGGCCAAGTATCGTGACTTTGCTAAACGCAGGTGCTTTAAAACCTACGGTTGCTCCTGAATAATAATAAAAAAAAAAAAAAAAAGCAAACGTCAAGAGCCAAAATGCTGTGACTAGGCCAGCAACATTTTAAACGTGTCCCAGACCCAGTTGAGAGACTTTGGCGCGCCCAATTCAAAGCGAGATCGCTGTTGATGGTTGATGGGGTACATTCACCTCTTTGCAACACCATGAGGCATGATGAGAAGGCCTTTGTCTCTAGTCTTCTTAGGCTTTTTGTCTTGCGGTACTTTGTATATATTTTATACATTTATCTCTGTGTCTGTCTCTCTGTTTGTTTGTTTGTTTTGCTTGTCTTTCTTTCTCTGTTTTGTCCGCCTATTTGTCAAGCGACGGTTTTTTTCCTTTATTGTCTCTGAGTGTTGTTGCTTTTGCGGTTTTCCGGCTTTCCTACACCTTTATCAATAGTCGCAATCTTTAAGCTCAGTGCACAAACAACAACAGCAACAACATTAACAAATTAATTGTTGACTTTGCTCGTTGCGTCGGCGGTGTGAATGTCACTTTTATGTCTTTTTAATAATATTGTAAATAATAATGCTTTTAAACATTTTTTCCTGTATTTTGAGTCTTTTATTTGTGTGATTTTCCAAGCAAAGCTTTGCAAACAATTTCAAATATTTTGAGATTATTTTTCCTTTCACCAAATGTAATATAGTTAACTGTAAAGTACTCGCTAAAATGAATTATAAATGGTTTTTTAATGATTAAATAAAGAAATACAATTAAATTTTAAGAGCTATAAGAGAAGGGAACATAAAAATTGCTACAAATTAAAGTTGGTTTCTGCAGAAAATTAATTTAAAATATTTTAAATTGATTTAAAATGTTTTTCCCTTCTATTTTATCATTATAATTATTTTTTTGTATTTATATTGTATTCTTTTTTTTGTTAAATTTTAGAGGTCCCAAGAAGTATATTTGTATAAACAAATTACGCATTGTATAATAAGTTTATTCATTGAATTCCATCATGCTATCAATATCGCTGCAACCCTTTCTAAACAATTATGCTAAACAACCCCTAAAAGCTGCTCGGCAACCGAATTTTTGGTTTTTTGTGGCAAGCAACCAAACAAGCAGCATTAAAATGCAATTTGAAACCAAACCAAACATTAAATGCCAAAGCAAAAAAACCTTGCTTTCTGTTGTTACGCACCAATGCAATTCCTTCGTCCTGCAGTTAAAGGCGCAGGGGCAGTAACAGTGGGCGTGGCAGTAAGGGAAAGTTTGTTTCCGGGGCAACACAAAAAAATTGCAATGCATTTGCGACATTGAAATTTTTATTTAAATTTTTATATTACTTAAACGAGTGGTAAAAAAGAGTATTTACTATGTATATGAATCAAAATAGCTTTTATATAAGGTTTAGTAGAGAATTAAAAATATTAAGACATAAATTTTTTGACTAAGGAAAATATACAAAAAAATCATTGGGAAAGGAAGAAATATATTTTTATCAATCAGTTTGCAATGATTCATATTCTCTCCATTGTATATCTTGTAATAAATAAGGTTAAACTATGGAATTGGCTTTCTTCAATTAAATATATTTTATTGCAGAAAGCTTGGATTAACCTTGACATTTCAACAAGTAAAACTTATGCTTTCTTCTTTTTCCTTTAATTCAACGCCAAACTCGAATAAAATTTTGTATTTTAAAACCATTTTTATTTTGAGTGACAGCCGTGCTGACTGACAACACACGCCCTCGACAAATGGGCTTAACTTAAGCAAAATTGCCTTATAGAGTTTTTCTTGTATTTTGTGCCATGTTGCTTTCCATCCCCCCGCACAGCTCTACCCCGCTGTGTGCAGCCAACGACGAATTCTGCGAAGCGTAACCGTTGACGGTTATTAAACTATGTACGAAAAGAGTGTAGGAGAAGACAGAAAAAAAACAAAACATAACAACAGAAACAGAAACAGAGCAACAGATATCAAGACATAACAGGCAATTGGTAAAGCAGTTAAAGAGCGAAGGGTGCTGAAGTGGGGTCGAGGGGGATTCAGGCATAGTTCCGCTTTTTTGACATCGCCAACCGTTGATGAACTTTGAACGTTTTTCTGTTTTTTTTATTGTATAGGCACGCCCTAAGAACAACATCTTGAGGTTATTTGTACATTTTAAATTGCCGTCTCTTTCACTTGAAACATTTTCTGCCCCGATGAAGTTGTTGTTCTTCATCGTTTGGGGTCACCGGTCAGCTGGTTGCAAGGGGTAAGTGCGCTGTGGTGTATAGAGGCACATTTAATGAAACTCTTTAATTGGCAAACTACACACACACACACACACACATACAATGTAAACAGCATGTGCCATGTGTGGATGCATTTAATAAATAAATGAAGGGGTCTTTTGTTCAACTCATGGTTAGCTATTACATTCAAGAGTTTGTAAGGTGAGAAGCCGCCTATGATATCTTTTAAACAAGGTGCATATTTATTGCTCTTTTTTTTTGAAAGCAATGTGGGGTAACTTCAAACATAGATATTTCATGGCTAACGCACTTTATAATAGTCTTGTAACAAATTAACTTATTAATACGGTGTCATATCATTTTTCGTAATAAATTTGTCTTTATTAAAGTGATACACATATTTCTCCCTCTTATGATTTTTGATATTCAACGATAAATAAGTCAAAGCTCTACAAAAAATTTTTTTATTTATTTTTTTCAATGTATATAAAAATAATTGTTTTTTGTTGAAACCAAATAAATATAGAAAAATCTTTGTTTATGGAAGTTTCGTACTTACGAAAATATTCTTTAGGCACATTTCAGTTTTGAAAATTAATAATACAAAGGAAACAATATAATAGAGGAATTTTTGAAGAAAGTTTCTGAAATAACATTAAACATTTGTGCCAAATAATTTATTCTTTAAGCCTGTGGGAAACCGTTTTCTGTTTTTTTATGCTAAATTGTTTATATTTATTAAACTTGCTAACTTACCCACAAATTTATTTCCCCCTTATATTTTCACCATATGTTTAAAAGCTTTAACATATTTTTGCACCTTTTTGGACGCCGCTGCAAGCGGATGTGCAATATTCTGTTGCAAGCTGATTTTAATTTTACGATTGCTGCTTCCTAGAAGTTGTAAACCTAGAATCTAATTTTAACACCATTTTCCCCCTTCTGCTCATTTTTGTTTACAGTTAGCCACAACAAAAACAACAACAACAAAAGAAGAAACTAAAGGGGAAAGATAAACGACGTCACACTGGAGTCACAAATACGATAAACATTCCAAAAATTCCATTACCTCTCTATCCCTCCCCAATACAACCTCCCAACCTTTTGGACAGCCATGTCACATGATAAGAAAATGTTGGATCGCGAGGCAGTACGTTCAGTTATACAGCAATGGAATGCCAATCGATTGGATCTCTTTGCGCTCTCCGAACCAGATGAGGTATGTTCTTGATAATTACTCTATTACGAAATGATTAAATAACGTTATTGTGTGTTCGTTCATTTTGCAGAATCTGCTCTTCCATGGCGTTATGCGCTTCTATTTTCAAGATGCGGGCCAGAAAGGTGGCCACCAAATGCATTCGCGTTGCCAGCGATGCAACAGTCACAGATGTCATAGGTAAGATTTATTTATTTTGGTAAAAATATGGGATATTTATGTACCTTTGTATAGTTGATTAGAATCTTAACTGTAGGACCTTTATTAAGACAACTTAAAAACATTTTTAACAACATAAAAATTTAAAATAAAAAGCAATAGAAAATTTTCGAAAGGATTATTACAATCTAAGATGAAAAAAAGGAAAAGAGATCTAGGCAAACCTTCTTTATAGAGATAATAAGAAATTATTTGAAAATTAATATTAATTAAGCTTTTAAGACTTTTATAGATAAGTATAGATACAAAGTTATCATGAGTCAAATATTTCTTAAAAAATAATGTTCTAGAATAAAATAAAACATTTATTCTTAATTAAACAATTTAGTATAATTAAACGAAAGCTCAGACTGTAGGGCTTACTTAAAAATATAAGTTTAGAAATTAAAAAAAATAAAATAAATAGATTTTATAAATTGATAAAATTTTTAACAAAAAATTTTCATGAGAAATAAATTTTTTTAACAAAATCAATATAATTTAATTAAAATTTTAATTTTTTTTTTGTTAAATAAAAGTTTTATTTTACCTATAAAATGTTAGTATTTTGTACAACTTGAATAAATTGTTTTTGTTTCGAAACCTACCTTAAATGGCCCAAATTGATATGTTCCCCAATTTACTATAAAACTTATGATAGAATAATTTTCCTTAAATAAAACACAGATTTGAAACATTATTTAATTTAGTTCGTTGAAGTAAACCTATAATAAGGGCTGTAAGGATAACAGACCCTTTAGATCTGCCTATACTTGTTTGTTACTTTAACAAGATAAATTTATACTCATATACAAATTTTCTTATTCTTTATAGACACACTCATTGAGAAATTTCGTCCCGATATGCGTATGCTATCGGTGCCCAATTACGCCCTCTACGAGGTGCATGCAAATTTCGAGGAGCGTCGCCTAAATGCTGATGAGAAGCCGCTGCTGGTGCAGCTCAATTGGCATATAGATGATCGCGAGGGACGCTTTCTGCTCAAGAATATTGATCAAAAGACACAAGTAAGTTGGAAGTTTAAACTTGAAATCATAGAAAAGAAACTAATTGAATTCTCTCTCTAAACAGCCCATTGAGCAATCGGACTTAAATTTCAAACGCAAACTCTCCAAACGTGAAAAGAAGGAGCAAAAGAAGAAGGAAAAGATGGCCAAGCTAAGCTCCGATCTCCCGCTAGCCAATGGCAGTCAACTGGGTCTGGGCAATGGTGTTGGCAGCGTTGCCTCCTCCGCACACATGAACGGCAATGCGGGAGGAGGAGTTGGCAATAATGGTGATGGCAATGATGCTGTGGCTGGCAAATTGTATACAGAGCTGCCGGAGACGTCATTCACACGCTCGATCTCAAATCCGGAGGCGGTGATGCGACGAAGGCGACAACAGAAACTGGAAAAGAAGCTGCAACAGTTTCGTTCACGCGACGGTGGACCCGACACGGGTGGCACCCTGAAGATCTACGGCGAGAGTCTGTGCCAGGATGTGCCTTATAAGACATTGCTGCTATCGATACGCGATTGCGCCCAGGCTGTGGTCAGGGAAATGCTCACCAAATATGGCCTAGAAAAGGCAGATCCTCTACATTATTGTCTTGTGCAGGTGCGATGTGTTTAATACTGCATAAGCATTTAGATTTGATGTTACTTTTCTTTCCTTTTATAAATCGTTGAACATGTTGTGTGCAGTAAACCCTCGATTAACGTCTTTTCGATATACGTCGCTAAAAATGTTGTGAACAAAATTTTAAAATATCACACATACGTCCTGACTAGTAATAGTTTTTTTTTTCAATCCATGTATTGTTTTTTTAGTTTAAATAACTAGTTAATTAATTCTTGATTTAAATTATACATATGTATTTACACGAACTCGCATGTATGTATAGGAAAAAAAAACATCATAATAAATTCGCGGAACGAATCAAAACGTTAATCGAGGGATTACTGTATAATGTTTTGAGCTTATTTGTTTTTCAAAGTAAAATCTGATGGTTTTCAAGGCACTTCAAAAATATTGTAAACACTTGAAGCAATCAGTACAGACTCTACAGAGTATTAAAAATATATATTTATATAAAATATTTCTTTATAAATAAGATTGTCTTTATGCAACTTTTTAAACGCACCAATTTTTTGTGCGTCTTTTGTTTAAAAATTATTGTTTTCACTAGTTTTTTCCTAATTATTTTGATATTTGCATTGATCTGTATGATCTTTATTATAAACTCTTCAAGTTATATAAGTTAAAGCTTAATATTAACTTTTAAATCACTCAAAAATGTTTATCAACTTTTTTTGAGCATTGCATTTAATGTTTTTATGCTTAATCAATATTTTTGATGTTATTTATCAAAATGTTAAGATTTTAAAACTTGTTTTAGTATCTTTAAAGTTTAAAAAACATTTATATCTTCGTCTTTATGATATTTTTGACTATCAATATTATAAACGTTTTCAGACCACTTTATGTTCAGAAACCCCAGTTTTGATTATCAAACAAATAGTTTTCAGATATTTACACTTTTTAAAATGTAGTTTTTGGTTTAATCTTAAGAATCAAAAATCACAACTCTAACTTCTCAGTATAATTAATATATATACTTCTAAACTTTTTTTTTGCTAATTCTTTAAATCTATCTCTTACTCTCTCTCTCGCTATATAGGTCAACAGCGATGGAACAGAGTACATACTTGACGACGATGAGTGCCCCTTATCGATACTCATGAATCATCCGACGTCACGTGGTAAGTTCCAAGTTCAACATACTCATCTTCCTTTGATTTTTTTTGCCTGATTGTACGCCATTTAAAATCACTTAGTTAGCTCCTTTTAAAGTGAAGCAAATGGGGGCAAAAATGTGCGAGCCACGCAACTCATTCATAAATATGAAATTGGTAGTAGTAGTAGAACCCTTAGCATGCGATTAGTTTTGTTTTATCAATATTTATGCTGACTGACTTTGACGACTTGCCTATCAACAACAACAACACAACATTTTGCTGTTGTTATTTTGTTGTTGTTATATGTATCTTTATATATTTCAAGAGTTTCGTTATTTTGTACACGAAGTTTGAAACTTGTTTCAGTTGTTTGCTGGCATTTCAAAGTGTTGTGACGAAGTACGACAAAATGTAAAGAGTGAAAGAATTTTTTCTTTTAATTGTGTAAAGTTATTTATTGATGAACTTTAAAGGATAAGCTGCTGAAAGTGCCTAAAATGAAGGATGATATATGTGAAAAGCTGCGTGAGTGTTGTCTTTTAATGAAATACTTAAAATAAATCAAAAATGGGACAGAACAGTTTAAAATTTAATAACTGATTTAAGTATTTTTTTTTTTCAAAAATTAATTAAAATTCAAATGAAATAGATAACCTAGTTCTTTCTCTCCATCTTCAAGCTCAGATTATCTAACCAATTTTTCAATAATTTTAAAACAAAACGAATAACAAAATTTTTACTCTGGTTAAAAGCATACAAAAGTTGATTTAATAAAATCACCATAGCCAATACACAAACCATGTCGCACAAGGATAATTGACGCTGCTTGACAAAAGCTGATTGCCATAAGCTTTAACAGTGCACCGAAAACTTGTTAAAATTCACAAATTTTGTCAGCTACAAAAGCTACTTGTCTCAATAACAGTTAGTTTATGAAAATATGTGAGAAAGTACACAAAAAGAAAAAGTTTTTTTTACTGGTTTTGTTTATAAATTTTATGTGATTAATTTATGTACACAAATCAGCAAGCTAATTGCTGTCAAGGACTCAACCAAAAATGTGCCGCATGCCAAAAAGTAGGCAACAAAAAACGAACAATTACAAAGGGAATGCAAATATTTGAAGTGAACACAACAGACAGAGACACATACACACACACACACCCACTCACACGCATACTCACACTCTTAGACATTTACAAAAATGATAAACTTTCTACACAAAAAGTGTATAAAAAGGCCGCTGGGAATTCAATGTCGGCCAATGCCACACACCCACACACTCATACTTATAACACATAACAACAGTAAAGTAAAGTAAAATGACAAACATAAATGACATTTAAATAAGGGCGACAAAAATGCTAAGGAAACAAAAAGAACGAAATGCTGCGGCCGGAAATGTAGGCATCGCACACACACACATTCATACAGACAGGAGCAAAGTTTTGAGGCTGGCAGCACAGCCACTTAACGGCCACATGTTGAGCCGCCTGCTCTGCTGCTGCTGCTGTTCTCCCATTCATTCAGTCAGACATATACACAAACACACACACGCCCATTCACATACATTAACTCTCTCACTCTCCTGATTGTCGTTTTCCTTATGGCGCGTTGTTGTTGCTGTTTTTTTTTTGCGTGTGCAATTCAAAAGGTGTAAAATGTAAATGCGACCGCATTTGTATAAATATTTCATAAGCTCTGTTGCCTTGCGCTCTGTATCTTTCTCTCGCTCTTAGTCTTAATTGTGTGGCACATTTTGGTTTGACACCTTTTTGCGCACATTAATAAATTTCACTTAAACATTTGACTCGCAAATTTGTTCACACACATTTTGGGTACTTGGCTTGGCTGCTGCTCTTAATAACTGTTGACCTTATCAGTTATATATAGAACTTAGCTATCGCTAACATGGCACACTTTACGCCTAGCAACACAGCACAACAATTGCATCAATACAATTACAACACCTGCAACTGATTGCTTTTGTTCTCGCTGTCTGCTCTCATGTCTGTTTACCTTTCAGTGTTTTTGGCATTTTAACAGCATTTCGATGTCGTTGCTGCTTGTTGTTGTAGTTGTTGTTTTACACGTGCTCTCTTAGTATACGGCGTTCGTAACTCTTTTGGACTTTCGCTCTCTTAATGTGCTTTCAATAAATTGTTGGTTGAACGTGGGAGAGAGCGAGTAGCGGTGAATGCAAGATGTTAGCGGTGTCTGAGCTCTTTTGTGCTCTCTTTAAGGTTTCTTCGCTGTCTTGTTGTTGGATTCTTTATTTTTGGCACAGTGGCATTAGTTAGCAGTTTTTTTTTTTGAGTGCTCTCGAGCATAAGCTGTAGGAGGACTTGTTAAGGAAGGAAGTATTTACTTATGGGCTCATTAAATTTAAGCTTTTCAACACTTGTGTGTGTGTGCTTCAAAATTATGAAATAAACATAGCGTGCTTTCAGGCAGCTCGCTTGTTGAGCCGTTTCTTTTTTCTGCTGAAAGGAGTCCACTGTGCAAATGTCTTCGTCTTCACTTGAGCCACTTCTACGCTTGTCTCGCTCTCCTTAGCATTTTCACGCTCTGTTATCGTTTGTGCGAGTACCTTTAAGGATAATAGCAATTTTATGGCTGAATTTTCGATTACGAACAGCGACACCTGTGTGTCCAACAACAAAAGCAATAATAATGATAACAACAACAACAACAGCAACATTGTGGTCACTTGAACTTATTTCGAAAACGACGCTCCACTTGTTGTATTTGTTCTTGTTGTCGTTGCCGTTGTCAACGTCCTCGTCAATGTCGACGCACCCGACTCGGAGCTTCAAGTGCCGAAGCCGCCTGCCGCCACTCACACTCTCATAATTTCTCTCTTTCCCATACGCTTTCTCTGTCTGGCCCACCTTGTTCCGTTCGCAGGGCAGCACCGTTATCTGCACAACATGCACATTCGGCACCGTCACAGTCACACTTCGCCATCGAAGCGTTCTCTGCTAACGTCGACGTCGACGTCAGCGTCAGCAGCGCATTGTGTCTGTGCGCTTTGGATTTTAGTATTTTCGGCTTGGGTTTCGTTCTGTCAGTCATGAAGTAAATGCTGCTCGGGCCAGCAGCACAGCGCACAGCACGGCCCGGGGCAAAGCAACAAAACACGAAATAAAAAAAAAAAAAAAAACACAAACAACAACAACAAAATAAAAATGAAACGAGCGCATCGAAGAGCAACGGAATTTGGAAATTTCTGAAAGTTGAAAGCAGCTGAAAGTAGCTGAAAGTGAACGCGAGCAGCGCCTTAACGGCGGCAACAGTTTTTACTTCTGTGCTCTGTGTTGTTGTGTTGTTGTTGTTGCTTAGGCTATCGGTTGCCTGCCTTCCTTACGTGTGTGTGTATGTGCGAGTGAGTGTGTGTGTGTGTGTGTGTGTCTGACTGAATGTGTCCTGACTCTCCTTGAGGCATACATAAAATTGTCAAAATTAGAAACAGTTCAATTCAATTTGTGCGTGTTTCGCTGCCGCTATCACAGTTGCTGTTATTGTTGTTGTTGCTGTCGTAAAGTGTCTTCTATTGCCATACAATAGTAGAGTAAAAGAGACAAAGCGACAATATAGTTAAAGATATAAAAGAAATATTAAACATTTAGTCGCAGCCGGTTCCTGTCCGGCTTTTTTTCTTTGTCGCTAATGTTGTCCAATTGCCGTACAAAACGACGACAACAACAACAACTGGAGCACCTAGCATTTCTTCGAGGATACCAACAAACACAGCAACAAAATGATGGATTGGGGCATAAGACGTAAGTACTCGAGAATATAACGGCAACTAGCAAGAGACAGAGTATAATACTATCCATTTACCGTTAATATCTGTTTGCTGCTGTCGTGACCATTCGCTTAGCTTTCATTTCATTTCGTTTCGTTAAGTTTTGCATTCATTTCTAATTGGCACTCAAAAAGTATGCTACAAAAAACTGTGTGTTTGACCTGCCAAAGAAAACTTTTTTGTTTGTGGATGCATTTTTAAAATGCGCACAGTCGAATTTCAGTTTTGTTGCTTTTTTCCCTTTATTGCTAGTGCATAATTAAGTGTTTGGTCAACAAATCCGAAAACTTTGTTAAATTGACGACTTTTTTTTTTTTTTAGTTATTTGGTTTGGTCCAATGAAGTGACTTTAATTACGTTTAATTGAATAAAGGGTGGAAAAGAGAACTGAAACCATGATTTTATAATGATTTTGGAGAAACTATAGGGCGTATGACATTATCCCATACTCGGAGAGAGTAGTTTGTTTTGTTTTAAGATTCAAAAATAGCTCTAAAAGCTTACCCATGAAAGCAACGCTAAACAGTTGATTTACAAAGTGTATATGTTTTAGTGTAATATCATATCAGATATTTGTTATTTTTAATATAATGTTGAGGGTAAATCACTGCGAACTTAAAGATCCATTGTGGACTTTTTAGCTTAAAGCTCTTGTTTCCAATCCAGTTCGTGAATGCAGGATATTTTATATTGTAATAAATATGCCTATACAAATCGATAACATCTTGTGCGCAATGTTTAAGATTATTACATCAATGTGCCCGAAAATGTGGAGGGCAGAAAGATGTCTTATAATAATATTAAAGTTTAGTAAATGTAGAATGAATGCTTTAATATCACATTGGAATCTATTTGGATCGCACTCATATATGGTTATTGATGTTGCTTTGAAAATAGTGAAGAACTGTTTATATATAATACATATATGTAAAAATGATCCATTTAATGTGTTTAAATGGGTATACATTAAGTTTAAAACTCTTTAATCTTTAGAAATAAACAGATTTAATAGTAACAAAATGATTAACAAATTGTTTATCAACATTAAAATACAACTTTAAAGATTTTTCAATCCTTTTGTGACATTTACTGTTCGAAGCTAATGGGTTTCTGAAACCTACCATCAGAATGTGATTTTCTTAAATTGAAAAATTTTAAGATTATTATCATGTACACATGTATAAGTATTTGTTGTATTAACAAATTTTACATTTGCGTGTTCCAACATCATGTGATTTAATAATTTGTGGTTTACTTTGCAATTTGCGTCAAAACTCTGTTGCATAATTAAAAAGCTCACAAGAAGATAATTCAATTTAATTACATGCTGACACAAATCAAATATTCTAATTACCATCTTGATTGCCATCGAAACGAAAAAACGAAAAACAAAATCAAAAAATAATCCAACAACATGAAACCTTATATGACCTTCAGGATTTCAATTTGAATAACCAGATAAGCTATTCGATTAACGTGTCGATTACGCTTCAAATGACGTATGTACATACATATGTTTATAGTGTATCATCGAACAACAATCATTTATTGTACATGTATCATTTAGGTCAACTGACCATGACTCTACTAAATATCCTGCTGACATTTTGTTAACGTGGCCGGCAACAGCAATAGAAAAACAAATTGATAAAAATCAGACGTTTGAGAGACATTCTGATTGAAATGGTCGAATGTTGCTTTAAGGATGGTTCGGCTGGTTGCTTGCTTTTTCTCGTTCTGGCTGCTGCTGCCGCTACAAACGTGGCTGTTCATAAATATGATAGCCAAAACCACCACCTCACCCCACCCACGCCGCCTTCAGCCCAGAGTGTGTAAGTCTTGCAAAATGCACGCGCATAATTTTGATACCTTTGCCTCTGGCGACATCTCTTCGTTAAAGTTCTTTTTTGCTGTCTCCCAGTGCAGTTTATTTTGAAGGTCGTTCTTCTTCTTCCCACTTCCACTTCTTCGTGTTTGAGTTGAGCTTCTGCTTTTGCTCCCACTGCCTCGCCCCGTCTCGGTCTGTAAGGTCTGTGCAATGCGCTTAGGAATTTGATAGCGATGCGTAGCCATAAGACAGGCAAATTGGGTTAACTACTTGTCCTTTTTTTTTCTTTCTTTCCATCTTTGTTTTTTTTCCCTTGCTCCTTGGGCTTTTTGTGTGCCTTAAAGGAACATGCTTGGCATAAATGCCATTAAAATAATTGCAAAAAAAAAGCTTTCGACTTTTCTATATTAATTGGCTTTAATGTTAAAGTAGCTGAAGTTAACCAAATGAAGGCTATATATATTTATATGAAAAAAGTTATATTTTAATTAAAATTGAACATTGAAAGCTTTTTAAAAAGCCTTAACTCTTACTTGTTATGGTGCTTTCAATTTTCCACTAGTTTTTAAGCCTTTAAAGTAAGTTTTAGTACATATTTAGAAAACATAGAGGACCTGGATCTGTTGCAATAACTTTATTCCATCGCTCCTAAGAAACCTTCCTTCTTAAGGCTCTGACCAAAATTAGATTTATAACTTTGAGTTCCAAGTGAACAATTTTCAGAAAAGTTCAACAAAAAATCAGAATCTATAAACTAATCTATTGAATTGCGTTGAAATTCGTATTTTCGAGTAAAAATAACAAAATACATGTGTTCTGGGAAATATTTCTCTTAACTTAATTCAACGAAAAATTTGTTTTCATTAGAAAGTTGAAATTAATGTCTTATCCTGAAAAACGATTATGATGTTAAGCTCATAATTGTCATGCTCTCGCCCGATTGCTTTTCATATTATGGTTTTACATGCGCCTCAGTTGATAGACGAAGTAATTTGGGAATGCCAACGAGCCTTAACAAGAATTGGAATCTAGTCAAAAAGCTTTAGCATAATCCCAATTGATGAAACTTTTACACACACACAAAAACACATAAATTTTCATGTTTCCTTTAACTCATACATCAACTTCAATGGAATCATGGCAAATAGCATGCAAATTTTACTTTTTGGCTCATTGCCCATATGCCCGAGTCTAAAACAGAGACTGAAACTGAGAAATTTGATAAATGTTAAACTCGCATATAAATTTTCACGGCTAACCAAATTGAATTATTTGCTCGTAGTTGTGTGATTTTGTGTGTTTCGAGGTTCTCGGAAATTGTGCTATTTATTTATGAGTTGCGTGCAACACAAATGATGGCTATTTATCAAATGTGTGGTACCTGAGATCTGTTTTTGTTCAATTAGGGGTTGATTTCTTCGTCTTCTCGTCAAATTACCTTCAAACAGAATTTGTGCAAAAACTGGTTTTTATTATGCTAATATTTTTGTAGAAAAATTGCAGCTTTTTATTAGACGTTTATCCGGTTTTTAGGCCAGTAATGCAGTTTTATGATCATTGCACCACGATCCTAGATAACTTTTTGCATAGAAATACGCTTATAATTCGCAAGTTGTTTTGGCTTAGGCAGCATGAGCTGCCACGCAATTCCATCACTCTATCTTCCTTGTCTTGGGGAGCAGAAATGTTCAATGAACGTATAGTGAGGACATTGCTGCTGACACCAATGATATTAACATCAACCCCCGTTTGCTGATCTCACCGATTGGCATTCGGAATTTTTGGAAAAAGACCCTCTTACTTTATAGGGGGTCGTTTATTTAATACATTGCAAAATATACAAAGCACACTTTTTATTGTTTAGCTGAAGCGGAAATTTAATCCAAATTCTTGTGAATTTTATTATTGATTTGTTTGTATGTTTAATACTCTTTTTTCTTCTATGTTTATTTAAAATCTGTTTTTTAAGGGGACAACCGTTAAAATAAGGTCTTGAAATGCCTTAGCATGGATCTCTAAAGTCGCCTTTCTCTTAAGCTATTGCCCAGCAGGATAGTCAGTGGATCGTCATGGTTATTAAGCTTCGCCGTGTATTTCTTGCTAAATCTCTGAATTTCCTTCGCCACCCAAGGCGGCTTCCTCAGCATTCTGTGCATCTTCTTGTTTGTAGTGAGTAAAAGCGCTTTGGTTATGTTGCGCATCGCTCTGTTCTGAAGTCCCTCGATGACTGCAATATTTGAGTTGGGGGCTGTACCCCAGAGCTGGATGCCGTCGGTCAATACCAGTTTAACAATGGCCTTTCATAGGAGGAGCTTATTTCTCAATTTAAGCTTGAACTCGTCTGCATTCACCACATTGTTCCAGGTCAACCATTTCCCATAAACGTCTTACCGTTTTTGGATGATGAGCGACGCCGTCTGTCTGTTAGCGGCTGCCAGGAACGCAGTTTTAGCTGCATATGTGTGTTTTATACTTAAAAGCAATTTTTGACGCCGAAAAAAAAAAGCTGGAAAATCATATACAGTGGACGCTCGCCAATTAGAACCAGTTGGTTTCTGGGGTAGTTCTAATTTCTAAAAAGTTTTAATTTCTGGATGCATTTTTGAAATGTCGTATAAGGCAAGAAATGGCTCTTCTGCTAAATAAGCTTCGAAGGAAATGTTATTTTAATTAAAATTAATTTGTTTTCAACAATCAAAAAAAATTATATTTTATTCATTCATAATTTAGCAAAAAAAGGCTTAAATGGTATGTGTTTGATACGGCATTCAAGATTAACTCCTTTTTAGATTTTATATAACTTATGGCAGATATTGTCACATTGTTATCTAAGGCAAAACGGTTTGCTTGAACGCCTTCATCGAGTTGTTTTAATATTTGTGCTTTAGTTTCCAAAAACAAAGTGTTTTTCTTACGCTTATTCGACATATTAAACTAGTTTTCACTTAATTTGTATCCCCGAATATGTGCCTGCTTGTCAAAAGTTTGCATGTGAATGACCCAATATGAGTGCGTTTAACAAAAACACACAAATGAAATAGGAACACTCGCAGTTGGGTGAATTTTTATATGCAATTCGTTAAAAGGCAAACAAAAAAAAAAAATTCAATTAAAAAAAACGCTCCGAAATTAGAACCGCGGTTGACATAAATAATAGTTAAAGAAAAAACTAAATTTATAATTACACCCAACTCTTTTTTTACACTGTTTATACCCTTAACCCATAAAATGGGTAAATAAGGGTATAATGGTTTTGTGCAAATGTATGTAACAGACAGAAGGAAGCATCTCCGACCACATAAAGTATATATATTCTTGATCAGCATCAACAGCCGAGTCGATCTAGCCATGTCCGTCTGTCCGTCCGTCCGTCTGTCCGTCTGTATGAACGCGCCGATCTCAGAGACTAAAAGAGCTAGAGACTTCAAATTTGAAACTTAAGCTCTCCTATACCATGAGAAGATCAAGTTTGTTTTGAATTTTCGATAACACTTCTGGTTTCCGATATACACATGTGATCGATAACAAAAAAATCTTCAATTTCAAAATTGTGAAAATGAGGTTTAAAGCTATTGATAAAATAATGAACATTTAAAAAAATTTGGTCAAAATCGGTTAAGAATCACCGGAGATATCGCAGTTTGAAGTTTGGTCATATTGGTCACTGATTTAATACACATAAGTAACTGTAAACGTTAAGTATCGGGTTAAGGGTATGTCCTAGTCGGGATTTCTCGACTAGAGCCTCTTACTTGTTTTTTTTACACGGATTTGAAGTTACACGGTTGAACATTTTTTTTCAATTTTTTTTTTTCTTTTTATCTAGTACGGTTTTTTAATTATGTTTGTTTTTACAACACTTGGCACCATTGCTGAAATGAACATACATAGTAATAACTGGGGAAATCCCCTTATTCGAAATTTCTTAAGGCGCGTTTACAATGTCAGCGTGAGATTGGAACATGTTTTGTCTCTGTCTGACACACATATTTTTCACATAAGTTCTATAAAAGATTTCTTAATATAAAAAGTCGACGGCGCAAAACCTTTCGGAAAGTAGTCCGACAGTTCAAAACCCTATTACCGGATGACACTCACCATTGGATTTGATGAATATCTCCAGTGGTGATACCGCCTTTAGTCCAGATCGTCGCAAACAATTGCTCTTGTTATCAAGTAGCGACGAATAATTATGTAGCTATGTAAATATTTTTTCTTTATTTCCATTCTAATTTTTCTGTTCTTTAATTCTTAATTAACAGATTCCAATATAAATTATGTATTTTAAGTTTAAATGCTCATTAAAATGCCATATGAACATACAATTTGTATGAAATTTTATAGCTTTCAACTTTTTTTACACGGTTTTTCGAAGTAAATATAGTTCTTTATTTTATCTTACACGGTTTTCAAATCACATGGAACGTATCCCCCGTTTTACTATAGGAAACGCCTCTTTTTTTACACGGTTTTTTTTTACACGGATTTCTGAGGAACGTATCTACCGTGTAAAAAAAGAGTTGGGTGTACCTACATTTTTTTTTGTCGCTGCATTTATGCATATTTAATTCGCTAGCGAATTAACTGTTATTTTATAAGTGCAAGAAATACGACGAAAAAAAAATGACATTAAGTTTTTTTTCTTTGGATTTATTAAGTATTTTTGCAAGGACTGTATAGATCATTTATAAAGAAACAGAGATAAAAGCGCCCCTTCTTAGATTGTGGTTGCTGCTGCTTTTGAAAAAACAATTGACAAAGGTGATTTAAAGTTTCAAATTAATGGTAAATTTAAGTTCAAGTTTCATATGAATGATTATTAAGGATGCATTTAAGACTTCTTATGTGCAAATAGAAAGCGAAGGCCCATATTAATACTATAACTTATTTCAACACAGTTTTCTCAAGTATATTACTAACCATTGTTATTTTTCGTATATAAAACTTTGATTATTAACAATTTGTACATATTTTATGCTGAGCTATTTGGCTTTGCATTATAGCTTTAAAGTTTAGTACGCAGTTTAATGCACATTTTTAATATACACTCGTTGATTACCAGTTGTAAGGAGCTGAACCAGAGCAGACACTTTTTTTTGTATTTGCCAGATCAACTCAAGTGCAAGTTGGCCAACAATAAAGACGTTAACTGAGCGAAGCTCGTTAGCCGAAAAGTAGCATCGAGCATACATAACTCAAGTTAACGCACACAAACACATAGACACTTACTTACATGCACATACATACACTCTCCGGCATACATGCCCGCATTTTAACTCAGAAACAGACATCTTTAGTATTGCTGAATAAACTTTTGTTTTTTCCTTGATGTGTTTTCTTTTGGTCTGGGTTATATCGATTGTGTGAGTGAGCGTCAAATTATGATGATGATGATATGTTCAGCGCTTGATTTATGCGCTCATGTCAAGCAGTGAAGGAGAACAAATTATGTTATGTGCATGCGTTTATCTCAAAAAGAGACAAAACTATGTATTACAAAGTTAAAGCAATCGATAGCTACAAGTACATATATGCATGTCATTAATTTTGTTTATAAAGCCAATTAAAACCTACAGCTTGATGTATTTATATCACCTTGATGAAAAATTGAAAATTAGTCAGACATTTTCTATTTCTAAGTTTTTTTCATATATTGTGGCTTATAATTCACAACTGGTTTTAGCTTCAACGTATAGACATCCCAGGACGAGCCTGTGCTCAGTTGACAGAGTTCAGCAGTAGTTGCTCTGTCCATTTGTATATAATACATTTTCATATATTTTTTTTTTTGTGAACGATTGGTTTTAAAGCACATACACACCGTCTTTTGTGTGCTTGAATTATTGGCAGAGTTCAGCTGTAGTTGCTCTGACCTCAAGTGTATGCAATTATATTTATTTGCGTTTAATTTTTTTTTATGTACTGGATATTCTGTCGAGTGGAGCATTCCATCCAAATTGGCTCAATAATTATTACAAAATTGAGTAATTTGGACTCTGCTTTGTAAGAGCAATCCCACAAGTTAGTGAAAAGTGTATTGGGATTCAATGTACTTTAGAACCTTATAATTCACGACTGGTTTAAGCTTGAAAGCATAGGCATTCAAGAACAAGCCTGTGCAACATTGACAGAGTTCAGCAAAAGTTGCTCTGTCCATTGTGTATAAAGAATTATATATTTAGGACTCTTATTTTTATTTTGCATTCAGAGTTCAGCAGTAGTTGCTCTGACCATAAAAGTATTAACAATCATATTTTTTTTGCGTTTTTTTTTTTTTATATTGGATATTCATTCCTTATGGGTGAGAAACATTCATAGTAGTGTGACCTTGCTTAAAAACGGAGCTGAAGCTGTTCTGTGTTGTACGTTTTGTAACACGCAGACCAAATAATGTTAGTGCTTACGTTGGGAATTATAATTCTCAACTTGTTTAAGCTTGAAAGCGTAGGCATTCAAGGACCAGTGTGTGCATAATTGGCAGAGTTCAGCACTAGTTGTTCTGTCCATTTACATATATTTTTTTTTTTTGTGAACGAATGGTTTTAAAGCACATACACACCGTCTTTTGTGTGCTTGAATTATTGGTAGAGTTCAGCAGTAGTTGCTCTGACAATAAACGTATTAACAATCATATTTATTTGCGTTTGATTTTTGTTGCATTTGAGTTTTTTTTTATATTGGATATTCATTTCTCATGGGTCAGAAACATAGTAGTGTGTCCTTGCTTAAAAACGGAGCTGAAGCTGTTCTGTGTTGTACGTTTTGTAACGCGCCGAACAACTCAACTTATAACTCAACTTATAATTACTTATATACTTATATATATATTATTATGTATATTTTATTTGTCATGCTGTAATTAAAGTGGAATCATTATTTACTGAGACTGCCTATCATAGTTATTGGATGGTAAAAATGTTTAAACCCGGATTACTAGAAAAGTTTAATTTAATAATTTTTTTCCTTATTTTTTTTTTTTTTAATTTTATTTTTTTTTTTTATCATAAGTTTTTAACGAAATTTGGAGTTTATGTTGTTTTTATTCTAGTTCAGCAGAAAACTGCGAAATAAAATAAACTCGAAACGCGTTGCTCTTTGCAGCTTATATCGATAACAAGCGCTCAACCAAAAGCTTTATAGCTTTCTGTTCTTTTTTTTTTTCTGGTCTTGTCGCTAAAAGCTGCATATTCAAATGAACATGAAAGCAACCGCACAAATGTTTATCTCATCATTTGTAATCTAACCTTGACCGTTCCCTACACACACACAGGGCATTTATTAAGCTGTCCTGGCTAGCTGCTTGGCTGCATAGTTTTCTAGGGTGTGTTTCTGTTTGTATGTAGGTGTCCTCTGTATGGCACGCATATAGTAACTTTGTGGCAAACGTACTTAAGCACATACACAGAACAGCAACAGCAACAACAGCAGTTGGGACTACCCAGAGCAACACACACGCATACACACATTGAATGCAGTGTAAACTTAATGTTATATTACAGACGCACACACACGAAGACATATTCTTTACATTGCGCTGTTTATTTTTTGTGTGTTGTTGTTGCTGTTGGTTATTTTCATTCATTCATTCATGCATTCATTCACTACTGAGCGTGTGAGCGAGCGAGTGAGTGAGAGAGTGAGTTTGTCCCACTGTCTGTCTGTCCTTTTGTCAGTAAGTGACTCACGTCAGTCAGTGCCTTTTGGTGGCGTTGCTCATACGCTCAGTGTGGCTTGCTCATTGCTCGAAATGTTTGTTGTTGCTCGCTGGTTTGCTGTTCACTGTTCACTGTTTAGTGCTCGGTTCTCGGTGCTCAGTTCTCAGTTATCCTTGCGCTGTGTCAACGCATTGTTGTGGCCCAGAGCCGGCCCAAAGAAAAAAGTCCCATCTCTGACGGTTAGTCAAACGAGCAAATTCAACACAAATAAATCACAATTAAAATATATGCAAATTGAATACTTTTTAAATTTGATTGCCTCGCGCGTCAAGTGTTAAAAACGTGTGTGTGTTGTGTGCTGCCTGTGTTTTGAGCTTTTACAAAATCCTGCTGCTGCTGCCTTGGATTTTGTTTGAAATTTTTTATTTAATTGAATTTCACGTACAGGTTTATTTTTGGTTGTCCTGTTTGTCGACAACTTGATTTTGATTTTAATTTAAATTTTATTATACATTTTGCGCTTTATGTTGGTGTTTCACAACTCTGGTTCTTCATCTGTCTGGTTCAACCTAGCAAATTGAGTTTTCACATGGTTTCTCATACACAGTTACTTTGCTTGCCTCTCCTCCTGTCGCACGGCTCATAGCGCGCATAGCGTTCTGGCCAACAGGAATGAAAAGTGAAAAAAAAAAAAAAATGGGCACACGGGGGAGTTATCCTGGGCCATTAATTTCCAAAAGCCAGATATAATATATATATATGTACATTGTACAAGTATAAAATAAAATGTAATTTTTATATTGAGCAATATGTGAATGGGGTATGTATATATACAACACAATAAACTGTGTATAATCCGTCTATGGCCCGGCCAAAACAAACAGACGAAAATCAATAAATTTCGTAAGTTATGACAACACCAAAGTGTTTGTACGCTTGGAATTTTAGCTCTTTCGATCAACAATGGACAAAGAGACAAGAAAAAGGTTGTTTTTGCCTTTCACTTGGAGCGACCAACAAATTGAAAGTCGTAAATTTGTACGTTTTACTCTCCTAATCTTTAAATGTCATCATTTTTATGCTGTTTCGTTTTCAAATGCCAAAGGCAAATTCTTGACCGAAAAAGAAACTATATTATTTTTCCTTTGCATAGACTGTTGGCCATGCCGGCTTAAATTGATCCTTGGCATTTTCGCGTTGACTTTGGTGCCTGCTACACTTTAAGTGTGGCAATTATATTTTTATTGTTTCGTTTGCTGTTGCTGCTGCCAAATTGTCTAGCAAAATTGCTGATAGCCGCCTCCGGGTGGCACTTGCCTGAAAATACACACAAAAATGGCGTTGCAGACAAGAAAATTGTTGCTCAATGGAATGAAGCGTATGATGCTGGAGTGTAGGTCCTGTTCTGCTATCCTTCTTTGCTTGATAGCTTTTGTAATTCGATTTTTTTCTCTTTTTTTGTTATTAATTTTTTTTTTTTGGATTCTGTACGTTATTTTCGCTTTAAGTCTTGAAATGATATAAATATTCATTTTCACAACAACTTTGTATATTTATAAAAAATGGCAAACATTAAAGACTCAATATTAAAGCCTAAAAACTTTGAATCAAGATGCAACCTTAAATATGCTCAGATTGTTGGCCAATGTGTTGGGGTCGTCAGGCATTACTTTAAGATTAATTGCAATGGCTTAATGTGTCCGAGCTTTAACCAAGGATTCAACATAGTCCTCATGGTGTGGCTGCAAAACTTGGCTCATTAAATTTTCATTGTTTTAATTTGCACCCAACGTGTGGCACATACACACAGAGGGTGTCTGTTTGTGTGTGTTTAAGTGTTCTGACTACTTAAGTAGTTACTGCTGCGCTGGCCTTGTGTGTGTTTTGTGCCAAGCATTTGAAATAGCCCAACATTCAGCACGTTGCCGCCTTAACGCTTACGGTTTCTTGTTAAACCAAAGTCAAAAACTTTGCCATGCTTTCACGGCTAATTTGTCTAATTTGAATGCCAGGGTTCAGTATTCAGTGTGCCACGAGCCAAGAATATCAATCTTGGTCAATTAGTCAAAGCACATAAATGTTGTAGTGGGTGAATGGAGTGCGCCATAAAAAAACTTTCTTTTAAATTACTTTTTATAAAATTTTCTTTTGACATATACATTTTTTTTTTTTATCTGTAAGCGAGTTTTGTATAATTTTTTTCCCATCCTACTTGAAACACAGCATAATAATATTATGTATTATGAGTTTACGGAATCCGCCTTTTTAAGTTGAAAAATATATATTCATACAATAGATTTATTTTTTAGTTTTCGCATTTCTTATACAAAAATCATTTGGGAGGTGACAAAATCGTGGCCAGCGGTTGCCATTTTATACCGCACACACGAAACACAAATATGCGCAAAATTAAAGGATTGTGTGTTTGGCCGCATGCCTGTGGCATACCTGAGCAGCGAAACGGTTTGGCGCCGCATTAATGGGGTGGAGGGAGGAGAGGGAGGGAAGGCGTGTCAGTTAACCTCACGTCAACTTGTTATGCAATTTTCTCGCATCGTTTCGTTGTTGCTGTGTGCATTGTTTTCAGCTTTGGCCAAGTGCACAAAAATTGTTTGCCTGCTTTCGTCCTGTTGCCAATTTATGCGCACTTATGCACGTAACTCACACACACCAACAAAAAGAGTGTGAGCCGTACATGCCACAGCTAACGTACATACATGTGATACTGACACGTTGTTGACCAAATCAATTTCATGGCTCGCAAGCTTTTTTGCTTTCATCTCTCTATTGTGTAGTCCCATGAACTACCTGTGTAAAATTTTCACTGTCAACATTTGAATCTTTATATATGTATGTGTATGTGTATGGGGCAGAATTGTGTCGTTGTTATGACTGTTACCTTTGGCATACTTTTGACCATGTCTGAACATTCAAAAAGATTTATTATGTTTTTGTAGTTTTGCCGTTTTTTTTTTTTTTTTGAAAGAAATATTGTTTTTAATTTGTATAATTTTGTTTATCGTAAACAAATATATTTTTTATTGACGGCAGGTAACATTTTTATTTTTTTTTTATTAATTTATTGCTCCTTTATATATCTGTATTTGAGCAGACCTTCTTTTCAAAAATGCAAATGTGCAAACAGGATGCAGAATCGGTAATTACTCAAATTCAGGTAATACACCAATATAAAATTGGAAGATTAAATAAATTTAGAAAAAGGAATAATAAACATTTTACGCAACCAATTAATAAATCAACCAAATTTGTATTTTAGAGTATTTTTTTCTGCATTTTTTCCCCCAACTTCTTATCAATTTATTAAGATTCTTAAGACTTTCTTGCATTTATACGTAATTAAGGGTATTACAATAAAATACAATACATTTTAAATATTTGACAAAGTTATTGTATTGGGAAATACTAATAACAAAATTTAGAAACATTTTAAAACGGAAAATAATAATAAAAAAAAAATAAAAACAATCTTAATTGGTTCACATAAAAAAAATCACTTGCGATTAATTAAATGCATAAATGCCATGCATAAAATGATAATCAATAAAATGCATTTCGCTCCTATGTGAATTTAATACACATACCAATTGAAAGCCTCACCGCCGATGAGCAGTCGAGTGGGGGTCAAGCAGAAGGCCAACTGTTATTGACAGCATAAATATCAGTTATGCATTTGCTGTCCTTACGGTCTCCAGACATCGTCCTCCTGTGTGTGTCTAGTGAGTGAGTTTGAGTGAGTGAGTGTTGTGCTTGTGTGTGTTAAACACGGCACCTGGTCATGCATGCAAAATGAGTCGCCTTCTGCCATATTACGCTAACAACTGCTGTGGCCAGTTTGTCGTGTCGGTTGGTCTGTCTGGCGTGCCGTGTCTGTCTGTTTGTTGATTGATTTACAATTTGCAAGTTGAAAGTGTAACTGTGCATCGTTTGGCCATAAATAACAGACAGACACGTACATTATTTCATTAAGTGAATAAGCGGTCAATACAAAATCAAAGTTAGTTTTGTGCAACTTAACTTAATTAAAGGCAAATATGCAATTTACCTTTTAATATAATCGAATTCGTCTTAAGGAAAATTGTTAAATTATTGCTTGTTTTCTTAACTTATTTGTTGCAATTGAATTTTTTTATATTTGTTTTTAATTCATTTCAATATGTTAACTAAAGAATTTAATTACAAACAAGCTGCTTGTAATCTGCTCAATTTAATTACACACACACAACTTAATCACACCCAGGCTGTGCATTAAACAAATAAATAGACATTATTTTCATCTATATCAAATGTGGTTCGTTTATGTGCGCAAAAAAGGTATATGACACAACTTATATTGTTGTTGTTTTGTTGTGTTTGTTGTTTGTTTGCTGGAGATTTTGACTTTAATAGTGCCGATTTTACACTGTTATTTTTTGTGTGAAATTGAAAGCACTGCGATTTTTCCCCTGGTGGCCAAAACCACACAAACACATGAAAAAATCCAATTTCCACATTGCACATACGTCCCGTGTTCGCTCACGTCTCGACTTTCGAGTTGAGTTCAGTTTAGTTTTTAATAAGTTTTTGTTGCTCGACATGCCCCACATATTGCCATCAGCCACAAAATCGTCTCCGCCCCTTACTATGTTGCTGTTGCTCTCTTATAGCATGATGTTGTTTTTAGTTTCCGTGCATCTGCATCTCAAGTTAACTACAACATACACTCTCTCCCATTCCCTTCTCATTTTACGATGCATTCTGCATTCTGGCTTGCCCAAAACTATATTGCTGCTATTCACTATTCAGTGGGGGCCCAGGCCAGCACTCTGGCATCATATTTTGCATGGTTCGTTTAACATTCTGTACAATGCCACAACACACAAGCTGGAAAACAAAGCAAACTAAGCAGCAGCTGCCGCCGACGACTTTGCAACATACTGCTGCAACACTGCTATATAAATCGAGGAATTTCATAATTTTAAACAGCTAGAAAACTGAAAAAACTTTGATTGTCATTCCGTCAGCGCATTTTGTAATTTAGTTTAGGTTTTTCTCTTCTTTTCTTTTTTTTTTTTTTACATTGGTGAAGTTTTAATTTAATTTTTTTGTTCTCTTGTTCCTTACATGAACATATTTTTTTGTGGACAGCAAATACTTAACAGCATATAATAAGTCGCATAAATATTGATAGAGATAAACTTAATCTTTGACAATAAACAAGCAAAAAGCTCAAAGTTTTGTCAACCACAACACAACATACATTGACGTTAATCCTTAAAGCTTAGAACTTACATAAAAGTAAAGTTCGGTTTTACTTTAATATTTTTGTATGCCTTTGCAAGTTAAGACTTTCAAACACTGTTTTTTTTTTATTTTTTTTTTTTATTAAAACTGATATGAGAATATGTTTTTTTTTTAACTAAAAGTGTTTACGTAAAAATTGAGAAGGCACGATCTGATAATTAGAATGATTTACCCAATTTTTCATGATTTAAACGCAAACAAAATCTTTTTATTTAAATACAAATGGCCACTGTCCGAAAAAAGAACAAACGTATTATAGAAAACACTATTTTTGTTCGATTTTACTTCAATGTTTTTGTATGCCTTTGCAATTTCAAGACTTTCAAACACTGAATTGTTATTTATTTTTTTTTTATCAAAACTAAAATTATTAGAATATTTTTAAAATAAAAGTGTTTACTTAAAAATTGAGAAATAGGCATGATCTGAGGTACGTAGATAAAATGATATACTTTATTTTTCCTGATTGAAACGCAAGCAAAAACTCTAAATTTAAAATTGAATGGGCACTGTCCGAAAACAGAACAAAAGTAAAAAGTATAAAAAAAACTCCATTTTATTAATGTTCCTTTTTACAATTAAATTGAGAAACTTTATTTTGGATGATTTTACATTGAATAAAAAACCGCTTTATCCAATAGACTTTGCCAGTACTGTATAATTCGCTGCTAGTGTAATGTAAACAATATATGCATAGCATCATCGGCGGCGGCAACATACGTTTGTGCTTTGTGGCGTAGCCAAAACTGTTGGGGCAACATAAGCTTTTTGTGTTTTGTTTTTGTCCAAACTGCACTTTTTCGCGAGATTTAAAAGCACAAAACTAAAAAACTGGCGAACATTCGTATGAAATATATATAATAAAACTGACACGCTTAAACATAACATACAAATTTGTTTCGCTCTATGAATTGCAGGTTCTATCATGTTTCATGTGCGACGCCGTCCGGCAGATTCACAGCCACGCCGACGCAAGAAAAAACCGTTGGGCGCCGCAAATGGTGCCAATCACATGTCCGGCGATCGCGAGGGACCCGTCCTGGTCGAGGTGACACACAGCGGCGATGGCGGCCGTCGCATCAAACTTGGCAGCGATCCCGTCGAGGTTGGCTCAGCAAACACAAATTGCTTGCAGCTGTTTGGACCGAGCATCCAGCCAAGGCATTGCCTCATCTCGTTGCACGAAGGCGTCTGTACGGTGACGCCGTTGCACACGGATGCCCTGACCTTTGTCAACGGACATCACATTAGCCAGCCGACCATTTTACATGTGAGTTTGACCTTTTCACTATGAATTTACAGTGGGGTCATGTGGTTTTTCGTTTGCACGAGAAGTAAAAAACCTTTTAAAAGTGAATTTTTTTGAATCAAGATAATCAAACTTATACATTTTTTTTTTTAATTTTCTCTAAAGTATTATTTTTGAACAAACATGTATTGCATTATACATATATATTATATTAACAAAACTTGTTAATTATTTAAAGCAAATAACAAATATAGGAATTTTAGACTAAACTGGTATTTAATAATTTTCAATAATGATTTTTTTTTTTTTACTTTCAACGGTTTTTTTTTTTTTTTTTGCACATACTTTTATACAAAACCAATCAAATTTTTAGTTTTTGAAATATTGGAATCTGATGCTTTATGAAACGAATGAAAACATAATTGCTCTACCCGATGTAATTGTAACAAAGTCCCAAAACTTAGCTTTTTTGGGGTAAATGTGTTGGCCATGTGTAATTCTGACATTCTCAGAATACGTAGTTAAAGAATTAGTTATAAAACCTGTCAAACAATTTTTTTAATTTTATTTTATTTGTTTTTTTTGCACATTCTTTTTTTTAAAGCCCAGTGAAATATTAGTTTTTTAAAATACTGGATGATCCGATGCTTTATGAAACGAATGAAAACATAATTGCTTTACGAGATGTAATCTTAACAAAGCCCCAAAACTATCTAAATGGCCATTTCAAAAAACTTTTTTTTTTTTTCAATAAGAGTTTTAAACTATCTAACTTTTTTTTTTTCACAAACCAATCAAATTTTTAATTTTGAAAATATTGGATGATCCGATGCTTTATGAAACGAATGAAAACATAATTGCTTTAACAACTTTTAAACTTTTAATCGCTTTTTTTATATTTTTTTTTACTTACTTTTTGTACAACATTTTTTAACAAACATGTATTGCATTATATTAACAAAACTGGAATTTTAGACTTGAAATATTCCTTATTATTTTCAGTAATGAGTTTATTGAACTGTCATACGCCTTTTTTTTGCAATACATTTTGTACCAAACCAATCAAATTTTTAGTTTTTGAAATATTGGATGATCCGATGCTTTATGAAACGAATGAAAACATAATTGCTTTACCAGATGTAATTGTAACAAAGCCCCAAAACTTAGCTTTTTTGGGCCAAATGTGTTGGGCATTTCAATTATGAGTCTGTCATTTTTAGCCTTAGCCTTATTGGGCAAAATGTGTTGGCCATTTAAAGTGTAAGTCTGAAATTTTCAGAATACATAGAAAAAGGAAATTTTGTTGTTCAATTATGAGTTTTTAAAACTTTCAAACGCTTTATTTCTTTTTCACATACTTTTTATATAGAACCAATCAAACTTTTAATTTTTGAAATATTGGATGATCCGATGCTTTATGAAACGAATGAAAACATATTTGATTTTCTAGATACAATTTTAGCAAAGTCTTAAAATTTTAAAATTGACTTCACCAGATTACGTAGAAAAAGGAAATTCCTATTTTTCAATAATGAGTTTTTATAAATTTCAAACGCTTTATTTTTTCTTATGTTTTTTTGCACATACATTTGATACAAACCAAATTATATTTTTAGTTTTTAAAGTATTGGATGATCCGATGCTTTATGAAACGAATGAAAACATAATTGCTTTACGAGATGTAATCTTAACAAAGCCCCAAAACCTATCTTTTTTGGTTAAAATGTGTTGGCCATTTCAAATATAACTTTTTTTTTTTTTTCAATAATGAGTTTTTAAAACTATCAAACGCTTTATTTTTTTTCACAAACCAATCAAATTTTTAATTTTGAAAATATTGGATGATCCGATGCTTTATGAAACGAATGAAAACATAATTGCTTTAACAACTTTTAAACTTTTAAACGCTTTTTTTTATATTTTTTTTTACTTACTTTTTGTACAACATTTTTTACCAAACATGTATTGCATTATATTAGCAAAACTGGAATTTTAGACTTGATATATTCCTTACTATTTTCAGTAATGAGTTTATTGAACTGTCATACGCCTTATTTTTGCAATACATTTTGTACAAAACCAATCAAATTTTTAATTTTTGAAATATTGGATGATCCAATGCTTTATGAAACGAATGAAAACATAATTGCTTTACCAATGTAATTGTAACAAAGCCCCAAAACTTAGCTTTTTTGGGCCAAATGTGTTGGGCATTTCAATTATGAGTCTGTCATTTTCAGCCTTAGCCTTATTGGGCAAAATGTGTTGGCCATTTTAAGTGTAAGTCTGAAATTTTCAGAATACATAGAAAAAGGAAATTTTGTTGTTCAATTATGAGTTTTTAAAACTTTCAAACGCTTTATTTCTTTTTCACATACTTTTTATATAGACCCAATCAATTTAATTACTATATCAAAACAATTTTTGCAGAATTTTGTCATTTACCTTTATTTTTTGGTTAAATTGGTTGGGAATCAGAATCAATCATAAGTCAAAGTCTGACATTTTCAGAATATGTAGAAAAAATAAATTCAATTTTTTTTTTTTTTTTTTGTAGTGCGTTTTTTAAAACTTTCAAACACTTTTTTTTTTATTTATTTGTTTTTTTGCACATACATTTAACACGAATCGAATCATATTTTTAGTTTCTGTAATATTGGAATCCGATGCTTTATGAAACGAATGAAAACATAATGGATTTTTCCAGATACAAGTTAAGCGTCAAATTTTTGACAATTATTTGGCATTTTATTGGGTAAAAATTGGTTGCTTTCTTAAATGTGTGACTAAACATTGACGTCAGGTGTTCAACTTAAGTCTACTTTGCTGCTGTTAGTTTATTTATTTAATTCAACCATTAAAGTCGCAACTAATTACTAGTCCAGCACATGACAATTTGTATTCATTAGCGCTCTGCGAATTCTCTTTCGCTATGTCTTGCCAAAAAGAACAAAAAGCGTTCACGCAATTTGGTTCTGACAAAGTTTTCTACTTGATTATTGTCAACCTTGACCCAGTGAAAGTTTTCGTGTTGTTTATTTTGTGGCTGTTGCTGCCTGCAACGTTCTGTGTGACTTTAACATGGCTGTCCATTTGGCATTTGTCACGCAATTCCATTTCACATTTGCAGCATTTTTACGTGCAGGCTTTTTTCGCATTTTATTGCTATCCTCCATGTAATACAAGTGTAATGGCCTGTAGAGGACTGAACTAAAACGAACTGATGCTGGTCTGAAGGAGACACTAAAAAGATTGCTGCTGATGTAGGCATATAAGCCGAGTCTAAGTGTCCTTCCCTCCCTAAAGTGCGTCAATTTGTTATTGCAAAAAAGCCTTGCTTCCTGTCAATCTTACAGCTGTTGACATGTATTTACAGATGCGGCTCATTAAGACGTTATGCTTTTAACTAAGCATACGGAAGTTGAGTTTGATAAGTATGTTTGGCATTGCGAAAATGGATATGTACTTGCTATATATTATGTCTAATGATAATAATACAGCCTAAGTGCAAAGGACGTTGTTGAAGTATCAACAGTTCGTGTTATAGTTTGACCAAGCTTTCACAGAATTGATTGAGACATGGAAGCTTGAATCAGAAGTTCATTATTATAGTTATTTGCTTTGTAATTTTTTCTAACAAACAAATACGTAATATATAAAATACATGTTGACAAAGCAGCTTATTGGTTTAACACCTAAGTAATATTATTCTTAAAGACTTTTTAATGTTGCATTTAAATGATCTGTCGGTCAACAATAAACTAGATAATGAAATATTTCAATTTGCTTGACTGCCTCAACAATCTTCCTGTCGGGCGTCAAGTTCATTATCAACAGCAACAGCAGTTTGAGTTGTTTAGCTGGCTTAGAAGCCTCCAATTCCCAATCCCTAACCCAACCCTTGGTTTAATCAGCCCAAGCTTAAGCTTTATATGCTGACTGCGGCACCTCGCAACCTACAGGCGGCGCAGTTGATTTATCTTCTTTTGTTTTGACAACTTTTCGACGCACACACAACGTAAACAAAACGAAACGAAACAACAACATTCAGCAACAACGAATAAAGTTGACTCTGGCGTTCTCACGCATTTGGCAAAAGGCACATCCAACGTCAGCAACAACAACAGTAACAACAAACTAGCTACTAGCAAATGTAAAAACTTTTCTGACTTTCCGCTTGATGAATTCGAAACCAAACAAACAAAAGCAAACTTAAGTTCTCCCCTTCGTTTGCAATAACCCGCCCACAGAGGAGGCTCTGCTCGGCGGCACTCGAGATAAGCCGCCTCAAAATGCTTGGCAATAACGTCAAACTGTCTCCAGAGACAAATCTCAAGCAGAGCGCAGCGAGAGTAACAAAATGCCTTGAAGCATCGTTGTGATAAATTTTGTGTAATTTAGTGAACAACATTTTAGTCGAACTCTTTTTTGTTTTTCCTGTGTGCGTGTTTGTTGCTGTCTTTCTGTTGTTGTTTGTATCTTTTATTATTATAAATTTGTGTTCTTGCATTCAATTGGCAAATTGGGACTGGTTGCGGTTCATTGAACCCAAACAACACATACACAATACATATATGTTCACAAACAGTATGGAAAAATTCGCTGATGAAAAAACTTTTATTTTGCTCGTTTTGTTCCATTTTGGCGTGTGTGTAGAATTTGTGAAAAGTATGTAAACAAAAGTCAGTTTGAAAATGTTGAAACACAATTTTCATGAATGAAGAAATTTATTACATATCTGTTTGTTAGTTGTTTGAATGCCAGATACTCTGTTAACTATATTTAACAACATAGCATAAACAAATTTAAAAAAATATTTATTTTTTTCTAAATGTATAAATTATTTATTGTCTTCATTGATCTGGAATTCATTTTATATGTAGTACTATTTTTTATATTCAGTGTTACTCTTATATAACAAAAACAAATTTTGAAATCGCTTAAATTCGCAATTAAAAATTTATAAAAATAAGTTTTAGTCGAATGTGCCAAAATAATTTAATGAAGCGGAAAACCCATATACCCAATTGCATCTTTATTTAGTTGACTGGGTATTTTTTTTTTGTGAAAGGGGGGCGTCTCTATCGATGAAACTGTCACTAATTTCGAAACGCCCCACATTTTTTCCAATCGAAATTTTCTAATCATCACAGTGCCCCAGAATCGTTCAATGCGCTCGCATGTTTCGATCCAAATCTTGCCTCGAATCCATTGTGTACACAATTTAATTAAAAACCAAAAAAAAGAAAAAGATACGCTCGCCCATGTGATTTAACTAAATTGGATAATGTAATTAAAATGCCTTAATGAGCGTACATTATATAAATCCTTTAATGGAATCATATTAAATGAATATTAATGTAATTAAATTGTTTTCTTTTTCTGTTGGTTTTTGCAGAACGGTTCTGTTGTCATGTTTGGTCGTGTGGCATCATACCGTTTCCTCGATTCACCCACGGATGGACGCTATAATCTGGCTCTGTCGCAATCCCAACTGGACTCGGCCTGCCTCTACGAAAGGTAAGTGTGTGTCGATATGTGCCTTATAATTTGTAATTGGTTTTTTCGCATTGCTGTGAATAAAATTTTTAATGTGCTATAATGCTGCGCATTGTCTGTGAACATATTTTAATTCATTTTCATTGTGTCGCACTTAAATGTGCTTTAATTCAATGCTGAAAATAATTTAAACCAAAAAGCTTCATTCAAGAAAACTTAATAGATCATTTGGGAATCATATTGAATATTTACTGGTATTGAAACATGTCATCTTTGTGCAATGCTAATTTATTTCCGAAAATAAAATTAAATCGAATTTCTTGTTCAACACTTTACTCGATTCTCAGAAACACAACTATGTTTATATCCTAATGCAGTTTAGCATTTTATATTTCTCAAATACTGCGCAACTTTTTGCATGACATTTAAAATTTCCAGCTAAATGTCGAATCCTTTTATATTTGTGCTTTTCTTGTTATTGTGCCTTCTTTTTATTTATGCCAAACCGTATTTTGTGTCTTATATTTATATATTTTTTCATATACTTTTGTGTTCACGCCATTGTGGCTTTATGTTCGTTACGTGCCGTTTGTTTTTATTGTTTGTGTACAACATTAATACGTTCATGCACTCGACAACAACACTTTTCACAACACAATACATCACAACAACAACAACGACCATTTACTACACCCTCCCACAATAATAAAAATAACCAAACGAAATGATGGGGGAATCTTTAGTCGCTCGCCAACATCACCGGGTTCCTGGAACGATGAGGATGGTGCACTGAGTTCGGTATGTAATTTGAATCCTTTACACGTCAGCAAGACAGCTCTGGAGCAACTATCCAACTATTCCCTCTCTGTGCAGACGCAAAAGAGTGAATATGAACAGCATCAGCAGCTGAATCTAACCGCATCGACTGGTTTCCACAACAACAACAATAATACCACTGCAGAGACGCAGGCATTGCATTCGATGCGAGATGTTGTCGATAGCAAGCATGGCAACCAGGAGCAACAGTTGCAGCAGCAGCAACAACAACAGCAACAGATGCAGCAACAACAACAGTTAACGCCCGGCTCAACGGTCAACTATGATGGCCAGAGTCTAGAAGGTAATCTGGAGAATGAAATCAAGTCCATATCGAGCATGAAATCCAATGGCTCCAACAGTCAGGACAGGTAAGAAACAACAACAACAACTCAATAATATGGGGCTCTTTCAAGGTTTATATAAATAACTTTATAAACTTCTCAATGCAGCAAATAATTCCAAGAAAAATACATAAACTCACACACACCTCATACACCAACCCACACAAACACACACACATTTTTCAATGTTTCACTTGTGTTTAGTTCTTTCATTTTTCTTTTTTTTTTTTTTTTGTGTGTTTGTTTTAACTTGAATTTTGCTTTGCTCTTGCTTGCAATATAATAATTAAATATGTTTGCCGCTAAACTAATCAATAATAATTTCATTAACTTAATCCTTTTGCCCCAAACCCATGAACTCTATCAACATTTAGATCACCCAAGTTGCCGGGTTCCAGTGGCCTTTTGGCCGGCGCTGGCGGTTCTGGTGATGGCCAGGGGCAGGAACCAATATTGCCTGCCGTTCTTGAGTTTCCCGAGACACATCAGGAGCATTTCTTGCGTCACATCATCAGCGAATTGGATGTGAATGTGCCGCATTTTAAGCTGGCGCCAGTTTATTCTCTCTACCTATGTGCCAGGTGAGTAAATAACTTAAAAACTAAACTTGTCTTGGCTCAAACTAAACTGCGCTGATTTTTGTTGTTGTAATAACTTATTTGTTGTAAGCTTGAATGATTGTTTGTATTTCTTTTTTATTTTATTTGATTTTATTATAACTTTTAATGAAGGGGTTTTTGTTTTTTAATAAACAAATAAAACAAAGTTTTTCATAAATCGAAATTTTATGGAAGTTTAAGTCTATAATTGTATACTTCGTATATACATACATATGTATATAAAAAACTTGTTTAATTTTGTGATATTTTTTTTTATGAGTATGCTACAAGTTCCTTTATATTTTTTATTTTCTATTCTAAAAGAGTTTTCAACAATGATGAGTTTTTTAAACTTTTCGTACACTGTATTAAAAGAAATTTCTTGTACTTAAAACTTTTATATATGTGCGAATGCGGTTCAAAATAGTTAGCCAACTTATCATATATTCAAGAAAAGCTTTCCATTGTTTATTCTTAGCTCTGTGCAGTTGTAAACAACAACTCTATTTACTCTTTTGACCCAAAAGAATCTTAGAAAATATTTCCACAAGAGACCAAGCTTAAGCCAGAAAGTCGTCGAGTGCACGTCTCTTGCTCTGTGGAGCTGAGCACTAAGTGCTCCATCTTGTTAAATTCCCAACTGTGTTTTGGCCAATATCAACAATTCATTACCAATTACGATGATTTATCTTGGCTGCGCTGACCCAATTTGTGCGCTATTAATATTAATGCTGTCGAGAGTGCAATGTAAACAGCAATTCCAAGAAGGGGAGGGATAGGGTAGGCGAAAAGGGATTGCTTTTTGACATGTGACATGGCCAACAACGACGACGAGAATAAAAAGTAGAACAACATATTCCTGACACAACAACAAATCAATAAAAATGAGTTGTCGAATTGAGCTGCTGATTAAAGTTGAAATTAATTGATTGATTTCATGATTTTCTATCTGATTGCAGATATCGCGCGTCTACACATTACCGTCCCGAGCTGCAGCCAACGGAACGTGCCCACAAATTGACCATATTTCTGCATCATGTTGCAAATTTGGTCTATGGCGTCGTACAGGAGCAGTATACAGATCCACGTATCCTTGCCTTCTGGATGGCGAACAGCTCAGAGTTTTTGCATTTCCTCAAATCGGATCGTCACATTAGCGCTTTCAGTGTTCAGGCTCAGGAGGTGCTAGCCGAGGCAGTACAAACTGCATTCCGGAATCTGGTCAATTGCTTTCGTCTGGAACTGTCGCAGACCCTGAATCAATTCCTCTCGGAAACCATTGATCATGATTCGGCGGCGGGTTTGGTGCTTACGGTCTTGGGATCAGCTATGGCTCTGTTGCGACGTTGTCGTGTGAATGCCGCTCTGACCATTCAACTGTTCTCGCAGCTGTTCCACTACATCAATGTCATATGTTTCAATACGGTGAGCGGCGCTGAAAGGTTGAATGAATAAATATTAAACAGTGCAAAGTGGATTTTTCACTTTAATTTTTTTTTACATTTTATTATAATAACTCTCTGGTTTTTTCCCCAGATTGTTGCCAACTCACACATGTGCACCGGCGAATGGGGCAAAGTGATGACGGAGCGTTTACAGCTGCTGGAACTGTGGGCTGAGCGTCAGGGTCTGGAACTGGCTGCCGATTGTCATCTGGCCAAAATCAATCAGTGTGCACAATTTCTGCAGGCACCCAAATCCTCTGTCGAAGAGATACAACAATTGGCCTGCTCCTGCTTTAGGCTCAACTCATTGCAAATGGGTGCACTGCTGCAGCAGGAGAAGATACCACGCAATCTTGTGGACACGGCCATCCGCATGGCCGAATCTGTGGCGGATGAGCTAACACGTGCCGATGGACGTGAAGTGCGTTTGGAGGAATCACCGGAATTGCATCTAGCATTGCTGCTGCCCGACGATGGCTTCAGCTGTGATGTAGTGCGTGGCATACCCACTGGCCTGGTGGACTTTCTGAATCCCCTACAGCAACAAGGCATGTGCCGTTTGGCTGCCCAACCCACATCGATTGGACTCTGGACAGTTTACATGCATCAGTTCAATGTAAGTAGTTGAGTTTTGTTTAAGCAAGGATTTATTTAATATCTTTTCACTTTTATAGGCACGCAGCTCAAGCTCCATGTCCAACAAGCTGCCACAGCCGGAGATGCAATTGATTAAGCTGCACAAGAACAGCAATGGCATGGGTCTTTCTATTGTCGCTGCCAAGGGCGCTGGCCAGGAGCGTTTGGGCATTTACATAAAGAGTGTTGTGCCCGGCGGTGCCGCTGATGCCGATGGACGTCTGCAAGCGGGCGATCAACTGTTGCGTGTTGATGGACAAAGCCTCATAGGCATTACACAGGAGCGGTAAGATAAATGCTATACATATTATTAAAAGACTTGAGATAAATAGTATCATTAAAAGTTTAAAAATTTTAAGAAGGAACTCCTTTAAAGCATATGTGAACTACATATTTCTTATCTGTCTGAATGTATTTAATATGAACCCTCCCATTCGACCCACTTGCATTAACTAACGTTTTTTTCCTTTATATTTAATTAACAGTGCTGCGGATTATTTGGTGCGCACTGGCCCTGTCGTCAGCTTGGAGGTGGCCAAGCAGGGTGCCATTTATCATGGTCTGGCAACGCTTTTGCAACAGCCCAGTCCCGTTATACAGCGTGGTGAGTAGTCCACTTTCAACTCACCCAGCTCACTAACATAACATACATACAACATGCACAACTATAAATCAAATTACACAAACTAAAAACCAAAACTACTACTAAATGGTGCTGGGTAGCTGCTAACAGTACATATACAATAAATAATCAAAAACACACACTCACATGCACACACATATACATAATAAATTTGTGTAAGCTAAAAGTATAACTAAAAAACAATTCCCAAACTATCCCAAAAAAAATATGCTCTTTTTGAAAAAAAAAACATGCTGCCACAAATGCATTATTTGTAAATTCTTGGGTAATCAATCAATCAATCAAAAAGATACAACAAGCAGCAATAATTATTTGCAATTGCAACCGCAACAACAACAACAACATTCGCAACAACGTCGCCATTCCTCATACCAGCAACAGGCCAGATATTACAATAATTCCATTTCGGATGATAGCTTAAATCGCAGTCGTCGCGAATCCTTTGCCTGCATGCGTGCCGCATCGCCGCCAGTGCGTCGTCTAAGTGCATCCTGTTTGCAGGAGGAACTATGCGCTATGGGGCATCAGTTGCACATAGATCCGCGTTATAGGGACACGCGACCAATTGCTCGTTCCGCCAGCAGTTTGTATCTTGAGCCCACTGCTAGCTACTATCAGCCGCCTGTGGTGACCCAACACTTTAGTCCAATGCGTCCCTTGCGTCGTACGCCGCCGCCCTCGATCTACATTGAGGAGTATATGGATGAGCCGCCCGCAATTCAAGTGGAGGCGCCAGAACAGCGGCAATCGCAGGAATCCTTTACACAGTTTGCCAGCTACAGTGATGCACATCAGCCACTGAACGAGGAATCGATTGCATCGATGGCCGATTCCGGTGATATACCCTTTATAGACGATGAAGACGATCAGCAGCAGCAGCAGCAACAACAACCGAGCAGCAGCAACAATAGTTTTGCAACTGCAACACCATCGACAATGAAACGCAGTCCGGCAGCAGCTGGTTATCGCAAGACCGTTAGCTTTGATCTGGAGCCACCGGTGCCGTCCGTTGCAGCCAGCATTGATCGCAAATATCATACCCATGATGCCATTAGCAATTTTGCCAATTGCAACTCATCCACAGAATCGCTTGAACAACAGCAGCAGCAGCAGCAGCAGCAGCAACAACAGCAGGCTGAACGCATGCCTCTGATACAGAAAATACGACGTGAATTGAATACGAAACGTGCCACAAATTGCTCGGCTGTAGATTACGGTTCCGGTGGCTCCGGCTCCAATAGCCAGCGCTCATCCAGTGAGTCCATTGAGCGTATGCCGCTGCTCCAGCGACCCCAGCAACAGCAACAGCTGCAACAGCAATCGCCCTGTCGGCGACAACTAAATACGCAACGTTCGCATATAAGGTCAGGACTATTTGCTCCATCAACACTACCTGCTCCTCCACCACTAGTCAGCATACAAGTTCCTAATGACAGTTCCTGTGCACCCCAACAACAACATGTATATACAAGCAATCAATATTGTGACAGCACCACAAACACAACTTCAACTTCAACAACTTCTTCTACAACTCTTAAGCCAAGCACCAATGATAGTTTATCCCCAAGTATATATCGTCGTCGCGCCTCAAGTCATACAACACTCAGTCCCAGCTTTCAGCTGCCACTTGGCCATGGCAAAGTGCGCGAAATTGCTGCCTATTTTAATACTCAACCATGCTTTGCGCCCAGCAAACTTAAATCCAAATCCACATCGGCGCTGGCCGCTGAAAAGCCGCAACTAACACAAAATGAGCAGGGTGACATTTTGAAGCAGCTAAAGGAATGGAGCTTATTTGGCAGCGCAGGCAAGGATTACAATGTACAGTTGCCACAACAGCAGCAATCTCCACTTAGCTGCGATTGTCCTTGCTGTGCGCATTGTCGCGGCAGCAACATACAACCAGAGTTAGCAACAACTAGCAGCAATAATAACAATGTTGCCTCCACTTTTAAATGCTATGACAGCTGCCAAGCAGCAATAGCCGTCAAGGAGCCTCCTCTAGCACGTCATCTGCAATGTCGTCGCAGTGTCATGTGCAACAATCGTCAAGCTCATAGTGTGCGACAGCTGAAACGCAACAAGCAGCAAAAACAAAAACAACGCAAGCAACAGCAGCAGCAGCAGCAACAACATTTGCCACACCATCATCATCATCTCCACGAACATCATCATCATCGTCGTCGTCCTCCCAGCTCACCGCCCTCAACAGCTAAAATGCTGCTGTCTTTGGCTAGCAGCAGCAGCAACTACGATTGCAACTGCAGCTGCAGTGACAATGACAATGAAGATGACAATGACTCCTGTACCTGCTCCTGCTCCTCATCCGATTGCCATTGCTGTCCCAATAATTATGATGCTGCTGCTGTTGCTGCTGTTGCTGGACAACGAACGACTACAAATGCAACGACAACGGCAACACCCACAACATCGTCGCTGCTGATATGCCCAACGCACAGATGACAACCCAATTATATTGCACCGAGGTTCTACTTACATCTTGTTGTTGTACTACATTTATCTTTCACTTTAACGACTTTTTGCAAATGCGTTTAGTTTGACTATTGTTTGTTAGGCCTTTTTTTTTGCTTATATTTTTAACGTGAAGAAGAAAAAAGAAGCTTAGAAAAGTATTTTAAAATTGTTTAGTGTTTTGTTACCGTTCGAAATTTTTTTTTTTTTTATTTTTTAATTTTTTTGATGAATATTTTATCAGTTTTAGTTGACTTATTAATATAAACAAGTCTGCAAATTATGCTTTTAAGCACTATGCTTATTGAAAAATCAACCAATTTGCAGTAGAAAATTATTTTTTTGTTGCTAAAACTTTCATGTTTAAATGTGAACATTTGACTGATTAGTAAATTATTTTATTTTATTTTTTTTTTTCAATAAATAGTAATTGTTTATTGTGTAGGACTTTTATTCCTTTTCATTTTTTAAATCAATTTTGAAATGAATATGTTTCTATTAGCTTAGCATAAAGTTCGCATAGCTTTCGTCTTTTGTGCATTTTTTATTTTCGGGATTTAAAGTGCATACTGAATATTTAATATTGTTACACTTGAAATTTGTATATGTTGCATGCATGTTGTTGTTGTCATTTATTATTGTTGCTGCGCTTTATTTTATTCTTGACATGAACTGCTTTTATTCTGACATATTTAATGCGTATTTAAATATTCCGATGGATTCATTTTTGTATGTATTTTTGTATTTGTAGCTTTATTGTTGTACATAGTACGTATGTATGTATGTATGTATGTATTTGCATACGTTAATTACACTGTGTATGCATAATGAATTAAAATTGATTAAATTCAACACACTCACACACACACGAACACCAATAGAAAAAATTAAACAATAGATATAATTACTTGAACATAACAATGATAAAATACTAAAATCAATTTATTTCTGTATACTCTTTCCCCTCATACTCCTCTACCCGCGCACACACAAAACACACTCCTCCTGCTGCACACCATACTTGATGGATAATGGGTATAAAAACACACACACATAAACCAAACTCAGGTAATCGCCGCATGTCCGAGCGCGATTTAAGTCGCATGGGCGGTGCCGAATCGTCCAAATCGTTGGGCGTTTTGGGTGGACCGCTCATTGCGAATAGCCACACGAGTCATAGTCTCAACCAGCACCTAAATCTGAGCAATAGCAACATCAACAACAGTACAAGCAACAACATCAGTAGTAACAACAACAACAACAATAACAACATCATGAATCCCCTAGCTGCACACCTGCCCAATAGTAAATCGGTGCCGGCCCTGCATCATCACACGGGATCTGGCAACATATGTAAGTGTCTGATTTCCCCCCATTGCCAATGACCACGAACCCCTCTCCCAACCCCCACCCCATGCTCTCACTCTAACAATCTAAGCTCAAATTCATAACAGTGTCCAGTTTTGTAATTGATTTCTCTTCTCCTCTCCTCCTGACACACCAAAAACGTTCATATAGCGCTGGCCAATTCCAAATCCCGCAGCACGCACAGCTTGCATAACAATGTGGGCGGAGGAGTTGTTGGCGGCCAACCGAATGGCAATCACAACAATCCAAATCCAAATTCGAATCTAAATGCAAATCTAAATGGAAATGGCAACGAGCAGGGCTTTTATCAGAATTTAAGCGTTTATCGTGCACAAAATCAAAGTCAACCGATTTTGAATGAAAGGTAAGTTTTTCAATATGGGCAATGTGGGTTGTTTAACATATCTATAGTTCATAAACGGGCGTAGGATTTAGACGAATATAAATAAGGAAGGCCTAACTTATTATTAGGCCATTGATTACAAAATATGATTTATAATAAATGGGCAAAATAATAGTTTTTAAAAAAATGCAAAACAATGATATATTAGTTTGTTTGGCGATTTTAACTAATTTAAAAGCTATTATCCAATGCAATAAAATTAATTAACGAAATTTAATTCAAAATAATCGCCTTTTTTCTATTATTTCAATTATTTTTTGTTAATTGTTGAAAGCCACACAAAGCCTATAAATTGTGTGGCCCAGGTTCGTTTGGGCTAAAGTTTAGTTTTCGTTAAAACTGTTTAAAACAACAATCGATGAACTAAACGTGTTTGTTTGAACTTAACAAAAACCACTTTTGATAACGCCAAATAGGCGGAAACCTTTCATTAGAACTTTGGTTAAATGCTCGTATAAACGCTCATTACATGCAGGCTTAATTAAACGAGGGTTGAAGCTGTAACAAAAAATGCCTAGGATTTTTTATATACAATTTTAAGAGAAGTTAAGATGGTATTTAGATTTTCAGCAGTTCCCAAAGCACAAAAATATGATATAAGGTCAAGCCTCTACGATTTGCTTTGTACAACAACAAAAAATTATGTTCAAATATATTATTCTCAATTGATTTTAATATTTTCAAATAATTTATAACTTTTTTAAAAATAAATTAAATAATATTTTTTAGGAAAAGGATAAGCATTCATTATATGTCTTTCTTATTTTTTCCCCGTAAAATAAAGTCCGTTCCCAGCTCGCTGTAAAATATTTTAAAAATATTTAGTCAAAGCTGTAATTATTATACTTCTAATAGCTCACAGTTAGTTATCAGTTGTCAGTTGCGGTTAGCAATGTGACTTTTGAACTTTTGCCATTACCCCCGAAAAAGTTCACAATAGTCCGATTATTGTTACAAACCGCACTGGAGGTATTGCAACGAATGCCATCACACAATAGCCAAAGGGGAAATTATACCAAAAACCCAGGCAACCATAAAAACCACAGCACACTCCCTGCATTTCATCCTTCGCTTTCAAATGCCAACCGAGCAATTAATAATTTACAAGCAATTGTTTGTTGCTGCTTGCTGTTACTGGGGGCTGCATTGTTGTTGTTGGTGTTAGCTTTAAAATTCTTTGGCTTCTTCTAGGATGACATTACGCTTAAAGAAATTACTTTACGGCTTTATACCCATACACAGAGAATATCAGCTTGTAGAACTGACACAAGTACGTGAGTAATTATAGTGTGTGTTCTGTGTTCCTTTCTTTTTTTTCGAGTCATTCATTTTTATGGTTTGTGTTGCTGTTGCTGTACAGTTGCACCTGCAACAGCTATACAAATCACTTTGCTTGCACCAGATACACTTGTTTTCTTTTAAAACACGCCAGCAATCGTAATTTACTTATACACAAACACACAGAGCAACAACAGCAACATGCAGTCATATGACATATGTCACAGCGGCAACAGTTGCTGCCGGAATGGAAAATTTATGAAAAGACGTTAATCAAATTTTTAATAATTTTTGTTTTGCAGAGCAACGATTTCTGGACATGCCACCATGAACGCCTACAATGGCAATTCCCCGCATGCTGCCGCACTGCAACAACAGCAACAACAACAACAGCAGCAGCAGCAGGCTTCGCCGTATCAGCAACATCTGCAGGCCAGCGCTAATCTGCCCGCTCGTCCCGTCTCTGCCTACTATCACAGCCAACAAACTGCACAGCAGCAACTCCAGCAGCAGCAACAACAACAACAGCAGCAGCAACATGCACTGCAACAGCAGCAATTTGCGCACAGCAGCAGCAATTTGAATGGCCAACAGCTGACGCTCAACAATCGTGCCAAAAGCCAACAAAACTTTCAACACACGCTGCGTATGCAACAAATGATGGCGCCTTCCATGCCCAACATCAGCAATATGTATCAACAGCAGCAGCAGCAACAGCAGGCCACTCAACAGCAGCAGCAACAACAACAACTACAACAAACAGTGCCAATGAGCGCCAGTCAGAGTATGCAGAATGTGAATGAGTTTGTGCCTGGCTATCAGAATGGTGGCTTGTTGGACTATCAGCAACAAGCAGCTCGTCGCAGTCAACTGCATGAGGCAGCAGCACTTTATGAGCTGCAACAACAACAGCAACAGCAGGCGTCGCCCAATTTTATTGCCCTTGCCACCCAAACCTATTGGTAGCCTACAATCGCCCAGCAAGCCAGCAGCGCCGCCTAAGCCACAACAACAACAACAGCAGCAACAACAGCTGCAGCAGCAGCAGCAACTACAACAGCGATTACAACAACAACAACAAGCTGGCTATTTGCCAGTTCATCATCCGGGCGAGGATAAACCACCATTGCCACCAACCACCACCCATCCACTGTTCAAAGCCACACAACAATTGGCACCTGGCCTCAATTATGTGGCAAGCACTTTAGATCCGCCCAAAGGCAGCTATTTGCCCTCGAATCAAGCGGCTGCCACACGTCCACTGCACAGCGGCACCAATCCCTGGGAGCGCGAGGAGCGTGAAAAGGATTTAGAGATGCGCCGTGAACACATACGTCACTGGCGTGAACAGCAGATTGTGGAGCTATCCTCGGCGTCACTAGCACGCACACCCCAGCAGGAGGAGCAGCTGAAAACACTTGTGTTGGAGCGTGATTTTGAGCGACGTGCTCAGGAATTGCAGCAGCAAGAGGATGAACAGGAACAGTCCTATGACAAGGACAATGTACAGGAGCTGTTCCGATTGTCAGGGGTCAGCAGTGCCATACAAACGCCCGTTACCAACTATCGCCAGACAGAGATTAAGCTAGCCGAGATCACCGACAACAGCAATGCCATTGAGGCAACGACAGCAACAACATCTACAGCAGCACCAACAACAACAGCAACAAACAATACACAACCGCAGCCGAAGAGCATACTCAAACACAATCGTTACTCGGAGAGCGGCGGTGCAGGTGGCAGCGGCACAGGTGGTGCGGGTGCACCCTCATCACCATCGAAATCCCAGAAGTCAGCGAGCTTTGCGGACGAACGACATCTGCAAACGGAGCATCCCATTTCCAGTCTGGCCAAAGAGCTCAACCAACTCACCATGCTCGACAAGGACAACAACAATGAGACGACGTTAGATGGCGCAACGGTGGTGCCACCACCGCCGCCACCCGAGCGCAATAGCTCCTATCTAATTATGTCACAGCAGAAGCAACGCACCTCGGTGGGTCTGCTAAAGACGGCCACCAGCAATCAGGCGGCTGCTGCAGCTGCTGTCGAGATTAAAAAGAACAGCGTCAACAACAACAACAATAACAACAACAACAGCAACAGCATGAACAATAACACAATGCAACAAGCCTCACCGCTAAGCGCAATGGAGTTAAATGCTGCCTACGTCTCGGCCACTGGGACAGGCATGAGCCTGGGCACACCACCAGCCCAGATGCTGATGCAGCGTGACAACAAACGTGTGAGCTTCCATGATGAGGATAACAACTTTGTGGGTGGCATAAGCAATCAGCAACTGCAGCAGCAACAACAGCAGCAGCAACAATATATGCTGGACAACTATGCGTTAGAGCATCAGGATTTGGATACAATACGCGAGGATGCAAGCGTAAGTTGCAAGAACTAAAGAGTTGAGTTAAAAATAATGTGAACTTTTACTTTTAGTACATGCAACACAATCTGGATTCCTCCATGTTACCCTCAATGCCATCAACACCGGATGCGGCGCTCTGGAATACCACTGTGCAATCAACGCCAGGCGTCATTGGCGCTCAAGAGGTTTACAGGTATGTCAAAAAGAATAAAACATTCTAAAGCCGTAACAAAGCTAATGCGTTTCAATTGTGGCCCTACAGAGATCCAAGAACACGTCGCCTGGCCGAGAAGCAGCAACAACAGCAGCAGCAACGTGCTGGCGATGCAGTGCCCGAAAAGTTATCGTTCAAGGAGAAGATGAAAATGTTTGCGCTGGAATCGGGCGAAGATAATACACCGAAGGATAAGCTGAAAATATCAAGAGCGCAACGGGACATTGATGCTGTGCACTGAGAATGCCAATTGCAATTGTTTTGTACATTTTAAAAGCATTAAGAAACACACACACACAAAAATATGTAAACCGTCACACTTAATCAAGAAGTACTCAGTCGAATTGGGGGCCAAGTTGTTAAAATTACAGCTACAGAATAAAAACATATATTATGATATATATAAATAACTATTTACCAATACGATAGCATACATATGACAACAAACAAAAAAAAAAACCTAACGAATTTTGCTAAGCAAGGCAATAAATAATCCATATTTATTGCGTTCCGGAATATATATATATACACATAAATAGATCGCATAATAGTTGCGTAGAACAAGTAGCTGAAGCATTGATTATGACAAAAGCAAAAAAAAATAAATAAAACGTTAACTGAATTCAATTAGTGAAAAGCAAAATTAGCATATTCTACTAATAGTTCTATATAAATATATACAAAACTTTAAATAAAGCCTAGACAGGGCAACGAAAGTTGGGGGAGCCACATTTGTAAAGCGTTTTAAACATAATTCTTTAACTTATGCAAAACATAAGTTATACATATTTAACAAACTGTTGCAACGGATTAATATACACACACTATATATAAATATATATTTAGTATCTACCTTATCGATAAATGAAACGTGTGTCAGTTTAGAGATATTTACCTGGGAAATGTGCGGAACAACATAAAAAATGTTTATTATTATAATTAATATCATAGGAAATTCAAAGCCACAACGTCATATAAACAAATGGTCCAATTATTCAATTATTATATTTAAAAAAAAAAAAAAAAGAGAATACAAAACTAAAATGTATATTTACAAAAACAAATACAAAAGATTTTCATATATATATATATATTTTTAATTACATACTTTTTTCGTACACCTTTTTAAGCAAAACAAACAAAGAAACAAAAAAAACCCTATGCATAGACAAAAAGTACCAATTTAAATCATATAGGATTTCACTACACAAGAACCTAATGGCTTTAAACAAAACATATATACACCTATATAAGTCTTTGTTATTGCAATTTATTCGAAAACCAGAAACCCCAACAAAAAAGCAACAAATTATTTTTGTGCATTCCAAGTATTTCAAATATATATATTTAAAAAACGAAATTGCAAATTAATACATTTTGAAAATTATGTAAAATATATAAATGGCAAAAAATATTTTTTTTTCTTTTTAGTTCAACTTTAAGCGCGATTAGTTTTAAAACAATTTAATATACATATATATACATATATCAAACACAAAACGAGTAACATATTGTGCATATTAATGCAAATAAAAGGTTATTAAATTAATTATATAAAATTTATAAAGGTTTTTTATTTATTTTGATTGTGTTCACTTTGTTTTGAACTAACTCGTTAGTTTCTCTCTCGTTGCAAATAACAGCTGTTTGCGTCTGGGAACAGTTTAAAAGTTTGGCGCTCAACTCATATTTAAGTTTTGAGCATGCGCATTGAAATGTGCATGCAAACTGTTCTCAGCTGGCAACAGGTGATTATAAATGACCTACCTGAATGCATTTTCTATGAGGCAGGCAAAGGTTGGATATATTTAAAGCTTTTCAACTGAAATGAATGTGAGCGAAAGTTTAGTCCGCGGCAATAAATTCGTGTGACTTTGTGCAAAAGTTTGGGAACAGATTGAATATTTGACACTGCGCCCAAATAAGTTTAAGTTTTACAACCTGAACTTGCTAAATTTTTAAAGGCATGTCACGTTAACTTAAATTTAATTATACGTATTAGGCTGCTCGAGAAATTAGGGCTGCCAGCCAACACTAAATTGGACAGGGCGGAGATTATGAACAAGAAATCTTTATTCAAATTACCTGATGAAACTAGGCGAAGGCAAAGACGTAGATAGTTGGCCAAGTTTTGTCGACTACAACGTAGTTTAAAAGTGAGCCGGCAAACTTTAAGTACTCTCAGCCGCAAGAATGTTTGCCTTTAACCAAGGAAAACTGCTTGTGCTCGGAACAGGAATTGAGTGCTTGAAAAAGCGCATTTTACTTAGACACAGTGTCAAGTGTTGAAATTAAATAATAAATAAAAAACTTCATGGTGTTTTCAAAGTCAAACAACAGCGATTTGCCGACAGTTCACATACCCCAAGGTATTTTTTAAACTCTTGCAAAATATTGTTTTGAGACATTTAACATTTAACACTCGGCTTTTCGAAGATTTCTTGCAGCTCTCTAATGCCCAGAACAAAAGCAACAGGCAAAAGAGAACCAGAGACATCAAGAAATATGAGCTGTTTGCAAAACTTTCGAGCACAACTGTGGAAAATAAATCAAAAAGTGATTAGGCCAGGCAGCTTCCTTACTGCTTTGCACACTTCTTTCTCTATCTCTGTCCAGCTGTAAATTGCCTGTTGAGTGGCTTGTGGCTATGAAGGGACTAAGAAGAGAAAAGCGCAAGGTGTGTGTGGGCAAAAGATGAAAATGTGGGCCAAACAACTTTGTCGGTGTGTGTGTGTGAGGAAAAGGAAATTCAAAGTTGGCCATAAAAAACTTTGGCTACGGTTTCTTTGGCTTTGGTCAGCCGTGTTGATAAATGAGCACACCGTTAAACGAGAGAGAAAGAGAACGCGAGCAGTTGCAAGCACCGGGGGCAATCAAGAAAATCGCGCAAAAATTATAGTTCCCTGTAAAAAAACAAAAACAAAAAAATGGCCAACTGCAAAACGTAACAAAACAAAAGCAGAACAAAAGGCGTCAGCAGTTACGGCAAAATCTTCAAGTTTTCCCCCCGCATCCGTTGCGTTGTTTTATGAATTATGAATCGTTTTCTTTTTTTATATATTTGCATCCTCAAATATGCATTTGTATATACAAAGTTAATATGCTTGATAAAAGAAAAAAGGGTAGAATGGCAACAAGCTGCAACTATTTAATGAGCTTGAATTGCGGCTTAGAAACTTGACAAAGAACTACGCTTGAAAAGATGTTGCTGGCCGTTGAAGAATTTTGACATTTAATGCGATTTGCATTTGGAGAGCTGCTTTGGATTTAAAGTAGATTAAAAGCAAATGCCGTTGACTTCAAATTGCTGCTTGAGTCAGTTTCAAGTCCTCTCATTTTTTGAAGAGGGCTTTTGCATTCATATTAAAATGATTTTACTATATACACAATATTATAATTTTTCCCGCTTTAAGATAATGCACTTTTTCCATAGTTATTTGGATGATACTAATTAAAGCATTTTGATATTGAAGCTAGCTTCATATCAAAGGCAAACTCTAAATGAAGTGCAAATAAAATTGTAAGTTTGAGGTTCAACTAGACTAGAGCCTTCTTACTTGTTAATAAACCATTTTCATTTAGAATTTCTTACATAATACGCCTTTGGCTTTATTTATGCAAATATCTTAGTCTTTAACACAATCAAATTCTTAGAGTTACAAGTGCTTAGCAATCTAATTTCAAAAGCAATAACAAAAGACATGACATATGTTTTTATTAGATCTAGAAATGGTATAAAATATGGTGCTATAATTATGTGGAAAAAAAACCCAATATTATTTTAATGTGTGCCATTTTACCTACAAAGAAAACCAATGTCTTAAACATTTAATGCCCCCCCGTAATAAAATCGAGGAACAAATCATGTCTTATGCAGAGCCACTAGCAAGAAGATTAACCATTGAAGTAGGCTGTTATAGCCATGATTGTGTCTATAAAGGCCAGTTGCAGTCGACATGATTGCAGACGCTGAATATTCGCCTAGAAAAAATATAGAAATATTAAGTATACGCTTGGTATGTAATATTATGAACAACTTACCACTTAGCACATGCAACTGTATGGAAACCGCTTCACTATTTTCCGGCTCACACGTATAATTCCCGGAATGGACCTTACGCACCACTGGTATAACTAAGCTGCCAATCTGTAAAAGGTTTTTTTCTATAAAAATTCTAGGTCCTTTTTGTTTGAGTTTGTTCAATCATACCGTATTACGATTGTGCTCTGTGCTGCCAAAGATATTCCGATCGATTTGCGTAAACCATTCGATTGCAGTGCCACTGGCCGCCTCGTTCTCTGATGCCACCTGCTGTTCACCGCGATACCAGACTATATATCTCGGTGCCTCCAAGGTGCCACGAACAATGCAATGCAGTTCCACACGGCTGCCTGCTTTGACAAAGCGCTGCTTATCACCAATAAGTTCGGTTTTTGGTGCTGAATTGAGAATTTAATAAAGTTTTGATTAAATTGTATGTTAAAATTAGAGTAACAACGAAATAATGTAAATATTTTTCAAAATATAACTAATGTCTTAAATTTTTTAGTAAACTACTTAAAGTTGTGACTTACATATGTATATTTTTCTTTTTAATTTTTAGAAATATAAGTTTTTTGTCAGCAGATTAAAAATATTGGCATCGTTAGTCTATTAATCCATCATAAATTCAACAATTTTAAGAAATGCGAAACTCTCTGAATTTAAATCTTTCATGTGAATAGGGAGGGATATTGTTTTTCAACTGAAAAGTGGGGAAAACGGAACACAAAACGTGCAAGATTTTGAAAACACATAAAGGCAAAAGCTTAACTTTTGATTGATAGTGATATAAAAATATGTTGCAATCCTGCATGCATAGAAACTGCCTGGCAATATGAATCTATATATTTATTTAAGCTCGAAACAGGGACAAAAAATATACATTGCATAGGTAAAAGTGAAAATGCTTTCGAGAGCAATTTTAACTTTATGATGAAAAAATAAATCAATAGCATAAGTTTCAGATTAAGAATCAATTTTTCGAATTGCTTTTTGATTCTCAAAATATTTGGGAAAGAACGAATGATTTTTAATTAATAAAGCTCTATTTAGGCTGTTTATAAAATTGAATAAACTACTCATGAATTTTCAAACTTGGACTTAATTTGATTTTCCGTGTAAAAGTTGTTTTTCTTAAATATATTATTGTTGTTGCAAAAATATCTTTTTATTGTCTACTTAAATGGTAAAAAAAACACTGGATTATGTCGTAATTTTTACTTACTTATCACAAGCAGCTGAACTTTGGCGCTCATTTTTGGTTCTGTTGCCAGTTGGCATTCATACCAGCCGGCATCCTGTACAGTGACATATTTGATGAGCAAAGTCCAACCGAGGCTGCTACCACTGCTGCTGGTGTTGTTGCTACCATTTGCATTCTCCAATAAACTGTTGCTGCTGCTGATGATGCTGCTGCTGGCCTGTTTGCTGATGATTGAAGCAGGGCCGAGAAACGTGCATCATTGATGAAGGTAGTGTGATCCACGGCTATGATATGTTCATCCCGTAATCTGATCCAGGACAATGGCTTATTCGAGTGCTGATGCAGCTGCATGAATGGGTAGTTGGTTAAAGCATGCTCTCTTTTCTTCAATCATGTTATCAATCCCACCCAATCCACTTACCTGACACGGCAGATAGGCATGTTGTCCTGCCTGCACCGTTACATTTCTTGATGGCAAACTGAGCTGACGACGTGGCAACTGTTCTCCGTTCACGTGCCAGCTGCTTCTCACGTCGCAATTGCTGCTCCTTTAGCTCGCTATCATAGGCATGGAGTCGCATGTGTGGCTGCTGATGATTAAGATTCGAGCTGGTATCATTGGAGTTTCGGCTATTATGCGGCATTGTTGCCATCGTCATCGTCAGCGTCGTTCGTTGTGGCAAATCGGCAGCTATAAAATCCGGAAACGGTGGCAGATACGTGGGTATTGAGAAGCCTTTTGTCAGCGTTGCCGTATCGGGTCGCTCACTCCAAATGTCCTCTGTTTGCTGTTGCTCTTCCGTTGTGCTCTCAATACCCAATTGATTGCTATCAGCAATCAGCATTGTTGCTGGTGTTGTTGTCATTGCTGCAGCTGTTGTTCCGTTTCGTGATGTTGCAATTAGCGTCAAGTTGTCGCTTAAATGTGTTGCATTTACAGCCAATGCTGCAAAATATGTTAAAAATGAAGACATTGTGTAAGTTTGTCAGCTTTGCTTTATTAAATGTTTGATTTGTATGTTAAGAATTCCATCTATGACAAGATTATCTATAAAACGCCTACTTAAAGTCATTTTAATTGTTATCAAAGTAATTTGCATACAAATTTAATGTGGTTATACCCTTAGCTATTTTTATTTTGTTGAGAAGGTATAAGAAATTAAATAAAGAAATAAGCAAATTATAGATTTTCTGAAATCATAAGCTCTAAGTCCTTAAACATTACCCATAGCTTTTCAAATAAGTTTCTGCATTAAATATGTTATTGAAGAATTCATAAAACATTTCTCAGTTGTGCATTCAAATCCCATTTACCTCAGAGCCTTTGCCAACTTTATATTTCGTTCAAGAGATGCCAATGATTTCGTAAGTGTAAACTTTTGATTATTTTCGCACGAATGCGCACAAATGTGGGTATGAATGAGATATTGGTATTGTGGCCGAACAAACATTTTGTAGAATTAATTGATAAATTGTGATGATATATTCATGAAATATATATAAACAGCATTTCTGTGGTCTTTTGTAACTTTAGCTTTAGTCACATTGATATTATATTCGTGCAGTGCTTGCCATTTACCAATAGTCATCATCATCATCATCAATGCAGATAAACTAAATTGTCGATAAGCTATAACAGTTATCCGCTGTAGTAGAATTGCCTAATGTAGCTTAAGTAAAGAAAACGGCGAACAGACGATCTGAACACGATGAATATTTATTTACGACTAATCATGGCACTGTATACTTAACAGTGCGTGCATTTCATTATGCAGAATATGATCTTAACATTACAGAGACATGGTTGCATTGAATGTTAAACCGAGTTTCAATACCCTTCCTCAATGCAAACATGTTTACAAAATTAACGCAAATTTAACATGTTTATAAATTCAGTATGTTTGGGCTTTGACAAATTTTCGTTAGCAGTCCGCTATCATTCCATTTGTAGAAACATACTTCAAAACGATTTGACCCTCAGCCACAATCTGACGTACAAAATGATATCGTATATCAATATGCTTTGTCCTAGCATGATGAACAGGATTCTTTGCCAGTTGCTGCGCACTCAGGTTATCTCCATATAACACCGTCGGGGTGTCTTCAGTGCCGCAACTAATCTCGACAATCAGTCTGCGCATCACGATGGCCTCCTTGCACGCCGTCGATAATGCCATGTACTCAGCCTCTGTGCTGCTGAGTGCCACGCTGCGTTGTTTTCCGATTTCCAAGATATCGGACCACCAGCGAGAAAATATACATAGCCAGTATATGATTTGCGGTCAACATGGTCACCAGCCCAATCTGCATCTACAAAGCCCTCAAAAGGCTTTCCACACTTTTGTAGTGTAATTTAAGCTCCACAGTAGAGCTCAAATACCGCAGGACATGCTTCACGCCTGCAAGATGCTCCGATGCGGGTCCACGTTTCGCTGTGCCAATTTTGCAACCGAGTGCAAAATATCCGGTCTCGTTGTTAGAGCTAACCACATTAACTCTCCGATTTGCGTCTGGTACAATGTTGCATCCACCTTCCACAATGGCTGTCGTTGCAAGCCATTGATAACCAGCATCTAACGGCGTAGCTGCTGGTCGGCAATTTTCCATGCTGTATTTACGCAATAGCTCCTTTATGTATTGCGTATGCCCAAGAGTGATTTGACCAGTTTCACCCTCACGCTGAATCTCCATACCAAGAAACAGCTCCAGTGCGCCCTTGTCAACGCACTCAAATGCCTTCGATATGTCGGCCTTAATGCTGACCAACACCGATTTGTCTTGACAAGCTATAATGAGATCATCAACGTACACAAGAATTAGTGCCATACTACCTTCCTGCCGCTTGTACAAACATGGCTCATTAGCGCATGCAACAAAGCCGATCCCATTCAACACGCTGTCAAGCTTGGAGTTCCACTCCCTTCCAGATTGTTTCAATCCATATATTGCCTTCTTTAAGAGCAATACCTTGTCCGGTTGCCTCTCATCTGCATACCCCTGTGGCTGCCTCATGTAAACAGTGTCCGCCAGATCACTATTTAGGTACGCGGTACATACATCCATTTGATGTAAATACAACTGCAATTCTGCCGCCAGTGCCAAAATAAACCGCAGGCTCTCGAGTCTGCATACCGGTGAGAAAGTTTCGCTGTAGTTTACGCCGTACTGCTGCGAACACCCTTTAGCTACCAACCGCGCCTTAAAGCGCTGTATTTGGCCACATGCATCCCGCTTCAAGTTGTAGACCCACTTGCAGCCAATTGCCCGTTGATTCCTTGGTAGATCTACCAACTGCCAGGTTTGATTCGTAATCAATGCCTCGTATTCCTTTTGCATCGCTTCACGCCACTGTGAAACATGGGCGCCGCTCGTTGCCTCCTCGTAGGATGTTGGAATGGGTACGTCACTTGTAACCATTGCGCTGAGCACGTTATATTGCTTCTTTGGGCGACCAGGTCTACCCGTTTTAAGCAACTTTGGTCTGCCAGGCCCGATCCGTACGTCTTGCTCCAGATTTTCGGCCTCTTCCGCACTAGCAAAATCGCTGCCGCTGCTGTTGCCAATAGCATCGGACTGAGATGTGATGTTTTCGACGTCGGACGTTTCACCATTGCTCTCTTCGTCATCATGAGCATTCTCCTCCTGATGCCCTACATTTGCCAACTCAAATGTTATCGCATCACCATTAGCTTGCTCTAAGCAGCTAAGCTCATCGAATAGAACATCTCGCCTCTGACTACTGTCTTCAACTCAACATCGTAGAGTCGATAGCCTTTAGCTTGTACCGAGTAACCAATCATACGGTACTCTTTACCCTTTGGTTGGAACTTGCCCTTGCCTGGTCCCTTTTCCAGTGCCACTGCAACTGAACCAAAAATTCTTAGATGACATATAGATGGCTTCTTACCAGTCCACGCTTCCATGGGCGTCATCTTGATCAGCGACCTCGTATGAGCACGATTCCGCAAGTACACCGCTGTGTTCACTGCCTCTGCCCACATTGACTGGCCTAATCCTGACTGCGCCAACAAGCACCTAGCCATCTCCACCAACGTACGATTTGCTCGTTCTGCAACTCCATTTTGTTGCGGAGTGTACGTCACCGTCAACTGCCGTTGTATTCCATTCGATTTCATAAAACCATTAAACGTCTTGTTGATGTATTCGCGACCATTGTCGCTGCGAAGACACTTAATCTTTTTCCAGTCTGCCGCTCCACCAGATTTTTGTACTCCACGAATTTGTTGAAGACTTCGTCTTTCCTTTTAGAAAATAAACAAAAACTCGTCGCGACTTGTCGTCAATAAAAGTGACAAAATATCTCGAGCCCGCAAGCGATTTCGTATCGAAAGGACCGCACACATCAGTGTGCACCAGCTCTAGCAATTCCTGCCACGGCTTTCTGCTGCATTTGGAAATGGTTGCACATGCACCTTGCTTATCATGCACGTCTTGCACGATATCTTCTGCAGCCCGTCAACGTTTTCCAATCCACGAACTAATTCTTTGCTTGCCATTTCCTTCAAACTTGCGTAATTCAGATGTCCAAATCTGCTATGCCAAAGTGCGCCATCAGCCTTAACAGCAGCATAACAGCTGTTATTCTGACTCTTAAATGCATACAAACTGCCAGCACGCTTGACTTCCAGTATACATTTTCCACTCTGCATAATTTTAGCACTCTTTGCGTTAAAATTTACTACGCACTTGTTTGCCACGGCTTGACTCACAACAAAAAATTGCCGGTCATTTCTGGAACATATAATACCTTGTCCAGAACCAGCGTGTACAAATCCGTTTTCAGCTTCACATTTCCTATGCCCGCTGCTCGCAAGTAGCCCGCATCTGCCAAGCCGATCATTTCGTTATGAGGCTTCAAGTTTGAAAACATTTGTTTATCGCAACACATATGACTTGTCGCGCCGCTGTCTAAAATCCAGTTCGATCGTGCAAAACTGCTTGCATTCAATGCATTTAGCAAACTGCGATTTTGCTGCCCGCTCTTAATTGCGTCTTTATTTAGTTCCGCACCTTTTGCGAATTCGCTCCGACAATTCGCCCTTATGTGCCCGGCTACACCACATTTAAAGCAGACAACATTTGTCCCGTTGCTTTTATTGGTTGCCTTTCCACGGCTCTTCTGCTTTTGCCTAACTGTAAAAGCCAGCTCAACTGTATCGCGCCTCTCTGCATTCTTTCGTCTCTCGCCCTCCTCTTTCAGCTTTATACATAAAATTTCGAACGCCGGCAAGCTGTCGCGCGTCTCGATGGCGACAACGAAATTTTCGTACTCTGCTGGTAGACTTGAAAGTAAGATTATTACCTTGAGCTCTTCCACAATAGTGATTCCAATTGCGGCCAATTGTTCCACAATTTCACTAAAGTTATTAATATATCCAGCCATGCCTTGCTCTTCCGCCATGCGTAAGCTGAGCAACTTTTGTATAGCGAGACTTTTCGTACTGGCCCGCTCGGCTGATGAACATTGCGCAATTTCACCCATGCCTCGTTTGACGTGTTGCAATTCTTTATGTATCCTAACTGCGATGCTTTTACGCTCAGCGTGATCGTTGCCAATGCTTTTCGATCCACCACCTTCCAGCTAACATCGTCACCGGCAGCCGGCGCCTGCAGTTCCCCCGACGCAACTTCCCAAAGATCCGCATGTACCAGCACGCTTCGCATGTGCACGCTCCAGGAATCATAGTTATGCTCCTCCAGCTTTTCTATTTGGTACAATGCACTCATTTTTCTTTTTGTTGCGGCGTATTTTGCGCGTTAATAATTGCAACCTTTTTGTTTTTCGTGTTCGTAACTACGAAAAATGAGTCATAAACTTTTCTATACTTATTCCAAGCTACACTCTGTGGCTACGCTCTGGGCCCATAACCTGTCGATAAGCTATAACAGTTATCCGCTGTAGTAGAATTGCCTAATGTAGCTTAAGTAAAGAAAACGGCGAACAGACGATCTGAACACGATGAATATTTATTTACGACTAATCATGGCACTGTATACTTAACAGTGCGTGCATTTCATTATGCAGAATATGATCTTAACATTACAGAGACATGGTTGCATTGAATGTTAAACCGAGTTTCAATATAAATTGTGCGTATTTGAGCAAGTGGATTGATAGCATTTTAGGCATTGGTCGATTAAACCCTTTGATGGTGTCAATTTAATGAATGCTTTGCACAAACTGCAATTTGTGAAGCTCGTATAACAACACAGAAACGGAAAATTGCAATTGTACAATGTTCCTGACATTATTGCATTTAATTACAATCTTTATTGAGGGGCTGTTAATTGCTTTAACTTCTTGTTTGAATATGAGAAAATTCTTAGAAATTGTTAAACATGCATGAATATGTAATTGAGAAAAATTTCTTTTAGAGTACAATTTTAAGAATATACAGATGAATTTTCAAACATTTTTTCTCTTGCATTTAAAGTAGTTATTATTGAGAAAATTCTAAGAAAATATTGTGTAATTTTTAGAACAGAAACAATTTTTACTTTTTTAGAGTTTTTAGAACTAAGCTAAGCTGCAAACTATTTGTAGAAAATGCATTTAACCTGGCTTCCTGCCATTAATGTATTATTCATTAACAAACACTTGGCCAACTGCTACTTGTGAAATTTCATTTAAAACTATATATTATAACAAAAAATAAAAAAACATAATGAAAAGCACGTAAGCAATAATAACTTTATGTACAATATTTTGTTTAAAAGTTTCAACAAAGTTTTCTCTTGCAAGTAGCTTTTTCAATCGGAAATTGTTGATTTAACAGTGGCCTTAAGTCGTTTAAAACTTTTTCATCAAATTGAATAAAATCTAAAAAAAAAAAAATTAAATGTGAAAAAACTAAAAAAAAACACAGTACGAAGCAGTTTTTAAAAAGCTTACGAAAAAGTTTAAAAATAATTTTAATGTATATAAAAAAGAGAAACGCGATTTTTACTCTTATACATGTCCGAAATAATCGACTTGAGCTTAATATAATATTTAATTTTGTTATATGAGTCAAGTTATCTTTTCTAATTTAAGCTCTAGACTTATTATTCAGTATTACTGAAAGAAAATTTATATTAACCTTCTAAAGTGTTTACAAAGTTTTGTTTGACCATTTCCATTAGAATTTCTATAAAGCAGAGTTTTGAAGCTGGTCAAACAGAATTCGGTATAAGAATTTGCCACGGAATATTTAAAGCAATCAACCCTAAGGCTACGAGAATATGAAAGTGAATACTTTGTGGTTTCGTTTGATTTCGCGTGCCGAAGATCTTACGGCTGAGATTAGCCGGCGGACTCGCCACATGTTGCCGCTTGTGGCCAGGCTCTGCCTCACTGCCACCTTCCTGGAGGATGCCTTACGTATGTGGCTGCAATTCTTCGACGTCGCTGTCTATCTTCAAGTGCATTTGAATTGCACGCAGAGGCTCTCGGTTATAATTGTCGTCACTAATCTGTTGGGTCAGCTAATTGGATCGGTGTTGATTCTGCTGCGAGTGTGTGTGAATGTGGCTGTTACTTTGCTTGCCAGCATGATAATGCTTCAGGTGCATGTGCAAATGATGCCGTGGCAGCTGGAACTGTTGCTGCGCAACTTCTCACTGCTCGGTGGACTTTTGCTGCTGCATGTGGAGACACAGGAGACGGTGGCAGCAGCAAGAATCTGTACCACAACGGCTGGAGTGCCATTGCTAATCAATCGTCGTCCAAGACATCTAATGCAGCTGACAGGACGAGTTCTACTGGCCCTAATGTATCTAACACTGCTTCGACTGGAACTTGGTGTATGTGCATCAATATTGAATTGCTTAGGCATTGCTCTGATGCTAATGATTGTTTTGGGCTATCGCAGTCGTTTGTCTGCTTTGCTGCTGGCAATTATTTTGACTCTGTGGAATTGTTATTCAAATGCTTGGTGGTTTGTTCAAGACTTTCACAGAGATCTGCTCAAGTACAATTATTTTCATACGCTCTCTGTGGTGGGTGGACTACTCTTAGTTGTTGTCCTGGGACCTGGTCAGGTTTCACTCGAGCAATACAAGAAGCAATGGTAGTTGATTTTGTACTTTGCATTTGTTGAAATAAAATGGCAAATATTTTCATTGCTTTGAGTTTCAACAACTCATTCCAAAATCACGACACAAGCGCCAAACTTTAAACTTTTTCTTTGTCCTTGTGGCTGCTCAACAAGGCCTCAATTGGCTTTTAATTAAGCTACTTTAGCTTGAACTGAGACAGCTTATAGTATACTATGTAGCTCACAAAGTTGTTGAATAAATTAAAGCTTTTCTCTCACTCTGTCAATCTCTCTGATTTGATTCATTTAAATGGCGCAACAGCATTTTAAGATATTTATACTTGCCGTCTGTTCCTTTTTTTTGTACATTTATAAATTGATCCTGCTTACAAGTTTGAGCTATTAGAATAACCGCACCCTCTAATTTGTGGCCCACATTTTTATCATCAAATCAACTTTGTAGCTCAAGGCATCTGACGTACAGATGGCCCAAAGAAGACTAAGTGAGACTCACGCCTCATGCATTCTGGGGATTGTCCAAGGGTTCCCCTTCACATCCTCTCCCTGGGGCAGATCACGCCCACTCAGGCAGCTAACAAGACTTGGTCATTACGTGGCGCTCGTATTCTGGCACGAACTGAAGTTTAATACCATTTGCCATTTCAACAATTTTGCCTGCCACGTTTTGTATTTCAGCAGCTTTTGGCTGCCTGATGTTGTTGCTCGATTTTTTCTGTTTTGCTTCCAGCATCAAATTTACGCTCAGCATAACAAATTATAGCTAAGTATTTATTATGTAAATAATGTAAAGCCAAATGAAAACACACAAACTCACACACACAAACTCGCACACACACAATTTAGCAATTTTTATGGTAAATGTTTCTTCAGTTGAAGTCGAAATAGTTTGGCACACTTTGTAGCACCAGCTGATGCTGCTGCCTCGGGCTGTTGAGTAACTGAGTAGCCAACGTTATTGTTCTCAAATTGTTTAAAATGTTACTTTAAAAACTTTAAAGTGCTGCCAGTTCCCAATGCCAGTTGTCAGGCAATTGAATCAACGAGATGCAAGGACGCTCAAACCCTTAAAAAATTTTAAACTTTTATTATTGTATTATAGTTTTGTGGTTGCTACAACTTTATACTTGTCATTGTTGTACGTACATATCGTTGCAATTAAAAACTATTTGCTGGCAAAAGTTTATAAAAATAATGCGAAATACATAAAACAACAACAAAAGCTTCAACAGCATTTTGCTGTGGTAATTAGTGCAACAGTTTCAGTAAAACCACATAAACCTGATTTCGGGTTTTACGGGCTCTCCTCTATTAGTTGTAGTTGTGTGTGTTGTTGTTGTGTGCTCATTACTGCAAAATCGTACTACCACACACACGTTCACAATCATACATGTACACAGCACAAAATGTTGCTAACGATTCCCCAGAAAGAAACTCAATTAAATGAATAAAATGAAATTGTGGATTTCAATTAAATAACAATTTGTTCAAAATTAAATCAAATCTAAAATTGAAGTTAAATAATTCATTTTTCGGGCATAGAATCTATGGCAATAAGAACAAATTCGTAGAATTGATATTTGTGAGAATTTCGGCTTTCCTTTTTTTTTTTGCTTATTTTCATATTGTTCATGATTGTGGAAAAGGATCTTTAATATAAAACAATATGCACGCATTTAAAATAACCATGGCCCTAAATATAAGCCTAATTTTGTTTATGTGCACAAACACACGCACCACTAACACTAACACATAAACTAACACACAAACTACAACCAACATACACGTGCTTTGAAAGTGGACCCTAAACGTTATTTGCTTAATGTTGTGTCAGCGGCATACACATAAATTTAAAATTCCTTTACAATCATTGAGCAAATGATTAGTCGAGCATTTTACGTTGCGTGTTTACAGCACTTTGTATCGTCGTTGTCGTACTACAAAGGGGACAAAACAAAAACAACAAAAATATAACTGTACAACAATAATTTAGCATGTTTCGGAAGCCCAGATTTGTAATTGGCAAATGGTGCTAGGTGGCTAGGGGGCTAGGGGAGACAGCATGTGGCTGGCGACGTTGCTTTTTGTTGTCCCCAAAAAGTCTGTTGTGTTGTTATCAGTTTGGCGCGCTCGCATTTCGCATTCAGTGGAGTGAAAAAGTTGAAAAAGGTCGAGCGAATTGTTGGTCGTTGTGAAAAATAAATGTTACGCTTTAATTTGGTATGATCTATCGGATTGCGGAATCGTTAAATATTAAAAACTTAAACACAAATGGGATTCACAATTGCTTTTTGATTTAAAATGGAAATGTATGGCACACACAAAGGATTCTCAAATAAAATTAGCAACATGACAGCGAATATAGTGAATTATGATAAAATAAAGTCGTTTTCCGTTTAAAGTTACAATTTCGGCAATATTATTCAAATTCAAATGATTTGTAAAAGTAAGGGCAAAAAACACTTTTGGCGCATTGGCTTATATATCGTTAGTTCACAGGAAGCAGATAAAAATTTAACCATAATTTTAATACTATTCTTGTATCGCTTTCAAAGGCTTTAAAGATTGCTAAGAAACATATTTTTTTTTATTAAATATTACCTTCAACCAGGTAAATAATAAATAATGAATGATGAAAAACGAAAGTTATTTTACACTTTTTGTGAATGTTGTGGAAAATTTGCAATTAAAACAAAAATTAAATCATCAAAATTGACGGAAATTAATAAATTATTCCAGCAAAAGTCTTGAACAACATTTTCAAGAATTTAATTTGCTTTAAAATTTTTTGTCTGTTCTTTAACATCCTATCTTGTCTTTCTTTCTCTTTCTCTCTCTCTCTTTCTCTCTTTTATCATGTGTCTAAGACCTTATGACCCGGCTAAGCTGATTGCCGGCTTCTGTGGCTCAAAGGGGTTCATTTGTTGGCCGTTAGCCGCTTTGGTCGTTCCCTAATTGAGTTGCCCACACGTTTGCTGGCCTAATTACGCTCCCAGAATGCGCCATTTTTACCATGCCGCATACATACATACATATTCGTATTCCTACATAGTTGCTATTTCACTTTGTTTGCGTAATTTCTTTTATTATTAATTACACATAACGTGAGCATAAATTTCACTTAAGTTAAAGCAGAAATACGAAATGGAAACAATTCTTAAAGTTGATATTATTTGTATGTTATGGTTTGTCGGTGTGTTTCCTGCCGTTTTTCGTCCTTTATAAAATGGCCCGTGAGTGGTTGCTGCAGATTAAATCTAATATTGTATTTTCTCTTATTTTTTTTTATTGCGGTCTGTCAAGTTGTTGCTGGCAGTCGACTGTCGAGTTGAAATAAATTCTACCACTTATCAGATTCAGTTTTTTCTCCATTGCATTTCATAAATGTGTGGCACATTGGCCGCAGGACCTTTTCACGGTCGTTTGACCTAATGGTGTTTTAATTTCTATGTACACTTATTCACACCCTTGGCTCTGATCGCCTGGATAAAAAGCAATAGTTATAGTATTGCAGGCGAATATAATTTAAAGCCATATATATTAAATATTGCTGAACTTACATAAGAGCAATGATTTTTTGACTTTTCCTTTCGCGTTTGAAAGTTCATCGTATTTTTTTCTGCTTCACTCTCGAAAAAGCTATCATCATTCATCAACCTTTAACGGCATGAGACTCCATTTTTAAAATTGCTCGAAAATATCAATTTTCGGCGAGTTCGTTCCCTTTGTCTGTCAAAAAAAAAAGTTTGAACACACTTGACGCCGTATCCGTTACAAGTTTCAAGTCTTTTCTTTAATGGGGTCGAAAATAAGAGGTGGGCAGGGCAGGTGCGCTGTAAAGGTGTTTGTAAAAATGAGCTGTCCAGCATAATGAACTTTCATAAAGTAAGGAGTAACCTATTATGTTTCTTTAATAAATATGAGTATGAGCTAAGAGTTTATTTTAATTTTAAATTGGCTTTAAAATATTAAAACACTCATAAATAATTATTTGTGTGGCAACAAAAGATATCTATTCTTCAGCACAATTAAGAATTGGCCTGTGTTGTCACTAAAACTGCCGACATTGCTGGCATTAAATGACCACAAACATGAAACGCTGTCGCCATGTTAATGACAATATAGTTGTGCCATGACATATTAAGCAGGCCCGCAACAATCTTGGAGCGTCGTAATCAATGCTGCTGTCGACGCATTTGGCATACGCATAATTTTACCACATTAATTAGAAGGCATAACTCGTCATTTATTGGGTCACATTATACATACAACAAATAGTAGTTGGCTAAGGCATTTGCCAGACTGGCGAAATGGCCAGCAAATAGTGCTCTGCATAATCGAACAGCTCAAATGCCTGTCACACGCACTCTCGCACACAAACTCACTCACACACACATGAGCAATAAGTCAAAGAAGTCAATATGCTGTTTCCGGTACTGAGCAAAATGGCTCACAGAATCAAACTCCGGCGGCGGTTTGGTTTGTTAACCAAAAACAGCGAACACACACACATAGCACACATACAATCCAATCGAACGTGTACAAAGCAAAAATATGAAATCATAAATTTACCCAGCCTATTGCTCTACACACAAACCCACACACACACACCCACACACAGACGCTCATACAGTCTCCCGACCTACATCAACAGCCCATCGCTATTTTTTTTTTTTTCTTTTTGTATTTGTTGCCGTTGCTGCCCTGCAATATGTGGGGCAATGTGACTGGGTCGCCATTTTTGCTGCACATCGCAGATACGAGACCAATAATGTTACAAATTTCCTGCATTCCGTGCAAAAACATGAACCTTTTTAAAATATGACCCCTTTTGTGTATGCATATTTTGCTCTTAGGCCAATGAAAGCAAATGTGTTTGTGCAGAGAGAAAAATAAGGTTTTCCTAGACTTTTATGCTTTAAATTTAGTAAAGAGTTGTAATTTTAAATAGATTTTGCTTAAACTTAGCTTTTTATAAAATTACATTCGTTTTTTTTTATTTATTTACATATTAAAGAGTTAAACATTAGTTAAAAACAATACAGTAAGTACAAATATTCTTAAGCTTAAACAGCAAAAGAAAAAATTTTACGTCAGAAATATAATTAAAATAAATAGTGTACATTTTTTACTCATTCAGATATAAAAGGTAAAGGGACGATTTTGTTTTTCTTCAAGTGTAAAATATTCCAGCTTATGCTTCTTTTCTTCTCCACTATTTTGCACAAGGGTAATATCTTTGCAACATATTTCATTTCTTATCTCATATTATTATTTGACAACTAGAGTATTTATTTCTCGGCATGGTACATGCATTTTTGCCTTTAACAGGCATACAAACAAATATGTTGTTTTAGCAAATGACTTGGCATTGTTTGCCCTGACGATTACTTTGATTTTTGTGTGGGTTTTGTTTTTCATCCCATTCTACACAGTAATTAAATGGTCTGCACACTTTGAACACAAAAAAAAAGTAAAATTGTGCACTTGACTCACTTTGACTGCTTTAAAGCGTTATGAAAAATTCTGTTGCCTACATTTCAGCGCATCGGGTTTGAGGAAGGAACCCGATTGGCTTGGTTGGATGCCCGCTGTGCTGTTGTTACAACTCTTACAGTTGCCATTATTGTTTTTGTTGCTGTTGGTGGTGGTGCTTCTAATTTGCACACACACGACTAAACAAATAACTTGCATGCATGTATAATATACATATAGCACAACATGCATTGCATTCCATGTGTGTGAGTCAGTTTGAAGTGCTGCTGAGTTGATTGTTGTTGTGTTGTGTTGTTTTTGCCTGATGATGACACAGCGTGTGGCGATTATTTGCGGAATCCCAAGCACGTGGCGAAGCAGTAAGAGTATTTTCAATTTCGACCGAAGCATGCAAATCCCTGTACAAACATAAATATGCATGCACAATACCATCGCACACACATATTCACACATATCATTGTATTTAGTTTTCTCGATTTGACTCTTCGACAACATTTTAAATGCATCATTTTAAAATTTAGTCATTTGTTAAGTGAAGTTTTAGTGCTAATAATAATTATTATAACATTTTTAGGTTGAAACGTTTGCATTCTCCTTAAAATCTTTTATTTAGGTTCTTTAAACATTTTTAATCCTGCAAGTGCTTACTCAGGCAGGACATTGTCCTTTTTATATCACTTTTTCACCCTTGAGAAAATGAATATTTACAAGCTCTGCACGAATTTGGCTAATGGCTGTATTAGCGACGTCAACTCTTTGGCTTCACTTAGCGCAGTTATTTAATTAAAGCTTGAAACAGACACGCCCATCGCTTCAGCGACGCCCCATAAATAAATTAAATGTGACATTTGACCGCCATTTGTCTTAGACGGCATTTTCATGGCAAAATACTTGTATCTTTTCTGTTATGTATGTATGTACGGTCGCATAAAATATATAGTTGCGACTTTGTTGCTAGCTTTGTTTTTATACGAGTATGGTTCGCATTGTCATGATGTAATTAACAAAGTTCCCTAAGGAATGGGGGAATGTCAGCATCCCTCCGACTCTAACTTGTGACTCGTGACGGTATAGCTGAAGCTGACTCTGACTCTAACTTTGACCTTGGCAGTTGGGTTGATTGATGGCTTAAGTGTTATTTGAGTGTCTATTTATGTATGTTTGTTTTTTTTGTCTCCTCCCCGTTTTATTATTTCGTTGCCCTTGCTGTTTGGTTTCCATTGTTGCCACCATATTTTATGCTGTTATTTTCACCATTATTTCAAGATGGCCTCTATTAAATTATATAATATAAATACGCACATATGCATATGGTATATGGGACTGATGGACACATGTGTTATTAATGATATCGAGATGGCCTTGGGAAATTGCTCAACTGAGATTGATTAGTCTGCAAGGCGAATGAATTAGGATTAATAGACACATATGATTATCACTATTTATTTTTGTGGCCAAATGTATTAACTTTTATATAAATTTCTAATTTAACGTTTTATTTATAGTAAATATATCTGTTTTTATTAATGTTGCTAAATAAAGTTCTTACACATTCAATTCATTGAAGTACGATTTAGCAGCAAAAGCGGAATAAATTTTTTGATTATTCACCATGTTAAGTTCTCTAATTAATAATAGTAGTACTGTAGCACTAAGCATTCGTCTTTATTAAAAAATAATAATAATCAGTTGATAGAAGTTTTGCAACATAAAGACACAATAAGTTATTTTAAATAATTGCTTACAGAATTTTAAAATACTTATGATTTATTTTGAAACTTTATAAAAATTAAATTACAGCAACATTTGCTCATTGCCTTACGTCCTACCAATTAAAGAAAGTACACACTTCTGTATCATAAATTCTTGCTTTGTTGACACATATTTGGCCAAGCTTTTTCATTTCCTAAGCTCAAAAATATATCTGTGCACTCTGTACACACTTGCCAAAAATGCACTTGATCTAAATTACTACAAGCTGCAACCAAAACCAAACATAAATCATAAAAGAGAGAATATTACTTTAGGTACTTTGGTTTCTTGGTTATTTTTCTGCAAATAATCGCCTGCATCAATCTGTTAAGCTAGATAACTACAAGTATAACTAGCTAGATGAAAGCAATATACACTTCTAAAATACATGATATGTGAGTAGCCATTTGAATTAATTGGAATTTGAGCACGTAATAGAGTACTTGAAATCACATCACGCATCCGACCTGTTGAACAGACAAAAACTTAATCAACTCTTCTACGCTGGAGTTGTATACAATCAGTGGAGAGGGGGTTGGGGTTCAAACCCCGAAAGAGCAAAGAGAAAAAAAAGCAATCATCAAATGTTTAAAATACACAGCTCAAAATAGAAATAGTTAATTGATAAAAAAATTCGACCCAAAAATTTCTAAACTAAAGAGGTTGCTTTCAAAAGAGCTTTTCGTCTCAGGCACCCCGTCTCAGAAAGTGTATAACATACATACATATGTAGGAGGCAGCCACAAGTCGCGTGAGCTAAGTTTTATGAATCGGTTGCACTTCCAAAAAAAAACAAAGTACAGATACATATGTACATAGTATACCGCGCTGGTTCTTGCTGGCCTAGCTTGTCCAAATTTCAGTTTTGCATTTTCTGTGCATTCTTCTTATTTTTCAATGACACTAGCAAACAATGTTGTCAACGCTATCACCATACAAATGTTCACGCAGCAGATAAATCTGATTTAGAAAATGAATGACAAGATCTTTAAATGCTTTGCTATTTTGTTAAAATTTTGTATATTCTTTTTTCTGTGGCCTGCATTTACATGTGTGTGGCGTGTATGCATACACATCATATTTAGTTGTATTAGTGGCAATTGTTTTTCCATTTATTGGACTGCCTCAACTTTGGCAATTAAGAGAAGTTAAGAAAATTAAAAAACTTAGACAAAAATCAAAATATAATACATAATAAAAAAATTTAATTTATAATGCAGTCAAACTTCATAACTCGAACTTCCCTAACTCGAATTTTTTAACTCGAATCTAATCGAGTGGCAGTAGCGTTTAGAACGAAAAATGTATGCAATGTTTCTTCCATAACTCGAACTTCCATAACGCGAATATCTCCATAACTCGAATTCTATGTTTGGCACGTGTCCCCTTAATTCGAATTTTCGAGGAAGTCCCAGGTTATGAAAAATTATTCACATGTTCTTCGACTCGCTGTTGGCGTAAAGGCGCGTTTAAAATGTCAGCGTGAGATTGAAAAATGTTTTGTTCCTGTCTGACACACAAATTTTTTTATATAAGGTTGTCTCACTCATTTCCAATTTCAAACCGGTCTCACTTGCATCTTAGCTTGGAGTGCAAAAAGCTTTGACATTATCGAACATTACTGTTCAAAGCCAGTTGATCAGAATTCAAATGCCACGGAAGATGATGACGATAGTTCGGAGGAAGAATTGATCCTACAACCATCCACGAATGATGTAGCGGATTCCTTGACGATTTTGAACTCATATTTACAAACAAATAGTAATACAACTGACGGTCATTATGAAGCATTAAACATATTAGAATCCCTTTTCACGGAAACAAACAAGAAAAAATAAGTGTTCAACCACAAATTACTCTGTATTTTACCCCACAGTAACTCTGTAACAAGAGGACTTGATATGTAACTGTAACTACATATACAAATAAAAATATTTATATGCATACAAACATGCATTTCAGTAATTGTATTGTTTTTCGCCAAAATCAAGAGTTTTCATGAGCAATTCCTTAACTCGAAGTCTCCATAAGTCGAATTTTTTCATGGATAATGGTTTCAAAAAAAAATTCAAAAATATGAAATACAAAAAGTTGTCCAAATACACGCACAAAAATGTTTGGGACCATTTTCTTCAAACCCCCCGAAAATATTTTCTGCGTGCGCCCCTGTATACAATAGAAGAGCCCTGGCATTGTTTCAATTAAACAAGCATGGAACGGACTAGCCAGGATATGTCAGTTATTTTCCTACAAGCACACGCACACACACACAAACAAACAAACAAACACACACACACACAGCGATGCTCGAAAAAGCAAAAGCCTGACATAGAAGAAGTCAGCCACGATTGTGTATGCGTGTAATGAATATTTGCACTCAGTACGGAATATACAAGCATGTGACAGGTGTTTAGGAAATATCAAGGTACACATGTCCATGTTTTTGTCTGTGTGTTTGTGTGCGTGTGTATGTTTGGATTATCCAAATGAAAATTTGCTCAGGTCGATTAAACGAACTCGACAAGCTTATAAAAATCGTGCCAACGAGTTTTGCCAACAACAGTAAGAACAGTAAACATATATTCATATATGAATGCGACGACAATGCAGCCAGGCAAATCTCATCATGCAAATTAAATTTGGCAAACGCTTCCGACACTTGCACAAAAATGTGCGAAATTGAATTAAATATGCATGCAAAAACAGACAAATGGCAAAAAGAAAGCACGTAGCCAAAAACTTTCGACCAAGTGTAGGAATGTGTTTATAAGCATATACATATATCTTTGTATATATGTACATATTCATGTGCGTGCTTAGTGACTATGTATGTACATATGTGAATAGATGTTCCCATAAGCACTTTCGCTATTGGATTTAATCAGTGAAATCGATTTGAATACTGGGTCGAAGTAGTAAATTATTAAATAGTTTGTAATTAAAACAAGTTGCTGAAAAAATCTCTTTTATAAAGAGAATCAATTATGTATCTGTGCACAGCGGCAATTCGACAAAAAAAAATTGGTTTTACCCTTATCTTAACACATTTAAAATTGCATTTTATTTTACAATTGTGTAAACACGATTAAAGCTGTTCTGTAATTTTTAAGTTCATTTGTTACTGCTTTATTAGCTTCTTGATTCAGTCATTTGATCTTCTAACTTTGTTTTTTGTTTCTGACCTTTTTGTTTAACTATTTATTAAATAAAACAAACTTTTTTTGATACTACAATTCAAACAAAATGAATAAAGTATGCATGACTTTTCTACAAATTCTTTTTACTTAAAAAAGTCTTATCAATACTCTTATAAATAAATCATAGCTTAAATTGTTTCTTGAAAGAATTTAGTTTCCTTTACGAATACATAAAACAAGTAAATAGCATCGTGTTTTGTAACAGGAACTGCTGACTTTTATCAAATGCAAAAATAAATCTTTTCGAGCTTAACTAAATAATTCTTCATGGAAACTTCTGTTCGAAGCGATTTACAGAAAAATAGCAATTTGCTTTTGCATTATTGACTGTTTTAATTTTTTCTGAGAAAACGTTCTGTGTGCGTTAGGGTATAACATGAAGTTTATTCCGTAATCAACAAAGGTATTTTATTTCTTATAAATTCATTTTTATACCAGTTACCTTGAGCTAAGTATGTTTCTAAGAAGAAATAAGTTCTAAGCTATGTAAAGTAAAATATAAAATAAACCTGACAAAACTAAAATAGATTTAAAGCATCTTTAAACATGTTTATAAGTTGCCCTAAACATATTTCTAAGCTGATTGTTTTTCTACTATTGAGAAAGTTAAGTGTTAATCTTGGGGCTTATTCTACTGACAAACGTTTTTTTTTCTTGCGCTTCTTTTGGATTCTTTCGAGCTGAAAATATTTTCAGGAAAGAGTAAGTTGCTGAAACTAAAGAGTTAAATACTGAATAAAGTTTAACAACTAATCATCCATGAATTAATCTATTAAACATAATTACCAACAAATTTCCTGTGAATATTTCGATAACAGAAAACTATTTGACCTAATGAAGCAATAGTAAGAACGAATTGTATATAGCTTAAAGTGAAGATTTTGCAGCTTAATAAATCTTTCTGGGTCGCTGTTGATTTTGCTTTGTGGAATGACTCAATTTTCGTGCACCATATAAAGTAAAAGATGTTTGTACTTACGGGCGCGCATGCCACGGAAGCTGACAGCTGCCAGAAATGCCAGGAGTATGCTGCCAGCAGTAGCTCCCTTGACTCCAGATCCTGCAGCAAATCGGATGCTACTTTTTCTTCGCCTTGCAACAACACTTGCTACGGCCCTTCCCACTCCTCCTCCACCTCCCACGGCTTCTCCTCCTGCTGCTGCTGCTGTCGCTTTTTCAGCTGGCCGTCGACAGCGCATTTTATTGCGTGCGAGGATTGGTAGCTGCTTTGCGTCACACTTTTTTGGATATGTGTGTGTAATTTGTTGTTTATTATTTTTACTTGTTATTTTGTTATTGTTTTTTGTGTTGCTTTTGCTTTTGCTGTTGTCACTGTTTGCTTGTTTTTGTTTTTAATCCGAGTTTCATCATAGACATAGCACACAAATGCATATTTGTTGTTATTTGGTTTGCAGGCTCTGTCATTTAATTACGTTCTTAAAGCCATTGCTGCTCGAAATTTCCTTTTTGCATTCCTGCATCTGCATTTGCGGGCAACATACGTGACTTTTACTCCGACTCTGACTCTTACTCGGTTTTCTGTGGTCAGCCACAGGCCCCAAAACGCAACCTCAACTTATTTGGCCAAAGTAAACCACAAAAAAAAAAGCAAAACCAAAACCAAACCGAACGAAAAAAAAATGTCGAAAAATGAGAAAACGCTGTTAGAAAGCTAGTAAGAGCAAACCACAGAGGCAAGAAGTAAACGGGCATCCCATGAAGGTTATGTGATGAATGGATATTTATCTTGCACATTCGACTACTGAATGGCCCGGCTAGCTGCTATGCTTTGCATTGCTTTGGCTCTGGGGCATTAGTTTTAGAAGCTGCCTTGATTGTAAGTCAATAAATTAATGAATTGCATTCGGCAGCTGGCTAACCATGTCGTACTCTCTCCCTCTCTGTGATTGTGTGTGTGTTCTACAATTTCAGCAGATGTTCTAATAGACGACTTAATGCAAACAAGACCTCAGACGTTAAAGGTTGGGTTAAAATACTGCCTCTCTACTCAACTTTCATAAATGCAAAGGTACAAAAACGCATAGCTAGTGAATATTAGCACTTGATTTATTGTTTAAATTAATGTTTATATAAACTTTAGCTATTTTAAGTATTTAAGGCTTGTCAGCAAGCATAATTCTTTAACAGATGACTTTCCCACTTTGTAGTTGTACACACATATCCAATTAAAAGACCCAATTTGGGAGTTGTAAAAAAAAGTTGTTGACAAGTTTAATCTGCAGACGGTTTGGAGTAACCAAAAAATATACATTTACATTTGTAGGCTAACTAGTTAAAAGTGACTTGACTGTGGCAAGTACATCTGCTAACGAATCCAATTTAAACTTTAAGAAATAATCATTTGGCAGCAAGTGACTGAAAGCAGTGAAAAGTACAATGCAAACGTAACAAGCCACTTTACTTAGTGTAATCGCAAAAGTAATGAATGGGTAAATATGAAGCGACAACAATAAAAAAGGAGCAATAACTTTGTGTTGTTGACGTCAGTTCATACAAGGCTAAGAACAAAAAGGAAAGATAACAGAGAACAAAGATACTAAGACTGTACCCTGAAATTTAAAATACTTAGAGATTCTCAAGAATTTAAGTAATGAAATTATTTGGGGAAACAAACCTTCTCTTAATAACAATAGATATTTTAATTTTTCATGTATGGATTTCAAAATGATTAGTATTGTTTTAAAGCCCAAACAAATGTAAAAATAATATTTAAAAAGTAAATTGTAAAAATATTGTGTGGTTGTCAATTATTAAAATTTATTTGGGAAATAATATCTTTTTTTATATTAAAATCTTTATATTTTATGAGCTTCAAGAAACAAATTCTTTGTCTCAAAAATGCATTTTTATTATTTTAACATAATTTATTTTAAATTCCTTTCTCATTATAAATCTTAAAGCAACTGTGCTTCCTGTTCCCGAACCCATTATTAATTTGCTCTCCCTATTGTCAGCTTCTAAGATGCAGCTTAGTTTTTTATTTTATTTTTATTTTCCTTTCTTTCCATTATACCTTCTTTGCAAAGGGACTGAAGCAGCCGAAGCGCGACTTAATGAGTTTAGAATCTACCTTTTTTTTCACTTAGACAGCACGAAGTGCAAACAAGATGAGTGTCTAAGTGAGAAAGGGTGTGAGTTTTGAAAGTCGCAGGCTTAGCTAAAGACGAATCAGATTATATTTCAATATATTACATCACATAATATGTCTGAATCGTAGGCGAGAGACAACAGACGTCAGAGTGGAGTGTGCACGTGTGCTATTTACAGCTTTTGGCCTGAAGGCAACCAGAATCATATAATAATAATTTCTCACATTCTTCATACACACTGAGCATTCGAATTGGCAAAGCTCACATCTTTACAGAACGACGCAATCAACGTTTGACGCGACATTTGACGTCTTTTGACTTTAGATCTATTTGGCTGTTTGTTGCTTTTGATGTTTGTTGCTGCTGCTGCTGTTGTTGCTATTGCTGTTGCTGTATCCGTTCTAATGCGCAGCAATTTGAAATGTGATTTCAGTTGATTTATAAAGGACACATTGCAATATCCACTGTAACATTTCGATTTGGATTTGGATTTCGATTTAGATTCAACTTCAACTCACACACAAAAGACACTTGCGCGACTGATGAGCAAGGGGATTTATGCATACATATATGTACTTTCGATTCAATACTCGCACTCGGATTTACAAACGTATTCGTTATCGTACTCGTATTAGTGCTACCATTCATTTATTGCCACGCTGCGACAACAAATGCAACAACTACAACCGTTAACACACATTTTTTTCAAACTTCGCGCCTTGCCTTCCAATTTACATTTAAGCTTGCTAACAGTGGCTCAGTTTTTGGTGGGTTGTGTTGAATGGTTTATCCGCCCACACGTCCGCCACCGAGCCATACAAACTTTCAACTAAGTTGTTCCGTATGCATGAAGGATTCCATGGTGCGTGCCAGTGCCAATGCCAGACGTTTGCCAATTTAAAGTTTCATCTGATTTCTGATGTTTCTCGTCGGCAGCATCATCGTCGTTTTTGCTCCTTCGCATTCTGATGTTTCAAAACTCATTTCTCGTTTTTCACATCTCATTTCATGTTTCATCATTTCTCCGCCAGAGGCCCTGCTTCCCTTTTGATATTCGATTTCATTTCATTGCATTCTTTACCCCTTCAAGCGGAACACTGTTTCGTTTCACTGTGTTTCATTGCCTTTTGTTTCATTTCGTTTGTTACCCCTTAAGGCGAACACTGTTTCGTTTCACAGTGTTCCATTGCTTTTCGTTTCGTTTCACTTCTTGTTGTCAGGGGAAGTAAACACATTTGGAATACATTGGGATGCTGGGCGCAGCGCATGACTGTTCTTAGGATGCTGTTAATATTTTTATGTTAACCGTTTCAATACAGTTGACCGTTTAAACCAGTATTTTTTGTTTATTTACAATAATTGAATGTGTTTAATAATGCAATTCTTAGAATTTCAATTTAATCATAATTTTTTTGTAACAAATGAAAACAGAATTTATTTAAGCGCTACAAGTTAAAATAAACCTATGAAAATTTCAACAGAAATTGTAATTGAATAATACTTTGACAATAATACTACTTATGTACTAGCATTAAAATGGACAATGCAATTTTTTTATCTAAATATAGGCATTACTTTTTTCATCATTAACAATATTATCATTGTTGTACTTATAACTAACCTTACTCACAGTTTTTATTTATTTAATTTCGTATTCATTTTCATTTTAATATTCATTTTATATAAAAGAATGATAAAACATTTTTTTGCATGATCAATAAAAATGTATAATTATATTTTTTAAGAAATCTTTGACTAAAAAACTATTTTCTGAGCTTAAGTTAGATAATAAAAATATAGGCATTATTTTAGTTTCAAATTGTTATTAAATTTAAAAATTATTTCATAAGTTTGCTTGTAATACGTAATAAATACCAAATTAATTAACTCAATATTTATTTTATTAACGTCAACGTGAACCATATACATCGCAATCAAAAAAACAAGAAAAAAAAATGCCCATTCATCATTCATTTGCTGCAAATACTTTGGCTTCTGCTACTGAATTTACCATCTTCTTAACATCGTTTCATTTAAGCCACCAGCAGCTGTGGAAATCTCTATAGAATGCCCCGCAGCCCCTTCGCTTACAGCCTTCTCATATCTTTTGCATATTAAATGCGCATTTATTTCCGCAATTGCGTAAATTCAATTGTGTTTGTGTTGTGTTGGCAGCCCAAACAAAACCAACTTAAATTCCATACTTTTGTATGGCAGCTATTGCATAATGGCTATATAAGACCACACGCATACAAAAACACACACACACACGCACGAGAGAGTATGTGTTTGTTGCAGCTGGTTGGCTCGTTGGTTGGCAGTAAGAAACAAGTAACGCACAAATAATTGAGTGCGCATCGTACAAAGGATCTGCTGCAAAAGGGTGCCTTCATCTTTTTACCGGCTGCCTGACTGCCTGGCTGGCTGCAAGGGGAAAAAAATGAACTGAAACTGCATGTTTTATTGACAGACACGTGGCGACAAATAAACGATGACAGCAACAACTGAAACTTAAAAGTGCGTCCTTACAGACTCAACGAATACTAAATGCTCTTTCAATGAGTGATTTTAAAAAAGTGCATATTAATGAGTTTTATTATTTTGCTATAGATATAATTTACTTAATGCAATTTGTGGTTTGTTATTGTTTTTTAATGAAATATAATTGAATAATGTGAAGTTTAATTAAAATCAAACTGATTTTTAATTGCTAGTTAGCATATTTGTATTTCCATTTAACACAAACGTAAAAAGAAAAAAATAAATTCATAATGAATGTGTTAATTTTTTTCATTTATATCGTATTTTCAATACAAAAACTTCATTGGATATTTAATATTCATTAAACTGGAATATTTTATTTCTCACAACATTTATTACAAAGAATTAAATTTAAAACTTACCTTTTTCTTACTTTACAAACAACTTGAGCAACAGATTTAACTGTGTCGTGCATTGAACCTGGCTGGCATGAGTAATCAGGTATCGCTATACTTATATACCATACATACATATGTGAATGCTTGTATGTGTGCATAATACCCTCTTCAATGTGAATAGTAAAGTCGCTTTGGCCATTGCTCTTGCTCTACCTACAATGACTCGATTGCTGCTTAAAACTCAAGCACAAGCCGTTAAAAAATAAAACCCTTTTTTTTTTTTTTTTTTTGCTTTTAAAAGAGCCACCAGCAAATTGAAAAGAGCAACTGCAAGGCACTTACCTTCGTCCTACCTCCTTCCATTCGTCCCCTTTTGCCAGGAGACGCGGTCTTCGTTTCAGTCTGAGTCTCTTTTAAGTTCGTATTCGACGTCATTAAAAACTGTTTAAATAGCATGCCGGTTGCACGCGGCGTATACGCAACGTTTGGTATATCATTGCATTTAATAGCCAGCTGCCTTGCTTTAGCCTTTTTCATGCAACATTTCACAGGTGAATCCCACCAATAGGGCAATTGCATTTTGTATTTTATTTTTTTATGATTATCTCGTTCTTGCAACTGGCATAACTTTTGATGCCAGTCATATTGTTGCATGCAAATTTAATTAAAAATGCTCATCTGCCTTTAGAGTTTACACACTTTACACATATGTTGTGTGTGTGTTTGCTTAAGAACCCAAAGCTCTAGGCAATTCACGTCAATTTCATATAGTGTACATAGATTGTTTTGGCCCAAAGCCGGTCTGTCTATGCACACATCTGCATCTATGCACTAACATATGCTCAAATATTTGTGCCAAATGCCTAGAGCTTATAAACAAAATATGTAACAACAGATGCGCAAAGTGCAAAAGGGCTAAAAGGAGATGGCATAGACAATTTCTAAAATATATTTGTTATGCCTAAAATTCCATGGCCAGGGCGCCGGCATCCTTTGACTGCAAACAAACAAAGCGAACTTGCAACATTTAAATATTGCACAAAATATATATGTACATACGTTTGCAAGTATGGGATGAGTTTGTTTTCAACTCGACGACAAATTTCGAGCTGTTGCGACTTATCGAAGTTCTTTCAACAGAAAGAAAATATATTATTTATTACAAATTTGTATGGAAAAGGAATGTATTTAAGTAAAGGTAGCTCTTTTTTTGGACAAAGGCTTGACATAAAATTTGGTTGCAAAATATAAGAAATATATTTGAACACTATTAAGCCCAAAAATTTTAAAAATAACATACATCTCAAACGGAACTTTAAGTTTAAGAAAATGAATCTTATTATTCCACAGAATCACTTTGTTTACCTTTTACTCTTATCGAAAAAAAAAATGTATTTAGCTTTTTCTCTAAAATGAAATTATTTTATGTTAAAAGTAACATTCAACTACAGCCCCAGCAATATTCAATTTATACCAAAACAAACTATCAATAACAATAATTAAATTGAAAAAATTCAATAAAATATCAAAGAGTACGCAACGCTTCAGTTTTTATTTTCTCTTTTCAATGCATTTATTTTTTGCAGATTGCTGCAAACTACAAACAAACAGTCGACATTTAAGTGTCAGCAATGCTTTATTTTTTCAAACTTGTGCACTTGATAACAAGTTTGTGTTTGAGAAATGTCCTTTTTTTGCTAAAGATTTATACTCTGAGAATATACTATAGGTTTTTATTAGGTTCGTAAAGCAAAAACCTTTAAACCTTGATGCTCAGAGCAAATACCAATAAGAAGTGCCTGAGATGAGTTTCCGTCTGGGAGCAGTTGAAGTTTTAAGGCAAAATACGATGAAAAAGGAGCATATTGTATTTGTTTTGTTTTGTTTTGTTATGTACACACCCACAATCACAAAAACTGATTAAAGGTGTGGTGTAAATGGCATTTGAAATTTAAAACAGCATTTTGTGGGCTATGCCAATCAAATGCTGAACTTGCGGAAATTGTGGCAAGCTCTTGCTGTTGCTGATTTAAGCTGTTGATTGGGTTGCTTTGTGTGCCAATGAAAGCCATTCAAACAGAGACACACCCCACACACTAACACACAGCCATTCAGTAACGGATAGCAACACTAGCAAGCAACAACGATCAACCAACACTGCCATAAATATAGTTCGCTTGATTTTCCTTTTGCCGCCCATCAAGTTAGGGTCTGAGTGTTTGTGCCATTTGTGGCAGGGCATGCTCTAAGTGAGTTGTGGCCAAGTGCTGAGCGTTAAGTTGCTAAATTATACATACACACACACACACATATATATGTATATGATTCATATAATATGTATGTGCGTTTACAATATGTATAACACTTTCGTTGGCTAAAGGCACTTGACTTGAGGCTTAGCTTGATTTAGGATACTGTAAATTTAAAGCACACATCCAAGCAGTATATCATATAAACAAACATCTACACATATAGTATGCATACATATCTTCTTCAAATGATAGTTAAGCTCACCAATCTCAGTTTCTGTTTGCGATGGCCACTTGAAGTTTTGCCATGCAAATAGAAACCAATTGTAGTCAACTCACATAAAGCCCAACACAATACAAATAACAAATAATAATAATAATAACGACTTATTCGATTGTAGCTGATTTATTGCTTGACTGACAAGAAGTTTTATTAAACAACAAAAGTTTATTCAATTTGATTTGTTCAGGAGCGATTTGGTGTTATTTTAATTAAGCTTGACAATAAGTGCTTTATACTGCTAGAAAAGTATTGTTGAATACTTTTGTGTATTTTAATTCAAGTTATATAAAATCAGTATTTAAATTTAGTGAATATGTTAATCAACTTTTAATTAAGTTAAGTTCGCTATCTCGTTTTTAAGTTAATTAAATGTTGCTTATATCTAGCATTAACCACACAAATATGTGGTTGGCTTGCAGTAGTTAGCTTGCAATCGGGTTGATTAACTCACAAGCAAATATCATGCATAAATTATATCAACTAAAAGCACTAAGTTGATTACGCAAACAAGATTGTTTGAGCTAAAGTAGTGTAAAAGCAAATGTCAAATTATTTTGTTTTAAGTAATGATATCGAATACTTTATGATTTTTATGTACATATTTAATTCTTTTACAATAAAGTGAATTAACGAGGCTAATATGCATAAACTCAAAATCGGTATTCAACTCTATTATACAAATTTAGTAAATTACACTCTAGCATAGTATATATAATGTACGTATTGTATTTACACCTTTTCCACGAAATAACATAAAATTATTCAGATAATTAAAGGAAATAAACATAATATAATAAATGTATTTAGTAGAAGTACACTCGTAGCTTGTGAACACATCAACTAATTATACAATATTATGCTGCTAAGCATCGTTAAAACTGTTTTCCGAAGGCTTACAACTGAATTCAATGGAATTTTTGTGTGCTTACCTTGAATAGTTTTCGAGTTGCTCTTGTTGCTGCTCAATTAGCAAAACCCGCACTTGTGACTAAAAATGTTAGCAATTTACACACGAAATTCTATTCATAATGAGCACATAAAACCGCCATAAAGTAGGGCTCAAAATAAATAATTAGGCCTTGGCGAAAGTACACACAAAGCGACAATTTGTAATATTTGTAAAGTGTAATGGTTATGCAGATAGAAATGGCTAACAAAAAAAGGCTTAAATGACTTGAAATGATTTAAAACGCGGCATGTGGAAAATTATTACAAAGACAACAACGAATAATTATCTATCTATTTATGTTTATTTGCATATGTATGGTTATATTCCCCAATTGGTAATGCGCAAAATATACAAATAAATATCATTTCAATGGCAATTAATTAAATAAAATTGTGCTAATTTTGATTTCGATATATTTATGCTGCACCAATTTTTTGTTACTTTATACATATAAAAAGATTTACATAAACGAGTTGTTAACAACATGGAAATTGTATATTATAAATGCAGCAGAAATTTTACACATTTAAAAAAGGGGGCGTGGTTGTGGGTAAGTTGCACAAATACATGCATATAAATATGTTTTCCTATGGAAAGGTTCATCACAGAATTCACTGCAGTATGAATGAATATATTTATATATATTGTTTGTATTAAAGCATTCATGTTGCCCGTTGGCAAAATTTGTTGTTGTCAGTTATTTTTTGGTGGAACGTGATATATTGGCCCAAAAAGCAATGACGACAACAATCGTATGCAAATAAACAAATACTAGCATAGTCTAACAACAGCAACAACATCAACAACAGTGAAAGCAGTCATAAATCATTAAAAAAATTCATGTTTTTGGGCAAAATGCTTCTATTCCTGGCGTACTAGTGCCTAATTTTTACTCATATGTATTATTTTTATTTGTATTTCATTTAAATAAATTATTTTTTGTTAAGGTTTTTATTAAATTTTAAACAAAATTGAATATACTTTATATTTTTCAATTATTTCGCCAATTTTTTCTGCAATAATCAAGGCATTTGCACATTACCTTAAAAAAACTTTGAAATTTTACAGCTTATTTTAAGTATGTAGCTATAAATGATAAGATATGGCTGTCAATTTTATTATTTCGTGCTTTAATTTTGTGCCTTAAATATTGCATCACAAAAATATAAGATTGCATTTAATCCGTTTATTCTTAACAATTTAACCAAACATTGACACCGTTGTTCTCTTGCATGGGAGTGCTAAAATGACTTTATTGAAAAATAAGCTATTACAAATTTTTTATGGTTGTTTAATTGGCCAACATTCGATTTCGTTCAATTTCCATATTTTTTATACAAAATGTATTCATTTCTATGATTAAATTGACCATAATCGCTTAGTAGTAAACTTTGAACCAAATTCAATTCACAGCAGCTTAAATAAAAGTCTGTTTTGCATTGCCCGTTGTCTGTGTATTAACACTGTGTAAAATAGCTTAAAGCCCAATGATGGTATTAAATTTAAATCAAATCATTGATACACAATAATCGGACACATGTATTTGCATATTTTCAACATAAATCATTAATATTTTCATTTAAATATTTTTCCTCTGGTTTGCTGTGTGTCAGTTCAAATATTTGGCGATATACGCTGCAATTTGTTGATAGTAAAATTTGAGCAGCAAACATTCAAGCGATGGAAAATCAAAAGTGTCAACAAACCAACACAAATAAATAAAATGACATATTTAATAGCCATGCATATTTTAAAGCTTTAACACTGTAAACGAGTTTTTCCCAATTGTCGCGGTAAATCCGTAATTGGAAAAATTCGCATTTTTATAAATCCACTCAAATAATCGATTATTGGCAATGGCCAATGAGCGTTGAGTGGACAAAACAGACAAAATAAAACATCTTAAAAAAAATGTGCAATTTAATTCACAGAGCAGGCAGCAAAAAAACAACCAATAAACAGTGCTGAACACTTTTCATTTTCAGTCTTCGACCCCCGAAGCCATCATTGTGAATATTGAGGCCAGGGATCAAGCGTTTGTTGTCATGTTTGCTTTAAATGCCACAGCTGAAATAAAAACACACAAAAAATTAATACACTTTGCTGTCTCTCTCACACTCTTTGGCCAATCATCGTTATCTGTTTGTACAATGGGGCATTATTTTTTTCTCATTGAACTGCGGCTGCCACCAAAGCGGTCATAAGAATACATGAACCAATTCCACACCCACCGTTCAAAAAATACCCGCACACCCTCACACACATACACACACAATTAGCAGTTAACATAATTACATTGGATGCCGCCAGGTTAATGATGCCCCTTTTGCCTCGATAAGAGTCGCCCACACCCAATACCCAGCCCCTATGCAGTGAACTTTTCGCCGCCGCACATTCCCTTGCATTTATGTATATATGGCCTTATGAATGGCATCCTCATTACTGCTGTAAGCTGAAAGAGAAGCCTTTGCTATCAGTGCTCCCAAATGAGACACAATTTCCATTGCCGACTCTTTGGTTTCAGATTTTCATTTAATTTTTTGGTCGATTTGTGTTTTTTCTCATTTTTTTGGGTCAACAAGGCCGAAATGCTACAGGCATTAAAAGAAAATTAAACAATTAAAAAAATCTTCAGTTATTTGTTGAGGCAGACGAAAGAGCCTGTTGCACGTTCTGAGAAGTTCAACGGGCTCAAGAAGCAAATTAATGTATTCAATTAAAGCACATATTAATGTCGCCGGAGGGCCACATTAGGGATTCAAATACAAAGATGAAACAAAGAGAACCCTTTAATAAAGTTTAACTTAGAAAGACATTAAAGAAAGATTCTTGAAGATTAAAGTGTTCCATATCATTTTATTATTTTTATTTGTAATTTTTTTGGCAACTGATCACGGCCGGAAAACAGAATTTAGAAATCCCTTTAAAACAAACATTTAAACCAATTTCCTTACATTTTTCATGATTACTATTCTTCCAACCAAATTAACATTTAAAAAGAAAAAAACACTTATCTTAATTGCAACATCAAAATATTACAATATGAAACCTTGAATATTTGCTTTCCAAAACGGCTAAAAAATTTTTGGCTAGAAAGATTTTTTTATAAAAATTTAATCTTTTTTAATATGTGTATATTTCATGTTAAAAACGAACATTTTTCTTTAGACTCGTTCAAAAATGCAATATGCAACATAATAAAGCTAGTTATGTTTTTATTCTTTCACCAATTTATATCACCGGATATTAACTTACCGTTCTTGTTATTGCGCTGTTTCGAGTTCAACCACTTGACTTTAACCTGTCTCAGAGTCTTTTCATCTGTTCAGGACGATGGCGAGTGCACTATGACATGGATTCTTTTTTTTATAGTCGAGTACGGCATCTGCTCTCTCGTTTCTAGTAAAAGTGCACAGACTAACTAACTGTATGTATGGTTGGATGTATTTACTTGCAGCTGGTTCGTTGGCTGCAGATGTTGTTACTATTTATGCTCTTGAACATTATGAGTGTATTGTAGACATGTATGTATGTGTCTGCTGCTTGACCCATAAAGGACAGATTACGTGATTTGTGATGTTGAGACCGGAAGCAGCAACGTTGACGTCACTGCCACCAGTAGTGGCAGTAGCAGTAGCAGCATCACCAAGCACCGTTCAACGTATCAAAGGACATAAAAATTTAAATCACGTCACTTAGACAGAGACAGAGACAGAGAAAAGCAACACAAAAGACAGCGCACGGTAGATAGGGGTATGGGTGCCTGTGTGTGTGGTGTTCGTGTCCGCATCCGGACATAATAGGGCAACATGTAAATAGTTGGCCGTGTCCCGTTTCCCTTCGTACAACAACATACGACGGTCGCTTTGTCTGCGTGTGTTTGTTAAGCTGCTTTTGAGGCTGGCACTCAAGTACTCAGACAGGCTCTAACGGTTTCGTGTGTTTGTGTGTGTGTGTGCCGCTTGTCATGCTACTGAGGCGCGGCAAAATGCTTGTTACGCTTTTGAGCTGCCGCCGCCGCCTGCGGTTGACATGTCACGTTGGCAGCACCCCTGTAAGCCGCCAGCATCCCACTTACTTCACCAACAAGTGAGACTACAAACGAATATGAGAGTATGCAAATGCCAAAAAAAAAAAAAAACCCAGTAATCCCCAGCACCCAACCACATTAAAACGCAATTAATGTTGCAAGCGTTAATTGTGCCCCACTTTGTGTGTGTTTCATTCTTTGCTCTTACTTTCTTTTTTTTTCCACAAAGCGAAACTGAACATTACTTACCAAAAATTAATTAGTTTTGGCCTGCCAAAGTTACCAAAGTCATTATAAAAATGAGACTTAACTACATTTTGGGACCAAAACGAAAGGCAGACGAACGATGGTTCTTGAGAAAGCTTTTAATTTTGTGAATTTAAGGAGCGTGTGCTCAAAACATTATATAAACTGCATTTGTTTGGCATTAAATTTTGTTAAACATAAATATGCACATTCCTTGCTCATTTGCATATTTAAGATTAAAATTGTTATAACATGTGATTCAAAGAGATGAAAGCAATTAATTTAATTTTCCTGCAATTTCTCTCACATTGGCAGTCGAGATAAGCTGTCAATACGTTTAATGAAAATCATTTCAGTTGGTAAAATATGTTGCATTTTGCCGATTGCGGTCATGACTGATGTTAATGTGTATTTCTGTGGAAATGCTCATTAGTTCGTTTACTGGCAAGAGCTTAAAATGCAATTGCATGCTGTATGATGTTATCTAACTATGGTCTAACTTTAGATAACTTCGAAAAAACATGCATAGTACAAGCATCAAAGCTAATGAATCATGCCAATGAATAATGCCGCTGGAGATACGCGGAAACAGAATATGTGTATAATACTGAGTATCAGGAACAACACTTGGATGTGTGGGCGTTGCTGGGTTAAACAGGTCATACACACGCACACACACACATGCACTTCATCTTCTTTTGGCTCTGACCCTATAGCGTATCTGAAGTATGGCTCCAACGCCGCCTCGTTGCATGCTCTCGCTGTGCAGTTAAATCCGCTTGCCTGGCAACTTTATCTTTCAGCACAGATTTTCAATAGCGGCAAACAGCAGCTGCAACAAACTTTTGTTTATTTCACTTGCCACTGCTATGCGCTGTTCTGCTCTGCTTGTACTGCTTCATCTTTATCCCTTTTATTTTTTTTTTTTTACTTCTCTTGAAGAGCTGCAGCTGTCGTGAGTTTTTTGGCTTAAGCGCTGCCAGTTGGTCGATGCCGGCGACGTGCCGCTGAAATAATTAAGTTGCCAATGCAGACAGACGCAGAGAGCGAGCGTTGGCAGCCAAAGCAGGCTTATAGTTTTGTGGCAGATAGATTTTCAATTAGACAGAGTCAGTGTCAGAATCAGAGTCCAAACAGCTGGCGTTGCGCTTAAAGTTTTCGTAGCAATAACAAAAAATATATACAGACAAAATTCAGCGAAAATTGTGCAAATTCTCATTGATTGCAATTAAGCCACAGGTAAGTTTTTCCTCACATTTGCATAGTTTCACACACAGCTTACATACTTCATTATTCCTGATATACCATCAGCGTCATCATCATCATTGCTTATTAGCTTGTTCGCGCTGATTACGTTTATCAAGCTGTATTTGATTGGCTCTTTATTCGCTGTAGCGGCCAATTGTTGTGATTGTAATTATTGTTGGCTCTTTTCAGCACTTATTGACCGTTCGGAAAGTAGTTGGGAAAATTGATTTTTGGCTTTAACAAAAATAACATGTGCATATTTACATTAAAATACCTTAAAGTACTGCTTTTAACATTTTAACATCTACATATATAAATTTAAAGCCAATCCACTTGAGAGAAAATATGCATTAAACACTTGAATATGCCTCAAATATGAATCTGTCAAATGCAATTAAATTCAGAGCTTTCAAGCATAAGCTGTAAATAGAATACAAATGCACACATACATACAATTAAATGCATGAGAAAAGCCGTTTACGTGACAGCTTATAACACCAAGCAGCACAAGTTGAAAGTAAGGCCAGCCTGCCAAAATGCTAGCTAACCAAACCAAACTTAAACCAAACCCAACCACCCAGCCCAACACTTGGTTCAACAATGCACCAAACCGAACTGCCAAACATGTCGAACAGTTGAACACGGAAGCAACAACAGCAACTCTGCCAAAGAGCTTGTAACACATTTGCATGCGTTTCAAACCAGAGTACATTACGTATACGCATGACTTGAGCCCACGGGCATAACATGTCGCTATGTTGCATTGGCGTTGTTGCAAACTTTTTGCCAAAAACCAAAGCAGCTCAGCCTTAACCACAATTTTTTGCCATTGCGGTTGTTGGTTGCACACACGCACAATGTAAGGGAACTGTGTTATTAGTTAGTTTACTTTGTTACACTTGCCAGTCTGTGAACTTTTAGTGTTTTCTAAATTTTTTGATTGCTCTTTAAGGTCCAAGGAGCCAATGATGAACTCTAAAGTGGCTCAATTTTTGGATTGAATCGAATTTTTGTGCAATGCAGTAATATTGTGCTTTAAGCAGCAACAAGTTTATGTTTCCGCTGCAAACTGCATCATTATTTGCTTGCCTTTAAAGTAAATTCATTTTAATTTTTTTTTGTGTTTTATAAAGCATTTTTTGGAATTTAAATTTAAAATATTAAATTTTTTTGTTAAGTTATTAAAATTATTTTTTTTGATTTTTTTTTTTCAAATAAATTACAAAACCAAACTAATAAATAAACTGTGATATTAAAGGTTAAATCTTTAATATTTCGAGAAGCGTTTTGTTAAATTTATCGATTCTGCCTTTGGAACCAAAACATTCTCCAATTCGAATGAATACAGCATTGGCAACTGCAATAAGCGAGTTTGCTAATGCATTAAGGAGTGTTGCCTTACACAAAATTCTAGGAAAGACCCAAAACGAATGCGTCATTATGGCCAATTTGGGCAAAGCCAAAGACAAAACAAAAAGTTTCGTAAAGATAGTGAAAGCCAAAGTGTGACGCCAATGTATGTATGTATTTATGTATGTGTTTGTGCACTTGGTCTGTGCTGTCAGTTGAGCAGCTGCAAAGAAAATTAATGTAAAATCAATCGATAGCTGCAAATCGAACAACAGCAGCTGGGAAAAGCAGGAGAGTAAAAAGTTGCTGTGGCAACGGGGTAAGCTGGGGTTAGTCGGGGTGTAGCAGTCGAGCAGACATTTTTCTGCTTGGCTGAAGCTTAGAGCGTAAAAGCAATTTTGTCTATGCCACCTTAAAGAATGTACAAACGGAGCTAAGAGAAGGCGACTGGGATAGGGACGGCGTCAGACGTTCATGCTAAGCAAATTTTACGAACGCATCAGTGAATATTGCTTAGCAAGCCAAGCAAGACATTAAGCAGCAGCTAAAAACTTGGCCAAATCCCTGGCAAATTTTCAATTTTTAACTCAATCAGCTAGAAAAAATAAACGAAACGAAATCAAAAAATGACGCTGCTGCGGCCACAGCTACGGCACTCAATGCGTATACGTAATTGGCAGACAAAAAGTTTTTGGACAGCGATTAGGCCAACAAAAAACTTTTCACGGCTCACCCTTCTACTTAGCTTGACTTAGAAAACTTCCACCGCAATCGCATCAATAATGCTTAGCTTCCCATGTGTCTTTGACAGTCTCCAATTCCTTCCCAAAGTCCAAAAAGATGAGAGCGCATTCAACCGCCGTGGATCTTTGCCAACAAGATGTCAAATTGTTGGATGTTGATGTTGATGGCAATGGCGATGGCAATGAGCTCGTCCAGAAGTTGCGCCAGCTCCAGGCTAATCATCTCTCTCTGCGTACGCAGCTGACAGAGCTTATACAGCTGCAGCATGCTGCCTTTGCCAGGCGTTTGTGGCAGCAAAGGAGCTTGTTGGAGGGGCGTGCCGCCCTGGAGACACGGCTGCGATGGCTGCAGCTCAAACACAAGCGTCAGTGGGGCCTCTGAAATATAAAGCCATCATCAAAACGGTGCAAGCATGAAATAATTGAGTTTCCTGTTGCAGTAAAACTCTTTGGAAATTGTCGCACCCTCTCTTCACTATCTTTTTATCTCTTTCTCGCTCGCAAATTAAAAAGTTTGATGGCACTTTTTCAAATTAAATTGAGAAGAGAAGTCTAACGAGTGTTATTTTCTTAAATTACTCTTTGAAATGTAACCCAAGCGTATTAAAAAAAAAAAAAACAACGAAAATATATAGTTTTAAATATACAAAAAAGTAAATAAAAGATTATAATATATTTTGTTGTTTTTATTTCAGCTTTGAGTGCGATCTTAATGTCATTATTTTCATTGTAGAAACTATAGCTGTCATCACTTTTTCTTATAGATATATTTTTAATAAATGTAGTACGTGACCAGACTAGTTTAACTATACACATAAAACGAAGGCTATAAAGATTTTTATTGCAAGTTATTAAAAATTCTTTCTTGAGATATAAAAATATAAATAAATAAATAAAATTATTATTTTATTTATAATGATTTTTCTTGGTATTTGTTATTTAATTTTCGATAAATTATTAATTATTTATTATTAAAATTTTTATAGCTGATATAAAAACTTAATTATAATTCTTAAAAAAAATCATCATTTTGTTTTCATAGTTTTTTGCATAATTTTTTTTTAAGCTGTTCAGTTTCTTTGATTTAACTGCATAAATTTAATTTTTTTTATTTATTTTAATATATTCTTTCATAAACTTTTTGCTTTTTAAATATTTTTGCATTTTATATTTTTAAAGATAACTTTTATGTTCTTAAGATACAAAATCATGTCATGTTATTAAGTTAATTTAAACCAAATATCATTAGCCCGCAAAGTGACTTATTCTGTCAACTTTAACAGCTTATGTGAATTAAGTTTGTAACATTTTTATTGACTACATAACAAAAAACACAGTAAAACTATTTTCTATAACATGTTGGTCATTGTGTGGCTTAACCCATATTATAATAGAACAAAACATTTTATAAATAATAAAACTTAGTCAACTTAATAGCCCATTAACAAATACTGTCCCACATGAGGTCATGGCATGAGCTGACATTTCTGCCATGCAACTTAACACAATGTAAGCCAATAAATCAGACCACAAGTCTAGCCACAAGTTGTATAACCACTCTGCTGTCCTGACCCTTACGAGATTAACCCATTCTGCCGTCAAACACCTAGTGTGTGTGCGTATGAAGTGGAACACATAACAGAGACAGGAGACATCACAATTAAATCTAACCCACACACACACAGGAACCTAGTTTAACAACCTATTCTGCTTGAAGGATACACAGACAGAGAGACAAATATAGATCGAAAGAGACGCAACGAAATTTGTGTCGCCTGTAAATGACACCTTCAGCTAGTGTTATCATTAAGTCCTTGGCCCGCCACATGGATGCGAATGACAACACTTAAGTGGACCATAAACGCCAACACACAAATGCAAATGCAAAATGGAATTATTGTCACACACACACCAACACACACACATTGAGAGAGTGAGAGGGAGTTTTGCGTTAAAGTGTTTGCATATGCAAAGGCACACGAAAGCGAACTGACCAAATGGCCATGCCCAGCTATAAAGCCAGCATTGAAGCGAATTCGAGTCGTTTCATCCCGACTGCATTTCAGCGATATAAATATTTATATAAGTTAATCGGTTTATGGTGCACGAGTAATTGAATTCCGGCTGTAGCTGCAGCGCTCTGCTTGAAATGAACACCCATCAACATGGATGGTAACAACAACAACAACAACGAGAGACACAAAGTATTTCTGATATGTATATATTCGTGCACCTAGTACAACATTTAACCAGGTGTCACGTGGCTGGACAATGTGGCACCAACTCTGTCAATTCTTAAATACATTTTGTGCAGACTGTGCGCACAATTTTTATTTTGGCTTTCTTTCACTCTAGGAGCTGTTGTGGCGCCCAATTGGATGCTGTCCAGACGCTTCCGCTTAGCTGCACATTAATTGCAATTAAATTTGGCATTACAAACGCTTACCGGGAACAAGCAACAACAAGCAAAACAAACACAACGCACCACCCACCCACTAACCAAAACCACTTACAGCCACCCAAAGTTTTCATTGCAGCACTTTTAATGCTTGTTTGCAAAAATTTTTGCTGTTGCATTTTACACTTTGTGCATAATTTAAGTTGTTTGCTTTTGCTCTTGCTTTTTCTGCCCAAGTTCGTTGGCCCATTTCCGCTTTGCGGGTGGTGGTGGCTAGGTGGTGGTGGCTGGGTAGTGGTTATGGAAGGCGTCCATTTGAATGTTGTTGTTTTCAATTAACTGTGCGTCTAGCTAAATGTGCAAGTAAATTAATGTTTATAGTGCATAAATGTGCATTTTCTATATGCAGCATTGCTCGCATAGCTACAATCGTTTTTCCATTGTTGTTTGGACCAAATTGCATATAAATATACATATTGAATGGAGCGTATAATTTATAGAGTCGATCAATGTTTATGAAAGCATATTATTCAGAATATTGAAGAGAACTATGACTAAAGTGGTAGCAAACAATTATGAATTTCTGCTTAGCTGTCAAAAGAGTTTTAAAAATAAAATTTCAATTTCGAAATATTGCTGCGAGGTTCACATTTATCTGCTACATTTTGGCAAATAATTTAAGGTGTTTGAAAACAACTTTCTAAAGATATCATCAATAAAATAAAAATATAAAACTTTTATTTGTATACTACCTTTGATATCATTGGTATCAACTAAAACTTAAACTCTATTTTATATGAATTCGTTGAACTTATGTTTCTACTGCTTATCTCTTTGTTTTTTTGTTTGTGTATATTTGTCATACTTGGCACTTTGCTATCATAACTTACAAGTTGATTTAGCTGGCCAGCTAGCTATGTTTATGGTACTATATATGTTGCATGTTGTTGTTAGCTACTAAAATGCAACTATCATGTGTGACCGCCCTGAGGCGAAGCCCATTAGACAACATGCTGGCATTCGTTTTACAAGGCAACAACACAATGACTTTGCCAGACAGATTTTAGACATGTTAATGTATGTGGAAAATCAGACAAATAATGTGTGGTATATGTTCATCATTGTTGTACTGCATACGTTTGTACAAAACATACATACATATATATTTACTTGTGCTATTGTTCTGCTCAAATTGTTGTGCCCAAGTCAACCGCAGGCTGAAGAGCATCATACCGAAAATGTAACTAAAATGCAAGTCAAACAAACAAAAGATGAAATTTAGATAAACAGACAAGCGTCCGTTATATTTTTACATGTTTTACACCCTGTACACGAAATATAAAACAAGACGTTACACAGTGTGTAATGGATACAATTTTGGGAAGTTTTTGTTTTGTATACATTGCACTATGTCTTTATAATTTGGATATATTTGTAAAAGCTTTTCTAAATATAGACTTAAGAATTGAAAATAAATTTATGTTCCGAATTTATAATTTAATTTAATTTTATACTGCTTTTATTAAATGATAAAAATCTTTATAATGTGAAAATGTTGAATACAAAATCAATGATGAAAATGTAAATAACAAAGAGACATTTTTTGTAGAGTATCTCTGACTTGAAATGTTCTTAAAATACATTTTGTCTGCGGTTTTGACTCGCTTTTTTTGCAAATGCAAATTGTGGTAGGCAGACATGTAAAGGGCTTTATCTTCTCAGCGCTTAAAAGAAGTAAAAAACATGCAATTTCCCACTCTACTTGCACCAGCAGAAGTCAAATTTTATTTGTGTAAAAAAAACTCATATATAAATATTTGATATATGACCACAAACATGACGCCTTATGAAAAATGATTAATGTGCTCTTGGCGGTAGTTAAAAATATTTATATTTTAGTAGCCGTATGCCTGTGCTTAGAGCAAAATCTGTCATATCCACGAATGCTTTCGTAAAGGTAACTTTTGAATTTTAGAAGCTTAGAAACATGTAAAGTAATCCTAAAAGAATACAAAAAGGAAATCAAATTAGCTTTCCTTTCTATCTAAATAGCTGCTGCCGGCGTCCAAGGATAAATTTCTGTAAACTGTTTGTTGTTTGTTGAGTAAAATTCAATATCGCCTCAATTCGATTATAGTGAAAAGCATCTTTGGTTGGCACTTTTTAATTGCATAACACATACTTTTATGCAGCTTGTTGCTTACACTTCACTGGCAACTTTCTAAATGCTGCACTGTGGATTCGGAGGCAGTAGCAAGAGTTTGGAGTGAAGAAAAGCATTTGGTGCCAAAGGCAAAAGTTCATTTTAACAAGTGAACAACTTTCAATGGGCAATTAAAAGGGCATACAAAACAAGGGGACAACAACAGCCGAGTTTAAGTCTTTGGCAACGAGAAAACTGGAAAAGTGTTGCAGGGTGCACCAGAGGCATGTGACCAGAAAAGGGATCAGAGCTGGCAGAGAGGCAGTTGCGTTTTGGGATTGCAACGTCGCCAAAAACTCACAGGAAATGTTAACAAAATGCAGTGCGCAGATTTACCAAAGTTTTTGGCCAGAAGGCAATTAAAGTTTTTGCCATCAGCAACAACAGCCAACAGAAGATAGCAAGTGCGTGGGGGAATACAGGGCTAACAGACATGGCTGTTAAAATAGTTAGCGACATCCGGCAAAAATATTTAAGTTACAGAAAATCGCCTCAAGTGTTAAAATTGAACTTTACGTGGCGATCAATTTGAAACTTAACAAATGCCAAATAATTAATAAGTAAAGACATTTAGCAGTTGTTAATCAGCTGCAGTTAGGCTTGCATCAGATTCCGACTGCTGACAGTTAATATATCATAATTATAAGACTATTCTGCACAAGCTACTAATGTAATTTGTGTGACCAAGATTGTGTCAACTGTGCTTGTTTGAATGCTTCCTGTGCGTCCTCCTGATTGTTATAATACTTGTCTGGCAAAGGGTAGTATGATTATGACGGAACGTTAGTAACGTCTTAAAATATGTGCCGTCAACAAAACTAATTTGTTGTTGAGAAAACTTGTTTAAAATGAACTAAATATGTTTTAAACCGCAATTTTATCTTTTAACTTTTAATTTTCTTTCTCAAGATAGTGCACTAACAAGCAAAATGAAGATCTTTATGTTCTCAAGACATGTGCTTCATATTTTAATGACTGCAGAATATTAAAACTTCTTCAAGCCATAATCAAGTAGTCCATCTTGTCTTATTAATTAAGTTTTCTCTATAAAGTCTCTGTGTTAGTGTGCAAGGATAAGATGCAATTGCAAATGGCTTTGGCTTTCCGGCTTTTCACGCCCACTTCACGACAAATAATTGGCATCAAATATTTTAATGAGCGCCAGCGTGTCAATGTCACGTATTCCGGCAAAGCGGCAAGCAGCCTCTCAAAATGATGTTTACAAGATATAGGGAAGCGGAATAATTAACATTAAGTCAGGCGAAATACGATAGCACACGTGTATAAAGATGTGTGTGTGTGTGTGCAATAGAAAATGTCTTGAGTTGCAACGGAAATTTAAATGCCAAGACGTTGGATATGATGATGATGATGATGCGTACTTATATTACGTATACGTACATGCATGATGTGCATTAAGGTGTTGGTGCTGTTGCTCTTTCCTCACGTTAATATCCATATGTATGTATAGCAGCTTGGCACACTAAATTCCAACGCAAACACACACACGTTACACACATACATACTTGCCATGTGACAGCTGCATCCCAGATGCAGCATTAACACCTCAATGCCAAGGCATCTTCATCTCTTTCGAAGGTCCCTTTTCTCATCGCTTCACTTCGTTGTGGCACGTAATGACATGCGGCTGCCAATGTTGCGGACGCGAACGCTGCCACATGCTTCACCAGCCAACACGCTGCCATCACTTTTGCTATAATAGTTTATGCAACCGGTGCCACCCATAAAAACCACAAATCTTGCAGCGTCTCAATGCTCACAACAACAACAACAAAGACAACGACAACAAACCCTTCAGATTGAGCAACAACTTTTAAGTTTGGCTTTCGTCAGTTTTCTGGGTTATCGACACTTTTTGGACTTGGCTGTTACAGTGGCAAAACTTTGACATCAACAGCATAATCATCTGCAAACTTGGCCCTCAGCCAAATCAAGTTGGTCGCAAATTATGTTTTTCTTTTTCATTTGAAACTAATTTTATTGTTTTTACTTAACTAAAGTTCCAAATAAGTCAAAGAATAAGATGAGACATTTTTAAGAGCTTAAAAATAAATCTCTTGACTTAGTTCTTTAAAAGTTATGGATTGTATTTTCAGTACTTTAGGTCTGTTATTTAATGTAAATAATTAGTTGGCTAAATAAAATTCCACGCCTCTTAATTAGAAGTTAACTTTGTCTGGGTAAAGACTAAAATCAATTCCAATAATGAATACAAGTTCAGTAAATATGAAAAGTGGATAAACTTTTCGGTGTCTGACAATTAATATTTAAGTATATAAGATGTTAAGATAACTTTATAGTCGTGTAAAATTGTTTATTAAATATTGATTAAGCAGTGATTATATAAAATATTTGTATATACAAGCATGTACAAGAAACCGTTATACTTAACTTCAATGAAATGTCTAAAATATATAAATAATTGGTTATGCAAAGGATTGATTGAATCAAGTTAAATTAATTCAAGACCAATTTGGAAATGTTTTCATTATCGTATCGAAAATCTGTTAGATTTCACAAATTTAGTTTGATTTTGATAGAAGATACAAAAAAAAGGTTATGTATTTAATTTGATTTTAACACAATCAACATTGTCTTAAATAATTCATAAAAAATTGATCCTAAATATTTTCCATAAATTATATGTGTAGTGTATAGTTATATATTTTTCGATAGATCTCTTTTACTTTTTCTAGCTGGACAATGCATTCCAAATGTGATGGTGTAATGACCTGATCCGCAACCCAAAACCTTCAAAGGCACGCTGTAAAAGTTGCAAAAATTAATACAAATAAAAGGGTATTCTACAATCACACATACCCTGCCACATTTAGCTTGAACTGGAAACAGTATCCGCAACAATCAAATACTGTGAATATGGTGTCCTTGTGATCTTGCAGGGCATCACGAATAGCTTTGGAAAGTCAGCAGTTTCTGGCCACTTGGTCAGGGCCATTTCCATAGTCCAGCGTTGAGCCAAGTCCTTATAGTAGCCCTGACGCAGTGCATCGACTTGCTCCAGTTTGGTTAGGTGCTGTAGACTCTGCTCATGGTAGCTATCCACATTGATGGCGCGCATAAGAAGCGCACTTGTTAACAGCGTCCACTTGCTATCTGGCTCATAGTCCAGAAGATCCATGCAGGATTGCAGTTGTGTTTGCAGCTCGGCAAGCAATTCCTTGCTGCAACTTGAAGTGGAATGCGGCGGCATAAAGTAATAAAGGCTGTTATCTATTGGGTGCACTGTGAGTTTCAATTGTTGTCCAGCAAAATCTAAAACGCAATCCTCGTTGAAATCTATATTCATGACTTGTTCGCATTTCCATAGCGTTTTATTTGCATCTGCAGGCAACCAGTTTTTCAGTTCCAATGTTTGCTGCTCGGTTATTAATTGCACTTTTAACTGAGGGAAGTCTGGACAGGATGTCTTTAAAGCCAACTGCGCCTTGTTGGGCCAACAACGAAAGGCAGCAACTACAGCTGATTGCTCTTGCTTCACTCCACCTCCGAGAAGCCAACGTTGATAGAACCAGGCGCTGCTATCATTGGGATCTGTGAAGGCAGCTGTTAGCACCATTTCCAACTCCTCCTTAAGCTTCTGTTCGCTCATCGGACGCTCTTTGAGCTCGTTGGGATAGAGTGTGGGCAGCAGCAGGCTGCGATGGTGCCAACTGGAATAGTTGGAGAAGTTCACCTTGATCTTCTCGGTGCAATAGTCAAGCTCCTGCTCTGCAGGCACCGCTGCCTTGGCACTAACGTAGCGCCTATAGTCCCAGGTGTGAAAATTGCGCTCATCGTATTTTAAATACTTGTTGCACAAATGCAGCTCACGCTGCCAGTCGGCCTGAGGATTCTGCTCCAGTGTCCAGCAGCGATGATGCCAGCTATTGTACGACTTGGGATTGACCATAAGGCACTGTTCGGTTAGATCCAGCTCAACAGCATAGACATTTTGTAGTTGCTCCAACAAAGTTGGCGACTTTTTATCTCCATCACCTTTTTCTTGCACTAGCTCTTCCTCTTCTTTCTTCTCTTCCGTTGTGGCTGCTGCTGCGGCTGCTGCTGCGGCCGCTGCAGCCGCCTTTTCCTCCTCTTGAAGTGATTTTTGCAGTTTTTCAATCTTTATCAGCACACATTCGCGTCGTATGTTCCATAGGGTGCTTACGTCCGGATTGCGTTGCAATATTTGCACCGTCAGTCCAAGCAATTCGTCATCGAGTTCGCCGACGCTACGTTTTTTCTGGATGCGTGCCATTGCGGCCCGATAGGCACGCATTTTGAGCACCTGCTCCTTCTTTTTGCGCTCACGCTCCTCCTCAGTGGTGCGCACCTTGACACGTCCATGCATTTTTGGCTTATTTGTATTTTAAATTCTAGATGATATCTAAACAATATCAAAATGCGAAAACGCTAAAATAGTATAAAGAGGAAGACACAAAACATCTGATTTTACATAGTCTTTAGCTGTTAATCTCTAACAGCAAAGCGATGTATTTTTTTGTTTAACAGTGACTGTTACGTTTGGTTGCTCTGCCACTAAAGCTGATTGCTATACAAGCGATTTTTAAATGTTGCTGAGTCTGAATAATAGATGGCGCTTGGTAACAAAATGATTTAAAAAAAAAATTTAATTGCATTACGTTTCTCAGGAGGTTTTTTTTTATAGTTCTAATCAATAATTAAATTTTAAGCAATTTTATTGTTTATGAAAACGTTCAATTATGATAATTCATTAGATTTATTAAACGATCACATATCATTATTAAATAGTCAATAATGCTTTTAATTGTTTATATATTTTGTTTGACATTATCAATTCTTACCATCAATATTTTTTTAAAGAAATTTCTCGATTTTTTTCAATTAAAGAATTGTATTTGAACGTTTTTACTTATTTTTTTCTTCGTCCTTGTCATCGCTTCAATCTATAAATTCCTGCAATTTAATCACGTAAACTTCATCGAACAAGTCATAAAATTTAATTAGGAAAGCATTTCCCGCGACGAGAGCAGTGCAGAGCGGAGCGGAGCAGTTAGATAGCTGGGGGCAAAAGCAATCGAACTTAAAGCAACAAATACGAGCAATTTTTATTGTTTTATGGCTGTGCAGCAATAAAATAAAAGTCGCATCGTCAGATCCCATAAATGACGGTGGCCAGGCCAAATAGGCAAAAGAATGAAAAGGACATCGATATAGAAATTGAGCCAAGTCAAGGCAAGCTAGCTCTAAAGAACCCCTAACCTCAGCTCCATCCCCCTACCATCTATCTGGGGAGCAATTTGACTCAAGGCAAGGAATTACCAGCAGCATCAGCGAGCGGCAGCAGCAGCAGGTGCGAATGAAGGACACAAATTCTGGCAGCGGCAGCGGTGTCGATTTTTAAGCAGAGCGAGAGGGAGAGAGAAAAAGAGAGTGGGAAAATCAATCGTGCAGTAAAATCATAAAAAAGAATATTGATGTATTCGTGTGTGTGTGTTTGTGTGTGAAAAGATGTCTGTATTATTTTTCAAGTTATTTCATTTTATTATACACTTGTGAAAGGCATTTGAAAATTATTGCAGATTGTGTAACGCATTCACATAAAAATGGTTTATCTACATTTTTATAACTGCAGGTTGAACGATTTTCTAGAACACGACGGCTAAACTTAATATTGATGTTCCTTAATTTACAAACTTTTTATATGCATACATTTACATATAAAAAATTTTAAGAGTACAAGAAAAAGGAATAGAATAAAGTAAAATGTCCATAAAACGAATCTTAAGAGGACACAAAAAACCTAATTATAGGAAAAGATCGTTTTATACATATAATTGTGAAATGAATTCGTTGTGGAATTAAGTTAGTTACATAAAAAGATTTTTATGCTACTTTTAAGTATAACTCTCGAAGAAATGTTGCAAAAAATATGAACTAAATTCATATTAGCAAAGTTTCTTCATTTAGTAGCTTCTTTTCTTTTATTCAAGTATTACAAATGATGTAGTTATGTGTTTTTTTAAACGTTTTTCATATTTTTTTAATTTTATTGCACGTATTTCAAAATCTTTCCACAACTGTTGCCAAAAGTTTTTCTACACCTTTAAAGAGTATTTGAAACTTGAACAAGACCCAAGAAAATTTTTTTCATTTACTTTTTATATTTTATTTTCCAGCCAAATTTGAGATGATGGGCGCGCGTTGAAATGTAGGCGTGGCAACAGCGCTGCAAAACACCCGCGCCCAAATCTAATTCAATGGCCCTGCGGCGCGTTTATCAAAGCCCAAGGTTTCCCGAGGGTTGTTTCACTGAGCAGCAAGATGAGACGTCGTTACCGTTAGTTGGCATACACATATAAAAATCCATGTTGTTGTTGCTGTTGTCTAATGTGATACGCATCAATTTATAAATTTTGAAATATTATGACTGATTTTCGTCCTAGCTGCCTTTTATTCTGCCTGCCAGCCAGGCGTCCTGACAGTCGCGTTAATCTTGGTAACAGGTCGCGACAGGCGGTGACACAAAGGGGAGGTGGGGACGCGTTTTAAGGATAACAGCAACAGCAACAACAACAACAACAACACAAAGCCGCCTCAGCTTAGGTGCAAAAATGTTCACGAAGCCATAACTCATGCTCATACACACAAACGTATATATCACATAACGTGGCCCGTTATGTGGGCTAAGCTCATGACACAGACTGACGGTGATAGAGAGGGATAGAGAAAGGAAGAAGTGAACATATCTGGTTCGTTATATGGCATTGGTAATTGGAGTAACAAAAACCATGAAAATGAAATGAAGCGAGATTTTTATTTTTATGACACACACAAAAGAGCTGACAATTTAAAGTGAAGGTCAGCCAGGGGTGCACATGAAATGAAAGGGAACAGTGCAGAGAGAACAGTGCAAACAACACATCGGACATCAGACAAAGATGATGCGACTGAGTTGATTGGGTTCGCTTTTGCTTAGGTTTTGTTTTGGGTTATGGTTAGGTGAACAGCAGTGACCATCACAGGCTTATGAGAACCGACGACTACAAACTACAAAAACAGACGAAAAACCAGCGACAGGCATCACTTTGTAATTCAAAAGGCGGCTAAACAAAGGACAGAAAAACGGCTTGTGGAAATATGGACAAGTTTATATTAGCTCTACACATTTTTAATGTATATTTGAATATTTTATGAGCATGGCTAACTCTGACTTTATGCATTTTCTTCGAAATCAGATTAGGGATAAAGAGATAACAGGCTCGTGCAAGATTTTAAGTAATTAAAACAAACACGGGATTGTAGGTTCTTTGTAGGCACAAAGGAGTAGGAATCTTTTTTTACATATCTTGAATCTTTTTTCTTTGAATATTAAAACATTTAAGTAAAAATATTTTCTTAATAAATTAAATTAGTTAATATGATTACAGTGATAAAAAAGAAAGTACTAAGGAAAAAGTATTTTACGATTCTAGAATATTACTCTTCAAAATGCAGGCGAGTTACCAATGCGATATGGTTCCATCCAAAAACAATTCTGTGTTACAATTTTCTCCATTAACAAAGTTGTTTGTCCCCTAAAGACTTTTTATTATTTGCGGTTTTTGATATGAGCTCAAAAATACTCAAATACAAAGATGCTTAAAATCAGAGTAAATAAACTTGAATCATGTTTTCACAAATACTGAAAAACTAATTATTAATAGTGATATTAACTTAGTAGATTGAATTGTCTTAAAACTGATTTGTTGTTGGATGAATTCTAAAAATAAGAAGAGATTTCTTTGTCAAGTTTTTCTAATATTTCACATATCTATATGTTGTTTTTGTCCCTCAAGGTCCCTCGAGCCAGCCAAAAACAACATATAAAGGTGGCTAAACACAAACATATTTTACAAATCTATAAAACGATGTTTGGTATATAAATGTCAAGTTCATCATCTTTACATGAAAAAAGTAAAATTAACTACTATGATTTTTTCATCGTCTTCTGTTAAAACTTTTAAGATATCACACCAGAAATATACAGATGAAAGTAATCAAAACCAATCAACCAGAGCATAACTATGACACATGGAATTTTACTTTTCTCCACCTTGAACAATATAATCTTTCAATAACTCATTTTACAAGGCAGCCGGAATTCATGCATGAATGGCATTGGATAAATGCAAAAGGTCAGTCATGTCAAAAAAATGAAGACAATTTCCTTTGCGTCATTTGAAGTCTTTATGTTTGTGGCTTTGCTCTTTGGATGGTGTGTGTGTGTGACGTGCTGATTGTGCGCAGGTAACCCAATAGGGAGCCTACAAAGGACAAAAATAATAATGAATTATAAGTAAAGAAATGGTAGGAATTGGTAGAAAATACTACTTGCAGCAGTTTTCACAATGCGTATACGGCTGCCCAGCAAGTGTTCAGAGATTTTTCCGGCGTAGCAGCGGCATTTGACACGCTGAAAATTGACACCGAACCAAACCCAGTCGAACCGAACCGAACCGCCCACACGACAGAAGAGAAAATCTCACAAGCAGAAGCAGAAGTAGCAAAAGCTGTAAGAGGAGAAGGCGATGAAGAAGAAGAAGTAGAAAAAGAAAAAGTAGTCAACGCGGTTTTGATGTCAATGCTGCCGTCATTGCAGTAGCCAACTTGTGCCTTTGCTCTTTGTGGCCTGATGCTAGATGGACAGAATGGGCCAGAAGGGATAGCAAGGACAGCGAGGACATGCTGATGGCCTGACTGCCTGCCTGACTGCCAGGGCTGCCTACTCCAGAGAATGCGCAAGCAATTGACGCAAATAAGAAGCAGACTTTTAGGAAAGATGACGCAGCTGTAACTGCAGATGGGCGGCATGGCATTGATGTGGGCGTGCCGCTGCTCGTTGCCGGTGTTGCTACTGACACATATGCTTCCTCTACCCCCAAACTGTCCTTACTGCTTTAGCTACAACCTCGGCCTTTTGCTTTGGCCACGGCCACAGCTTGAGCTTTGAAATTGAAAAAGTTATGCAAATCTAGTGCTGCTTCTACTTTGGCTGCTACTGCTGCTGCTGACGACAGGACAGCGCATAGCAAACAGGAAACGAGATCGCACAAGAACTGAATTAGTTTTGTGCAATTTTCTGTGGGTGTCATCTAAAGTGATGCTCATTAAAGTTCAATTGATGCAATGAGCTTGAGCGAACAACTGGTTCCAAAATGAGCGATAGCAAGCGAAAAGTTCTTTAGTTCCGTTGAATTGCAACAAAAATGTTTAACATTTTATTATTGAAAAAGAGCAATTAAAGATGTTAGGAAATAAATACATTGGGGACTATAAAAAGGGCTTAAGAAATGGTCAAAATTGGAATAAATGTTGTATGAAGTTATTAAATCATATGAGTAAAAAGTGCCAATTGTATTAAAGTAAGGTTCCCATCAACGCATTCCGATGATATAAGCGAACAGTAACGATCGAATTCCGTCAACTTAAGACGACCTATACATCGGATGAAATGATTAATATTTTTTCATAAAGCGTCCGCTTATTAGATTTGCCCGTATATCTATTTAATCTAACTTGATTAAAAAATATATTGTTCAATTCTTTTCATTGTTAATAAAATATTTGTATATATATTTTTATTACTATTTGACAAAAACATATGTCATTCTACAATCCGAAAGCTCCCCAAAATAGTTTTAGTTCGCTCACTTTAGTAGTTCCATTCTCTTGAACTTGTTACTCGCATTTCACAACATCTCTAAGCCAGTATATTAGTGTGTGTGTTCGTATATGTTCAAGGATGCTGGGCAGCCGGAATGTTGGCAGTCAAAGTTTCTAGCGTATAACTGTCGATTTGAGCGCGCACAATTATTATAATTGCTATAATAACAACAACAACAACAGGGCAACAGCGTCAACTGCGGCAACAGCAACAGCAACTCGTTGCTGATGACATGCAACGTGACAGGGGTGCGATTCACATCCAACTGTGTCCTTTATGATTGTCCTTTAGCCCACCAGCCATCCATCCTGCCAGCCCGTACGTCCCTTACGGCCATGAATATAATGCTGCGTGCGTAAGCGCCTCAAAATCGCATCTTTGTTTGTGTTGAGCATTAAAGGCTTTTGGGCGATTCGGCGTTGGCACGTAGCGAGCCTAAATAAATACAAAACAGGCCCAGAACGCTTGTTGTTTTGTATTGTTTTTTTTTTTTTTTTTAATGAAAAACTGGTCAACGCTTTAAAACCAGCATATTCTTCTAACTCCCTTTTAAATTAATTCCCTCTTCTCTCTCTTTCTCTCGATATGTGTCTGGCTTGTCCTAATTACAATTGCAATCGGTTGGGTGGCTTTGACAGCAAAGCACTTACCCCTCATCAACCCGAGGGCAACATACACCACACATACATATTTCCATATTTACGTGCCTAATGCCAATTAAGCATTTAACAAACGTCACCATTCACACATTCATCCTTTATGGTATCTAATCTAACCCTTCTTTCGGCATGCCTTACCCAGTTTTATTTACATTTCAATTTCAATATTTTGCAATTCATTAATTTCATTTCGAATTTCTCATTTCATTAAGCCCCCCACGCACCCATCAAAGGGTTTTTAATACATGAAAACATAACTGCCTTTAGTATGAATCCGACATATAAAATTTCCCATTACTTTGGCTTTTACGAACAAGTTAAGAGAATAGCTTACTCTGAAAGACAATATTTAACGATAAAGAAGCAATATTTTGGGTGCTTTGAAATGTTGACACAAAAAACTAGCTACTGGCGTTTTTACATTCATTTTAACCCATTAAATCTTTCATTTTATGCTCAATACTTTCTAACACGTTTTGACTGCTTAGAGCAGGTGAAGAAAAGTCTCTGTGATTAATGAGAATTATGTCACTCTTAATTGATTAACGAGTTTATTTAGCTTAAAATATAATTGAAGTACAACGCTACAAACTCCAGTAGATTTATTATTTGTGATTGTGGTAAAATATATATTTTAAATTAAATTTCGTTTTTGTATAAGATACTGAACAATTTTGCGTTACAATTAAAATTTTGAAATTCATCATACAATATTTGTTAGATTTTATTTTTGCATTTCTGAACAGTTACTTTGAAGTTGGCGATTTGAATAATAAGATTGTTTTTATACATCAGCTAATGTCAAAGAATTTATTAAAAAACTTGAATAATGAATAAAGAGAGATACAAAAAAGGTTAATATATACCACGGAAAACCAACGAACAAGGGGATGGAACGAATCCGCAGGTTATGCAAACGACTTAGTAAACTTTGTTACATGGAAGTTCAGCTGGTGATTTATAGCTATAACTGGCAAAGACTGGGTCTAATCAATTCACATAAATAAATAAATGACTTTATTTTCAGCTTAACTCTTCTAGGAAACTGACAAATATTCATTTATTTAATTGAAAAAAAATATTATGCTCAAAAATTTTCAAAAATTTTATGAAGTTAAGTCAAAAATAATCATTTATATTATAAAAAGCATTTTAATGTAAAAAGTGTTTAAAATGTTCAAAACTTGAAATTAAACTAATAACTTGTCTTAAACTTAGCCATTTGATTAAAAGCCTAAAAAGAGGAAGCTCCAACAAATTTGATGCACATTTAATTTTGTAGGGTTTCACCAGCCGGTTGTTAATAATTAATCAGCTTGTAAATAAATGCTGCCACATTGAGAGCACTTATTGCTACTCCACTTAACTTAAAACTTAGCAAGTCCTAAATGAATAGCAGTTGTTAATTATACTTCAGGCTTCTTGTTGTTGTTGTTGCTGTTGCTGTTGTAGTTTTTGTTACCTTCAGCAAGGGTCAAATTTACATGAAATTTTGATACGCAGCTTGGGTTAAGAGCAGATGCCTTCGGCTCATTCATTGAGCTTGCCAGCTTGCAACCTTAGCCGCATAATCAAAGCTTGGGCAAATTCCCACTTTATCGTGGTTAGTTTTCAGTGGCATATGCTGAAACATGAGACAAAGCCTGTTTCCAGCCGGCAGGCAGGCCAACAAAAACAACAAAAAAAGCGACAGCAACAAAAAAGTAAAGAAGAAAAAAAAATAAAATCAACGAGAAAATAGCTTGCCGCCAGCCAAAGATCAAATGTTGGCAGCGTCAAGAGCTCAAATCTCTCAGATACGCAGAGATACATGGGACTGCGGTTGGTTTGCTTGGTTAGTTGCTGTTGCTGTTGCCGTTGCCGTTGCTCTTGTGGCAAGTTGGATGCTTGGCTTTGCTTGGCTGCTTGGCTGTTTGGCTGGTTGTTTGGTGGTAACCGCAGCAGGCAAGGGTCGCCCAGCGGCAGCCAAGTTCAAATTGAATCGTACATTGGAACTTTTTTTTTTATTATGTTTGCAACGGTAGACGCTACATAATTTGAACTTAAAGGCTGGCCAGGTCGTCAGCTTATTTGGCCTCTTTGTATCTGTAATTTCTACCACGAGTACAACAACATACTACTTCTTTATTCTATCTTTAATGCAAAGCGAACGTACTAAACATAATAACAATAATATGATATTGTAAATTCTCAACCAGCTCGATTCTTCACTGATCGCTTCTCTGTCTGTGGGCTCCTTTCCTTTGCGGTTCGCCGTGTTTGCTTTTTGATATAATACATTATGTGCGCACTACACGCCTCGTTTGATATATAGTTTTTTTTTTATTCTTTTACTCCCATGCTGTATACCCTTGAAGAGGGTATTGCCATTGAGTCATGCTCACAGCTCGAAATGAGGTTTTATTATTTTTGACCTTATGATGCTTTAATCTGCTTGCTTAGCGTGAAGAATCGATTCTATTTAGTAATTTCTGCCAATTTATGTACAAAATTATGTTTCAGTTTCAGTTGAGCTTATTTTCTTTAGAGATTTCAGCTGGAAATCATTTAAATTTTCGAGATTGAATTGAATTTGGTACAAAAATCTGCAAGCGAATATTTTGGTATTTTTTTTTTTAAGTTTAATGATAGCTTTAAAATATACGAAAAATATTACAAGTATTAAAGACTTTAAGCTTAAAGTCGAAAATTTTTTTGAAACCCTAAAATCAGATACTATATAAATATGGCAACTAAGAGCAAAAATTACTTGCTTAAAAGTCATCTCTTCTTATTGCAATTATTAATTTATAATCATTTTCTGAATTTTTGGGTGTTAAACACCAGCGAGCTTTTCTTATTTTTTAGTATTTGGCTTTAAAATTAGACAAAAAAAACTTTAGACAGCCAAGAAAAATGTTTTTCTTAAAGAAATTTGTCAAACATTTTTTATTAAAATTAATTTTTCTAATTATAAAACTAATCTATCATGCAGATGTATTTTTTTTTTCAAAAAGAGTTAAGTCAGTCAGTCATAGTAATCAGTTATACCTTTAAAATATTCATTACTTTATTTTTCAATATTTTACATATATGTAATGTCAAAAAAATTTACCTAAAATCATTTTTGTGTTATTTATTAATTGAAAGAAATTTGTAGATGAATAAATTAATTTTCATGTCTACAATTTATCTTTTGCCTGCAAGGGTATAATATATTCGGCACCCCTGACACTTATAGTTTTTTTTCCACATAGTTTTGTAGTTTTTATACGTCACTGTGTGAGGCATTGTTGTTGTTGTTGCTGTTATTTCTCTGGACGAGTGACTGCCGATGTCGATGTCGATGATTATTATGTATGCTTAAATTCTATGCACGTACCGGCAGTGAAGCTTATCTGTATCGAATATGATTAAGTGCGCTGCGCAGCGGCTGCGACTGCGACAGAACAGAGACGGCCTCGCCCTGGACTGGTTGGGCCCTGCCCCTGCCACTCCCCCTTGGCCCTGATGTTGAGTTTGCCGAGTTGGTGTGTATGGGTTGGATAGCGCCTGGACTGGCCCGGCCTGGCCTAGCTTTGTTCTAGGCGGGAAGAAAAGCAATAACAAGAACAACAACAGCATACGTTCAACGTGCAACATTCACAAAAAGGGCACAAAAGATCCGAAGAGCGAACGCTTAAATAAATACAAAACAGAAAACAACAACAACTAGTAGAAGAAAAAAATGGAAAGGGAAAGAAAATTGTGTTTGCCTTTAAGGCATCGCTGCTCCCATTTGCTTGACTTGTCTTGGCTGGCATTCAGCTTCAGTTTTCAAATTCTCATCCTTGCATCCATGCAACGCTCATCTGTGTCGCATATTAAACGAATGGCATCTCAGGGACAACTAAATGACATTTGCCATTTGCATGAGATACATACATATATTTTATTTATTTTATTTCTTTCAATTGAATAAAAGTCAACTTTTTTGCTCTTTTATTCAATACATTTGCATAAGATTTGTCGATTTAATCGATTGTTAGTTATAAAAAAATATAAATAAATAAATGTAATTGTGATGAGAATTAGATAAGGAATAGCTTGTAAAACACCTAAACTTTCAATTTAAAAAAAAAACTTAAAAAAATCATTTAAAAATCGAAAAAATCAAATTATTATTTTAAAGCAATTATTTGCAAACTTGTAAGAAAAACATGTTTAAAATGTATATGACTTGCTAAAAAGCTTACTTATTATAATTAAATACTTATTAACCTCCAATTAATAATATAAAATTATTAAAATTTATAAGTTTTAATAACATAACTTAAACATTAACTCACTGTCTTAATTATTGGTTTCACTTAGCGTGTACTTTTTTAATATGTTATTAGTTTAATAAACACATCAAAGATGCGTCTCAAAAATGTTTTATGATAATTTTCAAATGCACTTATGCATATAATTATTTTAAAATTTATATGCACTCAACGGTTATAAAACGTAAATCAGTTGACTTCAAGGCACAAACAATATTTGCATATTAATTGCTGCGTGCAAAACATGTTATTTTTTCTCTTAATCTGTATCTTAAATGGTATAACATTACATTTAATTATGAATTTATGACTTCTGAAAAATTATATACAAAATATATGAAGATATTTATGTAACATTGAGTTGATTGAACTTTATTTTGTTTTTGAGTTAAAAATTCCATTTGGCCAAGTTTCTTATATGCAAATAGTATAAAAGATTCGAACATTTATTTGATTTATAGCAAATTGCATTTCAGTTCATTTGAATGTATACGAAAAGAGTTATTCAAAGTTATTCCGTCTTTGGGCTTTGGGCTTTGTTGAGCACTCGAATTTGGCACTTCAGGAGACGCGAAGAGCGCATTTAAAATTTCAATTTCAGATCGTTCACAGAGCACTTAAAACGCAGCCCTCGTCGTCGTCGTCGTCGTCGCTTTCGTCGCTTTCGTCGTCGTCATGAGAAATGCTAACTACTTGAGATACATTTGGTATTTGTATTTCAGCATTCGTGTCGTCGACATACATACATACAAAGTATGTATTTACATACACTTGGGATACTTATTCTATGCCCCATACCCATTCCCATTCCAGTCTCCAGTGCATATGTGGCTTGGCTTTGACTTTACAAACACACATATAGTATATGAACATTTTATGTGCGAGTGCCGAGCAATTTTCTAAAGGGTTTTTCTTGGCCTTGTCCATTAGGGGTTGCTGTTTGGGAATTGTTGTTGTTTGTTTAGAGCACAAACTCATATGAAACCGTAGATGCATATATTAAATTGCTTTTAAATGGCATTAATAACAGCCAACCTGTCATTAAGCAATCCCTCCTCACATATGTCTGTTGTTGGAAGGTGCAAACATCCTGTCCCTTTCCTACTTCGCAAAAAAGGGAAATGCAAAAAAAAATCACAACAGCAAAACCCAAAGAAATTCACACGAAACTCAAAAAAAAACTGTCGTTGCTTCTCGTCCTTTTGCAAACAATGGACCTGATACAAAACCGGGACCGGGACTTGGTCCAGAAACGGTAAACTGTAAATGTAAGGCCCAGATACTAAAAACCGGCTGCTGCTGTTGCTGCTGTGCAAACAATTAAAGTTCGAGGGCCGAAAAGACGCTAAGCGGATGACGACGAGGTGTTTACAGTTCGAACTGCTTTTTGTAAGCAAGGTGCAATCGCATCCCATGGCACTTCCGCACGTTGTAGATACGCAGATACACAAATACTGACTCTCAAGTGCCGAAAATAAAACGCAGTCTCTGTTGTACAGGGAGATGGAAATGGAGAGATATAGAGGCGTGCTTGTATACCATGGCTGCTGGTGCTAATTCTGATGCTGCTGCTGGTTCTGTTTCGCATTTTTCCATCCTTGGGTTTTCCTTTGATGTTGTCTATACTTTTATTATGATTGATGGGCTAGCAGAACGAGAGCGGCAACCAGCAAGGAGTAAAGAACTAACAGATGCCCTGTTTCTGTGCCTGCACAATGAAAACCATTAAGCACCTGTGATCTACTTAAGAAATAATAGAGGTGCTTTAGGAATTGTCTGCTTTTGGTTTTTAATCGGCTTTAATATACAAGAAAGAAAACAACTAATGATGATAAAGTGTTCGGACCTTGTTTTTTGCGGGCCAATAACGATATCTTTTGAGAGTTTGTATAAAAACGGCTTAAATAAATTTTAAAATTTAATTTATTAAAAAACTAGAATCCAAAATAAACCAACAGTTTTTTTGCGGGCCATTAACGATATCTTTTGAGATTTTGTATAAAAACTGCTTAAATAAATTTTAAGATTTAATTTATTTAAAAACTAAAATCGAAAATAATCCAACAGAATTTAAGAATGTTTTGAACAAAATGTTTCATAAACCCAAATAACAAGAGAAAAACTTGAAAGCAATCATTATTTTGTTATTTCCTTAAAAAAAATTATAGCTATTGGCAGTTCTTGGATTTTCTGCATAAAGAACACTATAGCTAAAAGTTATCCCAATGATGTTAAATAATAGTAAGGTTCATAATCATAAAGGTTCATAAAACTTAGCGACATCTCCTCTTGATTGTAATTCATTCGTTAGGGTATACTATATGGTGTGTGGTACCAAAGGGAATTTAAGCTCACAGCTAAACATAAATCTGACTTTTAGCATTCCACCCCGAATCCATTTGCCCTGTCACTGTCACTGTCTCTGTTCTGTTCTGTTCTGTTCTGGTTCTGTGTAGTTGCTTTTGTAGCTGTCGCTGCGGATCGTTGGCTGAATAGAGCGAAAATTATGAATTATTTTTACTTGTTATAATATGCACGACGCGTTCCACTTAAATGAGGCATGCAATGAGCGCACTCAAAAATGTGTTTAGTGAATGCGCAGCAGCGGGTCCAATGAAGATTCTTTGTATTAATGCGTGAATGTGTGTGTGTGTGCGTGTGTTCGTTTGTCAAAGGATTTATTTCTTCCTCGAATACTTTTGGGATTGTGTTCGTTGGATTTTTGGGCTCGCCTGCCTGCCTGCGCATTCATTTTGAGGCTCTTTTGATTATACACATACGTATATTACTTTTTGTGCACGTCATGCGTATAGAATTTCATTTGATTGAACGCTTAATCAAGCAAACATTAACATGCACTTATTAATAATAATAATAATAATAAGTGCTCAGAATTCAGTATTCAGTATTCGTTTATCTGTGCAGTCGTGGCTGAGTGAAGCCCAATATCCACGCCTGGTCATTATGAGCGAAAGGATGACCCAACAATCGTAGGTGTGACGTGATGACATGCATTAAATACTCTGTATCCAAGCAATGGTTTCATTCCATGTGCTGACAGGAAGTCGAACAATCACTTCAATTGTTGCTTGGCATTGAAAACATTTGGAATCTGAAGAATCTAAAGTGTTGAAGGTTTTAAGAGTTTTAGTTGTACAAATGTTTTATATTCTTGCTTTTTGAAATAAATTAATGAATCAAACAATAAATAAGTATTTAAAGATTCAAAGATCAAAAAATGAACCACCAAAAGAATTCATAAAAAATGATTTTTCTTTATTAGCTGTATCATACATATAAAAAAAAAGAAAACAGGGTGTCAAATGACATATTGTTAGCCGATTATGGACTTAGTCTGCATATTGAACTTATTTAAGTATAGCTTAGGTCATCAAAATATCAATGTATGTCTGGCCTTTGCATAAGGACCACCCATTGATGCAACGTATCTTCAAACAGTTCGCCAAACAACTGACTTACTTATGCAGCAACACACATACACATATACATTCATGTATATGAATGCAACATATGTGTGACAGGCATTATCTGTTCTTTTGCTTTAAGCTTGCACGCCGTTAAGGATTATCGTTGAGCAAAGCTAAGTTACGGTTATGTCATGCCTACAAAAACTGCATCAGCAACATCAGCGACAATGGGGCACCCTTTAGAAAGACTGTGTCGCTCTGTTCCCTTTCATTGCACTGTTCTATGCCCGGTTAAGAGAGAGGCACAAGAAAAAAAATACAGTTTTTCTAAACGTCTATTGTCTGACAAAGGGCCATGATTGTTTTTATTGTTGTTGTTGTTGGCTGTTATTATTTTGCGTATTATTAAAGCGCATCCATTCTTTATCAACTTTTATATATCTTATTGTTGCTGCTGCTGCTGTCGCTGCCGGCGGCGACGGATGCGACGGATACGGATGCATTGTGGTCGATGAGGGAATGAGAAAAGCCAAAAGCTTAAAGCGGCTTTCAGCTTCTAAAAAGTCTCAGTGCAAATGTGTGTGTGTGGGCTGTGGGAGTGCGTGCGAGTGAATGAATTGAACTGCCGCCTTTTGCATTTTTCAACGGCTTTTTGCTTCGTTTTGTTTGTTTTTCTCGTGTGTTTTTTAAGTTTTGTCTTGTTTTTTTTTATGCCTACTTTTTTCTGCAGGCAGCCAAGTTGCAAACACGATCCAAGCCCCTATCCGGACCGGGTCGGGGCCAGACAAAACGAACGTACGAGCACTCATAGAATTTGTATGAAATTTAAATACCCATTCAGCATACAAAATGCGAAGCGACAGCCAAGCACAGAGAGACCTAAATACTTAAGTAGTTTTGTTATTTTTTTCGTTTTTTTTTTTTGTCAAGACAGACCGAACGACATGGTGGAGGGACAGATACAGATACAGATACACTAATACGTACGGTGGCATAGACAAACAAAATATTCCACATGGCTTTCACACATACATACATATATGCGACCACACGTTTTTGTTAGTTACAGATACAAATAGAGGAGGTTACGGATTACAGATACCGATACAGATACGACACACACACAGTTACACAGATACAAAGCTGGATTATGCCTACACTCTGTCTCTGTCTCTTGTTGTGTGTGTGTGTGTTCGTTGCACGTAAGATTTAATCTTTATTGATTTATTTTGTTAGATTTTAATTTATGACACTGAAGTAGGCAATCATTTTTAGTGCCGCCAGTCAAGCATTGCATGTTTCTCTCTCTCTCTCTTTCTCCCCCTATGTGTCTCTTTTAAGTGCCTGCTGTTTGAATCATGGAGATGGGGCTATGTTGAGCTCCCAGTCCCCCTATTCGGTCCCCCTGTTTCGTTTGTGTATCCAGCTGTGAGCCAAAGAGATTGTCCACAACAAGCAGCTGACGGGCAATTTGCATTGTGGGCGAATTAATTGATCAAGCCAAGTAATGCTAACAGAAAACGAAACGAACAGTGAAATCGTCGACCAAGCTCAGCATCCATGACTCACATGACCTATCACATTATTAATAAGCTACCAAATGTGAGGGTATAAATTACTATCTTAGGAACAAAGCTAGTTATGCTAGCTGAGCATTTGAGTAATGAACAACCTTGAAGCTAGATGATTGTTAATTATGCTTATCACTTATACTTATCTAGCTAGAATAAAACGAATATTATAAGAAGATAAAAGTTTAAAAGAATATGGTAGAAGAAACAATATAATAAATTGCAAAAATCATATTTTAAATATTTTTATAATATGTTTTTCTCCTCACAGCTTATTACATTTGATTTTTTTCTTCATTAAATTTTATAAAAATATTTTCAATATTCTTAAACTACTTATATCATATCATCATGTAAGATAACCTTTCAAAGATGTAACAGCATTTAAATTTATCCTCTCTTTAAAAGATATCAGCTCAAAACTTTGTTTTATTTATGGTCTTCACCTTTCTCTAGAAAATCCCGGATAAAGCTTTTAAGTTGCATATTTCTCGCATTTATCAAGCTTAACAATTAAGTGCCATCAGCTAAAAGTTTTTTTGGCTAACCTTGGCCGTATTTAAAGTGAACTTTTAAGTAATCCCCCACTTTCCGCACTTCCCCCGCCAATCCAGCAAATCTTTTCTATAGTCACCCTTAGCTGAAGACAAAAGACGTCAGACAAATTTGAATGCATGATGTTAACTCGAACAAACTTTTTCGCCCGTTAATCAAAATTAATTACACACAGACACACACACACAGCACAGCAAAGCACACCCAACAACCACTCCTCTCCAACTTTGTAGAGGAAATGGCATGAGATGGGGCACATGCCACGCCCATATGCGACATGCAAACAACCAGGCAACAAACCAAACATAAATTGTAATTTACTTTAATGAGCCGCATTTAGTCAGCCCACATGTCCAAAGCGGCCTATACTATGATTGGACTAGACACCGCCAAACACTCAGACGAACGAACAGACGAAGAGGTGTGGCAAGGAAGGGAGGTGAGCTATGGGACAAGAGAGATTGAGAGAGACCCAAGTGAGATCCGTTGTGTAATTAAAGTTCGCATGACTAACAATTGCATTTGGAATTTGAAACGGGTCGATGGCTGATTTCCAATGAATGTCTGCCTGTCTGCCTTTCTCTTCGCTTCTCGGCCTCTTAACTTTGCCAACGACAATTTTCAAGCACACGATTCTTTAACCTAAGCAGCATCACCAGCATCATCATCATTATCAGCGTCATCATTATTATCTTGCTGCGTATTGTTTTCTCGCATATGGAGTAGTTGGCATTTAATGTTTGTCGACGATTCTTGACAACCATTGATGAGAGCTCTTGTTCTCGCTGTTGTTGTTGTATATATATATATATATATATATGCATGGCGTGTATTTAAGTAGGCTGTTAAGTGGACATCAGGGGCATGCTACACAGACACAAGTGTGACCTTATATAGAGCAGCTTCTTGACAGGCCACTTGCCAATCCCCCATACCATTATTTTAACAAACAAGGCAAAAAGAAATGCTAAGAATGATCTTGAATTTTTACTTTGTAAGCAGCTAGAAAGACGTGCGCTGAATAAGTAGTTTTCTATTATTCTTTTTTTTACGATCTAGTTTGAAAGCTTTGTGTGGACAGAGTTCTTTGAATTGCCCACCCACAGATGTAAGTTAGTGTTTGTTAAAAAGGTGTTTCTGAATTATAAAGAAAAATTAAAAAGTTGTTAGTAGCATAAGTTTTTTTCTTATGTAGAATGGATATGAAGTGTGTAAAACAAGAAATTTGAATAAGTTTTATAGAAAATTTGAAAAATTTTGAAAGTTTTTGTTTATAAATATATATTAGGAGTTCTGTAAAAAGATTATTTTTCGTAGATTCATCAAAATGTACATGAACAAAGACTAAATAATTTGTCTACGTAGTTCTAAAACTTTATTTATGTTTAAGGATTTTTTTTTCAAAATAGACAGCATAAGCAATTTTTTCGAAATTATAAGATTTGTTATATTATATTACTACAGTTTTTGCTCTTTATTCAGGGCGTTTCATTCAAAAATTGGGTATAAATTCTCTTATTTTCGAGAGCTCTTATTTGTGAGCATCCACAATTCTACTTCTTATATCAAGCCAATTTTAAGAATATTTTTCAACAGCGTTGGTAAAAGTATTTCATGATAAACAACCCAATAAATTCAAATAATAATTCCACCCTTAAGATCTTTGCTCATTTTCAGCCAACTTCCACTACATTATTAACGATTACATTGTAAACTTTTGCAATGACCCATTCCGTTTGGCCCAATCGACATAAAAGTCATCTCCTTTCTATTTCTCTTTCTCTCACACCCGTAATTATCCATTTAGAAGCATTTGCATGACTTCAAGCATTTTCAAATATGTATGTATGTAATTTTTTTTTAACGACTTGCGGTTTTATGTCATTTATTTTATGTGGCTTACCCACACCTTCAACTGCCTTGGCTGTTGCTCCTCCCGGGCCCCCTATGCCCAACACCACCGCTTGACGTTGCCCAAACTGTGGCAGACTGTGGCGCATTCATGTGGAAATGAGTGCAGCCAGCATACAAAGTTGCATACAACATACTACTTAGAAAGGAAAAAGAAAAAAAAAACGAAAAGAGGAATACGAAAAAACAAAACCAAACCAAACCAAGTCGCGCAGTGGGGGAAAAAAAAAACACAATGGCAAATAGCTGCTGGCCCGGCTTTTGCTCCGGTTGCGGCTTCTGATGGTTATGGCAACTAGTACAAATGTATGGGCATACACACAGACACACACACACATACACACTTATACAGACTCATTGTACATCCATAAGTGGTAATAATAATTCCGCTCAAGAGGCGTCGCCCGGCGTTTCATTTCAATGACACACAAACCAATGACGCCAACTGCAGCGTTGAGGTTGCCGGATGATGATGATGATGATGATTGTGATGGTGATGACTATAACTGAATGCTAGGTGCAGTCAGACCACCCCTTCCACCCGCTTTGACCACCCCTCCGCCCATGCTGCTGTTGTCATCGACAAAACGGTTGTGACCCGCATCGTCTAAACACAGCATACAAATGTTCACATACACACTATATTAACCGATATGCCAAAGCATATGGAGACTTAAAAGTGCCAAAGAATACTATGGCAGCAACTAAGCGAATAGTTGATGCACTATCTTATTGGGGCTTCTGAGTGGTACTATTGAAGAAAAAACAAGACTTGGCATAATGTTATCATAACACAGTCGAACTTCCGTTTGACGTATCTCGAGAGGTAAAAAAACATCGTTTATTTTTGAACAGTTTTTGACTGAAACGCAGCGTTCTGAAAATTAATTCGTTATATGGAAAACATAGTTATATGAGAGTTGGTTATATCATAGTTCGACTGTTATATAAATAAAATTGTTCAAATAGTCTGGTTTGTTTAATGCCAATATTGCATATTTGAAAAAAAAATTAACATGTCGAAAAAGATATTTTTGAGCTTGACAATTTTTTTTTCAGAAATGTTTGACTCTAAGTAGTTGCTGGTTCGATAATGATTAATGCTTCTATCTAATTGTAGTATGCGTGTGACCGAATGTTAAAATATTCCATTTGAAATTTGTGGGAAAATAAAAATAAATTAAAGATTTCACATTGCTCAAGAATAAAAGTTCAATTTTATCTAAGTCCAAAATGTTCACAGAAAAAAAAACATTGTAAATCGTAAAATTACACTTAGATTCAAAAATTTATGTTAATGGTTTTCGACCAATGTGTGTTTTTCATTTTGAAAAGTTTAATTTTAAAAACAATTTTAAAAGTAAAATTTTAATTTCAAAAAGTAACATTTTCAATTTAAGATGCCAACATTTTATATTTGACAATGAAGAATTTTGATTCAAATACTTTTCATATTTAAAAAAAACATTATTTACGCTCAAAAAAAAAAATCAAAAATTTCAATCTTGAAACACTTTCGGACTTATTTCTCGTGCGAGACTGAAAATTCTTGAATCAAGTATGATATGAAACGTTCTAGATCGGGCATTCTTAATTTAAGAACGTTTTGAGTACGAAGGGAAAACTTATTTTAAGATTTTTAATTCTGAAGTTGGCTTTTTTTAAAGCTTCCGATCATTCCTCGTGCTTTAAGTAGAGATGTAGGGAAGAGAATAAATTAAGAAAAGCCATTTTAAATTTTTGTTCACACTTACCGTGACGAAGATTCGAACCTGAGACCTCTGGTTAGGTTAATGCGGCGAATGTCTTATCTGTTGAGCCAAATCCGTAAACAATACTATTGCAGCTAATGGATACTTGAAGCTAACATCCCGGCACTAAATGTACAAAGGCGATCGTCTCTCTTTTGAGAGAGATGCCGTTACATTTTGTGTATGCGAGTGAGCGATTTTGTATACATTAATTTTGTTTAGTATATATAAGTATTTCGTACTTATATCAAGCTTAAATTGTCCTATTTTATGGTTTTTATATTGCTGTTAATCTCTGTTTAAAACAGCAACCACGAAATATTAAATAAAATACTTTGTAAATATAAACAAAAGAAATTATAAAATGCCGTGGGTGGGATTCGAACCCGCAACTCGTACTTAAATGAAAAACAAATTTAATAAATATATGCACTTTAATTTTAATACGCTTCATTCTCGTTCCTAGAATTAAAATAATAAATTAAAATTTGGTGGTTTTTAATTTTCATGGAAAGTCGGCACATTTTAAGATTTAAAAAATTTCATTTTAAATTTGAGTACTAAGTAAAATTTTTAACATGAAAATTGTTAAAATAAAATGTGGGTGACTTAAATCGAAAAGTAAACATAGAGCATTTTAATTTCAAAATTAAAACTATTTAAAATTATCTTTAATTTTTTAAATCAAAAATTTATTTATTAACTTTCATAGTTCTTCTTATTTTTATGGGTTTTTTAAAAAAATGGTATTTTTGAAAGTATACATTTTAGTTCTAATACGTTTCATACTGATTCCTAAAATTAAAATTGTAGAATTAAATATGGTAGATTTTCATTTATATTTAAAAGGAGACACATTCTCAACTTTAAATTTTATAATTTAATCTTAATACAAATCGTGTTAAATTTGGTAATTTAATACGAAAAATTATTAAATTTAATAATTTCGAACTTAATTTGATACGAAAAAATCTAAAATTTTGGGTTTTTAAAAAATTTTGATTTAAGAAAGTATACACTTTAGTTCTAATACGTTTCATACTCATTCCTAAAATTAAAATTATAGAATTAAACATGGTGGATTTTCATTTATATTTAAAGTGGTCACATTCTCAACTTTAAATTTTGTAATTTTAGGTTTGAAAAGTTAATATTTAAATCAAGGTTTTTACACATTGATTTTAATACAAATCGTGTTAAATTAGGTAATTAAATACGAAAAATTATTAAATTCAATAATTTCGTACTTAATTTGAATCGAAAAATCTAAAATCTGAATTTAAAATTGAATTTTTTGATTTAAAATTGTTTTTTTTCTCTGTGTTTAAATAGTTATGGCTTCTACACTTGAAACTTAGTTTCTATAAATATTTATTTACCCTGCGAGAGTTAGGGTACAAGAATGCGCCTACCGATGGCTTAATATTGCGTATGCAACACTCGTCATTCATTCATGGCACGACAGTCCTGCTCTCAGTTACCCAATGCTTTTCCACTGTCCCTGCATCTTAATGCTCAGTGCCACTTGAGTCCCTACGAGTCTGTTGTGGCTCCTTTGATTGCATTGTCTCGTCATGGTCTCGAGTGGTTCCTGCAACCATATTGTTGTCCCCTTTCTCGCTGTCTCTATCTTGTCATTTTACTTTTTATGGCACTCCTCCCCAGTTTTTCTCACTGCGCTCACTTGACATACAATTATGTTGATGACATTGTTGTTTATGCCGCTGCTGCTGCTGCTGTTGCTCCGGCTCCGGCTTCCTTCTGTTGCAACTACAATAAAAGCGACTACAATGCCGACAAGTTTTATGTGCATTCTGGGCCCCGCTGTTGCTGCGGCTGCTGTTGCTATTGCTGCAGTGTCCCATGCCCATATCCAGACCCATACTGAAACTCAAACTCAAACTCATACTCATATTCGTACTCGCATTCATTGTAGGCCCATATATCTCGTTCGCGTATCTCGCCGCGTATCTCACATATCTCTATGGCCATAGCTGCAGTTGTTTTGTTGTATTTTTTTTTTTTTTTTTTATTGTTATCGTTTCATTGCCATTTGCTGACGTTGCCGCAGAGACAACAGCAACAACAACAACTGCTGCCAGCAGCATCCAGTTTAGTTTTCTCGGTTTTATTTGTTGTGTTTTTTATTTTGTTGGCACGGCCTTAATTAAAAATTCTTTTGGTGTCAAATGCTGCTCGCTTGATGAGCTGCTGACGCACTCAGCTCTCTCTCTCTCTCACTCCAGGGTTTGTCTGTATGTTTTTTTGGGCATACTGCCCAAATGTCCTCAACAGTTGCCCAATTGCTTGGGCTTCATCTAATCAAGAGCATAACATCAGCCCAGCATTATTGCCTAACTAGATTTGGTAACCATGGCAGCGTGTAATTTATTCCTTTCAAAAGCAATTATACTATGCAAACAACATTTCTGTTTGATCAGTTAAACGCGTGTATTTAATTCAAAAATTAATTGAACATTTTTTGGTTGGCTGCAGTTCTTTTCAGCTAGCATATTCTAATACATTTCAGGTTTCATTTAGTCAATACAAATTGTTCCTTTAAAGAAGTTAAAATCAAAATGTTTAAACATTTAACTACATATTAAGCATATACAAAAAACTGAATTAAATTATTATATTATGAGATTTTAAACCTTAAAAAACTTTTATAAAATGACAAATAAAAAAAGGTTGAAGGCTCATATATTTTTTTTTTTTGCATGAAATTTAAACTTTGAAAATAAAAAGATTTTTAAACGCACTAAATTTTTTTTTTTAAATATTTGTTATCGAAAAAAATAATATTGTATATCAATAAAAATATCAGAAACTAGCAATCAAAAACAATATGCAAGTATTATTAAAATAAAATTGTATTCAACAGTATTAAAAATTTCTTAGAATCATTTTTAAAAAAAAATTTTACTTCGCGTTTCATTAAAAATATTACAATATTTTCTTGAATTTTCTTTCGTAATATTATTCAGCAGTCTTATACTCCACTTGGGCTAATCAATAAATAACTTTTTTATTCCAAAATTCCACCAAGTGCAAACATATTTGATTTGAAATTTTTGTTTGTTGTGCAACAACTTATCAATATACTTCGACAAGATGATTTGGCAGAATCAAAAGTTTCTTTCAACTTTTTGACGACATGGCAACGCCTGCGCTGTCTATGACTCTGTGTAAGTATTTGCAAAAAACTTTGCTGCAAATCACTTGAGGCACTTGGGACAAGAAACCCATTTTCACCGCAACCCATTCAAATATGTATGTTTTTGTAACCAGCCGGAAGACACCCACTAAAAAGCAAACCCAAACTGCTGACATTGTGTTTTGGCTTTGGACAAAACTTCTTCTTTGCTGGGCAGACAAATAGTCAAAGAACAGAGGGTGAGGTGGGGCAGGAAATCGTATAAATTTTCCAACACGTAACACAAAATATGCGTGTAAATTTCATTTATTGATTTATAGATGCCCTGGTCCAGGAGCCGGCACATGTGTGTGTGTGTGGATGGGGCAGGGGAATGGGTCTTCTCTGAAAACATTTGTATAAATACGCAAAATAATGGCGTCTCCAATCTCTCTCTTTTTAGTGCGAATGGTGCAAACTTCCTGCCACATAAATCAAGATGAGCCCAGACCCAAACAAAATGCAGCGCGAAAACTCGGAAACAAGTGTGTGTGTGTTTGTGTTTTTTTCTCCTGCTCACAAAAAAGTTCTATTTGATTTCGTATTAGGGCAAAATGCTGCGCGCACATAAATTCAGCTTTTAAGGCGAAATTAGTGCGGAGGAGTGGAGGGAGGAGTTGGCGCAAAGCGAAGGAAAATGAGAACGAGCAGAGATTAAAGTTGGGCTACGTGCTAAAGTACGTGGCTGGGAAATCAGTGGCAAAGCATAGCAGCACCATAATGCCAAAAGTAAAAGAAAAGAAAAAGTCACCAAAAAAAAAACTGCAGTCTCAGCTCCTTTGGGTTACGACTAGCCAAGGGGCTCAAGTGGTCACGTGTACAATGCTGCAAAAAGGACGAGAAAGTTTTCTTTTTGTTATACTCTTTTACCAGCCACCCTCCATAGTTTGAGCAAATATTGCCTTTTGTTCGATTGGCAGCGACGGAAAAATTATGAAAGGAAAGGCAGAAACTTACTGGCAGCAATTAGAAAAGTTCCGGCTAAAACTGTCAGTGTGAGCGTGTGTGTTGGTGTGTGTGTGACTGCAGCAGCGATAACTTTTAGTTGGAAATTAAAAATCAATGAGAGAAAAAACTTTATTGCCAGCCACACAAATCAAAATTGAATTTCATGCGAACAATGACGACAGTCAAACCCTTTAGCTCAAGTCATAATTCTAAAAGGAAACCTTTCACTTCGTCTTACTCGCTCTCTCTCTCTCTTCCGCTGTCTCACTCTGTTTTAGTATTGACTTTACAGCTTTAATGAGCCTTGGGACGTTGAAGCAAATAGTTTTGAACAGACGCATGCCTAACGCCCTTTTTTTCCGAAAAATCTTTTAATTGCATACCATCGTAAAAGTGACAGGGACAAGGGCAGGGGCAGCGGCAGCGGCAGGGGCAAAGGCAATCAAGCACTCTACCTGAACAACAATTCCTGTTTATTCCACTATCTCACTGACCGGGCACAACATATGGCGCAGTGAGAGTGCAGTGCTGTTAAAATTATCTTGGGCATTGTTTGGCCGCACGGTTGGGGTGCCATAAAATCCGGCAATGTGCCATCGGGCAACAAACACACACACAGAGACAGAGAGCGAGAGAGATGAAACAGACGAAACAGGCAACAGCCCCGACCCAGAGTCGGCATAAATCACTAGAAACTTGTTAATTGTGCGCTATTTATTGTATGCATTTGGTTCTTGAAGGGGGCGCAAAAAAAAAAAAATAACAGGCACCGAGGTGGTAAGTGATATGAAGAGAAAGAGAAGAGGGAACAGGTGATTTTATTTTTAAATGTGGTGTGTTTGTGTGTGTGTGATAAGATAAGTTTGACTAGGAATACTTCAAAGGATTTAAAGAAAAATATCCCAAAGGTGTGACTTTTATGTTTTTAAAACTCTAAACATTTTATGTCACTATAAACTTAACTTCGAATACTGGCACTAGGATGAAAAACTTTAACATTACAGTGGACGCTCGCACATTGGAACACTTAAAAATTGTAACTTTCAGAAACTATTTGCAGGTTTAAAAACTTCACAGATCTACAATGTTTTTTTAAAGATCTATTTTCTAAGCGTTAAGACCACTTCATAAAAATTCTTCTTTAATCTTCGAAAAATATGTTATTTCCCGGTAGCTTAATGATTACAATTTTTATTTAAAAATTTAAGACTTAAGGAGTTTTTCTGAAGCAACAAATTTTTTAAAACCAAAAATTAATATTATAATTTATGAATCATATAATTTCTTTTTAATGTAATGAAACTTGATAATGCAAAAATAAAAGTTTTTTTCATCAAGCCGCTTTTCTCGCTGTATTTTTTTTCCGATTCCATAACTCTTATTGCGATCGCTGTATTTTTCGTACATTTTTTTTGAATTCTTGCAAATTCTAACACCATTATCTAAACCAATCCTATTTATTATTAAACCTTGTTCTTCATACTTTTTTATGCGTTTCGATAAAAATTCAACTTTATATGTTTTTAAGAACTTAAAAGAGTTTAAAAAAACACGATATCACCATTAAATGTTCTAGTTACAAGTTTCCCAAAGCTGCTTCCACTCTGGCGAAGAATTGCGTAATACCTGATACCTCTTAAAAAACTACCAGCCGGTTTTACTTTGGAATTTTAATAAAGACATTAAGATGTTGCTTACTTAAGTGCATAAAATCTTCTTCATGTTAACTGTTCTATCTTGTTTTTTTTTTTTAATGGCCTTAGTGAAAGAATTCACTTTACAAACAACTAAGCTGGATCAATTTATGATGAAAATACATTTCATTTGATAGTCCAATTCATTAGCAATCAGCTAATCTTAATTAATTTCGAATGTTAACTTGACTTGAAAGAAACTTGTTGTATTAATATTGAATCGAATTATTTAGATGATGCCATACAGAGAAACAATTAAACAAATGTTTATTGCAAATGTGTGCTGAAGCCAAACAAGACAATTTTAATTAGTTTTCTAAGCCTCTTTTCTCATACACAACATACAACTTGTTCTAACAATGATGAAACCTACTTTATTGTAAGCATTTTAATGGCTATAACACAAATTTCTGTAAAAAACGTGTCAGCTTGGTATGTTTTGTTGTGTTCTGTTCTAAGTTGTTGCTATTGTTGGCACTCCTCAGAACAATACAAAAATATCAATCGTTCGATTGTCAATCTAAAACCATTTGTATCAACATAACTGCTAACAAATATTTATGAACATGTTTTCATCTAAAATTTGTGATGTGTGTGTGGGTTGTGTATTGTGAAACAACTTTTCCATACAATGCAATGTATTTTATTTGGATGTTTTGTTGTTTTGCGACTTGAATGTTTTTATTTGGTTTCATTAACGTCTCGACAACAATATTGACTTGGTTTTCGTGCTGATGATATTCGAGATGGCGACCAAGCTACAACTACTTAAAGCCAAAAGCGTTTCGTTTCGTTTCGTTGTTGTTGTTGCCACATGTGTACATAATTTCCATGGAGCCCGGGACACACAGCAGGCAAAACTCAAAGAACTGGCACTGGGTTTGAGTTTTTATTTATTTAGTTGGTTGACAACAACGACAACGACAATAATGTTGATGATGTTGATGATGATGATAATGATGTCGACGACAAGGGTTCGCTTTTGTTGTCTATTTATAAGAATTATATTTGCACCCAATTGGGGGCCTCTCTCTCTCTCTCTACTCCTACGTTCATTTATTTGTGCTATGTCCACTTAGACAATGCACACATGTTGAATTTTTAGCTTGTCATAAGAATTATCGATAATTGGGCAGAATGCCCAACGACGATAGGCAGTGTTGTGTAACGGGTTAGAAGCCCAGGTGTGCTTAGAAATTCATAAGCTCATTAAATTTTCAGCAGACAGCAGCAAAAGTTTTAGCAAGAGAGAGTTTTTTTCCTCCAGTTGTAGTAAGTTGGGCAAATACAATTAAAATGCCATAAAGCAAATTAGCCAAGACAAACTTTTCATATTCTGCAGCCAGCTGGAAATTAGTAGCGACAGACAGCGCGGATGTCGGGGTGTCTGGGGGGTAGGGGTGGTGCGCGCACTAAAACACATCCTGTGCCTGGGTAATTGCGAGGCGTGTGCTGCAACTTCAGCAAATTGTCGGCAATTATGTGGCACACAAGAAGGGCAAGAGAAATGGAAAAAATTTCTCAGTTTTGCATTGAAAATCGGAACGAATCTGTTTTTTTTTTTTCTACGTACTGGAAAATCATCCACAGAGGGTGGCTTTCAAAGCAAACCAACCACCCCTCCCCCTCTGTTGCAACCTGCCGCCGCCAAAGTGTATTAAATTATAATTATTTGTGCATGACAAAGGGTCGTGAAACATGCCTAATGACACATTTGCCACAGACTCGAAACAAAACGCGCTCTCCTCTCCCATCACGTAAACGAGAAGTGAATGGCGGAGTGGGTGAGGGGGTTAACAGGGCAACAAAGGGCAGACAGACTGAAGTTGAGTTCGTGTTTGGGGTTCGTTCGTATATGGTTACAATTTACAACGCTCGTTATGTTTGCCAGTGCGAGGAGGCATGCGGCAATGCCAAAGCTAAAGCTGAAGCTCACCAAAAAAAAAAAAAAAAAAAAAGAAATTAAACAAAATTGCTACTAAACTGCAAGAAATTTCTACTTGTAATGCAACACCAAAAAACTAAAATACAAAAAAAAAAACAGAAGCCACAGCCAAAGTCCAAAAAACTTGGCAGCAGCACAAAGTTATCCCAGTTGCAACTTCCGTTGCCGCTGTTGCAGCTAGCCAACAGCAGGTTTTTGGTTGCACATAGTAGCATGTAGCAGCGTGTGTGTGTGTCTGCGTTGCAAGTTTTCATTTAGCTGGGCAAGTAAAGTGGCGAAAGGAAGTGGAAGTTGCAAGAGATAAAGACAAAACTTAACTTTTTGCAAATGCTGTCTGGAGAGTCTTAAGCGATGTCACGAAAATCGCATGTAAGCTTATCTCAAACTGTATCCAAATTTGATAAGCATGACAAAAACTAGTTACTAGTAATGATAGAAAGAGCAGTGAAAAATGCACGCAATAGCAATAGGAATTATTTGAGTTAAAGCAAAAACATTCAGCACTAGATTATTTACTTTTCTTCGTTATGAATTTTACAAGGAAATTTTACAGCATTTTATGCAATCTGTATTTCAAGTAGAAAACAAGACACTCGATTTCGATTGCAATCGTATACTTAGGCAAAATATCATCTGTCCTACGAGTGGTAATCTTTTCGTGCTAAGGAAATTCGAGTTGTGGACAACAAATGTTGCATGCAGCTTAGCACAGATCAGCGCTCAGTTCGACAAACAAAAACGTGAAAGGAAACTCCAGCAAATCTATAAATCAGATAAGTAGAAAAGATGAAATACGGATTGTTATCAAGAATGTTTAATATGTGTACATATGTCTGTCAAATATTTTTATATTTATTTAGATGCCTATGCAAGTTTTGCGTAATTAAAAACGGAAACGGGAAATTAGACAGCAAGGAAATGACGACAAGGGCCAAAAAGGGAGAGCGAGAGATGGAATCCCCTGGTGGTTTATTACGACGCACATCGCTGAGCTCTGTCAGCCCATCAATTTGTGTCAGGTTCCCAGCAGCAGCAACAGCAATTGCTGCCAGCTGTGTTCATAATTTGATATGCGCCAAATTTGATTCGAGTTTTGCCTGCTTTAATTAGCTACAGTTGCTGACTTTTTAATGGACAAACGGGGACTGGAACTGAGCCGAAGACTGGACAGGAATGTACATAAAGCTGGACAGTTTGACAGGGTAAAAGGCAAAAGAGAAAGAAAGAGAAAGAGCGATAACAAAATATACTAAATAACATTGGATAGGCGTTTCAGTATTGAGGTTTGTTGTAGGTTCGGGTTTCCTCTGGGCTTCGCTTATCAATTGCGCTTAAATCGCGCACATCAATTACATGACGGGAAAAACTGGACAGGCGCACAGGGTAACTTTGACTGTGGACCGTGGACTTGGACTTGGCTTTGGTCTTCGTTTCGGTTTGGGTTTGTGAGTGAGTGGTCTGCGCCTGCCTATCAATGAAGTGGAAATTGTGTTACGTTTCAGGTTACTTTTTTTTCTTTTTTGAATTAAAGCGATTTAATTGAAATTTAAGCCTGCGGAAAGGGGTCTACATTTTAAGGCTAGTGTATTGCAGACATGACAACCTCATGGAAATGAAAATGGAAATGTAAATGGAAATTAATATCAAGTCACGTCCGACTTACGCTTATAGCAATCGATACGTTTAAATGTCGACAGTGGATTTGTTTCGAGTCCATTCGAAAGTATTCCAACTAGGCGTTTAAAATACATATTAAAAAAAGAAACATTACCAGTTTCATTCACTGCATTATTTATTGAAAAAACTTCGCTAGGTAATTTAAGATTAAATATTAAAGTCACATGGGGAACATGCTGTGATATAATCGTAAAATTCTCATACTCAACAAAATTCTAAATCCTTTAATAACAATTACAAAACAATAGTTTCAAGGGGAGTAAATACTTTTTCATTTGCGCGCTTTTTTCTTGACTTCTGGAAAGTATTTGAAAGGTTTAATGCTCTATAATAAAATAAAAAAAATAACATATAATACTTAAATTGCTGTGTGCATAAATTTGATTCGAGTTTTGTCAAAAATATTCAATTACTTTTTTAAAGAAATATTTGAAATAATAGTAAAGGAAATAATAGTAAAAGATTTTCTTTTGCATTTCAAAAAAAAAAAAAATTTATATTCCGTATTAACGAAAATGTTTCTAGTTTTAAGATTAAGTTTGAAGATTCTAACACCCTTTTAGACTTTTGATCTTGCAAAAAATAAATTTTTCTGACAATGTTTCTTTGTCATTCATTCTGCTTCCATGCGTTTTAAGTTTAAGTACACAGAAAAATTTATTAACACAAAATTCTAATTTAAGAAATGAGTAAATAAAAAAATATACACAATTTTCTAAGCCTCTAACAAGTTTAAATTATGTTCAAAATATAAAAAAAAAAACGTACAAAATTTTTTTGTCATTTGTAAAAAGTAAAAAATTTATATTTTTCTCTTTCCACGTAAAATTATTTTGTCTTTGTGTGTATAGATACAAATATCGCATTCTTAGCTGCCCTCGTCGAAATCTCATTAAATACGTTTCTTTATCGACGCTTCGATTGGAACGTGCAAGATTTACGCTTCAATTGGTTTCGTTAAAGCGAGAAATGCAGGCAGGAAAACCTTATTGCATTTGTTTTTGTATTCTTTTGTTATTGCTGTTGTTGTTGTTAAAATGCTACATAAATGATTATGGAAATGAATATTTGAAGCGATAGGGGGATAACCAGAGAATGAGTTGCTTGCATTGATTTACATGACAATTGCGGGAGGAGTAGGCATGAGAAAATGCATGACACGAATTGAAAAGTGCAGGCCTTATCGTTTCCCTCGTCCAGATCCTTAGTTAAAGCAACCCCTTTTTCACATCAAACATGTACATGTTAAGTGTGTGTGTGTGTGCTGTATAATTTATAAAGAGTGAAACTGGCAGACAGAGCTCCCTCGTATAGAAATTCATGCCTTATATCTTTATGTTTATCAGAGCAAAAGCAAATCATATAAACGAATCGTAGTACATACGGAAGTTGAAAGTTTCCTCCCACCAAAACACCCATTTGCCACCCACATTTATGACGGTGAAAATTATGCTCAAGTAAAGTTATGCAAAAACTTCCAACAGCCAGCAGTAGTAGCAGCAGCAACCCTCACAGCATTTATGGGGTAGCTGCCCTTAGCCAAGTAAATAATTTTCAAACAGTTGCAAAAAAAAAAATGAAATCCTTAAAAATATATATAAAAGAAAATGAAGCCAAGATTGCCTGAGGACTATCTTGGGGTATGAAGCTCAAGGAAATGATCAAAAAATAAAATGAAAAGTCAGTTGTAATAATTTGCATTTTGCTGCCAAATGAATTTAGCCACTCAGGCGTAGTTTGCGGGAAAGAGAGAGCCAAGATAACTTTTAACTTTTAGCTACCATTTGAAACGAAAAACGTAAACTTTTGGCTATGGTTCTGGTACTGGTGCTGGCTGTCAGCCACCTGCTGTTAGCCGAACTTGATATTTTGCCCCGATACTTTTTGCCATATTCTGTCTGTAGTCGTGTGTGTGTGAGTAGTTTGAGGGTTGTTGAAGGGTTTGCGGCTCGACAGGTATTTCGTTGGTAGTCTTAGAAACACACAAACATTAATAGGGGTAGAAGGGTGGGGAGGGAGGAAATGTTAAGTGCACTTGATGCAGAACCCAAAATTAATAGACTTGCTTAAACAAATTAGTTAGACAGTTGCCAAGGTGAATTCGTAATTATGCCAGCACAGGAAACACAACAACAACATTTATATACAGCATATGCCCAAAACTCATACTTAGGATTTACATAAATTTTATGCTTATATGCTTAAGACTTGACATCAACATGGTTCAATGTTTATTTTGTACTTCCGGCAAGTATGTTTATAGTACTAGATCATATATTTTAGTTCTTGATGGAAGCATAATTTTATAAATTTTATATTTGTGCTTCATGTAAAAAAACTGATGCAAATCCTTTAAACTCATATATTTCTATAATTATTTTATTGATTTTTCATATTTTTATTTAAAAATGTTATACATTTTTAATTTTTTTTTATTATAAAAGTCTTCATTATATAAAACGACAGAAACGAACATTTTTTATTTTAACTGTCCAGAGCTTATTGTTTAAAAGAACACAACAAATATTTTTTTCTAATTTACTGAGGTAAAAAAAACAAGTTTCTGATTCATCAATCGCATAGCTCAACTCGTGGGAACTTTAGACCTACATTAAAAAATAATTTTGCTTTTTAGAATTTTACTTTTTTTGTGGTACGAATTTTTCTTTTCTTATATCCGATTTCTTTGTATTATTTTTGGCAAAAGATTTCTGCAGAATTTTGTCAGCATTTGTTTTTGCGCTGTTGCGTCTTCTTGTGAATTTTTCGCATTTTCAACAACAACAAAAACATTTCCAATGGAATTTTAATCGACTTCCCTCTTTGATCTCTTAGGGAGCCCAGCCAGCACGATTCTTGCTCTTCGACTGCTCGGCAGGAGCGGGCCTTTTATCATCATGGCTGTTAACTATGCCGAACTTCTAGGCTGAAAGCGTGCTTTTGCCTGACTACCTTTTACAACCTTTCGACTACCTTTTGAGCCAATGAGCTGTGGCCATTGCTTGTGCCTCGCCTTTCATCTGTAGCCCTGTAGTGCGATGGCTAATTGCCTTGACTTGCCGTGGCAACAGTAAAGACTGTGTAGAGTACCCTAAAACAGTATAACCATGTATACGGCCAATGCCAAAAACAGATAAAAGCAGCAGCAGTTACAGAAAACTGAAACAGCAGGAACTAAAATCCACAGTCAAATTGCGAAATATTTGTGCAAATGAAATGGCCACAAGGCACTCGGCACCCAGACAAGGTGTTTACACACACACACAATGCAGGCATACAGACAAGTACTAGCCGTAGTAGTAGTTCTCACTCCGTTCAACAACTAGTAGTAAAGGCGAACGAACATGAACTACAACTGAAAACTACCAATGAGAGCGGCAATTACCAAGTGGAACCCCCAAAACGAAAGTTGGCAATGTTGCGCCAAAAGGAAATGGCAAAAAGGCAGACTCATCGTCGTACCTGCAACTTTTGACTTGTGCCCCAAACTGTGGCCAAATAGCGATGCCAAAAATAGCTCGACTTGTTGGGGATTAGAGGCAATTACGAAGCTTTGAATTGTATTTCGAATAAATTCAAATTGAACTAGTTTGCTTCTCTACGAGAATATTGAACTGACTATAATTAAAAATATTTGACTTTTTATATATGTATCACGATTTGAACAAAAAAGCTTATGTAAATGTTTATTTTTTTTTTTAAATATTTAGTTATTTTTTAAGAAAATCTCAAGTGCATTCTGATTGTTTCAATTTTTTCTTTTAATGCCTACTATTTTGATTATTTTTAGAAAGACAAAACTTAAATCGATATATGGTTTTCTAGACACCTTCACTTTCTTATTCCCTTTTAATCTAATAAAATTTATCGCAAACTTTTGGTTACCAAAACATGCTTTTAGATTTAAATTGATATTTCCATCAAAACATGCTCATAGTAATCACAACTGTGTTTATTTCCTATTAATAAAAAATATAAATCAATAAAATTAAAGTATATTGCTATAAAAAAAACCAGTAAGTATTTTACTATTTTATATAAAATAAATATAAAGTATAAATATAATAAATATATAAAAAAAAAAACAACTCAAAGTATCAACTACCTGCAGAAAAATTTTTTTCTTATATATTTTTATGCCCGCAATCAGGCTCTCAAAGGCAAAATTGGCAACACTGACGTGCTGGGGCACACATATACACATACGTGCAACATAGGCGTTTTCAAGTATATATAGTATATTTGAACAGACGGCAGACAATTGAACATGACAGGGCAAGCCGGGGCCAAAACGGAGAGCTAAGGCCACAAGCCAGACAGATAGCACAGAAAATCGTCAGACATAAAAATTTATAGAATATTTACGTGGTTGCAATTTTGTTAGTTGTTAGTTGTTTTTTGCTTTTTTGCTGTTTTGAGGTGGACATGTCGAACAAGGCAACTGGAATAACGCGACGCAGCCAGTTGCCAAAATGTATAAAATTTTACGTTAGCTCCGGCGGCTGCGTTGGGCTTATTTAAATGAACTTTTGGCCAGGTCCAAAGGGAATGCGAATTTGTTTTTTTTTTCTGGTGAAATTACATACACACATACATATGTATGTATGTTGTGTGTGGTTCGCATTATTGCAGCTGGGCAAAATGTTCTAACAAGTCACGAATGGAATTTTGTTAGAATTTAGATTTAAATGCAAATTTTGCAAAGCGATTATTTGAACTTTTTTTTTTAACTCAGCATATTTTTTTTTAATTGTCAACATTTAAACAAAATCAATTAGGGAAACATCTATGTATTTGTCAAACTGAACATTGTATACACTTGGTTTGTTATAGGTTTAGTTTAATAATATGTTTTTTGAAAAATTCATGAAATATGTAAAACAATGTTTTTTCATATATTAAATTAAAGCATAAAATAAACATAAAATATAATTTCCATTACGACGTTTAAAAACAACAAAAACTTCTTCAAATATTGATTGAAAAAATTTTGTACAAATACTTTCCTAAAAAAATGCTGAAATTTATAGAATAATGTGAATAAAATATTTTTAAAATAAATTGTTTACTTTCAACCCTTCAAAACATGACGATCTGATCGTAACTTATCTCTTGATAAGGTTTTTGCCATTCATTTCTGAATATATTTTTCAAGGCTTTTACATATTTCATAACAAAATTCATTTCTCATTCGTAATTTATAGTCATTCGAAGAATTTGCGACCTTTTCTTTGTCGTAATGTTTGTTATGATTGCCGTAAACAATTTTGGGCCAGTTAGCCTGGCTAAGAATGCTGCAGCAGCAGCAGCAGCCTGGGAATGCAACAACCAGAACCGAGTCAAAGTCAAAAAGAATGGCAGGCAGTTAAATTTTAATTACATTTTATTATGAAAAGGCGAAGCCCAACAAAGTCGTTAAAGAATCAGACAACTTTAGCTAACTTGGCTGCCGACTGTTGGCTCTAAACTTTTGAATTTTGGCCTGGGCCGCATATTTAATAAGATGTCGGCGACGTCAAAGTTGTTGCGCTGCCAGGCCAAATAATAATACACACTCCAAATTAATATTAATTTCAGTCAGTAAAAGCGAATGCGTGTGGGGGGAGAGAGAGAGGGAGATTGGGGGGTTGGAAAAGTTTAACTAGGTTGCAAAAGGCAACGAATGGTAAGTAAATGTGGCCTGGCCACAAACTAAGACAGCAATTTATTGTAAGATAACGCGGCTCAGTGGAGAGTGCGATGTGTGTGTGTGTGTGTGTGTGAGGAAGCCCTGCTAACAGGATACACTTTTTGGGCATGCTCCATTTAAAGGCCAAAATTTATGGCACGTGGCGCTGGTTTGGAATTACAAAAGGGCGTTGCTGGTCCCGGGCGGGCGCCCCTAATGAAAAGCACAAGCCAAGCGAAACCTGCACAAGGACAAGCCTAAAACGGAAATGGAGAGCGGGGTAGTGTGGGGTGGTGTGGGTTGATGGGTTGATAGGTTGCGTTGGGTGTAAAGTCAAAGTCTTTCTCTCTCTCGAAGAAGTGTGTTGAGTTAAGCTGTAAAATATCTTATTCTGTGTGCACTTACCATCTTATGGCTAACTAAATGCCACATTCGTTTTGGGTCTTGCCCCAGTCTCCCCCTTCCACACACACAAACACATTCTGTCGACGCCCATTTGTTCTACGTTGCTATGCTTGTGGCATGTTTTCGCAATTTTCTTTGATTTCCGTTGTGCTGGCGGCAGCGTACTGCAAGCAAGAATAGCAGCAGCCTTTGAAGCCAACGTATAATTATAGTACATACTTAGTATATACATTAAAATATTCCTAAACAATGGCATGAAACAAGAATCGGAAATAAATGGGTCAAAAATAGCTACAAGGGAAAAAAGGTGAGCTTAATGGGCAAATTAGTTTTATTTTTGTATGCAAAGTGCTTTAAATAATTAGAATATTCTCTTGTTTCAAGATAATAAAGGTTATTTAAATTTAAGAAAAATATTCAATAGATATTCTAGATGTTATGTTGTGAAAATTAAGTTTAAATATTTTAATAAGTTTCTCATTACAGATTCATCATTATACATATTTTTGCCATATTTGTAAATTTTTGCTTTAAAAAAATCAAGATATTCATATTATAGTATGGAAAAATATCACAAGATAATTAAATTAAAATATCTTAAGAAAGATTTCAAGTTTTTTTAAGGTTTTTTATAGTATTCTCAAGGAGGAAATTGTCAGAATAGAATTGAAAGCAAAAGTTAAAAAAAATGCAGTCAAATTTATAACCTTGTTTGGTTTTGACAACATTTTCGCTATTTCAAGCAATCACCCAAAGTTTTCGGCCACGGTTTTTAGGTAATCCAGATAATTTGTTTCCATTTTTATTACATTCTTACTAGCAATCAATTCTTATTGCCAACATTTCTTAACTCAGTTTGCAAACAACCACCATATCAAGCATTATGTCTCGCATCATTAACAAACTTGTATAAGTTATTTATTTGTTTTCCAACTCTAATCATTAACAAAGTTCCCCATGTGCTAGCCATGTCTCCTTGACAATTTGCCAAGCCCTTACAGCAGCAGCTCCATATGAGCCACAAAATGTAAGGAAAAACATTTTTAACAGACATTTAATTTACATAGTTCGTATATGCATGTTTTTGGTTGCTTTTTTTTTGGACTTCGGGGCGGACGTTTTTTGCTGTTGTTTTTTGGCACTTTCCGTTAGCCAAGTTGCGTGTTATCAAACGATTTACAGCCCGCAAGTGCGACTGCATAATTTATCAATAAAAAAAAAAACAAGAAGAAGCAACAGCAACAACAACTGTGAACTGTGGCATGGATATAATGTACATAAAGCAACAGCCAGCAAAAAAAAAAAATGCTAATGAGCCTCGCGCTCTCTCTTTCGCACTCTATCTCTCTCTGTCTCTGTCTGTGTGTGTTTTTTTGCCCCTTGCCTCATTTCGGTCTTGACTTGGTCTTGGCTGTGGTCTACGAGCCAACTGTCAGCATTGGCATGAGGATAAAAAGGGCAGAGTAAGAGCGACAAGGGAGCGTAATTTCGTTTCGCTTGATTTTGAACGACTTCCTGGGCCTGGCCTCGTCCCAACCCCTGACCCAGCAATTAGCGACAGTTGCAGCATGGACATAACTTTGCGTCTCGCTCTCTTTTTTTCGGTTTTTGTGGTATTTGGTTTTTAGAGTTCGCTTCAATGCATTTTACCTCTTTCTCCCTTGATTGTCGTTGTTGTTTTTTTTTTTTTAATGACAATTTGAGTTTTTTTTTTTTGTATCATTGCACCGGTTAGTTTTGAAAACTGTCGATTTTCATTTATTTGCTTCCGGTTTTATTTATTTCCCAACCAAGCGTGCCAGCTGCCCCGGCTGAACTAGTTTCATTCAAAAAAAAAAAAACACAAGTATTATAAATTAATCGAAATGCGCATAATCAACCGGTAAACCAGCACAAATAGTTGAGAAAATAGCAGATGAACATGAAAAAAAGTTGAAAAAAAATAAACTCACCCCATTTTTGGTTATAGAATCCAGTTATGGTCCCAGCATTCGATAGCTTCGGGTATTCAGTTTTTATTTTATTTTTTTTTGTCCGACTTTTATTATGTTGAAAAGCGTAATTAATGCGTTTTTCCTTTCACTGGCATTTGGGAATTTATTCTTTTATTTTTTGCGCTGAGCGTGCAAAAATATGCGCAAAAAGCAAAAAAAAATTAACACAGAAACCGGGCAGCCCCTCAGGGGCAAATAAGGGCGTGCCAATGAACAATGCCACACACACACACATACACGCACGTATAACCACACACACATGCATGCTGAGTCGAAACTTTAGCTTTATCATTAAGCATCCAAAAGTAACTTTTATGCTTTATTTCCGTTTCAGCAGAAAAAAATATACATAAAAAGCTTAAGGCTCGTTGGTTTTCGCACTTGAGCCACAAATATCGCACTCAAGGGTTTAATTTATACTTTAAGGGTTGCCTGTCCGGATGCCTGCCTTGGCAACCAAGATAAATAGATGCAGGATATTACGTTCAAGCAGCTGCACAAATGTATGTGTATGTGGAAAATTATCGCCAGTTTCGAGGCACGCAAAATGCGCTAAAATTCGATTTCTCGATTCATTTGGGGATGGTTCCTTTCTGGCAGAAGGGGGAGAGCGCCCAAGTGCGAATGAATGCCAATTGAAGTTGAATCTTCTATATTTGATGATGACTGAAATACTTAAGCCTTTTTGCTAAGAGAGAAAATATTTGGCAAACTGTGAGAAAAAACTGTGAAACTTGAGACCTTAGATAAAATCTATTTTTCCGCTATTTCAAAATAAGGTTGATAGCTAAACGTATTTTAATATTAATGGTTGTTCACATAAGAAGCTTGCGAGCGCCAAAATATAATCGTTTCCAACTGGTTGGTTCGGTTTTTGGAGCGAAACAACGTTTCACCCCTTATGGATTGGCTTAAAAATCATAAATTCTACATTACTGAAAACCAGTTTTGGATTAAATCTTAGTTCATTAAATTGCAATCACAAAATGTGTCAATCAACGATTTACGTTGTTAAAACGCAAAAAAGAAGATATTCCTGTATAAATCTTTTTTTAGAAAAGTTGTTGAACGAAAAAACTATATTTATAATATCATAGGTAAGGCAAGAAATAAAAATAGATTTCAAATAAAATCTTTCATGACATGTAAAAATATTTTTCGAAACTAAAATCTAAAATGAAGTATAAAAGAGATATGAAAAATAAAAGATTTCTGATTTGTAAATGAAATCAAATCAGAATATTTAATTTATTAAATTTTTAAGGGGATTTGTGTTACATTTAAGATTAAAAGCACTTGAATAAACGAAAAAATATTTATATTACTATTAACTTGTCGCTTTGAAACTAAAAGTCTTTCAAAGCAGACAGTAGCTCTATCGAACCTTATTTTTTTTAGCTTCATTTTTTAAACCCAATGACAATTTGTTTTCCACCTGCTGTTTGTCTCCCTTTAAGGACGACGGTACGACAACACAAAGCAACGCCAATGCAGAATATCTTCAAATACTCTGTTATATACATATCATTCTCGGAGTTCCAAAAGGCAAACATCTTGTGTACGAATTTTTTTAAATTTTCAAACACTGAATGTATGCTCTAAAGTTTAGAGTCTAAACAAAAAGTATTGGTGTGTCCCGATATTTGTATTAATAGTTTTTCCTGTTTTTTTTTTTTCGAAAAAGAGCAAAATCTCACATGCTATTAGACCTCCAAAAATGAAAGCAGAGGCAAATTTCTACGTTTAATTTTATATGTTAAATACGGGTTTTTTCAGATTATTTTTAATTTTTTTCATATTTTTGTTTAAGGTACTTTCTTAATAAGTTGAGATATACTTGGGAATTAATTATGTATACATAAAATAATATTTATTTAACATTTTTAGGACTTTCATTGTGAAGAATAAATCAACGATTATAAGAAAATGATTTGTAATAAAATCAGAGTAATTTTTGGAAAAATGCATTTATGCTTTCAGAACTGAAATGTAATGTAATCCATATAGTAGTTATCACTATATTTCATACATATATAAATGAAATCAAATTGGATTTGTGTTCTTAAAACCATTTATACCAAATATTGAGTACCATAATTTTATTGTATACTCAACACATTAGTTTCCTTTTAAGATGAGGGGCAGTTCCAGCCATGCTGAGCATACATATTATAATAGTAGCAAAAAGGAACTAAAGAAATAAAAATACATCACTGCGTGCGTTGGGGTGAGGTGGGGTTTGGTTAGGTTTTCGGTGAGGTAAATCCTATTGGACGCATGATTAATGACTGCAAATTCATTTCCGCCGGCGAGTTGAACACGATTTGATTTTTTTTCACAAAGCAGAGGAAATCTAGCTTTGGCTTTGGCCAAGCACACAGCATGCTTAGAAAGATTTGTGATAGGTTTTTTTGTGGTTTGTGCTCAATGCCTGGACTTGGTCGACGTATCGCTTCCTGGAAACAACAACAACAAAAACGTTTGCTATCTGCAGGTAGGCAAAAAACAAAGCAACAACAACAACACAAACACTCAGACACATGTGTGTGTGTGCTGCTGCCTATAAGCTGGAAATTACTGTAAATCAGCAAATCAGGTCATTAGATACATTAATCTCGACAGCTTGGACAATTTATGCTAAATTATATAGCGTGACAGCAGCCGTTGCCGTTGTTGTTGCCGTTGCCGTTGTTGTTGCTGCCACAAAATGCAAACCCAGCTCGTTTTTCGCACACATAATCCCTTTAGCTGTGTGTGTGTGTGTGTTCGTGTGTGTTGTTGCCCTTCGGGGCAGGTGCGACCCTTATAACATTGCAGGCGGCCAACAAGAACAATTTGTATATAAAATATTGCGCCCGCACCAACAACAGCAACAACAACAACAACAGTGCCACTAAATAACGCACTCAAAAAAAAAGAGTGAGAGGAGGAGTAAGAGGAAGAGGGAGGTTAATACAAGAATACTAAAAGCCCCCCATTTGCCATTTTCCCATTTCATATTTTCCCCCATTTTTATTTTTTTTTCGTTGTCGGTTTCCCTCAGTGCAAGTGACAGTTTAGCGAGAGGCTTGAGGCTTCCGTGTGTGTGTGTGTGTGTTTTGTCCCCTTTAGTGTTATTTATGTGTGTGAATTCCCCTTTTCTGCACAGTTCTTTTGTTCATTCCACAAATAAAAATTGCATTTTGTAAATGCAATCAAAATTTTTGGCTGTTTGAGTATCTCAACAGTAAAGTATCTTTGAAATGTTTTGAAAAAAAAAAAATCAAAGGAAAGTCTATTTAAATATCATGGAAAAAGATGGAATTAAGGAATACTTGATATTAAGAATAAATAATTAAAACGAGAGATTTATAGAAAATAAAAGAATATTATTATTATATTAAATATAATGTAATTTAGGAAAAAAAAGAAGAAGATATATAACACTTTCCAGATCTTAAAAAAATTTTTAAACCGTTTTCAAGCTTTGAAAAATTTAATTATAAAATTATTTACTGTTCTTGACAAAAATGATGAAAAAAACTTTTCAACCTTTTTTTATTTCATTCAAAATATTATTTGATTTTGACAAAAAAAAATTCGTTTAAAACATGATCTGAAAGAATATATTTATTATGTTAAAATATCTTATAAGTATTTATTTAATCAATTTTTTTTCAAATTCTTCGGTATCATTTACACTTTAACAGATAAATGTTTAACTGGAAACTAAACTTAAGTTAATAGTTTTAAATTGAGTAAGCATTTAATATGCCATAACTTGAATGGCTTTAGGATATACATTATAATAAAATGCATATACGCTACCAATAAAATATATACTATATATTTATCAGCCCATTAAATGCACTTACTTAATCAAAGTGTAAAAAAAGTGTCTTCTAATTGGTTTCGTGCCTTTTGCTAACTTAAAGGCCAAAATGCCGACAGCATTTTATTGCCTCTTCAGAACTTCGTAATTGTTGTAAAATGCATTCAAGATTATGGCAATTGCTGTCTGTTCAAAAATATATATATCTGTCTTTGTGTCTGTTGAGTTAAAGCTGCACTGTTATTATTTTGAAATTATATTAAATATATGTATGCGCGATGGGTTTTTTATTTCATCTTTATGATGGCCAAAGGGGATTTATACGTGTGCGTGCAGTTGAATATCTAGGGAGTGTCTAGGGTCTGAAGAAGATGAAGAAAAAAAGGTTGATGATGAATCGTTCGATACAAACATAATACAAAATTATATATCTAATTTATTTGTGTTTTTCATGTTAGAAGAAACTTAATATTTCATTGAATACAGGATATTATCTGTCATTTCTTTTGCCGTACATAATCATCGTGCATATAAACAAAATACTTCAAATACCGCCAGCTATAACTATAATTTCATGTCAGGGTTGCCAGAGAGCCGAACCCCAAACGACATTCCAAAAGGCCAAAAGCGACCAACGGTTTGTTCTCCAAAAGTATTTCAACGGAATTCATTTAATAGCATTTGCAATAAAAATGGGTTGAATGAAAGAAAAAAAAACAACATAAAATACGAGCCGAGCTAACCACACACTGACTAAATATGCCGTCGCAGTTATGTTGAGTATTATAACTGCAATTTCTCGACATATTTTTGATGAGAAAACTCAAACTCGAAAACTGACAGCGGGAAGCATCGTTACCCTTTAAGCATCGTTACCTCTCAAGAGGCTCGTTAGTTATCGACTTTGACTGGAATTTTTATCGCAGACGTTTTATCGATAACACCACATAATTGTTATTTATCGAAAAAATTTCAAACGTTAGCAACAAAAGTAACTTAAAATGTAAAAAAATGATTTCAATACAAATTTTTCTATTTTACCCATTTGTAGAAATATTATCGATAAATCAGATTGTTAGTATTATCATTTCCCTGAATTTAAAAGAGCTTTCATTGCTTCAAATTCGCATTAAAACTGATATAAAACTGTTATCATGACCAAAAATTAAGGAGGAAAACTCATTTATTGTTAATAATTTAACGACTTTAAGCTGAAAACTTAAGATTATGAAAAAATTAATTGTTATTCCTTCTAAGACTAAGATAAATCGATAACTAACTATCGATAACAACACAATTCAAAGCTTAAGAAATTTGGCAATTGATTTTTTTTATAATACAGCCGCTCAACGCAACCTATTAAATACCATCAAAACAAAAACCAGAAAAATTTCCAAACCAAAGCAAGCAAATTTTTTAAATGTTTCATCACTAATATATGTAGCCCATGATATATGACCTTCGACAGATTTATTCCAAACGCCGTCCACTCTAAGCAGTTGCTATGTTCGCATACGCGCGAGATTATGTCGTTTGAAATCGGCGAGTTTGTGTAATCTGCTCCGGAACATACAAAAATAAGCCACCTCGGAAAGTTATGGCATTTAAACCGCCGTCAGCGATCTAAGTCGTTTGTGTGTGATGTGTGGGAGTGCCATGGCACACTCCATCACCTACTACTCTAATAATAAAAATATTTTTCTTTATGGCAATTTTTTTTTTATGGGGTTTTATGGCGTCCCCACCATAATATCTCATGGGCACCATATATTAGTGATAAATAAACATTTAAAAAAATTTGGAGAACTTTTAGGAACTAACCCACTAAAAATGTTCAATGGATTTACAAATTTTAGTTTTTAGCAAAAAGAGATATCTTTGACAATTAAAATTAAATAAATCGATAACAAGTCACTATTTACAGCAATTTTAATTTATTTAATTTTGGAAAACAAGAATTTTTGGTCTGTACTATTGCATTTATGCTTTTCTAAACCTGATATAATATACATATTTAATTTTTGGGAGCATCAACTACTTTATTAATGGATACAATTTATCTCACAAAAGTCCGCACGTTTTCATATTCCAGTATTATATTATAGTTTCGAAACTCACAAAGATGATCGAAAACAGTTCAATCATATGGTGAATTTATTAAAAAGAACAGAAGAAAGTAAAAACATACGATTTTAGAAATTAAAATGAGGCAATTTTTTGAAGTTGCGTTAACAGAGTCTACAATGTTAAGAATATCGAGGGTATCTATAAGTCAAGCTTCATCAACACAAAAATCCTACTCCTTGTTTATGATTGCATTTTATTATAGTTTTCTTTTTTGTACTTTTGTTGATTGGCCTGTCGAAGGTCACTTTAATTATGCATTTGACAGCTGACACTGGCCAGAAGCATAGGGGTTCGAAGGAACAGGGAGGGAGGGGAGTGAAATTTGCTGTTTTTAGGAGTTAAATCGTTCGCATGCCTGACAATTAGTTGCATAATTTGAAGTTCAACACAAAGTAAGAACAAAAAAACACAAAAAAGCGAAAAACCGACTGAAATAACTGAAATTGTTGATAACTCGTTCGGGACTTGTTTTTTGTTTCAGCTGCTGCTGCTGCTGCTGTTGCCCAGGCTGCCTGGCGAATACAATGAAAATGAATAATTCCCGATGGGCCTGTGGGGGCTATTAAAAAGATGCCAATGTGTGCCCAGCAATCAGCAAACCAAGCGATCAACGACAACAGCAACAACAACAACAGCGGGGACCAAAAGTGGCCATGATGAATCAGTAAGGAGCTGTCCGGTGGCTGGGAAAGGAAAATTGTATACAGTAAACACAGAGTATACAACAATAATACATTATAGTAGTAGGTAAGGTAAGGTATGGAACGACTTCTGCGAAAGAAGCCCACACCAAAAGATACAAAGATACATTTTTAAAATGTTAAATTGATGCAGGCAGGCAACAACAACAACAACAGCAACAACTCTCGTACAGCACTAACCATAAAAAGGTATTTAGCAATTTAGATGCATTCGACGTCGTGTCCAAGACGGACGCGATCTCCAACTCAACTCAACTGAACTGAGCCGAACTGAAGTGGAGTGGTGTGGAGTGGAGTGGAGTGGAATGGAGTAAAGTGCTCGATTCCAAGTGTTCGCTTTCAGGTCTCTTTTTTTTCTCTTTGTTGTTGTTGTTGTTTTGTTTCCTGAGTATCGCACGCTTCGATCTCGGCTGCTGATTGCGCAGCTGGAGGGGATGAGAGCGAATTGTCTGCCAGTTGTTTGTAGTTTCTATCTGTATGTGTGTGTGTGTGTGTGTGTGCCTTGAAAAATGAATTGCTTAGCGCTCGTTCGCCCAAAATAGTCCATGGCATAAATTCCGAATGGGAAACGCATCAATCAACGGTTTTAGTTCCAAGCTGCATACAAAGAGCGCATACTAAAGACAAAAGAGGGAAAGAGCGCATTGTAATCACACTGAGCAGCTAAACAATACAAAAGCTTAGCAAAGTACCAAAAATGGGATATATTTTTTTGTTGCATTTTGTTACAAAGGCGCAGACTCGTTTCAATTATATACGTAATTCATATTATTGCTTTATGTGCAATGATACTTTCTTTCCATTTGGTGTTTGCTTTGAGCTGGCAACTCTGTGGTGTGAGAGCGATGCGCTCGCTCTCTCCTTCATAAATATCTTCAAAAGCTTTAGCACGCAAACGAAGGAGCGGGACTTTGGCATAAAACGAAAAAGAAGAAGAAGAAATGTGTTGTGTTGTGTCGAGGCTCGTGATGATATTGCTGGAAAGATTAGACGAGGCAGCGCAATGGCAGCCGAAAAAAAAAATTAAATAAGAAAAGATAACAACCTAGGCATGCTCGATGCTCGTTGCGCGTTGTTGTCCCAAGAATACGTGGAATACGGCAAGTAAACAACAACAACAGCCGCAGAGTCGAGAACAAATAGGCGAGTCATCGGCTTTGGCCATGGCAAGCGGATTAGCTTACCTGTCTCAAGGGTCAGCGGGATGGGACGGTCGGCATGGGAAGACTGAGAGGAGAGGAGGTGCTCTTAAACTGCGACAACAACAACAATAATGACGACGACGACGTCGCTTGAGCCGCTCCCCTGTCTATGTGTGTGTGTGTGTGTTTGTGTGCAAGCTAAAAATTTACGATTTTAGCACAGATTGTAAAGTAAATTTTCCTGTTTTTATTTCGAATTAACAAGCAGGCGGCAACCCAGGCAAACAGCAACAGAGACCGACAGGCTGACAGAGTGAGTGAGTGAGTGAGAGCGAATGAATAATAGAGATAGCAACAGCAAGAACAACAAGTAGAACCGTGAAAAAGCAACAACAACAACAAAGTTGTGAAAATAAAAAACGAAAGTTCTTCATGCAGCTTTTATTTGCTTTTTTTTTCTTTTCTGGCTTTGCTTTGTCTTTTCACCGCTTCTTTTTCTCCCATGTGCATACCCTGTAAGCCATAAATGTGAGGTGTTTGATAGGTTTGATAAATAGTTTTGAGAGTATTATCGATAACTTCCCGTCCCATAAAAAGTGTAGATTTTGCCTAATAATGAATAAAAATAATTCCTAAAATTTTTTTCAAACAAGAAAATTTTTAAATAGTGTATCTTTTGCCTCTATAACTCTCAACTACAAAATTCTTATAACATTTTTTTTGTTATTCTTTGTGGTTCTTTTTTAGAATGCGCATTACAGGAAGCCATGGATCGAACCGGTTGGTTCTTTCAACTCGAATGAACTGAGCCCAAAACACCGAACACCGAAAGCTGTGTCGGTTACTTAATAATGCAAACTGGTTTCGGGACACTCATCTAAGGATGCGAGCCGAGAGCTGGACGTAAACTGGCCAAAGAAAAAGAAGAAGAAAAAGTAGAAAGGCCAGAGACTTAAGTTATGGATATTGATGAGAGTTGATGATGACGACGACGAAGGATGATTATAAGAATGGGGTTGTTGATAATGAAGATGATAATATGTATGCTGGCTGCAACGAGCTGGCGAGCTAGCTTTTTATCACGGCGATGACAAGGCGCGATTAGAATGGACACAGGAAATTCTAAAAAGAAAAAAACTGTGGGCTGGTTTTAATGAGAGAGGAGAAAGGATAGACAGATTAAAATAATAATGGAATGAAAGGAACGGCTCACAAAATGGGAAAAAGGTATTGGGTATCCTTTTGTATTGTTCTTGTTTTTCTTCTTTAACGAAAATGAAGCATTGTTCAACTCGTTATAATCTTATGGAATCGCATAACATAATTTTTTGTACAGGAAACATATAATGGGTATGTTAGGGAATATCAAAAAAAGGAATAAAATTAAAAATATTTTTAAGATTAATATCTTTTATGTTTTTATGTGCATAATTTGATTTAAAAAAAAAAAAATTATTATTGTATTTTTAACTAGATTTTAACCACTGTTAATAGTGTAGGCCTTCAAATATCCCACAATACAAAAAAAAATCCCTTCTCACTTAAAGAAGAAGAGAGAAGAGCTTTCAGTTGTCAAACACACATACATATATACAAGAGCATTATTTTGTTTTTGCATCCATACTGTATGTAGAGCGGCTAAGCTAATTACTGTTGATTTAATTTGCTCATGGCTTATTTTCTAAAGCAATTTCCTGTGTTTTCGTTTCTTTTCTTCTTACCTTGTGGTCTTCTGTTGTCTTTTGCGTCGGACGTCGTGTCCGTGTTTCGTTCCGTTCCGACCCGTACCTATTTCTTTAATTTGAGCAGTTTGGTAATTTAAAAATTGGATCCCCCCATAATCAACTGTAATGCGGCCGACTCGGCGCTGAGCACGCAAACAGCAGGCAGTCAGCAAATAACAGCAACAACAACAACAACGATGCAAACAAAACATATGCTTCGGCAACAACAACAACAACAACTCAGGCAACTATAATGGGCACGCCACAAAGCTTCACTCACAGACACACAACCAGACAGTTACACACACACACACACAGCAACATTATCGATACACGGACACAGACACACCTCCCCATTTTTCAAATAGTACTTGGGGCGCTCGTAAATTATTGCCGACTTGCTGTGCTTGTGTGCGGAAACAGCTGATTTGTTATCAACGGCGCTGAATTAGCAAAGTAACACAGAGAGAGAGAGAGAGAGACAGAGAGCGAGAGAGCAGAGAGAGAGCAAGCGCTGAATTCTCACGCTCAGCAGAGGCAGCAGCACAACTACTAACAACAACAACAACAACAGCAAAAAGGTAAAAGAAAATAATAAAAACAACAACAAAGACGACGCCAACGGCGGCTGCTGCTATGGCAACGACCTTCCTTATTTATTACAATGTGTGTAATCGTCTTCTCTGCGTATGTGTGTGTGTGTCTGCTCCGAACAAGCTGGTATTAGTGTCGTATGTGCGCTTGCAGACGACGACGGCGATGACGACGACGAGGCTTATGTGTTTGGTAGTCGGGTTGGGTGCGGGGGGTCATCGGAAGGCGCTGACTTAAATTGCTTAGTTTTTAGTGCAGAAATGTCTGCAGCATTTAAGTTTAATGCTGGCTCGTTACTGTTGTTGCCTCTGCTGCTGCTGTCGCTTCTTAAGCTTTGTTCGTGTGATTTTTTTTTGCTTCTTTGCCTGCCTGCCTGTTAGAGCGAGATGGGCTGTAATCTCTTTTTGGTGTGTGTATTATATTTGCTGGGCAGCTTTTGCACTGAAAATGTTTGTGCTCATTGCGCAGTTTCCGTGTGGCTTAGTTTGAATTTTATTTGAATTGCTGGCGTTGTTGTTGTTGTTGTTGTCGTAACAGCAGGCTGAACGAACAGCTCTGCCTCTATGTGAATGTATGCTTTTTGTTGTTGCAGTTACATAGATTTTTGTTGTTTTTTTGGCGATTTTATTTTAGTGCCGCACCTTTGTGCATAAAAGAGCGTAAGTGAAGATGTGAGAGATTTTGGCGAAATTGCAAAAAGCTTTGAAATGCATTTTGACTGGAATTAGGGAATTGCAGCAGCATAATGGAAAAGAAATTAATAATAAATACTTCAACAAATATATGTACTATGTATAAACTTACTAACATATGTACATATCATGTTTACGAGCATGTTTTATGTGCTTGTCGCCGGTGCTATTAAAAGCTGACCAAACAACCGTTTGATGGCCATATGAGAATGATCAAAGTAGCGCATAAAACTGAAACTGCGCTCAGTTGGGCAGCATGGGGACGAGTGGGACGGACGGACGGACGGGAGGCCATAAAAGTAATCATAAAAATTAAAGCAGGGCAACACTTAAAACGCACGCTCAAAAAGAAGCTAAAGAGCGATAGAGAACACGAGCACAGCGCACAAAATATGATTACAAAATAAAAAGGCAGCGACGTCGTCGTCGCCGTTGCCGTCGCCGTCGCTCTCTCTGACACAACAATGAAAAGCAGTTGTAAAGATGGCCGCCGTGGCTATTATACAGCTGAATTTGTAAATGACACCAACACTTATGCACGCGGCAGAGAGAGAGAGATACCAAAAGCGAGCGAGAGCGACCATGTGTTTCGGTTTCAGGCACTGAATGCAATTGGCTTAAGCGTTTGCAGCAACAATAACAAAGCCATCAACGTATTTGTATGTGTGTATATGCTGAATACGCGTCGACGTCACGGCCCAGTCGGCAAATCAGCTGTGCGGCTGCCTTCAATAAAACAGCAGGTAAAACGGCTAGCCAGAAAAAAGGGCCACGCCACGAGAGACAGTCGCTTGAGAGAGCTTGACGCGTGCAGACGACTGCGAAATATCTAAGAAAGGTGATGCAAAAAAATTGCCAAAAATCATATTCACAGCACAAAGTTAACAACTAAATACAAGCAAGAAATAAAACAATAAATTTTGACAAAAACAGCTGTTAAGCTAAGTTCGAACAATCAAAAGTGAGTTAGACGAAAAAACCATAAAGTGAGAGACAAAAAATCGAGCAAAAAATAACAACAAACGGTTCTTGAGCAGTGAACATTGGCGTCGCATAACAGCTGTTATAGCTCTCGCTCTCACTCTCTGTCGCGCGCGCTCTCTTTCTCACTGTGCCGCAATTCAGCCAAATTCAGCGCCGTGCTCTCTTTGGGTGCTGAATATTGAAGAAGTTAAACGAAAAAATCGACAACATCTTGAACGTTGTTTCATTTCGCTTGCGCTGCTCAACGTGAACGGACGTGTCTGGGCAAATCACTCTCTGCCTGTCGAGAAACAAGAAGCAACAACAACAAGAAAAAGAAACATTAACTGTAAACTACACGCCGCGTGTATTTGCATATAAAAGAGAAACATAAAAAAACACAAGACTGAAACAACAAGCAGCTAAAATAGTTACAACAAATTATAATAAACAAGACTGATTAACCAATAACAATAAATGCAAAACAATTGAATATATTACGGGTGCGACTAAGCAACAAAACATAAATATTCCAAAAACAAAAAAATTAAAATAATCAAAATATATAAAAGCAGCAGCATCAGCATATGGATTAAGGTTCCTCTCACCATACAATACACACACACACACACACACACACATACAACAAGAACGGATTAAGTGCAGCTTTAACAACAGTTAAAAGCTGTCACCTCTCACACTCTTTGGATTACCAGTGTTAAACAACAACAACAACAAATATAATTTGCATTTGCAAAAAGTCAAAAGTGAAGTGTCAAAAAAAAAAGTTAAACCTCAACCAACAAAAACAACAACAAGAAAAGCTCTAAAAATGATATGCTAAAATAAATTAAAGCAAACGATATTTATATATAAATATATATATTTAATAATATTAAGAAATTGAAAACAAATAACGCTTACAACAACAAAAATGACGATGGCTGCGTGTTATGCTAATTATGACATGTCCACCATGTCTTCGCTCTCGCTCTCGCACAGTATGCAGCAACAGCAGCAGCAGCATCAGCAGCAACAACAGCAGTTGCAGCAGCAACAACAGCAACAGCAGCAGCAACAACACATGTATCATGCTGCCGTTGCAGCACACCAGCAGCAATTGCTGCAACAGCAACGCCAACAGCAACAACAGCAACAGCAACAACAATTACCCGCCAACAACAACAATAAAATTGCTGCCAGCAATCAGCGACAGAGCAGCGCTGCCAGCAATAATGCAAGCAGCGCTGCCAACAATAGCAACAACAGCAACACTAGCAGCAGCAACAACAACAACAACAACAGTTCGGCCAACAGCAACAGCAGAAGCAGCAGTGGCAACAGCAGCAACAGTGTTGCCAACAACAGCAACAACAACAAGGATTACAGCATTCCATTGCACGTCGACTGCAGCGTCGAATACGAGCTGCCCAATCAGCCCAAACCCCCCGCTGGCCAACGAGTTGAACCGTTGCTCATGATACATCCTTGCTATTTTCGCAAAATGGAGTCGCAGCGACGCAGTCCATTTGTCAACAATATGCAGGCGACGGCAACAACAAATGTGCAGCGCAGTGTTGCTGTTAGCAGTGCGTCTGTGGCGGCGGCAGCAGCAGCAGCGGCAGCTGCCAGTGTGGCAGCAACAACGAATGTTGCTGTTAGCATAAGTAACAGCAACAGTGGCAGCAACAGCAACAGCAGCAGCAGCAGTGTTGCAGCAGCTGCCGCGAGACGCAAAACACAGTTGCAACAACAGCAGCAGCAACAACAGCAGCAACAGCAACAACAACAGCGTCAAGCGGCAGCGTATCAGCAGCAGTTGCGTCAACAGCAGCAGCAACAACAAATGTCACAAATGTCGCAGCAGGCATTGTATCCAGTGCAGCAGCAACAGTTGCAACAACAGCAGCAGCAGCAGCAACAGCGCCAGCAACAACAGCAACATCGCAACAACCAAAGTCGTCAAAGCCAAAGTCATGCAGCCGCAGTAGCAGCGACGTCGACGTCGGAATGGGAGCAGCTGCAACAGCATCAGCAACAGCAGCAACATCATAGCCAACAACACCAGCAACATCATAGCCAACAACAACACCAGCATCAACAACACCAACAACAACAACAACACTTGCAACATGCCGCCTCACTATACACAGCCAAAAGTAGCCACAATCACAACAACAACAACAACAACATCTCTGCCTCTGCCACTGCCAGCTACGTTAGCAGCGCTGCTGCTCTGGCGCCCTGGAATGCAGCACAGTCGGCCGCTGCAGCAGCGACAGCGGCAGCGCTGCTCATTGATCGTTCACCGATGGCAACAGTTCCTAGCAATTATCAGGCTGGTCCTGAGGCCACGCCCAGCAGCACAGCAGCATCGCTGACAGCAACAACAACCGATAAGCTAAGCGGTAAATATCGGCAATATTTGCGAACGCAGCAGCAACAACAACGCATGCATCCCTATGCAGCAGCAGCGGCGGCGGCAGCGGCAGCAGCATCGCTGGCGGCGAATTTAACGCCAGCAGCGTTCGTTCCATATGGAGCGTCAGCGTCGGCGATGACGTCGGTAACGGGGGCGGCAGCGGCGCCAACATTCCAGCAAATCTCCTGCTACAATGTGTGATCCAACAACAACAACAGCAAAAGGCGACAGCAAACTGAAAGTAGCAGCAGCAAACAACAACAACAACTAAAACTAAAACTGAGACAGACGCTTACAAAGTAAACGTCAATGCAAAAGCAAAAGCAAAAACAAAAAAATCATAAAAACGAAGCAAAAAACATAAAAATATATACTGCAAACAAAAATATATACATATGCATAAAAGCTTTTTTCCTATTTGTTAAATGTTCTGTTATAGTTTTCTATACATACATATATTTTGTTTGAGTCCAAAGCGCTTGCAAAATCCCTTAAAAATGAAACAAAACTAAATGAAATGTGAACGGTTCTTTTTTTCTGTCTTTTCTTTATTGTATGACAAAAATGCAAAATGTTAAAGAGAGAGAGAGTAATAATATGCTTCCAGCCATATGCGTGCGAGCAGTGAGCTGTCAAATTAACGGCACAACTCCAACTGAAGCCCGCAAAGTAAAGCAAAGTCAAAAACAATAACAACAACAACAACAACACACAAAATTGCAATTGTGATAAACTGAAATAATTTTTTTGTATGCAAAACAATTATTAAGAACTGCAGTTTTTAAGTTGAAAAAATATTCCGTCATTCAAAAAAAAAAAAGAAAAAGAAAAGTGTTTTGTTCTTCGTTGTAATGCTTTGCAAGCGCTGTTTCGAAATTTTGTTTAATTTTCGTAAAAATTCTACTTAAAAAAAAGATAGAAAAACTAGCTGCGAAAAGATTGTTGCCAAAAAAAAGCCCAAGAGAAGAATAATTGAAATTTATTTTTCATTTAAGTAATTTGTAGGAATTCGATTAAACAAAAAACAAACAATAACGATACAAAAACAAAAATATTAAAAACAAAACAAACAACAAAAAAATGCAAACTATTGTAGTGATATTTGTTATAAAATAATTTTAGTAATTAATTTAATTTAAATTAAAGAAAACAAAAATGCAAAAAACCAACAACAACAATTACGTGTAAACCAACAACTGCAACAACAACAACAACAATAATAACAAGTAAATTGATATCATGAAAAATTGCTAAAAAAAAATATATATATAAAATCTAAACATATATGCTTATTTAATTATTATTAATGAAAACCATGCTATTCAAAAAACAAGAATGAATTAAATGATTAAATTCATATAATATATACATATATATATTAAACAGAAAAATCTCTTAAAAGAATGAAACAGAATTGTTACTGAGGAATATGAAGATGAAGAAAAAAAAGAAAGAAAATATGAAAAAATAATTACACACCACACATAGAAATGAAAATAAAAATTTATTCCAAATTATGCGACGTAATTTGAAGCAAGAATATGCGAAATGAAAAATCGAAAATCTAGCCAAATGTGTTTTTAATTTTTGTTCCCCCCCCAAAACTCCTTTCAGTGTATCGAGCGAGCTTTTTTGGTTCATTTTGCCGTCGGCATTTTGTGTTGCGCTTTGTGGATTATAAATATTTTCTTTACAGGTGTGTTGTATCGCAAGCTTCTTTTTCAGTTTAGCTACTTTAATTTGATTTCGCTTTTGGTGTCAGCATCGGCGTCGGTGTCGGCGTTTACCCCTCTCCATCCTGTGCTCACGCCGTTTGGCGTCTACGCTGCCAGCAGTCACCGTGATTGATTGTTGTCATTGATGGAAGACTTTTGCACACACAAACACACACACGCACACAAAGAGAGGGAGGCAGAAAGAGAGTGAGAGATATGACAGTGGTAGAGATGTAGTGAGGTCGCTGTCAAAGTCGTTGCTTTATGAGAAGGAAACAAAACCCACACACACATACACACACACATGCACACAATAATGGTCGCTTTATGTTACACTGGGGCATAATTTATAGTTATGCGGTGATAAAGTCAGACATCATATCATTTAATTAAATTTGAAGGAAAAGCCGTACATTAATTTGATATAAAAGCTGATAAAATGAGAGGCAAAAAAGGTTAAATTTCAAAAAAATTTTTTTTTTAAATACGTGAATCAATACAAGAAATATTCATGTTTTGCATTTAGCAAAAAGAATCAGATACTTATTTTAGTATAGATTTTTTAGTTTGAATTCCCATATTTTCCTTAGAAAGCTTAATAAGCTGATAATTTATATCAGTAAATTAAATTCAAAATTAATATTTTCAACCTAATTTCTCATTATCTCAATCAAATGCTGATAAGTTGACCAATTTCCAAATAAATAAATGAAAAAAACAGCTTGATTTTCTGATTAAACTTTCAAGTTTCATAGGAAATCCGGCTGTTTACAAAAGAAGAAAAACAAAAAACCATAGGAATGAGCATTTCTCTTTAATAATGTTTTCTGCAACGCAACGCTTAAGTGGAACAAAAAAAAAAACAGCCGTCGGGATTAATGAAAACAGCAAAATATGTTGAGCATTTAGTATTAAAAAATGAAAAGGCGTCGTCAGACCACAAAAACAAAACAACAACAACAACATCCGTTTCCCATTGACCATAAAGTGAAGCTTGTTTAACCATTTGGAATTGTTGTGACTAATACTTGTTTTCATTTATTTATTTTTTTTTTAATCCAAATGATTCACATTGGTCTGCCCTAAATCTAAAACGAGTTCAATGTCTGTCATGTCAAGACAAGACAAGTATAAAACTGGAACTATGAGAGGAACTGGAATGTAACTGCTTAATTTAACCAAATGCGGATTTATCTAGCTGTTTAAAACATTTATTAAAGTCATTTTATGGCATAGATGGTGAATGCATTTATTTTTTAAGCCGTATTTGCTCTTAAATTTTTACAAAATTGTCATTTTAAAGAGTTTGAAAGCTTAAAAATACTTAATTTCTCAAAAATTTACAGTTCTATAGTTGCAAACACATATGAATAACAAGTAGAAAACGTCGACAACAAATCTTGTTTAGTTTGAATGCAAAAAAAGCGAATAAAAATAAAAATACTGAGTGAAAACGTTTCGTTTTGTATGCTGATTTAGAGGTCTGTGAAAAATGATTGCAATCTATTCATTTATTCAATTCATCATCATCATATGAATAAATTTATATATTCTTTTTTTTTTTTTTTTTTAAGTGGCCAGCCATAGATTAGAATACCAATTGGCTGTAATTAAAGTTTACTACAATCGTTTAAAAAGCAACAATATAGAAATAAATACACACTCGAAAGAGCTCACAAAATCAGCTGTTGCCCCCACTGTCTTTTGATGTTACCCGCCGTTTTCACCTCTTTCCATTCATTCTCATTCAATAGGCGAGGTCGTTGTCGTCATATTCTACACATATGTACATATGTATGTAAATGGGATGCAAGCACATGAGTGTGCATGTGTGTGTGTGTGTGTCAGGTGCTTGAGCTTTAACTGAATTGGAATGAAACAAAAGCTGCACTTTATTGGATTGTTGTTGATTGTAGTATGTTTGTGTGTGTATATGTATATTTTTAAGGCAAAATCTTCAGAGATAATGGGGCCCGGCGATCGAGTCTTCAAGTGCCCTGCACTCGAAAAATTCAAGTGTTCGTTTTTAGGTTGTTTTTTTTCTCTTTTTGAAAATAGAAATGAACTCAACTCGTTGAAGTGTCTGTCTGTTGTTGGCTAAGAGAGTTTTTTTTTTTTGGGCATGTGATTCAGAGCAGCCTTAAAAGTAGTTTGTTAGGTAGGTGTACCCAAAAAGTTTGTTTATAACATTTGTTTAAACAAAGCTGACAATAGATTTGATTTTTTATTTGACAATAAACTTTTATTTACATTAAGTTGCAAGGTACGGTGGTCACACGCTATAAAGAAACAATTTCATTCAATCAAAATAATTAATTTGAATTTAGAGCAATGTTTGCTCAGTTGCAGCCCACTGTAATTGCTTGGCCTTTGCGCTTGGCATTTAATTCGTTACCTTCCCCCACTTCCGCACAGCCGTTGCAGGTGCCATTTAAAAGTCATCAACAGAAATAAATATACTCAATAATGGGCCAGCGAAAATAAAACAACAACATCACAGCACAAACACAAACACATAAAAGCTGAAACAAAACAAAACGCATGCAAATAAAAACGGCACCCAAAAAGTTCACAGCACACACATTCACACACTTACGTACACACGTACTTGGAGATGATTAGTTATTTTTAAAACATTTTAAGCTGAAAATGCAAACAGTATGAAAACAAAAGCAAAGCTCGCACACAAAAATTGTTCAAAATGAAATGACGCAAAGCGCATTAAACAAAGTCCAGTAAAAAAAACACACATACAAACAAACACAAAGTCACTTCAAGCGCCGCCACCAAAAAAAAAGCAACTTGCGATAAAAACTGAAGTAGAGCGCAAAAATGAAAAGCAAAGACAGAAAATGCGACAACGACGACGACGACGACGACACAACGGCAGCAGCGGAAGCTGTCTAACAAACGGTGTCTCTGTGTCTGTCCGTTTGTCTGTGTGGGTGCGAGCAGGTGGCGCGAGTGAGGGAGGGACGCCTCACATTGAGGCTGGTCATAAAGCTCATGTTTATGAGCAGAGCAACGCAAACAGAGAAAACAGACATACATATACATATATGTAGGCAAGTGTGCGGGTGTGCAAGGAGCTCCACGCCCAGACGCCGACTCTGGACAACCAGTTTATGTTTGTTTGCTGTGGTTGTTGTTTTTGTTGTTGTTGCTGGTGCTGCTGTATTTTGTTTTTGTTTTTCTTTTCGCTCTCTTCATTCATTCATTCATTTTTCTTCGGTGTCGTGTGCTTTTTTGCAATTGGCTGGTTTTGGGGTCAGCTTAATCCAAGCGCTACATCATTTTGCGACTTAATTAAAACATTTTTTCGCTCGTGCCCAAAAATTCATTTAAATTTGTTTTTGATATAAAAATGCATATCTAAACATTTCTTTCATTCCAAAAAGCGAAAAACTCAATTTTGTAAGCCTACAAATTAAAAGTCGTAAATTAAATACCATATTTAAAATTAAATATGTATTTATGCCAAACGAATTGTATTTTTTCTTTTAGCGACAGTTTTAATACGCTTTAATTAAATTGTTAAACAAAGCTGGAAAAAATAATGCAAGGAAAGATAAAAATGTATCGTTAGTCGCCGTGTAACTAATTAACATAATTTGTATGCATGAATGCACTGAAAGAAATGCATATTATTATAAATTAATAAAACGACTAATTTGGATGAGGACATCAGCTTTATTTATAATACGCTCATAAAACAGACAAGCCCAAAAAAATATATTTAAATAAAATATTTATGCATAAGCTTATGCAAATAAAGCTGAGTGTATTAAATAGAAATTTTTTTTCGAATATGGTTAACAAATGAGTCAGAGAGCTGATGTCAAAAACTAATTTAGAAAATGAAGAAAAAAAATTTAATTGAAATTAAAAAAAATGAAAGGCATAAAATACCCAATTAACCTCAAATTGCGACATTTTTGCTTGAACTGAGGAAAAAAGAAAAACCAAAATTAAATATTAATGTGTTATGTATTAAGCTGCACTTTTGGCTGGCCCAAAAGTTGAGGGAAAAAATTAAACCAAAAATAAAAAACTGAAAGTATATATTATTCATACTTAGCAAAAGCTAATGTAAACGTTGCAAAAGCTCGTTCCAAAGTCAAATCACTTTAAACCGCATGGCAACACTGAAAGAGAGAGAGAGAGGGAGAGCGGCTTAAGAGCGAGTGAGCGGGAAGGTCAAAAACGCTTTCGAAACAAAAAGGCCTACAAACAAACAAACAAAAAAAAAAACTTGAACTACAAACTTTATACTTGGCAAACGAATAAAAATGAACATGACAATGTGTAAAACTAGTTAGCCAGAAAAAAAAACATACAAACAATTAAAAAGCATTAACGCTTAGTGCTGCCTAAGTGCAGTTTGGGGTATTACGATAAACATATACTATACATATAAAAAATATATACACACACATTTATACATTTAGATCAGATATATGTAAGTAGCATACGTAAAAAACATTGTTTAGGGCTTAAATGTCAGTGATAAAGCTGACAGAATACAACAAAAATTTTTTTTTCATAAATTTTCAATTATTTTTCTCAAAAAAAAAAATCACTTAACTGGCACAACTTCACATATACATACATATATAAAACATATATATACACATAATTGATACCATAAACCATTAAATTAGCCAACCATATTGTGACTTACAACAACAACAACAACAAGAGCAAAATAATATCTATATAGACAACGATATAATGCAAACTAACTATTATAGTATTTAGATAACATACCAACTACGCCTATGCCAAGAAGTTACCCTAAACACTAGAGAAAGCATGATGATGTAAACTCCATAAATATACTAACTAGGCCAACAACAAATTATAGTATATACACATTCAAATACCAATATATATTCATATTATATATATACGAGTATAGGGTTAAAGGTAGGCCCCGACTACAAAAAACACTAAAGTTAAACAATTTAAGCGCTGAACTAACAAAAAAAAAAAAAAACGATTAAGCGTGAACAAAAATATGCTAAATATGTTAAACCCACAAATAAATAAATATATACATATGCATATATACATAAAATATAATTATAATTATCAATTTCTGCTGTGAACAAAAAAAAAAAAAAAAAAAATAAAAAATTAATGATTAAATATGCATTAATTTCAACATTTTTATTTTGTCTTCATTAAAAAATGATCAATAAAACTAGATAAAATGCAAATGAAAAAACTTTAAAAAGAGATAGAGTCAAAGGGAGCGAAAGAGAAAAAGGGAAAAATATGCCCAAAATTAAAAACAAATTTTTCGACAATTTTTTGGCACATTTACTTTGCACTTTTCATATTTTGATTAAATATTTATAATTTTTAGAGTTTCTAGATTTTTTTTCCTGTGTGATTGTACATACATAGATATATCTATTTAAATGTGATAGTAGTTTTATTCATAATTAATTGTGCATTGTACTTTGAATTTATATTTAAACACACAAAAAAATAAATCAAACTAAAATTAAGTTTGCACTTTCGAATCTTTTTTTTGTGCCCTTAAATATAAAAACTGTAGCTGCTTAACTATTGTACATGAACATATATGCATAATATAGTATTAAAATATCATTAAAAATATATTTATAGTAACGATTGATGAACTCATGTAAATTAACTAGAACAACAACTAACTGAAATACCTAACAAATTCAAGTACTAAATATAATATATATACTCCAAATATATATGATTATTGTATAAAATGTGTGTAGAATATTAAACCTTATGATTAACAACAAATAAATATTTATGTATTTATATGGGGCTGCATGCATGAAGAAAATTTGGAACACAATAAAACAAAATCATATATATGAATACAAAGAATATGCAAATTAATAAATGATTAATTTGAACAATAAATTATTCGAGTGTTTTCTTAATTGAATTGAATGTTCGGGCATCAGAAACGGCTTCAAAAGCATTTTGTTAGATCATCGTAAAAACAAGTCATTTGTGAAATATATAAAGGTTATTGACAACCTATTAATTAATCAATTTATTGCGATGTAAAACTGAAATTTCAGAAATTTTAAGCTTGTGGGATTTTTGAATACTTTACTTATGTTTGGGGGATTATTTTTGTATTTTAGATACTCCTTAAAAAAATTTTTTATAATAATATTTGCACGTTCTTTTTTTTTTTTATTTTTAAACATCAAATATTTTTTAAATAATTTATATATATTTTTTATTTACATTTTTTGTATTAAAAAGATTTTTTTAAAATTGATTTTATTATTTTTATTTTTACACAAGAAACCTAATTTTGCCAAGACGATTTTTTTGAGTTATTTTTCTATCACTCGTTCTTTTTTTGTAAACATTTTGTAGGTTTTTTTTCTAATATTAATTTTTTTATACTTATTGTTATTATATTATTATTATTGACTGGGAAACATACCAAATCTTTTGATTGCCATAGCTTCGTCGAAATTGTTTCGATTTCTAAATGTAATATTACAATCAAAAGGTCTAAAAATGTTCATTTTGTTTTTGTGAATAGCTCAATAAACAATTTATGGGATGACTGTTCTTAAAGAAATGAATTTAAATAAATTTTTCTTTTGTTTCTGTCCTTCTCATCTACTATAATCATCATCGTAATGAGTTTGTGCTATATATACGTACATACATACATATATAATAATGAAATGAAATATCAGCGCACGTAGTATTTGTCATTGTTCATGGCTCGACGGCTTTTGCGAAAACCGGCAACCCTCGCCCTGTCACTTGTCAACCTCCACCTGCCCGCCGCTACCCGCTCCGTTGCCCCTCAATCACACTGTCAGTGGTAACCCAGCCCGCACACTTTGTATGTGGTGTAGTATATATATAGAGGAAAACATATTTGAGTAAGTATTATCAGCACTCACGAGGCTCATGTTTCAAATGCTTTGACGCTGTCGTCTCCAACGTTGTGTTTTTAGACGTTGTAGTAGTATATGGGCCTCAATTTTCAGTTCCCTGTTCCCTGCTCTCTCTTTCAGTGAAGTGAAGTGTTTTTTTTTTTTTTTTTTCACAATCGCCGCACATCAAGTTGAACGCCACATGACTCGGGACATTCTCAAAAAAAAATCATGTTGTGCCCGTTTCAAACTTATTATTTTTGTTTTCATTCCAAATGATGGTGCAAGTTGTGAAGGTCTTGCCACTATCAGGGCAAGAAACACTGCAAAAAAATTGAATGTGTTTAAAGGTGTTTTGAGTTGAAAACTTTTAACATCAAATCTGCATAGATATTTATTTTTTTTTTTTGATTTTGTTCCCTACTGTTACTATTAATAATAAAGTGGTTTGTATAGAGATGAAACCGATATGGGAAATTCTGTGAAATTTTTTTTCTTCCGGATTCTCTGGATCCAATCTTTTTTTAAAAAAATCTGATAGTGTAAAATAAATAATAAATATCGTTCTTCTACGAATTACTTTAAAAGATATCATCTTAATCATCATCTCTCAGTGTATTATTAAAGCAAATACCCAAAAACAAAACAAAAATATGAAAAGAAATCGAAAAACATAGACGTCAGTTGGTCTGGCGGCGATTAACAGGCTAACAGGCGGCAATTAAAAACGCTTTAAATCGTTCGACGCCAACGTCAACATGGGATGCGTCAACGTCGTCGTTGACGCCTACGCCAACATTGAGATTGTTATAAACAACTTTTGAAAATGCAAAATAATTAAAATATTTCAAATTGTTTTGCCAATGTTGTTGTGTGCGTCTTCTAATGAGCGGCAACCGCATTAAAAATCAACACATAAATATCATACTAAAAATCATTCGATTTCAAATTTTTACGTATTTTTTTGGGCTTTTCGTAATAATTGCGGCGCTGAAAGTTGGCTCGATTTCAAGTTAAACAACGGAAAAAGGCAAAGAAGATGCACAAAAATAAACAAATTGAATTTGAAATTAAATTGAAAATGAAAATAGGCATAAAAAAACGTAAGAAAAAACTGAAAGAAGAAAAGAAAACATTGTGGCAAAAGGTTCAATAAAATATAATTTATGTTTATTGAGCGATATGTCATGCGTTTATTGATTTCATATATGTATGTATCTCTCGCAACAAAATGTATCTTTTTGTTTTCCTGTGTTTATTTGTATCTGTTAGATGCTGCCAATGAGTGAGCATTTGAGTGCGACATTTACGACTTGTCATATTCAATGTCTGTGCTGTGTGTTTGCTGTGTGGGCAGCCATAAATTCTTACTGTTGTTTGTGCCACATGTGCGCTTGCCTCAAAATGTATCTTGTATCTGATGTAGCTGCCCCCCTGCCTAGAGACTAGGCTTGCATCTCGCAGATACTTAGTTTTTATGCATTGTTTTGTTTCGCTTTTGCCCGAACCGAACGAACACGAAATCCCAAATGAGTAATGATTGTAGGGCCCAGTGTATTGCACTCTTAATAGACCCCGACTGTTTGCCAGTTGCCTGTTGCCTGCGGCCAGCTTAAAAAGCAGGCAAAACGATCGGCAGCAGCAGCAGACGGCAGATGAGTTCAGTTCCGATCCCGAAAGCAATCCCCAGCTAAGCTGGAGACAGGCATATAAACTACAAAGTACACACAGGCAATAACGAACAGATAGATAGACAGCGCCGCCGGTATCTATGAGATACAATTTTTGTTTTGGCCTGTGCGTTGGCCGTGCCACGCTGAGGCAGGCAACCAAATTATACATATCGAAAGATTTATTACACACATTGTGACAGTGCGAGCCGTCAAATGAGTTTTTCAACGTAATTACCAACCGTCACAAAATGTTGCTGCGTACAAATATCTCAAAAAAGCATAAGACACGAAAAAAATACAAATGAAATACAATCAAATTAAGCGCGCACTCGTATGGAAAAACAATAACAAGAAAACGTAATTTAGTTTGGCAAAGATGAATATTTTATACACTTTAAAGCAATTATTTTATACTGCAATCGAATTAGCAGCAATATAATGAAGGCAATGATTTTATACTGGATCCAAAGCAAATTTAAATGTTGCTCTAGTTAAGATTTTAAACTCTTATTCAAATTCATTTTCAATGTTTTGCAAATATATTTTTATTTAATTTTTCGTTCTTAGTATTTTCCCGAATTTTTTATTTTATTTAATTTTCTATACTAAAATTTCAACACTTTAGATAAAATGAGGTCAAGGTCAAAGGTAATTTTAAGAAAAATAAATAAATAAAAATAATAAAATAAAATAAATGTTAAAAATCTAAAACTAAATTATAATATACTTTCTTCCTTTTCATGGCAAAAAACTAAATAAAACCGACTTACATAAAGTATGAAAAGCCAGAATATTCCCTGAAAAAAAAACTATCCTAAATTTGTTTCACATTTGATGACAATATTATAACAGGCATTGTTAGTGTATTTAAACTAAATCCATGTGGGCACAAATATCATTTTTTATGAGTGCGTTCCTCTTATAATTTTTTTTTCGATTTTTTATGAGCAAGTTTTTTTCGTTTCCATGTATTTTGATAATCGCAACGATAAATCGGCAAATGGGAAATGGGGAAAAGTTGACGCCTCAAAGTGTTCGACTGCCTGCTGCCTTTTTGTAATTTTATTTTGTGCTCCTGTCAACTGCCAACTGCCCTCGATGGCCCGAATGAAGGTTAGTTGTGCAGTGAAAACGACGTTAATCATTTATGAATGACTACTTCTATGGGCAACAACAACCACCGATTTGGGCCCCTTTTGCCGGCTTGAACAAAATGAAAATTAAGGCGATTTAATGACGGCTACAAAAGGTGATGGCCGCAACTTTGAGAGCCATCAGTTAGACAGACTCAGACCCAGACACAGATACAGATACAGAAATACATTCAGTCATGGCCAGCATAATGAGATAAGCGTAAATTGTTTATGCGTTAATTAAGATTTCTTTCATGTGGCCAAGTTGAGAGCAGCTGCTGTCGTGTTTCGGCTTACGAATTTCCACCTCAAACAAAGTTCACAAAACGATTTAATTTTTTTCAATTATTGTGTGGCCTTAAGATAATTATTGTACTTTGCCTGCATCTTGTTTAATTATCCTTAACGAATAGTCTTGAAAAATTATAAAAACAATAAAAATGTGTACTTGAAAGGTGTATTTAAAGAATTCAAAGACAAAATTTTAACAATAGGCTAAAAATTATATTTAAAAATAGGTTTATCAAAAAATAGTTTAATTTGTTTGTAAAATATGATAAGTTCTCCATAATTGAAAATATTTTTTAGAAATTTAATTATTTTAAAATCAAAAAAATATATATTTTTATAAATTTAAATATAATTTGAAAACAATTTTAGAGAGCTTAATATTCAGCTCTTTAGTCTGAGATCGGCGCTAAAGACGGAAAGACAGAAAAAAACAGAACTATTTTTTTTTTTTTTATTTTTTTTTTTTTTTTAATTAAAAATAAAAAATTTTTTTAAAAAAAAAAAATATATTTTCATACATTTAAATACAATTTTCTATTAATATTTATTATTTAAAGGTTAATAAATGTTCATAGCTGAAAAATGTAGATGAATTTTTTTATAAATGATTTCAGTTCAAGTATTTTTCCAACTTTTTGAAACTTTTTAATTATTTAATTAAACAAAAAATGGTGTACCAAAAACTCATTAAGTTTCTCTCTTTAAATCTATGATAAAATTGCATAGTATAAAATGATTAAATTGCAATCTAATAAATTACAAACGAAAAGCATTAATATAATGATTAAATTAATGTTGCAATCTAATATAATTCCAGCTAACTAAAAACATTATGATATCAATTAAAAAGGAAAACAACTGTAAAAACTAGAACTAAATAAATAATCTGCCCCGTATTGAGTGACACAATCAGGTCTAAACAACGAATAAAACAAAATTGGTTTCAATGTAAAGTTGAAATGAAATCAAAGTTGACGTCAAGCATTACGACACGATTCATCGAGTTCAGTTTTAGTTTGGAATTAGTGGAAGCATCACGATGCGATTGGGATTTGGAATTGTGATGGTGACGGTGACTGTGATTGTAATTGTGTGATTGTGTGTGTGTGACTGAAAAAGTCACACTTGACGGCCAAAGTCGAAAACGGAATGGAACTGAAAGCCGTCAGCCAGCCAACCCCATTCCGTTGTTCATGGTGTTTGTTTTAATGGAACGTGTTTTTTTTTCTTGTAATCGTTAATCTGGCATTTGCACTTAATTAAAAACATTTTAGCTATTATTAACAGCAGTCGATGTTGTTGCTGTTTGTCTGGTTGATTTTATTATTTGCTTTAATAGTTGTACACTGAAAATTTGTTGCATTCAAAAACTTGTGGAATATGGCTATGGATTTGCGTGATTTGCTTCCACATACCATCAAGTCGCAACAGCAGCAGCAAAATAATAATCGTGAGATACGAAACAGACATGTGTAATATACATATGTACATATGGTTTCTATATATGTATGTCTCGATATTTTGTAAGTAAGTGCTTTTGCAGTTGGCGCGAATCGAATTGAAATTGAAATTCGATTCGGAATCGGTTGCGATACATTTGCGTGGCTTTGGGTTTATGGTTGTTTTTTTTCGTTCGTTTTGCCAAGAACTCGTTAATATCAATTTGCCTGAAATTGTTAATTGATTTTGCAATGAACAAATATTACGCGATGATTGCCATTTGTTGTTGGAATTTTTATAGTTCATTTTGAATGCGTCGTTCGATTAATTTTTGCGTTTCCATTTTGTGGGCCTTTTAAGCCGCATATAATTTTGTGAATTTTTATTATTTTGTTATTTACAACGTTGTCGTCGTCGTCGCCGCTCGCCATGTCATGTGTATAAAAATATTTTAATGCCAGTTTGTGACTTTCACGAAATCAACAAATATCGCACGTATGCCTTGGGGCACTCACTCATTCATTCATTGTTGTTGTTGCCTCTTGTCTGTTGTTGTCTGTTGTTGACATTCACGATTTTGTTGTTCTCGTTTCTGACGACTTTGACTATTTGTAATGATAACCAAAATAAATCTTTTCACATTTGCCAATTCTATACAATATTTCAAGTGCATATCATTTGTGGGCGCAGCATTTCTTTCACCCTTATGAATACGAACAACTTCCAAAATTAGCAGGCCACTCTATAAGCTTATAAATATTTACCAAGTTAAGGCTTGAAAGCGTAAAGTGATTTCGCCAAAGCACGTGAACTGACGTGACAACGAACACGATACAAAGAATGTCCATGGAAACAGATATATGATAGTACTACTATACTCATTATAATTTATGTTATCATGAACTGCAAAGTTTTCAAAACACACTTGATGAGTCTTGAGTGTTCAACAAATTCAGCTCTCATGCGGATGATGAATGTGCTTATTTATTTTTAAAGATTACACATGTTTACTCTACTTTATTTCAGGTGGCAAATATTGACGCGTAAATACAAATCGTGATATATATATAAAAGTCATACTTCTTATATCAATTTCAACACAAATTAAAATATGGTGTCAAATCTATTTATAAAAATGGGCTAAACTTTATGCAGTGAAGGTTCCCGTGGGCGGACAGCCACAGCACTATAAAATTTGTCTCGCTAAGGGAGACGTCCGCCTGTGGGAGCTGTCTGCGAGAAGAGCTTTCTCTGTATACATTTAAATATTTGTAGCAAAAATTAGATGCAGAATGTAAAGACTTTTTTCCACTATTTTTACTACCTTGATTTTTTATTACGTATTATTCGCAGATTTTAAAAAAATTTAGGTTTTTAATGAGAAATTTAAAATACTAATTTTTTTAAAATCTTTTTTTAATATTAGCTATAATACACAAAGAATACTAAGTCTAAGTAAATCATAGAGAGCTAGCGTCCAGGTCTTCTGCTCAGTACTTTTTTGTTTTTTTTTATTTATTTGAATATTACCAAAATAAAAATTAATTTTGTTATAAATAACCTTTGACTTAAAAAATAAAAATTATTTCCAGATAAATTTTAGAAAACGTAATATTAAAATTTATTCAAGCCATAAAATCTGGCATTGAATTGATGTTTGTATAAGATGTGGTTCAATGTACTCGACTAAAATGTTTACTTAAAATATCTCAAAAAAAGCAAACTGCTTTTAGTTTCCGAGCTTTAAGCTTTAAAATCCTTCTAGGTTAAGTTTCTTAAAAAAATGTAATTACAATAAAAAAAGAAAAAAAACATTCTAGAAAATATGTATTTCAGTCCCGATCGAAATCAACACAATCGAAATTGCGATTTACCTTAGCAGCAACAAATTTTAATACAACATATATTTTTTGTAATACTAAGCTGGGAATTAAATTCAATGACGTTTCCCTTTTACTAAGCATTAGTTATTGAACGCAGTTAATGATAATTAATAGTTTGAGAAATACAAAAACATTTAAATTTCAATTACAAACTGTAGAATATGTTAAATCTATCAGTTCGTTTGCTTTTACTATGTTATTAAATTGAAATCAGTATTTAAACTTGAGTTCCATCTAATTTATAAAGTTGCCAAGCGAGCTCTAAATACAATAAAAAGTGACTTGAGTCAGTTTCGTAGGCCCATAAATGATATTCAAATGAACTACACACATATTTGAAATGTATGCGGAGGCATTCAACTTATTATTACACAAAATTAACGCTCAGATTTTCTAAAGAATTGCCTTTGCTGTGTGTTGTGAAAAGAGGCTATATAATTAAATTATGAATGCTTTATATGGCAAAGTTTATTGTTTGCTTTATCGCCACAACACACAAATGAAACTCAAACTTTTGTTTTGTGTGTTTTTTTTTCACGTTCTTTTTGGAAAGAGGCCTCCATACAGACCCTACTTAGGAGGAACTCGTTTCGCAACAGAACAATAATGCCACACACAACACAAATTTGAAAAAAAAAAAATATATTAATAATGAATCGATTTGAACAATCAAACTCTAATGAATCGAACAAATGCCAATTGCAAGTAAATATATTTAAAAATAATAACCAGACAGAAAAGAAAAAGCAACAACGAATTAAACGTGTACATAAATAATTTATGAAATTACAAATAAATTACGTTTGGGACTTTGCCTGATTTCGGCCATAATGCCTTAAATTATGGCCTCATTGTTCATGCCATTTGCAGCCTATGCTATGTATATGGAGACTGAAAGCTTGAAACTTGGGGCAATTGGAATTCAAAGTCGTAGCGATAATCGCGCCAAGTTTTGCGTTCGTATTTCGTGTTGGGTAATCTAATTTATGGCATTTTTCTAACAACTAATTGCAATTTCCGCCCCTTTGGCCGACAAGGGAACAGTGTAGTGGCAGCATTTATCCATTCCCATGGACACTACTGTGTTTTGTTAAATTGAGTGATTAGGTTGGTGTCTTAACTAAAATTGGATCATATTTGGATACCAGATGACTCAAATACATGGTAATGAGCTTTATAATAAGCCGTTATAGTTTACGACTAGAGAGAGCACTAGTAGAGGAGAGAAATCGGTAGAGCTTGCGGAAAAACAGTTATGAGTCGAAAGCTTAGCTCCGTCGGTTCAGCTTAATTAGATCGGCATATCGAGGTTAGAAATTAGTTGTCCAGAAACCTCATGAAGTGTTACATCAACGCCCAAAGCACGTCAATAAGTAAAAGATATATATATGTGAATCAGACCGCGTGGTATAACCTAAAAGCGATCCATACAAGAAGTGTGGAGTGTTAATATACCCTTATACTTGGAAACATCCAAATTTATATATAAATCCAATCGTGTTTAAAAACAATAAAGGGAGCCAGGTATATCTGTTCGGCCTAATGGTTTGCATAAAGTGACACGTTCTTTTTATTATAATAGTGCCGGTGCTAACGCGGCACAAATATTGGCATCCCTTGGGGGGAAGACGAGGAGGTTTCTCCGCCTACAGAAACGCCTTAAGGAGCGAAGGAAGGCACAAGAAGTAACATCCGAGAGCGTACCAGAAAGCAGCTAGGCGAAATTACCAGGCGAAGTCGGATAAACAGGTGGCCGTGAAGGTCAAAGTGTCAAAGCCCGATCACCTATAATGTGCTCATAGACGTTTAACAAAAATGAAAAAGTGCTCATAGACGTTCAATAAGAAGATAATGTGCTCATAGACGGGTAATAAGAAAATAAGAGCGAAAAGACAATCGAGTCGATCGGTCCGCGTAAAATGTGTACGTGGGCAAAGTGAAAGAAATATGTACTCTGCCACTATGTTGCATAAATTCGTATAAGCCCGATCGCTAAGGAAGAGTATAGTGAGAACACAGCGATGTTGAGTTTTTTTTTTGAGCACGTTATGAACGTATTAAAAAGATTAAGTTACACTCAATTAAGTTTGACGAATAGTCAGCGCTTGCTAAACTGTAAATGTTTTGATTTCGTGAATTGAAGTTAGAAATGAAATTAATAATGAGTTTATAATATAAGTAAAAGAAACGATTATAATTAAGAAGTAAAATTAGGTTAATGTGTTATCTAACTAAAATGAGCATATATCGGTCGTTAAAGTATTGAACTTGTTTATCTTATGGTTTATTTATATATATATATATATACACGAATCGTATTTAATCCATTCCTTCCTGAACAGAAATTAGACACCACACACCATCTTGAGCTCAACGATCGTGGATGGAATAAAATTTGTCATCATCATGGAGTTACGTGAGTTTTTTTTTGTAAAGAAAAGTAAAAACATGCAGAGTTTTATATTCACTCATGCCAATTCGTATACATACATATAACCCATAACCATAGTTTTTTTTATATATATATACACGTACTTATAAACCGATATACGGTCATTCCTAGTTGAACTATTACTTATGTTATTACTTTAAAATAGTTCTATAAGTTCAATCGTTAACCGCATAACCTTTCTTGAATGAAGATAAATACCATAACAAAGCGAAATTTACAAGAAAATGAAATATATTGAGAAAGTTATATGCTTGAAATGATTTGTTAATATTATTTTCATCTGTCCTGAGTATAGCGTGGTCGAAACGATGGTAGACTAGAAAAGAAGTTTTCTTCTATAAGGGCGACATCACTTTTCATCAAGATGACGCAAAGGTAGGGTGGGTAAAGAATTGATGGGGACTCGACAAGACCAGAGTTTCCCTTTTTAATAGTCTGTCTGTATAGTATCGGGAATCGATCCAGATAAGAATTTAGATTTGTTTATATATACTTTTTTTTTATACCCTTCTGGTACATGTGCACCTAAATTATTATGTGAGTGTGTGCGTATGACATAAGAGAGAAAAGCAAGGACCCCGACCAATCCGACGAGCAAGCTAAGAGCATAGCAAGAGGTGCACACCTGGCAAAATCTCGTCATACTTAGTTGGTGATCACAACCCAACCGACTAACATACAGATACTACATAATTGGCGCCCGAACGTGTGGGGCTCGAAGAGGCATTTTCTTAAACTTTACAGAGGCAAATAATTAAGAAAGCTTTTAGAATCAGTCTCACTTATTGCTTACCAATCCATCCAAAATAATAGTTTTAATTTTATATTGTGTTTGGGATGCTTTCTCAAATGCTAAGATCAAAGGAAGTTACGTATGGATAATGCGAATCTTATTCAAAATTGGATAGATTGACCTACTTATAATCTTTTGACTTCTTGGCAAAAGGAAAGTAGTTCAGCACTATATACTTACAATTCTCAGCAAGGATCTCAATAATTAGGACAACAGTTAATGTTAGTTTTGGAATAGCGGTTTTCAATTCACGGTGGGTTGAACCGACCAAACTATATTCAAAAAGGTTTGCTCAATATTATTTCGAGAAATTCTGCGACACATATGGTTTATTAAGATTGGAATTCAGATCTTGGAATAACAGTCTTGTACTTGAATAGGTAAAGAATGTCCAGCCCTGATTCCAAAACCTTCGGTAAACTAGCAATAGAACAATTAAAGCACAAGGATTGCCAATCGGAACTAACAAACTATTAAGTCATTTTGCCATCGACGATCACGCTAGAAAAGGACAATATTTTACCAGAATTAGTAAACAGTTAAATTTTAAACAGTGTTAGCACGAACTGTTTTAAACATTATACAACATGTCAGTGCACCGTAGCACTGAAAATATAGCGAGGGCTATAGATAATCAGAATACTTTCTGTGGCATCTGTCATCAAGTCATAAGAGATGACCAACTTGTTGCAACTACGCGTTGCGAACACAAATTTCATAATGTTTGCATACGAGAACACTTAAGAAATATTCGCTTCTGTCCAAATTGTAAGATAGAATGCGATATAGATGGGTTAAGTTATGAAGGTAACACCGTGGCAGCTGAATTGCTGATTGATCCAAGTACAAGCGCAATCGCAGAACAAGTAGAGCCACAAAATTTAGGAGCAGCTAGAGCCAGTAAGGAACCTAATACCAAAGGTAGGAAGCCAAATAGGGGACGAGGGGCAACTCCTAAGCGCGGTATGCAAACACGTTACCAAACTTTTTTGAACCGAGATCAGTCGGCTAGTCTTTTCTCACTAGGGAGTCACGAAAATAGATCTCTGAATAATGAACCCAGTGTAGAGGTGACAAATTACATCCAAACTGTGTTTCAACAACAACAAAAAGACCTAATGGACAATCTAAGTTCCTTTATCAAGTCGTCCATTGAACAAACTTTGCAATCACAATTATCTCAGCTGCAGCTAAACCCAAATAGAACCAGCAGCTCTGATGAACGTATGACACGACCAACAGTAAACAACAATAATGGTGTTCCAAATATCGAAAATCACACAAGTAATCCGATAATAAGCAGTCCAAGAAGTCACTTTTCGTCTGGAACAATAGCTCCAGAAAAAGCCGCAAATATTTTGTTAAGCTGGCGCATCAAATACGATGGTTCTAAAGACTCAATGTCGATAGAATCGTTTTTATATCGAATTCGTTCTCTAACAACTCAGACCTTAAACAGCGACTACCAGTTACTGTGTGACAATCTACATTTGCTGTTTGCTGGCAAAGCTTCTGATTGGTTTTGGAACTTCCATAAGAAAAATCCCCAATATTCTTGGCAATCGTTTTGCGTATCCTTTCGGCAGCGGTTCGACGATTCGAAAGATGATTTCGATATCTGGGAATTGATAAGGAAACGTCATCAAAAAGAAAACGAGTCTTTTGACGATTATCAGTCAGCAGTCGAAGAAATAGTGTCAAGATTGTCGCATGAAATCAGTGAAACTAAAGTAATAGATATTTTGAAGCGAAACGCCAAAAGTGCGCTTAGGTATGAACTTCTTCACTTAAAAATTCAAAATATGAGTGAATTAAGAGATGAAGTAAGAAAACATGAAAGTTTTATAGCAGGCTCTTACCAATCAAAACCAAAATACGGTAGACAAAATGTTTCGGAGATTCTTAATGAAAGTGAGGAGATAGAAGATGAAAGTATCTTAGAGATACGTCGTAATCGACTATTATGTTGGAATTGCGACAAGCCTGGTCACCGTTGGGAAGATTGTTTGGAAGAGAGACATGTATTTTGCTACGGATGTGGCGTTAAAAATGTCTACCGACCCAAGTGTAACAATTGTAAACTCTCGGAAAACCGAAAGAGGGATGCGCAAGCCAATACAGCTGTGACGCATCCAAATTAAATCCCGAATTAAAACATTCGAATAACTTTAAGTCGACTCAAGATACAGAGCGCGACTTACACTCAGACAGTTCAAATTATAAACCGGCCTTACATAAAACGTACACTGACACTCAGTGTCAAACAGACAATTCTGTTTTAAAACCCCAATTAAGAAAAATAACGGAGATAATAGTACACCCAAAACGATCCACACTAAGGATGAGAAAGTATTGGAAGGAGATAAGGGAAGTTAGAAAGAAACTTATTGAAGCCATTTTAAAGGATTCCGATGACCGTTTATATACCGAAATAAGCATAGAAGGTCAAAATTTTAGAGCCTTGTTAGATTCAGGAGCTTCCATTAGCTGTATCGGAGGAAAAGCGGCTAAATCTCTCATTTTACATCCAAATGTGCACAAATGTTCAGGAAAGGTTAGAACCGCCAACCATGGTGCTTGCTCGGTAGTAGCCAAATTAATATCTCCAATTCAATTTCGAAATATGGTGCATGAAATCGAATTCTACATAATTCCAGATCTCAAACAGGATGTATACTTAGGTATAGATTTTTGGAAATTATTCGGCCTTTTAAAAGGAATGTTAAGTCTTAACGAGCAACAGGTTAACGAGTTAGATGTGGGAAACACAGAAAAATCTAAAGAATCCCCAAAGATGCATATTTTGAAAGAAGAACAGGAAAGAAAGTTAAGTGCAATTATTAAGATATTTCCGTCGTATGAACTTGAAGGGCTGGGACGAACTAAACTTATTCAGCATTCAATAGAGATGGAAAAGACTAAACCTATTAAGCAACGCTACTGGCCTATTTCGCCAGCCAAAGAAAAATTAATGTTTGAGGAAGTAGAGAAAATGATAGCATTAGATGTAATCGAGGAATCTAACAGTCCGTGGAGCAGTAATTGCGTTTTAGTTAAAAAGGGGGTGAAAAATCGACTTTGTCTTGATTCTAGAGAGATTAATAAATATACGAGGAAAGATGCTTACCCGTTACCTCATATAGATGGTATCCTTAGTCGCCTACCTCCAGCTAGGTACATAACAGGGTTAGATATGAAGCATGCATACTGGCAAATACCCTTAGAAGAAAGTTCACGTCAGTTTACAGCCTTCACGGTCCCGAATAGGCCCCTATACCAATATAAGGTAATGCCGTTTGGCCTAACGAATGCCGCGCAAACGCTCTGTAGGCTTATGGATCAGGTGATACCAGCCAAACTCAGAAATCGTGTTTTTGTCTATTTAGATGACTTGCTTATCTTGTCAGAAGACTTCGAATCACATATGTTGCTCTTGCAAGAAGTAGCAGTTCATTTGCGAAAAGCTAATCTGACGATTAACGTGGCCAAGTCAAAATTCTGCATGCAGGAAATTAAGTATCTGGGTTTTATAATTGGGCACGGTCAACTGAAAACAGACCCCCACAAGATACAAGCGATTTTCGATTTTCCGATACCAAAGACGGTGAAACAGTTACGACGGTTTTTGGGTCTTGCAGGATGGTATCGTCGATTTATTGATAATTATGCAACGGTGTGTCATCCTTTAACAGAACTGTTAAAGAAACATCAACCGCTCAGCTGGAATGATGCTGCAGAGCAAGCATTTCAACAACTAAAGTCTTATTTGACCACTGCACCAATTCTTTCGACGCCTGATTTTACTAGACCGTTTCTTTTTAGTTTGTGACGCAAGTACATTTGGTTTAGGCTGTGTATTGGCACAGACAAATGAAGAGGGAGTCGAGTTACCTGTAGCCTTTATGTCAGAAAAACTCACAAAGGCTCAAAGAAATTATTCAACTACGGAACTAGAGTGTTTAGCAGTGATTAAGGGAATTAAAAAGTTTAGAGCGTATATAGAGGGTCAAGAGTTCGCTGTTGTGACGGATCATGCATCGCTACAGTGGCTTATGAAGCAAAAAAGACTTGGCAGGAAGATTAGCCCGTTGGGCGATTAAATTACAAGGATTTGATTTTGAAATTTCGCACCGAAAAGGATCGCAAAATGTAGTGGCTGATGCGTTATCGCGTCAAAATGACCCAAGTGTCACAGAGCTTGATGAACATGGTCCAATCATCGATCTGTCATCAACTGAATTTAAATCTCAGGAATACATAGACTTAATAAAACAAATTCAATCAAACGAATCGAAATTGCCCGATTTACAGGTCCGAGATGATCTAGTCTATAAGAGAATAGGTCCGACTTTATATGACGAAGACGGCAATGCATCATCTTGGAGACTTTGGGTACCTTCAGGACTCACGGCAGACGTGATCACGAGAGCTCATGATCCTCCAAATGCTGCGCATAGTGGCATAGTTAAGACTATAGAAAAGATAAGACGATGTTTATTCTGGCCAAAAATGACAAAGCAGATACGTGAATATGTATCCCAATGTTCAATTTGTCGTCAGACTAAAGGTACAAACGTAGTTTTGAAGCCGCCAATGGGGAAACCAATGGTTTCAGATCGGCCGTTTCAAAAACTTTATATGGATCTTTTGGGACCGTACCCTCGCTCCAAAAGTGGAAATATAGGACTTTTAGTTGTGGTAGACCATAATACTAAATTTCATTTCCTATGTCCGCTTAAGCGATTTACTTCAAATAAGATTAGTCAATATCTGGAACACGAGTTGTTTTCTACATTCGGGGTACCAGAAACCATTCTAACCGATAATGGTTCTCAGTTCGTGAGTGGTGCATTTAAAGCATTTCTAACGAAGTTTGGAATTTCTCATGTGTGCACAGCTGTTTACTCGCCACAGGCTAATGCTAGTGAGCGCTTAAACAGATCCTTATTGTCCGCTATTAGAGCCTACATAGGAAAAGATCATACAAACTGGGATGTTAAGCTACCGGAAATAAGTGCAGCGTTAAGAGCTAACATACACCAAAGTACAGGATTTTCACCTTATTTCCTGGCCTTTGGACAAAATATGGTTTTAAATGGTCAAGACTATAAGTTGCTAAGGCGACTGAACCTGCTATCAGATGATACCAGAATCGAAAACTCCAATGTCATGCAGGTTATTCGACAAGTGGCTAAACAGAAAATCGAGGAGTCACATGAGAGGAACGCTAAGACATATAATTTGCGCACTCGTAATAGAACGCTTAAAGTAAATGATAAGGTTTACGCCCGAAAATTCTGTCAGAGTAACGCTAGCAAGAAATTTTGTGCTAAGTTAGCACCAGTTTTTCAACCAGCTATAGTAACCAACCGAATAGGGTCGTCGTATTATCAGTTAGCTGACGAAAGTGGGAAAAATCTAGGGGTATATCATCTTAAAGATATACAGATTAAAACATAAGTACTGCCTTTTTCAGTTCAAGTCAGTATAGCATGGCTATCCTTCAACTTTAACTGTGCTGTAGTGGCAGCATTTATCCATTCCCATGGACACTACTGTGTTTTGTTAAATTGAGTGATTAGGTTGGTGTCTTAACTAAAATTGGATCATATTTGGATACCAGATGACTCAAATACATGGTAATGAGCTTTATAATAAGCCGTTATAGTTTACGACTAGAGAGAGCACTAGTAGAGGAGAGAAATCGGTAGAGCTTGCGGAAAAACAGTTATGAGTCGAAAGCTTAGCTCCGTCGGTTCAGCTTAATTAGATCGGCATATCGAGGTTAGAAATTAGTTGTCCAGAAACCTCATGAAGTGTTACATCAACGCCCAAAGCACGTCAATAAGTAAAAGATATATATATGTGAATCAGACCGCGTGGTATAACCTAAAAGCGATCCATACAAGAAGTGTGGAGTGTTAATATACCCTTATACTTGGAAACATCCAAATTTATATATAAATCCAATCGTGTTTAAAAACAATAAAGGGAGCCAGGTATATCTGTTCGGCCTAATGGTTTGCATAAAGTGACACGTTCTTTTTATTATAATAGTGCCGGTGCTAACGCGGCACAAATATTGGCATCCCTTGGGGGGAAGACGAGGAGGTTTCTCCGCCTACAGAAACGCCTTAAGGAGCGAAGGAAGGCACAAGAAGTAACATCCGAGAGCGTACCAGAAAGCAGCTAGGCGAAATTACCAGGCGAAGTCGGATAAACAGGTGGCCGTGAAGGTCAAAGTGTCAAAGCCCGATCACCTATAATGTGCTCATAGACGTTTAACAAAAATGAAAAAGTGCTCATAGACGTTCAATAAGAAGATAATGTGCTCATAGACGGGTAATAAGAAAATAAGAGCGAAAAGACAATCGAGTCGATCGGTCCGCGTAAAATGTGTACGTGGGCAAAGTGAAAGAAATATGTACTCTGCCACTATGTTGCATAAATTCGTATAAGCCCGATCGCTAAGGAAGAGTATAGTGAGAACACAGCGATGTTGAGTTTTTTTTTTGAGCACGTTATGAACGTATTAAAAAGATTAAGTTACACTCAATTAAGTTTGACGAATAGTCAGCGCTTGCTAAACTGTAAATGTTTTGATTTCGTGAATTGAAGTTAGAAATGAAATTAATAATGAGTTTATAATATAAGTAAAAGAAACGATTATAATTAAGAAGTAAAATTAGGTTAATGTGTTATCTAACTAAAATGAGCATATATCGGTCGTTAAAGTATTGAACTTGTTTATCTTATGGTTTATTTATATATATATATATATACACGAATCGTATTTAATCCATTCCTTCCTGAACAGAAATTAGACACCACACACCATCTTGAGCTCAACGATCGTGGATGGAATAAAATTTGTCATCATCATGGAGTTACGTGAGTTTTTTTTTGTAAAGAAAAGTAAAAACATGCAGAGTTTTATATTCACTCATGCCAATTCGTATACATACATATAACCCATAACCATAGTTTTTTTTATATATATATACACGTACTTATAAACCGATATACGGTCATTCCTAGTTGAACTATTACTTATGTTATTACTTTAAAATAGTTCTATAAGTTCAATCGTTAACCGCATAACCTTTCTTGAATGAAGATAAATACCATAACAAAGCGAAATTTACAAGAAAATGAAATATATTGAGAAAGTTATATGCTTGAAATGATTTGTTAATATTATTTTCATCTGTCCTGAGTATAGCGTGGTCGAAACGATGGTAGACTAGAAAAGAAGTTTTCTTCTATAAGGGCGACATCACTTTTCATCAAGATGACGCAAAGGTAGGGTGGGTAAAGAATTGATGGGGACTCGACAAGACCAGAGTTTCCCTTTTTAATAGTCTGTCTGTATAGTATCGGGAATCGATCCAGATAAGAATTTAGATTTGTTTATATATACTTTTTTTTTTATACCCTTCTGGTACATGTGCACCTAAATTATTATGTGAGTGTGTGCGTATGACATAAGAGAGAAAAGCAAGGACCCCGACCAATCCGACGAGCAAGCTAAGAGCATAGCAAGAGGTGCACACCTGGCAAAATCTCGTCATACTTAGTTGGTGATCACAACCCAACCGACTAACATACAGATACTACAACAGGCAATCAAATTACGCATGCTAGGCGTAAATAAAATCTACATACTACATACAAAAATACAACATCTCAGGCAAATGGCAAACAAAGCAACAACAAATCTAGTCATCGTGCTCGACCTTTTTCCTGTACAGATCTTAAGCCTAAAAAATGAATCAACTCAACTCGGTTTGACGGTTCGCCAAACAGGCAAACTAACTGACTCGACAGTTGCCTTTGTTATGTTAATTAGACAGGCCAAACGTTTGTTTTAATTACACTTGGTATTTCTTTTTTCACTTTATTCTTTTTTTAAGTTTTGCCTTTCGAGTTGTCGCCCTGCCGCATACAAAGTGTTCCACTCAAAGTTGAGTTTGACTTTGTTTCGATTTGAATTTCGAAAATTGTATAATTGAGTAGCTGAGTCTTTCTTTCTAAGCCTCTACTTTATGGGACATGGCTCATGCTGTTTGGGAATTTTAATCTATTCATATTTATAATCATGATCATCATCATTAATAAAACAATTTAATGTGGGTCCACAACAAAGATGTAGCTGCTATAAATAGATGCCGCTGATGTAATGTTTTAAAGATTTTGGGTTAGTCAGTTCTTGGAGAGATTTGTAAAATGCTTTCAAAAATATTTATGGATATTTTTGTAATATTAGGAAGGAATTTTACGAAAAATTGCATGAAAAATAGCGAATGAAGTGTGAAGCAAGAGTTTTATAATATGTCTAAAATCAAAATACATATTAATTCTTGATTTTCCTAGAATTAATATGAAAAAAAAAACACAACCACGAAATATATTTAGAGTTAACCTAATATCAACATGGAATAAAATATTTCCTGGTTCAGAGCTAAATGTAGGTATAAACTTGGCATTTCTTAACATATTTAAAGTCGACTTAATAAAAAAAAAAAAATTTATCGACTTAAATTTTTGATAATATGTGCTAAAAATAAACAGAAAACATTTCTAGGAAATTAAGAAATATTTTGACATTTTTTCCAGTTTTTTTTAACGTTATAACATAGTAGTAATATAAGCAACTTTTCACTTTATAATAAAAAGTTCAGCCTTGGATGTTTTTCAAACTTATTTTAAGTGTATGCCGTGTGCGGCTTGCATACATTTTAAGTTTTTTAATGCTTGCGTTCTTTTGGTTACTTATGCTTTTGGCCCGCCGGGTATTTAGCATTAAAAATTAATGAAAATTAATGCGTTAGGTGTTAAGTTTAAAGTCTTTTGTTGTGTATTTTCGTGACGCGCCGTCTATCTGTCTCTCCGTCTGTCTGAATACTTAAGACTTAAGATACAGAATTGCATTCTTCGCCATACTCAAGTCATGCCTAAAGCTGAAGTATTCTAAGAATGGTTGGGGCATACAAAAATACTCGGTAGTCGCGTAGGTTTTTTCTTCTGTCTTTTAATTGATTTGCCACCCAATGAGCTGGCCGCAATTAACCCAAGGCAATGGCGAATGGCAGCAACTGCGGGCCCCCGACGGCCACATCAAAGGCGCCTGGGTGATTAAGCATAAAGGCTGCTGATTTGGGTATCGAGTTGCCAACGTAAAGCGAGGGGGAGAAGCGGGGAGCACTGCACATATCGATCGATATGTCATATATATATTATGTCTGATATTGCTATCAATGAGTTTTACTTTGTTGCAAACAGATTAAGATCAGCTTTTGTACATATTTTTTGCGACTAATTGAAACCAATGAAGAAATATTGTGTTTATAAATTATAAGATCTTTTATTGTTAACAGAAAAAAAGAGAACAGATCTTAGAGATAGCAAGCCTTACTTATGTAATCGATGCCTCACAATCTTTTGCCATTCATTGAGAAAAAGGTTTTAAACTACTTTTTACCTTGCAGTTTGTTCAAAGTGCATTCAGAGATTATTTGTGTACTTAATTCCACGTGCTGGGAAACGCGAACTTATGCTACAGTGCTCTCTCCTCAGCTGATAAGATAAGCAGCAAATGGCCACTAATCCGAGAATATATATAGTATGTAATCCATTTGGGTTTTACGGCTTGTTTTGTTCGCCGAGCTCAGCCTATCAGAAAAGCCCCTCTACAGATCTAGGTTCGCACAAATGCGCAACCCTCGACTAAGTCCAACCGATCAAGTATTTAAGTCTGTACGTGTGTGTGTATGTATGTCATCGACACTAAAACTATCGTGACTAATGTGCTGGGGACCCGCATTTGCTATAAATAATTTCACTATCATTATCTCTGTTTTTTTTGGGGGATTGCCCTCAATGCTAAGTCGATGTCGAAATGCATTGACGTCTGACAAGCAAATACAATTAAGTCGCACCGTAAATTGTAGACAATTTAAATATATATTCAAAATCGCCGCGTTCACTGTCCAAATTATCTAATGCAAAGTATCTTAATTAATTACTGATTAAAAGCGAAAACCCAAAAACAACAACATTATCAGCGTCTATATCAGGTGAGCGTTGCCTCAATAATATCGGTCAAAAGCCGCAATTGCGCTCAAGTGTGATTAACTTTGTTCCCCTTTGTACCCTCAGGCCTTCTCTGGCTGCTTTTTTATTTCATTTCATGTGTGTTGATTGCGTACAATGCCTGTGCCTAGTAGTACCAACGCGTTGGTATTTATTTTCAGACCTTATCGTCCACTTTCGTAAGGCTTCGCAACTCATTTGTTTCACTTTGGGGGCGCTGCGGCATATATATTTGTTTTTGTGTGTGTTTTTTTTTTGCTCTCAAGTGGATTGTTTGGGGATTTATGACGCTGATAACTGGTCAAGTGGAAATGCCGTCGCGTTCTTCTTGTTCAATGGGTCTGCAATCGAATCGCGTTGACTCGACCAGGCCGCCAAGACAGACGGACTCGAACGTCACGATTCGATTCGATTGATAGAAATGTTGTGGGCTTGGCCCAGACAACAAGTCGAAAAAAAACACAAGAACACAAACACACGAAAGTTCTTGAATGCATTTATGTATGTGTATATTTTAAAGAAAAATTATTGTAGACAGCCACGAATGTCGATCAAAGAGTTTTGTAGAAAATAAGATTGTAACACTTACAAAGAAAAGGTTTCGACAAGGTGTTCAACATTTCATTAAGCAGATGTATTTTTATACATGTTATAATTTCTTGTTCTAGGATAAATATAAGTACTTTTACAAACTAAAAAAAAGTTATTTATACCTATTTACTTCAATATTTATACCTTTTATATTTGTATAATTTTTTTTTATAATTTTTAATATATTATTTAAATAATATAAAAACATACTATATTTTATTTTTTTTTTAATAATTTTTTTTATATTTTTAATGTTTTAAAAATTATTTTAAGTATTGAAAATTTTTTTTAAAATATTTTTATTTATTCAAAATAACATTTTTTTAAGCTAAACTAAACTCATTTGGTATGTTTCTTTACATTTGTATTTATTTTTATATCAGATGTTTGTATATGTTCTTAATTTTTTTTTTTAGCTATTTTTAAGCCATAAAAAGACAATTGCTAAAAATATATAATGTTGATTAATTTTTTATACTTGTTTGAACTTTAATCTTTGGGGGCAAGTAAATTTTTCCAGTTTTAAAAATAAATTGTATTCCATTGTTTAATAAATAATACAGACATTTATGATACTTTGTTTCCCAGAAATCTTAGTCTGAAACAAAATATAAAATAAGATAGCTTATCAAAATTCCTCGAGGGATTTTCCAGCTCAAGCCGCAAGATTTAGCACAACTCTTAAACTCACCCTTTGGTAATGCACACAAACACTTATTTAAAAATTGTATTTGCTTTCTAGTGGTAATCTGAAGTGGTTTTCAGCAGGAAAATAAACTCGTTGAGTGGCTTTTCAGTTAATCTGCAATTACTGCTCGCAAGGCCATATACGAAAGATCCTCAAGTAGTAGCAAATGGCCAGGCTATAAAAACATAAAGCGTCGTTATGGCCATGACCAAATGGCAAAATAAAATGTGCGAAAAAGAGAAACATAAAGTTTTTAAGTTTTTTTCTTGCTAAAATTGTTGGCAGGTGCGTTGTTGAGATTGTTTAATATATTTTTGGGCCTAATATAGTTTGTGACAAAGTTCGGTTTCGATATGGCAGCTGATTACGCATAGCTATATATACTATATACACCTTTGTCTGATGAATGATTGTGCCAGACACTTGAGGCTATATAATTTCAACTGTTGTTGCTTGCTAGTTGTTGTTTGTTGTGCTTGTGACTCGCTTCTTTGGCACTCGAAATACTTTTGTCAATATCATTTAGTGGGCATCGTAAAGATTGCCCCCAAAAGGCCCACTCAAGATCCCGCGTCTATGAAGAGTCATTGTGCGGCGCTCAAGTTTTGAGACTTGACTTTTGAGTTTTAAGTTTTTTCGTTGTTATTGTTGTTGTCAGGTAGTTGTTTATGTGAATTGAAGGCGCTGCCAGTCAAGCAGTCATGCAGTCAATTTGTTTTTGGTTGAGTGTTTTATTAATTAAAGTGCCCTCTCTCTCTCTCCATCTACAACAAACAGTTAGTCTAGTTTGTTGCTGTTGTAGTTTTTAGTTTTTCGTTGTTGCCCCGTTCTTTTTTGAGCCTTTCATAAATCATCGCACCCCGTTGACTGCTGAGACTGTTAATTAAAAATATAAACAAAAAAATAAAAAACGAAGAAAACATAAAGCCCCAAGCAAGCAGGCAAGCAAATAAGTTGGCGCGACGTTTAAGCGCTTTTAATGAAAATTAATGCGACTCCACTCAGTGGCAGCCTTCTGCTCCTGGCCCTGACGCCTGCCTGGCACAACTGAACTGGACACAGCCTCGCCGACAATGGGCGCCCTGCGCATTATCAGAACATAAATAAAAGTTTCCTGTAAAGACAGGAGACTGAGTTGGTCACGAAAATTGCCTATGCATAAAGCTGCTGGCTTGCTGCATGCTTATTGAGGTTTCATTAGAACAAAAGGCTTGCGCCTCAATGATTTATGCATAAAGCAAAACCAAACTCCTCCCCCCTTTTCATAGAGTATATCCCCTCGTTGACCAGTTGAGCTATTTGCATTAAAAATTTATTATTATTTTTGGGTGCCTGCTTATCGCAGAGCGTAGCTAAAATGTAAACATTAACATTTTTGTTAGCCAAACTTGAGCCGCACGCAAAATTAAAGGCATTATGTTTATGCAGGAAAGTTTTTGTATAAATATTTAAAAATGCAACATTGAAAGTTTACAGCGCAGATTTTTTTTTATATAATAATAATTATTTTGTTGCTTAATAATAAACTTTATACACTTTTTTTAACATACGTACAAAAAATTTCAGAAAATTATCTTTAATACTAATATCTACAAAGAGCTCTTGGTCCAGGGTATTTATTATTTGGTCAGCGCTTAGTTCGTCTTACTGCTTTTTTATGACACATTCATTTTCCCAAGAGGGTGTTTCGGCTGCTGATAACCGACGACATTTATAGCACTCTAGTTGCTCCGTTACCTGGCCCTGCATAAATGTACTTTGTATGTATTTGCCAATGTTTATTTTCAGTCATAAAGTTAAAGCCCAAATGCAAAGCCTTAAAATACTTTAATTACACTTAATTTATGACCAAATGCTTGGGCTAGCTGCAGATATACTTTATAGGGGAATGGGAGCAGCGGGGTGGAACAGACGCTTCTAGACGACAGTCAAAAACATTCGATTTCAATCTAATTAGTGCCTGGTCACACCTTCTTGACTACACAACGCTTCGGGCACCGCACAATTTTCTTTCCTTTTTACCCCCAAAATGGTAATTGTATTATTATTATTGTTATTGCCTGTGTCTCGCAAGCTGTTCATGTTCTTAGTTCGTGCAGCAGCACAAAAAAAGTTAAGATAAAGTTCAAAGAAAAATTAAAAAAAGGAAAGATTTTTATTGGACGTAGCTAAAGATAAAATACCCTTAAAATTTTTTAGATTAACTGTTTTTAAATTTTTTTTTTTTAAATTTTTAATAAATTATTTCTAGCTGCTAGGGCCTTTAACCCTTTTTAAAAATTAAAAATATATATTTCTACAAAGATTTACCATTATCAAGGGTTTCTGAATAACATCTTAAAACTTGAAGCTAATAAATCTAATAACCATTTTTAAAACAAAAATCATGAACGAAACTACAGAAAACACACTTTTATAACTTTTTCAGTAAAAGTTCCTAGATTTCATGGACCTTAAAAGCGCTTTATATTATTCAAAATGTAGAAAGTTCTCTGAAAAAGGTTAAGGATTTGATCACAAAATTGTATTACTATTATTACGATTTTCGTCTTTGACTTAGCTTAACTCTTTGCTTGCCTAACCTCATATTATTTCTTTGGCAAGAGTATTAATAACGTATGAACAAAAAAATCATTAAGATGCTTTTTCTTGAAAATTGCCTTGATACAACAACAACAAGCATTTTCTAGCAAAAGGTTCCTTTGTTCGTTGTCTGTTGTCCGTTGCGCTTAGCTTAGCTGGCGGCATTCATGTTGTGGTTGGATTTTTTCTCCATTTGATTGTTTTTAATCAATAGTTGTTTGTTGTCTGTGTTCAAGGAATCGAGGAGCCGTGCTATCGATTTGAGGCGCTGCCCATGAATATTTATTAGTTAAGTGCGATTTTGTATTTTCTTTTTGGATTTTTTTTCGGGGCGTTGCTCATTTTTATAAATCAGCCGGGAATGGGAATTTATGCGAAAGAGATGCGACCTGACAGCTGCTGCTTTTGGCTGCTGCTTTGGCCAGGAAATGCCAGAAAATAGCAGCCAGGAAATGCTTGTTAGCAGGTAAATTGACTGTCAATGTGAATTACAGAGCTGCAGTTCAACACAAAAACCCAGAAGAGGTGGGCCAAAAGTGTGGGCCTCCTCATTAGAGCATAGAGCGAGCTCGCTCTGTGTGTGTCTAGTCGGTGTGTGTGTGTGTGTGCCTAGTCAAGCAAAGAGCAACAAACACCCACATAAAATGAGGGGGAAAGGCGTGGCAGCAACAACAACTACACTTGGCTGCTTTGCTGCTGTAAAATGCTGTGACAAATGCGGGTAAACGAAAATTGCACAAAATACGACATATCACTTTAAAAAGAGTTGCTTGAGCTTACAGAGGGGCGGGGTTGGGGAAGGTGTGTGTGTGGAGGAGATGAGACTGCGACGTGAGCTGGCAAACAATGTGACCGCATTTTAGTCACAGTCACACTCGACAGTTGAAGACGTATGTATGTGTGTGTGTGTGTGCTTGAGTGTGTTTGAGTTCGTTGCTTGTGTGCATTGCACCGGGCATAATTGAGTTTGTTTCAAATGCTTTTTACGTGGCACGACCAGCAAAGCAAGCTGGCTGGCAGCAACAACAATTGTGGCAACAACTACAACTACAACAGGCAAGGCAACAACAACAATGCCAAACATGTAAGAGTGCTCATCGTCAAGTGTACTTGACTTCGTAAATACCCTGTTAATAGTTTTAGAAGGATTTGCTAAAAACCAAACATCATCAAAGTCGAATTAAAAAATTTTTTAAAAAAGAAATAAATAAAAGTTAAATGCAAAATAAAGTTAAATTAATAATACAAAGACTTTTAATTGGTTAATTATTTAATGATTTTTATAAATAAATATTTTACTATGATATTATAGACTAAAAAGTTTAAAAAAAATATTTAAGTTCTATAATCTTTAGCACAGACTAAAAAACTTAAAAAAAAAATTTAAGCCATCGTTCTTGTCGCATTTTCATACATTAATTTAAGTTTTTAAGTTTTTTTTTTAGATAAAATTATTATTTTTAACTATTAAAAGCGACGTATTATTATTTATAATTTTTTTATGTTTTTGTAAATTTTAATTACCATTTCAAAGGTTTTCTCATTAATTAATTTCACAATTCGTGTCAATAACCTACCACTACAAACCCTAAGGATCATTTTTAGTTCTTTCAACACAAATCACATTTTTGTTCTGACCGTTACACATATCTAATTAGTTTAACATTCGCTACATTTTTGGCAATTTGTCATGGTTACAGGGTATAACGACATTGTCGCCTTTTCACAACGTCTCTGCCTCTCAGTGTCACCCTCCCTCTCTCCATCTCTCTCACACTCTGTCTGTGGGTTGTTTGCTTGTCGTTGGTGCTGTTTTTGGGCCTTGTCTCTACTGGGTATGCGGAGTAGATTGGGTGCTGCTCGCTGTTTGCCCCTTGCATCGGCAACGGAATCTTAATGAATTTTACGAATTTAACATGCTGTGCACTTCAAAAGGAACACACAGAGTCAGTCGTCAGTCGACAGAGCAGAGGCGACACGACGCACGCACATTGCCGATAAGTAGAAGACGACGAAGAAGAAGTATGTTTGTCGTGCCATATATAAAATTATTACTTTCGACATGCATGCGACCGGGGCAAACAGAAATTGTTGTTACTGCTGTTGTTGTTGCAAGTTGTTTGCCATAAGTGGCTGCTGGGCAGGAAGAAGACGTTTCTTCTGCTTGAACACAAAATATAATGCTCTGCAGTTGGCCTGGCCAACGGTTTCTTTACCCTGAACTGAACTGAAATTGAACTCAACTTAAATGAACTGAGCTGACTTGACAAATCTGTGCAAGAAATTCCATGCGGCTTTGCATTGGAAAGTTGATAGCTGTGCCAAATCGCTTATGGGCATAGGGAAATAAAATGGAAAAGTCACCTTTCAAATTGCAAAATAAAAAGAATGTTAGTTTGAGCTTATAATAAAGAGTTTAAAGGTTAAAAAAAATTAAACTGATTGATTTGGTTTTAGTAAGGACTCTAAAAAATATAAGTTAAATATTTTTGAGCAATTCTTGAGACTTGAAATAAACCTAAAAGGGTTCCCTAAACTCATTTCAACCCCAAATTTAAATTAAATGTGCAAAGTTTCAAGACAAAGACACAAAAAATATCTATTGAAATTTTCGTAGCGTTTTTTTAATTTTTTTCAATTTGAATTCTTTCAACTTGAGTTGGTTAATGGACTTCAGTGACAATTTGATCCCATTTGCTGGTGATTAATGCGACTTATTTGAAATTCATTGACATTGTCTATGGAAATGAGCACAAAAGAGACAGAGTGAACGAGAGATATTGGCCAACATAATGCTTCCTCGCTTAAGTGTGTTCTGCCTAAAAAATGAGCTTACTATTGATGGCTATCAAGAGCAGGTGCTTATCAATCATGCGATTGGCATGCCTTATGGGCAACTTGAGGTGACTTCAGGCATAACAATCGCATTAGTCGACAAACAAAGTAGAGGATACGTCTACGGTGTGGTGAGGTGAGGCATGGAGAAGCAAACACATTGGCCGCAGGAAATACAACGCCATATTACTAATAAAATAAACAGCAAATAAAGTTAATAGCATTAAAGAAAACGAACAAAAAAAACACGCTAATGAGCAAAGCCAATTAACAGCTGAATACAAATTTCAAAATCAAATACAAAAGTTTTATTTTGCCAGGTAGGCCATATTGACAGCTCATGTTTGAGGGCCCTGAGTTTTCACTTATACCAGCTCACGATCCAAGACGGGGTCGAACTTTGATTTGTAGGCCTGAATCTTCAACTAAATGAACCGCCAAATGTTTGTGTATTGCTTAACGTTTTTATATCATTATGAGCAGTGTGAAAAAATGAGTGGGCGAGTTTGACTAAGAGATACTCTAAAGAGTCTAAAAGATAAACTTACATATTTTTTGTGAAATTTTTCCAAGTAATCAGAAATTTTTAAATGTTTATAAAGTGAAAGCTTAATCATAATTTTTTATAGCTGAATCTTTTTGCTTACATCCTTGACTATTAATACTGATATTTGAGTATGTAAACGATAAAGTCTGTGATATTTCATTCCCAAATTACAAAGCTTGACACAACTTTATTATACCTTCATTCTTTGCAACTTGAACCAAGTTCAAGGAATTCAAAACAACATCACTTTACCATGACGCGGCGATCTATAATTATATTTAATGCTATACAAGAAAAATATAAACTTCATAATTTATGGCTGAGAGATATGCTTTTTGTTTTATCTGGCAGCTGAATTTAATTTTCAACATTGTGCGACATTTGTGTACAACTGTTGACTGGCACGATTTATATTTATTTATGGTTCATAATCTGTTGTGCATACAATGCTTTTAAATAGTATAATCATTTGCGTACTGCAGTCGCCTCAATTGTTTTCATCTGTCAGTAAAATTAACAACTTTGTTGCAGTTTGTCGATTCTTTTTATTAGCGCGAATGTCCGAATGTTCCTAATTATAAGCAATAGTGTTTTATAATTAAGGTAACAAATTGTTTACCTCAAAAAAATAAAAGAAACTAAAACGAAAACAAAACGCAAACTGATCAAAATTTGTTGAATCATTTAATTCTGCTTGTTGCTCAGCATAAAATTTTCAACAACGTTTGCTTATTATTATTATTTTTATTTTGTTAGTTCGGTTTATTTTTTTTTGCATTTTAATTGTATACAATTTTTGTTTTTGGCTTTTGCTTCTTTGTATTGGCAATTTGTGCTGCTGCTGATAATTATAAAATATTTAATTATAAATCATTTGCGTTACTCTTGGAAGGTCTCACGCGCCACGAAGGTGAAACTCTGAAACTTAAATCGATATTTACATATTCATGCATATACTATGTATGTTTGTTTTTGTATTTATTTATGCATGTACAATGTACATACATATGTGCACGGCTTACATTTCATTAAATGCTGGCTTAAGCGCATTTAAAATGTGATATTATTATACAATTTATTGCATTTTTTTTTTGTTCGTCACACCACACATGCCATATGCAAATGTTCAGTTTGTATTTTGTAAATAAATATGACAACAATTTTTTTTTAAAACTTTGTTGTTTGTTGGTCACGTATCGATCAAAGTGGGGCGGTTGCAGTATGCCATACTGTACTATACTATATGTGGGCAGTGTGATATGACAGCGTTTATGTTAAGTGCGCATTTAAAGGTTTTGACAATGACAAAAGCCAAGTTTAATTGGCCATAATCAGCTGAAATTGGTTACAACTAAAAATCGTTATGCAGCGCAATTGCTTTTGTGCATGGCGAATGCATTTTCAAATGTATTTGGTGTCAAATTATTATTATTGCAAGCAGTTAAGAATATTAATCAGTATTGAAATCATTTTTTTGCGGAAGGACAATTTTGAAAGTGAAATATGAACAGCTTGTATTAACTTGGGAATATTAAATTGGATTTTAATAATAGCTTAAATGGGAAAAATGAGAAAATAGTTTTCAGAGTTTTAAAATTTTGTTTGTTTGGAAAATTTAAAGTTTTAGAGCTTATAGAGTATAACTTCAAATAAATAAAATTTAAGTAATGATTTTTTTTTTTTTTTTAGAAAATTTAAAATGAAAAATGGGTCCAAGAATATTCTTAGTGCTATAGTTTATGGTTCTCAAAAATGATTAAAATTGTGATTTCATTTAAGTTTTTTTATTTTTTAGTATAATAATCTTTTTTATACTCTTTCTGAATTTAAAAAATCTTAAGACAAATCGTTTTTAATAAACTTCAAAGCGCTTTAGCATTTATATCACTTGCTGCCCACAATCCGCATATTTCTTAAAATTAAATTCAAAAAATAAAAAATTATACGACAGCAAACAAAATTGAAATTCTTTCGAGGCGATTTTTTGGAACTGCAACGGAAGCTGTTGACTGCTTGAACAAATAGACGCAGTGCCAAATAGAAAAAAATTTTGTTTGCATATTATTACTCATCTGCAAAGACTCTACGTATATATGGGTGTAGAAATATATATCTTTTTATCCAATTTGGACAGAGGATTGCGTGTGCTCTAATGCCGTTTGCCGTGTTGCCATTGTTGTTGGTGTTTTTCTTTTGGCACTTGGAAATGATTTGTGGCGGCGGCAAATGTTGTTGGCTGTCTGAATTGCTGTTTGTAGTATGATCGAACGCTGCGGGCCATTGCCGTTGCCGCTGCCTGTGCTGTTGCCGGACAATGAGTGCCACGTGTGGGCGTCCTTATGCCGTGCCCCCTACATACTCGTACATATACAGTGAAACAGAAAATCGCAACGAGAGGCAACTGTTGTCATTCCGGCTGCCCACACATAGCCGGGCCAGGCAGCGAATGGCGCAAATCTTGTTTGTAGTTTAGCACAATTTCATTTCATCTTCCAGGCAGCTGATAAGCTGAAGCTGTAGCCTGAAGTCGTCTCGACAGACAGACAGACAGACCGACAGGCAGACGAACAGACGACTGAGAGACAGAAGCGTGGGCTGCTGCCGTTTTCTACAACAAGTATGCTTTTTCTTCGTTTTTCTTTTAGATAAATGCGTGCGAAAATAAATTTTCCGTTTTTACTTCGCTTCTTCTTCTTCTTTGGGGCCACACAATTCATTAAAGTGTCTGCCACACCCAACAGCACCAGAAGCAGATATACAGATACAGATACAGATACAGATACCTAGATACGCAGCTAAATACAGATAGAAGTTACAGTAGCATCCGTGGTTTAATTGCATTGCGCTTAATTTGTCATTAGCCTTTGACTTTGCTCTTGCTCTTGTTCTTGTTCTTTGCAAGCCAACTTGGTGCTGGAAGTCATTCATCTTTTGCTTTGTGTGCAAGTAATTAAAAATGTTGGTTTTCAAATTTAATGGCATGAAAGAGTTAATATACAACTATGCTTAAAATTATAAAACTTTTTTCAAAGAGAATATTTTATTTTATGGTTTAAGGGACAAAAGATTTTGTTTGATCATTATTTTACGTAAATAAATTACTAAGATGTGTTGAAATTCTAAAAGAAAAAATTTTTGAACTCAATTAATTATGCAATTTTTTTCCTATCCTTTCCTTCTGCTTATAAAAGCCCAAAGGATGTCAATTAAAATATATTACTGTTGCGTAATCAGTATAAGTGGATAAATTTTCCAATGAATTATGCAAATTGCAAGTTCTGACCAATTCCCAAGTCGATTTTTAGGCAGAAAGTTTTATTCGCTTGACTAGATTTGAACGCAGTTTCTTTGTTGAGCTTAATCCAAAACATTTGAGGTATTGCTTTTGAAAATCGATTTAGTTTTGACAAACTTATGACAATCAAAAGTTCTAACTAACTCCCAAATCGACTTTACACATTTTTGGGATAAGAATCAAGTAAAAATCTAGATTCAAGATTTAAATGCAGGATTAATGCACAGCTCAAACTAACTTAAGTTATTGCATTAAAAGTTTTATCTAACTCTTGTTCAAGTTTGTCAACATATTTTTTTTAAACTATTTTTAGGTTTTTTTTTAGTCTGAATTTAATTGTTGTTTTGTGGTTACTATTTAATAAAAGAACATATTAGATTAAACTGATTGTAAACAACTCAAATACGTTAAACTAATACTTCTAGGAACAAGGAACGATATATGTCTTAATATACCACAACACAGATACACACACACACTTAAACTGAGAGATAATAAAAGATACAGTAGCGTCCGTTGTTTAATTGCAGTGAGCTTAATTTGTCATTAGCCTTTGACTCTGTTCTAGCGCTTGAAGCCAACTCTGCTTCTCTTGAAGCTGCTCGGCCTGTTTGCCCTGTGAAAGTCATTCATCTCGCCTCTTTTCTTCGCCCTTTTTTTTGGTATTAGTTTTGGTTTCTGTTTTTGTCCATTTATGCGCAATGTTTCCGCTTGAGGAATCTCTGTTAGACACAATGCTTCAATGAATTCAAACAGGGCAGCAAAAAGTTTTTTTTTTTGCTTTTGCTTTTGCTTTTGCCAGCAATGACTACAATTCTTTGGCAGCAAACAATGCCAGGCAGTTATTGACGCGTCCTCAGCATCTGTAGCTAAGTATCGTCGTGAGTATCTAAGTATCTGCAGCTGTATGTATGTATGTATGGATGAATGTTAAAGTGTATGTGCAGCATTGTTCGATTTATGTGCGTCCGGCTTCGTGAGCGGCTCAATTAGTTACGGCAAGAAAATTACTTTGCTCGTTACTCGACTGAGCAAAAAAAAAAAGTTTTGCGTTCTCGGCTTTGTTTTTTTGGCTTCCTGCGGCGCCCAGTTTAGCCGCCCATTTTCCATTCCATTCCATGCCAATCCATTGCCTGCACAAATTTCCTATAATATTTTAGCAAGTTCACTTCTCTTCCTTCATCTCCATCTCCTTTTGTAACTCTTTTGGTGATTGGGTAACGTGTTCTTTGCAGTTCTGCAAAGCATTTTATGTCTGCTTATCTTTTGCGCTGGCACTTTTTTTTTTGGTGCTTTTGCAATAGACGTTCTCTCGTTTATCGGCTGTCCGAGTTGCTTAATTCTTTATATAAGAAAAAATAAAGAATGCTTACATGACTTGCCGCTCGCTCGTATCTTGCAGATACTTGCCGCACTGTGTGTGCCCCGTAATGCGGATGTATTTATCACACGTCTCCGCTTGCTAAAGCATCTGCCAGATAAGCTCAACTTTTTTTTTTGGTATTGTTTTCACAGCATAACAATTTCAAACATTTTCAGCAGACTTACTTTACTTTTATTTTATTTTTTGCCCAAGTTTTTCATGAGTAATTTCTGAAAGCCATCAAAATGCCGCCAGCAAATAAAAAGAAATTCAAAAGACAATGATAGCATTTTAAAGGAGATTTTAAGCAGAAACGTGGCATGCATCATTTTGTTGTACCTGTGTGCCGCACACACACACATTCACAGGTGATTGATAATGCTTCGGGGGCATTAAGACAATACAGCTGCTTTGTTTTATGTATCTGTGAGATACGCGCGACACATTGCACCTTTTTTTTTTTTGCAATATTTGCTGCTTGTTTCTGCACACAAGTTTTCGTGTGAAAACTACCTGATTTTCCAGCTGAGTTGCGCCAAGCTGTGCCGTCTTAGCCCAACGCTGCTTGTTGGCCATTAGCATATTTTGAATAACTGCCAATCAGCTGTTAAGTTCGTTGCTTCCGCGCCGTCTGCTTACTTATATCTTTCCTACTAAGACCGCTCTTTCTCTCAAATTCTCAACAATTGCCGTCCATTGTGCACAAGATAAAAGTCGCTGTCTTCGGTAATTCAAAGCAATTTTTTTTTTTTTTGCTTTTTATTTGCTACCATTCCATATTTAAATTACTTTATTTCCACTCGGTCAACGTCTGTCTCTTTTTCTGCGATATCTTTTTCCTTTTCTATCTATCTTGCTGTGTGTGCGTCATCTGCTTGATTTTGATGCAGAGTCGCATTTGTTACGCACTCGAACATACAATGAAGATATTAAGTTGATATATAGTCAAGCTTCCATATAACAAAAATTATGTTTTTAATTCAACGATCCAATTTAAAAACATTTCAATTAGGTTTCATGAGAAAACTATTATATGTTGGCTATGAACTATGATATATAATATCTGAAATAGTTTCTTATAGCAAGCGAATAAGAAACCATTTAAATTTTATTAAGTCTCAAGCATTTCATAACATATTTTCTTGCCGTGTACGTACACAAATAAATTACTTGATATGCAATCTAGATACATTTTTCTAAAGTATCTGTGTGTGTGTGCGATACGTGCGCTACAATTTAGTTATACGCATAATTTTGTTAAATTCGCATTTATTATAATGACTGCAGATCCGCCAGATTCCCAGCCTCAATCGCCACGACTCGAACGTAATTTGCTTCGGGGGCGGAGGGCATTGTGTGTGTAAGCTCAGTGTGTCTGTGTGTGTAGTTGGGCACTTACCGCGAACAATGCTGATCACTTGAATAGATACAAACAACGAGCATTATTCATAAAGTATTTTTTTGTGCATTTTCTATAGCCCAAGCATATTCTTATCCAACAGCTGACCCATTTACACGCTAAAAAAAAATCGAATACGAGCTGTGCGATAATCTTTGCACACATACAAACATAAATACTTATGATACTAAACACCTTTTGGGTTCGGTTAGTTCATTAATCATTTATTGATTTCCCAGAGAACGCATTACAATAAAAAAACCCAACGCTATACAATAGTTTTGGTTCTTTTGTTTCACGTTTTGAATGGACAGAAATTATTATTTTTTTTTTAGTGTTTTATGTAGGAAACCACCTAGAGACTGTTTGCTTTTAATTAATGCACAACAAATGTATTTTTAGATTGTCCATTTTATAGAAATAAGCATATTAGAATAATATGCAAAAAATCTTTTTGGAAATAGAAAGTAAATATGCAAAGTAGGCTTTGAGAAATATAAAAAAAATTGTATTCTTTGTATATTTTTGCTTCTTCAACTTAAGAGCGCCATCTATCTTTTTTTAATGGCCATAAAAGATACAGATACAGATATATATATGTTTATGAATGTTGTTGCTCTAAGCAAATTTTGCATGTACCATTAAATTTTTGTGTGTTTCGGTTTCTGTTCCGTTCTTTTTATTCTGTTTTTCATTTCGTTGCGCGCCGCTGATGAATGACAGCCCATTGAAATGCCATGTCCACCCCTCACTGCCCCGCACACATTCACAATGGAACGTCAATGAGTTTGGCAGCTGATATTATGGCATATTTAATGTGCGAAATTAAGTGTTGTTATATCTATGGGAATTATTTCATCAAAATTAAGCAGCGCATAAATTACTTGTGCATGGCTATGCTTAAAATATTAACTGCTCTCTGTACCCGTATGCGTGTGTGTGTATGTGTGTGTGTGTCTGTGTCCAAGGCCAACAGTTGAGAGACAACATGTTGAGTATGGATTGTATCGACGAAGAAGGATGCTGTCTGCTTGGCTTCTAATCTGCTGCAACTTTTCAGCTGTCCAGCATACGTTTTTGTAAGCTTTGCAAAGAAAAACCACAAAGTACAACAACAACAAAACTCTCTGAAACCACTCGAAACCACGCAAACCACAATTGATAGCTGCAAGGTATGAGCTTAATGTCCACATCATGAAAAATGATACACAAAAAAAATTAAAAAGGAAAACGAAAATAAGCAAAAAGAAACAATATCAAGTTGCTTCTTACGCGTCGTTGCATGTTCCAAGCCCATAATCCTCTTCAACTACAAAAAAAATGTAATATATATATGACGTGAGCGATAAGAAAACGAGGCGAACGGCAAGGCAGGGTACATTTTGGGTGAGAGCATAAAAACTATAAATAAAGTATAGATAGTTGGGCTTGCCCAAAACTCATTACAAATTGGTTGGAATGGGGTATAATAAAGATGTGCAGAATGTAATGGATGGAAGATGGAATGTATATATTCTGCTTAACGGTTTTCAAAGGTATTTATTGTATATCGATAAGTTATCGATGACAGCATTCATCCTTGATCTTTGGTTTAAGTTTCTTTCAATATTTTCTGCCTTGAGAAACTTTTTCACTTCAATTTTTCCAATAATTTTATGTCAATAATTAATCGATATCCAGCTGTTAAAGCTTTTACTCATTACAATGGATACATTGAAACAAGATTAAAAATAAGTTCAATAAGATTGTTGCAGATGCAAAGTAAGTTATCTTCAATAAATGTTGAACAAATTGAAAATAATACTTTAGGGATCTTAAAACTACATCTCAGGGTATCTTATAGTTCAATTCTCTTAACTTTACCCCCTTGTTTCTTTATTTCTTATTGCTTATCAGCGAGCCCAACAAGGCCCAACAAGAATTATCAATTAAATGTGAAAAGTTTTAAGCCCTGCGCTGAGTGCAATGTCAATATGTTTAATTGACCCAGAATGACAAAATAAATAAAAAAAAAAACTCTTATAGGAATCTAGATTGAGCAGTTGTTATGTGCTGTCTAGCCCCCCCGTAGTCGTCTTTGCCAACTAATTGCTGCACAACACTTTTAATTGACCTTCGCCTCTGACGATGCGCCCTGCGGTATGCTATAAAAAAGGGCCCTGGCGACGACAAGCCGCATAATTAATTAATTATGTAGACGACGACGACGGCAATGGCGATGGCGAACGAAGATGATGAAGCTGAGAAGATCAAGTGAATGGCTTAATGGATTTAACTTGGTCATTGCGTGCCTTAATACTTTTTTCTGCTGTATAATTTTTATTTTCATTTTGGTTTTGTTTTCTTTTATTTTTCTGTTCATAATTTCATTTTAATGTTGATTATTTTGCCATTTGCGGCATTTGCTTTGCAGATGACAAGAGAAATGACAGTAAATGTCATAATGCTAAGTAAGAAGAAGAAAAAGTATGATAAAAAGTGGGGGAAAAATATATGTATGACGACGACGTTGGGGCTTCGCAAGTGGAGCAATGTCGTGCCGCAGACAAGTCAGACAAACCGCAAGAGAAGTGGCAAGGGGTACAGTGAAGTGAAGTGCAATTGTTGGTCGTGGCAATTCCACAGAGAGTGCCACAGAGCTACCCCCTTACCTCCCCCCCCCCCTCAACATGTAACGTGACCAACATGTGCGTGCCAACCGAAGGCAGATGGCAAGTTTTGACTAAGACCAAGTTGCAAGATGGAGTTGCAAGTTGTGAGTTTGTCGAGCAGAGCAGAGTGTGCGGCGGTGGCATGGTTGCAAATAAAGTGACTGTGACAAGCGAATGCTTCTGCTGCTGCTGCGGCTTCAGCTCTTGTCTGCTTTTGTCTATCGCACGCGGAGAGTCTCGCATTTTGTTGCATGGTATATTTTCGCATCCGTGTCCGTTTCCCCTCAGTTGCTGCTACTGCTGCGGCTGCTGCACGCTCTTGTGTAACCTTTTAATCCGTTTTGTAAGCAGAACGTAACGCACGTTCCCATATATAAAAAATCCAACAATAGCAACATCAACATCAACAACAACAACAACATTGCATAGTCAGGAGTTACGTTTGTCAACGAACGCCGCACGTGATATACCCTTGCTGATTTTATATAAAAGCCGTTACATTCGATCCATGTGAGTTTGAAAACGCAACAATTCTCAGAAATTCCCAATTTATTTCCCAACTTTTACATGTGTCCTGCGATTTCCTTTGAGGATTATTTAATTTTACACAAAATCCTTTTGAGGTTTGATTCAGGAGAAAAACGCAACATTATAAAAATCTAGACATTCGATTTAAAATGATATGCTTTTGTAATACTTTTTTTAATAGGTTACATATATGAACATAGATATTTTATTTATTTATTATTTTTTTGACTTTTATTATTAGGAATTAAGAAAAATTTCGACAATTAAAGGCTACAATGTAAAGAAATGTAATATACAATTTTTTTTTTATATGAGCCAACAAAGAATCTTTAAAGGTACATACATCATAATTATTTGTATCTGAACTTTGAGCAGCTTAACATTAGGACAACAAATTTTTATTGTCTTGTATTCAAATGTAATTTATAAAAATCTGTAAAGATTTTCTTTACTCTTCAAAAAACACGATCCTTTTTTGAGGATTAAGAAGATCCATTAAAAATTTTAAAATTATTTGCTTGAGTCAAAACTTTTTCTTCCTTTGGAGTTATCTGATTGATTCCACCTGAATAAATTTCTTATGGTGTAAAACGTTTTTTGTTATCAAACTTTATGAAATTGAAGAGAATGGCTGAAAATAAAATTACAAAGAACTCTGCATGGATAGATTCGCAATGCCATCTTCTAAGGTTGATGAGTAATTGCCTTAGAAAGAGAATACAAAAAGAAAAGTTTTCCGTTGTTTTCGCTACGATGTTTCGACGATTTATCAATTCTTGAATGTGCCCCGCTGTGCGTTACATGCCAGTGACAATTTGCCCGAGGACACAGGGTATTGAAACAGTGAGGCGGCAACGAGCTGTACACAATGCCATCATATATGTATATAGCTGCAGCTACACAGCTAAAAACCGCAGAGTCGGAAAGAGAGAGAGCGAGAGATGATTTTCCGTTGCAGGCGAACCAATTTGAATGGGGTTTGGGTTTCGGTTGATGTTGGGTTTCGGATCGGTTCATTGTAGTTGATGTCGCTGCTGCTGCTGCTGCTCTTTCGCGAATTGTTTGCGGATAAATGGCGAAATTGGTATAAATGATGGAATTACATTGTTTGAGGTTGCCGTTGCCATTGCCGTTGCCGTTGCAAAAGGCGTGCCATTTGTGGGCGTCATGTTTTCGCTTAATACATTTTATGGCACTGGGGCTATTGGCTTAAAGTTCACTCGCTCAACTCGTGCTTTTAAATAATTAAAAAGACAACCGCAACGGCAACACTTGATACGTTGCACAAACAAGCAAACTACGAAAAAAAAAAAAATGCAAAAACGATAACTATGCTGTCAGTATTTCTTGTTCTCATTGTGGCTGCATCACAGTTATTGGCCTGGAAATGTGGAGCACAAAAAACCAAAAAAAAAAATGTTTCCATTTTTGTGTTTGCTTTTCGCTTCAATTGCGAATTTGTGTCACATCGCGGCTTCTCGTTGCCCGTTAGCTCAAACAAATAGAAGAAGTAGAAATAAAAATAGAATTGGAAATAGGCCTCCAAGGGCGTCCAACGGCCAACAATAGCGGTAATAAATTCGTACAATGCTTCAATATTCCATGAGTTGAATTTGAGATTTTGTGGAGCAAAATCAAACGCATGCAATTGACAGCCAATTGACAATGTATTAAATGTGAAGAGCGGGGACTTTGGAGGTGTCATATGATATTGATAAGGGCATCTGTTAAAGTGATATCAATCTTTCGTTTAAGAACATTTAAATTCAAAGATGCTGTTAGGGAATACAATAATCGACCTTAATTGTAGTTTTTTGTTAACATTTTGAAGTGAAAACTTAAAGAAGGAATATTTGCCAGATTTCGCTGGGAATTAACACAAATAAACAGTTAAACTTTTCAATTAAAACTTGAATCAAAAAAATATTCAATGTAGCGAATTTAATCCTATAGATTATTTATTTACTGAGGATCCCATTCAGATTCGATTTACCTGAATAAAAATCTACTTATACTTGTTACTCATAAGCTTTATGGTTTAAAAATAAATGTTTTCATTAAAATCACGCTATTTTTTTGTCTTTATTTTACTCTGAACGCGTTACCAAAGTGATGGCTTTGAAGTGTTGTTGTCTCCTTTTGAAAAAAAACTGCATCGCTTATCACATATTAATATGTAATAAAAGCTGAATGCAGCCAGACGGCGCATAAAGTTCGTAATATTTCATAAATATTAATCAATTAGTGTGTGTGTGTGTGTGTGTGTGTGTGTGTGTGTGTGTGAATGTGTGGACAGCAAACAGCACTTATGGTCGTCTGATTGGCAACATTTGCGGGTTAAAAGGCAGTAGTGGAGAAGGGGGAAAGAAGGCGTTGGACTAACGCCCACAATATGGCTGGGAGCTGGGATAATCAACACACTCTGACCAAATGTCGCCGGCGCGACAAAGAGGGAAAACGGCAACAAGCACAAACACACACACACAATCCAATAATACAATTTATTATCAATGGCAGACAGCAAATCCACCCTGAATAGGGTGGGTCGGAAAAAGGGACTCATAAATAACGCTACAAAACGACGGCGGCATGAAATTCAGCCTGGTGCATGGGAAATAAAGGATCTCAAAAAAGTATTTTTGTATTGTATAAAATGTGCTCTGGGGATTTGGGTAAAGTGTTTGCGCGTGTGTGTGTGTGTGTTGTGTTTGTGTGTGCGATGACGACGAAGAAAATATAATTAAAATCCAATTAGGTTTTAATGAAAGCAAGCCATAATTAAATTAGAATTGCCAGGCGTAAATAATGCGAAATTTATACTAATTAGACAAGACAAGATGTTCAAGTTGATGCTGAAACCGAAGGCAAAAGCGACATTTGACAGCAAGAGTTCAGTTTAAAGGCGTATGTATCTCAGCAACTGTTGCAACCGCACGCAAGCCAGCATCCAAAAACTGAAATTCAAGCCCAAAAAAAGAGGTGAGCGTAACCGGCACGAAAGTAATGCGAAGACGGATACAGATACAGATACGCAAAAAGATGCAGATGCAGATACATTGTGTGCGCACATATGGCGTGTGCGTATGTACACACACACACACACACGTATCTAAAAGATTACGTTAGCCAGTTTTGTTGCGGTTACTGTCTTTGCCGTAAATGTGAACTCAAATGCGACCACAAATGTCTAAAGCGAAAGAAAAATAAAAACTTGTGCTAAAAATGCAAACACTGACAGATACAGATACAAAGATACCGCACTGTGATACGGTTACTGTGCCAAAGCCGTTTTTCTCAATGTGTGTGTGTGTATCTTTAAGATACGCATGAGGCTGGACAAAAAACGACGACAACGATAACGACGACGACAAAGACGACGGCGGTGACTATTAAGGGGCGTTTCATTTTTATGTTTCATTTGCGCCGACGTCGCTGATGACGACAAAATGATAATGACGACAACGACAACGACGACGACGACGACGACGACGCTGGCTACTACTACCTGTATGAATGAGCCAAAACGTGCGATGGGGCCAACAGCAACAACAACAAAACAGCGTGCAATGAATGATTCGTCTGTCTAACCAATCCCCCGTCTGGCTTGTCTGTCCATTTGTTTCCCTGGCCTGCTTCGTCTGCGTCGTCGTCTGTTTGCCCAAGCTAAAAGCCAAGTTAAGCGCTTGCCCCGCCGCATGACTAACAGCGTTGGCGCGCTACAACAACAACTTAGCTACCAGCCAAAACAACAACAACCATAACAGCAAGCCGGCACTGCTTGTCGTGTCATCGTCGTCGTTGTCGTCGTCGTCGTGCAGTTGTGAAAAATTAATTCTACAGATGGTCGTAACATTTAATACTCTAACATAAGGATAGATTATTTGTTATAATCTGTTGTTATAAGTCCTGAAATGATTTATTCTAACTATTTTAATCATTGTTAGTAAAAGATTAGCAAAATATTCAAATTCAGTTGTTAGCCAACATATAAATACTTATAATTAAGTTAAAAAACATTTTTAAACATAATTTAAAACAATGTTAAATTTGATTTATTATACGAAAAAACTTTAACTTTATAATTTTGGTGGTTTGCATAATTTGTATCCTCAAAAGGATATAGTTGAAAGGAGTATTACAAATTTATCTACACTATTTTCATAACCTTATTGATGCAGGGAGGAAAATATAATCTTATCTGAACATACAACTTATACAATAAACATACATATTTTAATATTTGTAAAGTTTCTTTTTAATATTTTAATTTATTTACTTTTATTAAGCACAACAGAAGCTGTTTTTAAACTAAACATAACAACAATACTAAGGGTTAGAATACTTATCATTTATAGAAGCTGTTTGAAAACATTTGAGTTGAACAGCTGTGCGGTTAGTGTATTGAAATGTCCACATATAAAATAATCAGATAAGACAAACGAGTTTGACGCTTCAAATAAATGATTGCCAGCTCTTCTCTATGGGTTGTATTAGTTGTTGCTGGTGTTGCCTCTCTATCTATGGGCCGATGGTTGGGTCGGAACTCGCATGTTTGGCGTTGTTTGTTTGCTGGCCATGTTATCTGTGTAGTTGCATCTTGCGGATGCGACTCTAGCGATATTCGTTGCCATTGGGGGGGAAATCGTTAGCTGCAGGGGGTTTGCAAAGCTTCTTTTTTTCTTTTGGGCAATTACCGGGGCAGCTGTTGAATGTGTGGCCAGGCACATTATACTACCAGCAGCCAGTTGTAGCAATATGCATACATACATGAACACACATGTATATAAGTAGTTTTTGGGTTTCTCTGATAGGACAAAGCATTTGACTGCGTCGATTGTGCAATTAATTTTATCGGCTCGAAGTGACACGTGCGGTGCGTTGAGATTGAGAAAAATCTGAGAACAGGAAGGAAAAGATAGACAGAGTGAGAGTAAAAGTGGAAAAGGTATGGAATGTGAAACTTCAACCAAAAATTAGCACAATTTTAAAAGTAGAAACTGCGTCTTAGCTTTCTTTTGTTGAGCCTTTTTGACATTTTAAGCTTTTAGCCATTAAACAAACACACATGCCACAACAGCTTCATAAGCCACAAACACATGTAGTACACACAATGAGGCAATATGCTGCTGATGGTTTAACACAAATCCAGCTAATTTCATTTGACAATCGCTTGGGGTTCACAGTTTGAGGGGGTCCATTTGTTTGTATGCGTTAAAAGAATAGAATAAAGATGCCCGCACATAGTTGATAAGTGCAAAAACATGTTTTCAAGAGCCCAACGAAACAGCGAAAGCATCCATCCCCCTAATCTAAAACTGTAGCTCCATTGAGTGGAGGGGTTTGGGATTGCATTGCGGTTTCGCAGCGACACAATGATGTCGTTTTTGTGGGTCTTGCCACTAATCAAGTGAAAGAGCGCATTGTATTGCGATGCTTTTGTATGTGCTGTGTGGCATGCAACATTAATGGGAGCAACATTATGTGGGCAGCCACTAACTACACACAAAGAAAAAATGTACTCAGTTAATATAGTCAAAGTAAAGAATTAACTAAAACTAATAATAAGAAAATTAATTTTGGAAAGGGAAGTTCACATAATAAGCAGCTAAAGTTTGTTAAGGTTTACACTATGAATAGTCATTAGTTTCTTTTATACAAATTGTTAGCTTCTTAACAAAACCCATCTACACTTTCAGCTATAAAATAGACAAACCTAATGCGGTCGAGAGGGAAACACAATACCCATAGTTAAGATCACATTACAAAAGAGCTTCAAATCAAATAAATAACTATAACAACCTAACAAAAGCCACACACATACACACACACAGTTGTCAATTTTATTCATGGGCCATTAAAACCAAACAAATTAAAATAAACAATCAAGTAAATTGACATTTACACAAAATCGAAAAATGATTTTTTTTTTTTTAAATGCGGAAAACCATTGAAAACGAACAAATTAAACAATTAAGAAATATTAAATATTTTTATATTTCCTCGCAGCCTTCACACAACAAAACAAACTTAAACTAAACGCAAAAAAATATTAAAACTAATGCGCTGTGACTTCTGAGGCGAGGGTCAACAGATAAAAAAAATAACCAAACACAAATAAAACTAAATGAGCCGCAACAACAGCAACAACAACAAAGCAAATGACTTGATATTTACAACGATGAAAAAAGGAAAAAGAGAAGTTACCATAATAATGACATCAATAAAGCATTTGATTGTTATGATGCGATAACGCCAAAAACGTGGATGGCAAAAAGACGAAAATGAAGAAGACGAAGAAAAATGTTTGTACCTAGCCAAATAAAAATTGCATGGAAAAACTTTGATTGCCTCAAACACACACACACATAGACGCTTTTGCCAGATGGGGGAGTTGATTGTTGAATTTTGTAGCCAAATAAAATGTCATGACTTTTTCGCAGCCATTAGAAATGGCAAAACACATGCAGACCAATCATTGTGACTATTATTGTTGTTGTTGTTATTATTGTAGTTTTGATTAATGAACCTCAATTAAATTCCAAAAAAAAGAAGAAAAATATTGGATGGTTCGGCCAGCAAACGCCCTTTATTTGTTTAAGGCACACCAAAGGGGCGTATGCGTGATATTGCTTTGCAGATATAACTATAAATACATACAGACACACATACACATGCATGTTTGTTCACATATCTAGTTATTTAGTTGGCTGAATGACGGAGTGAGGCATTTGCTTTGAACGGAAAAAAAAATCGTTTGTTTAATTATGCCTATAAATAATCAGAGCCGAGTGTGTGCACTGGCATTAATTGTGTACACTCATAATAATCAGCTTATATATATAATTTTTGTTGTTGTGCAGAGTGCAAGTCATTAAAATTGCTCGGCATTGGGCATATCAACAAAGCGGCCTCATATGGCTCCAAACGGAAATGGGCGAAACCCGAAAAAAGCAAAAAATAAAAATAAAATGAAAAAAATGGGAGCAATCAGTTCAATTACATGTTATCATAAGAGGGTATGGCTTTTCACCATAAAATTTAGGTGATTCATGTGTGTGTGTGTGTGATGATGTTAATAAGAAATGAGTCCATTAATTAAACCTTTTATAGTTATCAGAAGGTATTGTGCTTTATTTTACGGCAGGTTGCCGAAGTTCTTCATTAGTTTTCTCAAAATACTTTTTAGAAATAAAACCTTCTTAACACGTTTGTAGAAATTATCAAATAAATTTTTAATTGCTAAGCGCTGCAAGTACTAAAAGGTAAATAACATAATACGTTGCATGCGGATGTAGTTTTTTTTTTATCGTTTTTTAATAACCCATTATAACAAAAAAGGTCAAAAATAATTATAAATTATTTTTAGAATTTTTGTTGGTTATTATTTTAAGTGCCTTAAATCTATAAATAATATTGAACAGTCATTAAAACAAAATTAAAATGGCTTTTGATAGAATTACCCCACACAAATAAATCTACTTATAACATTCAAACCTATAGAGAATTAAATATTATATGTAAAAGTTTTTGCTTTTTTTCGCATATTTTTCCCATTTCGCACTGTAGCACACCGAGCGGATCTGCATGGCCCTCCGCCTCTCCCATGAGAGTTTTTATATTTTTTTTGTGCCAAAGCATTGCTAATGTAATTTGCGGCAACATATGACGTCTCTAATTATATGAATTTGGCGCTTATCTCAAAAGCAAACACGACAAATGGATATGGGCGGCACTTGTGTGTGTTTGTATGTGTGTGTTAATGTGAATGTCGCTCCATAAAAAAATATATGAAATAACATGCGTTATAAAGAGGAGGCAGCAACAACAACAACAAAGTACACACAAATTATGGCAAGTATTTTAGTTGGATATATGTATGTACTGTATATGCACAGGTACTGGCAACCATTATAAATGCGAACAATTTTCACTGAGACTTGAAGCAGCCAAAAGCAGAGACAATTATCCAGCATGAGCATTTTTGGTCTGGGCAATTTTGTGTGACACTCTGGCATTGCCGTCTATAGGCTGGCAATTTCCTTGCACCAAAACCTGTAATGGCCAAAAAAAAAACACACTGAAAAAAGCAACTGAACAACATCAATGTGCAATTAACACAGAAAACACTGTTCGAATCGGCGACAGCGCCAAAAAGCGCGACGACGACAACAAACTATGGACATGTTTTCGGATTGTTATTATTTTTTTTTTTTTAGTGGGGCGAATCATTATAAAAATGCAATTTGTGCGATAAGACAGAAGAGCGACGTCGTCGACTTTAATATATTTATATACTAAACATATATTTTATTTTATTTTATGGCCAGGCCAGGTCTGGGCTTGGCCAGGAAACAGCAAACAATAACAATAACAACAACAGGAATAACAACCTGCACATTAAAGCCGAATTGCATTTAATCCCTATAATTAAGTCCAAGGAGACTTTCTGAGTGCTGTGTTGAGTATTCCCCGCATAGAGAACAACATGGCTTTGCCATATAAAAATAAAAATAAATATATACAGGTTGTAACTACCGCACACATTGTTGTTGTAGTTGTTGTTGGTGTTTTTAATTACCAGCAAACACACACAACTATACATACATATGCATGCACATGACACTTATGCCACACATTGCCATTTGCTTTCAGACCGCCTTTTGTACCCGTGTCTGACAAGCATTTTGAGGTCACAGTGTGACATTGTCGTGGAAATGCCCATCAGGCGGTCCACACACAAAACAAATACACACAACACAGTGTTTAATGATGGGCTCAGAGAGAGAAAAAGAACAAACACTACACTGAAAAAAAAATATAAATATTCTGTAAGTATAATATACTCAGTTTAAGTATTTGCTAGTATATTTCTCTCGGTGCATGCTCAGAGGATTGGCTGGCCATTTATATGTTTACCTGTACCTGTGTGGCCTTTTAAGGTTGGGTTCTAGAAATGGTTTAAGTCAAGCGGTTTTCGGCCTGAATTTGTCTTATTGTTTGGATGGGATCTTAAGCTATAAGTGTAGGATTGTAGATACGCTTAAGATAGCAAAGCATAATGAGCATTTAATATAATTCAAATCTGTAGATCAGAGTGAGAATTAAAAAGAATTCCAAGATATTCTTAGTCATATGTTACTGGTATTAAGCCAAACCCCTTTTGTGTGAGCTGTCTTTTATTTTTATAATCTGTGAATTACGATTGAAATAAGAGTTTAAGAAACACATTGCTAAGTCCCAGGTTCCGACTAAGCGGCTTTAATACTCTATCTGACGGGCTTTGATATAGTAATTTTTGACCTTCAGTTTTACTGAATATTTATTATATTTGGTTAAGTTTTTGAAATATAATATATATTTCATAAATTTTTTAACTTTGTTGCTGCTTTTTGCACCACTGTAACTTAAAGTTAAGCACAGTAAGGTAAGAATCTTAGAAATTAACACCACATGCAATGATACGAATGACTTTAACCATTGGAACTGGCAGGTTACAAGCCTTTTTTCCAGTTAAATCTAGCTTTAAATAAAATAGCATGACAGAAATAATACTTTAAGGAGGATTTCGATTTGCACAAGACGGTAAAAATGAGTAGAATCATAGTATTTGCCAAAACAGTTATATAAAAATATGCATTTGAATAACTTTAAAACTCCGCATATTTAGTTCAAGTAAAGAACCCTTAGTTTTTAAAAGACAATCGTATAGACATTTTTTTTATATGTAATATTATTGTATCTTTTTATGCTTGCTAAAAGTTTTCAGCACTGATTCTACATCATCTCTCTTGTTCTTTCTCTTTTCCCCATTTTTATGCTTTCTCTTTCTGCCTGTGCATGACTTTGCTATTTGGCACGCTGCAGATTATGCCTGACTCTGATTCTCTTTGCCCTCCTCAGACGACACTGATGAACTAGCATTACATTTGCAGTATTCCTGTTCAGCAACAGCAGCAAAAGCAGCTGATGTCAACTGAACGTGTCACTAAGCCGCACTTGTAGGTCTGTATGTCTCACTGTCTGTCTGTCTGTCTGTCTGTGTGTCTGTACGTGTTGCCCATGGCTACAAAACCCAATTTGCCCTGCCTCAGCAACGTACGTAGGTACGTACGTACATCTGCTTCAACATTTGCGGTTAGTGTCGACCGTTGTCAGCTTTGGTGCTTCATGTGTCTGCGACTTAATACCCATTACACCTTAATAATTCGTGCAAATGTCATACAAAATTCACTTTAAGTTTGAGCTCAATGCGTGCGTAACACAATCCCGTTCCCAGAATAGAGCATGGAGATCGAGTGAAGGTTTTTTCCCGTCCATATTGGTTCAATTCGATTATAATCAGTGGGTTCAAATATTAAATTGCTTAATGACCTCGTTTGCGTATTATTTGTGGCCACGTAAGCGCTTAGCTAAAAGGGAAACAACAACAAAAAAACCTCCCCTGGGCATACAACCCCCGATGAGATGGGACGTTGGCCATGGGCCTGGGAACATTAACGGCTGCTGCTGCTACGCTGCTGACTCGTAGCTCGGTATGGTAACTGACGTGTCTACAATATTTAATTACAAGCTCATGACGCGTGGACACTGTAATTTATCAAATAGTACAAAGTCATAGATCGAACTTTAGCTAATAGTTGTCGTCCGTCGAAGTAGTGGAAAGGAAAGTGGAGATGTTTACAACCCTTTAATTATGGTTGGCCTAAAAGCTTATAACTGGGCCGCAAATTATAGTTAAGCGGTGCTCTAATGTTACCAATCGGGCCTTTGAATTATGCAAAAAGTGCAAACTGTCCCAGAACAACTATAATTGTTTATCTCTCTTTCTCTCTCTCTGTTCTGTCGCTAACTCTGTCTCGTTCTCGCTTTGTGTGCTTTGTAATTACAGGTTGCTTTAACTCACGTCCAATGGACGTCATTGAGCAACGACCTAGTTCCAATTAAACTGAGCCAACTAAACACCTGTCACGTTAGACACGAACTAGTCGAAGTAGAAGAAGACAATGGGGTATTAAAAATAAAAAGGGCATAATATATTACAAATTGGCAATGTTCTCAAAATAACAAATAATAGTTGCAGAAACTGCTTCTAGCTTCTAGGTTGACAGCTAAGTAATTAGGGGCACGTGCTGTGTGGCAGAAAATGAAAGCTCATCGTTGACATAAGATAATAAATGTAAAAAAAGATGTTAATAGAATGGAAGCTACACCAGTTCTGAATATAGCATTAAAGAGTCCAACTGGTTATTTTTTGGGATTAAATCGATTACAAATTGTAGAAGAATCAATTCACAATAATGTTATCTAAATTTGCAGTCAATTTGATGTCAAAATTTAAATTGGCTGTCAATCGGCATAAAAAACATTTAATTTTTTCAAACATGTCAACTTTTTGTCTGTCATTTAGGTCAAAAAAAACTTTAAAAAATCACGTTGATTGAAAATCGCAAACTAATTACATTAACATTTGCTGCTTTAATCTCGAATGGCATCATACTGTCCCTCGTTTCTATTCCATCATCATCATCATCATGACCTAATCCACCCCAAAACAGAAAAAAAAAATTGTATATTAATGTATACACAGAAACTGGTTCGTTGCACAAAAGCCCAAAAGGCATTCTCATAAGTAATCTATCAACTTCATGCATAAAATTGAATGGCAAAAATCGAACAAATCGCCCGCATATGTGTGACTATGACTACGCATATATGTATATAAATAAATGTATATGTATATGTATGTTTGTATATGCTATTGAAATTCACGTCTGTCGCGTCTGTTTGCATACAATTAGATACAAATCAAAATCAGCTGCGTCTGGCAACGCCCTGGATACGTTCCGTTACCAATTTAGCTTCTTTTTCCCGTACCTTACGTCCCAACTACGCGTCGCTTATCGTTTGTCAAACGTTTTGACAAGACAAGAAAAGGGCAGAACCAGTGTGTAAAAGCGTAAAATCTTGTTCTGTTTGTATTTGCTTTACTTTTTCCTTTACCATTTCGACCCCCTTTCTGGCTCTGCAAATACCATCAACCGTTTAAGTTAAAGTTGGCCCTGGCAAAAAAAAGAAGCGAAATAAAGTTTTAAATTTCGAATAATAATTTTTGTTTGCATTTGGCAAACAGTTTGTACTGAATGCGAAAAAACCGCCAACTTCAATGCATTCTTTTCTTTATGGATTCTTGTATCTTTATCTCTGTGTGTGGCATCACCCTTCGAGCCCCGGCTGGGCTGTTCGATTGGTGGCATTGGCGCTTTAAAACCAAGTAAACATTGTTCAGACTGCAAAATGTTTGTTGTGCACAGTCGTCGCCGTTGTGTTTAACTAAGAGAAAGAAAAAAATGCGAATTTATTTTTGTTTTTCTGGTTTTGTTGTTTTGCCGCCCGCCTTAAATGTAAAATTCAAATGTTTACTCAACGCGGGCTTCCTCAATGCGTTGAGGGCAAGGCTGTTTGGATGCGAGGAGGTTTGTGGGTAAATGGAGGGGGGGCAGCTTGTTGGCTTATACAACAAGCGGGCTGGCCGGCATTTGCATGGCTTGCCTTGTCGTACTATGTAGTTGCGCTGTTTGGCATAAGAAAGAAATTTAAATAAACCAAAAACATTGTTTGAGTAACGTGTTGAAAATAAACGAAGCCATTCAGACGCAAGCAAAATAAAACTCAATTGTGAATCGCATACGAATAACGAACGTGAGTGGGCTTATGTTGATATATATATTGTATATATGTATGTATGGATGTGAACACAAGTATATAGACATGTCTGTACACTCATCATTTGGCTGCATATTTTGTGGCCTCTGTCAACGATGTCGCATTCCCCTCGCTTTTCCGCACCGCTTTGCCTCCTTTCAAACATCATGCTCAATCATGCATTGTGGCGCCTCCTCGGTGATGTTGAAGTTGCGTTTCCTCAAATGAATGGCGACACACAGTGGCATGCATTCATTTCGCACAACAATTGCCAGACAGAGCCAGCGCTAAAGATATACGACAGAGAAAGACACAATTTTTGATTTCTACTTAAATTTAAGTTTTTATACCCTTGAGAACTTTTGTATATTAAAATTATGTCACAAAGTCGAAACATCTTTTTGACTCGATTATTTTACAAAATTTCAAAGAAACTTTCGGACGAAAACTATGGAAAAAATATTTTCCAACATTTCTAAGCTATTAAAAATTTATTTTAACAATAAATATTTTTAAAAATGCTAAGAAACTTAAATAAGAATTAATCAAAATATTTTCAACAATTTCAGACTGTAGTGAAAATTTTATGCGGCTTCTTTAAAAATTACCAGATGTTCTTGTTTCATTTTTTATAATGCTAAAAAATCTTTGGCAAATGTCTTCGGTAAGCACGTTTTATTTTTTTCCATTGCGAATGTTTTTGCCGCACAAAGGCGACGCAAAAGTCGGATTCCCTCTTGAACTTTTGCAGCCCCTCGCTTGTTCCTGACACATTGCAAATATTTATTGAGCACGATTTTTGAAATATGAACATTTTAGTGGAGCCGAACGAGTCGAGCATGTAGGGAATCAAAAAGGCGGAAGAGGCAAACCCCGCAGCGCTTCAGGTTACGCAAGCAATTAGAAGGGACTTATGTCCTGCCTGTAGGGATTGTCACACACACACACTCGTACATATGGGTACTCATACACTTAAAAAGGCCAACACCGAACACCGAGCCCCGAGGCAGTCAAGAGGAAGTAAGCATGAACTACTTAGACCATAGGTACGTGAGGCATTCAGGCCATATGAGAGCTGCTCAAACAAAGGACATTGCCTGATACCAGACCAGCCGCAGAGCTGCACACAATACTTGTTAAGCAGCTCACAAGAAAAACCAAAAAGTAAAGAAGCAGAAGAAAAAAAGCTTCTGATCGGTGCAAAGAACCCTAAAGAAATAAATCAAGCGCACTTAAGAGCCTAAGGAAAGCCTCTTTGAATGTGAACCAAGATTAATATTTGCTGTCAGGAATAAGAAAACTTTATGGATAAATATCTATGAAATTGAGTTTGTAGCATATGAATTTTATTGATTTTTCATATATTTATTTAATATTTCAAAAAACTGTTTAACAAAATACTTTTCGTCTTAAACTCATTCCTTTTTTTTTTTTTTTAGAATTATCATACTTTTTCGAAGGAAATACTTAAAGTTGTTCAATTTCAGTGGAAATTATTTGTTTGCTAATGAAAAAATACTTGATTTATGCTTGCTAATCTTACGTATTCCCATCTTCTTTCTTCTTAGTTTAATGGACTTCCTATGTCTTTTGAAACTGTGTTCCTAATAAACATTCCCACATGCAAACCGCACATAAAACGCCCCTAAAAAACACCGCAAACCACCTTAAGTCTATTGCTAAAATTGGTTGGGTTGATGTTTCGTGCGTGTCGGGTATAATATATATAAATACAACATGGGATGGGGTGCGGCCACACCAAATGCATTTAAAAATACAAAAAAAAAAAAAACGGCAACAACTGCTGATAATCATGAAATTTATAGGCGTATGCCAAACACATCAAAGTCTATGGGTCTGGCTGGGCAGGTCTCTCATGTAATTTAGCGGATGCTTATCAAAAATGTAAAATCAACTTTCAATTCTCGTCGTGGCAAACAAGAAACAAGAAACAAGAAATCTGAAACGTGAGCAATAAGCAAACAAGCCAAAGAGTGATATTTTGTGTACTACTCCATGTGCATATGTTTGTTTGAATGTATAAAGTACTACCTGAAGCAATGATTCTGATTATGAGAGATCGATAAAAATCAATTTGCAATTTGTAGACAGCCGGCGCACCCAGCGCAACACACACACACACACATGCTGACAAGCAACAATCGTGTAATCGAGCAATCGATCAATCGATAAATTAATTGCCAATTTTTTATGATATTTTTTTTTTTTCTTAATTACACGCGCCTTAAATGAAACGCAATTATATTTTTGTACGTAAATGCCAAGAAAATTACGATTTGATTAGGGGCAATTTGGCTTGGCTGCGTGTGTGTGGGTTTGGGGAGGTCAAAAGTGAACTTGAAGCAATTTACTGTTAGTAATTAGAAGGCGTGTGAATCCCTGCACCTGCGCTGATGTGGCGTTTGTTGAGTGAAGCGCGACAGAAATCAATGAAAATCAATTTAAAAACTCGTAAAAAGTCGACGTTTTGGGGGCGGTTCTGTAGTTAGACAATGTTAAGTTGTTTTTTTTGGGGGAAATAAAATTTTATGTATTTAATTTGAAAAGTTTGGAAAAATACTTAAATTGTAAGCTACGTACAAAAATGTAAACAGCTTGTAAGATCACAAAATCCCCATTTTTTTTAAAATTTTTAAATTATTTATATTTTAAAAAATATATTAAAAAAAAAAAAAAAAAAAAAAAAAAAAAAAAAAATTTTTTTTTTTTTTTTTTTTTTTTTTTTTTTTTTAAAAAAAAAAAAAAAAAAAAAATTTTAAATTTAAATTAATTAAAAAAAAAAAAAAAATCGGCCCGGGGAAAAAAAAAAAAAAAAAAAAAATTTTTTGGGGGGAGAAAAAAAAAAAACCTTTAAAAAAAAAAAAAAAGAAAAAAAAAATAAAAAAGGGGGAAAATTGTAACCACAAAGAACATATTATAAGCAAAGCATACAATTTTTAATATGTTTATAAAATGATAATTAACAATTTTTTAATGAAAATGATTTTGTAAAAATAATTAAATTATTTACATATTATACTACAAAATATTTTGTAAACTTTTTTAGCTTTTATATAAAATATACTCAAACAATCGATAAAGATCACATTAAATAAACAAAAGATTCAAGATTGAAGATTTTTATTTCATCAAGTGTACAAATATTAAAATATGTCATTACAAACATAACTTACATGTACTTAATTGAAAAATTTCATAAACATTTCTGACAACATTTTCAAAATGATTTAAAAATGCAATTTTGATTTTAATTCAATTTCTATTTCATGTGAATTTTTGTCAATTTTCTGTAAATGTGTAAATATAAACGACCTCTTCAATGTCTCTCAGCGCAACAGGCCGTGTGACAAGGGTGACAAACGTATTTTTCCCTTTTTAAAAAGAAATTCAACCCCAAAGCACAACAAATTTTTATATTTTAATAGATAAACATTTGGCTGAGTGACAAGTCTGGCAAACGACCAAAAGAAAAGTAATCATCAATGTCTCATGCTCAGAGAATGTACATATTTCAAATTTAATTGAATTACTCCGTTCGACGTTCCACATTTCGTTTCAATTGCCATATAAAAAAAAAACTTTTTGCCATTTCGCACAAACATTTGCTGTGTAAATATTTCAGCACAGTTCTTGGCCCATTTGTTTGCGCCCAAGTTTGCGCCCAAGTTTGCTTTGGCTTTTCAATAGAGGAAACACAAACGAGCACTAACAAGTAGCAAAAAAGAAACTGAAGCACACAAAAAGCCAAATTGTTCAATTGGTAGCATGACATTTGATCGCATTGCGCAGCGCATATGGCATCCATCCGCCCATACAAAGTTGCCTTTCGAACACAGAGAGAATAATAATCAAGTTTGAGCCAATGATGAGGGTCGTCGTTGTTGAATGAAATGTCAGCATAATATATACAAATATTTCGCAGGATGTAGTTAAATAAATATGCCATCATATACAGATCATATGGCAACCAGACATTTTCAGTATTAAGCATAACAAAAAGTTCGAAGAGATACTCTATTAATCATGCATTCTAATATATTTTTAATGACATTCAATTATTCTTTAATACATTAAATTGTATTCACTTTAATGTATAGTTAACATGGCAGCACATTAAAATATAATTTTGTTCACATGGTATAAAAAAAGTAGTTAATTTTTAGATTTTTTTTCGTTCATAATGGTCACGGCTATCTCGCATACCACATCATTTATTCAGTCAAGCTGCTTAATTGCTAAAAATTGTAATTTAACGATTCAATTTGCAACGCTTTCCCACTAAACACAACAACCTCCTAGCTTCATAGTTCAGGCAACAATTTATCAGCGTTTTTTTGTGCTGGTTTTTTTTTGGCAACTTTTTGCGGCTACAACTGAGCTCCAAATATGGCATAGATCGCCATGTGTGTGTGTGAGTGTGTGTGCTGCTGCCACATCAATCACTGCCGGAGGCTGGGGAAGGCTGACAAGGCACCCAAAATACATTATACGACCAACATAGTATGTATAAATAAGTAGTAGTATATAAATTTTATGTATACAATATACATATTGTATGTATAGCTCACAGTTGCGATATAATCTTGAGTAAGCTGGCGACTTATCGCATATGTGCATTACATTAAACTTAATTAGTATTTTAAAATATATATACATAAAAGCCAGTCAGTCAGCGGTGGGAGAGAGATTGGTGGGGGCAACGGGCCCGGGCCGGGGTCGGCTCTGTGGGAATACAGCATGGACTTGGGTCTGATTAATGGAGCGTTTTGTTCAGGGCATTTTATGCATAAATTGCTGGCACGTACAATAAATAACGCAAAATAATAAATTGTAAATTATGCAAACAACATGAAAAAGTTTTCAAATAATGAACGGAAGGTCGCACAGTTGTTGGGTCGTTGTTTTTGTTATTGTTGTTGTTTGCGACAGTTTTGCGACTCTTTCAGAATTTATGGCTCATTGATTTTTCTCATTCATGCCAAAGAAATTTGCAAACCCGATCCACTTGAAACGAACTTCAGACAATTGCGCAAAACTTGAATTCAAGTTGTTTGCTTAGTGACGTTTTTTCTCTTCTTTTTTTTTCATATTTTCTTGTAGGTGCTTAATAACAGAGACAGCAAAAATGGAAATGTAAATTGCATTTGAAGTTCTAATGAAATTGAGTCAGCTGAAGCGATTCCCAATTCTCCAGCGTCTTGCGACACAAAAGAAATTCATTTGAATTATTGCCAATGGGTCTTTGCAAGGTATTCAAAGTAATCAGTTTAAAAACATTAACGTGTCAAGTGCTCTCGGTGTCTGGTCTGAGCAGCATATACATATAATATGAGTCAGTCCGACTTGGAGTCAGAGTCAGCAATTAATTTGGTTGCAAATCGCTTTTGAGCATAAGTTTGTGAATACTCATGAAGCACTTGTGTATGCAACTCTTGAAGTTGTTTTTAATTAGAAATCGGCTTGGCAAAAGTTGTTAAAGGGAACTGACATTAGGATACGTGCAACCCACACACAATTAACAGCTGCTTGCAACATTATTTATTTTTTCATATGTTATGACTACAAACATAATTAACAGCTGCTTGCAAAACTTCAACATAAACTTCAAGCTGTTATTCATAATTAAAAAAAAACATTTGCATATGTTTTTTTTTTTTTAATTTGTTTACTAAGAAATGTACTTCAAAGTTATGCATCATAACTTTTTACAAAAGTTTGCAGTATCTTAGCAAAATGATTTAAACATTTACATAATCGAATAATAATAAATTAAGCTCAATTTGTAGTTTCTTGGCATATTTTTAAATTTTTACTATTATTAAAAAACCAATAAAATGTTAAAAATAACCAAAATATAGACATTTTGCAATAATTGTTAAATGTGCTTATATTTTTGTGGAATATAAATACTTAGAAAAAGTTTATAGCATACAAATAAATTAAAATATAAGCTCGTAAGGTGTTTTAAATTAAAATTATTTGTTTGTTTTTTTTTTTTTTTAATAAGTGAAGACTGTGTTTTATAATTATTTCGCGCTATTCCACTTTCACACCACATCAATTTCTCCTTTTTAGCCGTTGTCTAACCCTTGATCTGCGTTAAACTTTCCGGTTTATTTATGATCAGGTTGGGGCCAAAACAGATCTTGCAGCACTTTATCTAGACTGGGAGGCTTGTCATGCAACTAAGTAATGGCTGCATACATGTTCGCCTAAGATTGATGACTTCACACACACACACACACACACAACACTGGTTCCCAAGAGTCCGACAACTTTGTTTAGCTTAGCAACTCTTACTAACTGATAGATTGAACATTTGGCAATGCAACGAAGCGAGTAGCTAACATTTAAAATGCCAACACTTAGCAGTTCCTTCACACACAGCACACAATGCCTCATTTGCAGACGCATCAAAAAACAAAAAACAACAACAGCAACAACAACAATTTAACAGACCTCAGCTAATATACATTGTAGTACGAGGCGAGAGATTTAATATATGGGGAGACTCGACTCTGTGAGGCCTATTTGGGCCGCACAATGTGGGCCGGTTTTGTGGGGCAAGTGTGATTTACAATTTACTCAATATATAGTGCAACACACACACACACACACACATGCATATTGTGTGCGATCGTAAAGCCGAAATGTGTGTGTGCTCGTGTTTTGTGTTTTGTCGGCATTGGCATTATCTGGACATGCTCTCTGGCAGAACCACTTTCGTTAGCTCGTAAAACTGTCTATAAAATGCAATGATAATAATAAAAAAAAAACCTAAAAGCAACAGTGCAACAATTTAAGAAAGCTCAGACTAGTTGATATCCTGTAAGCATTGCGGTATTTTAAACAAGAAGCTTAATGAAGACTTCATTTTGTTTGCGTAAGCAAAAATTATGCTTAACAAGGAAAATTATTACCTGTAGATTTTACTAAGAAATAATACCGCCATAAATATTTTCACAGTTAATCATATCTTTTGTAAGCATCATAATTATTATTTATATAATATACCAATGAAAGAATTTACACAAATACTCAATATATAAAAGCTAAGTATATATCTGGTAAAATCATGGGCTTAACTTTGTTAGTGGTCCTGAACACAGAATTTCTTTATTTACTTTGTAAAAATACAATAAATTTAAAACAAATGCCTTTTTGGCTAAATATCTGTTCTTAACACATATTTTTTAATGGGTATAGAGTTTGGCTAAAAAAAAATAAAAAACATTCAGCCAACGGATTTGTAGGCCGACTGACAACGGCAACGTCTCATTTACGCCTCAAGCTGAGGGAGGCTGTGCTGAAGAGGATGTGGGGTAAGCAGGCACAGAAAAGTTATGCTCGACTAAAAACGCGATAGCGTCAACAGCGACTGGTGCTCATCTCATTCTCATCCTCAGCATCAGCATCAGCCTCAGCCTCTCGACATATAGCTGAAGCTGAAGCTGTTTTAGGGCATTCGTTGCGCTTCACCGCCTTCGTTTTATTTTTTTTTTTTTTTTTTTTATTCTTCTCGACGCGTCGTCGTCATCGTCGTCCTTTAGTGGCACTTACGAGCTGCAACTGTGGCCCCTGGCACAGACCTGGGTTCCGGCCATGTCTCTGTGTGTGTGTGTGTGTGTGTTTTTTTTTTTGTGCTTGTATGGAAGCGTATCGCCTTTCACGTTGCCTTTTGTAAATTGCTTTTTGAATTTTGTAAAAGCGAGCTGAGAGTGAAACACATTGCGAGACGAGACTCATAAAGCGACGCGTTGCAGCTACAAAATCTTTTATGGATTTCTTTACTGGACTCGTTTTTATTGTTGTTAGCCCCGTTTTTGTATTTTTTCTTGTTGTTGTTGTCACCAACTGTTTTGTCGTTGTCGCCGTCGTCGTCGTCGTCGCTTTATCTACACAGATCCTTTGACATTTGAATAGTTCATTAATTTCGCAAAAGAAAAAAAAAAATACTTTTCATATACACACACACACACACACACAATATTATTTTTATATACCTATCGTGTGTTGGAAACTTTTGAAAGTAAATCTTTTTCTATGCAACATTTTCTTTTGTATGCCTTTTGTTATTGTTCATCAATTTGAAAGGCAACTCAGACACGGCCAACCCCTCCTCATTTACCTTCAGCTCTCCTTGCTGGCTAATAGCAGCGGTCCAATCCCCAGGCATTGGCCTCCTAAAAGTTCTCGTAAGATTTCTTTCATTCAAGCACCATTGGCGACAATGGCCCACAAATTTTGCCATCTCTTTCTGGATTGTTTGCTATTTTGCATAATGGCTACTTGGCGTCTGCGTCTAAGGCTTGCCAAAGAACAGTCTACTCTATTATTGAAATAAAAGATTATTTTTGACATCAATCAATATTGTTTGATGTTTGGCTTAAATCTTAGCTGGTTTTATTATCACAGTTATCCAAGCATCATATTAATTTACATAAGACAGCATAAAATCTTATCTATTGCCAGATGATTGAACTCTGATCTTCTCAACGAGAACACAAAAATACAATTTGCAGGTTTCAAATTGCTTGAGTTTTACGAGCACTGAACTCTCGGCACTTTTTCGTAATCATTCATATGAAAATATTTATCATGTAAGTGTTGAAGTTTTTTTTTCGCCGAAACCCGGCTTAGACTACAACAAATAATCTAAACAAAAACAGCAAGAACAACTAGTATGTGGCTTATGAGTTATCTGCCTTTCTGCACAACTAAGCAACCAGTTGAAACAGAAACTCAACAACAACAACAAAAGAAGGCAAGAATAATATTTAAAGAGAAGCCAAAGTAGGAAACAGTGCACAAACATATTTCGGGGCAGTCAGCTCGAATTCACAGTGCTACGTTGAATTTCCTAGAACCTCTATGCCAAAGAACAACAAAAACAACAGCCTAGCTAGACCCACACACACACACGCACACACATTGTATCTATTACAATTTTACTGCTTTATTTTGAATGCACGAACAACAAAAAAAAAGCTGTCCGCTGGGACCGCAAGCATGTGGCCAGTTCTCATGTTGCTGTCAGAGATGATTATGTATTAATAAATGTACAATATTTTTGGGCATAAAACCGAAACACCAAGAGGATGGCTCCACCATAAAAACGCCAAATGTAGTTAAAATAGCATTTTTGTTTTGGAGGGCGTTCAACACAAGTCCGATGAAATGAACCTTTTTGTTTTGGGGAGGCCCCAGCTTGTGCGTGAGTTTTGTCCATTCATGCTGTGCCTTTGGCCTCTGGTGGCAAGCAAGGTTTCCCTTGTTTTAGCCTTTGAGCCATTTTCCAGTGAATCTCTCTCTCCTCGTGTCGTGTCCATTTATAAATTGCCATTTTACTTGGACAAACATGTGAGCGGCGTTGACTGCGGCTTCTTTTCGTTTTCGTTTACGTTTTGGTTTCCGTTGCCTTTCTATTCTATGTATTTTTTTGTTTTCGTTGACTTTGCATTGTTTCACAGAGTTTTAGTTTGAGCTCGAGGCTTGAATATAAAGTCACCAAAAAAACAAAAAATCTAAACAAAAACTTTATTTTTTTCTGGTTTCTGTGTAATATAATGTAGTGCAGTGTGCTCCTGTCCTGTCATTCAAGAGCTTCTGTAAAATGTATTCCTTGCGTAAATGAAAAAGTAGCCAACATTTTCAACTTATCTTCTTTTTCTTTTTTTGGACAGCTTGTCTCTGTTGAGGTTGAGGTTGAGGACAGCCAAATTGTTCTATTACATTTAAAGTTAACAAAGTATTTTTTTACTTTGTTAAAATACTTATCTTCTTAGTTTTGGTTAAGTTTTTGTTTTTTGAAAAGCATTATTAAAATAAATTATAAAAACTGTTTAGAAAGAGCTACTTCTACTACTACTTTTAGAGCTATACTTTAATTTTTTTTCATTAAAAGTCGAGATTGACTAGAAATTCGAAAACTATTTTTCCATAGTTATCCCAAAGTCTTTGTTTGTTTGACTTCATTTACACATAAAAAAAATTGTTTCTTCTTATTAATTTAAATGAGAAACTACGATACATTTACCAATTCGAATGCAAAACTTTGAAAAATTAAAAAAATCATTCATTTTAGTTTAAAATTGTAACAGACTACCATATATACAAATACAGATATAAATATTGAAACATAAAATTAACAAGAAAAGGGTATGATTATATTGAAATAAAATACAAATAAAATTTATAATATTATTAGTCATATTTCATAGCAGCTTATTTACCTTTAATATTAATAAAAAATATGTATATTCTCGTATTAAATCGTATTTTATTTTAAAGAGAAACATTACACTCATAACATAGCTTTAAGCAATTTTAATCATTTTAAAAATCAAATTCAACCCTCGAAAAAAATCCCTGTAAAATGTAATAGCTGCCATTGCATAACTAAATGGTATCACAATTATAATTATAACACGAAAACACAGCCTGTTTCTGTTGTCAAAGAGCATGCGAAATTCGCCTAGGAGGGTCCCAGAGATGGGGTTGGCAATTTATCTTGTTGCTGTGATGTTATTGTTGCTCGGTGCGGGCTGTGTGTGTGTTGACATGGAACGTTGCAAAACAGGACGTGCCGTTAAGGGGGAAAAATGTTCCAAGTTTTCTTTGAACAATTCACTTTGAAGGCATAAATTATGCCTTCAGTTTTGTAGTGTGCATGAAATGTTGTTGTTGTTGTTGCCTGTCAGCTTGTTCTCTGCTCTCTTCGTCTACCTCACTTATCCGCTCTCTCCCTCTCTCTCTCGTTTTGTGCTCATCCTTGTTTTGAAAAAGCTTTACTCGCTTGTGTTATGCACAAAAGTTTTTTTTTTGCTTTTGTTTTTGGGGCGTCTCTCTCCTTTGAGCGGCTGCAGCCCCTTGGCATAAGAAAGCAATCTTCAAGGGTTGTCTGACAGACTGAATAAATGACTGACTGACTGAATGACTGACAGACGGACTGACAGACGGACCGACTGAGCTACTGAGTCTCTCTGGCTAGAAGTCTTGGTCTGCAAGTTCTTTGGCTTTTTTGGGGGCCTCTGTGTAATTAATTTGATATGCAACGAAGCGTTTTTTCGTTGTTGTTGAAGTTTATATTGTGTTTGGCTTAGTTGAATACGTTTGAGATCTCTCGACCCAGAGCGGCCTGAAGTGCCACCAGACGGCACTTTAAAATTCTTGAGCTAAGCTCTTCATTTCGTATACGAAATTCATAAATTTTGATTTATACACAAGTTTCAACGTTGTTGTGCACGACTCCTATCCAAGAAATGGGCTTCACACACAATAGTTTTTCCATTCTCCTAAGACTTCTCTTTGTGTCAGTTCGGCATCAGCGGAACACTTGTTCACCCCTCCAAACCGCCTAACCTCTTGCCCTAACCATACTCTGCTCTAAAAGTATTGAAATTGGAACGAGAAACACTTCTCATTGTTATGCATATTGTACAATTGTTATGTGAATTTATACTTACACACATATATGCATATTAAACACATACACACACACACACAATACAATACATTTGATTGTCTGAGCTATTTCATAGAATTGTTGTTTATGCGTTTTCTTCATGACAGCAATTTTCAATTAAAAACACTCCACGAACCCAAGTCGTGTCGCTTTCATATGAATGAATGAATAAACGAATGAATGATTGTAGTGTACCTTCAAGAGGTGTGGCCCTTCGTTTCGTCTGACATGTGAGCTGCACAGATTTCCGCCCAAAAGCATAAAAAACGTTTGCTTGATTGATACCAAATTGCAAAGATATAAGAAATACTTTTAATGGATTCCATATAAAAGGGGTGTGGAAGTTGCACATGCTCAGGAAATATGATTTTGGTAATAAAGAACATTACTTATGGGTTTTGTAATTATGAAATATAATAATACCAACGTGAAAATTCTTAGAGTATTCTTTTTTATATGCATAAATTATTTTTGGAATTTTGTAATGCAGCCAAATGTCTTTTAGAAACTCGATTCATGTGAGAAATCTTGGCAAATTGAACAGCTGTGCTTTCAAGAACGTATGCTGATTAGGGAAATAAATAATTGATTATACTTTGTCCTTGTATGCATTCATTACTGCCTTACAAAAAACATTACGTATACGTAATTACCTTTGTACGAAAGCTGCAAAAACCCCATTATAAATAAACGCAATTTATGTATTAAACATGTAAAGTTTCTAAACATTTTTTGTTGACAAATTTCGTTATTCGTGTGTCCTTTACCAAATGTAGACCCTTTTTGCACCCTGCATACCTGACTCATCATATTTCGTCTTTCTACACGCCCTCTCCCGCCCTTGCAAACACTCCTACTTGTGTCTCTTATGTTCGGCATTGTTGTCGCAACTGTTTCCTGTATTTTTTTTTTCATATTTCTCATATTATTGTATTTTTCTTCCGAGTCACTTGCGCAATCTATTTATGCCATGTGCAGCATATGTTACAACAACTTGCAACAACGGCACACACACATGCACCAGCCTGTGTTATGTTAAAAGTATTCTCTGGAAATAAAATCGCACATAAGTATATCTATATATACATATACATAAGAGTCAGCCCCTATTCAAGCATGTTGCCGGCAAACGACCTCGGCTTTGACTACATACCATTTAGTACATAGATACCTCCCTCTCACTCATACATTCATATACATATGTATATTTGATTTTTCAAATCCTTGGTCTGAGGCCGAACATCGGACTTAGAGCCGATTGCATGGTCTCCGGCTTTTCTGTCACGGACATCAAACATATAATATACGTTCGACAGACGATTCGGGCTTAAGTTAATTACATACCGGTGTCGACGCCTCGTTGCATAAATGTGACCCTCTACAAATACATAAGTATATATATGTGTGTGTGTGTTTGTGTGTGTATTGTGGTCCAGCTGTGCGCCGTTTTACAACTGTTCGCAACGACCTTCCCAAAATCGCTGTTGTTGTTCTTTTGTTGATTTTACTGTTCTCTCTTTCTCTCTCAGTTCCTGTGACACGCCCGTTTAGTGCGCAGGTTCTTTTGTCAGCTGAATAAGGAGCGAGGTTCCGATTGCGCCGAATCGGCTCCCAGTTAACCTACGGGAGTTGGCAATTCCAATGAACCTGAAACCGACAGCAGGCAACGTTTTGCAATGGAAGCAGCAGCAGGAAAAAAAGCATTCCCCATCTGATTGTTAGTCCCCCTGCATGATTCGGCTCCCCTTCGACCCGGCAACCCGGTCTGGCAACGTTCGGCTCATGAAGTTACTCAGACATGCATAAAAATGCCGGTTTTATTATGTCGTTCGGTTTGTATATGTGTGTTGTGTGTGTGTTGTGGGTGTGCCGCCTCTGTGTGTCCTTCGAGCCACGTCTGGCACCCTGCGTCTGGAGCTACATAGAGCATTCGTTGTTTAAGCTGGGAGCCGACGAGGCACAGACGGCATCGGAGACGTTTTTAAAGCCTCCTGCCAATTCAACCACCTAACCACCCACCCGTCTTGTCTCGTTTCTCTTTTATATGGTACTCGGTTCTTCGAAGCATTAAAAATAGATAAAAGAGAAGGTGTCACATGAAGCTGTGCAAAATGTATTTAATAATTGGACAGAAACATCTTTGACGGAATAAGTTTATATATGTACATATGAACATGTATATTTTTTTTATCTGGCAGACGAAATGACGTAACTAAGCTATGCAAGTGTGGCTTAAAATGACGAAGTATGGAGATTTTTTAAGAAAATTATTTTTTTTCCCGGAAAACATAAATTCTTGTTATCAATCAGAATGTAAGTTCAAAAGACGAACTATTAAGTAAAGTTGTTTGAAAAATATGTTTGAAAATTTTATAAATTTTAATTTTTAACGATTTTCTCAAAATTTTAATATACGTTTAAGATTATATACACAACAGTTTATCTCAACGGATATACATATATCGCTTTAGTTTAAGACATTAATTCCTTGTTTTTAATAATTTTTAATATTTTTTTTCGTATGCATAAAATATTTATGTATTTAATGTATTAATGACAACTTATATTCAACTACAACTGATTAAACAGTATTTGCAAGTCGAGCAAGCTCATTGCAAACAATTTTATTTTTATCTCTCTTCACTTATTTTTTTTTTTTTGGTTATTCGTTTCGTTTGGGTGGGCGAAACTAAGGCAATTTGGCATGAGACGTTGCAGTTGCAGCTAGACATATTTCATAGCCACGACTATGTCGTAAACTGTGCCGCCCCCAAACCAGCCCGCAGACCCCCAGCCTGCCCCAGCTTGTGTGGCGCGCAGCCCTTTGAATCCTTGCCTTAAGCGCGTTTTATGTAACAGTCCTTTCCTCATAAAATAAAATATATATAAAATGCTCTGCCGGTTTGTCTCTCTGTGAGTGTGTGTGTGTGTGTTTTATTGTTGGCTTTTATCCTTGGCCCAACTGTGTATCTCCATCTCTGTCGCACATCGGACACACACACACACACATAAAACGTTTTTTATACAAATACTTATACATATATACTTTTGAAATATGCTTGTGACTAATTTAATTTATTTGCCATTGTTGTTAGGGAATTGTGGGATTTCCTTTTGGCTGCTGCTGCCGATGCTGCCGCTTTTCTAGGTTTTCTCTCAACATTGTGTGGACGGTGTGGAAAAGTTCTTCAAAGCATTTGGATCTTGGATTTTGCTCTCGTTTCTTAAGCAATTGCCATGCCATTGATTTCAGCTACATATTTCGGCCATTGTTGTTGTTGTTGTGCTTGCAACATCAAGCTCTATGACCGTGAGGCATTATGGGAATTTTTGAAAGTTGAGTTTTGTTTTCATTCAACGATTCCAATAAATTGCCAGCATTTTTGTCATAAGAATGAAAACTTTTACAATTATGAATTCTACCTTTTTATTTACGAGCTGCGGATGCTCGTGCAATTTCTGTCGTAATTGCCAACGTTCTTCACAAAAAAAAAAGAAAACACATTATAATGGATGACAGTTTGAGAAGCCGGAAACGGTAACGGAAATGTTGATAAATTAGCTTATGAAGCTGCTGTCCGAAAGCACGAGCGATAGAGATGACTATAATGTTGTTTTGTTTCATAAGATTTATATGGTGTAAGTGCATAAAAGTTATCTTATTTGGCTGAAAGCTAAATAATTTTGAGATTAACACAAGTTATTTTAAACATTTTGGTATGACAAATAGAAACAAAGGCGTTGGAATTTAGAAAAAATTTAGCAGCATCGATGGGCAACTTAAACTATATTTATGCTCAATCATCTTACTTTTCTTAGCTTATATTCGATAAGTTATTTTATTTTATTTTTTCCTTAAAAAAACATTTAAAAATCATCGTATTTTCGATTTAATGAATATGTATAAAAAATTAAATTTAAAATTGATTTTTTTTATTTTTTTTTTTTTTTTTTTTTTTAATAAAAAATTTTTTTTTTTTTTAATTTAAATTTTTTTTTATATACAATCTTTTATTTTAATATTTGCGCTTGATATAAATGTTGATCCCTGTTCTTAAATTGTCAATCTTGATCTAGGATGGACCTTAGAAGTGCCTCTGTTTAAAGAAAGTGCTCTATACTTATTGTTCATACATCGTATAAATTTTATATAAATTTATATAAAATTAAATATTGTATAAATTTCATTTAAGCACAACATTAGCACAAACCTGAAATAAAATCTAAAAAACATTTAACATTTTATTAAGGATTAAATTTGAAAACATAAATTGTCATCAAATCAGTTTCACTTACAATTTAAAATTCCAATTGTGTTTAATTTTAATAAAATAAAGCCTTAAAATCATTGGCTTATCTTCTTTTCCATTGTATTTTCTTCACAATGAACGGAAAACAGAATTATTTATTTTTACTCAATAAAATTGCAATCATTGAAGTTGGGCTATTCAAAGGGATTTACATTTAAGCCGAATTTGTTAACTTTGTTTTATATTATATAAGCGCAAATAAATACATTTTGTAACTAATGAAAAACCCATCCAATTTGAAAGCACACGTTGCACACATTTCCCTAATTTCTCGATTGAATAATTCAATTTGCTTTCATTGTGCACTGCACATTACAAAACATTTACCAAATGGAATATATCACATTTTTCCAATCTCTTACCGCACACACACACGACTACATTTACAGACTAGCATTGATTTTGGCTTTATGCATATTTTATGCCACAGGCAAAATGCCATCCGCCCACATAAACTAGCCAAGCCAACCACCCAGCCACCCACACGACCTTCGCCATGCAGGAAAATGTATAATTTAGTGTGCATGGCAATGCCAAAAATATGCAACAAACAACAACATTCAGCTTATCGAACACAGCCCACAGATATTCAAACAAAAAAGAAGAAATAACTGAAGCAAACATAATAAATTAAATAAAAAGAAGCAATAAAAATACAACAAAAAAATAATATTACATGAAAATTTGTAAGCTGCAAAATAAATAGAAAAAAAGAGTAAATAAAAATTTGTAAATTGCGCTTTGCTACGTCTGCTGGCAGGCAACTAATTTATGGCATTTACAAGACGACAACAACAGCAACAGCAACATTTTTGCACATCAACAATTTTCCACTGGTTGTTGCTGCAGCAAATTAGCCAGCCAACAACTGCAACAGCAACAACATATTTTTTTTCTTGCAGCAGCAGCAGCAGCCGCGTGCATAAATTTTGCAACAGCGGCAACATTACAGCAACAACTGCAACAACAAATGACAACTGCAACTTCAAATGATTTGCCTGCTGTTCGTTAATGTTGTAGTTGTTGCTGTTGTTGTTGCTTGTATCTGTCGCTTGTTTTTTGCTTAAATTATAGACATTTGACTGGGCGCATTTGGCATGCAATTTTTCTTGCCTATTTGAATGAGTGACTCGCATTTGCATTTTGCATTCGCATTCGTTATTCGTTATTTCACTTCTCTTTTTTTTCTTTCTTGCATTCACATTTCCTAGAACTTCCTGAATGAGCCAGAGTCGGAGACTGTCGTCGTCGTCATCGTCGTCGTCGTCGGCTGCTGCCGCCTTACAATATCTTGTAATTAAGCAATTTGTTTCGATTGCGTCGCAACATTTCCGCTGGCCAATTGATTGAGCACAGAACGAACAGAAAGAACTCTTGTAACGGATGTGTCCATTTTTCCGCTTGCCACATGCGGCACAAGAACCAGCAGCAGTAGTAGCAATTAAATAAAAGTGCCAGGCTCTTGGCCAAAAAGTTTCGCGACAAAGTTCCTTTGGGCGCAACATAGGACGTATGCGCAATGCTGCAAACTTTTAGTCATGCCAGATGCCTTTACATAAAATATACATATTTGTACACCAAAAAAAAAAGTACAAAAAAAAAAGTACAAAACCACAAATTGTTTTACAATTTTAGATAACAAGTAGGCTTTGAAATAAAATCACATCTTATGCCAAACACGAAGTATATTTATTTAACAATTCTCATCTCTCCCAGATTAAACACCCAAAAAAAAAAAAAAAAAACAACTAATAAAATGCAGGTAAGATTTGCTCTGTGTTATAATTGTATAGAGTTATTTTTCTAAGCTTATTTTTATTTCACATTTGAAGAACATCTTCATATTCTGGATTTGGATCCATTTTGTATAATGTGTTGGCTCCCACTCCTCATGTTATGGATATGCATCCAGTAGGGCCTCAGTATGGTTCGATTGACGTAATGTTGAATCCGGGTTCTTAAATTGTCAATATTGATCTAGGATGGACTTAAGGTATACTTTCATTTTTGAGAAAGTGTTTGCTTGGATTGGTCTTAAATGTTGCGATGATTCTTTTGGAATGCAAATGGTAAAGTGTTCCTCAGTATCTAAATTTGGTTTAAATAAAGCAATGTGATAAATTTTTTGTAAATGGAATTTGCTCTTTTGGCAATGATTTGAATAAATCATGCATTATTTGTTTTATACTTATTTTTCTCAGTGTATTTGTTCAATGTGGCGACGCCTTTTATGCACAATGCGAATGATTTCATTTGGCATGAAGCTGGCATCCTTATTCCAGAGACTTCAGCAGTTTCGCAAAGTTTGCCAAGCCAAGCGATTGCAACATTTTCATGTCAATATTGATTTTTCATTGCTCTCACAGCCAACACCAGCCACAACAGCAGCAGCAGCAACAACAATAATAATAAAAATAATAAAAAAAAAGCGTAGAGCAATATAATTGAAATTTGAAATTGGAAATTGGATATTTTTGCAACGAGAAAAGACCGCAAAAAAAAAACCAAGCGACGAGAATCGAACAAAACGAAGTTACAAAGCAGCAAAAGCAACATACGAGAGAGCGCATGTATTTGATTTTGATTATTTATTCAATGAGCGTTTTGCCGCTGTATTTGGCTTTATTGTTCGCATGTCCAAACGAACAGGCGGACAGACAGACATTCAGACGGACAAGTGGACAAGTGAATAGCAATGCCAGCCAAAGAGGTCCCCGCAAAATACATCCATCCATGGCATCCATTGGAACATGTGTGCCATATACATTAGTCTGCCAATAGCAACGCCACACAAAGGCCAATTTAATTTGAAGCACAACAACGCTGACTGACAGCCAGACAATCCGACAGACAAACAGACAGACGAATGATTATACTAAAGGCAGACAACAGTCAACCAAGAACTTTTTTTGATCAGACGAAAAACGCAAATAACTCAATTGAAATTGCATCAAATTGCAAACTAAAACTGAAAATTGAACTTTGCTATCGATTCGATTCGTGGCATTCGAATGGGCAACCCTTAACTTAACTAACCTGAACTTTAAGTGTTGCATATATATTATCAAACACATAGTGCAAATAAAGTTGTTCGCCAAACACAGATGAGTCATAAACTTGCATCGATTAATGCCCGCATTCTAATTGACATTTAAAGATAATACAAATGCTAATTCTTAATTGTTGGGCAACGCTTGTTGTTAGAAATACCAAAATGCAAATACTATTTTTATGATGGCTTTCAAACTGAATAAACATGATGGTAGATATACTATATCAGGTAATTAAGCTTACTCAACGAGCTGTAGTATGCATGGTAAATGCTGCATTCTAATCAATGTGATGAGTTCATAGTAAAGTGTGGACAAAACCGACTGGAAAATACTTTGTCGTATTTTTTGTAACAACAGGAAGGCCTTGGAAATTTAACAATAAATCTAGCAAACCTTAAACAGAATAAAAAATTCATATATCATTCTGCTCTCTACATACATAGATTAACGACATAAATAACACAGTTTTCTTTAAGTAATTTTTACCGTACTGTAAAACTTATTTATTTACTTTTTTTTTTTTTAGATACTTAAATCACACAATCGAAGTCCAGAAACCCAAAATACAAGACTTTACAGTCTGCATTTCAATTGAATCATTCAAAGGCGGCATTCAAGTCCATCCCAGCATCAACTATATCCAAATGGAAGTAAATATTAGATCGTCCTGGCATAAAGTTTATAATATGAGGAGTCGGAGTCTTCATGTTACACGGATTGAAACCAAACTGAGGCCAACCTGAATACACAGATAGTGAGCAAATGAGCAATTCTCAATCGATTTAAATTGAATATTATTGATTCAATATTTGGTTCTTTTAATAAATTCTTTAAGTAATCATATGTCTCATATATTTTACTTAACTGTAACAAGGTTACCTAAATTTGCGCACACAAATTATGCAGTTAAGCGATCTAAACCTAATTTACATAATATGAATGTGTGTTTGTATGTATTTGCCAGCACAATAGATCACATTTATGCTTAGTCTCAAGCAACAACAATTTATGGTAACGAGGTCGCCCCATGGCAAGCGGCACGTACGTACATATTAGTTGTTTCATGCCACCATAAACCATATTGGAGCCATAAACCATATAACCATTTAACATTTAGCAAACAGTTAGTACATAGTATATAGACTGCATAGAATTTACAACAACAAGTGCCTTGAGCATAGCAAAAAGTATTGAATTGACTCTTTTTTTTTTAGCTACAACAAAAGAGATCTTTGGAATGGGTTTCTAAGTAGTGTGTGTGTGGTTAATTATAATGTGCCACTGTCACGCCAGACAAGCTGCATAAATATTGAAATTAAATAAAGAAAAAAAAACTGCCACAGAATAAATAAGCCAAACAACTGTACAAACAACACGTAATAACAACAACAACAGCAACAACTGTGTGTATTTTTCAATTTTTCTAGTATGTTTTTTTTTGTCATCCAATTTTCCAATGTTCGAATGCCGCCTTATGGCATACAAATATTGCTTCTGTTTATTCTCAAGCCTGGGCCAATTTTAAAGTCGAGCTGTTGCTGCTTGTGTTGTGTGTGAGGAAGGGGGGTCGAGGGTAGGTGTGGTTGTGTTTTTATTTTAATTTGTTTTATGACGCAACTGGCGAGTATTTGAAAAACCAATAATGCGCCAACTTCAACATAACATTGGGCCATAAAAATGGCATAAAAATGCAAAATGAAAGCTAAACGACGCGACGCCACGCCCCCACCCCACTTGACCCACCAAGAGCACCAACAGCCCACTGAGTGGTGCGTCGTGCGGTGCATAAAAATAAGTAATATCGTAAAAATTACAGGAAATAAAAATCGCTACGTAAATACGTGCAAGTGCAGGAGAGCCAAAGCCAAAGCTCTAGCTCTAACAGTCAAAGCCAAAGCCAACACACACACAGAGAATGGAAGACGAAAGCCGGAGGTGGAGTTGGCAGTCAGAGTTGGCCAACTTTCTCGCTGCCTGAAATTGGCAGTAAAATTATGGCAGACAGCAAACACACAGACGGGTGAGTGTGCGGGAAGGAGAGAGAGAGGGGGGCGCCTGCGGGGCAATGGGAAACTTGTGGAAAATTGTAACAGACGCCAATAATGCCGGACACACATAAGGGTAACAAATGTTGGCCAACTTGACAGTCAGTTGAAGTTCAAGTTAGTTATGATATGACCAAACTCAGGCAAAAAAAAACTGTTGCTGGAAAAAGAAAAACAAGAGAAAAACGTAAAATTTAAACGAATATGAAAATACCTTTACCTTGATTAAAGTCAAAGTGCTGAAAGATAAATTTAATTAGATTTTTTTAAGTTTTAAACTTTTTATTAGTGATATAGTTAAATGGATTGTGAATCAAGCAATCGTAGGAAGATTATTTTATATTTGCGAGATTTGGATTGAGATTCGTTGACGTTTTGTGTTAAAGCCGAAAAGCTGATTGCACAGAACAACATATCTCCAGAACGTATTTGTGTAAAAACTAAATAAACCGTGTCAAGCTTACAAAGTATTTCGCTGAATGTGCAATGAATTGCTTAGTAGTTGACAGAATTTAATAGTAAACTAGTTAAGTTGATTATTTGTGGCTTCATTCCCGGAAAACAATAATATTGACTTGGCTTAGCTTTAGGGCACTTACCTGAAATCGTATCAAGTTTCGTATTATAATTATAATACCCTAATGCAAGTGTATACAAATACATAAAAGGCATTGTAGCATTTGGGCTTTGGTTTCATGAATAATTCATATCATCTTTTTAGGCATACATTTAACTTAATCCAATTGAAATGTATCTCTATTATACAGGTTGACATGCCTTTAACCAAGCCTAACACAGAGTGGCTTTGCCGTTGGCCAAGCAATTGGGTACTCCAGTTGTCATACTACCATAGTTAGTTAGTCTTGATACTCATAGTAGTAATAATAACGAAGACAATTGTAATCGCAACAACAATGCATACACACACATATATCCATGGTATGGACATTTCCTTTACAACATCACCGATGCAATTGAAATTCCTATTACACACTTTGTGCATGTGTATAAGGTCCGTAATCATTTCAAATGGCAAATTATGACATGGTGACTAGGGGCCAAAGCAACAGCAGCAGCAACAAACATAAGCGAATGGCAGGCAAATGAAATGAGCTTTTAATCAATTTCCGGTATTAAAACGCACACAATCATACAACAATATATGTAGTTGTAGTTGTTGTTGTTGATGTTGCTGCTGATGTTGCATTTAATTAACAAACAATTTATATTCATAAACCTCATTCAGTCACATGCAAATGCGCATGGAACGTCGGGAACGTTGCATAGAGTGCACAAAAAATCAAAAGTAAAAAGAAAAATAGAGAAAAAATTGCTGCAAAAGGGGAAACGGAAATGCGATTGAGCGAAACGACGAATACTCTTGACAATTTATAAAAAGTAGAAAAAATATTAAATGAATTTTATTATTTATTTGACGTTTAATTAATAAACTTATCATGGTTGTGAGTACGAAAGTTTTTAGATAACAAAGAAACTTTATTACAAAATAAATAAATTAAAAAATTTCCACTATTTTTACTGTAAATATTTAAGTTTTAATTTATTATGAATTTCTTAAATTATTTAGGTATAAAAAACTCAAGTTTGCTTACTCCTTTTATTATATATTTAATATTGAACAGACTCGGAAGAATTTTTAAAAATCTTTGGTATAAACTAATTATTAAAATAGTATATATGTTAAATATGGCTTCCCGTTTTCTTAGCAGCTTTCTGATTTCTGAACGCTTCGAAGCGACGCAAGCTGAATGCCAGAACGAATAATATGGTGAACTGGTTGAAGACGTGAGTGTATACAATTAATATGAAATAATGTGGATGTAATAAATATTGCAAATGCGTGCCAGGCAATAGCACAAAGTTGTTCGCCCGTTCGACTCAATGCAGCGGAACCGCGAACAGGCAGCAGCAGCAACAGCAGCAGCAACAACAAACAAACAAGCAAGCGAACAATGTGCAACATGGGAGCTCATTGGGGAGAATGCACAATGTCCGTCCAACACATAAGCGCACACTTTCCCACCACCCCACCTCCGCACGCCAAATCAGTTGCAAAACGAATGCGCAGCGGGGCAATGTTGTTGTTGTGGCTGCTGTTGCCACGTGTTGGCAACATATGCGGGGCCACAACAGCAGTAACAGCAGCAGCAGCACTAACATGCGCTGCTTTTGATGGCCACAATTCGACAACGGGGAGGCGAGAAAAGGCAAAAGGCGGGTCACTGAAGTGCTACTCTGGGAATGGGCGTGACTGCAATATGCTCGCCAAAAATTCCTAATGCCCCTGACACACAATTAACCCACAGGGCAGGCGACTGTCAGGCAGCAAAGCGGAGTCAGCTTAGCAAATCATTAATTAAACCTGGCGAAAACACAAAATACATACATATATAAATGCAACAAAAAATACTACAAGCGACAAGGAAAAATGATTATAATGGACGCATGGGAAATGAACGCATAAGCTTTGCGAACTGCGTCTAATTAGCATGCTCGAAATGTTGCGGTTGTCGGTTGTTAGTTTGTTTGCAGGCACATATTTTCGGGGCAGCCAATTGAAGCGTGAGCGCGAAGAGAAAACCAAGAAAATGCCGCAAATAAGCAATAAGCGACAAACAACAGCCGACCAAAAGACAATAAGCAAACTCTCAGGTCGCCGCTAAAGGGCAAACAAAATTAAGACTAAAGGTCAGCCAAGTAAATAGTAGTACTACAAGTTGGCCAACAACAGCAAACAGCAAACAGGAAAGAGAGAAAGAGTCCAACTAACTGCTGAGGAAACAATGGCAGTGAATAAACAAAGGCAATACTTAAATACAGGTATTAGCCAGGCAGTTAACTACAAAGTAAAATCCAACGATGTCGATGAGAAAATGCATGATTAACTTTCAATTTTTGTGCGGGGAGGCTATATATTTAGAGGCATCATTTAACTGATTAAAATAATGAATGTTTAATGATTTCAATTGAATACTTAGATTAATAACTAAAACAAGATTTTTGCAAGCAATATTCCTCTAACTCCAATTCTTTTTAATTCTTTTTCATACAACACAAATGAAAAATCAAAATGTACCATCAATAATTCATGTCGAAATTGTTTAAACATTCATGTGCATTCACTATATAAGTAATACCTACTTTTCCAAATTAATATACCTTGATTACAAATAATAATTGCAATAAATATGCACATTAAAAAGTGGTTAAATTATTACAACTTGTTTAATTTGATACTGCCAACAGCTGCTGTTTGTAAACGTCTGCCTGGTCATAATAATAAGTGTAGAAACTTTTTGGGCATAGCCACAACACAGCAAACTCATTATAGACGGCGTCGCTTAGTCCAGCCATAAGTTAGCATCAGGTTTCGCATAATATAGACATTTTCTATAGATAGGCAGCGTCGAGCTGACCAAGAAGTTGTAGCACAAGCAGAAAGGCAACAAACTCAACAAACTGCCAAACAAAAAAAGTGACTGCAAAAGCCACAAAATCACGCAAAAAAAAAAAAACAAACTTGCCTTTAGTTAGTTATTTTATGTTTGCCATTGTCATTGTTGTTGTTGTTGTTGCTGTTGCGGTTGTAACTGGCCAAAACGTGCAATTAAATGCTATGTAGAAGCGAAGATGGCCAGGCTATAAGCTATGGCCAACTTATTGGCAGTTTGTTTGCCAAATGCAATGAATGAAAAAGTACAAAAAAAAACCCAAAGCAAAGGCAGCAAGAAAATTGCACAAAAATGGCAGCAAATAAGCAGAAAAAACGAGCTCGCCGCACAATTACAGCTCACAATGAACAGCAATTCACAATGCATATTATTGATTGCCAGCCACAAAGAGATACAAAGATACATTTTGCAATGCCACACAGATACACACACACTTATACAATCGTTAGTTTTTGGCTCTCTCTCTGTGTCAGGTAAGGTTTGCATGATGATCATAATGATCGTGTTGGATAGAGGAAGAGGTAAGGGTTTGCTGTAGGTTTATCTCTTAGTTCTTTTATTCGATTCTTTCCGTTCTTATTCGTGCACTGTCATTGACATTGGGATGCGCAATTTGCCAGCGATGCAATTAGTTTTTCATTTTTGTTTGTGGCAAACACGTCGCGAACCATTTTGCGCGAATAAGCGCAAAAAACTAATCGACCAACAAACATAATAATAGGGTAAATGTTAATATTATAAATATTTATAATCATGTACGTAATCAAAGAATGCATTTTGTTTTTTTGTCTTTGGGCCTTGATACGTGAATTGCAATTGCACATTACTGATTGCGATTATTTATAGCTTTTGTGTGTGAATACGTTTTTAAAGTTCAAATGTGCGTTTTATTCATTGTTTTTGTCGGAAGTGGTTTGCTCATTAGAGGCATGCACTATAAATAGTTGAGAATATTGTCAACGTCAACATCAGGCAACCAAGGCGTCGTATACGTAATGACCGCCTGATACCAGTCAGCAACAGACAGACAAACAGACAGAACAGAAACTATTCAGGTTTATACTAATTCCTCCGTTCGCAAGTGGGTCATGCAAATGGGCAATTGCCGATTGCCAACCACACAGAGAGTAAACTCAAAGACGGGGCAATGAAGAGTGCTGAAGGGTAGCGTGTGCTAAGATTGCGCAAACGAGAGAAGCCTTGCTCTAGTTATGTGTAACGGCGTTGTTGTTGCTGTTGTTGCAATGGGCGTCGTGTAATGGCAATAGCAAAATCATTGTAAGTAGCAAACGCCTTCCGCTAATCTCTTGCCTTGCCTTTTGAAACGATAGTAAAAAACCAATAAGATGCAGATGCCTGCGGCAACATCGACAAATGGTTATTTAAAATGCTGGGGGAATTCGAATTTAATATTTAAGCAAAAAGAAAAATTATACAAAGGACATTTTAAGAAGTTTTCTTGTTCACTTTTAATACTTTTGGGACTTGAATATATATATTTTTTTTTACCAGATTTCAGCTTTAGCTGATTTTAGCAGTTGATTAAGAACATTTAAACTTATTTCAACTTAAAGGGCTTCTAGCAATAAAATAATTACCATTTTAGTTGATTAGTATAAAAACATTAATGGAAAAAAAGCAGAAGCAGCAAATTAAAAATATTTTCAAAAGTTAAGTGAAATAAAAAATTATTTTTAAAGCTCTAATAACCTGGAACCCAATCACATTAACACAATTTCAATGGAATCTTTAAGTCCCAAAAATTGAAGTTTCGTTCAAATTTCCTAATAAATTTCACATATTTGTCATCAATAACAACAAATTCAATCGAACTTTAATGTGAACCAAAAAAATTTATTTATATAATTTAATTTAACGTCAGGGCTTTAATTGTACGAAATTAATTGAACAATGTGAAATTGATTACCTGAATCACCTATCAATTTTCAACAGCTCACTGCACAATTCCAATTAATGAAATTGGCTTTTCGAGAACGAAGAATCAAATTACCTGCACACGCGAAGTATGAGACGAAGAAACAGCCAAAAAAAGAACAACAACAAAGTCAAATCAAATAGAAACAGGTTTTAATTTTCGGCACTATATTGAAGGCTTGCTAAAGTTCTTTTTATTTGAGCTTTGTTTTTTTTTTTTTGCTTAGGCCCCCCAAAGGGCAGTCACATTAGCATTAACATTAATCATGACAACGTTTGCCATGCAATTAACCAAATGAAGCCTCCTGCATTTAAGTGCTGACAATGCCAACGGTGTTTGGTACGCAGGCCAAAACTTGACGAAATCATTAGGCTAATGTGGTCGATAAGTGACTTAGGATGGTAGGGCATTGGCGGGGTATTCAAGCAGCTTAATGCGCATTTAATACCCCCTGGGTATTTCTCACTGACTTTCAGTTTAGGCAGAAGAACGCCGCACCATACATCATCACTTGTCTCTCTTCGCACATCAAAAATAAATTACAATTAAAATGCAATTTTCTAAAAGCAATCATCTGATCAAAATATATTTTTTATGCAAAAAAATAAAAAAATTTATAAAAAAATTATGTATTGGAATTTATATTATTATTAATATTTTTTATTTTAATGCCTCGAATCATATTTTAGGTCATTATACATTTTTATTTCGCAACATTTGAAACCAAAACACGTTTTTCCACATTTCACATTTTTGGTAATTAATATAATATGTGCTTTGTTGCAATTGAGTAATGACTATAATTATAAAATGTTTGCATAAATTCAATTATTACACAAATAACTTTAAATTATTAGTATTTAATTAAAATTTGACATGAAAAACTTCAGGAAATTAAATGGAAACTAAAATATCTAACATTTTTATATAAATGTATAAAATGTAAATAAAAATGCATAGAAATAAAATCAATCGATTGACAACCAATGTCGAATTTCACAATTCAATCAGTCAACTTAGTCGGTTGACGTTCCGCTTGCTATCGCTATGTTGGCCTTTTATGAAAATGTGTTTAATTGACAATGCACTTAAATGGCAAAAAGCCGACATGACATACCTCATCACCCCTCGCACACTCCCCTCCCCTACTCGCAAACTCTTTTGGTCAGCGAAAATGCCAATGTAGACAGACATAATGAAATTATAAATATTAAACAGAATTGTTGTCTTTACGCAACAACAATAGCGGCGTACAAAATATTTTTAAGCACAAGTCGTACAAAAATGCAGTGACATTGCGCATACGCCGCATTGTGCGTCCGAAATAATAATAAAAGCGAAAATGGAACCACAATGCACAGCATATAAATAATTAAATTAAATAAATGAATCATACGCACCGAAGAGGCTATACACTAACTTGAAACAAAACAAATTATTTGAATTAAATGAATTCAAATAAATATAAATAAGAAATATATGATAAACCTTTTTTAATAATTTTACTTAATTTAAGTTCTATATTTACTAAAACGGAAAAAATTTTCAGAAACCGGAAATAAGTGTTTTAAGCAGTTTTTATTTCCAGCATGAGCATATGCGTGTTGCTTTAAATACCTAACCCACACTTTTGCATAGCTTCACATGCTTCCAATTTGTGTTTTATTTTTGCAATTTCTCGTGCTCGCTTTCCGGCCGTTGGCACACAGGTGAGGCGGGCAGTATATTGGGGTGGGGTGCGGGTGAGTGTAGGCAGGAAACAGCTGCCGTTACAGTTGCCATGCTTCGTGAGCGCTCCCCTTGCTCCCCCGTCCAATACCCAAATCACGTGCTGCCAACATGATTTATTTCGTCAATTTATGCCCGAAAGTGTAAAACGATTTTCTACGGTGCCAAATGAAAAATTATGATGTACACTATCATTTACATGCACATGAACATGGGCGTGGCTGCCACATCTATACTATCAGTGTGTGAAAAACTGACAAACGGACAGAATGACTAACTGACTGACTGACAGTTTCATCCATGGCATAGTGCAAAAATTTGCAATACACCAAAAGGGGGAAATTACATTTAAATTGAATTGTAAACTGCAAATATAAAAATGGAATTTATATGCGATTTATTGCTACAAAAATGTTGCTATTGCTGCTGTATATATTTGTTTGAGTGTGTGTGTAGAGGACATAAAATTCTAGTTCCTCATGGCATACAGCTGTTTCCATGTGTAATTGTAAATGCCAGCTTTTCAGTTGCTTTAGAAAATAGCTCAAATACTTCTAAAACTATGTACATATATGGAATTTTTTTCAATGAAAAATTTCTTTAAGTTTTTAACTTTTTTAAATAACAATATTTTTTAATACATTTTTTATAAAAATATTTCATATTGTAAAGAACACAAAATATTAATAGTTCAATAAAAAAAAAATTTTTCCAAAAAAACTATGCAAAAAAATTCCATATTTAAATAATTTAATTATTTATTCCATCTTTTTTTTCCTTAATATGAATTTCAAATGTAATTGTCTGTTTAAACTGTTTTTAATTTCACGAGTTCAATAAACTTGTCATACTATATACTACAATAGTTAGTTGCCTGCATAAATAAAGCAATTTATATTTACATTTTATTTAACTGCGTTTGTTTGTTTTTTCCGTTCGCAATTCAAAAATGTAAATGTATTTATCACACACACGTACATATCTCAACAATAAAATACAAAATTTTAATTTATTTAGCATATGGCAAAATTCCACAAAGCCGACAAAAAGCAGCAGCAGCAACAACAACATAGAAAAGCCCGCATTTGTATTTAAAATTGTTTTTGCTATCTGTAACAAAACACAAAAAACCCACATTTCTATTTAATCGCATTGTTTCGGGATGCGGGATTCGTACGGATCTGGGCAGCTGAAACCACAAAACGCCAACTAATTAAATTAATACGCAACAAATGCGTAATACAAATACATGAAAAAAAACCCAAAAAGCCCCAAAAGCGATTTCAATCGAAAAAGCCCATCATGGCAAACGTTACGCAGAATTGTTGGCAATATATATATAATTTACCTCATTTTTTTTTTTGGTTTTTTTGTTTGTGGTATTTGATTGTTTTTTGTGGCGAGTCAATTAAAAATTTGGCCAGCACATAATAATTTATATGCAATTAAAGTTGAAACGACTGCAAATTGTCTAAATAACAATTTCATTTAGCTTTCTTTATGGCTCTGTTTATTGCACTTTTCAACACTTGAATGCTTGAACAAGCATTTCTAGTTTAAGCACTCTTTCGATTTTATTTGTGCTTTACCTAAAATGTGTTTGCTCGATATGCAAATTATGCAAATGCCAAGCTAAGCGCAGACACATACTTTGCCATGGTTTTGTGTATCTTTGAGATACTAGATACTAGATACCAGATACCAGAGACGACAGCAACAGCAGCAGCAACAACCATTTTTTATCGCATGTGCATTTCTTCTTTTAAGCTCACGACGACGCCGACGCCAGCAACAACGATAAATGCAAATCTTGACAGTTTTCTTTAAAATATTTTTATTTTTTTGGCTGCAGTCTTTTCTGGCACATGAAAAAAAGTGCTACAACCACTGAAAATAAAAGCCAGCCAAGTTGGTTCGCATCGTTTCTTGGCTTTATTTTGTCATTGTCTGTCTGACGTTATTGGGAAAGCACGTTTCGCATCTTGTGCATATCCGCTCGAAGCAACTGCAACTGCAACAGCAACGGCAACAGCAGCCGTTGTAGTTGCAACAAATGTATCTCAGATACAGACAAACACAACGCACAGTTGTAACTGGGTCTCTTTTATTTTTTTTTTATTTGTATTTATTTTGGAGCGCCGCTTAGTCATTTAGTACAAGACAAGAGTCTCGCATAACAAAAACAACTACGGCGACAACAACATTCACAACAATCCCGACAACAACAGCAAATGACGACGACAACAACCGTTGTGTTCAAATACTTTGAAAGTATGTATCTTCAGTGCTGACTTAAGACAAAACAAAATAAAATAAATACAGAGCACGTTTGCCTGTGCCACAGACACACATGGCCAAAACGGCAATACAATATGGCCAACAAATGCCCCACATCTACTTGGGCTAAACATTTATTATATATACATTAATACATTGTTAGCTAAAGGCATAAATTAGTATTTAAACTTAACAGTATAATTACCTTAAACTGCACTTTTGCTTAAGTGTTTTCAATCGACGCATAAATCATTTATTATTTGCATTTAAATCTTTGATATTTGCATTCTTATAAGTACTTTATTGCCAAGTCATAAATAAATTCTGACTTTAGTGGGTTTTTCTTAGTTATTTTTCTTTTGACAAATGATTGGGGGTTGTCTGTAGTACATTAACGTACCTGTCGACAATATAATCACAATATTTATTTATGCTAAATTGCGTTTAACAATTTGCATAAAGCCTATGGATAACACTTGCATTTTCAACTTTTTGACTATTAACTTAAAAACATTTAATGTCTTATTGTAAATAATTTAATTTATTAATTGAAAATAAATTAGAAAACCTTTGTAAACATTATAAATATATGTGTTTATATGCTTATACCCAAAGAGTTATAAACGAAAATATTTCTTTTTACCCAAAAATACTAAAAATATTAAAAAGGTTGTTTAATAAAACATAAAAGATGAGAAATTCATTCCTATGTTCTGAGGATGAGAACAATTATTGAAGAGCACAATACATTTATTTAGTTTTAAAAAGTAATAAAACCTAAAAAGACTGCAACAAACTAGTTTGAATAAATAATTGATGAAACAACATTTAGAATTATAGCTTATTTCACACATAAACAACAACAACTAGCTTAGAATTATCATTACAAAGTATTCCACTGCCAACTTTTGCACAATATATATAAGTTATCAGTAAGTATATAATTACTATAATCGTGACGAATGCGAAATGTTTATTGAATCTGGTATTAGATCCATTTCATGTGTATAATTATTGGCCGCGCCCCCTTTATCACACTGCATTGCCAAGTGTTTCGAGTCTGCTTTTCAAATACCATTTGCGGGGCTTTTCTTTTGATTTAGTTAGTTATTTGCTTAGTTGTGGGGCTTGCCGCAGCGAGTCAGGCTGGCGCAAAGGTTACACAATCCCAATATTATCGAGCGTCGGGGCTCATGCATAATTCATTTGGCTGGCGTTTAATAAGAAAACCAATTAATTAAACGCTCAACAACAAGCGTCACGACTAAAAGCTTAGAAATTACTTAATAAATTACTTTCATTAAAGCCACAAAGGAAAAAGTTGAGACACCGAATGCCCCACACCTTATAAGTATTACCTCCCCCCTGCAACGTGTGGGATGACACACACACACAAGGCGATGGGGCGAGACGCAACGGCAGTTGATTTATATTAATCGACCCGCTTCTACAGCTCAAAGCATTATTTATTTGAAAATACATAAAACAATGCAAAAGACGTCAAAGAAATATTACAAATAATATATATGTATGTGTGTACTCTTGCCAAGTAATAAATTTAATGCATATTACGCTGAATTTTTAAAAGCATGAGGAGTGTAATAAATACATATATTGTGTATATAATGTGTGCAGCAAATTAAGTGCTAAAAAATCGCTAATTATACCCTGTATCGAAAATATATTGAATAGAAAACCATTAGGCAAAGCTCATAAATAAACATTTTATAGCCAGTTTAGTCATGATTTAAGTTTCATTTTGAAGTGAAATTAACAATTTTGATTATTTATTTAAGGGGGTTTTTGTTAGATGATTTTGGGTCAAGTGTTTTTGGTGAGTTAAGTTAGAAAACATATTTCTTTATTGCTTAATTTAAGCCACTAATTTACTTAACCATGTTGTGTTAACATATCAAAAGATTATTTTGTTCGAAAATTTTTCAACTTAAATTTTAATTAAAGATTATTTCAGGAGAAAGGTATAAATATCAAAATAAATAACACAAATTTTTATATACATTATAATTATATATTTTTTCTTAGATTTTTTTCTTAACCCAAATACATTTAAAGTATCTTCTAGTTCGTTCACCTATAAAAAAAATATTGCAGGCTGTTTTGTTATTTAAATTGCGTATGAAACAAAGTAAACGGAACGGAACCAGCATGCTGCATGATTTATTTGCCAAAAATAAAGATTAATTCTGCTTAAGTAGCTGAGAAACCACCTCCCCCTCTATCTCTCTCTCTCTCCCCTTTCTCTCTTTGTGAGTGGGTCAAAAACCAGCAGTGAAAATCAGCTGGGGCATTTTCTCAAGATTCTAATGCGCGGCCTGCTGGCCTACGTCTAAGAAAAAGAGAGCGAGAGACAGAAGAGAACGTTGACTACAAATTGCAGGCAGCCAGAGATTTGAGTAAGAAGAAGAAGAAATTGCCTCATGATTACGTTGACGTCCGTTCCAATGTCTTAGCTCCCCCCCAACACCCCCTCTATCTACTGACTGTCTTTGCTGTCCGTCACGTCCATGCCGACTGGCTGTCTCAGTGGGTCTCTTAGGAAATAAAAGTTTCCACATTATTTTTTCTGTTTTTACTTACATATATATTTCTTTTTCGCTATAAGCACGTGCTCTGCTATTGCAAATGTTTGCCAAATTTTACGTTTGCTTTTTGCCGCCATCCGTCCCTGCCTTGCCCCCGCCCCATCGTGCTATCCTGTCTGTAGGTCTGTCTGTCTGTCTTGGCCGTCTTTTAGTTTCTATGTACTTAACTGCACAAGAGACCGCCTTTCGAAATTCACTTCATGTTAATTTTCTTTTGCTTTGATTTTGCGTCCGTTTTTTTCTTACTTTTTTATATTTTTTATAGCGTTGCTTGCCTTTTGCCACTTGGCACTTTTCAATGTAATTCTTGTGCTGCCTGAAATGCTTTTGAAATGAGGTTAAGCTGCCACAATCTTGAATACTTAGGACAGCAACAGAATATCTGAATGCCATGAGGCAAGAAGCAAGAGCCATTGCGATAAATAATACACTTTGTATATCTGCAAGCATTACAATTAAATGGGCCACATTCGACCACAGGCAACTACAAATGATTCACATAATAAATATGTAATCAAATTGAATACTTTGTTTGCTTGCAAATGGAAATGAGAATGAAATTGCTTTGGTTGGGTTTGGTTGGTAAATGTGAAATGACTTGGACTTAAAATTAGAGAATATTCCTTGCTACAATTTTATTAAAGCTTTCTATTTTACAACTTAGCTATAAATTTCAACCTTGTCTTGAATGAAAACAACACTGATTTATTGATGTTCTTAGTATACAACCTTTATTGAAATAAGGTGTGTCACTTGAACATTTTTATATCATTTATTTAATTCAGAAATTACCATTGTAAAGCTGTTTTTTTAATTAAGTACACATTTTGTTGGTGTGTTTTTAATGTCAGAACAACATTTCAGATGTAAATTTGCTCTCCACATATTTTATTACCCTTTTTTAATGTATTTCATTCAAATTGAACAGTAAAAACAATCTCAGAAATTATATTTGTATTGAAAATATGCCAAAGGGAGTGAGCCCCATCCACATTTGCATATTTATGAGTAGTTCTTGATGCATTTTGATAAAAATAATAAATTAAAAATCAACAAAAACAAATGCTTATTAGCATATTTTTAACTAAAAATAACAATTTAAAAAAAAAATAAAAAAATGTTGTTACAAAATATAACCTTGTTACATACCAGATTTCATGTTCCTAAACCCTTTTTAAATACGGTTAAGGCTATGTTTATTTAATGACTATATCCCAAAATGCACCTTGATTTGCCCTTTATTATTTTTATTCTTCATTAAAGCTCTTTGATTGATAAGCAGTCGGTAATAACGCCATCCTCAGTTGGTAAATATACCCCACCTTCCAAAAACACAACAACAAACTGAAAAAAAAAGAACAAGCTCATGTAACTGCGCTCATAAATGCAATGACTGGCCATATAATTTAACACACGGCACGCAGTCCCAGCCCGAGGGGCACGAAACGCGAGCACAGGGGGCAACGAGGCAACGAGACAAAAACAAAACAGCCAAAAAGAGCCCAAAGCAACTACAAGCCATAAATGTAATTACAGACACGGCACGCAGCACACAGAGAGCGCCCCAAATGATAATGACTACACCTCAAATGCCACAGAGGAAAGGAATGAAAACAAAAAAAAAAGTAATAAACAAAATTGAAAAATAAATGAAGAGTGCCTTAGGTTTCAAAACGATGACGTACCGAAAAATACAAAAAAAAAATGAAACTAAATCAGACAAACAACCAAATTAACAGAATACAGCAAAAATATATATAAATGTAGACTGGTAAAAAATAATGAGAAAACGAATATAATGCGAGTTTAAGTGCATGAAATTACGAGCACTGTTAAGGTTCACAATTTGTGTCTAACGAAGAGGTACAGGAACGGTAAGGAGGGTTGTACCGAACCCTTTTTTTTACTTGTTTTGTTCCTAATTTCCAGGCAATGCCTCGTTGATAAAGTGCACATAGAAATGGTTGTTTGCTGTTGAAATTTAATGGGATATGCGAGTATTGTAAATAATTGCGGAAGTTTGTTCTTTCTGACATTTTCCCAAAATGCACTCTGTGCGAGTGTGTGTGTGTCTGGGTTTCCATCCGCTTGTCTATCCATGCCGTCGTTTGCTTATCTTCGTCTACATAATTGTTGATTTAGTGTGTGCTCAACATTTATTTCTGTGCGGTTCGATTCGTTTGCCGTTTGCTGCATCGATGCGGGGGGTTTGTTATTTGGCCGGGCTATGAGTGGGTTTTATTTGGTGCCTGGTTCATTGTTCGCTCATTGATACCGTTCGTTGTCCCAGTCGGCGTCGCCGTTGCCGTCGTAGTCGGCGCGTGACAAATGACTTTGACGTTGTTGCATTTCGTAGTATGTGGCATGTGTCAATTGGGTGCCTCACAGTCCGAAATCGCGTCCTACGCCATCAATGCCATCAATCCAAAAGGCAGGCGAGGCAACAACGACGCGACGTCGGCATCAACAAAATTCAATTGCTGCTGTTTGTTCGCATATCCCATACATACATATTCATATAATATTCACACACAAACACACACAAATTTATCTGGTACTTTGTATATTTATTTGTTTATTTGCTGTGCGCTGGCCCAAGCACACTCTCGTCCATAATTGACAGTTGTGTTGGCATTTTATTTACCATTTTTTTTTTTTATTCCACTCTAGACGAAACCAAATACACACACTCGTACACTCGCACACTCGTACGGTGCAGTGAACCTGGGTCTAAATTTGGGCACAGCTTTTTAGTATTTTTGCTTTGCTGCTGGGGTTCAATGTAACCCCACGGGGTTTCCAACTAACGTAGGCGCTACACACACAAACACACACACACACACAAACAATCATTGGCAGGTTTCAGGGCAAACGTGGCAACTACATACAAAGAATGGAAGGAATACTATGGATTTGATAATTGATGGTGCTGCAATGCAAATAAATTGTTTCATGTCCATCACGCAGGTTCGGCGCTATGGGAAATCTAAACAATCGCATTGCAAACCCGATTCAAAAAAAAAAAAAAAACACTCTGATTAACAAAGCTTACAAAAGCTGAAGTAGTTTTTGGTAGATTTTGTACAATCAATCACAGCAACAACAGGTGTTAAAATACATACGAATATAACAATCCTTACATAAACCCTTTAAAGTTGTCATTTCCTTCTTTTCAGCCCATCTTGTACATGATTATCGCTACGAGAAAAAAATCCCGTATTTGTTTGGCGTTTCTTATATTCTAAAATCTACTTTCAAACCCTATTTAAGCCTTGCTGCAACGATGCTTAACAACAATTCTACAGATTGACCAGAACTAATGACATTTTTAAGCCAGCTTAAGTAGAACTATTTGTCCAACCGGACTCTGCACAGCCACCCCTAATCCTTTATCATGAGAACAGCCTTCCGATTGACAATACATAATTACATACAAAGCATATCCGGCTGGTCCCAGGTGGGCATCAACTTAAATGGATATGATTTAAGAAATCATTCAGCAGTTTTTATTACAACATTTCTGACAAGGTTCTTAAAAAAAAACCAGTTTGATTGAAAGCAAATTTATATATAAACTTCATCCGAAAAAATGTTTCTATAAATATTCTGCGATTTCATCACCCTTAAAAACTCAAAGAATGAGTCCAAACCATTATTTACAGACACTTTGATTAAGAACAATTCAACAATTATTAAATCCCTGTGGCAAATATATATTCATTATATGTGAATAACAATTTCGCCATATCTTTGGATTTATCACATTTTAAGCACTTTTATCTAAATCAAATGCAAATATAACAAGTTGTGAACTTTGTTTTGGATTTAATTTAAATAAAATATGTCAACCGTTTTCCACATAATCCCGTTTGTTGTGCGGCCCACTTAACGTGGCATGTGGCATGTGGCATGTGGCATGCGTATCCTCATCAAGAGTGTGCTGCCGAGAGTGCTTGCCAATTCTAATGTCAATGCCAGACCAAAACTTCGAGCACCAAGCCATAAACCCACTCTGTGATCTCCAAAGCACACACAAAACGTCAATTTGGCTTAACTGTCTGCTTGGGCCTGTGCTCAAAATGCCAAAACTAACTAAACTAAATTGTCTGCACACAGTTACAAACATGCACACACACTTGTTTATTGGTTTATAGTTTGGAGATGGCCGCCAAAAAACTGTCATGAGCTGCTTTTGACACTTGTGCGTACTGAGAATTCAGGAACGACAATGCAAGTTCTTGTATCTTTTTTTTGTGGGACAATAACTCACACTCGCATGTGTACAGTGGTGTCTGGATGTGGTGAACTTGTTTAAAACAGGATTTCTTAAGAAGATTTTTTGCTGTTTCCGACTTAAAAGTAGAAAACTTCTTAAATAAGTTTATTAATAATAAGAAGCTATTAAAACGATTTGCACAAAAATCCAAAATAGCATTAAATTCAATTTCTGAATAAAATATGTAAATATATATTGAATTAATTTTTCTCGAGTTCTCATATTCATAAACTGTCTATTCAGCAATATTTATTCAAAAGAAACAATCTAATCGCATTGTTCACTGTAACTGGTATTCACCATATCCAGACACAAATGTATGATTCTTTTGTTTCTTAATTTCAATGTCCCTCTCTCTGACAAACTGTCTGGCTGTCTGCCTCGTTATTCTCGTTGACAATCAAAATTCTAACGAAATTGGATTCTCTTGTTTCCGTTTTTCGTTCCTCGCGTTCCCATCATTTAAAATACGGTCAAAAGAATAACATCAGCATCAGCAGCAGCATCAGCATCCCCGACACAATTATGTATAATAATAATAAAAAGAGAAGCGAAAATCAAGCAAAGCAATTGCAATATTTTAGTTGGCAACACATGTTGCCAACTACTTTGTTTGTTTGGGTTTGCATTTCGATCTTTTTTTATGTTTTTGGTATACCCTGAACACATTAAAATTGTGTAAAAATATAAAAAGTTATAATGGGATTGTGTAAATGTACATATGTGAGAAGTGTTGGAAGCTTAAGCGACCTTACAATATATAGTATAACATCTCTTAACGGAAACCATAGTGATTCAGACTTAACTTAAAGGCAAAAGCTCTGAAATAAAAGGATATCTTTTAATCGAGTTCATGTCGACAAAGGCATTCCTTCTTATTTTATAATGCGAAAATGATTTTTTACAAATTTTGTGTGTGTGTGTTTTTTTTTAACAAGACGCCTTCTGTTTGGGATATTTTTTGGCTGTCTTTCGTTATCGCTGTTCTCTGATGTTATTTTAAAACTTTGGCTGCCTTTATGCCCAGCGGCATAGAAACAGAGGAAGGTAGGGAGGTAGAAATGCAGGCATTTCCATTTCCCTGCTGTTATCACAGCTGTCGACGGCATTTCGACACTTGAAATTGAGCGTTTGTGTGTGCCAGGGTGTGTGTGTGTGATGTTTTCATTTGCAGTCCAGAAAGGGTCGACTCGACCGGGAAACGTATTTTCGAGTAGGTGGCATTAAAGACAGACAAAAATATTATTATCACATATGCGAGGGTTAAAAAAGAAAAACAAAAAAAAAGAGAGAGCAAAAATAAATTGTTAACGAAATTTTGCACACAACACACACACATGCACAGGAAGAGCTGATAATTGGCCAGAAGCGCCTAAGCAAACAAATGGGTCAGAAACCCAGAAATAGCAGCTGTTTGTTAAGAGAACTCCGTTGAACTGTTAGCTGAGTTGAGTTTGAGTTCAGTTGAGTTAAGTTGAGTTGATAAGGTTTACCCCGGCACACAATGGGCAACTGATTGCAGTGTTGCGTGTTTTTGTAGTCTCTGGGGCGAGGGTGAGTCTTATTAATTATGACGGGACATGCATTGATAATGATAATCGACTGGCAGGGAATCAGACACAAGCTGGCAAGGCAGGCAGGCAGTTCAACCCAACTTAAGTAAGAGCATTAAGCAGCAGGAGCTCAACAGAGAGAACAGAGTGCAGATGAACCGCATTAGATAAGCATGAAACCCCGCCGACCAGCCAGACTCAATTTCAAGTTCTTTGGGGTCTTTCTCTCTCCATCTCGTTCAATAATTGCACTTGATTGAGTGCATGGAAAGGAAATGGAGAAAGAAAATATATAAAGAACGAAGGCGGCACTTAAATGCAATAATTTAATAGCAAGTCCTGGTTATTAGGAACGAAAGCTCAGAGGCGATTAAATTACTTTCTTGATAAGCAGAAAAAATGAAATGAAAAATTGTTAAGTGATGTTTCTTAAGGGGTTTTAATTTAATTGATTTTGTAAGGAATTCATTTTGGAACACTTTAAGCGCCATTAATTTTTAGAGAGTTTTAAGAGAAATTAAAAGCAAATAGGTTATGTAATGAAATTTTGTTCAAAGGGTTATAAAACACATTTTTATTAGTAGGGAAAGAAATCCACTTTTAAGGCCTTCTTGCTTAAAAGAATGAAACTTAAGATTTAGTAAAATTATAATTTTTTTTCATTAAACATTTCTTATATTTACATATCTGTCTTAATAATTAATCTCCAGCAAAGCAGTTTTCTACACATTATAATTATACTTTTTATGGCAACAAAGTACGTTCAGAAACTTCTTGCAGTTACAAAATTCCCATGTTTGAACCCTCATATTGACACACACACACACAAACGCACACATAACTCGAAGGCGTAACACGCTGGCTGCAACCAATATTTACTGTTAAAACGCCGATTGTGCATAGTATGTGCAGTCAGCAAAGCAAATCAAACAACGCTCAATGCCATACTCCCAGTCCCATTCCCAATTGCAGTTCCCAACGCTTTGAGTTCAGCACCATTCCAATACCCGAGTTCCCTGCAGGCCTTGCAGACATGTAAATATCATAAAGTTGTGTACAAATAAATCAAATCATGGTGCCGGCGAGCGGAAAAAGAACAAACAAATAACGCAGCCCGCATCCATCAGCCGACAAATACTCTACACATGTTTCAATGTGTTTAAAACTAGCGCGGGCTCCCCCTCCCTCACACCCCAGCACCCCCCAGCTGCTGCTGCTATCGGGCAAACAGTAAAATAAAAAAAAGTTCAATAAACAAGAGCCGAGAAAAAAAAACAACTTGAAAATCAAATAAAATATTGTGCAGGGCCCAATGTAAGGTGTACAAAGAATACGAATGCAATCACGGAAAAAATTCACACCTTGAGATACACAGATACAGATACTGAGATACTTGTAGACACTCCATGGCCCCTGCAATTAGCGTCGTCTTTTTGGCGGCCTTTGATGTGGCACTTGCGACAACAACAAAAGCAACAAGAACCAAAGTTCGACGACGCCGAAATCAAATTGAAAATCAATTGGTTCAAAATCAAAGTTGAAAGCAAATGTGTGTGTGTGAAATCAAAAAGTCAATAATCATATTTAATAAAATAAACGTTTCGTAAAATGTTTCGTTGTTGTTGCCGCACCACGAAAATAGGCAGTAAAATTTAATCATCAAAAAAAGAAAAGAAAAAAAATTAAAGAAAACCAAAGCAAACCGTAAAGAATTAAATTAAATGAAATGTTGCATGTGCCGTCAACGACCAACAGGAAGTACGCGCCACATAGAAGGCGACACGGGGTGCTCAAAAGAGTTGGCAGGCGGTGCGCTATGTAGCAGGGGGGTGTAGTCGAGAAGGAAGACTGTTGCGAGTGGATGGAGTGGAGCGCCCCCCCTTAAGGCGCAGAGCTATAAAATAATAAAACATGAAAGGAGAAAAGAATTTTAAGAAAACTTGAAAGCGAATTTTGAATGCACTTTCGGTTTTGAAAAATTTATTTAAGTATAGGGGGACATGAAATGGAATTATTTTATTTTCGAGTTCAAACAAATTGATATGTTTTTTAATGATTTTGTTTCATCTATCTTTAATATTGACTTTCACAATATAATCACCTGATTCGCACTTAATCTGTAGCTTTTGTTTTAACTTTAAACACTTTGCTTTAAGAGCAATAACGTATTAGCCAAAAACAGAATCCATTAGTTATAGGAAAATAAGCATAAAATGCAGTCAAAAGAAGTAATTTAATTTGAGAACATTGAATTTGAATCAAAAAAGAAACACACTTTATTCAAAGAATTTTTCCATAAAAAAAATCTTCCTGTCGTTGTTAAAAAGTTTAACCTATTAAATAGCTTTTAATAAAATATGTTTTAAAAAAGCTAGAACCGAATAAAAATAATATTGTTGAAAAAATTATTCTTTTACTAGTATGATAATCAATTCAATACAGCAACAACAAAGATACTAACTCACAAATTATTAAGTTCTCCCGTTAACTAGCAATATTATTATTATTTTAACCCCAACCTTGTTAGGGTATTCGCCATTTGAAAGGCAGTTGGCACACTAAATATATATGTAGATGTATGTGAAAAATGTTGCTTTAGACGGTTTGCACTGCTGAAGCCAAAACAGCAGCTGCCAACGTCTCTCTCTCTTTCTCTCCCTCTCTCTCTATCTTCTGGGCAACATCAAAAGCCCGTTCGAGTGGCGGCTGCCACTCTTCTTTTTTTTCAGAAATATAAAAAAAAGTGCGAAATTAAAACAAAATGTTGCAAGATGCTGCAGGCTACGGCTTGTGCGCAACGCCTGCTTCCCAGCACCCCTGCAGTCTCTGCTACCCTACAACATCATTTTGTGTGCTTTTTGCCGCCTTGGCTGTTTGATTTCATTTGGTTGATAAGCTCAAAAAAAAAAGCGAGTGGAAGAGGAGAGGGTGAAGGAGATGGAAGGCGTTTCTTATCCACATCATGCGTAAAACGGCGTCAAAATGCAAATGTTGTTGCACAGGAAACTGGCAAGCGTTTCAGTTGCTGTCCCACCGATCCCCCCCTCCTCTCTTGCAACATTGATACATCCTTCTGGACACAGAAGCGTAAATAAACATTTTACTTAAAATTTATGTGCCAGTTGCTATAGTTTCTTTTGTTGCTGTCGTTGTTGTTGCTGCTGTTGCTGTTGGGTAGCGTGAAAATGATTTTGTTGCACATACAACACACTCGCTGTGGGGCACACTTGTAAAATTTATCGTCATCATGCAATATGTAAGAGCAAAACAGCCAAATCAGTTGCACCCCAAAACAATTTTCTCCGTTTTTCTTTTTTCCCTTCTCCCATTTGCCATGAAAGTGCCACAAAAATAATGCCGACAGCTAAATTATATTTATATCATATTCGCAATATAGTTTGTACATGTTTGTTATTGTTTATGGCATTCAACTGGAATTGCCAAAAAAGTTTTCACATTTATTTGGATATATTTGTTTCTGGACCTTATACAAAATTGGATAATAATATATTAAAATAACCTTCTTGAACTGTACTTAAACTTTACCTGTTCTTACAAGCATACAATCAATATGAATACATATATAATTTTATGGCTGCAGCATCATCAACTCGGTTCAATTGAATGCTATCAAGTGTCAAGTTCAATTGCGGCACTTTGATTTGCCGCAGTGCCCGCAGAAATCGGTTGCTCTTGAAGGGCATCAGCATGCGTGAATGGCACTCAAGAGGCTCATACTGGGCACAAGTAGAAGAAGAGGAGCAGAGAAAGAGCTCTAATGAAATCCGCAGCCAATTGCAAATAAATGTCACACATCGGTTCACTTGCACAGCTGACACATTTGACTGTCGTGGCAGACTAAGCTAAGGGGCAGGACAAACAAACAGACAGACAGACGAAATGTTACTTAACGAGAAGCAGGGAAGGGGCTGTGTTAGAAGATGGAGAAGGGCCATGGAACAGATGTCAAGTACTAGAGCATTATTATGTTATGTTGGGAACGTTGAAAACTACGAAAAACACTAAAAGTGTAATTGCAAAGAATGTGTTTCGGCTACGTACAAATGTCGAAATAATGTTTCATGAAAATACAACTTACTACATACTACATGCTACATACTACGAGACACGAACACAACACAAAACAGATTTATTATATTCACTCCGAATGTCATAAAAAGCAATTAGGCTTGAGCGAAAGATACTTATATACGAAAGAATGAAAACGGCAGTCAGTTCTCGAAATCAAAAGTACAATGTAATAAAAGACAAGCGAGAGTGCCTTCAAATGTGTAGTAGACGTCCTTGATACCCTATATTCGATTTTGAAAGCATTTCTTTATTTCCGAAGAATTTACTAATGGCAAGAAAAAACGAGTTCTGTTTGAAATAACTTGATAAAAACTTTATAGAATATATGTAAATAAAAAAATTCAAAATAGAGTGAAAATCAAGATCTTAAATTAATAAACTTAGTTAAAAATAAATCTTAAAAATTAAGATAAAAAAAAAAACGCATTTGGTTTTTCAAATTAAAATAATATTTCCAATCTTAGTTTCACTAAAATGTTGATTTGACTTCTATAATAAGTAAATACAAGGTTTAAAAATCAATGTCGATTTTTTACTGAGAATTATTTAGCGCAATGACAAGTCGAACCCATCACATTCATTTTCAATTAAATAAAAATATGTTTTACAGGGTATGTAAAAACAAAAAAACCCAACCCCATTCCATAAACGGAAGACTTAAAAGCAAAGTAAATGAACGATGTGTGATTTGAAGTTTTATTTCATTCCTCTTCGCATTTTTTTTTTCCATTTTGCTGGGGCACAGCCGACCGCTTAATGAGCCGCAGCGACAGCGAAATGAAAATTGGGCCTCAAATTGAAGTTGTCTGCCTGAAGTTATAATTTCTTTTATTTTTTGGGAGTGGGCTGTATATCTGTATATAGAATGTTTGTGGTAGTGAGAATGAAACAGTTGCTGGAACGATTAAAGAGCCACTGTGTGGCTGTGTGTGTAAGGGTTGTTGTTGTTGTTGTAACTGCTGTTGTAATTAGTATGCCCGCACACACACACAGTCAGCCTGGCAGGTTCAGAAGAGAACCGAACGTAGCCGAACTGAACAATAGGGCATGCCGGTACTGTTGTATTCGGGTCGCTATTCTCCCCTCCATCCATCCCTTGTCTCTTCTTCTTCTTTCACTCTGGTAATTTAAGTTGGTGTGAAAAAGTATACCTCATGGCAAATTGCAGGCTGTTCTCGTTCTCGTTCACGTTGTTGTTGTTGTTCGCCGTCTGTTGCATATTTTCACAAGTAATTAACATGTACATGTTGTCGTTGTGCCGTCCTTGCCGTCCTGGCCTAGGACGTGACGCAAGGTGTATGTGAGCAACTGTCCAAACACACACACACACACATACACGAACAGTCTCACAGAGAGGTCGGCATTTCTCTCCTTTGTTTATCAAGCCTGTCCGGGACGCATAACAAAATGTTTCCTTAACATTAATTTGCATTAAATTTACATTTAAAATTTAAATGAGCCTCGCAAAATGTTCAAAAGGTGCAGTTAACAACAACAACATAAACAATGAGGCTTTAGTAGGGGCGTAGTAGGGGTATTCCTTATTGTGTATTCAAAGTGTGGCAGGTGGCTAATGTCACACAGAGAGCTTGCCAAATTGTGCTCAACTGTAGATTGACTCTAATAACTAAAGCGAATTACGTGAAAGCAATTATGAAAGTAATGAGAAAAGTAGATGAAGAAAGCCAAAGTAATCCGATTGCCCAAACGGTTCAGAGACAGTTAATGTGGCAAGTTAAGTTGACATCAAAGAAGAAAAAGTTATTATAGGGTTTTGGGTATAAAATTGAGAGCTCTAGCTCAAAATTTGGGGGGTATATATCAAAACATTGATGCAGATCTGTTACGGATCCACTAACAATGTTCATACCAAATTTGAAGAGCGAATCTCAAAAAAATAATGCACAGAAAATGACTTTGCTATGAAGAAAATTCTTAAAACAGGGTAGATTTTTTACATGGAACTAAATCGCAGTGTCTGAATTTGTAATATATATAAAAAAATGTTATTTGAAGGTTTGATTGCAATAAAACAAAAAATAAATCATTTGTTTTTTGTTTCCAAATAGTCAAAAAAGATGTGCAAAATAGTCAAAAATAAGCAAAATATATATTAAAAAAAAAAAAATTTAAAAACTATTCTGAATACTTTAAATAATCATTAATTATTATTATTTTTGATTTATTTTTAAAACCTATTGCAATTTTAAATAAAATCTGATTTTTAAATTAGTAGTTCTTACAAAATTTAACATTTATATATATTTTAACAGGTATACAAACATCGAAAATCTAACGATATTTTCTTGAGCTATAACCCATATATTTATCTGATTAATAAGTTAAATTGTTGCAAAGTCACATTACGAACAATTTGATAGTTTATGCTTTAAAGAACAACAAAAATGTTTAAGCTTAATATTTTTATTACAAATATTTTTAAGAATGTGCAAACTCTACTTAGTTAATGACTAAAGATAAATATAAACATATATGTCGCACTCAACTTATATCTCAATATTAACCAAGTGATTTATTGACCAATAACCGAATCTCTTTTTAGGCTGTGTTGATATTTTGTGGACATTTCGTATTTTGTTTTTTTGTTTTCGAAGCACTTAAGAGATATGTTTGTGAAAACGTTTCGCAATTTGGTGAATTTGACAAACGAATACAAAGTCCTGCGTGGCATGCTATCATATGGCACACTCTGGCCATGTGGCTGCCTCATCGAGCAGACGCTGGTCGAGAAACGGACATTCCGCAACTACGACTGGATGAAGTGTCTGAGGTGAGCGGAGAGACGAGTAACAAAATGTAGCTGTCGATAATTGGCACCGATTGGTGTCTTTGTTGTTGCTGTTGTATATTCGCAGATACAGTTTGTTTGGCTTCTTCTTTATGGGGCCGACAATATATGTTTGGATAAGACTGGCCTGCTGCATGTGGCCCCGCACAGATATTAAGTCATCGCTGTGCAAGGCGATCACAGAGCAGACCGCATACGATCCCATGGCCATAAGTTCCTTTCTCTTCGCCATGACTCTGATGGAGGGCAATACATACGAACAGGCCAAACAGGAGGTACGCTATGACCACAAATGCTATACTCGATATCTTTTGTTATATACCTTATCCATAATTTATCAATATTTTTTCGCTGGCAAAAGTTAATAGCATCAAATGTTAGGCTAAGCGATTTCTTTCACACCTTTGAATGCAGTCAGTTTTGAAGATTTTTTCAAAAGAAATTATAGCTTGAGGTCAAATGATTGGGTTTTCTATAAAAAAAAAATAAGAAAAGTTTCCAAAAACACATATCAACGTTCAGTTTGTTTTTCCCCCTAGAACTAAATTTTTCTGCTTAAAACTGGATTCATTTTTCAAAGTTAAGATCTGTTGTTCTTTTCGATTTGTTATCGTTATGGTTATTGATATTGCTTATTGCTTTTGAAAATTATGTTTATATATTTGATCAGTGGTCAATGTGTAATCGTTATCGTTATCGCTATCGCCATCGCCATCGCAATCATTATCGCATTGCATTGCCGGCTGTCAAGTTATTTATTTTGAATTGAATTTCCAGCTTAACATTCTATCACAACAACGAACTGCAATAGTGTGGCATGTGTGTGTGTGGGTTTTTCGGATATACATTTTCTCACGACAGTTACACACACGCTGGCTTTAAGGCTTGCTAGCTGGCCCAGTATCTCAGCCTCTGTATATCTATTTTTATTTTCCTTTCGTATCTGTATCTTTGCCGCCCAGCATCTGTAAGCGTGCATAAATATCACCTGTCTGTCTGTCTCCATGTCTTTGTCTCTTTCTGTGTCTCTGTGTCTGTATCGAGTTGTCAGCATTGATTTGTTGGTTTGGCGGCTCCAACTCTTGGCCATTTTGTTGCTGTTGTTGTTGTAATCGTACTCGTCGTCGTCGTCGAACTCCAACTTACTTCTATATCATTAGAAACCATTTATCTTGATAAATGTAAATGTTTTACCATATATTTATGTCAAACCGTGCGTTGTCTCATTTGGCTTGCATGCGTTGCCCAAGATCTATGGCTATGACCGTCTCCCTTCTCTCTGTCTCTCCCTCTCCCTCTCTCCGGCCGTTTCTGTCTTTGTTTCAAAGTCCGTTGATTGGCAAACTTTTGCTGTTTGAGCAGCTAATGAAGATGTTGCCATTCAGGCGGCTCTATAAACAACTCGATTTTCTGTCCAAGATTTAATGGTGCGTTGATATCGAGAGCAAAAGTAAACATAAATCTCAATTATCATAAATATTAAGCAAGTAATTGCCATTGTTTTTCACATTTTTAATGCATATCGAAATTTACAGTACACTAAAGTTTAAACTTAATATTTTAGAATCATACTTGTGACTGAAGACAAAGTTTCAAAAACAATTTTAATAAAAAATTTACAAATTCTATATTTTTAATAAGCACTGTAGGGTATTTTAAATTAATATAATTTAATATAAGGTTAACAATATTCAACAAATATTTTTGCAAAAGTTCAAATCAAATACATATTCGAAATCAATTATTTTTTAGTTTTATTCATTGTAACTAACAATCAATAAACTTAATTTGTTTACTGTGCCTAATTTTATTTAATTCTTTTATTTATTTATCATATTGATTAAATTTGCCAAAAGCCACTTCAAAAACAAATTAAATTGGCATTTTATATGTATATGCGTTGACTTTCTACTTAAAACCAAAATGTACTTTATATAGCAGCACTTGTATGAGTCATAAAAAATAATTGCATTATTAAAATTATTGACATACCCATAGACGTACTTAAAACAGCGAATTTGCACATAAAAACAAACCACACACTCGCACACACACACATACACATATATATCGACGCTCTGTGCTGCTTAATTAGTGGCCCAACACCAATTGCCATTTGGCCGCACAATGTTGACTTTTGACAGGGCTCGGCTGTGGACCCCAACATAAATATCATTTTCACAATTTGCGAACCGGCAAAAGTGAAAATGTTCCATGCCAAAAGGCTTTTTAATTAACAACATTAAAAAAAAAAAAAAAACACAAGTGCCACGCCCCAAAAGCATTTAAACACAATCACTTAAACCAGAATGGCTAAAAAAAAAAAAAACATTTAAAAACAAAAATATATAATTTTCTTTTAATTTTGTTGGTAAAGTGAAGGGTAAGGTACTGTTTAAAATATGTGGCCTTTTAAGACTTAAGCTTACAGTTTTGTTTAATTATAGCCAAAAAGTTTTATTTATAAATATAAATATTTAAAAGGAATTTTATACTGGATTAAATTGATCTTTGATTAATTTTTTAACTATTTTTTAGACATTTAAATGATTTTACTGATAAATTTCTTGCATAAAATTCATCGTTTTAATCAAATTCTTTACCTTATGTTTTTCTTCTTGGCTCTTAATTGCAAAGTTTTGAAATTGTACAGATGTTAAAAAAACACTCCCTTAAAAGCACCAACTATAAAGTAACCTTTGCCATTTAATATCTTGTTACAAACTTCACTTGTGTTTTTGTTTTTGCAGGTCAGCGATAAATTTCTGGATGCCTATAAAGTTGGCATTGTTTATTGGCCCTGCGTGCAAACGGTTAATTTCGCCTTTGTTCCGGCACGCAACCAAGTGGTGTTCACCTCATTCTTCAGCATGTGCTGGACAACGTTTTTGGCCTATGTGAAGTATCTGGAAGCGCATCCGCACGTCGATCTTGATCATCATGCCATCGATATACATTTGTTAGAAATGTAAAAAGAAAATGCAAACCTTAAATACCCGTAGAAAAGTTAAGAAATATAGTATTCATTAATTATTTTAGTTTGCTTAATTTTCTTTTTTACCATAAATAACCCACACTTGCCACAACCATACTTGAGTTGCCTCAACTTGACTCTTAATGACATGTCTGTTTTTTAGTTTTAGTTTTTCTTGTCGTTGTGGGCAATAAAAAAAAACAACATACAATCATGTACATATGTAGTTTGGTATATATGTGGCAGTCATTAATTGTCGCTGATAAATGAGTTGTGATAAGTTTTTTTAGTTGCGCGTAGTTGTAATATTGCTACATGTGGCATTAACACAATTCTTACCCTTCTGGCCCGCCTTTTGCCAGCCATTAAATTGTTTGTTTTGTGTCCCAAAAATATATATACAGCAAGCCACAACGATGACATGGGTCGCATTGGTTGCTTTTTATCATTTCATATTAAAGTTACTAATTAACGGGCTTCATTTTGCCTCGTTCTGCATTAGAGGGAGACGGCGAAAGAGTGTTGTGTTCGTGGCTCTCTGTCCGTGGCGTGTTTTATGGGGCTCGTGGGAGACCAAAATGGATTTCCGACTCGGCATTAGTGTTAGTGTGGCACGTTGCATGGGGTTTAGTTATGCTGCCACTGGTGTCAAGTATTTTACTATCAAATATGCTGATGGCGGCATTTTTAATAAGAGCGTCAGGGGAATTAGGGAAAAAATTAAAACGCAGCTAACAATACGAGTTTTAGTTTTTATGTCGCGCTTTTTAATTGCCACTTTGCACTGAACAACAAATACTAACACGTATTCATTTTATTTTGAATGTTCAGCTTTAATTTAATTGGTTCATTGTTTGAGGAATACAAATTTGAATATCTCCAGAGAGACTAGGGATTTCATGTTGTATAGATTTTATTTCAGAAAAATCAGAAGGATCTGTGAAAACGTGGACTATATTATTAAAAACTTTGAAGATGATTTTTGTGAAGATTTTGATAATTGATAATAATTATTTTTGGGATCCTTTTGTTTTTTTTTCATTCTGTCCAAAAGCTAGGTATTGTTCGAGTATTAAAAATCTTACATGATTTTTCTCTAACGTACGGAAGATCTATTTCTAAGAATCAAATATTAAATAAACATAAACATACATTTTTGGGGATTATTTTCTGTACCTAAGCTAAAACCTTACATATTATTTGTCCTTTCAAATGTTTCTTCGCAATGGATATTGAACTTAATTCTACATATTTAAACAAATGGAAAATCCTCCAATCAAACTTGGCCATCGAGTTGACCCGTTTCAGATTTTATTTACTTTTTTTTGCATATGAGCTCAGAAATATAAATCAAAATTAATATGCATGTGTGATTTGGTTTTCGCTTTTATGTTTTTCTCTGCTGTTTTGCAAAACGAGAAGTGAAGCCAAAATCCGCATCAAAAGTAACTTAAAAGTAAGGGGGCTGGGAAGGGAGTTTATAGCGGATTTGAGTGCTCCAACATGCGGCGTCTGCGTGCCGAATGCGAGCTGAATGCATAAATAATGCCGATTTAGATTATATTCTGACAAACACACACACACACACACACACATACATACATATTTTGACTATGCTACGCAACCGCAAAAACGATGACGACGATGATGAGGATGACGAGGATGATGATGATGACGATGACGACGCCGACCATGTTGATAATCAGCCGTAGGCCGTACAAATTAATATGGAAATTTATGCCAAGACAGAATGGGTAAGAGGGAGAAGAGAAAACGAGGCATAGGAAAAGCGAAACCGCAAACATTGACACAAAAACACATGAGGTGGACGCTGTTATCAGCAGCCGTGGTAAACGTGGCGCACTTCCTGGTCGCACACCCCTCACCACTTACCCACCACTCACTCACCCTCTTGGGCCCATCAAGCTGTGAAAAAACAATTCGAACCGAAAGTTTCATTAAATTCGCGCAACTCTCGCACAACATTGCCTTCTTCTTACCCTTCCTTCTTGTTGTTTTCGGTTTTTTTTTGTTGTTGCTTTTTATTTCACCCACCCGATTGCCGCCTGGCAAGGCAATTTCCTATCCAGCAAGCGCCCATTTCTCAGTGTCGTTGCAGTTGTCGTCGTCGCATTGTTGTTGTTGTTGCTGCTGCTGTTTTATAGCGGCATTAATTTCGAAAGTAGCGCTACGTGTGCCAAAAATCATTAGCAACGGAATTACGCTCAATGAAATGCAGTCGACGTCGACAGCGACGTCGCAGTTGCCGATGTCAAACAAAACAAAACAACAACACGGGGCAGATAATAAAGCGTGGCCAGGCCCAAAGCATGTCTGAATGAGCAGTTGAGAGAGGTGGTGGGGGGGTAAGGGAGACGAATGCCTGACACCCGACAGGCAAGCCGGCCGGCAATCGTTGGCCGAAGCTGCTTATAAATTCACCCTAACGACAAGTTAAATGCCCGATGTTGAGCTGAGCCGAGGGTTCGGAGTTTGACTTTAGAGTTGACTGAGCTGTCGTTTGAGAAAGGAGAAGGAGAAGTTGGAGGGGGGTCAAGGTAAGTGAAACAAGGAAAATGTGTGTTTATCTTTTGAGGTATTGACTTCTGTATACCCTTGCAAAAATATTTATTAGTTTGAAACTGCAAATGTAATCTTTAACAGTCCACAATTTGAGCTAGAATTATATTAATAAACCAATGCTTATTGATAATACATAATATTAGGGGTACAGTTGAAGTTTAGTGTTTGTTATAAACACTGATGTGTTAAGTTTAATCATATATTAATTAATTTAATATTCCTTTTGTAGCTGATTGTTATGGGATTTACATTGGCAAGGATTATTGTTGTTATAATTAAATATTTGGTCAGTTTTTAACAAAAATATATAATAGTAAAAAATAAATAATTATAATTTAATAACAAAACATGAAAATAATATAGATATTCATTATCCATAAATTAACGTCTGAACAAATTTGTTTAGTTAAATTACGAGTCATCTTGGAAAATTAGAATTACTTATATTTAACCTATATATTTTTTACGATTTCTGTTTTATCTTAAGTTAAACGGCTATTGCTCATCAATATCATGAAAATTTCCACAAAAATATCAATATATATTCAAAAAATTGATTTATTTAAATTACAGCGTAAAGCTCTTAACTCTTATTGTATATTTAATCGAAATGATAAGCATCAAAAGTAATCAATAATAGCTTATTTTACAAATTGAATAATTAATATTATAAAGCATAGCTGAGTTGTGATTAAAACTCTATGAATGGAATGGAACTTATGGGATGAAATAACAATAAACAAAAATTCAAAAATTGAGTATATAAACATTTTGCAGCTGCTGACTTCATTCACATTGTCAGTGGAACCCTCGAATACCCTAACAATAATTCATTTCACACAGCTTCAACTTCAAATAAAAAATGTGTAATCAGCATAATCAGTGGAATTTTTCAATTTCCCTGCGGGCACATTGGGAATATTGTACGACGTTGATGTCACGGACTCGACTCCGGTTTCGTATCACCCAGAAACGCCCTCTCCGGCAACTGACGACGCCGCATCAGCGTCTGAAAGGCCAACAGCGCCTGCTGGTAGTCCCAATTGGTATCCTTAAGAAATTTACTGCTCCAGCGGCTCTTCAAGCTCGTCTCCGCCGACATCATGGACATCAAATCACGCTGCGCCGCATTCAGCGGCACTGCCTGCCTCTCTGGACGTCCAGCTCGATCCAAGTATATCAGTTCGTTGGCAATGCGAAATTCGGCAGTTTCATCTGGACGCGTGAGCACAAAGTTGCGCATATAATAACGCAGCACACTTGACGATTCATTCTCCTCGTAGCTGCCCGTTATGGAGACGCATAGCATGCGTGGTTGCACCAACGTCAAGTCCAGCGTCATCGTTGCCGGCAAATGCAATGTGGCTGGCCATGTGGCAAACATTCCCAGGGCTGCACTACGGCTGGCAAACAGCTGACGACTATACTCTGCATATGGAGCAGTCCTGCGAAGGAAAAGCGATAAGAAAGGCTTTAGGAGGACAAAGGATTGGGTACTTGACTTACCATGCGCCCAGCACAGCACGATCCTTGGCCAGCGTTAGAGAGACCATAACGTTCTCCTGATAGAAATTCAAGAGATTTTTTTGCCGCCTTTTACTATCGAATGCCTTGAGATAGCGTCGAACAAAGCGTCGTATAGGCAACTCCATGGTCAGGGGATGGGGTGCGAGGTAAGTGACCCTTGGCTCGGGCAAAACAGCTGGCTTCACCTCGGTAACCGAAACAAACTTCACATCGTCATCACTATCACTAATACTAATAGCAGGCGATCCGCATCTCAGAGCACGACCATTTAGGGTGCGCAGGTTAGGAAACATGGTCAGCAGCTGTTTCTCATAGTTCTTTGGCAGTGGATTCCGTCGCACATTCAGCTCCGTCAGATGCAAACGTTGAAAGACGCGCAATAAGCGTAGCGTCTTCAGTTCATTATTCTGCACTGAGATGGAGCTGAGGCGTGGCAAGCGCTGTTCCACGCCCCGAAAGCCCCCCAGGTGACACAGGTGGTTGTTGTCCAGCAGCAGACGACGCAGTTCGGGCAGCTCCTCCTCCATGATATCAATGATGGCCCGCAGGCACTCGAATTGTTGCAATGCACAAAACTCGCCCTTCCAAAAGTCGTCCGCATAGAAGCGTTTTAGATTGAGGCAACGCTTGCGCTCATCGTAGCGTTCCATGATGACCTTGCGCAGCTTCCATCTGTATGCCTCGTCCACACGTATCATCGGTGGTCGATCGTTAACCCTTAAACCTACAACGGGTGGACGATGTCCACGCGACTGCAATTCCGCTGCAAGCTTATAGTTATCCACATAGAAGGTGAACGTGGCATGTTTATCCTGCTCCACATCATGTTCACCGCCCTCGTGTAGATAGTAGTATTTAAACTTACGTGGCGCCACCGCACAACTCAACTTTTCCAGCACCTCTTTCACCGTATAGCCGCTGTTCTGACTGAAGACGAGGACACGATACCAACCATATGGACTTATGGGCACACCAAAGCGCCAATGGCGACGTCCCGATGATCGATGATGGTATGGATACTTGTGTTGAGCTGTCTTCTTGTGGTGGGTTTTCTCTTTGGTTGGTGTTGTGGTGCTGTTGGTGCTGCTGGTGGTGCCGTTCTGGTTAGCGGTAAGATCAACAACAATGGAACTAAGTCTTTGCGAGGTGTTGACATCATTGTGATCCGCCGTATCGTTCATTATTCCATTTGTACTTGCAGTTTAACTAAAATGCAGAAAGAAAATGGATAAACGTATATGAGAAAAGTTATTGAAATGATGGGTTAATAGTTAAGAAATATTATATTGTATATTTATTAAGCGCTTTTCAATCTCCAATTGACAAAAAATAAAAAAAAGATAATTAAATACTTATCTGTACCCCTTCGGGCCCTTTTCATATATTTTTAGGAATAATTTTTTTTTATATAATATATTTTGAATAATTTATTAGATAGGATAATAGTTAAATCAATTTTTTAAGGAAATATTATAATTGATATATAATCATATATCAAATATTTATCAGTACTCCTCGGGCTTTTCATAATCATATATTTTTAGGGTTTGAAAATGTTTAATCAGATGACTCAAAATATCGTTGACTTAATACCGATATGTACATATTTGAAATATATATATCAAACAGTGAAGAATACAAATATATGCATAATAAGTCTATTAATCCGTATCGTCCTTATGACGCATATAAGCAAATACTCTTTTGATTACTTCTAAGTCAATTACACAGACAATTAAGTGCAGTTGCTTTCAAGGCCCGACTAGATTGCACAATTTAAAAACATAAATGGCAATGACTTCAGTTTTCATTTCATTTTGTTTCCCCCCATCTGCAATCGTTTTACTTATCTTGTATGCCTTATGCTCCCCTTTACAACGTTGCCAGTTTTTAAGTTCTCATGCAACTGAACTCAACCCAATCCAACCCGATGATGTACTAAGTTGTCGTACACTGTTTGTTGACGTCCCCACATGAACAATAATAAAAAAAAAATATTATTATTTTTTGTATGCACTACTTTATGCCTGACATTATTTGCTGCTGCTGCTGCTTCTTCTACTTCTTCTTCATAAAGTGCTTTATTTTTTTTTTGTTTTTTTTAGTTCCAACATTTTGCCAATTTATTTGCTTTTATACCCTACTCCCCTTTGCCAGTAGTCAGCGCTCAACGCTGTCATCCACATTTTAATTTCCCATGCACCACAAAACCCCTACAGCGATATGTATGACCGCATTATGGCCAAGGGATTCAACAACATCAGATACAAAGACTTCGGCGTCAGCGTCAGAGTCAGAATCTCGTTCGCCCAACTTTCTTGGCCATATGTTACACACACATTATGCTTACTTAACAATTAGAGACGCTCTTGTAATTCCAGTAAATTGCTTTGTTCGCTTATTATACCCACTAGGCAACTGAATGCAGTCGAACGGGTAGCATAACTCTTAAAGAATGAAAAAAAATATTTAAAAAAAAATAATAATTTATAAATAATTTTATTCTCTAAGAATTAATAAAGTTTTAGTCAACTTTTTTCATGACTTCTTCGAACGGAAAAATTTAAATTTACGCCATTATTTATTTATTTTATTTTTTTATTTATAAATTTTTTTTTTTTTTTTTTTGTAAAAATCTCAAATGGATTTATGATTAATTAGAAAGTATAGGGTATATATTAGTCAAACCCTTTTGCGTAGTGCATTTTTTTTATTTCTGCTTTAACGCTTTTGTTTTTAGGAGCAGCGACTGAAAGGGATAAATGGCGGTTTGGGGACAGAAGAGCCCCATGTTTTCTGTACTTATTTTAAGAGCTCTTTGCTCATTGAGCTGTGAGCCGTGTGAATAGCAGCGACTGAGCTTTAAAGGACTCAATGACCAACTTAACTGGCTTTGATGGTCACTCAAAACGGATAAAAAATAATAAAACGTCAACCCACTGAATATCTTTAATAGTCCAGAAATCGAATTATGTGAAACCCAAAACGAAACATGACAATTGAATGCACCTGGTGATGTCTACAACCCACACTGAGACAGACACAATCAAAGCGAAATGAATCTGAGAATTGATCGATACATGTGACTGATGTAAAGATATTAATGATTATACTGAATTCGTTTGGTCCGCAGATAGAATTTCTTTTTATGCATGATAACTCAGCGTGAACAAACAAAACACACAAACGAGGGTAAACTCTCTCACTCTGATTGCATGACATAGAAAATAGATTGGAGGCGTTGCTATCTACCCGGAATACGAGTTGGAAAGACGGGCACATTGTGTGCTGGCTAGAATCAAAGACCCTTTTGCCCATTCACTGATAACGGACAAACACACACACAGAGAGAGAGAGAGAGAGAGAGAGACACTTAGACATTGAAAACAGGCGGTGCTACGTGCAACATGGCATTTGTTTAATGGATTAAAAATAATACGTACGTACACATAGTATAGAATAGAAATGAGGGTAAAACGCAACGGGAAAACATTGATAAAAATCATCGCACGTTTTGCTGAGTGGAAATTTGTGCGGCATGTCATAAAAAACATTTTCATGAAAACTCTGTCGAATTGTTCTGCGCTGTGCAATTCGGTTGCCTCTCGATTATTAATTATGTTAGGCTTCGTCTCGCCGATCCACAGACAAGGCCTTGCGCCCAGGTTTTTGCCTTTTCACTATGGTTGGGTGTTTGGCCTGGCTCTGGTGCTTATCAAAAGCGAAGCACTTTCATTCAAATTTTTTAGGTTTTTTGTTTTTTAGGGTTGAAAGGCAGCCGTGGTGGCATCCATTGTGGTCGCCGGATGTGAGAAGCCATGGTAAAAAGCTTTTTGAAAATTATGCAAAAATCATGATTCGGCACTTTTGTTTATGCATCCTGCTAATTAGGCATTCATAGCCAAATGCTGGCGAAGAAAAAAAAACACCACAAAATGTCCCTTGGCTGGCTTCTAACGAAGTTATTATCCATTGAATCAGTTCAGTAATCAGTTTGAAAGCATCTTTTGATGTAAAGTAGAAGCCAAGAAAAACCTTAAATCTTATGAAAAACTAAAGAAATATTAAATTGGGTTAACCAGTATGTATATTGAAGCTATTTTTATCCCTTTATTAATATGTTCTATTACCGATGACACAATTTGCAACTCAACTGCATTCACACAACCGTTATACAATATTGAATGCATTTAAGCAACTTAATTAAATCGCGGCGCTGCGCTTTTCATTTCCGGGGTTAACAGTGTTGAAAAGAGGTGCAAAGTTTGAAAATTGTAACACATCGAAAGCGGCATATTACAATTTGCTAAAGACACACGTAATTCGCACTACAAAGTTGTCGGTTCATTGTATCGGACAACAAAGAAGCGTACTACTATGTATTGGATATTCGATAAGCCGTATGCCGATCCCAGTCGGCTACCGTTGGCCACGGGACCGGTGCCCATAACATTGATCCTGATTGCCTATTTGCTGTTTGTGCTGAAACTGGGACCCAAATTCATGGCCAAGAGGGAACCCTTTCAGCTACGGGGCGTACTTAAGATCTATAATCTAATCCAGATTGCTTACAACACTTCTCTTTTAGCTTCTGTGAGTATCAAATGATATCCTTGTTAATAACTACAAACAAATATTGTTCTCTGTGTTCACAGTTTGTATACTTGGGTTCCAAGAATAATCCGTACGACTTTAGCTGCTGTTTGCTGCTGCCAACGGATCATAAGTTTAAGCATATCGATCGCATGCTGAGCTACTTTTACTACATCAATAAGATACTCGATCTGATGGATACAGTTTTCTTCGTTTTACGTAAGAGCTACAAGCAAGTGACCCTGCTTCATCTGATTCATCATGTGGTGATGACTGGAGGTGGATATCTGTTGATTCGATTCTATGGCTACGGTGGCCAACTGCTGATCATGGGCATATTGAATGTGATCGTACATGCTATAATGTACACCTATTATTATCTTTCGTCCCAGAGTGCAACCGTCCGAAAAAATCTCTGGTTCAAGAAATATATTACGATCATACAGTTAACGCAGTTTGTTATTGTATTCGTGCACACTGTGTGGACCTTAGTACGATCCGATTGTGATACAAATCTAGTTGTTAGCTGTTTACTTATTTTTATGTGCATATTAATGTTTGGCATGTTTTCCAATTTCTACATAAGAGCCTACATAATGCCAAAACAGAAAGTTAGGTTAGAGGAGATCAAGCAAAGAGTCTCAAAAATCCAAGACTGAATTGTGTATTATAAGAAAAAGAAACCTTATTAAATGTGGTCTTTTTAACTCTGAACAAATTAGGTTTTTCTTGGGTTTTTAAAATGAAATGTTCAAGCGACTTAGCATTATGCCCAACTTTAAATTTTCAACTTTACCTAATTTTGTACAATATTTTAAATAAATAAACTAAAAAATATATATTTTTAAAAAAAGTTAAACATTGTACTCCTCTTTATGATCCAATTATCCTTAAAATCAATGATATTTTTTTTTAGGAATTTGAGCCTTCTGCCTTGTAAATGGTTTTACTTATTTCTTGACAATAGTAGTTTGTTAAGCAATCTACAGATTTTCAAGGTGAGACAAATGTCTTATTTATGTAAAAACAGAACAAAGTTGGCATTAAACTTGATGTCAATCGATTTTCTTGATAGCCTAGAAGCCATAAATTATTTCAGAAAATATATTTTAAACTTAACTAACGCTTAAAATACATTTAACCACAAAATTTTTATTCTCAGATAACTTGGAATATTTCTTAAAGCGTCCTTTTATACAATGTCAATCAATATGTTTAAGATATTTGACAGGCCACCGCCTGATCCCTCAAATCTCTTTCTGTGCACTAGTCCGTGGCCCATGGTCATGATAACATCATTTTATTTGATGTTTGTGCTGAAGCTGGGACCCAAACTGATGGAGAATAGGGAAGCTTTTAAGATTCGTCGTCTACTTCAGTTATACAATCTCATGCAAATTCTGTATAATGCTGTGACTTTTGTGATTGTAAGTAGATGAATGGGAACGTAAGACTTAAAAAGTAATTCATTTTATCTTCTACAGGGAACATACTTTACTTTTGAGCTAAGCTCACATAAGCTCTCTTGTCTAGTTGTAATGGATCTGAATCATCCTTGGAAGGAATTGGAACGTCAGCTAACCTATGCATACTATATCAACAAATACATCGATCTATTGGACACAGTTTTTATTGTTCTACGCAAGAGCTATAGACAAATATCAATGTTGCATCTGATTCATCATGTGGTAATGCCCATATCGGGCTACTTTGTCTTACGCTTCAATGGATTTGGCGGACATGTTATTGTTATGGGTCTACTCAATCTCTTCGTGCACGTTGTGATGTACAGCTATTATTATCTCTCAGCTCGTCAGCCAAACATGAAGCGAAAAATCTGGTGGAAGCAGTACATTACCGTTTTGCAAATGCTACAATTTGTGATTATCTTTGGGCACAGTGCTTGGACTCTAATGCAGCCCAAATGTGGAGTATCGCGCTTTTTGGCCTACATGGTTCTGTTTATGTCATCCACCATGTTTACTATGTTTACTAACTTCTATGTTCATTCCTACATATTGCCAAAAAGGCAGGCTGCAACTAAGTTAAAGTTAAAGTAGAAAATAAGATATTTTATGAATATGGGTTGCGAAATAAATTCATGTAAATGTTGTCCGAAGAACAGAATATTTAAAAATTGAGTGTATTTTTATTTTCTTGCCGCAAAATTCTTTTTTGCCATTCAGATTTTTTTACTGTTTATTTTGTCATTCACTTTTGTTTATCGAACGGCAAATTCATTTAGTAGCCTTTTACAAAAAGACCACAGATGGCGCTTGCGTGGTGCTTTAACCCAATACATACTAAATTCCCACAAGAAGCTCGACCAAAGAACAAGAGAATAAGAAAAAATTCAAATGATAATTTAACTAAATTTTTAAGGGATCGGAAAACATATAAAAATATGTAAATTTATTTTTAAAAAATTTGAAGTTATTGGTTTTTTAATTAGTATATTTGCTGGTTGTTTTTAAATATTTAAATACGAAAATGAGTTTTCTACACTTTATATACAAAATCTTATTTTTTTGAATTTTTAATTAATTAGAATGCGTTCAATTGGGTTGCTAAGCTATTCGAAACATGCATACGTCATAGACTTGGTATATAAAAGACACGAATATAATGAATACTTAGGTCATTCGCAAAGAAATCGAGCGTTGTGCAAGTACGCACGCTGAGCAATTAATTCATTGCTCAAACACTCGCGCATAGTGCAAGTACGCATTCTAAGGAAATTAATTCAAAAGGGGCTTGACATTGCAAATACTAAATGGAATATAAAGAACAAGCTTATTTAAAACTAAAACTAGTCGTTAAGCAATTCGCGCATCGAACACTTGAAATACTCAGGAAAAGACAAAAGTTGGATAAGGATAAATAATTTTGGATCAAAATGTTTGAAATACTCGATAGACCACATGTGGATCCCACATCGTTACCCCTTACCCATAGTGCATGGCCCATCTGCACCATTGTGGGTGTTTATTTGGTGTTTGTGCTGTGGTTGGGACGAAAAATAATGGAAAATCGGGAACCCTATAAGCTGCGTGGTGCTCTTAGAGTCTACAATCTAGTACAGATTGTGTACAATGGTGCGCTCTTTATAATGGTAAAGATACGCAAATCAATCAGTCAATTAAGCAATCAATCGGAACATATATTGTTTACAGGTTACCTACATGATGACTATTGTCAAGGAATACAATTTCAAGTGCCTGGATGTATTACCATTGGATCATCCCATGAAGAACTATGAACGTTTTTTGACCTATGCATACTATCTGAACAAAATACTCGATCTAATGGATACGATTTTCATGGTGTTGCGCAAGACCTACAAACAGATATCGGTACTTCATCTGGTACATCATGTCTATATGGCATTAGCCACCTATTTCATCATACGTTTAAATGGCTACGGTGGACCCTTCATAGTTGTGGGTTATCTAAATCTGTTTGTACATACCGTGATGTACAGCTATTACTACCTATCATCGCAACATGCTTCTATTAAGCGAAGCACATGGTGGAAAAAGTATATAACCATACTGCAGATGGTTCAGTTCGTGCTACTCTTCATACAAACACTTTGGACCTATTTTCAGCCGGACTGTCATATCTCCATATATATAATCTCATTGTGTCTGTTCATGTCAGCGTTGATGTTTGTCATGTTCAGTAACTTTTACATACACACCTACATACTGCCAAAGAAGAACAACAAGCAGAAATAATGCTGTGATTCACAAAATATTCAACAACAAAAATGTCTACAAAAATCTAAACAATTCTCATATTGTCATATGTATGTTAAGTTTTTACTTCTGTTGAAGTTACACTATATATAATACCATCTAAGAAAATAACATTAAAACCAGACATTTATGTACATACAATAATTCGCTTGCATTTTTATTCAAATCGTGCAAATACTTTCGACCGCTTCGGAACTCAAATACTCATTTGTTAGCAATTTATGCAATTGCGTGCGAATGTCCGTTAAATAATTTATTGCGACCTTTTTAGCCTATATACCAAAATACATATGGATATTTTCTTTTTATAGCTTTCGTTTTAAATGTTTGAAACAAAGCTCAACAGACATACAAAAAAATGTATTATAAAGGAGAGAAAACCCTAGCATTGAGTTATTTAAATACAAAGTGGGTTTGAGCAGAGAAATATCAAGGAAACATAGCTGAATTATATTTTAAATCTTTAAAGACACATCTTAAAGTTTTAAGTAAACCACACGCGTTCTTTCCCATTTTAAATCTTTCCAAACATATCTTTAAGGTTTAAGTAAACCACACGTGTTCTTTTTCCGATCTTCAAAACAAATTGGCCTATTCTACGAAACATTTTCATTGCAGGCAAGCCCTTTAACACAGCTCAAAGCCAACAAACAAAAATAAAAATGGAAACAAAAAAAACAAGCTTCCAAGTAAAAATGCAAAATGTAGCAATTAATGCAAATGCACACGACAACAAATGACAAAAGGCACAAGTACTTATGATGTAAATAAAAATAAAAATAAAGGAAGCTGCTTAAAACTCTCACAAAAAGCAAACAGCAAACGACTTGCGCGCACACTCAAAAGATGAAACATAAAACGTAGCCCACAAAAGACCATAAAAATAAGACCACATTGTGCCGGGGCGCGACATGCACTTAAACCCGCCAACAGCCAAGCGTCAGAGGCACCTCTCTCTCCCCAAACGGCAAATAGGGACAGGAGGAAAAGAAACGTCTTTCAGACTCTTTCGTGCCTCAACGAAATGCCATAAAAATTGCAACATTAAAATTAAACCACTAAACGCAGAAAAATTGCTAGCTTTGTGGCAACGCTGATAATGCGCACAGTTCAGTTAAGTTCAGTGGGTTTTCTTAACATTTATTATGTATTTTTATGTACTTTGTACATAGGTACATGTACCTTATAGTTATTCCAGTGGGGAAGTTTAAGAATAATGTGTGTAACGATTAAATTTTAATTTGGATAGATTTGCTAAAAAGCAATTGATATATTGAACAACAATTATGCAGTTAATGTATTAATTGATAATATAATATAAAAAATATATGCATTTAATTGCATTAATAATAAAAATAATTTTATTATTAAAAATTAAGGTAATAATATTGTACAATGTTCAAATTAGGATAAAAAATAATTTTGTAAAAATTAAAGACCAAAGGCCGTAAACGTTGATTTTATAAATGTTAAAAATATTAAAAAAACACAAATATTAAGAAACAGGTGTCATATTAAATCAAATGGTGTCATTTTATTTGATGATTAACATATTTACAAAAACAAAATATTCTTTGACATTTCTTTTTTAGGATGAATTTTCTTTGTTAAAAATGTTGTTACCTAAAATATTAATATCTAAAAAATATTTTTAAGCCATTTCATAAGAAGTGTATTTTAATCTTTCGCATTCTTTAGATAAGTAGCTTTTATTTCTTTGAAAATTGTTTTTCTCTTGCCGAAATGACTTTGACTTTTGAAAGAGTGCAGCGAACTGTTCATAAAGCAGCGACCCCCAAGTTTTACATTTCTTATTTCTATTTCTTTGCTTTTGGAGTCACCCTCACGTTCGGAATGTATGCAGCATGCAGCTCATTGTATGTACAAGTTCTGCTATGTATGTTAGGTTTGGTAATGATATTCAATAAGAATCATAATCGTATAAGAGAGCACATGCGAAAATTTCAAAAATGTATCGCATAAAAAGTACTTGGAACGTGGCAGAGTCGGAGGCGGCGGTGGCAAGAAGTTTTTCAACATTTCAGACATGCTTCGATTGCGCCTTTAGAATTTAATGTGCTTATAATGCCGCCTGCTGCCACTTGAGCCCATACCAACTCCCATTTTCTTCGTGCAATCTTGAATTCGATGCGAAATACGCTCTCGACTCGTCGCACACACGTTCCATTCACGTAATTCTATGCTCAACCCTCGGCGGCGGCGCAAATTTTAGCCTCTTTAACGGCAAATGATGTCAATTCCAACAACCCAACACCTCACCCCCCTCCTCCCACCATTGTCGTATCTACTCTAAAAATGCTCATCGCGTTTTTCCTTTTCGTATCGAAAATTGAACTTAATTGGTGCGTGAAGTGTGCGCCCAGTGAGGATTTCAGGCAACACGCTGCCTGGCAACTATAACAGTTACCAGGACACACACATACAGAGAGTGAGGAACACACACGTGTAGTCCTGAAACCCCGAAAAGTGCTGGCGTTAGGTCTCATTATAATTTGGCGAAACGAAGCCCAAAAATGGGCAATATCAACAATTAAATTGGACAACGATTCACGTATTATATGCACAACACGAGGGCGACTCAAATAAACTTCGCTTTGGCCAGATTACTGTCATTACACATGTTTGCTTACCAGAACTAATTTGTAATCATATACATATTATGCTCGTATTGGTAATAAGAGCTTTTATGTTATGATATTGCTTAGTGCATATTCTAAGTGAAGTTTTAGTTCAAGTAATATACGAATGGTTTTGAATTTAAGGGACTTGAATGAAGTTTTGTATAAAGAAAAAACTACATTTAGATTTTTCAAATTTCTAGAAGGTTGTAGTATAGATTTTATAAAGATTATAATATAAAAAAAACCAAAAACATAAAAATAATTAATGTGAAAAGAAAACTGATTGAAAAAAATAATAATACTGTAAAACAAAACAAGTTTATAAAACATTTTTAAGCCTTTTTATCTTAATAACAAGAAATGCAAAACAAAGCCCATGCTGTTTCCCAAATGTTCTTAAATTGATAGAGCCATGAAAAAAAACAAAAGAATATTTTGTAAGTTTTAGATCCGTAGCACTAAAAGTTGTCTTTAAAAAATACAACAAAAAATCTCCAATGTTTTTAAGATAATTACACATATTTAGAAATTGAAAAATTAAGACTTTGAAAAAATCTTTGAAAAATCAAGAGTTTCAAACCAATTTCAATTAAATAAAATGTTCACACTTGACTTAATATATAAAAACAAATATGTAAGTATTTTATTTGTAACGAGAATCAATATTTCAGGCTAAACAACTTCAAGTTCAACAATAAAGCGCAGACATTTTTCTTAAAAATCCAGCAAACTCATATAACAATTTGGAAATTTCACAAGAAACACTCAAATTTAATATGCAAGTTTGTAGTTTGACAAAGCGACCCTCGTACCACACACTCCGTGCAACATACTATATACATATGTACATACGTACATATATAATATGCTGAAGCAGGCATCCCAGCTGATTAGCATAAATTCGTCTATGTCTATGTTGTTGGCAACGTTGTCGACTTTAGTCGTTGTTGTTGCTGTTGTCGTCTTTTGTCAACGTGTCTTGCATGGCAAGCAAAAAGTTTAGCTGAGAGCCAAATGCAGACATGGCACGGACTAAAGAAGTAGGATCTTGGGTTTGGTCTTGGTTGTGGGCTTGACTGCCACATGGAAACATGTGTCACTGAGGGCTGTCTACTTATTGCACGACTAATGTCAGTTGCACACTGGGTACTGGGTACTGGGTACTGGGTCCTGGGCATGGCAGTCAACAAAAGGTAGCACAAACTTCCTGGCACAAAAAGCTTTTTAAACTGCAATATGCAGCTGATGGAATTTCTACTTCCTCTCTTTGTGTGCTGCAGCTAGGGGTTGCATAGTAAGGACACAATGAAAACTGGGCTGTGGTTTGCCATTCAAGCGCAAATTATTTCCAAGCCGCTGACAACATTCCCTGACTGCCTGCTGGCTGGGTGAAGGACGTGCCCCGATGGCAATTCTCTTGCCTAAGTAGTTTCACAACTTTTGCCTGCCATTCATTCCACATCCCGAATGGGTTCATTCATTTGGCAGGTTCCCTTTCTAATATTATATTATTCGTTGGAATTTTGCATTACAATGGGCCAAGACGACTTGAAGCCTGATGCCATTATCTCACGCATTGCATCGATTTGTGAGACGACTTGGACAACGTCTTCAATTCTATTTAAAATCTTTTCAGCACAGTTTGCAATCTAATTAATGCAGTTTTGTCTTTGAACAAGGCCCTGCCTGCGGCTTTGTCAATCTTCAAGTTTTATTTACCTTTTTTTGGTTTTCTACACAAAAGTTCAAAGCAACAACTTTTAATCATATTTCTTAGTGCAGCACAACTAATTGTGGTTGCCTGTTTCCCATTCAAGTGTGTGTGTGTTCGAGTGTGTGTGTGTGTGTGTGTGGTGCAAAGACAAACAGAAAGAGCGGGCAGGCAAATAGACAGACGGGCAGACGAACAGACGGACAAAAGTATGCAAACACTAAAAAACGGCAGAGCAATTTACACCTCAACTATGTTAAATTCACAACACATTGTAAAATTTGTGAAGCTGGCGTCACAATGACTGTTAAATGCTCTGCTTTTATGCTTGAATGAACGAGAACTATGCAAACTGATAATGGTGTTAATTACATTTCAAGTTGCGAAAGGTCGAGAAGAGCATGATTTTTTTGAAACTTAAATGAAGTTTGATTTAAACAAAATTGCTTTGAAAGTAAAGAAAAGTTGTTTTATGTTGACATTCAGGGAGCCTGTTTAGCTTTGCTAATGAACTTAAAAGCTTAAAAAATGTATGTATTATTTTGAACTTAAAAAAAAAAAAAAAAAAAAGCCTAAAGTCTTCAAACTGAATCTGAATTTTTTTCCCTAATATTTTTTATTTTTTTTTTTTTTTTTTTTTTTTTTTTTTATTATTTTTAATACATGTAGGATCAAAAATACATTTTTTTTTTATAACAACATGTTATTCGTGATGGTAATTGTCTGCAAACTTAATCAGCATACTTTTTCCTCAATATTTCTATGGCTAAATTTCTTTCTTTCTATTACGTAGGGTTGGAAATAAACCTACAAAAAAGGAGAAGTTAAGCTCCTTATATTATATTTGAATATCTTTCATTGGATATATAAAGAATCAAACTTAGTAAATGATTTTGTATTTTTAAATAAAATTAAAGAAAATATATTAGATTTTTTGCACTCTTAATTATATTATTTTATATCAAATGTTGATTGTCTTATGCTTATATCTCATGTCGCATGTTCAATCACATGACTTATTAAACTCGCATTCTTAGTGTATTTTGCTCTGTGTAAGAAGCGTTGTCAGCCGCTCTAAAGACGTGTTAATGAAGCAGACATGCGGGCCAAAACTTGAACCAAGTCGTGCTCTTGGTTGTGGTCTCTCTTTCGTTCTGTCTCTGCGTTCTGTTCTTGGCCTTAGTCTGCGTCTTTGGCATCGTTGAATGAATTTGTATAACTTGCAAATCATGTTGACTGACAAGACTTTGTGTTTTGGGGTCTGGAACTGGAACTGGGACTGAAAACAGGGAACCAGGCACTGAGTACGGAAAAAAAGTTTTTAAAGCATATTGTGCCAAACATACATAAAGTATTATGAAAATGAATGTGTGTGTGTGCCATAAGAGAGGTGAGGTAGGGAGGGAAAGGGAAGGTTGTTCTACTAAATCAACATCATTAAGTTTTTCTGTTTATAAAGAAAACACTCTTGAGCATTGGGTGCGAAGTCTGTTGCGATGTTTTTTTTTTTTATTATTATTTCTCTTTTCATGTTGTTCAGCTTATTGCTGCGTTGTGTGTGTGTGTGTGTATTTACAGATGCCAATGATGCCGCACTCTGTTTTCTTGCTTGTTGCAAGGAAGTGACGTTTTGCGCTACGCAAAATCGCATCAAAATTAGTAGTGGAAAAGAGTTTTACCAGCAATGCATATTTGCTTAGCCATTTTCGACCACGAACTTACTTAAAAGACGGCTGAGGCAGACGGCTGAGGCAGGTGCCACATCCATTATGTATGTCGAACAACAAACAAAAATTTTGTGAAAGAGACAAACAAAGTCACAAAAATTGTTTATACAATAAATAAAAGTGCCACGCACAACTCAACAACAAGAAAAAAACAGCAAAAGTAACTTAAAGATACAAATAACAAGATTCACAGCGTGCCAGGAATGCTTTGAGATACAGGCAGGCAGAACACAACAAGGGCAGGATGTGAATACAAAGCTGCTTCTAGCTAACACACACACACACACACACACACACACATACTCTTACATCAATATGAATAGATACTTGGTAATGCTCAAGCATGCAGCTCAAATTACAAGCGAAGCAAATGTTTAAATACTTGAGTGCCCAACACGCACACACACACACACACACACACACACAAGGGAGCGAGGCATATTAACTTTTACTTTACTCCTCTTTACACTCTATGTATGTGCGTGTGTGTGTGTGTGTGTATCTCTTTGCTTTTGTGCCCTGCTTTTTGTCAACACAACAATTCACTTAAGACACAAGTCGACGACAGTTGCCGCCGACAGTTTGCCTCGTTTGCCAGTTGCCAGTTGCAAGCTGTCAGTTTGGTTGCTGCTGCTGCTGCTGCAACAGCAGCACATGGTGGCAGACAGAGACAATCAGCCCACGCAATAAAAGGCGCCAGCGGGGCTCAAATAGAAATAGGAGATACAGACCTAAATATGTTGCCTATTCATACAAATATATTTAGTAAAGGGCCTTGGTTATTTGTATTTATAAGGCAAGGAGTTAAAGGGTTGAACTAAAAACCGAATTACAACCTATCATAATCGATTGATTTTTAATACGATTTCTTTTTTTTAAAACTTAATAATAATATGTAAAAATTTTATTTTGTTTCTTTCTGTTTTTTGTTTTAAATTCTCTTTGTTTTTGTTTTTTTAATATTGTTTTATATATTTTGTATTAAATTAAACTATGTATTATTATTAACACTAACTTGTGTACTGTTAATTTGAATTTTGTAATTTTTTTAATGAATTTTTTTTTTTTTTTTTATCTATTTTTGTTTTTCTTTTAGGTTTAGGGCCCTTTTGGGTCATTAAGTGTTTTTTTTTTTTTTAACTCAAATTCAACCTTTTCACAAATCATATTTTCATAATTAATACTTTTTTACAAACTTATTTGAAGATACATTATTACTTTGACGATTTTTACATGAAATTTGTTTGATGAAGTTTTTTTTTAGACATACATTGTACCTTCAATAGCCTCTAAAATCTTAGTAAAGTGTTTTTACATTGTTTATTTGTTAACAAAACAAATGTGTTTAATTTAGACACTTTTATTAGTTACTTACACAGTTAATTACCTTATTATCATTAGCAATTGGGTAGGATTGTCTACTGAATTTATTTCCGTGTGCTAACAAAGTAAATACACAAATCGCAAAGGTCATTAAGTGTGGAAATTCAGAAATAGAAATATTTGACTTATGTTTCTAAATTTGAAAACACATTTACAGAAGGGAGCTAAGAAACTTGTGTTCTCAACAAGCTTTATCATATATGAAGTCAGAAAAGCAGAAAACGATAGTAATAATCTAAACTAATAAAATTATTTAAAAAATTCGAAAAATTGTTAAGCTCAAGCGCCATCTGTTAATATATTTATGTACTACAAAATATAACGCAGTGTTGCGCCCGTTTATGGCAAATATTATTCTTTGACATCAATGCAGTTATAACAGTTTATTGTGCTGCATACTTTCGGGCGGCATTTTAATTGTAGACACAATGGTCTTCAAAACGAAACTCTTTAATATATATCCTAAAAACTCCGAATAGCTAAAGGATAAATATAAATTTCATAACTTTTAGATTAATCAATTGTTCATAGATACGATAAATACTCATAGCACTCAAAATTCGATTTAATAGTGTAAAGAAAAAATTGTTCATAATACGATTGTTCATAAATACGATGAACACTCATAGCACTCAAAATTCGATTTAATAGTGTAAAGAAAAAATCGTTTTAAGTTTTGTTGACTTTAACAATTTCATTTGCGATTCTTGGCTACAGCAAAATGGTAAGAAAACCTTCTCTAAAAACATTTGCTAAAATTTCTGAGTTTTTAGCGCATTCTAGCTATTTCATGGCTGCTTGTTGATTCTACATATCCAAGGAGAAAACCATGGCTTAAGATCACCTAAAACTAAAACTTCAACCTATTGTCCACCAGATAATCGTTGCAATAAAATATTTTAACCAAAAAACTTAGAAGCAATGATTATCCAGGAAATCGCTAACGATATTTTTAACAAAATGAATTTCAAATGGTCAAAAACGACGTATTTGTGACTTTGTTATAAAAAAATCTCAACAGTAGCGGCAATATAGCAACAACTCCAAATCGAGTTTTTGAATTTATAGGGAAGGGTTAGGTTCAAAGCAACTGTAAAAGCTTGAAATAAAAAAAATGATTTTATGTAATGCAAATAAAAGCAAAATTATAGTTTTGTTTTGATCTTTTTTTTTAAGCTTTCAGCAAATTTTTATATTTTTTACCAATTTCTAACAACAAATTTCAATTCCTAGTAAAATTATTTCTGATATGATTTGAAAATCGAATTAAATCTTTAAAATACTTTTCATTTAGCTGCAACTCATTGGAATAAAGTTCGAGAGTGCGCTTAAAATTCTTGAGCAGCTGCAAGTCCCGAACGGATCGATCCCCGACCGCATCGTTCGATGGCAGCACAGCCTCGAGGAGAATGGGAACAATCTGCTCGCCCACCGACTGAAAGAGTTGGGCGATCTTAATGATGGTGGCGGGATCGGGCAGACCTGGAATGGCAGCACGTTCCATGGCATCCCGGCGACGTCGTCGTCGACGACCCGTCTCATCCGAATCCTCAACAGTTTCCTCGGAGGAGGAGTCATCATCATCATCACCGCCATTCTCATCCTTGGCCTCCTTTAGAGTACGTATTTGCATATTTTTACGAGAATTGAAGTTTAAGGATATCAAATTTTACCTTTGGCCTTGCCTCCACTTCCATGGACAGCTGCAGGAGCACAATGAATCCGACAAACAGCAACAAGCGTCCCAAATGTATTCCCATTTTACTAACGAACTGAATCCACAATCCGTTTAGAACTCACATTTATAGGCCCAAACTTGAATTTAATTACAAATTATGTGTGCATGTCACCATTGTATTAGCCATCAAATTGATCAATTTGTAGTAGTTTCAATAAACGTTAACGGCATATACTCTTGGCCATGCGAAAAGGTTAACACAAGCGAACTTGAAAACAACTGAGAAAAATTCTGTTCAACTCTTTGTTTGCTTTATACGAATTTTTCTTACTTTTTTTTTTTTTTTTGGTCATGGAATGCGCCAACGAGTGCAGTTTTTATGTTTTGTCGTTGACCAAACGCAAAGCAAAGTTGGCCAAGATGCGATGCCAGTTGGCTCTGAGATCAGGTATATGCCATGCTCGCATGTAGTTTGTTGCCGGCAGCTGCCGCTGGCACATAAATTTGTAATTTAAACGTGCGTTCGAGCAACCAGCAACAAAATTCAGCTGAAGATATTGTTATTAAATCAAACGCGCAACAACAACAACAAAGTTGATTGGAGAGAGAGAGAGCGAGAGGAGTTTTGAGCCTCGTTCGTTCGGGCTGCGCCCAGTTGCAGTTTCAGTTTTGTTCGAGATTCGCCTGCAGACAGTCACTGACCGATCGGATCGATCCCGGCGACAGAAAAAATAACTACAAAAACAGTGCGAATTTTGTTGATTTTTTTTTCTTGCAAGCAAGTGAATTTCATGTCAAGAAGTTGGACAACTAAGTGAAAAGAAAAAAAAATATTGCAAACAAGTTCAAAAACGTTTTAAAACTCTTTAATGCAACAAATATAATAAGCAATATAGAAATATCATGAAAAATCTAAAACTCTTAATGCAAAAATTGTATTAAAAAATAATAATTAAACAGTGGAAATAGTTCAATTCAAACAAGTTTCAAGCTGTGAAAATATAAAAAACTCGTTTAAGCTGTTCACTTTTAATTAATAATTAAGCAAAACTTTCTTTAATCTTTAACTAATTAAACGCAAACAAAAATTTATTTATAGCTTCATTAAATAACTACATATAAATTGTTTGAGGATGAATTTACTATCGCGCCTCAAGCGCATAGGCGCGACCAGCAAAGTGAGTCTTATTAATAAAAAAAAATATATATATATATACATATAAATAAAAACACTTAGAAATTTAAGATAAAATAATTCACAGTCAACCATACATTTCATCATCTTTTTAGTTTGTTCTTGCACAAACGCTTTGAATTTTACCGCCAACTTATTAAGGCGTTGCCACTCTATGCAAAACTTAGCAGAACAAACTTATGCACCGATTAACAGAATGTTATTTGCTAAGGTTCTTGAATTTATTTTAAACTTTTAATTTGTTTTGCAGAGCTCGGTCACGTTGCCCGTTACAACTGATGGTAAGTTGCATTTATTATTTATTTTACAAGAGCTATAAAAATAATATAAAAATAAAAAGCAAACAATTCAAACGAAATTACTCCACACTGTTAACAACAGTGCACTTTGTGTTAATGTTATCGATGCTGTTATGTTAACTAACATTTTCAACACACCTCAACATACAGAGAATAAAACCAATTTGTTTTATTAATTCGCACAGTTGTCGCACAAAAGGAAGAAGCATCAGGCGAGTGTCCGGAGATATATAAAGTAATAGCAGAGGAAATATCAACACCAACCAACAAGAATAACCAAGAAGGTATGTATGAAATTTGATACCGTCGCTTGCTAATGACAGAATTTGGCTGATGCAACAATTTCCGCAAGTTTCCACAATAGCCAAACACGAAAAAAAAAAAACCTCAAATGCAAATTCTAATGCTATAAATGTGTATGTGTCCAATTATGGGCGTGACTTCTTATCAAGAATGCGCATAGATAAAGAAAAAATGTTTGGCATGTATTGATTTTCTTTTCATATGAACACAATGGCTGCGAAAAAAAATCATCTCGACTTTCGATTCATTTAAGCGTAAAACGCGTGACGTCAGCAATGTGTGTGTCTGTGTAGGCACGAGAAAAAATGTTGAGCAGCAATAACTTAGTGGGAAAAACATATATGATGATGTATATAAGATTAGAATGGCTTGAAGCACTAGTTAGTTGAAGAAATTTTATGTATGGAGATTGTTCACATACCATAGAGACGCTTGACCTAACCTAGAATGTGCAAAATGCCCGCGTCGATCTCATAAGACAGAGAGAGAGGACAAGCGCACACACACACACATATACATTTAACACATTCCAACACACGCTACACATTGAGCTTCAATTGATGCTAATGAATGATAATTTCCGTTAGAGTTTCTCTTCGTAAGGGTGGTTTGATTTTTTCACAAAACGTGTGTAGCTTGAAAGCAAATATCTTTAAAAAAAATATGTATGCAATCACAGCCTCTCGAAAGTGTATTTAAACTTCGTTAAGTCATTGTTAAATTGTTACTTTAATCAACAGCTTTATCAGTCGAAATGGTTAAGGAGGAGAATTTTGCGGATGGCGCCGATGAGGAAATGTTGGGTGTGGGCTCTGGAGCCGATGATAAGCTTGCCGAACGTCGCGACGAGGTTAAATTCATCAAGGGCGATCAACAAAATGGCGATGCTAAGATTGATATTGGCAATCTGAACGGCGGCAAGCCAGTAAGTGCTTCAAATGATCAAACAGCATATTCTGCAGATTAATAAATTTATATTTTTGCAGGCCTTTACTGGCATGAGCAAGGAGGAGCTATTGAAGTATGCCAATGATCCGTTTTGGGTGCGTTTGCGTTGGATCTTCTTTGTGGGCTTCTGGGCCATATGGGTAGGCATGCTAGTGGGCGCCATACTCATCATTGTGGGTGCACCCAAATGTGCGGCACCCCAACCCTTGCCCTGGTACAAACGTGGTCTGCATGCCAAATTTGGTAATGTGGATACGGCCAAGCTGGAGGATGTGGCATCTGCACAGAAACTGTTTGCCTCTGGTGCAATCTATGAGTTGCCTGCAACCCAAACCTATGATGTCAAGAAAGCGGATGTGGAGGCCAATATCAAGCGTCTCGTTGATCTCTACAAATCATCTGATGTCAAGATCGTGCTCGATTTGACGCCCAACTATGTTAATAATAATTCCCAACTGTTTGTGGATGCATTGGCCAATGAGGAGAAACGTTCGGCATTTGTTTGGGTGAAGGGCAACGATTTGCCCAACAATTGGAAGAAGATTGGCGGCAACACCACTGCCTGGTCACAACTGGAAGGCAGCTATATACTGTCCCAATTCGAAGATCATTATGATCTCAAAATGAACTCGACATTGGTGCGCCATGAATTTGGACAAGTGCTCCAACATTTGGTCGGACTTGGTGTGCATGGCTTCCGTTTGAAGAACACCAAGTTCTATCTGATCGACAATAATCTGGAGGATGAGGAGATCTCACATACGCCCAAGGAGCTAAATATGGTTGATTATGGCTTCTATAGCCACTCAAAGACCACATTCCAAACGGGACTCGGCGATGTGCTCTATGATTATTTGGGCATGGTCAAGAACATCTCAGCGGATACATTCCTATCCGTTGCCGAGGATCTCATACGTCCCGACGCCTATGTGCTAAGTAATGCTGGTGGCGCTTTGGGCATTGATTTGCCGCTGTATGGCGAATTCGTCAAGACTCTCAGCTCTTCGCAGTCGAACAAGAAACTGAAGCAACAGCTGCAGCAAGTCTTTATGGATACGGGCAACAACAGCTGGCTGCAATGGAACTTTGCCGATGTGTACATTGATACCACATCGCATCCGTCAGCCTTGGCCCTGTTCATGTCACTGCTGCCTGGTGTGCCCGTTGTGCCTGTGGACTCCATTGAGTATGGAAATGTCAGCCGTGATACCTATAGTGAGATTCAACAATTGCGTCTATCGGCTTCCTATATGCATGGTGAATTGCAGATCTTTGAGGTTAATCAGCTGATTGCCTACTCCAGGTAAGGCAACAAAATTTCAAATCATCTCTCAAAATATCCATTAACTAATCATATTTCTTTCTCAAAACATCATGCAAAAACTAATGAAGGCAAAGGTATAAACATACGAAACATATCAAATATTATAGTGATTGAGTTTTAGCTTGGAGTAGTTTCTATCTTAGGGTTTTGATTTATGTCTTTAGTTTTCGTTGTATAGTCCTGAATATCTGTGATGCATATTAGATGCATTCGAGTCCTATACTTATAGTATTGAAGTTGTTGTTTTTTAATGTAGAAATCTTTTAATGTATATCTGTATGTTTTTTCAACACTTTCATTTCAAAATTGTAATTCCCCCCACTTTGTGTTTATTTACAGAATCAAGTCTGGCAGCCCTGGTTTCTTTGTCATCTTCAATCCCACCGATCTGGCTCAGACGAGCAACTTTACAGCCGAGCATAAGCTGCCCGAGAAGATGACCGTCTCCTATTTCAGTGAGAACTATAATGGCGATAACAATGGGAATGGCACCAAGGTCGCCCACTCCAGCAAGGTTAATCTCAATGAGCTGCATGTGGCGCCACATTCGACCATTATATTGACCTATGTGCCGGTCAAAAGCGAGTAAACAGAGCTCGTAAAGAACATTTAAAAATGCATACAATTTATAGAAGAAACAAATTATAAAAAATGTTTCCAAATGTATGTTAAATACTCGTAACCAAAATATATAAATATTGTTGGGCTTTAATTGTTAGCTATTTGCTGCCTAAAATAAATATCCAATATTCATTGCTTGCATTTCAAAAATCAAACAATTGTTTTATTTACAAACTCAGAATTAAATTATATAGGCTCGCTTTATAATTCCAAACTAATTAAAATGAATAGAATTAATTGGCAACGCTTGCACCCAGAATGACGCAGCACAATTCTGCCAATTCTAATTTTGGCTAGTTCTAGTTTTTGAGCTCCACTGTGCAAAAAGAACAAAATCAAGACAACGGAATATTTCTGTCTGATAATAGAACATATGAGTTTAACTGCGCCCTTAAGCATGCGATTCTAATGCATCTGGCCAGATTATGAGAGTAAGAGACAGAGATAGATAGAGAGAGAGTTCTCGAACAAAAACATTGGCAACGCTCTGCTGGGCAGGTAGACTCCAATGGCGAAATCCAATTATAATGTTCTGTTAGCACAAGTGCAAGCAATTAGGCATGTTTTTGAACTCACCAGATGGAAGTCGTGTTAACTTTAATGTTTTGCGGCCGAAATCATAACAAACAAAATGCCGACTTTTCTACATGAAACGTTTGCAACACTTTGTGGTCACAACTGATTTGAGTAACAAACTTATGTATTTTACACACTTTTAATATTAATGGATGGGTTGCACTTAAAACAATTTGTAAATAGCACTGCTTTGGTATACGATTTTATTAATATTAAGATGCACTTTAGTGTTTCTTTTTTTTCATCATTTTGTTATGCAGGCCCACGCACGACACAATTAAGTTGTCAGGTTTCTTATTTGACTTGCTAAAGTTGGCATCCCTTTATTTACTTAGTGCTTGACTTGTGCCCGCTGAATAAAACAGCTGACAGCTAACATTTTTCTGTTATGTTAGCAGAACTAGAACAGAAAATGCAATCGATAGAGTTGATAGCTAAGACACACACCATCTGCACATTTAAATTTACGCGGCCAACCCAAACTATATTCTTCACTCAAACTTTATTAAATTTTTAAATTTTACTGCCTTTGTTGAAAACTTTGGACCACACGTAAGAAACCGCAATAAGCAAAAGCATACGTGCTTTGGCATTTTTCGAGAATGTGTGTGTGGGGAGTCCAACTTTTAGAGATCCAAATTGTTGCCAAAGCCGGCTAAAACAAAAGACGAGCAACCACAGACAAATAATCAAAATCGACAAAACGAAATGAGGCAAAAAACAAAGCGTCCAAAATGTTTTTAGTTTAGCTTGTGCCAGTCAGCAGCAAAAACAAAAACATGAGCAGAGCAGCAGAATGGAAATGGCAGCCTGGGGACCAGTGTTGCCAGATTAGCCATTTTTTAGCTGTAAGGTTTGGCCGTTATTTCCTAAAGCTTTTATTAGGTGAATTTAAAATTTAAAAATCAAATTCAAATATTTTAAAGCTGCACTGAATTCAAATGTATTTTAATAATAAATATTTGAAAACGTAGCGGTTTCCGCTGCAAAAAAAAGGTAGCTTTTAAGCTGCCCAAAAAGTTGACAGCACTGATGGGAAGTATAAACTTGACGATTCAAGGATATGCGCACATGATAATGGGATTAGATACAAACAAACACTAACACACACACACACTGACATATGAGGCACCCACACATGGTATTTTGCGTGGCAAGTTGTTAGAGGCAACCACAACATGAAGTGCAGTTGATTGCGGCAAGCCAGCGCAAACAACAACAGCAACAACAACAACAACAACTAATGCAAAAGGAAAACAAGAATTTCAACATTTGTATGTGCGAGATGCAAACTATTGTTGCGCAGGTCATCATCATTATTTGCAGCAGCAACAACAACAACAACAACAATCCGAGCATCATTTTCATCATGATGTTAAACTTTTTAGCCCGACCTGCTGTGCGCTTGGCGCCTGCCGCAAGTATCTGTAAGATATACACACACACACACGCACTTGCAATTATACAGTGGCTACTACAACTTTTCCATCAGCAAGTCGTCAAATGCAGACGCGAGTCTCTCCCTTTGGCTTTGGCTTTGTGAGCCCGGCCATGCCACACTTATTTAATTGCAACATGCAACATGCGGTGAACCTTGTATTTTGTAACCAGCTTAACACATTTACCCTCCGCTCAAGAATTTCAATTCTTCTAATTTACGTCTGCTTTTTTTTTTTTTTTTTTGCCTTTAACATGCATTCTTCGCATTTTATTTGAATTTTTTGAAAGATTATAATTTTATTTTTTATTTATTTTTTATGTTTGTTTTACATGTTTGCACTTATTTATATTATTGTTGTTAAGATGACAAAAAAAAAAATTTGTAGTACGTTGTGGGGTTAACAAATGTGTGATTAAAAAATAACTCGAAAAAGTCGACATATTCTCGTATGCATAATAAGTTGCTTTTTTGGCCAATATCAGAACAGCAACAACATAAAAAAACAAGTAAGAAGGCTCTAGTCGAAAAATCCCGTCTAGGACATGCCCTTAACCCGTTACGTATCGCGTTCAATCTTTTGGCAGTGTTAACGCTTTTCCGTAACGACTAAACTTCAATCTGAGATATCTCTTAACCGATTTTGATCAAATTTTTTTAGTAAACTTTTATTATTTTATCTATAGTTTCAAATCACATTTTCACAATTGTGATATTCAAGTTTTTTTTATCATGTGTATATCGATAATCGGAAAAATTATCGATAATTAAAATATGTTTCAAATCTAGAGTCTCTAGCTCTTATAGTCTATCAGACAAGCTATATCGTCTCGGCTTTTAACGCTGTTCAAGAATATATATATAGACTTTATGGGGTCGGAGATGCTTCCTTCTGTCAGTTACATACATTTGCACAAAACCATTATACCCATATTTACCCATTATATGGGTTAAGGGTATAAAAAGGAACATCCACAAAATCATCACAGCTAATTTGTATTGATTTTTGTGATTTTTTTATCGCGTTCAATTTTTGAGAGCTTTTTCATATGTCTGTTGCTGTTGTTGTTGTTGTTGCTGTTGTTGCGGCTTGTTTGTTTTGAGCTATCCCATGCATAAATTTTGCATATTAATTGGAGCGACTGTCCACGATATTCTCTCTCTCTCTCTCTCGCTCTCTTTCCGTCTCGCTTGCTTATTAGTTGGCCTAAAAATGTCATCAGGCTTTGATTAACATTTTGTGCACACAAATGACGTGGCAATATGTGTATGTGTGTGTGTGTGTGTGTGTGTGTCTAAACGACGTTGCATCTAATTGAGTGACAAAACAGCAACAACAAAATAACACAACAATAACAACAAAGGTGGGAAAACCCATTTTCACAAACTGTGCCAATTTGTTTTAAAATGCATCAACGTGCAACGGGCCTCAATCAGTCCATGCCCCCCAAAAATTGCACCCTCTACTTCAGCCCGCCCCTTTGCCATGCTGCTGGTCAGGGCATCTCCTGTTCCAGGTTCCTGTGCCTGTTCCCGACTGTTTTTCAATTTGCATGCAAGCGTAAATTACTCGCACAAGCCATTGAGTTCTCAAACTCTACAGCTACAGTGTGTGCACGTTAAGAAGAACTTTCCCAAGAGAATTTCGAAAAAGTTTATGTATGAACTATAAGTTTTTCGTTTTATTAAAATTCTTATATCAAAGCTTGTCTAAAATCAAGTATACGTTTGCATACAAATCTCTTTAAACATCTTTCTCACTTTGTCAGCATTCACTGTATTATCCCTTAACAACATACCTGTGCCAAATCATTGCAACCCCACATCCCTCCTCCCCTCTCACTCTCACCCAATTAATGAATCCCTTAGTTCGTTGGTTAAAAGGTTTTGTCCTCTTCGGTCTTTTTTATATGCAGATTGCCTTTGACCAACGCACATTTGTATATGTATGTGTGTGTGTGAGTGTGTGTGTGTGTTGCATCTTGTTTTTCGAGTGTTTTAAATTGCTTAACTGCGTATCTTGGTGGAGCTTTCGATTCACCATCATATTCATATTTTTACCTTCTTCTTTTGTTTTTTTGTTTTTTTTTTTGGCACGCAATTTGTCATTAAGCCCAATTTGTTTTTTGGGGCCTTCGAACTTCTCCAATTTCCAAAACACAAAAGCAAAAAAAAACCTGTAAGGAAAGGAAGAGGAAAGGAAGGAGGGAGGGAGGGGAGGAGACAAAGTAGAGGTGCGATGAATGCGTTTTTGAAGATCACTTGGCGCAGTCATTCAGAAGAATTATAAACGAATATTATTTCTTACTTACGCGTAAAACTCTGTGTTATTAGGGTGTTAAAGCTAATCAATTTTATGTTCAGACCATTAGGTGCAAATGATGCCAAATTGCCGCTTCGCAGATCAAACAAATAAAAGAGCCCAAGAATAAGCAAAACTTTATGCGGAAATTAACAATTATATAAGGAATCGAACATTGCGTGATTTGTTTATATGAATGAAATTAATAAGACTTTGAAAAAACATTTTGCACATATTCAAAAGGACATTTAGTTGAATGGAGTGCTCCGTTTCTGGGATTTTATGTTTGTGATTGACAAAAGATTAAAATTGAAAGCACTTCAAACTCGTTCCTTTAAGCTTGGTAAAGGTTCTTAATTTTTATGGCAGCTTTACAATTTTGACGAATGATCAAACTACAACAAGTCGAAGGCTAAGTTTTAAGCTTGATAGCTCCAATAAAGAAGAATAAAGCTAGGAATTGGTTATGCGTCCTTCTATGAGTTATACATCTCATTACTTAATTAATATATACACGCATACAAGTTAAACCTTTCCATTATAAAAACTTTTTTATTTAGTGTTTGTTATCAATAAAAAGGTCAGTTAATTTCCGTTTGAATGATACAATACTGTTCTTAAGTACCCATTGATAGTTTTCAACAAAAAATGTTTTAATGCAAAAAGTTATTTCAAACAATTTTAATAGTGACTGAAAAAATTTGTTCAAAAATCTCTTTGAATGTTTATATATGTAGTATACTTTTCATTCAAAGCACCCTAAAAGCAACAAAATGTTTCACAATCATTTTAGATAGAGAGCTTAAATTTTTTAAATTTTTTAATAATCACATAACATTTTTACATTACTGCAAATTCTTTTTTTTTCAATAAATTTTCATTTTACTTCTTCTTATCTAAGCATATCTTAAAACAACAAACTGTTAAGACATTAACTATGATAATGTTGCATATTCTTAAGCTCATGTTATTGCATTGATCTCGATTTGGTTTCCGAAGTCAAGCGCATCTCGTGCGTTAAATTTTCCATTCCGCAGCTTTTTTAATGCACATAATAATTATGACCGGATAAGCGAGATTAAAAAAAAAAACTTATTCGACTTGCGAAAGTTACCCTGTATTTTAGTTATAAATATTAATTTTTGTAAAGAATTTTCGTTAAAAACCATCTAATTTCGATTTAAAGTCTTCGCAGTCAAACTAAAAATTCGAAGTATTAAATATTTAGAACAATTTGTTTTGACAAAAATATTTTGCGAAATTAAAAATAAATCAACTATTTTCATATTATCTCTTTGAGCTTAAATTTTTATGTTATAAAAAATTTTCGTTAAGAAAAATTAAAAATTCTAAAATAATTAAAATAAAATAATAACATAAGTAAAGTTTCCTTTTTCATAAGTAAAATGGTCCCATCAAACATTGTGCCCTGAAGTATCATCTGGTTCATCTCGTGTTGGATCTTACAAACTTAACAACGTTGTCAGTGGGTATAACATCATTTTATGCATGTGTCCCTTCATTTGTTGGCGTCTGCGGTTAGCTGCTCAAATTACTTTAGCGGGTCGTTTGGCAATCGGATGAGTAGGAGGATGACAGGCGTAGTTAGTGGTGGGGGGAGGGGGGTTGGTTGAGGGGAAAGTGGGTAACAACGGGTGCGACAACGTGTATGTTACCATATGGTTTTGAGGTGACAACGCTGACAGTTAAACGTCAATTTGTATAAATGTTTACAATTGCCACCGTTTCGCATTTTGCGGCTAAAAAAATGAGAAAAAAAAACACGCTAAAAATATGACATACAAAGTTGGCGGGGGGGATTAAGACACTGGGCATCGACAAGAGAGAGTAGACTAGACAACGAATGGAAGAGCAAAGAGCATATGCAAAAGAGAGAATATCCCATTAAAAAATTATTATTATTAGCAAAGTCTGCTTAGTTTTCCTTGTTTATTTCCTGTTGTGGTTTAGACATTTTGCAATATTTCGGAGCAAACGAGTTTTGCCGTCGCATCCGTAAGATACATTCTGTATACATATGTATGTATGTATGTAGACGTTTTGCAATAATGATTAATATCACACCTTTCAAAATATGGACAGATTTAGTGCTCCTGATCGGTAGCTATTTTTTTGTCGGTTCACTGAGATATTGTCAAAAGCTGACCATTAATAATGTCTTTTTCTTAACAAAAAAAAAGGTTTAATAAATTAATTAGTAAGAAGCTTAAATCAAGTAGTTTTCATAAAATAATAATATTAAAAATGTTTTTAAATACTTTGAAATTAAAAAATTAAAATTTTTTTTAAAGAAAATAATCAATTAAATAAATTATAATTTTCTGAATTTCTGTACTAATATTAGTTAACGAACGTAGCCAAAAAATAAAAAAAGTTTTAAGGCGTATATCATACTATTTTCATTATCAAAACACTTTTGTTCTTATTCAAACTTAAAAAAAAAATACTCAGCATTCATCTAATAAAATACTTATAAAACTCGCATTTTATTGCACAAAAAAAAAAAAAAAATAATAATATCACAAATATAATCCAAAAGGTTATCACAGGAGCTGAAATACTTCCATCAGCGCTCGCGTTTTAAATGGTACAGAAATAATCAAAGTTTCATGTCGTTTTGGCGAAGTTGAACAGGGAAATCGTTTAAAAATATTATTAGTGGATTGAATGAGTCTTCAGTGCGTACGATCCTCAACGCTTTTAGCATCAACGATTGCGCTTCGGGGCCTGAGAGAAGCAGAAACGTTTCAAGTCAAAGGCCGACTAGTAAACACGAACTTAACATATTCACAAAGACAGAGAAAGAGAGAGAGAGAGAGATTCAGATCGTGTGGTGAGAGTGAGTTGGATTAACGATATGCAGACGTCAATGTACGGCAACAAAGTTGCTCCACTTATGTTGAGGTTGCCCCACACAGGGAGCACCCGAAAGAGCGGCAGATAAGCAGAACGATGGCGGAAAAGAGAGAACGTCAAATCACAGTGCAATCAGCGGAGAATGAGAGAGTTTGTGGACAGTTAAAAAAAAAAAGAGCAAACATTAATTGTATCATGGTATGCTCAATGCATGTGCATTTTTATACATACTCTCAATTTCCCTCTCTCAATATCTCACTTTTGATCTCTCTCAGTTCCATCTTCATTTCTCTTGGCTGCTGATGCAATATTCACTAAACTTTGGGGTCCATGGACTTAATCTAAAGCCAAATCTAATTTTAAGATTTATTTACAAATATATAATTAAAACTCATTAAAAATTGCAGATCATATTGAATTCAGTGGAACGTTCTTAAAACAAATCTGAAGGGGACCAAAACGACTTCGGTTTATATGAAAATTATATATCACTAAATAAGATTTTTAATGGAACCAAACCGCAAATGGAAATAAATTCTTTGTACTCAAAGTTCGTTATGTGGTAGTTTAACTGTATATTAAATCTTTTTTTAAACTTTAAGTTGTATTAAAATAAATAGAAAGAATAGAATTAAAAGGACAGCTATGTTTAGAGTTAAAAATTATAAAATATATAAAAATTACGTTTGAATAAAAAAACCTGAAACAGAGAAAAAAAAATTTTTGTGTTGAAAAAAAAATATTTTATTGACTAAAGATGTTTGTGATTTCTTTACTTTGTTGTTCTCTTTAAAATTCCGTTAAATAAAAATTTGCATTGGCTCCAGAAATGTTTGAAAGTTTAATAGCAGCATTGAACTCAAAGATTTGCACCTCCTTATCAAGCTTTCATTTGTAGATTATACAAAAGTCGACTTGCTTATCTGTAATATTTTTGCATGCTTTTTAGCGCATTGCAACCGAACAGAAAATAAAATGTGCCGGTTGCCAGTCGACCGAGAGTCGTTACGGGGCCCCCTCCTCCCCCAGCCCCACTTCATTCGGAATCCAACAAAAATAAGAGCACATGCGGTACGGTCGAGACAGTGGAGTGGAGTCGACTGACTGGCGGTTGGCCAGTTCATGACTATCTGTGCAAATAGCTGGGGTGTCTGTCTCGGTGGCACAACCAGTTTGCTTGCAACGATCGTCCTTAGTGCTCGTTGCCGCTCGTTGTCGTGGTCTACATCGTCTTTGCCTCTGCCTTTGTCTCTTCGTCTCTATCGTCGCCAAACGTTTTTATCAACAAAATTATTTAATGTGATTGTTATGTAATTTTTGTTAAAGTTTGACAACGGAATGCCTCAAAAATAATATGGATCTCTACATTTCTCTAGTTCTAACGCGTGTGTGTGTGTGAAAAAATCATTAAAATGTTTACCTCCAAGTGTTGAAATAATATTGTCTGCAATTCGCAATGTTTAAACATAAATAGTCAAGTGTCACGCTGCATTTTGCACGTTTCTACACTTTTTTTTGTTGTTTTTTTTTTTTTTTGTTTGATCGCGTATTTTGAGCGAGAGTTGCCACACACAAACTCTCTTTCTCTCTCTTTTGTACACTCGTTGCTCTCTCTCTCTCTCTCACACTTCTTTTGTGTGTCAGTCTTCGCCGCTCTCTCCAAACTGAAGCTACCAGTTAAGCATCTCGCGCCACAAATTTATGGACTACCTTGGCGCAATTTCTGTGTGCATTGTCAGTGGGTAAGTAAACATTGAGTTATGCCACAAACTGCTCCCGCAACCCTTCTCTCTGAAAACACAAAAAACAAGATTCCTTTCGACCAACGAGTAGGCGTTGTTAATTGCGTGTCGGTAATATGTTGTTGGTTAAGAGATATGGAAAGCACAAGAGCTTCATAAATTAATATCAACTTGTTGTTGGACACAAGGGCCACAAAAGAAAGAACAAAGACGGCTAACCACACCGTTAACAATATATGTTTTAATTGAATAACATTCGTGTTTTGTGGTTTGAAACATGCTTAAGTGCAGTTATTTAACAAATTGGAATTTATATGGGAATTTGGTAAAAGAAAGAAAACGAAAATTCTGAATTTGTTTTCAAATATAACAGTTTAAAAAATATTTATAAAAAGAGCCTCAAATAAAAAAATAATATTTTATTTATTTATGTTGGAATTTATTTGGGATATTTGGTAAAAAAAGAAGAAAATTATGAATTTTTAACAAATATAAAGTTAAAAAATATTTAAAAGAGAGCCTTAAACAGTTTTTTTAAACTATAACAAACTAAAAATTACTTTTGTTTGATTTTGAGTATAAGTTTAACTTTTTAATTTCTCTTACAATTTAATGTTTAGACAAAAAAGATTTCTTAGTGCAAAATATATTAGTTGAAACTATGTAAATAATTTTTTTTAAATATTTGTGATTTTCAAACCTTTTTACCCTAAAAACCTAAGATTTCTAGAAAATGAATGTCATATATTCCCACTGTTTATTGTTTTTCTTTTATTTGTTTTGAATTTTCGTTTAAGTGTAGTCTGTTGTTGCAACATTGCAAGCTTAGTGAGCTTATAACTTAATTTGCATGCCACTCCAAAGCCAACATTTATGGTATCTTATGTCAAAATGTTTGTCTTATGTTTGGCACATATTTTTAAAATGTTAGCCAAGTTAGGAAAGTCTATTTTAAGACAGTCTTTAGTGGATAAAGTTGGGATTGTCATAATTACAAAATAATGTTGAAGTTAGACTAAATTAACAGCGTTTTCTTAAGCTCTGCTCTAAGGATAATTTATTTTCTAAGCTGATAGGTAAAAAGCATTATCATGTATCATACTATATAGTTATGATTTATAGTCAAAAGTATTTGAAAGCATCTTTTAATTCCAGACAATTAAAGTCCATGAAAAACTGTTTCCTCAGTTGAATTCAAAACTTGTTTCAGTTAACTGCAACAGTAAAATGTAATTTTTTTTTCGATAATTCCTGTAAATTCTTCTTTCATTTCATTAAAATCAGCCACACCATATCTAGTAGATTGGTTTGATTCGGAGAGATATAAATAAAAATTTGTGATATGTAGATCAGAATATGAGCGCCATGCAATTACAGCTTATGATCTCGTTTAACGAGTCGCCCCAACAAAAGCAACAACAACAACAAGTCGACGGCTTAAGTAGTTAATGCGGCAACAAGTTGGTCAACTTATTTTGGTATGGTCATGACTGTTATACTTACATCACATACATATATGTACATGTATGTACATACGTCAGTCAGTCAGACAGTATCTGTTTCGTCATGCATATCTAATATAAAGATCTCGGCGTGTGTGTATGTTTTGAGATGCAATCTGTGGATCACGCTCCACATGCCCCATGTTCGACACATAATTAACTAATTTGAATGGTCATGGGCAACTCCCAACTACAACTCACTCAACGAATAATACGTACACTCACAATCACACACTGAATACACTCACATTCGTCTGTTTTCTGTGCAAATTGGCAGCGACATGCGAGAGATAAGCGATCGTCTGCATTGTTTGAACAACATTTTGCCGTGGTCACCAAATGGGGAGGAGTGTTTTTGGGGGTTTGGTGGCAAGAAGAGCGCATCGCCATTATCTCACATCTTCGAATGCTCAATTAGCGCACTCTTAAATAAATAATGCTGCAACTGTTCAGATGTTCATCAGCTTTTGCATTTTTTTGCTATTTGTCTTTTTTATTTATTTAAAGATCGAATTTATTTATACCTATAACATTTGCCGATTGTGCCTATCGCTTATCAAGCTTAAGTGTCGAGATCTCGCTCTCTCTCACACTCTTAATCTTAATCTCAACACTCTCTTTTTATCGCTCTTTCGTATGAGTTAGTTGGTCGAGACAAAGTGTTATCGTTTATTTTGGTTTAGAAAATCTATTGTTAAATGTTTCAATTAAGCTAGAATATGCAAAAAAAAATAAAGTAAACACACACAAAACAAGTTATTTTATCAATATATTCGGATAACATAAGCTATAATCACTCTTCAGCTCTAACAAGGTTCTCACAACTTCCTCATTGTTACACTAAACACATCACTCATACGCCCCGAGACGCAAAAACAGTAAACTAAAACAAATGCACCAACAACCTATAGCTCAAAGCGAATGTTAAGCAAAGTAAAATGCAAAAAAAAAACAACAACAACAACACACAAAAATTCCTCGAGATGCCGGCAAACAAAACGCAAAAAAATAATGCGTAATGCAACTGCAAACGGCGACGAACTCAAACACGTTGCAAGCATTTTCGTATCAAACTGCAACAGCGAACGCGGACGAACGGCATCACAACAAAAGCAAAGCAACTACAAAGTGCAGCGCCGGCGAAAGCGGCGGCAGCAGCAACAACAATGGCTGTGACAACGACAGCCAATGTGTGTGAGGCTGCCTATGTACAAGGGCGCGCCTGCATGTCTGCGTGCGAGTTGGACAGCGAGCAAAGAGCTTCCGAGAGGGGCACACACAACTACTCTATGTCTATTTGTCTACCTATATTTATATGTATGTGTGTGTGTTTGTGTGTGTGCACAGCCCCCAAAAGCATTTCTCCAAATGCAGCGACGTCGACGTTAGCGTCATTTCTGCTGCTGCTGCTCTCTCTGTTAGCTTTGGTTCCGTTTCGTCGCCCGTTGCAGTCAGTCCGCAGTCCGCAGTCCAACAGCCGCTGTCGCTGTTGCCCAAGCAGCAAACACAGCCAAACATCACACACACTCACATACAAACACCAATTCTCTCACACACATACACATACAAAGGCTGAGTGCTGCGCTCGACGATTTTTGAGTTCTTTGCATCCGCGTCTTGGGGCCCAATGTGAGTTGCCTTGCGCACGCCAAAGATTTCAGATCGAACAGCAGCAGCAGCGGCAAACACTGAATAAAAGCTCAGCTCAGAGAGGCGCGCGAAATACACGCGAAGTGCAGGAAAAGCAGACTTTATGGAAATAACAGTATCGATCTTATCGTGACAAATTAATTAATTTCGTTTGTCTGAATCGAGTTGTCTAAGTTTTTGCTTTTCTTTTTTTGCATTTTCTTTTCGAAACTGGTACGAATCGTGAATCGTTCGCTCGTTTGTTCTTTCGTTCGTTCGTTGTTGTTGTTGTTGTCGTGCGCGATTTTACCGGCGGCGATCGGGTGAAAACCAAAAAAGAGAGAATAAATTCATTCATAAGTGATTTTTTATTTTGTTCTGTGACAATAACTAACTGGTTTAATAGTGCAGCAACTAAATGTTTAACTAACTATCACATTGTTGCAATTTGCGAATATATTTAAATAAATTATAATCAATATACACGTGTATTCAATTATATAAATAAAATAAATAAATATTCAATACTATATTTACCTACTACAAAGTTTAAAGTTTAATCAATACAAAAATATAATAAATATTCCTATATATACTATATTCAGCACAAAATCAAATATATTACAAAAATATCATAACATTTTTGCAACTGCATTAAACAAGGTAAACAAATCAAAATACATATACATATATAGAACAAATAGTATGTATATTAATATGGTGTGTTTGAACTTTAAACATTTCTTGAGAATTTGCAATTATAATTTTCTAGCACACGTGCGACAATAAAAGACATAAAGCTGAGAAACAAAATAGTTTATGGAGCATTAAATAAAATATGGCTATAATTGAAGGGTTTTGTACACAATTTAAGAGAAACTTTATTACAGAAAATATTTCGAACAAAATCCTTGAACATTCAATTTCTTTGTTGGCGCAAATTATTAGCCGATCGTTCAATTATCTAAATAAACTTTAAGCCCATTATAAACTTTGTGATTTTGACAAAATAGCTTAGCACCAAAGTATGAAAAGTTCCTGGGAAAAAATAAATAAATAGAAAAAAAAAACAGATTTCAGGCAGATTTAAATTGTTTTATTAATTTTATTAATTTATTTATATTTTTCGTTAAGAAAAAGTATGAATTTTTAGATTTAAGCAAAGCTATTTTTATTTAATACTTTTTTTATTTTTTCCAAAAAAAAAAATTTATTTAAAATTCTTCTAAAAATGTCTCCCCATCACAGAGATAATTATATATACAAAAAAGTCGTTTTTAATAAGTATATATTACTAAAAATTTCTATTTACTATAATTAAATTTAATAGTTGGTCAACACTATCTTAACAGTTGCATCAACTCCACCCTTAAACTGTAACCGATATCTAAAACAAACACAATTTTTGAATAATTGCCAATATTTAATGACCAATTCTCATGCGATTCCAAATATACAGTAATCAACAAATAATTATTGATCTATAAATAAGCAAAAATTAAGAAAAAAAAACTCAAAGCATTCAAAACTGCATCTTAAATGTGCGTGAAAAATGGTTTGGCTAAATATTGTGGAAATTCTTAAGTGTAATAATAATATGCAATTTGTTTGCCAATATGCACAAAGCGTATCGAAATGTTCCCCAAATACTTTTAAGTAGCTCAGAATAATTCTGCTAGCCTGATGATTACATCAGCGGCCATAAAAGAGTGTTTTTCTTCTCTCTCTCTCTCTCTATCGCTGGAATTGCACAGCTGCTGCATTTGTTTGGTGGGTGATTGGGGTGGTATTGGGGGCATGTTTGGGGGTGGTAGTAATATGCAAAGTAAAGCGTGGCGGCATGCCAAACAACAAAATTGCTTACACATTACAAATAGTTATTAAATGAAATTGCATTTCTAAACCAAACAAAAAATTTGTCTTTTTCATTGCAGGCAAACAATATTCAAGTTAAATAAATATATAACAATAAAAAATTATAAACATTTACTAACTGTTTAATCGGCACGCAACTATATAAAATATCATATTCACAATTATATTATAAAAATAAATAAACAAAAAAAAAACCAAAAAGGATCTAGAGTAAAGCAAAACTAGCTTACAAAATTAAAAATTTTCAATAATTAATTGAAATAAATTACAAAAGTGACAAAATCTTAATATTTATTAAACAAGTTTGTAGATCGAATTACCATTAAACTTCAAAGAAAAAAACATTCAAAAATAAGCTAAGAACAAAAATTAATATTGAAAATCAGTTTAATATATAAAGTAGTTAAAATCAAAAAAAAATTTAAAGTTATTTAAAGCACAAATTTATCCAATTAAAAAAAAACAATAATAATTAAAGAATAATAACTTTTTCAATAATTGTTAATCAAACAATTTTCAACAAGCTATAAAAAAATAATTATAAAAAAATGCAAATAAAATAAAAAACAAATATATTTAAATAAAATTGCATAAATTAAGCAACAAACTGGCAAAAAAAAAAATCGTTTCAATTATCCACAAATTATTTAATTGATTGAGTCAGTGACACTGGTTTGGGCATGGTTTCGGAGGATACTTGGAATAGTGACACAATGTCCGATTCGGACATGATTGATTCGAAGAACGATGTGTGCGGTGGCGCCTCCAGCTCCAGCGGCAGCTCCATCTCACCACGCACACCACCCAATTGCGCCCGCTGCCGCAATCATGGCCTCAAGATCACGCTCAAGGGACACAAACGCTACTGCAAATACCGTTATTGCACCTGTGAGAAATGCCGCCTGACCGCGGATCGTCAACGTGTGATGGCGCTGCAAACTGCGCTGAGGCGTGCCCAGGCACAGGATGAGCAGCGTTCGTTGCATATACATGAGGTGCCACCGCCGACGGGTGCGACAACGCCTACTGCCCTGCTGGGCGGCCATCATCATGGACATCATCATCATCATCATCATGTGCATGGCGGGCATGGGCATGGGCTTTCGCACACGGCCCACGCGCACACGCATCACAATCATCATGCACATGTGCTGCACCATCAGCAGGCAGCGGCAGTGGCAGCTGCAGCCGCAGCGGCAGCATCGGCAACATCGGCAGCACCACCGCAACCACCACCACAGTCACAAGCAGCACAGCAGCAGCAGCAACAACAACAGCAGCAACAACAACAACAGTCGCATTTGAGCCACGCCCACACACACACCCATGCACATGTGCATCATGCACAAATGGCTGCCGCGGCCGCAGCTTCAGTGGTGCAACAACAGCAACAGCAGCATCACCAACAGCACCACAACAGCAGTCAGCCGCAGGCACATCAGGCTGCCTTGAGATCTCCATCGCACAGTGATCCTGGTGCAGCCAGCAGCAGCTCAGTTGGTGGCGCCAGTAGCAACAACAACAATAGTGTGGCAACTGCCACCAGCAGTGGTGCAAGTGGCAGTGCTGGTAATGGTGGTGCTGGCAGTAGTGCTGGCGGCATTAGTGTTATCACCAGCGTCGATCATCACATGTCCACGGTGCCAACACCAGCTCAGTCTTTGGACTCCTGCGACTCATCATCGCCATCACCATCGTCCACATCTGGCAACGCTGTGTTGCCCATCTCCGTTTCCAGCACTCGCAAGAATGTGCCACTCGGTAAGTGATAATTCGCTTCAATTGAATATTTTTACAACATAATCGTATAAAATTGCCATATTAACTTTCTTTGATCTTGAATTATTTTCGAAAAAAAAAAAATGTTTAAGAGCCAAAAAACTAGGTTTCCCTTAAAATAAAGTTGGTTTTTTTTACTAATATAAGTATTGTTTAAGTTGGTCCTAATTAAAGTAAAGATTAACTTGAAAAATAATTTTCTAGAAATTTTTAGTGCTATCTTTATGTTTTATTTTTTTAAATAATAAGTTTAAAAATTTTTTGAGAGCTTTGACAACGATTTAAAAGAATTTTCTAGACATTATTAAATAAACGTATAACGACTTAAAGAATTTTTTGAGTAAAAATTACTGAACTTATCAGGATATTTAAAAATTAATTTTGAATGTCAACAGTTTAATGCTTAAAAATTTTAAGCTGTTCTCATTCTCGCTTATTGTTTTTAAAATTTTATCTAATTGTTATTGAAAACCATTAAAAAAAAAAATTTTAAAGTAAACTTCTTGCCTTTCTATTTCCTTGATGATCAATCTTTTCCTCCAGTAAAGTTTTTCTTCAACAACTAATATTTTAAATATTTTTTAAGCTAAAATTCAAAACATGCTGAACAAACCATCAGCTTAAATTGAAGCTCATATCTATTATTCAACAGCTACGAATAATCTTTCTTAAAATATTAAATAAAAAAAGTCTTATGCCATTTTTTTTGCAAGTTAAATGAATTTATATTTTCATACATTTTCTATTCATCAATGAAACCGTTTAAGATTCTTGGCTTCGGACACGCAAACACGCTACTTTGTGTTTTTTTTTTAGTCTTCCCAGCGATTATAATTTTCTAAAATATTATATATAAAAATCACAGCCCAAGTTTCCTGTTTAGCTTATTTTTTTAGCGCCTTTCACTTTCCTTATTTTAAACACATAAATTAACTTTAAATTGCTGTCTACAATTAATCTTGAAACCCCTTTGATTGCTTCATTAGCAACGTCTGCGAATATTGTCGCCTTTGTATCTGAGTTGTGATTCGGTTGCAGTTGCAACGTTTATGCATCGCCAAAATTCAACAACAACAAAGTACATGTGTTTATCAGGTTTCTTTCTGTTTTTTTTTTCGTTTTGTTCTTCTTGTGCGTTGTGCGTTGTGGGCTATGGCCTGTGACTTGGCAGACAGTCGACGTTGGTTTTTTTCTACACTTCAACGTCTGACAACTAAGTGTTTGTGCCCTATAATAGAACACTAATAATGTGGTGGCAGGCGGGTGTGGAAGTGGCACGTACGCAATATGTGTCTGTGTGTGTGTGTGTCTGCATCAAGCCTAATCAATTCCTAGTTGTTTATGCTGCCCATCCAATGATGGGAAAGGGCATATGGCAAAAACCAACTACCAGCCAGTCTGGACACTTGCCAACAGACACGAAAACGCAACAAAAAAAAAAAAAAACGGGTAAATGACGTGCACACAATTGTTTATTATCTCATTTGAGCAGGCATACACAAATGAACACAACTTGATCATCGATGCTGTCAGCAGATCAACAAATTTACTAGACCAAAGTGAATTTGATTTTAATACAAAATATAAGCGCAAAGGGTCTTTTAATTTATTTCAAAAAAAATTTTAAGATTTATTTAAATAGTTGGCATACTTATATGGGAAAAAAAGTTACTTACAACCACCAGCAAACAAGGGGAAACCCGAATGCACATCATAGCGCTGTCCAGTGTGACCGTGTCCAGTGTGACCGTGCAGAACTTATTAAAGGCCTGTTTACCCAAAAATTTAATTTAACATAACTTAGTTTAACAGTCAGCTGACTCAATCAAACCTATGCACTCAGTAAGCGTTACCCAAAATAATTTAACATAACTTAATTTAGTTTAGCGAACTAGGTTGCAGACTTAAATATTCGGTTTGGTAAGCCCAAAAACAAAACAAGATCAAAAAGGTCAAAACGTTTACATATTCAAATATTAAAGAACAAGCAAAGCCTTTTATTTTAGTTGAAAATCATGTTGTTGTGTGATAAAATTCAAAATACTTTAAAAATATAATTAAAAAGATAAGTTGGCTATATATCCATAGCTCAAAAAATGTGTTGAATAACAATTCAAAAGAACGGCGGTTACAACACTGAAACATCATTTTAAACGCTTACACACTTTTCCTTATGTTAAATTAAATTTTGGGTAAACGCATACATTTCTTAAATTAAATTAAATTAAATTAAATTAAATTAAATTAAATTAAATTTTGGGTAAACAGGCCTTAAGACTTTTGGTGTCGTTTAACGATTGTTGCATAGTGAACAAGATGCAGGAGAGAATTGTGTTCTTAACCGAGAGTCCACTGTATTACACTTAATTGGGAAGATAAACCTTAGCCATACTTCCTTTAAAGCAATCTTAAAATTACTTCTTTACGGCTAGACGTTAATATGGTAATCAATTAACCGAATACATAAAAAGTTTGAGGGGTGGGAAAAATAATAAAAAAAAATTTTTAATATTATAAAAAAAGTTTATCCCAAAAATTAAAAATATATAAAATTTTAATTTTAAAATATATTGAAAACATACAAAAAAAATTTGAATTATTACAAAAACTATACATATATATATTTTTTTAAACTTTTTGTTACATATGAAAATAGTTAAAAATTATATTACGTCAAATCTTAAATCCTAATTAAAAGGAAAACAGAATCTGTAAACAAAAATCAATGATCTCAAAATCAAAACGTTTAAAACAATTAAATAGTCTTTTCACAATATATTCGACGGGCAAAATTTTAAAATAGCCAAAAACGTTTAACAGTTTGAAACAATGCAATGTGTCACAATTTGTTATTCAAATGAAATTTCAGATTATTTCATTTACACGTGCACACCCAAGCAAAACAATTTACAAATTTTGTCTGCCAAATTTGAGGTACGTGCAGACATTCCCAGCATCTATAATTAGCGGTGCAACAATAATAATGACAAGAAGTGTAAGATGGAATGAAAATTGTGGCCAAAGGCGCCAAAAGCGACATCTCACCGAATGCCAAGTGTCTCAAATACTGAGTGTGTGTGTGTGTGTGTGTGTGGTGCCAAGTGGTTGCTCTTTTCTGGTTTACTAGTGATGCAGTTATGTGTGAGTGGGACTCCAATTGCTACAATGTAGCCGCGACAAACTGAAAAACCTGAACTCAAACATACGCGACTCAAACCCGGACAAGTTTGAGTCGAACGAGTTAGGCAGGTAGACAGACCGACAGCAAAAGATTACAAACTTGCGATCGTTGCAACTCAAACACACATACACATACAGACTGTCTGTCTGAGCTACTGTTTGAGTTGTTCTTGTGTCTCTATGGTTGGGAGCTTGTAAATGTAGCGTCGCGTCACGTACCGTCACAATTGATCTTAACATCTTGTATGATATGTATGTCCGATCAGTCTGCACTATTCAACATGTCTGTGTGTGCGTCTTCTGCATGTCTTCTGAAATCATTGGGTGATCAGAAGAGAATCGAAATGCGCTGTGAAATTGCTGTCGTGGTCTGCCCAGTGTTTTGATGAATGGTTATGCTGGACTGCACGGACAGGCCATCCTTCTCGTAAGTAGTTGCAGTTTTCTTCAACGTTCTCTACAATTTGTATGCGCTCTGTCTATCTGTCTGTGTGTGAGTGTTAGCTTGAACATTTAAGGGGTAAGACAATTAGAGAAGAGAGAAGTTGACTTAATGAGACGTACGCTGTTGGCCAAGTGCAGAATATTATGCATAAAACAAAGAACTGACACTAATATCATGGTTAGCAACTTTGTCAGAGAGCTCAGACATTATTATGACAGATCGTTATTTCCTATATGCAAAGAAAGTATGTACATATATTTGTAGCTCATAATTGCAACAATAAAATATTGATTTTTGTGAGCTTGAAGTCTAAAGATCTTTGGTATTTGTTGTTACAACAGGTTTTTTTTCGCACTTTAACAGGTATATTTTAATTGTAATATCATATTGAAATTTGTACATCATGATATTAGGTGGTAAAATACTCATCTGAACATAAGACATAAATAACAATATAAAGCCAGTTTCAAGTTTTTTTTTTGTTTTGTTTTTTTTTAGTTGTTGCAAGAAATCAAAAATTCATCATATGCAAAAATTTATTAAAATAATTAAATCAATATGTAATGATGTTTAAGCTCTGTTTATACATCAAACATAATTTTAATAAATTTGTCTTCAAAAATTGATTAAAAAAATATCCTGTGATGGAAAAGTTTTAATTATTTTTTACACTTTACAAACTATTGTATTTATAGCTCGACAAAGCAATCAACCCAACCCCAAAACCGTTTTTATTCTATTTAAGATTGTTTAAGTTTTAACAAATTGAGTGTTACATCCAAAGAGTTTGAAAGAAAAATCCCAATTTAACCCACATTGACTTGATCTTCAAGCATACAATTTTTATTCTTGGCAAATGGTTTGAATAACAGACTTTACATTAAAAAGCATTGAGATATTTTAATATTTCCCAAAAATGGAAACATTTTTTTTGACACTCACATTTGCTGTGAAATATTTATCTTGTTAAAGTTTTAAGTGTGGTTAATACGTTGTTAACACTCAGACGGGCTGAACAGATAAGTTATCGAGGTATGACTTAGGGCTAAGGGTATAAGTAAAGGTAACTGAGGGAAGGAAGAGTTGAGGCGGTCTACAGACAAGTACATATAGAACAAATGTACACTTTGTAAAAATTATTACCGATAATGACAAAAAAAAAAAAGAAAGAAAGAAATAAGAACAATCGAATGCTTTATCAAGAAAGTAACTGACCATCTCCCCTTAAAAAGTCTTTATGCCTTTCTAGACTTTTATTGATGTTAATAGAAACTAATATAACAATTTGCAACAAGTTTTCCATGAAATAACAATTTACATTAATTTAGGAAAATAAAGACAAACATTATGTTGCATATAATTCAAGAGAAGTAATAATACTTTCTTTCATAATGTCTTCATGTTCTTAGCTCTTAGGTCTCAGTGGCTTCCCCACTTTAATTCGATTTGGTAAGCCGTGCAACTTTTGTTTTTTTTTTCGAGGAACCCCTCCTTCGGTTTCAAGTCACGTAATTGCAACTTGCAACGCGCGCAACTACGTCTGTAATTATGAGAAAATGCATTTGGTCTCTTGGTTTGACTTGACTTGGCTCGGGTTGATTTTTAGTCGGTTTAACAGTCGTAAAACTTGGCTGCGTCGTCTAGGGTTTGGCAAATGGCTACGAAGACTTTGGCATAGGGTTGCTGTCTTTCTTTTGTTGTTGTTGTTGTTCACGAAATATCATCGTTAAACCGTAAACATCAAGTGGCTTGGTCAGTTAGCAGGTTCGACTGCCAATCGATAGACTTCGGCTTTCAGTTAATTAATTTAATGCGCTTTTGCGCTAATTTTGGGCCTCTTAAGACTGTCTTAGGCTTCAACTCTTCCCAGAAGACAGCAAAAAAAACTTTGGCTGCGCTCGTAAAACAACGAAGTTCAAGCTGTAAAAATGTATTTCAGTTTGCCCTTTTTTTCTGCTGGCTGGCTGCGTTTTCGATTTCATTTCAAATGGCAGCCATATTTTGTTGCTTTCTTGCTGCTGCTGCTTTTTTATTATTATTATTTCAATCGTTGCTCTTCACTGAAAATCGCTGGGGCGGTCCATGGGATCAACAGCAAGGAGAACAACACAAAACATGACAGGTCATTTCGCTGTCTAATTTATGACATTTTCCAGCTAATATGTTGGCATTACGTTTTAATACTTTTGCAAACGGCAAAGCGGCAAGCGGCGCTTCATTGAAGGCCAGGATTATATTTGCCCACAAATGACTTTTTAATTATGTTGCCAGCAGCAGCAGCAGCAGCAGCAGCAATGCCACAATGCCACAATACCACAATTGACCACGCTCGATTGCAAAACCATATTTAACTTGAACTATAAAACCGTATTATTTCATTTTTTCGCTATTAAATTTTGCTTTTATGTGCAAAACACATATACAAGTCTAGACGGGGCCAAAAGACTTTGCAGAAAATATAAAACGCAACAAAGCTTGTATCTTTAGATCAAAAGTAAATACAAAAGTTCTTAGATGCATATAAAATATTTCATAACAGCTGCAAATTAAATTTTTTTTAACTACTTGCATTATCAGCTTACAGATCGTGACATCAAAACAAGTAAAAGTTTTTTTCTTGCAAGAAAGCTCGACTAACAGATACTATAGAAATATATTAAGACATGAAAAGCACACGTGTATGGTGATGGCTTTTATGTTTTTCAATCGATTTTGATCAAATTTTTGACAAAAATATGTGATTCAAAACTCTCCAGCATGATTTTTTAGTTGCTATTCAAAAGCCACATCTCATAACATACAAAAACTTTCTATTATTTCTTTAAAACCTATCACAATCAACTCAGTTTTAAATCCAAAGCCAAAACACAAAACTCTTTATGTGGTCAAAAATAATTCTAGCCCTACTTGAACATCATTATACCCGTTTAAACCATTTTTGATGGGCTAAAGGCATAATAAAATTACCCAACGACCTGCCAATAATGATATGCAAAGTCTTCTGAAAAGAAAACGATCAATGAACTTTTATGTATTCCTTTTACTCAGCTGATTGAATTAAACTGCATACAAGATGCGGGCCCACCGTTCGGTGCAGCATTCCCTTCAGCCTCACCTGGCGCTTCGTTCGGTTTTTCCTTCTGCTACTTTTTGTTCTGGGGGCGTTTTGATTGCCTGCTGAAGATTTCAAGAAGTGGCCTACAACGGCTTTATAATGATTCAAAATTATATAGTTAGAGCTGAATCAAATAAAAGGCCTCTGGCTGCTGGATCTAAAGACGGAAGTTGGTAAACGAATTGTGAGGGTTTTGCATTAAGAATTCTAGCATTTGTTATTGATGTTTGAATGGATATTTGATATGATTTTCTAAGATTTATTTCAGTGTAGATTTATTGAAGTAAAGGTTGCATTTTTTATTGCTGAGAAAAGTCTTATTTTAACTTTATAAAAATACAATAAAATATAAAATTTCAAAATTTACGACATTATTTTAAACACGCCTTGTAAGTTCTTAGATATATTACAAAGTTTTTTTTTTTATATTTTTATTTTTTTATTTTTTTAAATATTTATCACACTATCACTAAAATATGGAATTTCTTTAATAAATAATCCCTTTAAGCACCTACGAATTAAGCAATTATTGTTAAGCCCTTTAATTTAAGGTCCAAGCAATCGTTATACATTAATATTTATTATGGCCACCTCCTGCTTATCTAGATTGTTCGTTTTAGTTTGCCTTATAATCGGTTGCTTTCATTCATGAAATATTTATAAATCGCTTAGTAAAATCACATTAATGGGCAGCCGGGTAATAAATCAAAAGCCATTTCGAAAATGCTTGCAACTTTGAAATGCACCTATAAACTAAGTATTTAGCACCCTGTCTGGGCAGATGCCACCATAAATAACTTTCAAATTTGCCACGATCGGAGTTGCAGTTGCAATTGTTGCACTTGCACTACACAACACGAGGCATTTCTTCTTCAACTTTTCTTCTTTTTTTTTTTGTTGCAGCACACGATAAATTGCGTGTGTAAAACTCAAATGTAAACACTGTGTGTGTGTGTGTGTGTGTTCATCTATCGCAAGTTCACTTGCTGATTAGTGAGTAGCAACAAAGATACAGCAATGTTGTTTTGTTTTTTGAACGCAGACGAATTCAACTTCGTGTGGCATGCAACTATTTAATTAGCAACAACAAGTGTTCTTTTACAAAGATAAGTGGCTGGCAGTTCATGAATTTCTTATATTTGATTGTAATATAATGAGTAAATTATGAGAATATACAACTTTTCCTGCTTTTACACACATGTCTAAACAATAATATCAACATGTGATTTTTACTTTTATAAAAGGAAAATCGGAAAAATGTATCTCGTTTCAGTAAGAATAAGACATTTTTGTTCCATCGAAAGATAACAATTATAATGTCTTATTCGTTTTGTTAAATAATTTATTGAAACTTTAAGTCTGATAAATAATTCACAATTTTTTAATTTTCTGGTTGAGCTAATTTATTTTTTCTTTCTTTACTGTTTCAAAATATTTTTGTTAAATGATTCTATGTGAAAATATTTTTCTCTGAATGGCTAAAACCCATAAAACTGTTAATATTTAAGCCGTTTATTCTTGCTTATCTAACTTCATTTAAGATTCATTTTTTGTTGCCTATACTTACGATTTTTAGCATAAAAAAATGTATTCTTAGCATTTCCGAAAGCTTTCTATTTTTTCTGCACTGCAAATATTTGTATTCTATATTCTCTGTTTCAAAACAATTTTGCACCAGCTGAATTTAAATCCGCATACAGTTCAACGCTCTCCCCATGCATGCATATTTATAGATTCTCCAAACTCAACCACAACAAACCTGCTTCATCTGACACACTCACATCAACACACTCGCACACTCACATACACACACACACTGGCACTCACACAGACATCTCTGCATAGGGTTTTAAATTACAACAATCAAAGCGCGCAAAAGAACACCCATCAATAATTTAAAGCAAAAAAAAAAAAAACTAATGACCGCCCCTCTTAAAAGTCTTGATAGAGTCTGGCAGAATGAGTCAGGTTTTACGAAGCAAAAAAAAAAAAAAAATTGTGACAACGATCAGCTGTTGATAGACAAGACTTGTTAAAGTCAAAGCCAAAGTGGACGCAACCGGTTGCAAATATTATCCCGGCGCTCTCATTTTCCAACAGGAATGCACACACAGACAATGAAGATAAGCTTTGTAATAAAAATGCATTCCAAAACATGATTTGTCAAATTCACAATTGAGCCGCCGCTTAATAGATAGCAGTGACAAAAATTGTTTAGCGACATCATCAAAATATGCAAATATTAAATTAGATTTTGCATTTGATTTTCTATACAATTTTTTGGCTATTTTTATGTTTTGTACAATATATTTTGCACTTTGTTTGACTGAATGTCAAATTTGATGTGCAGCTCTTATTTTGCAATTTATTATGAGCAAGTGTTAAACTTAAGGTCTTTAAAGAAATTATAGATAAAACATAATTAATTGGTTGATGCTCATGTTCAAGTTGCCGTCAAACTTTAATAATAAGTTGCAAACATGCATAAATATTTATTAATAATGGCATAATTATAATGCATGTTGGATCTCACGCTACCAATTAAAAACCCACCAATGTTGCTCGAAAATAAAAATACCCTAAGTCGCATTATTCATATGAATGTTTTTGTTACTGAGAGTTCTTAAAGAAATTTTTGATAAGTTGTCAATAAAAGTTAAGCGTTTATCAATTTCTCTCTCAACTTATAATTTGTTAAACAATTTTTATACATTTTTGTTCTACTTTTTACCTGCTTCCTTCGTAGTTGTAAGATACCCTTCTTACCAACTTTTAATCGACTCACAGCATATCTGTATGTATATTAAATAAAAAGTTAAAACCAGTTTCTTGTTTGCTCCCTTTTCATTGGCTTCTGCCTGGTTGCATGCCAAACATCAAAGTCTTCTCAACAGTCTCTGACAGGTTTGGCACAATGTTATAATTGCAATTATTTACTCATTTTAATGGCTTACACAGTCTTTAAGTTGCAAGCCACAATCCAGTTGACTGTGCAACTTTGTTGTGCGCTGCAAATGATTCATGCAATAAACAACAATTGAATGTTTATCCCAAGGGAAGCTGACATCCATCGAACACTTAATTTAAGGCACGAACTCTTGCCACGCCCACCCCGTTTAACCAACGTGATTGACCATTAAATTTGAATGCATATAATTGTATGTCCACGCCGAAAACTCCCTTCCAAAAATAGAAAAGGAGTTTCGTCCATGGACTGTCACTTGCACTCATTCATTCGTTTGGACTTGCGGTCTCCAATCCATTCATTCACATTCAATTTTCATTAGATATAATCAAAACTTGTTGCAATTTCAATTTGTAGCTGCTCAAATTGTTGCTGCCAAATGCAAATTCGCAGACTGAAGGCCTTCAGACATTTTAGCTATAAATTTACATTGTTATTTAGTTGTTTTAAAGCGAGTAATATTTATAAAAATATTTATATTACATGAGATTCAGCACGTGCATGTTATTTAGAAGCAGATTTATTTATTTTTTAATGCCATTTTCCTTGACATTTATTAATTTTTTTTCAACAGTTAAAGCATACTTTTATACTCCGCCTAACTCAATAATGATACCCAAGTGAACTTACCTTTTTTTAATTTCTTTATTTAATATATAAATTCCCTTTGAAATAAAATTTTATAAAAATTCGTACCCAACATTTTTTTTTAATTTATAATTGATAGCAAATTGATTTTCTTCAAAAAAAAAGATATGTACAAATACATATTAAGTTAAATATATAGCAAAATAATTTTACTGAAAACCTTGCTCTTGTCTTTTCAACAAAGTCCATTGTATTACTATAACTTTTGGATTTGCTCATTTTTTTAATTGGCCTTAGTGTATTATTGAAACCGATTGCTAATACCATTCGTGAGCATAGACATGGTCATTAAGACAGCAACTACTTAAACAATTTATTTGTTTTTGTTCTGCCACCATTAAATTGCACACTATTTTGTTATTACTAAGAATTTGTTGAGTCTGCCCACGCGAGGCAACAAAAAAATCTGTGATTTTAAACTAGGAACCAAAAATGCTCACAGTAAAAGGCCCATAAAATTGGCAACAACGACTCAACGAATGTTGCTCGCATTATTTAAGCGCATTTTTAATTTATTTTCAACATTTTTACAATACAAAGCAACAAAAAAGAAATACATTTAGACTCGAGACGCAGACTCTCAGATGCTTTTGGTTTTTGCATCAAAGTTGTAAATGTCGCGTTGAGTCGTAAATGTTTAACTGTATGCGTGTGTCTGTATATGTGTGTGTTTGTTGCCGAGGTTATATGGTGTGTAACGATATGGGAAACATGCCCATAATGGAAGTCATAGTCTCAGTCGACGTTGCCGTTGCCGTTGCCTCTGCCGTTAAGAACGTGCGAGCCTCAAAGGCAAATTACGTTGCGCAGACGCATTTAATGAGCTAAGTTGAGTTAACTCAACACGACTCGACTTCGGACTGACTGAGTTTCTTTTTTTATGATTTTTGCTTGAATCGAGTATTTTCTTTACTTGTTGTTTTGCTTACTATCTTCAAAATGTTTAGTTAAAACATATACAATTATTTTTGTTGATTTATGAAATATTTAAAATTTTAATTAATATTTAAACAATTTCATACAATTTAGTGAAAACTTAAAAAATAAATAACAAAATTGCTTTATCTCCTTTATATAATCTAAAAAAAATTCCAAAACAAACTGATATTAAATTGATTTATTATTTTTTTAATCATCCAAAAAAACTACAAAGAAATTATATCTTCAAAAAATAATAATGGTATATACAGAAAAGGGCTTACAATATAATAATACAATTTAATACTTGTGAAAAAAAAGAAAAAAAATTGCAGAAAAACAAAATAAATTAGTTTTCATAAATGTGACTGATAAATAATTTAGCTTTTTTGAACCACGTTGGTATAAGCAGTTAGCATTTGATTTTAGTTGTTTGTATATCTGAGCACTATTATTTTGTTGATTCGTTCATTTTTTGTTTCGTCTTTTTATGTTGTGTCAAAGATCAATGCCCTCTTTTATGACTGTCATTTCGCAGGCTGCAACAATTGGCATCCCTTTCGGCAAGGGGGCTTACGTTTAGGCTCATCATCTAGGCTCTGCGAAAACCACATTATTGGCTTGCGATCACAAACATAAAAATATAATTTACAACTTTGTTTTCTGTCTCTCTCTCGGGTTTTTTGTTTTCTGTTGCGTTTGCGATGTTCGTGTTGTACTGTCAAAACATAAAACAACGTGAAGTCTTCGTTTTAAGTTGATTTTTACAGCGCACAGCTGAAAAACCGTCGATGAGAAGATGCAGAATCAACATCAGACGACGCGTAGTAGATCCTAAGCTGCGTCCAGGGACATTCACTTCTCGTTTTGGGATTCATTGTGCGCTGGGCTGGGTTAAAATATAATTTAATTATCGCCGCTTGTGGCTTTACTGTAGTCACAGCCTCGAAATGGGGTTCCGTTTTGTTGTGTTTTCGCTTCCTTTTGGACTTTTATGCTCGAGTATTTTAATCGAAAAGCAAATCAAAAAAAAGAGCTAAGCCTAAATGCATGTAGTTTTTTTTTACAGTCGTAGCTTGATTAATACCAGCGGCATATCAATTCAAAACAACGAAAAATAAATAAAATTATTTTGCCAATTTCAATAAAAAATACTAAAGCTCCAACTGGTTTCTTTTGATCAGTAATCAATTTTAATTGCATAACATTTCATATAATGAATGAATGATACACGCTTAGGCAATTTAATACCATTTGAACTTAAACCGAGTGAGAACAACCTCAAGCGTACTTAGTTCTAAGCGTTAATAAAGCAAATAGTATAATATGTGTGCACAAACTTTTATTGTGCACACACTTAATGGATAATCTGTACAATAAGTTCAAGCTGCGCCAAATGTCGAAACACATTTAAGCATGCAAATCTATTCATACTATCGTAACTTAACCTTTCAATGCCTATCAAGCCCGGACGACGGAGAGTCCAAAGTGGAGCAAACAGCAGCAAGCAGCTGAAAGCGAGAGTATTCAATGAAAATATGATTACATACTTATATATCCACATTTACATATGTATACTTATTTATATGTATATATTGTGCACATGCACGTTGTATACTCTCTTTTTTTTCTCTCCATTTGCATAATATCAACAATTGCAACAATATTGACAGCGGCAATGCAAATAGTTCATCATTGCCACTGTCGTCATCATCATCATTGTATTCATTATTAAGTCAATGTCTCGTTCCTCTTGGTGTAAATATGTAGTGTATACATTTTACATTTGTGTTATGATATGACTATGAGAACGACCAGGCACAGTGGGTGTTGTCGTGCATTTTTTGGATAACAAACAATTGGGTTTTTCATTAAAAAGAGAAAAAAATTACTTTTTTGTGCTTAACATTTACAAAAAAATTGAAATTTTATAAAAAATGATATATCTTTTGTGTCATGACCTAAGTTTTAATCGATTCTTCAACTATTTTTTCAAGAAAGATTTTCTTAAGCTATAATTTGTGACTTAACTAATTGTTTTATATAGACACTGCAATAAAAACTATTAAAATACCAACTAAGCCTAATGTAATCTGTATAATTAGTAACTAACCAGACAAGATTAAGTGCTTAGTAACAACAGCTGATCGTTTATTATATCACTAAAAATTTTGCAACAAATCTCGTACGTAGACCCCATTATACAACGTTGCAATTGTTCACCTTGAACTTGAATTGTGTTCCATTGCACTGCTTTTTCATATTATATACATCATATATCTGTGTTTATATTTATGCATTGTCCCACATTTACAATCTATACGCGTGTGTGTGCATGTGTGTGTGGGTGCAAATTTGTTGTAATTTACACTTACACGTTTGTGTGTAAAAATTAACGGCACATGCCAAAGGGTGGCGTCTGGGTTGCTGCACAAGCGAAACCCAAAATGCAAATACAAACAGAGATATATTGTTAAGGTACGCAGACAGTATTATACTAGATGTAATATATAAACAATATGATACTGAGCAGACACATTATTAATTCTGCCAAAATTCACTTAAATATTAACAAAGCAGATTGTAGTCTGTGCGTCTACTAATATATATACTAAATTTGTTTTTGTTAACAATATTGAAGCATTTAAGAAATTACCTACAAAATGATATTTGCTTGCGTGCGAATATAAATTACAACTTGGCAGCTTTTTTGATAATTTTGGCAAAATACAAAATAAATCTCTTACGATTTTTATTTACTAAAAATAAATGTTGGGTTCTTAAGCGCACGTGTACGGAATTTTGTATATATTTCTATTACCAAAAGAAAAAAAAATCCGCAATAGATTTATGAATGAATGATTTGAATTTCGTTGCTGCAGTTGCTGGAACTAAGCCAAAAAAGAGGCAAAATCGCGTTAATAAACCTGTTCAACAAGATAAATTTATGTTGGCAGATTTGGCTGATGTTGCAATTAAAGAACTTGTCAAAAAACTGAGTGCCACACTTCGATAGTGTCAATGCCACACAATAATAATATTATTGTTTTTTGATGAGCTTCTTTATCAGCATGTCAATTTGTTTGGGTTTTTCGTGTTTTGGCGAGTCTGTTTGGCCCCGTTGGCTGTTGGCCATGTTGGGTGCAACACAAAATTACACGTTACATTATAAGATAATAAAGCACGTAGTACCGGTCGTCTGGGCACTCTTTAGTTCCGGCCAGCTGCCGAGATGGCCTTAACTTCAAGTTAACTCTCTCTGTGTGTCTATCTCTTTTTATCTGGGTATGTGGTATCTTGCGACCCTGTTGTGGCGGACACGTCTGACCAATCTGGAAATTAATTTTCACACACACTAAACAGACAATAACAATTGACACGAGATGTGGCAGAGTTCCTTATTTTTCATCATGCGGTAAGTAAAGCGCGTAATAAAAGGAAAGTACAAGTACAAGCAATGAATAAAATAAAACATAAAACATGTAAAAGTAACATCACATGCGTTGCGAATTGTGTAAATTGAATTATGCGGGAAAGAAAATTACTTTTTAACATATTCAACCTGCCAATATGTGATATTAATATTATTATCATATTGTTATTACTTGTTTTTTCTATTTTTTGCTTCTTGTATTTAACCTCGCGTAATGACAGAAATGTCCAGTTCATAATAAGACCATAAGGAAAAGGCTAATAAAAAAGTCATAGACGTAACAAGGTTAGAGAAACCAATTATGGGCAAAAAAAAGAAAGAAAAGGAAAATAATTTATTTTATATTACTCATTATTCATTTTGTTATTTTTCAATCAATATAAATGCAAATAAGTTAGAAAATTTATTATTAAAAAAATTGATTAATTTTTATTATATTTTCTTAGTACGTACGTGGAAATAGAAAACTACATTTTATACGCTTCACATAATTTGTTCGTCAAGTAATTAATTTTAAAGAAATATATTCATAACGCTAAAAATATTTTCCACAGATTCCACAGTAAATTGTCTGTGTAAAATGTTTTGAACAAAGAAAAGTATTTAAGAAAAAGTTAATATTGCATTATAAATATTTTGTAAAATTCACAAAAAATAGAAAAGTGGTTTAGAGACAAAGAAAATTAAATGCTTATTAAAATAAATTTATTCAAATTGGAACCTTTTAGAAACAATTTTTTATAATTGTTTCCCAAATGTTTTTACTTTCTCAAGCTTCTAAAAATAATGTAAAGAGAAAAAAACTTTAAATGTGTGAAATTTTGTATTAACTATCAAAGCCAAAAGATCAATGTGCCCTCATGAATATTTCAAGGTATCTTAAAAAGCATTTAAAAGCTAATTAAATACTAAAGCAAACATTATAAAATAAAGGATAGTTCGCTATGCAAATGCCAGAAAGCCTATCATATAATAAACTGTTTCATGCTAATGACAAATTCGAATTCTATTGCAAGCATTTGTTTAGGGCACACACGCAAACACAAACTCAAGCACGCTCACACACACACCGGCACATGCATGCACTCACACACACACATACGGTTAGACAACAGCTGTCTGGGGCCAGTTGCTTAGTCGCATTGAGAGACTGGGGCCCCATTCCGGTCACAGCTCGCCCCGTCTTATCGACGACAGTTGGCACGTGTAAGCAATTTTCTATTATAATCGCCACAAACAAATACAATATTTGCAAGCGCAAGAGAGAGAGAGAGAGAACGCCCCGCTCTTTCACCCCTCTTTCACCTCTTGCAGCTAGATATGCACATTCTATATTATCTGTGTGTGTGTGTGTTTCGCGCTCGCTCTCTCGGATTTTTGTTGCACTGCCATGGCAACAAAAACTGTAAAAACTGCGCACCCAATTGCAACTTTTTGAAACTAATTTATGCCTGCCTGCATTAGGTGTGTGTACAATAATATTCATATTACGCATACGCCATGCGGTGCAAGAACAAACCAAGAAATAGTGACTTAGGCAACTTCCATTGTTTAATTTATGGCCTCGGCCATTCGATAAGCCTCGAGCCAAATTGTTAATAAGTTGAGTTATTGGGCTAATATGATTATGGCCGTTAATTGTGAGCCAATTTGATTATTTATGTGTGACCCGAGGCTGAAACAGATGTCACACTCTGATTCGGAATATGATTAACGCTACATACATTTTATCAGTTCATAACTCATTTGATTATGTATATTTTTTTTTTTCATTGTTTTACAAGCGAATTGTCAGTGGATTTAATTGCCTTTAATTATGTTTATGACATCAAGTGGCAAGTGGCAACTTTTAAATCAACTTTCAATTAGTCAAGTGTTTGGCATTTTTTAAAATCTTTTTATAAAACTTAAATCTCATGTTGCTGCCTATCATGAATGATATCATGCGACTCTACATGAATTTTGCAGTTAATTGCCGACAAATCTGGTTTTTTGGCTAAATCTTTGAATGTTACTCTTACAAGGGGTTAGTTAACTTTGTTGTAAGGTGTGACTTGTTTGTCTATACTTTATTAAGTAGTCATAAAATCAAAAGTGTTGTAGGAATTTTACTTTCATTTAAACATCAGTTGTGCATGGAAAATAAAGGGTATTGTTAGTTCGGTGTGTTTAAAAATTTTTATTTATTTTTATTGGCCTGCTGGATGCATTAATTGCTCTCTTATAAGCTGTGCAAAAGCAACAACCATTAATAAATCAATCTTTTATATTTGAACGTCAATTTAAAGGTCAACTAACTGAATTTTTTGACGTTATATGGCTTAAACTATTGTAAATGCGTATGATATTGTCATGGGAATTGCTTAATATGAGACTAGAAAGTTTTAATAAAGTTTAAGATTTACGAATTTGCTCAAGCTAATTATTAAACGGTAATAAAAAAAGATTTGTTCCTGGCTATAATCAGATTTATTTTATTATTTTTTCTTCTAACTCACATATGAAACTGTTTTCCTTCCCTATAAGTAGCTTTTCTCAATGTAAGGTTTGTAAATAAAAACTGCGTTTGAAAATTGATTTAATATTGACGAAGTTATGGCAATCAAAAGTTTGGTTCGACTCTTGAGTTTTTTTTGTCAACAATTTCAGTTGGCTGGATCTAGATTTAAATGCAATTTCTTTAAGAGCTTAACACACGACTTTAAAGGTCTTGTTGGCTAACATCAAAAGTGCTTATCCAATTTCCAACAACTTTTGTATTAATTACAAAGCTGTGTGCACAAAATGCCATTAAATGATTATATTGAGCAACACTTTAAGCCATTAACCACAAACACTGTATAAATTATGCCACAACATTTTTTGTTCGATAACACAAAATAACATTTGAGAGGAAACCACCCAAAGCTATGCACAGATCAAAAGCTTACGTGTTAATATTGTCAAAAATTGAATTAGAGATTGATTTTGAGGGTTGCTGTCACACACACATACACATACACACATAAATCAATTGGCCGCGAGTAGGGAGTGTTTTGAGTTTTATTTCGAAAAAGGACACGGGCGTCATATCAACTGATTTATATCAGAGTCACAGCAATTAACGCGAATGTAAAGGGGCGGCAATAAAATTGGCACTGAAGAAAAAAACAGAGCAAAACCGAAACCAAAATGAAAAGACAAAAAATCAACGTAAGCTATATAAATTCTGCTGTTTTTCATACTTAATTTTACGAGCGTCAAACGCAGTGAAGAAAACCTTTTGGCCAAATAGATGTAGATGTATGTTTGAGTTTGTTTTTGTTTCTACATGAATGTCGTCAGCACCGTCATGGAATATGTTTTTTTTTTTTTTTTTTTATTTGTGTTGAATGCGGAGGACGATCGTAAAACAAGCGTTGAGGAACAAAATTTTTACGATGGCACAGTCTGGCAAGCATTTGGCGTCTGTCTATAAGAAGAGAAATTACACTGGCACAGTGACTAAAATAAATATGCTTGCACATCGAAATCATGTATGAAATTAGTGTACAAAAACAGTAGCCTGAAGTTGGCCATTAGCTTTGGGCCCAGTCAGTGCCACTTAGGTTTGCAGCCAATTGCCAATTTGTTTTAATGACCAAAAAACTAGCAAATTGAAGTTCTCAAGGTTTCTTGCATGGCATGTCGACAACCCTAACTTAACCAGTAAGATAAGGACCTTATCAAAACTCACACATACGCAAAAAGGGCAGCCAACAAGCTTGTGCAATCAGAAACGCCAACTGTTGATTAGGGGCCCTGATAACTGATAAGCACACATGTGCATTTGAAAGTGAAAGTCGCCGCAACGTGAGCAAGCACTTAGACACTGCAGCTGGCAGCTATTACTGGGACAGGTGTGTGCCGGGGGCGGGTTGGCGACCATCCCAGACAATGTCAACCCTTCAATGCACTGCTCTTAATCGCCCGCTCAGACAGTCAGCTAATATAAAAGAGACACACACACACCCATAGAGAGAGAGAGAGAGCACCTTTGTTTGCCAAATAGAATGTTAGAAGTAGAACAATGTGTCATTATTTTGCACTTGTATTTCTATAGATATCATATGAATACTATAGAGATACAATGTGCACTTGAAATGTGATACGTATTATTCTTAAAGGGAAGTTAAAAAATATATAAAAAAATATTTAAAATACAAAAGCTATTAAAGCTTATAAAGAAGCGCTCAAGGAAAAGGTAAAATTATGGTAAAAAAAATAAATTCATAGTTTTTTTAGTTCTTATTTAAAAAATTTATATTTTTTTAGCTTAAGTAAAGTAATATATTCTAAAAAAAAAGGAAAAAATATTAATAAATCGATTTGAGTGTTTGGCGTTCATTCAATATTTTACAGTCCGCTTATAGGATACTTAATAAAAAAAAATAAAAAAGTTAAATTTTAATAATAATGCATAATACTCATATATAAAAAATTTCTATTTACTATTTAATGAATAAAAAAAATAATATTTTAAAATACTATATATGAGATATACGTTTTGGGACTTACTTTTTTATTTATGAACCAAACACAAATTCTGTTTTTAAATATACAAAAAGTTTTTGTCAAAAACACACCATTTAAATTTACATGTGTAGGTGTCAATTGCACATTTGAAGTAATTTATTTGCAGAATTTGCAGTAGTTGGCGGGCGGTGGTGCAACAGTTGGATCGGGTTGGGTTAAGTGCAGTTCACACACGCCTAAATTGCTTGCCTAAAAATAGCGAAGAACAGCGCCACAGTTTATTCTAAATAATGTCGTTATTTATGGCCAAATAATGTGGCGAGCTTTGCCAGCGCTGCCAGCAGACATGACACTTCATTTACTTTTCCAAAAGAGAGCAGAAAGACTGCGCTGTCCAATATCACATAATAAACGTTTATATATATAACATATATATTTGTGCCAACACAAAATACTTATAGAAGTCTGACTGCAATTAAAATGCACAACATTTAACATTTGTGAACCGGCGATAATTAACTTATATGAAGCTACAAATTGTGCACAATTTGTTGGAAAAATACAAACAAATAGTTAAGAAAATGCCACAAAATAATAATTTACAATTACATATATGACATTTACACTTTGTTTATGGCAACTGACATTTGTCTGACCCAAACAAATAAAATCTACGGATTTATGGTTTGTTTAATATTTTCATTTGATATTTTAAACATTCCAAATACTTACTGCAATAAATAAATATTTATTAAGAGTTTAATTTGGCAAAAGGCGAGATTTTACTGATTTTTATTATTATTAATTGCGGCAGCCTTTGTGATATTTTATCTGTCGCCGACGGAGCGTTGCCAACACTCTATGAGTAGTATTAGCCACCATTAAGCAAGTTGGCATGCCCGGCACGTGTAATCCATAAACAGTTGACGTAGTCCCCCACGCGTACTGAAAACTAACACACAAAATACAGACAGTTACACTAACACACAAGCACACACACACGCGTATAGACTAACACACTAGAAATGCCTTTGGGAATGCTATCGGTAATGCGCTCGGCTCATGCAAATACACTTCGAAAAAATAAATTATACTCATGAAAAGTTTTTAATGTCTTTGTTGTGGAATGGAAATGCAAAATAGCAGATTTCATGAAGCAAAATAAAGTTTTTCTAATGTTAAAAAAGTAAATAATTGTTTTTTGTTTCATCTATCAAATTTGGCAATTAATTTTACAATTAAAATAAAATTAAAACGTTGCAAAGCATTCTGGAAAAAGAAAAGTCATAAGAAATATTAGTTGTTTTTTCATAAATAATGCATTTTAACTTTTAAATGTCTATAAATTTATATAAATATATGAAATTAAGCATCTTTCCTAAAGATCTTATTATCCAACACAATAGAAAGCTTTTTTATATTAAATTTCAATTTTTATTTGAGTATGAGTAACTAAAATATAATCTAACCAACTTTCATGTAACGAAGCTTTACATATAGCGAATTGATTTTCAGAACAGAGCGATTTGGTTTCATCAAAAACGTATTCTGTATATCGCATTTTTTTACCCCTTGAGATTCGTTATATGGAAGTTCGACTGTAATTCATTACAAAACAAGGCTTAAACAAATTTTCTACAATTACACATTTTCTTATATATAAATAATACAAACATTTTTTTTGTCCCAATATTTTCTTCATGTGTAGACAATTTTTACACATGTGCCATGTTTATATGTATGTTTGTGTGTTTGTAGTGGCAACAGTTTGCCGGCAAGTGGCAAACGTCTCAGATGATGATGATGGCTATTTCTACTTAGCTGTCGTTGTTTGCCCTGTCAGCGGTTTGTCTAGGGTTTTGAATTTGCTTGAACGTGGTGGTTGGTTGTTGGCGTCATTGCTTGGCGGGTGTGTGAATAAAACAGTTTGCTTAGCTTCAATTGCATTGGGATGAGACGACCTTGAAGATAAAATTGAAACGCGCCAATTTAAATGATATCGTTTTGAATCGAAAGGTGTGAAATGACTTTTAAAATATATTTTAAACATTTATAGAATGTGTGTTTGGCTATTATTTATTGTTGCTATTATTTTAAACAATTCTTATGGCTCATTAAAACTTTTAACAGACCAAGACAAAAATGTATTTATTTTACTCGAATTTTTCATAATTCCGAGCAGCAATTAATATTCGTTTGCATACAATGTTGCAAAACTTTTAAATGCAAATTGAATTCACAACTGTATTTATCTATTTAGACAAATACATTTGTATTTTGATTATTATTAGTTTGTAAATATTTGCCATGCGCTTGATTAACACATATGTGACAAATAAACAGTTTCAACTAAATGTTTATACTACGTATAAATATCTTTATTATTCTTTAAAAAGTTTTAAAAACAAATTAAGTATAGGCAATCCTATCTAAGACTTTAGGCTAAACTGTTTCACCATAAAATATATAAATAAATGGTTCACTTTTCTTTTTATATTGATTGTGCAAAACACGTTTCTAAGCTTAAAACATTTTTCTTATGAATATTTTATAAGTTAAGCTAACATAGAAGAAATGAAATTAAATACCTTCTTTTAGAATAAATTATTTTTAAAAAATTAATAATAAAAGCTCTTACGTTTTTTTTTGATCACAAAGATCTTAAGTGCTATGGTGTGGAAATTTTTGTATCACAAATGATTTTTCACTGTTTCTTTGTATATTTTCAAGCAATTAAAATCTAATAACTTTTAAGCTCTGGGAAGTTAAAGATTTACAACCAGGAATTTGGCAAAGTTACTTTTAAGTCGAACAAAACACCAAAGAAGATTTGCTTATCTATGCTAATTTGTATGCCACTATAACTTTTGAAATAAGAAAAACGACTTTCATGGCAAAATGTTAAGTTCAAATAAAAACGGATAGCAAAAAATAATAATATACTCGATCGTAAAAGAACAAATCGACAGCGCAAGCTTGTTATTTTGGATAATAAAAATAAAAACTATATACATAAATGCATGCAAAAATGACGCATGATGAAAAGGGGCAACTGAAACTGGGAGCTGCAGGTGCTGGGGCTACAGTGAGTAGAACCCAAGAAACATTACACGAGTTCAAGTGAATTACGACTACAAGGAGATGACGACGACGACGACGACGGCGATTACGAAAATGACAATGACAGGAAAGGAGACGAACAAGACGATGATAGCGACGAGAGGCAGGGGGGGGATAGCGATAGAGACAGCGAGGTTCTTTCTACTTTATACTATGGTAGTAGTATAAGTCGTAAAGTTGCTGGTAAATTACAAACGTTTTAATTTTGAGATTAAAACTGCTTTCGTGCCAAGCTTAACAAGCTTAACTTGGGCTAAAAGCAGCTAAAGGATAAGCATTGCCAACTTCCGCCTTCCTTACGGGTACTGCACAAGGATGCGTGACATCCTCCATACCCCTATACCCTTATCCTTTCACACATAAAAACGCTCCATGCGACATGCAGTTTTATTAGCGTTTACTGCATTTCTTGACGAATGCACAAGCACTGAACAAATGGCGTGGCAAGAAGTTGGGTCATGTGGCACACGAATACCTTCAAATGGTGCACACACAGCGTTTTGCCATAGCAAAACGAACTTAAACGTGCATAGGTATAAGGTAAAGTTAAGCTTTAGTGCCGCCTAGATTTAGTGCAAGCCAATGAATACCAAAATAGGTTCGCTTGTTTCGCAAACGAAGTGCAAAACCAAAACAGCTTTACACGAGTCAAATAATAGGTTTCTAAAGCTGGCATTTTTAAAGTGGCAAACCTCTTAAACTTGCCACATTTCTTGTAGCACAATAGCTTGGCATGTTTCATTTATAATTTACCAGATTAATTAACTGTCAAGCTGTCACATTCTTTTCAATAAACTATGCATATTTTAAATTAAATTCATTGTTAATTGTTATTGCTTTGGAACAAGTACATAATAATTAGAAATATTATTAATTTACAAATAACTTGTAATAACTATTGTAAGATTGAAATGTTTGAATAGTTGTTAGAAGTCTTATTTAAATAAGTTTAATAAAGAAACAAATTAATTAGTAAAATTACTCAAAAAATCAAATCAAATCAGTAAAAATAGCTCAAAGCATTCCAATTTCATTTCATTTGCATTTCTTAATTCGATTCGATGTTGCCACAATTAGCTCACGCTTTAAAGCAATGTAACATATATATTTCAGTGAAATTATGTTTCTTTAAATATTCAAATATTTTGAGCATACTTTATTTTTATATTATCGAAATATTGTTCGCTAAGCCTTTCAAACAAATGCTAGATCTTGTAACAGAGTTCATAAGAAACTGATATCTTGTTTGCTCGGAAATTTTTTTTTAATGTTTGTAAAATTTATAAGTTTATGTAGAAATTATAAACTTCAGCTGAAGCATTTTAAGAATACTCACTGTCATTAAAAACCAAAATAAAAAAAATATTCAATTTTTTCTCAGTCAAGAATAATAATAAAGTGACTTACAAAATATGGTTGATAAATTTTTAACTACAGTTTTTTTTTTGAGATTTGTACTTAAGGTGTATATATAAAATTTGTAGATTAATGTTTCTACTAACAAAACTAATCAAATTCCTTAAAAACAAATATTTAAAATCGCATAAACACGTTCGTCACATAATGAGCATATGTTGCAACCGCAACCTATTACAATTCTTGTTTATTCTCTGCGTTTTAATTAATTTGCTTAAAGATATTTTCTTTCTAAACCATATAAGCTGGTTTGTTTGATGTGTCTCAATCTGCCACATGCCACATTAAAAAGGTATTGCTGCTCCTTTCGTCTAAATTTTGTGCTTGCAACGCACTTATTTGCATTGCATGTGTCTTATTGCCAAAAACACACACACACCACTTACTATATAACCTTTAGGATTCGGTTAGACATTTTCATGGCTCGCTTCATTTGCCACATTGCTCAGTTTTGCATCAAATTTGTCTTCGTCATCGCAAAACTCTTCCTGCCATCTTCTTTTGCATGTAGCACATTTTGAGCTGCCATTTTGTGAATATTTCGATTTATTATTTTTTATTGTTGTTACGTTTTACGACTACTGCTTGCTTCTTCGGGCGGTTCACTGTCTGAATGCTTCGCCAAATCTACAGATATATATTTTCACTTCGTTGATTTACGGCCCTGTTTCTTAAATTCATTTCGTTTTTCCCAGCAAAATGAATTTTAAATTTTTTTAGTGAACATGTAAGTTTTAACAACTACATAGTTGTTAAAGTTAATGTGGAGTTAATTTTCATCAGCCTTTAAATTTTAGTGTGGCCTAGCAGTAAATACTTGAAATATTTTTTATAATTACATTGTAGAATCGAAGCCGACACTCGAATTAACTTTAAAAATATTTAATTAATCGAAACCTCGATATAATTATAACAAATAATTTATAATTAATAAACTTAAAATGAAGCTTAAATATGTTTTTGGCCTTATATATTTTAGAAACTACAATTTTTCAACTTTATACTTTAAAGAAGCTGAATATGTTGGAATTATAATACATTGCAAAAAAAAAAAAAAGAAAATCCTTTAAAAATAATAGTTTTATTCTAAATTTTAAAAATATTAACTTTTACTGAACATGTATAAAGCAAATAAATTAAAGTCTTTTATCACTTAATGTGGTTTTCATAAGAATATTGTGTTGACTAAAGGTTGTTTCCGATCTATAAGCTTTTAAAAAGTATTAAGCTAAAAAAAAAGTATGTAAAACTTTTAATTTTAATTAGGCCAACCTGCAGACAATGGCATGTATATAGGAAGGAACAAGGCTGAAAAACTCAAACATGCATATGAAATAAGGCCGGGCAAATGTAATGCCTGCAATTGGCACAAGGCTCTATGTACATACACAGATATATACATAAGTAGATGGTGCTCTCTCCTGGCAAGCCAGTAGTTGCGCTTGAGAAGCAGCTGCAGCAAAACGAGCAACAGCAACGACAACAACAAACTTCGTGCTTGCATACAAACTCATAAAAGGCGCAAAAAACCGACGATGAAAAACTTTGCTAACGACTTAAACGACGACCAAAACGACAGCCGAAGGAGTAAAAGTAAAATGCAAAAACAAGAAAAAAAACAAACACATAGAAACGATGCTGCACAAGGATTCGGCTACCGGAGAAAGCAGCGAGTAAGCGAGAGCAAGAAAGAGCGAGAGATAGAGAGAAAAGCTAACATCGAATGGGAGTAAGCTGCACTTTGCACAGTAATAAAAGTAATAATACCAGCAAAGAACAGTACTACCCGTATATATATGTACCTATGTATATACTCTATATGTATACATATATATTTGGGTGCGCAGTGTCTGAGTTCCGTTTATGCGCGTTAATGGCATCGTTTACTGGCTAACTGTAAATGTGAGTGTATATGCGCCCATAAATGGGTGTGGCACGCCACTGTTGCAGCCTGCAACTTGATGTGGTAGCATCAATGTGCAATGTGCTTGCATCAATGTGATGGGCGTTGCCCAGCTGGACTTCAAATCCAAATGCCCGCATTTCCCTTTAGATATAAATTTATCAGCAAGCAACCTTTATCCTCTTTTGCATAACACTTGATCGTAACTTTAGTTGATGCAAATTGAACAAAAAAATGTAAATTTATATCGAAAAGAGGTACAACAAAAACTATGTTATTTTAATTCTAGTATTTAGAGAAGCTTTCATATATATTAAGATCCTATAATTTTGTTGAACAATGTCTAATATTATATAACAAATTATAAGGAAACGAGAGAAACAACTACCTAAAAGAGAAAATTCATTATAATACCTTATTTCTACTGAAACCAAGTTCCAAAATTTTTTTAAAACTTCCTTTAAACAGTACTGAACTTTGTATGAAGAATTTACACACACAAGCAAATCGAATATTTACCCAAATTTAACAGAGTTAAATACTTAACAAGTTAAACCGTTGCAGTCGGACGGAACCGACCGCGATATACTCTGATACACAAAAGGCGTGGCATCCAAAGTTTTAATGTAGACTTTTGCGAAATGTCATCATTATCTTGGCACCAAATTTGGTGACACTAGTTTCTAAAATGTGGGATATATTTTTGTTTTATCGACTTGCACATCAAGGTGTACCGACTAATTACCAATTTCTTAGGCTCCCCGAGGTCGTAGACCCCTATTATTATTATTATTATTACACAAGGGCCTTATTACACTGCGACCAGATGTTAGATCTTTTGTGCCGGCCTGTAGGATTAGGGTAGAGTCTCTGTACCGAGGCTTTCGATAAAGGAGAGCACTTTGGTAGGGTCTATATGTTCCCAAATCCTGTAGGGGGATAAGTTCACCTCCTAGGTGTAGAAGTCGACGCCTGCTTAGCGAGGGGCATTCACATAGAACATGTTCTGATGTTTCTGGCTCCAGCTCACAGAATCTGCATGTGTCGATCTCTGAAAGTTTTAATTTCTTAAGGTGATACCTTAGGTTGCAGTGACCTGTTAGGTAGCCTGTTAGAGTGCGAATTTCGCTCTTTTTAAGATTGATGATGCGTTTTGATCGCATCATCTGGGGGACAAGAAATTGTTTGGCTTGTCTCAGCCCTGCACTGTCGGTCCAGTGACGTCTTATTTCCGTTTCCTCCCATTTCCTGAGCAGTTCTCTTTTGTGTCCTTTCGAGAGTCCACAGAACGGTTCAGGGCCGATTAGTGGTGTCGACGCTCCGCGTTTAGCTAAGGAGTCAGCCACCTCGTTTCCTATATGGCCTTCGTGCCCCGGCACCCAACCTACCGTTAGGGTGTTTTTGGAGGCAAGGGCGTTCAGCTGATGGAAACAGTTCTCTACAAGTTTGGAGGAGATTACAAAGGATCTTAGCGCTATGAGCGCTGCCTGACTGTCAGAGAAGACGTAAATCCGTGCACCTTGCATTTTTCTGCGTAGGCATTCACGAGCACAGATTTCTATGGCGTATATCTCTGCTTGGAAGATGGTTGGAGACTTTCCCATGGCTATGGATTTATTGAACCTTGGTCCGAAAATACCAGCCCCGGTGTTACCATTTTCCAGTTTTGATCCGTCAGTGTACCACGTTTGTGATCCACTGGGCAGAGATATTGATTTGCTTTCCCACTCGTGTCTGTTATGTAAGACTATCGAAAAGTTTCTGTGGAGGATAAGCTTAGGTTTCTGTTCGTCCGTTACGCGCAGAATGGGCTCGTTTATTAGGGGTTCGAGAACCCGAAGATGCCCGATAAGATCACCACTTTTTATGTTGGTGATGTTTTGAAGGCGAAGTGCCCCCAGGCAGGCCTCCTTTTCAGGGTGATGGGTAAAGGGGTATGCCGGTTATGACTCAGTGCTGCAGTGGGACATGTACGGATGGCTCCAGTAATGCCAATGCAGACAAGTCGTTGTATTTTGGTAAGTGCAGCCGAGGCTGTCTTTTGGGTAGATTTCGTCCACCAAGCAAGAGATGCATAGGTTAAGATCGGTTTTACCACAGTATTGAAAGACCAGTAGATCATTTTGGGACTTAAGCCCCATGTTCTACCGAACAGCCTGTTGCAGGCGAAGTATGCCCGAGTGGCTTTGTTTATGGTCTTTTCAAGGTGTACATTCCAGTTAAGCTTGGAGTCAAGTGTAACTCCTAGGTAGTTAGCTTCAACCGAAAAGTCAATGAGGGATCCATTTAGGGACGGTCTTGTTAGAGAAAGACACCTTTTCCTTGTAAATGGAACTAAGACAGTTTTTGACGGGTTTATGGACAATCCTTTGTCCTGGCACCATCTATTGGCTATATTGAGGGCTTGCTGCATGCGATCCGAAATGGTTTGCTCATGCCAGCCCACTATATAGATGACTAGATCATCTGCGTAGCCTTAAGTGGAGAACCCTAAGTCGTTGAGCTTATGGAGTAGCTCATCGATGACCAGAGTCCACAGGAGAGGAGAGAGTACTCCCCCTTGAGGGCCCCCCCCCGTGTACGATTGAGGTCATGGTTCCTCCAAGGTCTACAGTTATGGTTCTGGATTTAAGCATTTCCAGAATCCACCTAATGATGGATGTGGAGACATTTTTTCGTTCAAGGGAGGCACGGATAGCCTCATATGACGTATTGTCAAAAGCTCCTGAGATGTCCAAAAAGGCACCTAGTGCTATTTGTTGAGCGCCAATGGCCTTTTCAATGGTTGTTGTAAGGCAATGAATGGCGGTCTCAGTTGACTTACCAGCTTGGTACGCATATTGGTACTTGTGTAGGGGATGGTGCTTGAGATTCACCTCCCTGATGTGCTGGTCAATTATCTTCTCCATAGTTTTAAGAAGGAAGGAGCTGAGGCTAATCGGTCTATAGGACTTAGGCAATTGGGAATCTTTCTTCCCTGCCTTTGGAATAAACACGACTTTTACCTTAGCCCATTTGCTTGGTATGTGTCCAAGCACGAGACTTGCTCGAAATAAGCGGACCAGGGGAGTGCGAATTGGTGCAGTCCCCGCTGCAGCAAGCATGGATAAATTCCATCTGGTCCAGGGGATTTGTATGGACTGAAGCTTTGTATAGCCCATTGTACACTATTTTGATGAAACAATCTATAGGGCAAGTTTCCAATCCGGTCTGAGAGAAGGGGGTTCCCCTCTCAGCCCTATTGGAGTCTGCCACCATAGCCACGCGCAGGCGCGTGCCCTCTCCAATCCCAGAGATGTAGGTTGGTGCCTTGCTCTCTGAGATGGGTTGCACCACAGTCATGCACCCAGGAAAGTGAGTAGCCAGGAGTAAGCTACTCGTTTCCTTCGGGTTGTTTGTGTGTGTTCCATCTGGCTTCTTGAGCGTACAGATGCCGTTGGTCCTTTAAAAGGGGATTTTTGTAGCCTGACAGCTTCCGGGAGAGTTGAGATCTACCCGCAGTGTTGACGCCACGTAGCCCGTTTAGACCTTCTTAGCTCTTTATTGTAGAGCGTTAAAGCATCTTTGTAGGACTCCCATGTGGTTTTCCCACTCTTCGCTTTATTGAAGAGCCTTCGCGCAGCTTTTTTAAGATCGTCAAGGCTCTTGTTCCACCATGGAACAGCCCTTCTGATCTTGCGAACTTTTTGTTCGCAGCTAGCGTGATATGCTGATTCAATGTTTGAATGAAGCTCAGTAGCTTCACACTCTAACTCGTCTATGGAAGATATCGGACGGGTGGAGCAGTTTCTGGATTGCTCAAGTTCAAAACAGAAAAGATTCGTAGACCCCTAAATTTAACACTTTGTCTGACGAAGATATGCAACAAGATATTTGCAAAGTTGCAAGGCTTTAGCTTTAAGATTTAAAAAAAAAAAAGAAGCACGGGCGGACAGATACCATGACAAACATTGTCCAACACCAATATACCACTAATACCTTTGGTGTCCGAGTTAAAAAAAAAAATTGTTTTTACTTGTCCGGTTAGTAAATCGTCTAATAAATAAACTTAAGTCAAGCTTCATAAATTTATACTTTTACAAAAATTATATAAAAATTAAAACTATTTAAGGACATAAATATTACGTTATTTCGTATGGTCCGTAAATTAACCTTATTACATTTGCACATTTTTAAGCATCAACAAACAAATACTCCGACAAATTCTTTTAGTAAAACAAATTTTAATATAATGGTCCATGTACAATTAAAATATCACGAAAATTCTATTGTCAGTTTTGAGTTTTAAATTTGTTTGTCAATTTTTGACAATTTTAATATGACGTAGACAACAATTTGGAGCTAAAAACAATGATTTTTCGACATCAAAAACTTGATTGAGACTCATTAATATTTATAACTATATTGAGTGTACACATTTAGCCAATGTTTTTGTGTATACATATTCTCAAATTAGAAAACCTAATGAGGTAACTCAATTAAAAGTAGATGACACAAATAATTATATTTGTGTATTCAAGTTTGGTTTTTTTTTTAATTAAGAGTTAGTAATAATTTTGAACCACAAAAAATAATTGGTTGAAATAAATTTAAAATAAATATCTGTATGAATTATTTGTAGAGAATGTTTAGTTAACATTGGTACTAAATTTAAAAGCTTAATTCCCTCAAATTATTCTTTATAACTGGAAAAATAAAAGTGTTTTAAAACTTTTAAGCACAAATTTAACTTAATCAGGCTTTAAAGCGTCAGAATAATGGCATTTCAAATTATGCACAAATTAACATGCATACAAAAAAGCTAAAAAACAAAAGCAAATGACTAATTGGTCAATCAAAGAGTTCGTTTCTTTGGTTTTGCTTGCTATGTGGCAAACAATAAATCAATTTATTAAATTTATATGCGCTTAATAAAATAATTTTTCGACATAAAATGCAAGAAAAAAATGCAACGAGAATATAATAAAAACTACAAACGGCTAATGACTTAATAACTAAATTAAAAATGGCAAAGAAGCAAAAATACAACAGCGACAATTACAATAGATTAAAGTTGATATGCGTGCAGAGGGGAAAAATGTATGTGTGTGTGTGTGTATGTGTATGTATGTGTGTGTTTATTATAAACATGGTAGCTTTTTGTATACAACACAAATTATGTAAACTAAACAAAAGCAGCAGCAACAGCAACAACAGCTACACACGCAGAGCATAAAACACGTTTTGCACACACACAAACACACACACTTGCATGCATACATAGACATATACATACGAATAACCACGCTCACCAATGCAAAACGTGCGCCACAAAAATCCCCCTTGCCGTTCATACCAAACGGCGCCAACTACTCAGCGCAGCAGTTGCATGCAACATAACAACAACAACAAGAACAACAACGACAGCAGCAGCAACATCAAAAGCGAACAACAGAAGAGAGAGAGAAAAACATAATAAAAACGAGCCAATGACTATGAAGCTCCGCCTACTACGGAAACTACCGACGATGATGACGATGACGACGACAACGGCAACGGCGATGGCAATGGCGATGGAGACAGCGCAGCAGCTGCCATTTCTGCGTGTTGTTGTTGGTAGTGTAGTGTGTAGAAGACAAAACGAAAAAGAAAAAAAAGAAACAACAACAAAAAATGGCAGACATAGCATAATTGAAGAAGCCGAAGCGTAACGCAAAAGAAACAGCTGAAAGCGTTGTTTTAGACCTTAGAATTGAATATGAAATACGTATGTTGGTACTTATGTGCAATAAAATAAAATTGTAATTTAGTTTGAATGAATAAATATATAATTACATTCTTAAACATTGTGAAGCATACGCTGAATTAATACAAATTCTAAGAATAGTTTTGTTCTAATCACTTATTGTCGGTCATAACGCAGTATGATCATCATTTATGTATAATATATGCTTATATCGTTATGAATTAGTTGAGAAAAAATTACAAAAGGTTTTTAATAAGCGCAGTGTAATGGCCAACATTTTATAAACATAAATTATGCGAGGATTATAAAATTAAGCGATAGGAAATGAGCAACAACTCATAACGAATAATAACTGTCCGTTTTAATTTACCAGCACTTGACTTCTACTACCTTACTCAAATTTACTTTATCAAGCTTCAGAGTAAAATAAATAAAGCTATTGGTAATTTTTCATACTATTTATTGGCTTTAAAATATTCAAAGACTCTTAACTTTGTAGACATTTTATTTTTTTGGTTTAATTTGATATATATTATGGAATAAGAATAAATAATAGTTGGGTTTTATAAAAAATGCAGGAAACTGTCAAGAAAATTCACTTCAAAACATTTTAGATTTTGATAGTTCAATTTAAAATTTTGACGCTTTTTTATAAATTTTTTATGTTTCTAAACACTTTTAAAGGCCATAAAAAAATTATTTTCTTTTATTTCTCAACAAAACATTTTAATAAATATTGTGTTCAATTATTTTATTTATTTAATTATTAAGTTTTAGCTTTAAAATTAAAGAACCCATATAATGAAGAAGTTAAAATTATAAGTAAATAAAATCTAAGAATATTTTTTTGGTTAAATACATTTTTTCTAGGATAAGCCAATTAAGATTAAGTTTTCTTTCTCTTTCCATAAAAATATAGAAAGTTGTCACTTCTCCTTTCAAGTATTTTACTAACATTTTTATGCAGCTTGTTTATAAGCCCTTTTAAACTTGAACTCGAAGAAAATGTTTAACTTAAATACTTTTGATTAAGCAAATATTTCTCAAAGTAAAATTCTCTTTTCTTCTAGTAAGCAACAACATTCCTCTTATTTTTGAGGATGTGTTTTTTTAGGTAGCCCGTGTTATAATATTTTAACATTCTTATTCTTACCTTTCTCTTTCTGTCTGACAGCCCTTTAGCCTTAATAAGCAAGTGTGAACTCAAGGTTAACATATTTTTTCGTAGACTTCAACTGATCCTATCGTTATGCTCTGCGACGTATTGGATTTCAATATGTGAATTTTTTTGCCTACGTGTTTACCGCCATGTTTACATTAAACATAACTTCGTCTGACACTTTTGAAAGGTTTCATTTCACAAGTCGCTCAATTTGTTTGGGATAGAAAAAACCGCATGCACAGCATGAAATTGAGAATATCAATGGAAATTGCGTATACGCCGTTTTGTACGAAAATAAAGTTGTTTTTCTGTTTGTGTTTCTTCAGGCTCCCATTGAGCTGCTTATTTATTTATTCACGCAGAATATTGTTTACTCCAATCGAACTTTGTATTCAATTACGACCGGATATATGAATGACATGAGAATGTTTAAATAATATTCGATATCAATTTTTTTTTGTTTACTTGCAGGCCAGGATGTTTTCCTAGACTATTGCCAAAAGCTGTTAGAGAAATTTCGTTATCCGTGGGAGCTGATGCCGCTCATGTATGTGATATTAAAAGATGCTGGCACCGATATTGATGAGGCGTCACGTCGCATTGAAGAGGGTAAGCAAAGAACAAACAAAAAGTTATCGAAATTTATATTCATAGTTGCACTCCTTTTTGTACGCTATGTATGCTATAACTGTATGCTATAAATCTATATATAAACATATGTTTCGATCTTGATCAATCACCAGGCCAATATGTTGTTAATGAATACTCCCGTCAACACAATTTAAATATCTATGACGGGGGTGAGTTACGCAACACAACGCGGCAATGTGGATGATAATTTTTATTTTAAAAATCAATTAAGAAAAACAAAAGATATACAAAACAAGAAAAATCAAGAAAATCAAATACTTTATCTAGTTATATATTTATTATTTGCCGTCACTTCAACCTAAACTTAAATAATATATATTAAAGCTTATACAAAAAAAGCCGCGCGTGAATCGAAGTAAAAAAATAAATAAAAATCCTTTGTAAATATTTCGAATCTATCGTAAACGAGCAACCTTTAACTACTACTCGGATATATATGTCTTCAATCAACAAACCAAAAACACAGATGCAACAACAATCTTCAATCAACATACCCCTCTTTAGATGATATCTGATGACATCCATCTTCAATCAACATACCCCCAAAAATATACTGATGGACGACTTAAAGACAATTTCTACTCTACAATCAACATACCCTTTGTGAAATATTAATCTTCTCTTCAATCAACATACCATAAAACAATAGATGATGAACATAGAATCTTCTCTTCAATCAACATACCCTTTTGCGACATTGGAATAAAACATCTGCTCTTCAATCAACATTTTCTGTGTTGGAAACGAACTAACAAATATATCATCTCGACATTAAGTAACGTGCTAGAAGTCTAACCAACGGTTGTTTAGCTTTAGTTAGTTCCTAATTTAGCGTATTTTTAGGCTAGTTTTAGCTGTGCTGAGTTAATTTTTTTATATTTGTTAAGTTAAGACGATCATTTTTATTTAATTTAAGTAATATAAAAGCACAAAAATATTTTTTTCTTTAAAAATTTAATTTTAATTGTAGTTCTCAGCTATTATTCATTGTAGTGCTATAAAAGTGCATAAAAAAACGATCCAAACTCAAGCATATTTTCAAAACTTCATGCTAAACTTAAGATTGTATTGTTATTAAGATAAAAACAACTACACAGATACTGTTTCAAAACTTTTTAAGATAATCTCGCACATTTTCCAAATCGTTTATAAATCTTTAAAAATGTTATAAATATCGATGGTACTACAGAACTCTCAAGCTATGTCTTTAATCAGGTACTTAATATACAATGAAAACAAAAAAAAAATAGTTTCAATATTTATACTATGTAAAAATGCAGAAACTTATTATAATCAATCTATATCTATATTCTATTGATAAAATATGTATAAATATATCAAATAAAAATTATTGTTATCGATTTAAGCAGTTCAGAATGCATACGCCAAGTTACAGCAACAAAAAAATAATATACAAAACAAAAATAAACATTAAATGTATAAAATAAAATATTTTCCTTAAACAAAACGATTTCAGCAGCATTAAGATAGGGTTCAAAATGGGATATTATCGCGCTTAGTTTTAGTATTGCGATTGAAACGAATCAGCTGCTGCTGCTGGCTTATGTGTGACGAAAGAAAAAAAACCGTTAACGATTGCATTCTCAAGTTGTTGCCATTTCACTTTAAACCTGGCAACTAAAGTTGCCATCTGGCATTGGATGTTAGAGTTTGGGCGATGCTGATGTTGACGCTGTTGTTGTTGTCGCCAGTGCCAAGGCATCGTAAATGCATCATTAAACCGAAAAATGCATGCGCAAAAATTTACGACATTGCCAACACCAACTGAAAAAAAAAACAGCATCGAGCTTATCCCAGGTTCATGGGAAAGCTGCCAGGTAGTAGCTACAATAATATCGCAGCATCGTTTGCTCGCACTAAACCTGAAACGCTGGGTGAAGGAGAAAAGAGTGAAAAGAGTGTCATGAATACGTACGTATGTGTGTGTGTGTGTGTGGGTGGAGAGGGAGCGAGTTTACTTCGTAGGTAGGCAATGCAACGTGTAAATGTGTGCGCTATAAAGCTTAAAAGTGTTTATGCTTGAATGCTGCACGTGACGGTCGGAAAAGAGTGCAGAGAGGGGGTGGTGATGGTGGTGTTGGAAGCTTGGTAGGAAGTGCAAAACGGAAAAGCGATTTAGAAGCGAAAAGTTGTTAATTTTGTTTTTATTACATATTTTGAAGCTGCCAGCTGCGAAAACCTTTTAAGTCAAATTAAAGAATATATCCAAAAATGATTAACAATCCACTTAAAAGCTTAAAAAGATATGCTTTAACAAAAGCTTAAGCCATAAGTATTAGCCTTAAAGCTTTTTCCATAATTTCTTATATTGCTCACAGTTCGTAGATCGGGTCGGGTCAGATCTACTGTAAATGAGCTTTAATAAGCTTAAAGTTTTTCTAAGCTTCCTGAATAATGAACTTTCCTTAAGACTTAGCTTAAAGCTTAATTAGAACTTTCTAATCAACAGGATGTTCCATGATATTCTGAAGGACCTTTGGTACCTCTCTTTTCCCATCCAATTAAAATAAAAAAAAAGCTTTTATGCCATCAGGAAATATGTTAAAATATAAAAAACATGTGTAAGAATTTAAATGCCCAAAATTGGAGAATAAAACTACCATAGTAAAAGCCCACAGATGAATAGTTTGAAACGAAAGCTTGCAAATATTCTTATACTAGATTTCTATCTTTCCAAATGTCACTTGAATTTGTTAAAGAAAGTTAAAGTAAAAGAACAACTTATTAGCCCAAAGGATAACAAATAACAAAATTAAAACTTTTAAGCTCAAACTAAGCTATAGCTTGGGCTTAAGAATCCTAAATATTCGGCAGAGATCTCCAATCCCCTAAAAGTTAAGTCTTAACCGACCCATTGTTTACAGTTCATAGCCTTGGCTAACAATATTTATGAGCTTTCACGCCCATTTAGACAAATGAGTCAGCTTACAGCTGCTTTTATGACACATTCCTCATTCTAGCTTTTCGTCATATTTGAAGCGAACTCTAAACATATAAAAGTAGACTCGACACTATGGCATTTTTTAGAGACCCTCAACTCATCATGATGTGAATGTATATTTTAACCCTGCGTTCAGGACGCATACTACAAATTCCTACCGAAAAGACCGACTTCTACTTATTTGCCAATGCTTATTAAATACTATAGGAAAGCGTTGCCAACATAAGCAACAGCAGCAGCAGGAAGCAAAAAATTTTCAACTTTACGACTTCATATTGTGGGAGGGTCGTAAAAAAAATGTGCAGCGTCAACTGGTATGGCCAATATTACCATCTTCTTGTACTCCCTTTTTATTTTACCCTTCTACAACATGAACTTGTGTAGGGACATTTTACGGCTCTACAAGTACAACATGCATGCCCCAACTAGCTGCCACTTGTGCCAGACATCTCTGATATACTAAGCACATACGCACACTATACTTCCATACCATGGCGATGATGTATTTGAGTTCTTTTGCTTTCTGGCTTAATAATAAGCAGCCAGTTTGTCATAAATGACCCGAACATGAACAATGAACTGGACGGTGGACGGCGGTTGGTGGACATCAACCATTAAATTGTCCGAGCTTTAGCTGATTGCTGTCTTTGTCATCTGGTGTCGCCTGCTAACCCAGTCATGTGTAAAGTTATTGCCCAAGATTTTGTGGCCTGCAAACGTGCTGATTAAAAATCGTTTGAAGGCGTTGGCATGTTCAGGAAGTCCCTTACCGCAGTGTGAAATTTGTGACTGAAACATTTCCTTAATATATTAAATGCTGTAAAATTTGATTTGTAAATCAATACGTTGACCCAATTTGCTTAAGCGGGAGTAAGGCTCATTTTAAAGTGTTTTAATTAAAAAAAAAAACTTTTAAACAGTCTGGCAGCACAACATTTTAATCAGCTAAGAAGGGTGATTCTGTAAAGGACGTTATTTAAAAAAATTTCTATTAAACATGTTTAAAATAATACTTTTAAATAAAGTTGTTAAGAATTCGATTATTTATGAAGCTATCTGGCAACATTGGCAGGTGTCTACCTCATGCCTTACCTTGTTGCTAACTCTATTAGTTCTACTACTAAAACACTTCTTAATTTTTGTATTCTCTTGTTCTTGAAATGGGTAAAAAAAGGGTATAAATGGTTTTGTGCAAATGTATGTAACATACAGAAGGAAGCATATCTGACCCCATAAAGTATAAACATTTATTCTTGATCAGCATCAAAAGTAGGGTCAATAAGGCCATGTCTGTCTGTCCCACGGTATGTATGATCGCCAGGATCTCAGAGACTATTAGAGCTAGATACTCCCGATTTTGAACTTAAGCTCGCCCTAAGACCTAGGTAATACGAATTTGTGTTCACCTATCGATAACTTTTCCAGTTTTTGATATACCCATGAGGTCGATAGCAAAAAAATTGAATTTCAAAATTGTGGAAATGAGGTTTAAAATAACTGATCAAATAATGAATATTTGAAAAAAAAAATGATCAAAAACGGTTATAAAACTCCGAAGACATCGCAGCTTACAGTTTGGTTTTGGGGTGAACACTCACAATTGACTTTACGCGTTACGTAACGAGTTAAGGGTATGTCCTAGTCGGGATTTCTCGACTAGAGCTTTTTTACTTGTATATTTTACTTTTAGCACAACTTTTTTCCCAACCTCTTCTATTTCTTCATTAATTTCATTTATTTCAACAACTAATTTAACTAGTTTTACTCATAGCTCCACTATTGTAACTCAACGAAAAAATACTATTCCTTGAGATCGTTTAATCTAATTGGTCTTTAATTACATAGATGCCATTCTACTTAAACCTAATTAATTCCTTGACTTTTCTTCAGATAAAATAAAAAATGACAAAAAAAAATCTGGCAACACTAAAAAAAACTGTTTAATAACTAGCTTAGACACCTAAAATGAACAATTACTAGCCAACAAATTATTGAAATAAGATAAATAAAAAATTTTAAATAACAGGAATTAAAGCAAAATACATATTTAACTTTTTGTATAATTGCGCTGTTGTTGTTGGGCAGTTAAAATGCTTAGCTAAATCCATTTAGCACTCAAAACATTCAGCCATAAACTTTGACCTGCTGTTCAAGATGCACTCACTTAATTAATCCCAGCCAGGCACCTCTCCTCCCCCCCCCCACTGCCCCCTTTAAAAACACTAAATGTTTGGGTTTGTCCGAAAGTTTACGACTTTTTATTTCGTCAAATTGCACAGTAGACTACTGGCATTAGTGAAAAGTATTAGTTTCGGCGTCCAGGTTTTTAACTGTACCTGTACTTAGAGCTCTATATGTTTGTAAGGACAAAAACACTCACACACTTACACACATACATACATACGTGCACATGCGTGCCACACTGGGCTCCGTTTAATGCATTCTGCAGTTGGCGGAAGAAAAAATCCCATTAAAATTAAGTAAAATTGCAGCAGCAGCAGCAGCAAACGTAATCGTAAAAACTTGGCATTTTGATGTTGCAGCAAGTAGTAAAATTTTGAAAAGTTTTTGCAGCACGCAGATAAGACGGCACGGGAGATGCGAAAGGGGTATTGGGTTGGGTTGGGTGCGGCAGACAAAGGTTCTGCCTCTTGGGGTTGGGCTTTAGAATTGAAGTTTCATTGTGTGTGTGTGTGTGTGGTGCGAAAGGTTGCACATAAAGTGCATGCCTAGACAAGGCGTTGCAAGTGAATGCGTATGCATGTGTGTGCGTGTGTGTGAAGATTGCTTTCTGAAAATGGCGGATATCTTGGGCTGAGACATAGACTTTTAGTACCCAAGCATAGTTATTGTTATGGCTTCAATAGTTTATAAGTTATGTGCTAAAAAGTGTGAAACCAGCAATTTAACGATATAAGCAATAAAAAACTTGGCTACGTGCGAGGGCGAAATGCGAAATACGAAACGCGAAACGCAAATGAAAACGTTAAAAAGCATACTACTCCTTCTATAGATCATATTTGTTTCCCTTATTTACATACATATATATTTTTTGAGTCGCAAGCTATATAAAAAAATAACAATAAAATACTATGTAAATAAGCTTGGGTTCAATGAATAGTCAAGTAGAGAACACAAAACAAAGCGAGCATTGCGAACAATAAATTCAAACATGCTCCAAACATGAATAAATTCAGTGGTCGCTCGTTAATGAAAACGTTCTTGGGCATTGGAAATATATATAATGAAAAAATTTAAAGCAGCAAAGAATCATAACTATTATATGATCATTTTTGGTTATCATATGGAACTAAAATATTGTTAAAAAAAAAATAAAAGTATAGATGAAATTTGAGGAATTTTGTTTTATAAAAAAAAAAAAAAAACATTTAAGGAATCTTCCGCTTAAAAAAAAAAATTGTGTAAAAACTTTATTTTTTACCTTGGTAATTTTTTAAATTAAATGTGAATTCAAAAAATAATTTGTTTGTGTCGACTACATATTTTAATTTTATATTGTTTTCCTTTTAGATAAATGAGCAAAAAACAAATTTATTTGTTTTTTTTAAAGGTAAAAAATTTTTCCAATTTCTTTAAGCTACGAATTAAAAAACGAAGCATAGGTAAAATCTTCTTACATACTTTTTATTTATTGCCAAAATAATCAAATATTTTTAAAACAAACTTTCATGCAATTGTAAACTGATAAACCCAACCAATTCACAATTTTCCCTTTATAAAAAACACAACCAAATCCAAAATGTTTTAGTTGACCAGCGACCACTGTATATTTACCGCTTGTTTTAGCTATTGTGTGGCGCCATCTAGCGTTGCAAATGTACACGTATCCCAATTAAAATGTAATTAAAAGTTAATTTTTTGTTCACAGCGCGTGTAGAGATAAATCGAATTGTAGCGCAAATCTATTACAACTATTACACCCCGATGGCAATTGGTCTGCACACGACGGGAACGCCCATGTACCTGACCTACCCCAGCATCGAGCGTTACGGCACCCATTTCACGCACCTGCCACTGACGCAAATACGACCACCAACTCCGGAACCCTTAGCACTAAGCCGGACACCGCCGAGTCCATCGGCAAACACGGTGACACCATCCTCTAATCCGCACCAGAAACACTCGCGTCCTGCCAGCAGCAATGGCACCGTCCATTCGGCTGCCCACTCACCCACTTTGGTCACGACGGTGGCAACAATGTCCACACCCGGCTTTCATCATCATCATCTTCATCAGCAGCAGCAGCAACAGCAGCCGGAATCGCAACGTTCACGTTCTGTGACGCCCACAACGCCTCCGCCGGCGCACAGTAGCAGCAACGGGGGCTATCATCATCACCATCATCATCATCATGGCCAGCATTTGGTCAGCTCAACATCAGCGGCAGCCGTTGCAGCGGCAGCAGCAGCCACGTAGCAGTATCGCAATGTTGCAGCCGCGGCGGCGGCAGCTGCAGCAGCTGTGCTCTTTGTGTAAGTACAAATTAGCAAAAAAAAAAAAAAAAGATAATTAGTTGAGTAATAATTGTTGGTTAAGTTGCATAGTTAAACTTTAAAGACTGAAGTAAAAAATAAAATATTTTCTGCAATAAATTAGCAGTTATTTTTAAGCTGTTAAAGCTAATATTAGGTAACAGAGTGTTTAATGGCCTATGAGATATCTAATCCAATTTGCTTTTCATAACTAATTTTTTTATTAAGCGGTTTTAAGGTGTGACAGCTTAAATAGAAACTTTTAAAACTTTTCTTAAGAATTCATATTAATTTTAATCACATTTGAATTGGGAATCTTTAAAAATAAGCCATGTAATGGAAGAAAAAAGTTGAATCAATGATTAAGTATACGATTCATACGATAAATTTAAACCATTAAAAAGTTTTTAGCACTTCAGTTTAGGGAGAATACATTTAAAACCATCCAAATCGCCTCATTTTTTGCGCTTTACCTACATTCTTCTAGAATGCTGACATGATAAGAAAATTTTAAAAACGCCTTTGTGTCGAGCACTCGAAAAACGCAAACAAATCCAAGCTGTATGAGAAATGGCACTTAGTTCCATACCATACTGATACTAGAGTAAAAGGATCAGCCTTAAAATGCTTGTTATAGACTTACTCGAAGTTTTTCAATCCAAGCAAAACTTTTTATATTTGCCTGATAAATTAAGTAATAAATAAAATAAAGAACAGAAATAAAAGAATTGTGTTGAATTACAAATAAACATAATTGAATTACATCTAATATTGTACTCCACCCAAAGCTAAGTTTCGATTAGTATTGTATTAGTTTGAAGCCTTTAAAGTTTCGAAAGTGTGTCTGAGTTCCGTTTCATTTGTGTTTATTGTGCAATGGTCTTAACTTATTTGGCATTCAGGACGAGGCGTGTTGCCTTTAATCAAATCAATTTCGCAGCATAGTTTTATGTTTACAATTTAAGTTGGTTGCCGTCAGGCTGCTTGCAACGCGTTTTCACACTTGCCACTTGCCACTCGCCACAGCTTTCATTTCCATTTCCGGCGGCTCCCAAAAAGCTGTTGCTGCCGTTGTTGTTGTTGCTGTAGCTGCATTTCCGGACTGCGCACGAAAGTATGCAATGGCTTTTTCATCATTTGGCCTGATGGCTGCAACGTGGTAACAAAAGCTGCATGCATCCAGATGAAAAACAATTCCTCTCTCTCGCCTCATGGCTCCCCCCAAAAGCATCGTTCGTGTGTGTGTGCGCTTTTGTGCTGACAATTGAAGCATTCGCCTTGGCCAATTGTAAATACCCTGTAGCTATTAAAAACAGTTAACAGTTGGGGTGTTTATGACGATGTGAATGGGTTTGTAACATATTGAACTGATAAGCTTCAAAACTTATGTTAAGTCATTTCTCAGAGAAAAAATAAGCTAACAATAACAAGAAACGAATAAAAAAACATAAACGAATTGGAAAAAATGCACTAATGAATTTTTAAATGCTCGGAAAAGGTTATTAAGCCCAAATGATTCAAACAAAAGACAAAGTAAAATTTGGGAACAAAATATTTTTTTACCAAATTTTAGTTAAAAAATACTATTCTTAACTTACATCGTAACTTTAATAAATTTTAAACAGGGTATTTTCTTCGTCTCGTTCAAATCTTTCGATATCAAACACTTTTAACTTGTTTATTTGTTGTTGTCGTTGCTTAATTTAGGTGCAAGTGTTAAATTTCCATGCTGGCTGGCATTTTAGTTTTATATTATATGCTTGGAAACATTTTGTTGCCTTTTGTTCTTGATGCCTTCTGCTTTAATTAAAAACTCAAGTGCCAAGGCGAGGCGAGGGAAAAGACACTCAACTCAGTCCGTCAGGTTCACGTCTCTTATTTCTCAGTTGGAAATTGTAAGGAGAGTTATGTGCGTTGGGGAAGCTGGGTGGGGTGAGGGGGGATGGGGGAGGCGGCAACCCAACGTGTTTGTTTGCCACTTGCATTGGCATTTATGTATTTATGCCACAAATATCACAAAATATCACAAATGCTGCTGCTGCGAGTGTGTGTGCCACATGAAAAACTTTCGCCTGGCAGCCATGCCACAAAATTTTATGATGCCCGCGGACAACACTTCAAAATGCATATTTCAATGTCTGTTCGACTCTAACTCTGTCCGTCCGTCCGTCCGTCTCTCTCTATCTGACTATCTGTCTGTAGGTAATAAAATATACGCCATTTTGCAACAAAACGTGGCAGCAGCCGCGGCAGCCACATCTAAATCTTGTCTATCTTGTGCGATTCCTTCGATTGTTTTGCGCGCCCTTTCGGCACATTAAAAACCTCAACAGCCAACTTCGTCGCATACTTCGTCTCATCTCCTGTGGCATTTTCTCTCAGCATCAAAGGCGCGTCATGAGTTTTTACGAGTGCATCATAAAACTGGAACGCACGAGATGCACACAAGTAGAAGACCTGCATAAAAATATTCTTCCTTTTTTTCCTTCTCTCCTTTAATATAAGTTGAAGTATTTTTGGATGCGCTCTAAGCCTAGGCAAAAGCAAAAAAAAATTTAATTACATTTGGTAAACTACAAAGTCAAAGACTTCACATAAAAACTATTCAGAGTTCATTTAACTCTCTCTCTCTTTCTTTGCTTCTCTTTGGCCAAACATATCAAACTTATCAAGCAAAAATCAAACAACAACAACAATTATTCAACTGCAAATGCAGTTTGGCTATAAAAACAGCCAAAAACACAATGCGCCAAACTTTTACGAGCCTCACTTCAAGCTTCTGTTTTCTGGGGTAACAGAAACAACAACAGCTCCTTATTGCATTTTCATTTTCTTTTTGCCAACAATATCCTTGGCGCATGGCACTTCAATACCTTTTGATGCGTCGTCCTTTTGTTGCTGCGTTTGCCCAAAACGGCAATAAATGCATAAGTTTCCATTTAACGATATTTTGTTACACGTTTTCTCGCACACCTTCTGGCTGTAATATAAAATTGCATTTCATTTTATATTTATTTAAGGTGCTTTTTCAACAACAAATGAAGAAACCAACTTGAATGTAATACCAAGTTTTTTTTAGCCGAGTGTTAAGTGGAAAATTGTTGTGCAAGGAAGTTTATTGTTGGATCGCAAATTTGAAAGACAATGTTTTTTTTATAATACATAAATCTGCAAAATGGTAAACAAATTTTCAGAATGTCAAGGATTTTCAAAAAAAAAAAATAAATGAAACCAGATTTTGTTCTTTTAAGCCTTGAACTTTCCACAAAATAATCAATCTAGATTTTAATCTAAGTAAAGCTTAATAATTTTTTTAGAGATCGCTAGAATAAAGTTAAGGAATGATTTTGTCAACTAACCCACATAAAGACTTTATGGACGGATCTATAAAGTAAGCATAGTCGAACTTCTGTATAAAGAACTTTCATATAACATATTTTTCATATACCGAAAATTTTTTAATATTCCATATCAATAATGGTTTTTATAAGACATTTTCTGAGTTTCTTAACTGTGTCTTATATAATTTATTTTTCCTTATTTAAAACACAAACATTTCCTTTACAAATTGCACAAACTTGAAACATTTAAAGCATCCTAAAAGAAAATATTCTATAAAATCTTCAAATTAATTCAACTAGGTTTAAATATGTATGTTTAAATTGGTAGGTATAAATATGTTTAAATAACATTCAGCTTTATAGTCCTTAGTTATAGCTCTTTACTAAGATAATTCATTTTGTGATCTTCAAATCCAGTTTTCCTTTGCGATCTTCAGCATATTTGGCTCAACTTCTTTTTGTTCTTCGCGCAGACACAACTTTGTTGCGTGCTCTTTTAAGCACTCGAAAGATCACTTAAGCACTTTAAAACCATAATATACAAAATGAACGTATATAAAAGTTGAGCCATAAACAACATACATTATATGTATTTTGTGCTTTTGTGTGTTGTCGCACAATTTCCGCTGATTTCTAATTTCCGTTCGAGTCGTCGTCGTCTTCGTCATTAAAAACAAAAAAAAAATACAAATACAAATCCCTTTATTTTTTTTAATGGTTTGTGCTCCTTCAGTCATCATCACCATCGCCCCTTTCGGCCCCCTTCTGGCTCAGGGTCGCAACGAACCATAATAAATGCATTGCTTGCCATAAAAATCAAAATAAGAATGAACAAAACAAAAAAAAAATGTTATAGTTTTTTGCGAGCGAGTTTCGAAGTTTCAGTTTCGGCTTACGCTGCTCAAATTTCGCTACCCCCCTCCCCGCTGCCGACTATATAGTATATTTCGGCTTTTGTGTTTATTATTGTTGTTCGCCTTTCGATTTGCCTTGCGTGCTGGACGCTCTCCAGGCTATTTTTCTTCGTTTTTGTTTTTTATGGTGCCGCGTTACGCTGTTTTTTTTCTGTTTTTGTTTTTTAAGTGGACACGCATTATTAAAAAATAAACAATATGTATGTACACACACATATACACACAACTCGAATAAATCGCGCCTGCCCTGAGCACATTTTCAGCTACTCATTTTTCAGTGGAAAACTTTTGTGGCGATCATAAAAAAACATAAAAACTTGTGTCGAGCAAATAAACACAAAACAAGAGTGCAAGAAGCATTGGTCGAAGAAAACATTGATGTAAATAGAGTTATTTCAGTTCATGGCACAACAATATCAAACCATAAAGTCGTCCAAACTTTTCCTTCTTTTACAAAATGTTTGAGTTAAAAAATATGGGATGGTGATTTTATGTTATAGTATGTCGAAACATATTTTATATCTTAATTTTTCCAGCTTTAAGTTGTTTGCTACCTTTTTGAAACAATACGATTCTTATTCAATCATTCTTGTTCACTAAAAAAAGTATTTTTAAAATTCTAAGCAATTTTTTATTTTATACTTGGTAATTAACCTTTAATTAAGTATACAGCACATAGAAAAATTTCTATGGCAGTCAAACTCCATAAAAAACAAAAAAAAAATAAAAACAAAAAAATTCATTTTCAGCTTTGAAATCTTTTAAGCTTAGTAAACAAAAAATTAAACTTTGTCAAACAATAAAAAAAAGAAACAAAACCCACTAACATCCTTTACCCGCTTTAAGCATATATTTCCTTATGTGTATAAAAAGCAAACTTAAACTGCGATATCTCCGGTGCTCAGAACCATATTTATCAACTTTTTTAAACGTTCATTATTTTAAAAATACGTTTTAAAACTCATTTTCACAATTTTGACATTGAAATTTCTTTGAGACGTTTCTAATGAGTGTACGCAGCAGCTAGAAATGTATGCTCCAAAAATGTTGAGAGTTGGCATATCGATTACATTGAAGTGAATCGTGTGGATTGCATTAAACAGCTAATTTTTATGGTAGAAAAAAAGCAGCAGCAATATTTTTTGTGGGCATACATTCAGCTATTTATAAAAAATAAATCTTTGCAAATATTTGTACACAAGCTGTTTGATTTTTGACCTCTATGCAAAAAAAGCTTGGTGGTGCTATTAATTTGATCGCAGTTGAATATAATTTACAATCTATAAACAATCCCCGAAATTCATTTTATGGTTAACTTTGATTTCTAAGCACTGTCATATGTACATTCATTAAAGCACCAAGCTGTCATATATTCAAAGTGATATTCAATGTTCTTTGTTCAGTTCAATCGCAATTAGTAGCTGATCTGTGACAATTGAAAATCAGGCATAGCCAATAGTAAAGAGCTGCTGTTGTTGTTCAAGTTGGTGGTGCTGCTGCTTCTGTGGCTGCTACGCATTAACCTAAAGTGCATCATAAAAATCACATTTGGCATTATAAAGAGCAAAAAAAGGAAGAAGACGGCGACGGTGAGGTTCAAGTCAGCTGCGCCTTGAAGCAAGTTAAAATGGATGAGGGAATCACAAATCCCAATTCCAAGAGCAAGTCGAAACTTTTTCTTTTTTGTTGCTGTTGTTGTTGTGCTTTGGCTGAGTTGGACAAAGGTGGCCTCGCCATCGTCGTTGTTGCTATAAAATTTGGTTTTACGAGCGAGCCGAGCGCAGTTTGAACTCATCCTGTTTTGGGCCGCCAGGTAAGCAATGGCAGGACAAGGACTGCGTTTGTCTTTTGATGCCTTTTGACTTGGCATTACAATGATTTTAATGCATTTTATGGCCAGAGACATAGTACAGCCATATGGGCACGCTGAGTTTATGCCTCAGTGCAGCGCGGTGCAGTGTGTCGTCATTATCATTAAAAACAGTTTTATGTTTAATCTTCAGATTACCAATATTAAATTGCATTGGTTTTTGCTTATTTTTAGGCTAATTAGTCAGCATACGGCTTAATTAAATTCATTACGATTAACATAAAAATTAATTTTTTATATATATTTTTTTACTCTTTTACATTAGCGATAACTGAACCGAAAAAAACCATAAGCTGCACCAAAAAAAATACATATAAATAAAACGATATGACGAAGTGACTGGAAAAGCGGAAGGACTCTGGTCAACTAGCAAAACGAAACTCGACAACAATTCCCAAGATAGATGTTAAAAATAAAAATTTTTAAAAAAATATATATATATATAAATATGCTAACGCTCACACATTGTTTGAACTTTAAACTAATAATAACAATAATAAAAAAAATTATACACTTACTTAAGCTTAAATGAATATTCAAATTGATCTCAATTTAATAATGAAAAAACTGCTATGCTTAATTATTAATTATGAAGATATATCAGCTGAGTAAATAATTAAAAAGTTTTACTTAACGAATCTTTAAACGATCTGCATTCATAATAATATTTAATACTAATTATTAATAATAATATCTAGTCGTAAGTATGCACCATTTAATGAAATCTGTTGTACAGCATTTGAAAACGAAAAAAAAAACCAAGTTTCTTCAATATATATGCATAATTTAATACTTTAATATGAGATTAAATCCGCTTGCAGCACAATACAATAATTGTTTAAAATTAAACACTTAATTCTTTTATTCTTTCGTTCTTTCAAAACTGTTTCATTTCCTTAGGCTGTGCGCTGTCATGTCAACGAAAGCATGCAGCTTTTATATATAATATATATACTATTCTTTTATTTTTCTTAGGTGAAAAGGTGGAATGTGAAAATGTAGCATTGACTTTAGTATATAATATTACAGCTTATTTAAGGCAGTTTGTAGTTTATAATTACGTTTTTATATATAAAGTAGATGAATTTTGTGTGTGCGTGTACGTATGTATTACTTAGGATTGACAAGAACCAAAAAAGTTATGCTATTCAAGTTTGTAGTTAAATTATTATATTTTTTCATTTCATATTTTTGTATGTATATGTAGGTACTTGCATAATTAGCAACACGTAAATGTAATTTAAACAAAGTATTATAATTCAAATCAAATAAATAAAAAACATTTCAATTTAAAGGTAAAACATATTGTACAACTTTTCAACGTAGCAAATCCAAATTAAAAAAAACAAACAAAAAAAGCTACAATGCTTAAACAAAGACAAGTTCCAATTGAATAATAAAGAAATTAAATAAAAAATGTTTGCTGTAAATAAAACTTAAATTCTGTTCTTTTTTTTGCTTCTTGAATTCCATTCACATGCCAAAGAGACCCTTGAGATCATCGATGGATAGTTTACTGCTCACTTTGCTGCCCGTAAGCACACCATCGGCCAGCTCAAGTTTGCGATCCTGCAGCGCTTTAATGCGCTGTTCGACGGTCTCCTGGCAAACAATTTTGTATATGATCACATTCTTCTTTTGTCCAACGCGATAGATGCGATCTTGTGCTTGTGCCTCCAACTGTGGATTCCAATGCAAATCAAGTAATATCAAATGATTGGCGCCGATCAGATTGAGACCAACACCGCCAGCTGTAAGGGATAGCAGCAATATGCGTTTGGGATTGCGTGGATCGTTGAACTCGTTAACAATGTCCTGACGATTCTTGACAGGAATGCTGCCGTTTAATGACAATGTAGGCAATCTTTCCTGTTGCAACAGATCGCGCAATATGTCCAACATTGATGTCCACTGTGACACTATGATGGCTTTGTCATCAGCTTTCAAAACCTCTTTTTTCAAAATCTCCAGCACTTTAAGCATTTTGGTCGAGGGACGCTGAAGATTAAAGACGGGATTGCTGCGCTTGAGCACATTTTGCGAGGCTTTGGCTAGACGCACATCATCGCCAACGCCACTGCGTCTGCTGCCGCTGGTATTGGCCGTATCGTTTTCATTGATGGTCATCTTATTGAGCTGAGCCAGCAGATCAATTTCAGGCGAATAGCCAACGCTGTCATCATGACCACTGGTAGTCGAGCTATCCTCTTCCAACATCTACAAAAATATTAAATAAATTAAATGCCCTTTACAACATCTTATCGCATTCATACCGAATCTATAAGGCCTGGATGACAGCAAATTTGTCTAAGACGCAGCAGCAATACCAATATCTCATGAGATTTCACCTCCTTGCTGTGACCCGCCATGCGTGAGAATTTCTCGTGCATTTTATAGTAAGCGCCATTGGGATCCTTAATTTGATTATAGGTGGGCTTGCGGGCATCGTGTATAAAATTCGCATCCGATTCCTTTTCGGCACGCTGGAATAAAAACTGTGCGAACAGCGATTGCGAGAAGGCCATAACCTTGGAGTACACATTCATCTCATCCTTATCCAAAGTCATCTCAATCAAACGTATCTCCTTATTCGGCAAATTATTCAACTTGCCGTCCAACTGCAGTTGCGCCTTGGTACGTCTCAACATTATCGATTTCATCAACAAATTCAAACGATCTTGCCCACCAGCACTCTTATTATCAATCCACCGCTTCCACGTGGCCAAATCATCAAACGGCGAGCAGCGCAAAAACTTTAACAACGCATACACATCCAGTTCCTTATTTTGTATGGGTGTGCCCGTGAGAGCCCAGCGATATTTGCCAAGCAATGCGCACACAGCCATTGATGATTGCGATTTATAGTTGCGCACCACATGTGCCTCGTCCAGAATGATGCGACGCCACTTGACACCGAACAAGGCGCTCATTGTCTTGTGTTCACGACTCACAATGTTGTAGGTGGTCACAACCATATCATAGGTGCGCATATGCTTGGCCTTCGTCTCGCGATTGTTGCCATGATGCACACAGACATTGAGCAGGTTGCGCGATAGCTTTGTGGAAACTTCATCTTCCCATTGGCGCATCAAACTGGCGGGACAAATGACTAGAGTGCCGCCTTTATAAGCTGTTGGCAGACAAAAGGTTGTAAAAATAAATGCATTATAGACAGTTCTTAATATACTCACTGTCCTTGCGACCTTTGGACGTCCAGCCGCCCACACTTTTGCGCTTCTTGTCCGTATCCTCGTCATCGTCAGTGCCGTCGCTGGATTCGCCGCCGCCAGCGCCGCTCGATTGCATATTTTTGCAGGCCAGCACAAGAGAAATCATTGTTAGGGTTTTGCCCAGACCCATATCATCGGCCAAAATGCCGCCACGTGGTCGCTGATGTTCGCGCCAAAACATCCAAGCTAGCGCATGCTTCTGATGATCCATTAGCTGAACCTTTAAGCCTCTTGGATCATCCGCCAGCACATTTGCCGCCGGACAACTCTTCAACGAACCGTGCAAATCCTTAAAAAAATACAACATTATTAGCTAATGCATAAGACAGGATAAGGATAGTTTTGCTATGCTTTTGTCAGCATTGGTGCTCTGATTTTAATTCAGATCGTGGCCATTGTAAGGCGCCCGCACAGTAACTCGTGCCCAGACGTTTACAGTGAAGGCGCACGCATCTCAGATATCCGTTCTACAAGAACTCATCATGCAAGCAGGAAAAATATAATCTTAAAATTTTAATTGCTTTATACACACCTTTAGAGAATCAACGGTCAAGGCCTTCATGGCATTAAATGTGGCTAAGCCACGGGCGCCTGTGTGCGTTGGCTGGATCTGATTAACTGCATCGGATAGTTGATCCCAGCCCAGTTCATCTTTTTTAACTTTGAGTTCTTTGATAGGTTGCTTGATAACAGGTGCAGGTGCTGCTTGTACAGTGATTCCGTCCAGATATTTGGATTTAATTAATACATCCTGACGTAATCCCTCAATGCGCCTTTGGAGATGAATGCCTTTGTCGGGCAGGTTTTTGGCCACCTTCTCGTAGAGCTTCAGCGCGTCGGACAGCTCGGTCTTCAATTGGGCCATTTTAAGCAATTCCTTGTCATAGAATTCTTGGGGGACACTTTTTAAAGTGGAGCGACGCCGTGGCGATGGAGCCTTCATGGCCGCCTTAATGGTTGGCTGAACAAGTTTATTGCTCGACCTATTTTTGGTGGGCTTTGGCGCCTCGGAGCTGCTGCGTGGCGAATAGCTGCGTCGAATGCGACTCCCCGATTTGTTATCCTCTTTATCATCATCGCTGCTACTTGAAATATTAATGGTTGTCTCCTTGTTGCTTATGATAAGCACATCACTGCCATTGGATTCATTGGACACCTGCTCTTCGACTGGCTCGGCAATGGGAAACAGAGTTGAGTGCAAGGATTCCTCAATGCTACTTACAAATTGTGTGCTATAACGGGGCGTGGGGGCCTCAATAATAGCTGGTGCCGGTGCATCCTCACGCTTCGAGTCCTCCTCGTCCTCCTCCTTCTCATCGGCGCTTTCTACGACAAAGGCTGAAGACTGTCGGCTGCTGTCCTGCTCCTCTTCACTGGTTTCAATATCGCTGGAGCCATCGCTCAAGTCAGCGGGACGCACACCAGTGATACTCATGCGCGTGCGCGGTGACAATGCACGCTGATCCAGCTCATCCTCATCCTCACTGCTGTCCGATATGATTGCAGCTCGACCGACGTCCGCGTATTTGCGGTTGACCCACATCGGAATCGCTATCCGAATCTTTAACCGTCACGTTGGTGGAGCCACTGCGCCTTGCAACGCTGCTGCTGCCACTTGAATTGCCTTGAAAAAAAAACACATTTTTGACAATGCATTAACTTTGGAATTTGTTTTGATTTATACCTTGTGATGGTGTGGCATTTATTATTTCAGCCTCATCGTCGGTGTAGTCCTCACTTTCACTCGACATTTTATTTTATTTATTTAAGGCAAGTATGTGAAATGTGATGCAGCTCCGAAATTTTAAGCGCCAGTTTATTTCAACAATGTAGCTGTAAATGATGCCATCTTTTTTTAAGTCAACATGTGAACAACGTTGCCACTTGCAAAAAAAATTGGTATTTCGGTCTACTACATTTGGTCACACTGTCATTTTTGCGCGCATTTTGTTGTCTTTTAATATTTGTAAAAGTTTGTATATCGACTTTTAAGCGTTTATAATAACTGAATAAAGTGCATACATTTACTGGAAAAAGAGTTTATCATGAATTTATTACAAATTCGTATTTTAACATGGGATTATGGATTTCATTAAGTGATATGTTGTTGTTCACTTCTTGATGATGCCAGTGACAGCAGCAACAATGTTACGAGCAGAGATACCAAACATGTCAATCAGGACAGCAGGTGGACCCGAACGTGGCACAATGGGCACATACAGATGCTTAACAATGAAGTTACGGTGCTCGGCCAGAACGCTCAAAACGGCTTCACCCAAACCGCCTTGCCTATAAAAAACGAAGAGAGTTAGGAATAGAAGTAAGTCAATTGCTTGCCAAACTTACTGGTAATGATCCTCGACAACAACAACACGACCGCCGCATTGTTTACCATGTTCCAAAATCAATTCAACATCCAATGGCTTCACAGTAAACGGATCAATCACACGTGCCGTGATGCACTCCTTCTCCAGCTGTTCAGCTGCAGCCAGGCACTCGTACAGAGTGATGCCAGCACCAATCAAAAGCACTTCATCAGATGGTTTCTGGCGCACCACCTTGCCGCGGCCAATGGTGAAGACATCATCATTGTTATAGATGACAGCGGTATTGGGACGCGAGGTGCGAATAAAGCAGACGCCCTTTGTATTAGCAGCCAGCTCGACGGCACGCTCAGTGCTCACGGCATCCGAGGGATAGAAAACGGTGCTGCCGGGTATGGTGCGGAACAGGGCAATGTCCTCGAGACCCATCTGTGAAGGGCCATCCTCACCAATGCTGCAACCACAATGAGAGCCAACGAAATTCACATTCGTCTGCGAAATGGCGCCCATGCGAATCTGATCATAGGCACGCGTGAAGAATGTGGCAAAGGTGGAGGCAAAGGCAACGGTGCGACGGCGACAGGCGGCACCAATGGCCACACCCACCAGATTCTGTTCGGCAATAAAGCATTCAATATAACGTTCCGGATAAGCATTGCGCAACTTATCCGAATAGGTTGAGTTCTTCGTATCGCCATCAAGGGCAATCACGCGATCATTATCAGCGCCAATCTTGGCCAGAGCTGTGCCATAGGCCAAACGGGTGGCAATCGAATCACCCAGCTTGTAATTGGGTGGTGTGCACAGCTTGACATTATTAATATCGACTTCGGGCGCCTGGCCCGCCTTGCACATCTTCTTGGGTGTCATCTTGACATTCTGGTTGACAATGAGTCCCTGCAGATGCTTGATGACCATGTTGGCCTTATCGCCCAGCGGCTTGCCGTGCCAGTTGTCCAGATCCTCAATATCGGGAAAGTCCTTGCCCTTCAGAGTCTTGGCAATGATTGCGGTTGGCTTATTCTTGGTGGTCTGAGCGCAGTGTAGTGCCTTGCACAGCTCATCAATGTCATGACCATCAACCACAAGTGCATTGAAACCGAACGCCTCCAGACGATCACGATAGACGTCCATTCTGTGCTGCAGCGAGGTAGGCTCTGACTGGCCCAAACGGTTGACATCAAAGATCACACACAGATTATCTAGTTTGTAGTGGGCGGCAAAGTGCAGCGACTCCCAGACGGAGCCCTCAGCGGATTCACCATCGCCAACGACTACATAGGTGCGATAGTCGGCCTTGTCGAAGTTCTTGCCCACGTAGGCCATGCCAGCGCCTACGGCGACACCCTGGCCCAAGGAGCCAGTGCCGACATCAATGAAGTTCAGACGTGGCGTTGGATGTCCCTCCAGATCGCTGTCGATCTTGCGCAAGTTGTTCAGCTCTTCTATTGGGAAGAGGCCAGCCTCTGCCCAGGCAGCATACAGAATTGGTGCTGCATGGCCCTTGGAGAGGATTATGCGATCACTGGATGGATCACGTGGATGCTTCAGGTTCAAGCGCATCTGCTGGAAGAACAGCACAGACATGATCTCGGCCAGCGAACTGCATGATGTTGGATGACTGCAAAAAGGAAAGTAAGTTTAATTAAATTCAAAAGTGGAAAATTTTGCAAATTATAAATGTTAAATTAGCTTCGTAAAGCTTACAAATTAGTAAATAACCTAATTATAGCTAACTAATTAGTTCTAACAAATTAATTTTAAAGTCAAGGTTTTTTTCACAGCTGGCAACACTGCTGAAGTGCTCAAATGAACGATGCTCTGTTAAACTGGAAGTAGAGTTGCAAAATATGGAAAGTTTCCACGCTGAACACGCTGCTGGATAATGAAACTCTACACGCAAAGTGGAGGCTCGTCTTACCGACCACATTTGTTTATGTATGGGTATGTATGTGTGTATAAGTTTGTTTAAAGTAAATATTAATAGGTCTTATCGCATAAATGTTTTTTGTGTACATTTCCAAATCGAAACCGGTTCTCACACTTTTGCTTAGAATAAATGCTACGCTGTGCAGAAAAAGATCTGGCAATTGGATCTTTACATGGCATGGATCACGCATATTTCGCATGGTTTTTTCTCACAGATTCTAGAGTACTAATGAAGGTTATCAACTTTAAACAAATGTTTCAATACAAATCACAGCACTACACAGTCGGTCACCTCTGTTTAGTTTCTAATCGGTCATATCTTAGCTGAAACTAACTGTATAGGTTATCTGCTTACCCCCCAAAAGAGAGAGAGAGAGAGAGGTCACACATACATATGTACAGAAAGCATGCGTTATCAGTAGAATGGAACAACTAAGATGTGATAACATTTAGAGCAATTGTTAGATTGGAGTAAAATGCATTGAAATAGTACTTTATGACAATATGTACTTTAACTACTTAGCTAATCATGCATTTAGTTTAATTACATGTGTGTCATAAAGGTCATAAAAACGTCAGAGAACCATTAACAATGTTGTTGCTATTATTGTTTTTTTATTGATATGTGTGTGTGGTTAAGCGTTGCCAACTAGCCTCAAAACAAATTGAATGAGCTTTTGCACACTGAACTTTGTTTGAATCGCCGCTGTGCGTGCGTGCGTGTGTGTGTGTGTATGTGTGTGTGTCTTAGAAACTGGATATGCTTAAAATTGACTACTAATAAGTAAGCTGTACATTATTTTGACTCAGGGGTTGGTGAAGGTCAGTGAAGGTTAATATTAAATTTTAGCACTTTAACAACGAAACAGTTAAACGCAGCTTATCAGCAATAATTCAACAGCTAAACAAACACCACCAGATGTATGAAAAAATGCACACAACAAAATGGTAAATTAAATGTGCTTTTTTATAAGTGAACGGCGTTGCATTGAAAAAGAAAAAAAAACACGTGGCTCGGCAGCCTTAAGCCGGGGGTCACCTTTGCCGGCTGAGCCGATGCCGCTCGAACGCGCAACAAGTGCAAGGTGCACAACTTTTGCAGCAGTGTAAAGTGATTGTTGTTGTTGGTGCTTACCCAGATTTGGAGGCCTGCGTGCTGTTAATTGAATGAATACGCAGCTTATGTGCCAGATCTTTTAAATCCTGCACGGTTTTGGCTTCTGGCTTGTGATACGACATTCTTCTGACAACAATACGCACTGATGCTGGCTTTGTTGTTGGATTTGTTAAATTGTTGTTGTTTGTTGTTAACCAAAGGGTGACAGCTCTATTTTTGCAAAGGGCAGACAAGAGTAGTGACGTATTGGTAGCTTTAACAACAATGAACCAGAGCAGCCGGCGATTGGAAGTAAACTGCCGCCGCTGTT